>OY728122.1:437759137-440259137 GCA_963277665.1 Viscum album | reverse complement strand
ATATCATAGTTTTTCAATCATTTTAATTTCAAATTTCAATTAAAAAACAGAACATTTTTTTACCCTCTTTTTAAAGTGACAAATCGTTTTGTGTGCAATCCTCTTCAGGAGACATCCTAGGTCAATCAAATTACTACATTTTAACTTAGGAAATAATATTTTACCACACTCTACGACATGCGTGTGTCAGTATCCCATAATAATGACGAATCAACATCAATTCCAATGAGGTAATCATCAATTATCCTTATCAATTATGCTCCAAGATAATCAATATGAGGTAATAATAGTCGATGATTAGTCATCTAGCGTAAATTCTAAACCACAGGATGTTATACATCACATTATGTATTTCTCATAATATATTTATTAACCAAATATTACATCCACGATGTCTAATGACTATACATATATCTCAGAGAGTACTATGTTTCTGATGAAAAATCATATTTAATAATTATTGTAACAACCATAACTTTAACAAACCACAAACATCATCTTCTTTATTATTATGATTTTAGGTACAAATAATCTCATATAAATTTACTAAACATTATATTAATCATTAATATCTACATACATTTATCAATTCCATATTGCATGGAAAATATAAATGACACATCATTAAATCATTCTTTTTCTCATTGATATTATTAATATTATCATCTTTTTTACCTATGGAATAGAAAAAGAATTAACAAGTGAGCTCAAATTCTCAATAAGAGTCATATACAACCGAATCTATCAATTGTGAATATAAAAAATCAATATAAAATTGTATATAACAGAAAAATAATTTTATATAATAAATAACAATTGAAAAAATAATTCCTAGGATAATTCAATGTCGCATTTTAATGGAACATGATGAATATCGTTTCAGTGATAATTTTTTTTAAAATGGGTCATGATAAGTTAAAACATCATGATATATATATATATTTTACCCTCGTTCCTAGTTAGTTTAGTTAATTTTTATTTGTACACTATAATCCCATTAAATTCTTGAATTATTATTTTTTCACAAGATACGTATCAATGCATCACAATGGTAGATAATTCTATAAACAATCCCTCAATGAATTTCCAATTCCTTCCCCATATATTTAATAATCAATTAAATACATATAAAAAATCAATAATAAATATAAATAAATAAATATATATATATATTGGGTAAAGAGCACAAATTAATATTTTTTTTCTATATTCTGTCAAATAAAATTTAAATTAAAACAACATATGATTAAATGTAATACAGTTTATGAAATATTAATATCTATGATAAATAATATTTTTATTTAAGAGAAATTAAATGTTGAATATTCTTAATAAATCTAATGTTACAATATAATTTTAACTACTAGAAAAGAAACTGAAATATGATATATAACCATACGAGAAGTATTTTTAGTAAATAATAGACATTCAAATGATAGATCTAAATGGGATGATGAAATATAATCAAATATGTTTATTTTTAATACCATTTAAATTTTTTTAATGAGAAAAAAATTGTGAAACGATTAGGATAGTGGTAGAGTGTTTTAAAAACCAATAAGATAAAAAAAATCTTTTTTACATTATATGGAGGTTTTAAAAAAATATAATAAAACCTTAAAATATTCCTTTCAAATAATTTTTAAATGATGGATAAAATAAGATATACTTACTAAATAAATTTATCAATTAAAATGGCCTTATTAAAATAATTATAAAATTATTTTCATTTTTGAAAATGTACCTTATCAAAAACAAAAATAAAATTAGTTTTTAGGTTAAACATTTTTCTTAATTGTTTATCATGAAATGAATCATACATAATCAGGAATAAATATCTAATATTTTTTAATAAAAATGTTGATGTATATATAATACATAATAATAAATAGGTTCATAATAAAAAATATTTCACGATGTTCATGAAATTGAGATGAAATCCCAAACCTCATTTTTTCCTTTATTTGAACATGATTTTCGCACTTATATAATAACGTTATTTTTAGTATAATTATATAAAAAACCTTATATATATATAATGTATCAAATGTGATACATTAATATCATTTTAAGAACTATTTTTTTTTAAAATCATTTTTTTATTATTCTTATTTCTACTTTGAACTATTTTGTTTTTCAATTAGGTTTTGATTTTGTAGTTCTTGTCATTGTATGCTTATTATGATTCCATAATATGACGAATTTTATTCATGGTATTAATATTATATATATTTAAAATATATATATTTATAGAAATAAATAAAATATATAGATAAAACAATGAATGAAACCATTCATGTATTTGAATGGTTGTATGTATGCATAAACATTGGATTTATCATTTCAACCGATTGAAAAAAATATGTATATTATATAACGTTCAAATAATAATTATTATATCATATATATCATATATTTTCATTAAAAATTCATTTTCACCATCCATATAATGATTAAATGAAAAACATTTCATGTTACTTCATGGAGGGGGTTGTCCATATGTACGCATGAGTGGCATTATCATTTTATAATGATTGGATTGTAAAAATTTATCTATGTTATTTTAGATCTATAATCATATATATGTAATAAACATATTATATAGTAATTATATAAATATTTATAACAATTTAGGTAATGTTGTTTCTAAAAATGAGTTACACTAATTTTTAATGATTGAAAGTATTATGTACACCGGAGGAATGTTTTCTATTTTCATAGGATGAAAAATAGATAAAATATGGTTGAAATACAATAATAAAATATCAGTATATTAATGATATTGGATTTATATTTTTTTATAGTTACAATGGAATCTCATACATTACATATGTAGATATTACATAAAAATTATAGAATATTAATTGAAAAAAATGACAAAAAACAGAAATGGACCTTATATGTTTAGTGCATTTATAAACTGGGGATCATAATCCACTAGTTAATATGATATCCACTTTTTCTCCCACTTTTTTCTTCCTAAATTAAACCATTTTGGAAATATATTACAAAATATTCTTCTTCAAGACATGGGGAAAATAAACAAAAGAAAGGTTGATCTAGTATGATCAGTAATGATAAAAAAGCGGGATATAAATTATATCAAAATATTATGAAAAAAGAACATGACATATAAAAATATTATCCTATATATGAAAGATCAGGATATCATTTCATAGGATAAATCATAAAAGATCATAAATAATAAATGAACATATTCCCATAAGGTAAAACATAAGATATGGAATTTGTGGAATATTCATAATCCTAGAAATCCATTTCATATTTATCAAGGATCATTCTCAATACCATCATAACGTACAATGTCTATTATTGAACATTGTTTACTTTCTGTTCCAGCCCCATATAACTGAACCGATATCTTTTACCCTTTCATCCCTATCTATATCATAAGATAAAAATATTTACCCAATTCTTTAGAGGGATATATTGGCTCCATAAATCTTTTAATTAAATCATTATTAATTGTTCCATAAAAAACCATTCATCAAAAGGAAACCCAAAATAATAAAATGGGTTTCATAAAAATAATTCCATCATAATATAATCCATATAAAACAAATTTATTTCATAAATAGTGTTACATTATAAACATAATAAACCAGAGGAATAATATACATTGTATACATGAAACATAACCCTATTAATGAATTACTTCATAGATCGAAAACAATTATAATAGAACAGATGAAGTTAGTTCTTGATGAAAATAGACTTTTTTTCTTCATTAAAATTTTCTTTTCAAAAAATGCCATAGAATTATAAAATAAATTAATTTTTCTGAACATAACTCATAAATATTATATATGAATCTTTATTTGATTATGGTTTTATGAAAAAATAATAACATAATATTCCATATCTGATAAAATAAAACATTTTTCTTGTACATTTGAATAATAAGTCAAAAAGTACCTCCTCTAAAAAACTATTCCATTCATACTATTTAATAAAATTAACCAATGAGTAAAATTGAAATTTAGAAATTTTATAATAATGCAAACAATATTTTGGAATATATATTTTCGAATCATGTAAATGGATGTTTAATATATAATAGTAAATACTGATGTATTAGAAATATATAATAAATACATGATTGTAAAATTATCCTTTACCTTAGTTTTGATATCATTTATGTTTAGTCTATAAGGTTATATTATAAATTCTCCATTCCTTATAGTTTTATGTTTTAAAAATCCCAAACACTTTTTTCATAAGTTATGTTTTCTTCTTATGTTCTGTTTTTTTAAGACCTAGAATTGTCATTCTTTTATAATTACAGATTTATAATTACGATTTTTCATTCTGTTATACTTACAAATGTATCCTTACGATTTTTCAATCTGTTATACATAGAGATGTATCATAATGATTTGTGATAATTTTATACTTACAATATGTATTATATTGTTTTTCCATACAATCATTATGATTACAAATCTGGTGTATAAGTGATACCATCTTTTGATTCCGAATCTGGTGTATAAGTGATACAATATTTATGATTCTTAATATGATGTATAAGTGATTGCATCTTTATGATTCCAAATCCATTGAATATGTGATACCGTATTCATGATTCTGAATCCACTGTATAAGTGATACTGTCTTTATGATTCTGAATCTGGTGTATAAGTGATACCGTCATTGAGATGCCGAATTAGTTTCAATAGTGATTTTGTTTGATGATTCCTATTCCAGTGCATAAGTGATAACTTCTTTGATATACCGAATCTAGTTCAAAAGTTATTCTGATTCTAGAAAAAATATGATATTAGTTTCTCAATCCGAATAACATTTCCTTAGTAATCAATTTTCTTGACAATTATTTTCTTAATAATCAATTTTTCATAATAATTTTAGAGTTGTTGAATGTATCATTCGATCATTATCGGATTCAAAGGATTCATATAGATAATATTTATCATTAACTAAACATCATTTATTACTTTAAATGATGATGTAAAATATGTTAAAAAATAACCGTTGTATGTTTAACACATCTCTAGGTCCCCTAAAAAATTAAGGAATATATGACTGTTGGAGTGGAGCCAGCTATTGGGATGGTTTTCCTATAAATGAAATTCCATTTAAATTATCTCAAAATTGAAACATCATCTACATTGTAGAGAGTGGATGAACATGATACCTGTTGTGATGTGTTTTTTAGAGAGATCCTCATTCATATCTCGATGCTTCGTGATGATGTCGTTAACATCTTTTTTGGGTGTGAACAACTTATTCAGACTTTCTTCGTATAGACTCTGATTTTGCTAATCGTGGGATTCTAGATTTGGAAGACAGAGGTTCCAATTTCCTTATAAATTGAGGGCTTACAGGGATAGCAAGATAGAAACTGGTCATCAGATTGGGGGCTGACCTGGGATTGGGTTAGATAGACTTTCTTTAATGTATAAATGAAGGAACCTTTATCCAAGGTTGTTGGATACCCTTCTCTTTGGGTTAAAAGAATCTTGTTGTTACATGTTTTTGTATTCATGTTTTTCTGTTTCCACTAAAATCATAACATTGTTAAAGACATAAACTATAACATTCTTTTACTTTAAAATTTAGTTACTTTGATTATATTTCGGATTATATACGCTTTATTAAAGAATATTTCTTTTATGAAAAGGTTTATTTTAGAGGTGTTTTGTATATTTGTTTTACACTGTTAAACTAAACATTAATGATTCTAAAGGAATTTTTAATGTATATAATTAACCCCTTCCCTTCTTATATATTGATAATATACATCATTATTTCGATCCTAAAATAGGTATTATAGGTGTTATGTTAAATAATTATATCAACATATATGTTTTCCTACTCATATTTTTTTATTATTTTATTATAATCTTTTACATCTAATAAGTTATGTGGAAAAAAAATCTTTTTTTAGTATGGTAGGAATTCATGTTGGTTCTTTAGACAATCTCAATCCAAATAGTCCACTAATATTTTATGGAAATGACTATGAGTATTAGAGTGATAGAATAAACACCATTTTGATAAACATAGGCATAGAAAAATACACTATGTTAACTGGAGATTATATTAATCCTGATAAGGTACATAGAACCTTTATGAATCTGAAAAAGGTGGAATATCTGGTGAACATTAAGGTACATAATACTTTGTTTTGTTCCATGACTAAAAATATATATATATCCATATTTTATCCTATAAAGATTCAAATAGTATTTCCAATAAGCTTTAAGTAAATCACTTTGGATCATTCAAAGTTATTGAAACGGGATGAGCTATGCTCAGAGCTAAGTTATATGGTTTTTTCTTTCCTTATAGAGAACCTATATATATGGTACATTACAGATTTATGAATGTTTACAACAACTTAAAATCCATTGGTGAAAAAGGTTTAAAAGATGAAGCACTTATAGACATGATTATAGACATCATGCCTAAAGAATGCGAATCCAAGAGAACTACTATAGATGAAAATAGAAAAGTTTCACAAATTTCTCTTGATGAACTGTTTTGAACCCTTCTACATCTTGAAACTAGAATGAAGAGATATGCTGATAACATTATGAAGAAGAATTGGAATGAAGGTGTTATTTTTCAACTACTTCAAATCATATGAATTCCATGACTCCCAAGAGGGTCAAAACATCAAAATCTATGATGTTTGTTTTTCAATATGAATCTAGCGAAAATGAAAGTTCATAAAATGAGATATCTAATAATTCAAATTGGATGAAAAAAATTGTTGGGAAAAATAACATTCAATATAGATACAAGAATAATGATAGAAAAGATAAGAGAGATGAATAAGTTACATGATATTAATGTAGAAGAACTGGTCATATCAGACCTGATTGTCCCTTACATAAGAAAAGAGGCAAGGACACAAATTCTGAGAGAAATAGGAATACGTACTATAGATCAAAGCCTAAGAATATATTTAATTCCAATGACTATTGGAGTGCCAGTGGTGGAGATTCTTCTGATGATTCTTCAGATTATGATTCTTCTTAGCAAAATAATATTGGCTTAATATCTCTATCTCCATTTCAAAATCAATTTCTTATGTATAAGGTATGAACTGATAAATCCTTAACCAATATGTCTTTGAGTAAATTTTTTCCGGATAATGATTTTTCTTTAGATGAAGAATATTCTTCATCAGAAAATTATAATGATTTTCCTTCATATGAGGATGTTTTTAGGATTTCTATGTTGCTAGAGATTATAAATTTCAATGTTTTGAAGAAAAATAAAAAGGAAAATTCAAGAGTGTTAATTTTAAAAAATGAAATTTCAGATCATCATAATGATCTTGTTAAGAAAAATGATGTTTTATAGCATCCTTCTATGAAACATGTGGTAGATAATTCTGAGAAGGATAATTTTACTAAAGATCATAAAATCATGTTTTTTTGGAAAAAAGGTTTTTGAGAATAATCTTAACACTAATTATATTATACTAGAGTATATGAGTTTATACATAAGACTAAAGTCTAAATTTTATTCTTTGAAGAAACTTCATGCAAATTTAACATCTTGTAAGGAAAATTTTGACATGATTAATTATCATATCCTACCTCATGGTAATAATCATTTACTATGTTATTCTCTTGAAAAACCTATTTTTATAAAAAAAATATTTTTTTCCACACAGATACCATTTTTGTTCTAAATGTAAAAGTGGTGGGAATTGGTTGAAATTTTTTTCTTTAAATAATGTTTAATATATTGGTTTTCATAAATCTTAATTTTCTAAACAAATGTGGATTCCCAAAATTTTATTATCAAAAAAATATGGATCCAAGCATGTTTGGATTTTGAAAACCTAACTCTTCTTTTTTCGGTCAATGATGGAAGTACCACAAACATATGGTACATGTATAGTTGATGTTCCCACCACAAGAACAGAAACTAAGATTATTTAAAAATGATTTTAATGACTATAGGTGGAAAAGTATCCTTTGTAGTTAACACTTAAGGAGAAATTATCAGTATATTTAGCATTATTTTTTATGGAAAATCATTTATTTAAAATTTTTTATTTGTTAACGTTATTAAGCAAAAAATCATCATCATAACTCAATTACGTGATGAAGGATACCTTGAAAATTTTAGAATGACAAGTGCTTAGTAGAAAATTCCAAGGATGAATTTATTCTCTCAACCCATAGGTAAGATGATGTATACACACTAAAAATAGAATACCATAGAAGTCAAGATATTACTTGACTAAGTGAAATTAATGATCAATCTTGGATTTAGTATAGAAGAATACGACACTGTCACATAATGAATCTTAGTAAAAATTCTATGAAAGAACTTATTATTGATCTACCAGATCATAGGTTTGATTCTTCAAAAGTATATAATCCTTATCAATATATAACACAATATAAATCTAGCTTTAAATCTATAAGTGAAGTTACATCTTCTAATTCCTTATAGTTAGCTCACATAGACATAGTTGGTCTAACACAAACTGGAAGTATTGGAGGCAAATACTATGTGTTTGTCTTTGATGATGTCTACACAATGTTTACATGCGTCATTTTTCTCGTAAATAAATTTGAAGTTTTTTATTATTTCAATATTTTCAGATCATAAGTTAAAAATAATAAAAACCATCCATTGATAACTTTCATAGTGATCATTTAGGATAATTTCAAAATTCTGAATATGAAACTTTTTTTAGTAAAAAAGTATTACTCACATTTTTCACCTCTAATAACTCTTCAATAGAATGGTGTTATTTAAATAAGATATCAAATACTTCTATATATAACTAGAACCATGTTGATTGAATATTCTATTGACAAATATTTTTGGGCTAAAGCTGTAAGTAATACTTTTTACACTATCAATCGAGTTTTAATTAGAAATTTTGTTAATAAAACACCTTATGATCTATGGACTGGCTGAAAACCAAAAGTATCTTACATCATTTTTTTTGTTTGCAAAGTATTTATCTTGAATACCATGTTTAACATACATAAATTTTCACCCATATCCAAAGAAGAAATTTTCTTTAGATACTCCACCAACACTAAGGCGTATAGAGTTTTCAGTAAAATGACTTGCACTGTGGAAGAAACTTTTCATGTTAATTTTGATGAAAAAGATCCTTTGGTTTTAAAACAACATAAACTTATATTGATATATTTTCTAAAACTGATCACCCAACATTGATAGTATACCTTTCAGATAAGGATAATGTTCAAGAAAATTGTTCTAAAAGAATTAATCTTAATGATTTACTACCCTATGTTGATGATCAAGTATTTCAAAACCCAAATCAGTTGTTACTTAGAAACCATGCAAGTTATAATATCATTTGAAATGTTAATCAACTATATAAAAGTAGATTTTCTTTAACGAATGATGTTTAACATGTTGATTTTAATTCCCAATTTGATCCAAATAGTCATGAAGAAGACTTGGGTAGTGAAGATTGGATTAATGATATGCATGATGAACACAACGAATTTGTTAGAATTCAGGTTTAGACCATGGTTGAAAGACATAAGGAAACATCTATTACGGGAGTAAAATGGGTTTTTAGAAATGAAAGTGAGTAAAATGGAATTATTATTAGAAATAATGAAAGACTAGTTACCAAAGTCTATATGAAATAAGAAGGCATAGACTATGAAGAAATGTATGCTCATGTAGAAATAGTTGAATCTATTTGTATTCTTATATCCTTTGTAGAATTATTTAGTTTCAAAAATGTTCAAATGGATGTAATGTATAATTTTATTAATGGTTAGGTATAGGAGGAAGTCCATGTAGATTAACCACATGATTTGAGGAAACAAAACATCTAAATCATGTTTATAAACATTCCAAACATTTTTATGGACATAAACAAGCACCTAGAGCTTAGTGTGAAAGATTTTCTGGATATACGCATCAAAATAACTATGTTACCGGAACTTATGATCCATGCCATTTTATTAAGAAAAATAATAAATATTTTTTGATTTTCCAAATTTATGTTGGCAACATCATCTTCAGATCAAAACAGCAATCAATAACCTATTCCTTTTCGAATCTATTGAAATGTGAGTTTGAGATGAGTATGATTGGTGAGTTAACTTTTTTTCATGGTTTTAAAATTTCTCAAAAACCATAGAGAACATACATATCTCCACACAAGTATATCAAAGATATTATTAAGTAGTTCAGATATGATTATTATAATTGTATATATTCTCATATTGGAACCTCTAATACAAATTATATTGATGAAGTTGGGAAACATTTGGATAATACATCATATAGTGGAATGATATAATGTTAAATTTACATAACAGCCAGTCAACCTGATATAATGTTATCAATATTCTTATGTTAATGATTCCATGCAAATCCTAACAAATCTCATTAAAAGGTAGTGAAAAGAATTTTTCTCTACTTAAAGGGGCTATTATATTTGGGAATTTTTTATCCCACTAGAAAAAATTTTGACCTTAAATAATTTTATGATGCTTCTTTTTGTGGTTTTAAAATGGATAGATAAATTACATCTATGACATGTAATTTCTTAGGGGATTCTATAGATTCATGGATATGCATGAAACAACATTCTGTCGAACTTTCCACTACTGAAGTTGAATATGTAGCAGCTGGAAGTTTTGTGCTCAAGTGTTGTGGATAAAACACACACTCATATACTATAGTATGTGGTTTACTAAGACTCATATAATTTGTGACAACACAAGTTCCATTTCCCTATGTAAAAACCATTCACATCACTCTTGTGCAAATAGCATAGATATTACACATCACTTTCATAGAAATCAAAAACATAAAGGGGATAATATTCTTCAATTCATCGGAACACAATAAAAACATTCTGATAGTTTTTAAATTCCATTATCTTCAGATAGATTTGAATACATTAATCATAAGATAGGAATGATCTCTATATGGTAATCATCCATATTTACTTCTTGTTTATATCGTATTCTAATATTAAATTACTCCTTATTTTAGGGGAGTACATATGCTTGTTTTTTTAATTATTTTTTTAATATTTTTTTATTCTATATCATTTTCTATGGTTTTATAATGAAATTTCGGAATTTGAAATTTTGGGATTGGAAATTCCATTACTTGAAATTTTGGTATTGGAAATTTTAGTATTGCAATCTCAGATTCTAAAACATCCATGAAAATTATCATAATACCGATAAAATAATTTGAGTATTCAAAAAGGTAAATTTTATTATTCTTTATTTTTATATCATATTTTTTAGTGGTTGGTTTTTCAAAATTTTAAATTCTGGTTTACCTTACTATAAAAGATCGAAATTCATATTTTTAATCATCCTCAACCATTAGATCAGATCCAGTTATGTTCAGCCATTTGATTATCATACAGAAGATGAGATTTCATATCCTATTATATATATGGGGTGTATCATTTATTAGATTCACTCCATCCTTGATGATCACTGTTCTGAAGCTCTGTTTCCATCAATGTTTTCATTGAGAAAAATTTTCTCCCTGAATAACTCCTAAATCCTCACCAGACCAGATGTCGACTAGCATTGAAATAAAGAATTGGTCAATCTTTAGGGAAACGTTTGATTACCCTAAATTCTTTTCAAAATACGAATACCTTATCTCTATGGTGATAAGAACAAATAAATGGGAATTTATTTGAGTGGATAAATAGGAAATACAAGATCCAGTTTATCCTGGCCTGTTTATTCAGTTCTATGAATCTGCTATGTTCTTCCAGAAGGATTGTAAGGATCTATTTAATTTTAAGTGTTATGAAAAGGCATATACAGTCCCCTATATGATGGAAGAAAACATTCGTAACATTTTGTATAAAGGGGAAGCAATTATTTTCTCTGAAAAACTCCCTGAGAATGAATGTTCTTTTGAGAAAGTCATGCTTTGGATTATCTTGGTCTCAAGTATGTTAAGAATCTGAATATTACGTATCTCTCAACAAACCACAAGATGGTAGCTCTCTGGATGAAAGGATTTATTATACATATAAAATGATATAAGGACTCTCTAAATATATACGATATCATTCTATTAGACATTTAATTCAACTTAATGAAGATCAAATATGTAAAGTACATCATTCTCCCCATCCAGTAAATTAAAGGTGGATCCATTACATAACTTATACTTATGTATCCAAAAAATAACTCCAGGATAATTTTCATATGCCTTCAAGATTTTAATGTCCCATAGAGATCATTCACAATTCATTTCATGACTTTTTTCTCAATGATGAAACTCTAAGAATGATTAAGGAAGAGTTCTTACAAGAATCCAAGAGTTTTGAATAAATGTTTATCCATAACAGAGGTGATGTTTCAGAGTGTTCAAAATCGTTACCCATGATAAGTAAATTAGAAGAACAAAGCATGATTGTACCAGTTCCTAATGTCCTAGTATCAACTCCTCCTATTGCAATGAAACCAAAATCCAATTCCAATGCAACTGTAAAAAAGTGGAGAGAAATTGCAGCTACCAGAACGGAAGGAGATCCTTCCTTTGGCTAAAATCATGTAGAGGCTAAGGCCTTGAAATTCAAGAAAGCTGAAAATGTTGAGAAATAAATGAAGGAGAATATGTTAAAAAAGAAATCCTTAGAAGAGAAAGATTTTTAGTCTCTTCTAGAAGTTGTAGAAAAGAAGTCACAACAATTACAAAAATCTAATGTTGTTCAAAAAAATCGGTTGCCACTCTAGAAAACGAGAAATCCAATAATGTTTTATCTTTATTAAGAACATGATCGAGAAATAGAATGTCATACAGTTCATGAGGACTATGATAATTTTTAAGGGGAGTGGAATACTACATTGGAACTCATTTTAGTTCACTATCTAAATCTGTTTTAGAATTACATGTCGAAGACCATGTTTAAGAAGAATTTGTGGAAGAAGTAGATGTTGAGAAAGATGTTTAATTTGAGGAAGAAGTAGTATTTGAAGAAGATGACCAAGTAGAAACAGAAGTGGAAGAAGATGAGAAAGAAGAGGTTGAACATCAAGGTGATGAATAAGAAGAGGTTATAGAGAAATTAGATAAACATGGAGATCTAAAATTTATCCAAACTTTAGATGAAAAATCTCCAGTTCGAAATCCTGTCAAAGGAAAAAGTAGTTTGGTTACCTCATCTGAAAAAGGAATGCCTCAGAAGTCATTCAATAGAATAGAAAAATCTGATTCCTTAACTCCAAGAGGAGCTCTGAATAGAAAATTTTTGTTTTAGCTTCCAAATCCTCTTCATTTGTAGAAAATTATTTTTTCAATCTATCATTATGAAATTTGGTTTGCACCATTCCAGTTATTGCAAATATTGATGCCCGAAGCCAAATGATGCATGAAACCCTGAATCAAGAGATGGAATCGACCAATATGCTTCTGGGCATGGTTTTCACACAAGAAGAAGACTTCTGTAATAATTTGATTGATTATAAAGCATAGAAGGTGGCTTGTAATAAAGTCATTAACCACACCAAGACTATCAATGAAGAGCTAATATAGTATGGTGAATTCATGGATTATTCAATTGGAGCATTCAATACTTGTGAAACTAAGTTCAACAAGGTCAAGGCATCAATATCTGATAAAGATAGTGAACTTAATTCAGTTTCCCAATCTGTTAGTAGTGAGAAGGAAGTCAGAGCCGAATTAGAGAGAAAGGAGGCTGCTAAAGAGGAAAGGATATTGTCTTTAGAAATGAAGAATCAATATTAGGAGATCTTGTTGATGATGTTTGGAGATGATCATAAGGATGTGGAGAAACTCAAATATTTGATAATTAAAATGTTGTCCAAGACGATGAAGGATGGTTGATTTTCATTGACATTCCTATATGTTTTTGTAATCTAAACCTTATTTCCAAAATATTCCTTATGAAATTTCATTCTCATATTTCATGTGTTTTTGAATGTATGATTTCTTAACATTATAGTAACATCTTATAATTTTTCATTTCATTCCCTCATTTTGAAAATCACAAATGTGAATAATTTATTGATAGGAAGAATTTAATGAAGATATCAAAGAAGGAGAATCTATTAATGGAGGGTATGTTACGAAAGGATAATGACAAATTAAGGTGGAGTTTTCATTAAGAAGAGATGTTTATCGAAGGGGGAGATATTTACTTAATAAAGAAAACCAAAAATAAAGGATATTATCCCCTATAAACATAACCTATTGGGGAGATAGTCATATTCATTAGAAATCTCATTCAATGTGGGAGATAAGTTTTTCATACATTTTTATCAAAGAAAATATATTATTCCTTAGAAAAGTTGTTTGTTATTTCAAAAAAGGGGGATATTTTTTATTCAATGAGGTTATCTTATGACTTCTACATTCCTAATGGTTTTATGTTTTGAAAATCACAAACACTTTTTTCTTATGTTCTATTTCTTTATGATTTCTTTTTTTCTTATGATCTGGAATTCTCATTCCATTATACATATATATCTATCAGTATGATTTTTCATTCTGTTATACTTACAGATGTATCATTACGAATTTTCATTTTGTTATACTTAATGATGTATCATTATGATTTGTCATTCTGTTATACATACGAGATGTATTATTTTGTTTTTCCATACCGTCTTTATGTTTTCAAATTCGGTGTGTAAGTGATATCGTCTTTATTATTCTGAATCCAGTGTATAAGGGATACCGTCTTTTTGATTCTGAATCCAGATTGTATGTAATAAAGTATTTATGATCCCGAATCTGGTGTATAAGTGATACCGTCTTTATGATTCTGATTCTGGTGTATAAGTGGTACCATATTTATGATTCTGAATTCGGTGTATATTTGATACCATCTTTATGATTCCAAGTAATTTTTATAAGTGATACCGTCTTTGAGATTCTGAATCCGGTGAAAAAGTGATTATATTTTATGACTCTGATTCCAATGTATAAGGGATACAATCTTTGAAATACCAAATACGGTACAAAATTGATTCTGATTTTATGATTCCAATTCCAGAATAAATGTGATATCAGTTTCTCAATCCGAATTACATTTCCTTATAAATTTGTTTTCTTAAAAATGTTTTTCGTAAGAATATGTTTTTATAATATTGTTAGAGTTGATCAATGTATCATTAAAATATTATCAGATTCCATGTATTCTTATACTTAAACTTTATCTTAAACTTAACATCGTTTATCCAATGAAATGATGTCATACAATCTGTTACAAACTAACCGTTCTATGTTTGACACATATTCATGTTCCTCCAGAATTTAAGGAAAATATGACTGTTGGAGTGGAGCTGACCATTGGTAAACATTGCCTATAAATACATGTTCATTTGAACAAGATCAATACTATTTCATAGACTAAATTGTAGAGAGTGTATGGTCATGATACATGTTGTGATGTGTTTTCTAGAGAGAGAGGCTCTTTCATCTCTAAGTGATTCATGAGGATGTCATGGCCAACATCTTTGGGTGTGAACAACACCTTCATACTTTCTTCGTGAAGACTCTGATAGTGCTAATTGTGTGCTTTCAGGTTTGGAAGAGAGAGGTTTGGATTCCCTTTTAAATCGAGCGGTTTTGGGGATAGTAAGACAGATACCGATATTCAGATTGAGGTCATTCCTGGGATTGGGTAAGGTAGTCTTTCTTGAAATTATAAATCAAGTAACCATTATCCATGGTTGATGGATACACTTATCTTTGGGTTAAATGAATCTTATTTTTACTTGTTTTCTTTTTCTAGTTGTTTTGTTTCCACTACAATCTTAACATTGTAAAAGATAGAAAGTATAACATTAATATACATTCAAATTCCGTTACTTGGATTTTTTACTAATTCTATATGCTTTAAGGTAGAATATTTGTTTTAAGAAAAGTTTTCTTTTAGAGGTGTTGTGTATGATTGTTTAACTTTTTTAAACTAAAATTTAAAGATTCTAAATGATATTTTTATGTATATAATTCACCCCCTCTTGTAAATTGATCATCTACATAATTATTTTGATCGTATAATTTATATGTATATGAAAGTAATGTAAAATGATTTAAATAAATTAATTATATTATTCCAAAATCTTAGTAATTTTTATTATATAATATATGATCATATTATCATCTGTTTTTAAAATAATTTCATTATTACATGTTATTATGGTATAAAAAACTTCTTGCTCTTATGGATGTTTTGTAGAATATGTTCCAATTAATATTATCAGGTAATAGTTATATCAATTAAATATTTATATAAATACAATATATATCATATTTATTCATTCTATACATTTAAATAATATCAAATTAGTGGATATCATATAGAAATAATCAAATCGCATCGGGGATATAGTATTTCGTATGCACATTTGAGTAATGATATCGTTCAATTGATATTGATAATTAATGGAAGTGTATGGTACATAAATTGTAATATAATAAATGTAAAGTTATAATAATATTTTATTTGTTTTTATTTCCATCATTATACCCATACAAATAATGTTGTGGTTAAAACAAATAAAACTACAATGTGGAGATGTTAAGACAACATATGAACGAGTGGTGATTTGGTTTTCATAGGATGGATAGAAGTAAAAATATGGTTGATACATAAACTAAATGGTGTCTAATTATATAGGTGATAGTGGATTTATTTATTCACAATGTAAAAAACAAATTAAGAGAATGAAGATGAAAAATGATATTTAGAGTGTCAGTAAAATAGATTTCCACTTCTTCAGCGAGATTATCATTGATCTCCTTTAATGGATATAATGTTATTATTTTAAGGATACCATAACCTATATAATGTTACTCGGTAATAAAATAAGGTAAATGGGTAGTGTATGGGTGAACATAAAGGAACAATGACTTATGAATAAAGGTGGAAAGATGTTCCCTTTTATAATTGAGGTTTCCGTCATTTTAGGTATTTCTAAAAACATTAAAATATCATAATTTCAAAACACATAAAAAACCAAAAAATGTATTACTATCGAATGTTAGATGAGAGAAATTTGTAATCACATCATACAAGATTATTTAAAAAATTATTCCTTACCATTTAGACTGTATCATTTTAATTATTAGTAAACTATTCTATTTATTTTTTAACTATAAAAACATAATATATTTCTTAAAAATGATTTATGATTTTTAAATATTTTAATAATACATAATTTTGATAAAAATTCTATAGTGTCTACTAAATCCTGTTTGGATACCTGCATGGCTTTGGATCCTTATGCTCCTTCTAGGAATGAGGTTGAAGTTGAGTGTTTCCCCGAGCCTGATCCTTCTACCCCACCCAAAAACCTATCTATTTTGGGCCCTCATAAAGCACTTCCCACTCTCACCATCTGTCCAATATTCTTATCATACTCTTTTAGTTTTCTAGCCTAGGAGTTGGGTGGGCCTTATCCCCTTCCATATATTGAATCACCGAGCACCACTAGGGTGGTTACCCGATCCAAATCAAGGCTATTGTCTCCTGGACCCTCATCCAGCATAATTGGATCAAGGATAACAGGGGCCCATGACAGACTCCCGAGTTCTCAATGATCTCATTAATAGTGTCAAACGCAGGTGGCCTGGGTGTACATGTGAAAACAGATTTCATCTCATTGGAATTCCTTAAGTTACATGCTTTTGTATTTGTTATCCTCAAACCTAAGTTGCCAGCATCCAAAATCAAGGATTGCACGGGTAGAATCAAATTCTGTGGTTATTTGCACAATTATCTGATTAATCAACACATATGGATCTTCAGGATACCTGATGTTAGTGTAGAACTTGTAGAATCCTCGGATCAGTACATTACTACTATGGTTATCTCCGGACCTGTCTCTTTTTTCATCTCCTTTGTTTATGAAAAATGTGAAGTCCAGGATAGAAGAAACTTATGGAATGATCTCTCCAATTTGGATCCAGGTTACAAGCCATGGCTTGTTGGTGGTGATTTCAATATTATTTCAGATTCGTCAGAGAAGAATGGAAGAGGGGACTTTCTGCGCAGAGCTAGATTGGATTTTGCCTCCTTTTTGTCTAATGTAGGTATCATGGACATGGGTTATTCAGGAGGCCAATTTAGTTGGTGAAATAACCAGAAGGGGAGTCGACATACGTGGTGCCTCCTTGATCGCTTCCTGGCTAATTACAGTGCTCTTTCAGCCTTCCCAAATACTAAGGTTTTCCACCAGGCCAGAGCGATTTGGGAAATTCTCCATTATTGGTTTCTCTGTCACCTGGTACAAGTCAGGGGGGTGGTTTTCCCTATCATCACTCGTCATCCAGCTTCAACAGCTTCCTCCAAACCATGAAATCTTATTGGGAGAAGCCTATTCAGGTTAGGCACTAGACCAAACTTCACAAAAAACTTTTTCACCTAAGAGAGGACCTTCATCAGTGGAGCACCTGTCATCCCTCTTGGCTGCGGGACCTAATTGGTATCAAAGAGGAGATCAACCAATTTGTTATTTAGTTGTAAATTGTTAGGGATTATTCTATGTTGGGTGTGCTGGTTCACAAGAAAGAAATGATGGAAGTGTTTCTTATCCTTCAGGAACTCATCTCCCGTGAAAAGGCATGGGTCAGGTGGCTAAGGGAGGGTGACCAAAATTCTGCTTATATTAATGCTTGTATTAAGGAGAGAGTAAGTCATAATTTTCCAAGCATTGTTCAGAAAGACAGATCCTACACTGACGACCCTAAGGTGATTGGTGACATGGTTATGTCTCATTTCTCTACACTTCTGGATGGACCCATATCTAATAGACAATATGGGTATCCCTTGGGACAGGCAAACCTGTTTGAAGCTATTCGTTTCCAGGTCTCTAATCAAGGCAATTCCTTTCTCTCCACTTGTCCGAATGATGAGGAGATTCTTGAGGCCATCAAATATCTCAATCCAGAGAGTGACCTGGGTCCAGTTGGCCTCCTCAGATAATTCTATATTGCCTCTTGGGACCTGGTTAAATAAGACCATACTAATACCAATAGATATTTATTCTGAGGTGGTCATATCCCTTGTGTGGAAAGCATCACCAAGATGGTCCTTATTCCCAAGTTCAAGAACCCATATTCTCTAAATAAATATTGACCTATCATCATGTGCAATTTCCCGTACAATATTCTGGCTATGGTGCTCAATAGACGGATGACTCATTATCATCACCTATGGATTTATTTGGAGCAGTATGGATTTTTCAATGGGAGATCTATCCAGGGTGCGACTGGGTTGGCTCAAGAAATTTCTCATGACATCGATGCTAATGTAACTTGTTCAAATATGATTCTCAAAATAAAAATGGGGAAATCATATGATACGCTTGAGTGGAACATCATCATCAAGGTTTTGCGGTGTATGGGCTTCTCCCCTTGGTCCCTGGACTTAATGATTAGATGTTTCAGCTCTTAGTGGTTTTCCATTTCATTTTTGGGGACCTGCTGGGGATTTTTCAAGTTGGTAGGTGGGTTAAGACTAGGTGATCCTCTATCACCAAACCTCTTTATCATTTCTCAATATTTTCTCTCCTAGTACCTCAAAAAGAGAATTTCTACTGGTGTTGTCATTCCTTGTCATTTAAGGCCTATCTCTAATGGAATTTCTCTCCTGATGTTTGCCGATGATTCAATATTCTTTCTTAATTCCAGTAAAAAGTCCATCCGGGGAATTAACATGATCCTCGAGACATATGGGAAGTGGAGCAGACAACGTGTTAATAGGGATAATAGCAGTTTATTTCTTCCCAATAACTGTCTAGGAAGACGTGTGAGTAATGTGGAGAAAGGCCTAGGTATTCTCAGAAAATCCTTCCCTTTTGACTACCTTGGTGCACCGATCTCTCCTTCCAGTCTCAAAGTCTAGTATTTTGACAAGATTGTGTCTAAAATATCTGATCGGATTTCTAATTGGAAAAACATATTTTTCACGTTCGGTTGTAGGATTACACTGGTTAATCATGTTCTTTCTTCGATTCCCATTCATGTTCTTTCTTGCCTCAAGCTCCCTAAGGGTGTCTTACATAATATTGAAAATATCATCAAATCTTTTATATGGGACACACACTTTGACTGGAGACTTAATTGGGCATCCTGGCAGAGACTAGAAAGACCTACCCAAGAGGGAGGAATTAATGTGAAAGATCTGGCTAATACAATGGAATGAATTCTTGGGAAACAGGCATGGGAGGCCATTGTGGGGGATACTTTATGGGGACAATTCATTCAAAACATTTACAGTTGGAATCTAGATTTGGTCAGGGGGACTGCTTCTCCTCTATAGTGTTTTTCCCTGATGCATATTTCTACAATTCAGGCACACAATAGATGGATTATTGGGAGGGGCGACCTCAGTTTATGGAATCAAAATTGGGCTAGAACCAAACTGGCTTTCCACGGGTGTCCGATCCCTTTTATCTCTTTCATGCAGGCCAACATCTTCCTTCAGTTTATCAACACCATTCTGGATGACTCGCAGTGAAAATTATTTGAGTCCATTTTTTGGAACGAAGACCCGCACTACTGTATTTTTGATGCTTCACCAGTGGGTGTTTTCTCTAGAAATGGTTATGGACCATTTCTGGGAAATTCCACTATAACTAATGAGTGGGGTGATCTGCTATGGTGTAAGGAAGTCTCAGCCAAGTTTAACATCCTCCTATGGTGAGTTTGGAACCGGGCCCTCTCCACAGATGATAATGTGAGGCGATGTGGAGTTTCAATCATATCCATATGTTCATTCTATCTTTATAGCCATGTAGAATCTGCTACCCACCTCTTCTTTGAAGGCTCACGGGCCCGAGCGGTTTGGGAGGCCTTCGGTGCTTCTAGCTGCTGCTCAGTCTTCACCAGCACTGACTTCTAGCAAGCATGGTTCCAGGGGGCGGATAAGCTCATCGAGAAGAAGGGAAGGGTGGAAATCCTACTGGGAGGGTGCTAGAACATCTAGCAGGCTCCGAATCATGAAAGGCATGAGGGTATCATCACCTCGCATCATCGCTCCTTTTCAGAATGAAGACGCTGATTGTTGATCTCGCTCATCTCATCATGAGCGGAGAAGGGGAGCCCTAATTTAGGAATCTTTGAACGGCCAGAATTCCCATTCCTAGAACCCTGCATGGTCACTGGGTGTGTTGGAACCCACACACCACCAGCTTCAAGCTCAACTCAGACGGCGCCTACGGGATGGGGGTCATGCGAGGGGGAGGTATTGTCAGGGACCATAATGGGTCTGCAATCCTTGCTTTTTCGGCGTTCATTGGGAGTGGCAATTCCCTTCAAGCAGAGGTGACAGAAATTCTCACCGGAATCATTCTCTACGGTGAGAGGAATATCACCCTATCAACCATTGAGACTGATTCCACATCCCTTCACCATGCTCTTCAAGGAAGTGGCATTACCCCATGGCGCATCGCATATACTATCCATAAGTTTCATTGTCTCATTTCCCCCCAGTTGGAGATTCTTCGCACATGGAGGGAGGGAAATAGAGTTGCAGATTTTCTAGCCTCTATGGTGGACCCCAGTGAAGAGCTCACATGTTATTATAACCATGAATCCCTCCCGCCCGGGAGTATGGCTCTTTTCATTGGGGATGCTCTCGGGCTCCATTACTTTAGACCCCCATGACTACCCTCTTGTTTCGTGTGTCTCACTCTTCCTTTATGTTTTTTTCTATAATAAAAAAACATGTTTGTTGGTATATAATACTATTTTTTCCCTTAATTACAAAATTTAACCATTTTCCGAAATAATAAACAAAATTAACGTAGTTACTATTCCAAATTCCCAATAATAAAAGAAATAATTTTACATAAATTGTACTTAATAACAACATATACAAAATAGATTATTCCAAATTCAAAAAACATAAGTTTTGGTACATAATTTAAAATTAATGTCCTTATCAGAATGAGAAAGAAGGTTTTCAATGTTAATAAATTACAAAAGGATGAAATATTTTTACATCTAAATTAAATGTAAAATTAATGTCGATGACTAAAATTAGATTACATGAAAACAAATTATTATTTTTATACTTTATAACGATTCAATAAGTTAATTTAATAAAATAAATGAGTTTGATAAAAAAAATTATTTAAAATTAATTATATTTTTATTATTCCTCAATATTTGAATGATATCAAAAATATTAAAAAATCATCCAAAGTAAGGTTTTATATATAGATTCAAAATAAGAGGTTTATGTTGTAGTAATAAAATTTAATCTATCAAAATTTTAATTTAAAAGGGGTTCTTCATTTTAAGAAGGTAAAATTATCATTTTAAAAATTATTGGGTTTTATATATTAATAAGGGTTCATTAATACCATATTACTAAAATATATATTGAATGAATATAGAAAATCTGATATTAAAGATATAAGATATATATTTCATTAAATTCATTAACTAATTTTAGTTGTCATAATTTATTAATAAAAAATAAAAATATTTCCTTTAAAATTAATTGGTTTATATTTTTCAAAAATAATTTGTATGCAAAGATTAAAATATAAATTTTCATATGTGAGTTATATTTATTCCTTATATCTGAATATCTATATTAAAATGGCTATTTTATATCAAGGCTGTCTCATGACTTGTTTGAACGTGTGGTTACATGTAATGAATGTAATTGAATAATTAATATTATTTAAAAGGTGGTTTTCATAATAACATAAATGTGTTACATTCTACCCTCTTAAACTGAATTTCTCAATAAAAGTTAATCACATGGATAAACAAAGTGGAGTATACCTATTCCTCATTACATCAGCATCTTCCCATGTAGATTCCTCAAATTTTTTATTCCACCATAAAAAATTAACCAAGCGAGTGGTCTGGTTTCATATAAATTTTCAAAACGATCCAGAATCACTATTAGGTTTTCAAAATTTGTATAATAATAATTCATTTATTTTATTTCTGAGTTTAGTAGTATTGAAAGATTAGGTATGTGAATTATCAAGATTGATCATAAAACACATCTTGAACATGAGATATATATGGTGGAAGCACCAATCAGTACGAAACCAACCAAACACAATCCATATATTCAAACTGACTGATATACCTCATCGTTAACATTCCCTTATTTCCAAATTTCAATACTATCTTCTAAAGAGACATTTAAAGAAAAACCTTATCATCCACTTTGATCTCTCAGTCTTTTCATCAGTTTTCAGTATAAATGTTTTGTCGAATCTATGTTTCTCTTATTGTTTCTTCAAAAAATATGTCCTTTTCATCTAGTTCATCAAAACTATCTGGTCTTAATAGATTCCCCCATCATCCTCCTGACAAATTTGTGTTCTACACTTATTTCCAAATAAGACATCATTAAGATCAATCTAAATACTAAAGTGAAATATATTTTTTTAAAATATTACCAAATGTAAAATTTGATCCCAAACAATAATGAAATCGATAGATAAACTCTCCAATATTCTTCTAGATTTTGGTTCATCCTCTCAGGGTGATTGTCTATCTGACATTGATAAAAAAATTCTGAAACATTATTTTGTATACAAATCCATTTGAAGACATCTCTAGAACATCATGGTAAACCCTAGATCCTGATCAGATATAATATAATGTGGTAATCCATAAAATAATACTATTTACTTTACATTTATCCTAGAAATAAGATCAATAGAGAAGTCAACTATTGTAGAAATAAAGTGTGTTGACATTGCAAGGCGATCAACAATAACCCTAATAACATTATTTATTTTATATGTTTTGGGATGTACGATAAAAATGTTCATAGTAATGATTTCCCATTTCTATTATAGTATTGGTAATATTTGTAAAAACCCATTATATATCTATCTCAAATAATTAACTTGAAAAAAACCAAGCACCATGAGAAATATTACACAACATCCCTTTTCATACCATCCCACCAGAAATACTCTTTTAGGTCCCAATATATCTTTTCTATTCTATGATTAATAGAGATTGAAGAACAATGGACCTCATCCAATATATCCATGGTGAATTATGGTATGGTATGATTAAAAACACAGATCCTCAAACATATTATTCAATCAAAATCAAGATTGAATTAAGGAAAATTTCTCACTTTCTTTTGTAGCTCAACATCTTTCTTATCTTTTTCTTTAATCATAATTTGTATAAAAGATTGGAAATTCATTTAAGAAAGATAATATCTCTCACCTAACTTTAAAATTTCATGATCCATCAATAAAAAATCATTAAATATAAGATCAATTATGATCCTCATCATGGATGGCTAGCAAGGTCCATTCATCTCTAAGCATCTGCCACCATGTTCTCTTTCATAGGGTGGTAATCTATCTAGTTGATATAATCATTAATAAACTCCAACCAAATATTTTTTAAATATTCATCTAATTTTATATGAAAATATAATTTTATAGTTTATGATCAATATATATATATATATATATAACTTTTCACCATAAAGATAATTCCTCCATATAACTAATGAAACGATTATCGCAACTAACTCTAAATCAAGAGATACATAATTTTTCTAATGGATTTTAAATTTTCTTATGAAATAAACTATCAAAATATCATTTTTCATGATTAAACATCCCAAAAAACATCAATGATTCACCATTATATGTCACAAAACTTTATCTACTACAATGTTGTGTGAGAACAGGTGCACTGGTGACATTGTTTTAGCTCATCAAAATTAACTTCACATTCCACCGTCTACATGAACATAACTCCTATCCATTTTAACTAGGTGAGTGGATTATATTATCCTGAAAAACATTTCACAAAAATTTGATAATCTCATTCCAAAACTACTAAATTTAGGATCTTAGATACTATTTTAGGTATAGGAAAACATTCAATTAAATTGTTATTTCGAGATCCAATGTTATTGTAACGCCCTTACCATGTTACCCAGTGTCAGTACATTATTACAAAACATTACAATTATCATAAGAGATTATGTCTCGAATCACTAATTTTTTTAGTTTCCATTGATGTACTAGACATATATATACTTTTTACATTACATTATGAAATTGAAAAACTTCCAAATTGTGTATTTTTTTTGACATAATCATATCCCTTATCATATCCCTTCATGTAAATAATAATATACTTCTAAAAATACTATTAATAATAAAATATATGAAATGAGAGAGATTTGATATTCAGTATGGATAAAAATATAGTAGAAAAAATCACAAAAAAACATAAATATTTATAGAAATGTATAAGAATAAAACAAAATCCTCTTAAAAATAATTTTCAGAATAATATGGAAATGATAAATCAAATAATGTCATTTTATTATTTACATGGATAATTTACTAGTCAAATAATCACATGTAATATCAATAGTTAATTTCATAAATATGTAATGAAAAATTTCTGATATCATAACCACATAGTCAAGGCCATCTGCCATGAAAACAAATATGATTTTTCTAGGCTTTCTTCCAATACACATTTCTGCCTCATGATACCTACCAATACATCATGGAGCTACAGTTGTATCCACCCATCACATACTAATTCCAATTCATTCCTCATATGAAAAGGATGAAACATAACATAAACATTAGTTTTAAAACTAGCATACAAAATGTCAATAATTTAACCATAAAACATGAATGGAATAAAAATAACACTTCTATAGTCAAACAAATCACCCAAACATCAATACAATATGGGAGATTGTAACATAATAAATCAACTTCAAACAATTGTAAAATCTATAAAAGGATGTTGAAATAGATTAAATCAAACTACTTGAGAGTAATATATATTTGTAGATTAAAATAATTTAAATGTCACATAATTATAAATTAAAACATTTTTTTGAAAATATTCATATAATTTTGTAATTCATTCTTTTTAGGTGTTAGAAGGGGGTATAATAGCCTTACCTGCTATATAAGTTAAAAAATCTATCCATAATTTGTCGAAAAGGTCATAGATGTCCTTTTTTGGGAAGCGACAGTAATATTGTGTTCGAAAAATTTCATAAAAAGTCAATCATGGGTAAAAATGAATTTAACACCTAGTCAATAAAATATTAATATTTTTTTGAATTTTTTTATCAAAAATGGATGTGGATGATAAAGAGTTCCCATTATACACTTATATATAAACAACCTCTGATAATAATGAGATTATAGAAATAACACTTACCTTGTAATTTTCATTAGTATAGTTTATGCTAACCTCTTGTATAATATTAAAATAGTTGTCATTAAAATATAAAATAACCAGATACATAAATATGATATAATATATGATCTTCTAATATTTCATTGTTATTAATATTTCAGTAGTATCATTGTTTTGTGTGTTAACTAAATTGTTTTACTATATAAGTTTATTTAGATAAGTCATGTTTGTTATGTATAGGATTTAATAGATTCATATCTAGAATTATATTATGTAATTAGACAAATATTTAATCATAAAATGAAAATTATTCTTTAATGGTTACGTTGGGGAATGAATCTCATCATGTTCATGGAGATGGTAATCTGTACGTACGCATGAGTGACAATATCATTCCTTTTATTGTTAAATAATTTGTAATTGGATGGTATATCATATATATAAAATCATTACTATATTATATTTATAATTTACTTCAATTATTCAGATTATAAAACCAATACAAATAATGAATTGTTGAATAACAAACTACACAACGATGTGGAGACGGTAAGTCTTACCTACGCACATATAGTGACATTGTCATTCCTAGGATGAATAGAATAATTAATATGGTTGTAATATATTTATAATAACACCATATTATGTACAAGCTAATGGACTTATTATTTTAGTATAGAATCAAAAAATATATATAATATTGAAGAATCAAAGGAATATGAAATAAGTGATGAAATTATTACCACTTTTTCAGGTTCTTCAAATAGATTTAATAAAACGGGCTCCCAAGATTGGATTTATGATGAAATTAAGGCCTATAGGTTGAAGTTAGAATAGTCGGGAGGATATTTTACTAGGGTTTTTCCAATCCAAATGGCTATGGAGGTGTGATTTTGAGATAACAGATAGTACCACTTCACAAGAGTGGTGAGGGTCATTTTAGGAAATGATTGAATTATTTTTTTATTATAAAAGAATTTTATGTTTATAATGGATCCAAAAGAATATTTATAAAAGATAATGTGGTGATGGATTGAAATCCTCTCAAACCATAGGTTTTAGTAATGTTCATTTACCGTATTAACCTTTTGTCTATATTTAACTCTTAGTTAAATAGTGTAACTTTTATAATGTATTCTTGTATTTTTTTAATTACATGGTTAATAAATATAATATATAATGAATATAGAAAGAAAAGTGGTTAAATAATGATATATATATATATATATAATTATATGAGTCCTTTTTATGAACCTTATATTTTTAGGAATAGTATATCATTTTATACTATAGTATTTGTTTTCAAAACTTATTTTTGTCAATTTTGACACTATTTAGTATTTGTTTTTTTGAAAGTAATCAAGACATGGTAAATTCAGTAAAAATATATTATATAAACACTAAAATTTTATAATAACCTATAAAATTAGTGTAATTCATAAAAATTCTCAATTTACATTTATTCTAATATTTATAATATCATTATTTTAGTCAATCATTAACAAGGTAATTAATACATCATCAATGTGTCCTAAATAAATTTAATTATATAATGTCTCAAAATTATAAATAAAATACAATGATGGTGGAAATATTTTTAGATTGATAATGAATATTTATAATCTAATTTATCTTATTTATAACCCTATATTAAAAATTATTTACTTAATAAACATTTAATATTACACTTTTAACTCTTTATTAAATAAAATAATATTAAATGTAATAATCTAATCTATGTAGATAAAAAAGGATCATATGTTATTCCAAAGGATTATATTGGTCGAAATACACTTATCCAATAGAAATATCACTTCTGTTAGTTAATTATAATATCATTTTTACCTTTAAATAAACTAATTACTTTTAACTATGGTAAATAAAATTCAAAAGATACTATTCCCACAAAATTATTTTTCATTCTTTTGAACCACATTTTACATACTTATGTCAACCATTTCTCTTAGATTATTTGATATTCAATTCATAGATGTGATAAAATTACGTTTTATGAATATTTTCTAAAGTGTCTTGAAGGTTTGTAAAAGGCGTTAAAATGTTCAATAAAATTTTATATATCTAATATTATAATAAATTCACTCCAACAAACTAAATTGGTCTAATATAGGTATTATCTATCTATTTTTACAATAAAATAAATTTAAATAAGAATAATTATTATTTAAATAAATGTCTATTTATAAAAAATAGTAATGTTTTTCACTAATTATAAAAAATTGAATGTTTTAGAAAAATAAAAAAAATTCACCCTGAGCTAATTTTGATATTCTGAATCCAAAAATTATGTTCCTTTGAATAAAAAATTTATAAAATTTAAAAAAGTAGTTTTTACTATTCAAAACAACTATTTTAAAAGGCTATTTTCATTGGTCATGATGTGCTAGAACATTATATTGTTTACACGAAAGATATTGAATTATTCAAAGAAAAGCGTATTGTGGAGGCCTGGGGTGTTATATTCTTCCTTCATTAAAATAATATTTACCTTTGAAATTTTACATTATTACTACATAAAAAGATTCTTGCGGTTCATGGTCATATGTTTCTCATGTTCCACGTTGCCTTTTTCCAATTTATGGTTTCTCCAAAGAACTTTTACTTGACGATTCATCCAGTTTCTCAAAAAAAATTCTCTAGTATCAAGAATTTGGAAATGTTAGATATAACTGGGGCATAATTTATCTTTCATACTGAATCGTATAACACCCTTCCATTGAGATACGTTTAATAAAACATGTTTATCTACTAGAAATTATAGATCCCTACTTCGGTTATTTGCATAACCCTTTTTCTACATTGAGATGCATTGATATTGGTATGGATAATCTATATTTTTTCAATTGTTTCATTAACTATTTTTAGGCCAATTAGTTTTCTTTAACCAACATTATCCAAAAAAGTTAATGGAAGACTTATTTTTCTATATAATTCTTCGTATGGTTCCATCTAAATACTCATATGGAAGCTATTATTGTAGGAAAATTATACTAGAGGAAAATATTGATCTCAGATATTATGAAAATAATGTGAGAAAGATCTCCTCATGTCTTCTATGGGTTGAATAGTCTGTTCATATTTTCCTTCAATTTTTGGGTGGTTGGAAGTGCTCAAACAAGGATCAGTATTTAGGGCCATCTAAAGACTTTTCCATAATCTTGTTTTAAAATAGGGATCGTGATCATAATCAATCGACATGGTACCCCACGAAGACTTACAACATCATTAATAAATTTTCTTTCTATAGGTTCAAGTGGTAAATCTTCTTTTATAAGAACAATATGTGCTAACATGGGAAGACGATCAACAATGACCTATATTGCATCATTCTTTCTCGGAGTCTTTGGTAGCCCCATGACAAAGTCTATCCTAATATCATCACATATCAACTCGGTTATGGAAAGAGGTTGTATGACTCCTCAATGAAGTTCTTTTCAGGCCATCTCCTATTGAGAAACCATACAAAATGACTCAATATCAGTAATCTCCCTCGTCATTTTTTGTGGGGTCCCCATTTATCAGCGATCAGAAAAACGCTGATAAAGTCCCCTTTTATCAGCACTAAAAAAGATGTGATAAAAGACCAATTTTATCAGCGCTAAAAAAATCGTTGATAAAACTAAAAAGAATAAAAAATAAATAAAAAATAAATTATTTGGGGGGGGGGGGATTTTAACAGTTCTTGACCCCCCACCCCTTTATCAGCGCTAGGCGGACCCCTCCCACTCCCATGCGCTTACCTTACCTATGCATTCTGCACTTTACCACGTTCCCGTCCTTGATTCCACCTGTATTCGAACCCGTGACCTCTCCCTTGTGCGCCTACATTTTTACCACTAAGCCATTTCATTTTTTATCTATTTGATGATACATCTATTTATTTATATATAGTTATATTTATTTGTATATTAATATAGATTCATATTAATAAAACTATATTTAGTTATATAAATACATATATATTTATTCATATTGTAATATATATATATATATATATATATTCGTATATTAATATATATTTATATATATTTATATATATAGTTATATTTATTCGTATCATAATATTGAATCATAATAATACATATATATTTAGTTATATTAATATATACATGTTTATTCATATATTAGTATATATATATTCATTCGTATATTAATATATATTAATATATATTTATATATATATTTGTAGTTACAATATTTTATTGGTATATTTATTTGTATATTAATATATATTTATAAGATTATTTTTAAATACATTTATAAAAGTTTTTTATTCATGTTTATAAATAAATACATACATACATACATACATTCATATATACAACACACACACATTCACATATATATTTATGAATAAATACATATATATGTGAATTTGAAAATCCATAGAATGTTAAAACGACCATAACATATAATCCAGAAGCCCGTTTGAACTCTACAACCAGTCAAATTGAATAAAATGAAATAATCATAGATATGATATGTGGTACATGGCTAACGAACATCTAGATCAGAAGTTATACCTATTTGAATGTTAACAAATCAGTGTATATCGACTAAATTCTCAGTTTTAGAGGACTTCAAGGCCTTTTTTGGCCTTTAAAAATGTGAGAGAGGATTCTCCTATGTCACCAGCATGTAGAGCTCATCGTAGGCATTGATTTGATATAATGTAGAGCTCAAATGGACACTCGGATAAAAAGTTTTGTCCGTTTGAAGTTTGAGTTTGATTTTCAACGTATTTTAGATCTTTTATTAATTTTTTAGATTTTTTGTTTCTTAAAATAGTTATTAAATGATTAATAAATGATGATAATTAGTAAATTATTAATTAATAATATTTTAAAAAAAATTAACCCATTTTCACTAAATTTCTTATATATTAAATGTAGTGGTCTATTTATAGTTTTGTAAAACATATTTAAAAAATATATATTATATTTATATCAATATATATATACTTATATAACAATATATTATTTTTCATGATTTTTATAAAATATAAAAATAATTAGTGATAGGAAAAAGCACTGATAAATCCCCCCTTTATCTGTGCTACAAAAAAAGCACTGATAAAGGGGGGGCTTTATCAGCGCTACAAAAAGCGCTGATAAACTGTCACTTTTAACATCGCTTTTTTAGCACTGTTAAAAGTGCCCCAATATCTGGGTTTTTTTAGTAGTGGTAAAGGCCCCCCACTTTATCAGGGATTTTTTAGCTCTGTTAAAGGGTGGAGCTACGGAAACCCAGTTTTTTGGTAGTCTACCAGGGTGTATAGAGAAATTTGAGCTATGAGAAACATCCAGAAAATCCATTTTTAGTTCAGGAATGTCAGGAACGCAAAGTCTCTTTCCAAATATCAGAATTCTATCTTTATATATGAAGTCAATAAATATCCCATAATTAATAGATTTATTGTTATTTTTAAACATTAAGTCATCAATCTTAGATACTTTTATCAAATCAAGTAATGATGGTTTGGAAACTATTTGAAAAATAATTGGTGTTTCACATTCCATGATTATTCCCATATGCTAATACACTAGATCAATGTATATATGATCCCTGTCAACTATAATATTTTACATATCTCCATGATCCCTTCTTCTAAAATCATTTTCCACATTATTTTTCATCCCCGCTTGGTAGTGTATTTTGAAATAAAAATCCATTTGTACTTCAAACCACCCCCTTTTCCTCATGTTGAGTTTCTTCTATGTGAAAATATACTTCAAACTCTTTTGATCGGTATATATCTCACATTTTTACCATAGAGATATTTTCTTCATATATTCAAGGAAATTATTACAACTGCTAACTCAAGATCCTGAGTAGGATATTTTTGTTCATGAATTTATAGTTATCATGATGTATAGGAAAAAACTCTATCATTCTGCATAAGGACACAACCATGCCTTTTTTTTGATGATTCGCTATAAATAATAAACCCATCATTCCCCGATGTTAGAGTCATGATAGGAGAATTGACTAATATTCTCATCAGTTCTCCAAAACATTATTCACACCCTTTTTACCAAACTAATTTTACCCATTTACATGTGATCTTGGATAATGGGTTAGAAAATTGAGCAAAATTCTGCACGAAACGATGATAATAACCTTTTAAACCAATAAAAATTCTATCCTTTTTTATTATTGTTGTTTATGGACAATAATTTATTTATATTGTCATATGAGGAACAAAAATGATTCCATCCATAGAGATAATATGTCCATGAAAAGAAATTTCATGTATCCAAAATTCGTACGAGCTAAACATCCCATATAATTTATTTCATATAAGAGATTTCAGAATATTATACAAGTGATTTTTATGATCATCGCTGATTTTGGAGTATACCAAGATATCATCAATAAATACCACAAAAATTCATCAAGATAGTCCTTGAAAATACTATATATTATATCCATGAAGACAGAAGGTGCATTAGTCAATAGAAAAGGAATTATTGTAAACTTGTAATGCCCATACCTTGTACGAAATGTTGTCTCTAGAATGTGTCCCTTCATTATGCACAGACAAATGATATCTATATCAAAGGAGAATCTTTGAGAAATATCGAGCTCTATGATTATGATCAAATAAATCATCAATGCGGGGTAGGGGATAGTTTTTCATTATTGTTATAGCATTGATCTCCCTATAGTCAATGCACAAACTCATAGATAAATCCTTTTTCTTAAAAAAGAATAGGGGCTCTCCAGTGTGAAATTTTAGGGAGAGTAAATCTATTATTAATCGATTCTTATAGTAGTTTCATTAGTTCCACTAATTCCATAGTGGCCATTCAATAAGGGGTCTTTGACATAGGATCTGAACAAAGAGATAAATCAATGGAAAACTCAATTTCTCATTCTATATGATGTCTAGGTAAATTAACTATAAGGAATTCATAATATTGTTTTACATTAGGTACATCACCTATTTGATAATTTGTAACCTCACCCAAAGTTATTTCCCTCCTTACTCCCCAAAAATTTAATTTATAAGAGCTACTGGGGGTTGATCTAGATGAGAATCAGACGAAGATGATTCTTCTCAAATGATAAGGTATTCCTTATCTTCATCAAAAAATTTATCATTATTCTTCTTACAATAATTTTTCACATCATTTATCAAAAGAAAATCCATACTGAGTATTAAATAATGTTCAATAATGGGAATGGAAATATGATCAGAAATTAAAGAATGTTTATAAAACATAATTGTAATTGATTCACAAAACATTATTGCAATAATACTTATCAAAAGAGTTTTGACTGAAAACTCCATTGATAAATCATATAGAAAATATCTAATTTTCGTAGAAAACTGAAAATATACAAAATAATGGATTGATCTAGAATCAAATGAATCAGTAGATAAATTTTAGGAATTCATTAAATTACCTTCGACCACAATATTTAGAACTTCAACCCTTGCAGTTGTGATATCAAAAGCATGGTCATTCTACCTTGGAGTCATCTGTGGTATGTTTCATTGTCTCTTAGGAAATATATTTTAATTATGCCTCATTTCCCTACAAATGAAGAATTAATCATTTACAACATCTTACATTCATTTTCAATCATGATCTTGGTGGCATTTTTCACCAAACATATAAAAAATATCATCCCTTTCAGGCATGTACCTAGGTGTTTCTTCCCAAATCTACTATAGGATATAAATTCAATTCTTACCTTATTCCCCTTAATTCTATTTCCACAGTGTTCAACAGATATCTTTATCTCTTAATTTTTTAAATTCATAAGACATAGAGAATTAATTTTCTGTCTTGATAGAATGTGAGACTATTTAATCATATGATGAGAATAATTATGATACCAATGCTCCATGGAGGAATGATTTTAACCTATCAAAGAATCGACCAATCTTACTCCTTAGGTTACGTATGTAATCTGAAACATGCCTTGTTATCCTTGTAATGATTTCCTCATACTTTCTGACAATCTCATTCTTATTTTTCCTTTGAATCTGAAATTGTCTTTTCATATCTGATTAATGGTAATGTGGAATGTATTTCTCAATGAAAATACCATTACACAACTTCTATTCGATATTTGATACTTCTTCATCCTCCTTTGTATTTTTAATTAATAACCAATATTGATCATCATCTCTTGTGAGGAGATAAAGTTCCATGACAAGTTTTTCCCTTTTTCTACTCCCCAATTTACGAAATATTTTCTCTAAGAAAAATATCAATTGCTAAGCAAAAAATGGATTTTTTGTCCGATTTAATGATGGTTGTTGATTCCTCATGATGCAGTCTAACAGTGATCCTGTACATTGTGGATATTGTTTCTCCCTACTTGTATGGTAATTATTCCTAGCTTGAGTGAGTTGTCCTAGTAATGTTATAAGATATTATGTACAAGTTTCATAACTAGATCCAATATAATTATGTTACGTAGTTGGGAAATCCCTAAATGGATTTTTTGTGTTGATATGATTTTCATTCCATCAACTAGGCTCCCTTTTTAAACAATGTAATATACTATATTAGTTTATAAATCACTACATATAATTCCAATCTATAAAAATGCATAACATAAATTGAAACCTTTATCAATATAATTGATTATAATAACAAATTCTTTTATTTGATGATTTATTTAATCATAAATCCTTCATAATGTTTTCTAATGAAAATTTGAATTATCCTATGCATATACCTCAAGATTTATATAACAAAAAGTGTAGGAAGGGAACATTTCATATACCTTGATACCTCAGGTGAAGCCCAAAACTCCTTTTTATAGTTTTAACTTTGAGATATATTTGTGCCATAGTTGTCTCCACTTGCTCAAATGAATACATAGATGTATTTCATGTAAAATTTAAAAAATATCTACATTACCAAAATTCATGGAAGTTCTTCTATACTAATCCTCAATGTTTTTCATAGTGTAATATTCTCGAATCATAGTTTTTATCAATCGAGTTTCCATGGATTGTAATAAAATTTCTATGATACAAATTGTAATGCCCCTACCATAGTTATCCATAGTTGATTCATTATTATATAACATTGTCCTGATCAGAAGAGATCATGTCTCGAAATACTGATTAGTTTTGTTGCCTTAAGTGTACAGGATAAATACATATATTTACATTAAATTATAAAATAAAAAAACTAATTTTTTTTGTCTCCATTGAAAACACTCATATCCTTTAGCCTATCTCTATAGGTCAAACATAATATAATTTTCAACTCCTAGAAGAATCAATACATAATAAAGGGCTGAGCTCAGATGCTCATTACGGATAAAAATATAATAGAAACTATCAAAAATAAAAATAAACATCGAAGGCAATGTATAAGACTAATACACAAGAAATGTACAAATAAACATCAGAATAATTGGAAATGATAAATAAAATAATTTCAATTAATTTTTTACATAGATATTATACTATTCGAATAATCACAACTAATATGAATAGATAATTTCATAATTATAGAATGCATAATTCCAAACATCATAACCACATATTCATGTACTATTTCTATGACTACAAATAATATTTTGTCAAAGACTTATGCCAAGAAACTAGTTTCTATATTGATTACCACTAATGCATTGAAGAGCTATAGCAGGCTCCACCCATCACATACTAAATCCAATGCATTCCTCATATGGAAAGGTTGAAACAAAACAAAAAATTCGAATTAAAACTAGTATACAAAATTTAAATACATTTCTCATAAACTATGATTGTTTTAAAAATAAATAATCCACAACCAAAATATTTTAAAACCCTCAATATAATATGAAATATTATATCATAATAAATCATCTTCAAAAAGTGTAAAATCATTTTACATATGTTAACGAAGATAAAATCAAAACTATTTGAGAAAAATATAGTTTTCTATTTTTAAATCATTTATAAGTCACATAATTATAACATAAAAAATTTATATTAAAAATATTTATATAAGATTGTAAGGGATTATTTTAAGGAGATATAATGGTAGATAATAGTCGAACATGCCATATAAGTTAAACAAACTATTATTTCCTTAATTTTTCAAAAAGGATATAATGTACCTTGTTTGGAAAGAGAGACAAAGATTCAATTCAAACAATTTTATAATAAGTAAAACAAGGGAATAATGTAATTGAACCCATAGTCTAGTAATTATTTTAAAAAAAATTAAATACATTTTTAATAAGAACGAATGTTGATGATAAAGTGGTTCCAGTAGATACTTATGTAAAAACAACCTCAGATATAAAGAGATTATAGAATTAACCCTTACCTTTATATTAACTTAGTGAAGGTTATATTAACCTCATAAATAATAGTTAAATCATTTTTATTAAATTATACAAGAACCATATACATAAATAAGTTATCATAAATGTTCTTCTAATATTTCATTGTTAATAATATTTTAGTAGTATCATTTTTCGCGTGTTAACTGATTCTTTTTCATTTATATGTTTTGTTGTGTATATAATGTTTATTAATGGAAAGAATATATTTTATTTTTATCCAAATTTATATTAAGATATTAAACATTATTTGTAAACATAAATTAAATTCATTTTTGAATGGTTACTATGGGAAATGAATCTCATCACATTCGTGGAGACAGAAATCCGTACGTATGCACAAGCGAAAATAACATTCTATTGATGGTAAAATCATTTGTAATTGGATGTTATAACATATATACAGAATAATTAACATGTTATATTTATTATTTAAATAAAATATACTCATTATTATACCCATACAAATATTGAAGTGTTGAATAAAAAACCCACCACGATGTGGAGACTGTAAATCGTATGTACGCACGTATGGTGACTTTGTCATTAATAGGATTGATAGAATAATAAATATTGTTATACTATATTTATAAAAACATGCCAGTTTTTAGAGGGAACTATATTTGATATTTTTTTATGGAAACATCATTGACTGAGGAACTTGGAGAAGAAAATAACTTTGAAAGAAGCGATGAAATTATTATATATTCTTCATGTCCATTTTTTGATTTGATCAAAAGGGATCCATATTTTGGAGTAATGATCAATTTAGGGCCTCCATGATGAAGTGAGGGAAGTTGGGAATAACTTTTATCAGGGTTTAGCCGAGACCAATGCCTTTGGATGCGTTATTTTTAGAGAAGGTGATGTATCATTTTATAAGATAGGTGAGGGTCAATTTGATAAATTCATGAAATATTATTTTATTATAAAATAATGTTCAGTTTATAATGGCTCGAAAAGGTTATATTTTGAGGATAAGGTATGTTTTGGTATAAATCCTTTCAACCAATACGTTTTAGACATTTTTACGTCAACATATTAGCCTTATATTTTAGATTCCACTCTTAGTTAAATAGTTTAACTTTTAGTATGACTTCTTGTATTTATGTATTACATGGATAATTAACATACTATAAAATTTAAATATAACCAAAAGTGTTTCACTAATTAGTTAAATATATTTATATAAGTCCTTTGGCTGAACGATTTATTTTTAGGAATGTTATATCAGTTTATAATATAGTATTTTTTTTAAAACTCATTTATGTCAATTTTGACACTATTTAGTATATGTTTTTTGGGAATGTCAACAATAAATTATAAAATCGAAAAGAATACATTAAATAAAAAATTTTCATATTAAACTATTAAATTATTTTAATTCATCAAAAGTCAAAATTTACTTTTATTTTGATATTTATAATATCAATTATTTTAATCATTCATTAATAAGGTAATTAATTCATCATCATTGTGTGAAACATAATTTTAATTATTTAATGTTTAAAAATTATTAATATAGCAACATGAGGTAGGAACAATTTTTATCTATTTAATGTATATGTATAGTTAGATATATATTAGGTATAACCATATATTAAGGCTTGTTTAGTTATTAAACATTTAATTTTACACTTTTAACTCTTCTGTAAATTAAATAATTATATATGTCCAAATTTAATCCAAGTGAATCAAAAAGGGTCGTATATTATTCATAAGTTGGATTCTGGTCGAAATAAACGTATCCTAGAGAATTAGGACAAGTATTATGGTAACTATAATATAAAATATACCATTAATTACCCTATTTACTTTTAGTCATGGTAAATAAAATACAAAAGATATTATCCAACAAAAATAGTCATCCTATTGAAAAACAATTTACATATGGATGTCAGGAATATCTCTGAGATTTTGTATATTTAATTCATAGATGAAGAAATATTTTGTTTTATACACATTTGAAATTGTTCCTACAAGGTGGGTAAAAGACATTAAAAATTTCAACAAAATATAATACATCTATTCATATAACAAATGACTCTAAAAAATTACATTGGAATAACATAGGTATTATATATCTATTTTCAATTTAAACAAAATAAATAAAAGTAATAATTATTTAAATAAATTTCGGTTTTTAAACTATAACGCATTGTTTTAACTATTCATCAAATATTGAATGTTTTCAGAAAAATACCAAAAATTCACCCTAATATTATTTTGATATTATGAATCAAAAAATGAATTCCATTTAAAAAATATAATTTATAACATTATTAAATGATTGTATTACAATTCATTATGTTTTTTAAACAACTAGTTACAATGCAAGCTATTGAATTTTTCAATGAGATAGGTATCATAGAAGATTGGGGTGTTACTAATATCCACTAATTTGATATTATGTGGCACAACAATTAATCTTTTTGAAGCAAAAATTCACAAATAGTAAAATAATCATAAATCATATCCATTCATAGTGAATTTAGAACACTTATAATGTGATCTTCATACTCTTACTTTCTCATTGAAGATATAAGAATATTGATTATAAATACTTCCACAAACTACTCAACATAGACTCTAAATACTCTATTCATTAGATCCCTGAAGATAGTAGGTGAAATTGTAAGACCAAAAGGAATCACTATAAATTCATAGTGTCCATACATTGTACAAAATGTTGTCTTTGATATATCATCATTCATGACACATAATTGATGACATCTTGAATAATTATCATTCAAGGAAATGTATTTAGCTCTACGTAGTTATTAAAATAGGTAATCAATGTGGGGAAGAAGATATTGTTTTTGGATAGTTCCCTTGTTATGTTCTTAATATTCAATACAGTGTCTCATTAATAAATATTTTTTATAACAAATAGAACAAGAGCACCCCATTGTGATGAACTAAGGAATATGAATATTTTGTTAATTTTCTATTGATGTTGATTCATCAATTCCTATAAGTCCATTAGGGCCATTCCATAATGTTTCTTAGTTATAGGAATAGAACCCGATATGAGTTATATTGAAAACTCCACATCATGATTTGTTGGAACACCTAAAAGTTCATCTAGAAAGACATTATCAAACTTCTGTATAACAATTTTATTCTAAATGGATAGTTTCTCCCCAACCATTTTAGATATATAAACATCATTTTTTAGAATCAAGTACTAGAATAATGAATAAATCTTCATTAGAAGTTCATTCCCATCATTTCATCCATTGCTGATCATAGATTGATTTGGAATATGAAATGTGACTTCCCATACATAGAAATTGATGTGGGATCCATATAGGGGAATCAAATCTACAAAAACAATAATATAAAACTACACTAAAAGAAGGATCAAAATATATATAGGAAAAAAACCCACAAAAATCAACAAGATATGATTAATAAACTTTTTATGTGAACGTTTTTATTTTTATGACATGTCAATTCAAAATCAACTTCTAATTTATGAGTTAATTTGATCATACACATAGAAAATTATTTATAAATAGAAGATTTGGTGGATCTAGAATGAAATTACATATCTTATACAATAGAGTGGAGGGAATGTGTAACTTTCACCAATTAATTATCACATTCTATAGAACTGATAGTGATCTCTTGTGAGAAGAATTTCTCTCTGGCCTTAAGAGAATGTTGATGTCAATCATCATTGATAGACCTTAGATAATGTAATTTGTTGGTATGATGCCCAATTTCGTTTCACATGAATCATTGAAATTGATGAGGTGAATTATGTTTTTCCTTTTCTATATTCACATAATTATACATATTCTTCCCATAATTTAGTCATTACACTACTCGATTATCTTGTATCCCAAACATAAAACATTTTTTATTCCATTTAGAAAAATATCCTTAATGTTTCATTGAAAACATTGATGTTCTGGGAAGACTCGTCTTATTTTCAGTGTGGTCCTTATATATTCCATTGAATTCCTTTATTCTCTTATTATCAAACCCATAAGATTAATGAGTTACTCTTGTATCCATCTTAACCATAAGATCACATAGAATGATTTCATAATAACTATCGATGGCCCTTACGGATAATTAATTAAAGAGACATGGTTTTACGCCTCTAAAGAATTGATCAATATTAATCTCTTGTTGGATCATAATTACATAATATAACAAAAAAAGTATTATAAAAAAATATCTTAGGAACCAATTTATTCATCCTGATTTTGATTAAACTCCATGAATACCTTTTACAATTTTTTAAGAATAAAAAGAAATGTAATTATAGAGAAATTAGTCCATGAACTCATGTCATTTAATGGATCCAATTTCATCACACTTATTTTTATTATTTATTAGATTCTACCATATATCAGCATCACCTTAGGAATTATATACTTTTAAGATGAATTTATCATGTTATGAACAATGGATAACTAAAAATATCTTTTTAGTGGTACTTCTGAATTATTTTTCCACTAGTGGATACAAATAACCGATGAATTAAGGTTGACAATCCACATAAAGGACTCAATAGAATGATGTTCCATAATTTTCTCTTTTGGATGTCCTACAAGATTCATATATTAATAATTTTTTGTGATCATAGCTTCATTATGTTTCATCAAATACACCATGACATTTGATTTTGTAGGAGTAAAATTGTTACATTTTCAACTCTCATTAAACCATAACATAGATCATTTGGGTTCCATCCTTTGACTAATACCTTGATGCATAGTGAGACAAACACTAATCATACTGGGAAGACCACGTAATCAAGAATAAAATTTCAATTTATAACATATTAGGTTTTATCCTACGTTGTTAATGATCATTTCTAAACCACTAAGATGTTAACATATACTTGGAAATCTCCTTTGGTTTCTTATAATGGTTTTCAAATCCAAAATTTAAAAATTTCACTATTCCATTGATCTGATACAACCTGTAACACCCCATAAATTAAAAATATATACATTAATTCAAAATTGAATAATTTTTGTGACAAAAAATAAAAAAACCAAACCAATACTGTATATTATTAGTGTATTTAGAAATGTGGTAAAATAAACCACTGGTTCACAATTCATCTACATTATACCCCACTTATTTCTTCATAACTAGACGCCCTTTTGACATATCTTACTTAATAGCTTTTTCATGAAATGGGGGAAAGAAACAAAATAAAGGGTGATCTCAGATGCCCTTTAAGGGTAACACTATGATATATCAATAATATCATAATCATAATACTTAAGAATATATAATTTCATAATTATATCCTACATATGAATGATCAGGATATCATATCAAGAGGTAAATATACAATTTTCTTAAAAAATTATTGAAAATATTACCAAATGTTATAATATAAGATAGAAGAATTTTTGGAATACACATACGAGTAGAAAATTATTTCATATTTGATAGGGCTCATTTACATTACCATTATAGTAGACAAAGATCATTATTGAACTAGTTCTACTTCCCATTACAACCCTTCATTAAAAAATGACATCATTTCCCATTCCATCCCAATATATATTTAAAATATAATTAATTAACCAATTAATTAGAGCGAGAAATATTTCACAACCATATAACAATGAAATAAGACTTACTTGTCCTACAAGAACATAAATCATTCATCATAGAATAACCAAATAAAAAAATGGATTCATAATCATCATTCCATCATCACATAATCAATATAAAAAATTATATTTTATAAATTACATTCCATTATAATCGCATTAAAAAATAGGAATAATAGGGGTAGTATACAGAAAACAGAACCCTATTGTTCAATTCTTTCTTATATGGAAAATAAATTTGATATAAAACATGAAATTATTTTTTGTTGAAAATAAGCTTTTTTCTTTAAAAAGAATTATTTTCTCAAAATGCCACACAATATTAAATGAAAATAATTTATTTGATGATAACAATTAAATATTTTAAATGATTATTCATGGAAAATTATTTTTATGAAAATTTAAAAAAAATTCATTCTATATAAATTAAAATAAAATATTCATCTCTTACTTTTATCCAATAATTCAAATATACCACATGTTAAAAAATGTAAATGATTCATTTCACGCCATTTAATAAAATTCTCCAATGGGTAAAATTTATTTTAAAGAAGTTTTTAACAATAGAGGAATATTTTTAATATATATTTATAAATCATGTACATTTTTGATAAATGTATCTTGGTAAACACATACGTATAAACAATCTCGATCTATAATGAGATTGTGAAATTATACCTCTCCTTAGGTCTGATATATGTTGAATATTTACATACCTACATTATAAGGATTTAAATATTTCATTTATTTATAATAGAATCATATTCAATTATAGGATATCATATATTATCATATTACCATATTTTTTAATAACATTTTGTTATTACTCATTATTCATGTATAAACGAATCCATTTTTCTTATGCATGTTTTTTCAAATAAGATCTAAATATTCTTTAAAGGTATTAGTTATATCATTTATACAATGATATTAATATAATATATATCATTTTTTTACATTCTATAAATTTATATAATTATACTTTAATGGATATGTTGAAAAATGAATCACATCGTATTGTGGAGACGATTGGTCATTAGTAATAACAAGCGATGATATAATTCCTTTCATTCTAAAATGATATGGTATTTGTTGGAATATATATTGTTCCTGAATAAATATATTTTAATAATTATCATATATATTTATAATTTACATCATTATAAAAATCCATGAAACATGGTGGTGAATTAAATATAACACCATTACGTGGAGATGAAAAGTCCTAAGAATGCATGTGTTGTGATGTATTTTTTAGTAAGATATATTAAAGTTGTAATTAGGCTATTAAAAAACCATATATATATATATATATATGTATGTGATAAAAAATTTATTACATTATAATGCTGGAAATAAAGGAAGGGGAATTTGATGAAGAAATGATCTTGAGAGTGTCAGTAAAGAAAATTAACTCTTCTTTGGTGAACTACTTCTAGATCTCCATTTAAGGGCCCAAATTTTTGTGTTTTTAGAATTCCAGAAACTCATGAATGTGACTAGAATAATTTATATGTTAAATATGTTGTTTATGTATGAACATGATGTCTCAATAATATATAAATACACAAGGGAGGTGTTTCCCTTTTAAAAAGGATATTGGGGGAACATTTGGAATTCCAAAACAAATAATACATAATAAATTAAAACCTCATAAAAAATAGACAAAATGTTCTAGTTTCCAATATTATATGAGATAATGATATAATATCAACAACCAATAATTAGTAGACATTTTTTATATAAATTTAGTCCTTATAATTATAATTAACAATTAGTCATTCTATGTAATTTTAAACTATGGTAACACATATTTAAATATTAAAAAGGTAAACTATTGACATATTTAGTAGTAATTAAATCTAAAAATAATAATTTAGAACATTTTAGAAAATATAATTTTTATTATATATATATTATGAAATTATAATATTTAAATAAATTAGTAATAAATTATCTTGAAAAACATTTTATTGTGACATTTTTTACAATATTCAATTCATTGATTTTGAAAAATTCAAAGAAAACGAGTTATCTTATAACCATTAATATAATTATATTCCAGATAAGTTACGGTTAACAAAAAATTCATTCGGAATTTTAATTATTCAGAATTATTTTTATTTTAATATATTTAATAACATATATTTATTATATCAAATAAATAAATAATTTGAAATATATTATCTATAATTATTTAATAAACAAATTATTTGAACACAAATTATAAGTAAAAATCTATGAGTAAGATAAATACTATAAATTTTATAATAATAATTTTTTTATAATATAAATTCTATAAAATATAATACTAAAAATTTTATATTTATTGGAACATGAATGTGGCAATTTTAACATCACTTAAATAAAACATTACATATATCATAATATTTTCACAATAGATTCAAATTGTCAAGAACAAAATATTTGGATGATTATTGTTTTGATAAGTTTTACAAATGAAATTTTGGAAAGTATCTGTGTCTTTTAGTGGATATTATGATTTTAATAAATGATAGTTTATTTATTTTAATATAAGATATAATATGTCCATCACAAATGTATAAGACTTTATGTTGTTATTTAATTCCAAAAAATAACAAGAAAAAATATTTAAAATAGATAATTATAATAAAATTTTTATTTGCAATAAACATGTATTAAAAATGATACAGTTAATAAAAATTTAGGGACACATATATAACTTGTATTTAAATAAAATAAATTAAATGACCTAATCTTATCCATGTGGCTTCTAAATGATACCATTTCGTTATAAGGATTGTTTAAGTTGAAACACTCTAATCCAATGATATTAATACAAGTGATTGGGTAAAAATATAATACAAAATTTACCATTAATTACCTGATTTTCCCTTTTACCAAGTAAGTAAATAAAATTACCAATGATACAATTCATAATGCCGAAAAATTAAATTCAGTAATTTATATAATTTGAACCAAATGATTCCAAATATGGAATTCACTTTTCCAAATTAAAACACATATTTTTTATAAATTAATTTAAAATGATTTTTTAATTAAAATTTTGAATATATTTACCATTCATCAAAACACAAACTATAAAAAAATATCAAAAGTTCATCCAATGAAATATTTTATATCCTATATCCAAATAAAGGGCCTATGATTTCATTTAAAAATTATTAACGCATCAAAATTTTAATATAAAAATGGGGTATGTATTAAAGGTAAATAAATTTCTCTTTTAAAAAATATATGTTTTTATACATAAAATAGGATTTATTCATATCCTACGACTGATATATCTATTGTATTAATATAAAAAATATTTTATTAAATAAATAACATTTATATTTCATTAATTTCATTTTCAAATTTTAATTCACTTAATTAATTGTAAAAAATATTTTCTTTTACATTTATTTGGATTATATTTTTCATAAATAATTCATTTCCAATGAATTCACAATAAATTTTTTCTGTTAGTTATATTTATACCAACTAACATAACTACTAGATTATAATAGTCATTATATACCATAGTAATATCACACTTTTTTTAAACTCCTGATTTGTTACAATGAATGGTATTTATGAATTAAAATTATTTAATGAGAATAATTCATAAAAATCATGGTGTTTTGGTTATAACATATCAAGATAACGTGTACAAATAAATAAACATTGAAGCTTCTGTAAAGCTTATTTCCACTTCCTCGATATAATTCAATTAGATATCTTGTTAATGTGCAAATAATGGGAATTTTTGATGTTATATAAACTAAATACATTGGATGAAGAGTCATATATGAGTAACATTTAGTAATTGTTATATATTAATGGGTCAATATTGGGTAATGAAGATAATGTTAATGTTTCCTTTTAATATAGAGGGGGTGATTATGGTAATATTTTATCATATCAAATAAATATAATATATTTTCTATTCCAAAATTGATCCAAATTAATATAATTTAAAAATTCTATGAGTATGTGTCTAAATTGACTCATCAAATAAAATTTGGACATTTTATAAGAGTGTTTTCATCCTTATAATATCATTTTAACCCATGGTTACCCATTTGACAATTACAACCATATTACTATTTTTAACACATTACTACACAATAATTGTACGATAAAATGTCAAACTAACCACAAATGGATCATAGATTATTTTTTTGACCTTATCAAATTCATTAGTATGAATGAAATATTATTATGAAATTTAAATCATGTAATAAAGTATTTTTTTATATTAACGCATCATTAATGACATTTTTAACACCATTCATTTTATTTTACGTGAAATACATAAACACCAAGAAGGAATATGAATATAATACATAAAAATAAAATTATAATGTAATATTTATCAAAAAAATTCCTCATACATAAAATTAATTCTAAATAATATCATATTTTATTTTAAAATTTACATTTTTTGGTTAATAAAAAAATGTTCTGTCATTTTTTTACAAAGAATTTAATATAATTATATAATCAATAAATATAATAAATTAATTAATATGATTAAAATAAATCAATTATATTTCATATCAATATTTAAAAAAACATATGTCGTATTTATATCAAACATAATATATTATAGATATTAAAAGAGGAAATATTGTCTTTTTGACTTTATATCTCACATAAATATTACCATTGTCTTTTATTTTTTTCACTTCCATTACTTGTTTGAAGCCTAAACATTTTGAAAGATAATTATAAATTTACAGCATCATATTATCTGAAAAAAAAATATTCCTCTAAATCTATTAATATATTAGTGCTTCTATGGTGTATAATGAACTTTGATCAATGAGAATGTTTAATTATGTATTTTTTATCTTATGTATATATGGAACACATATTAAATTAAAAAAATTCATATCTCTATATTTATATATATAATCATCCAACATCCATTCATTCATGGATTTATTTTTAAAAAAAATTCATCACTAGGTTGAGAACATTCTATCTTTCATATTGATGATTGTTTAGAAATAATTTGAAAAAGGGTTAATGTTTTCCCATACATAATAATTCAAGTATACATATTTATTAAATCCATTTACATTAGATCCCTATAAATCAAAATTTTTTGGAGTCAATGAACTTCCCTCCCTAATTAAAAAATACCATATTTTCCTTCCCTGGGAGGTACTGTATTGATAATTTCTGATTCAAGAGTAGTTTGATCTATTTTCTTTTACACATATTCATTTATAAATATTATGAATATTATATATAATTTTCATGATCAGTTTATATCACATCATTCCGCACATATATAAATTATTTATATCTTAAATACAATATTATGGTTACGTACTCTATAACATGGATTGGATAGTTATGCTATGATTCATTAACTTCCTTATTGTATGTGAAAAAAAAATCATTCTTTATAATGACCCAACTATGAAATGTTTTCAATGCATTAATGTATCTCAAAATACCCTCATTTCATGTTAATAGAGAGAAAATAGAAGTATTGACAAATTTACTCATCAGATATTCATAAAATAAATCACATTATTTATTAAATATGAACTTAACAGCTTTATGTCTAATCTAGGAAATCATTTTAGACCATCATAAAATGTCATGAAAAAACACTGAAGGAATCATTCCAAATCAATGAAACTACTTATATTGGTCGCATTAATTTGTTTTGTCCATTCATTTACATCATTTATCTTTATTGTATATACATATATTCATCCATTATTAATAGATATAGAGAATAAGAAAATCATTCTAAATCCAAATTGCAATGATTCTAAATTACCCATATAACACTTTTCTAAAATGATTTTTGATTCCCTTAATCACATTAAATGTTATATTAAAACACAGTATCAAAAATAAGATCCCAAAAATTATTATTCTTCCTTGAATACATAGTTCATTATGTTCATAAAAATAAAATTTGTATTAGTATTAACAAATTGAATTACTATAAACTAGTAATTTCTTTACATTATTCAAATAGTATTAATCAAAATATCATTATTATTTGATAAAAAATTAGGATACTAAGAATCAAATTAAAACATTGATAAACATTATGATTTTTTAAGGTAAAAAATAATTTATCAATGTGAGGAATAGGTTACTTGATCTTTATCATCATAATATTTATTTCCATATAATAAATGTGACAATTCATAAATCTATCATTTAAAAAATAAAAAAGGGGAACCCCAAGGTGACTCAATATGGTGTATAAATACATTACCAAATGACTCCAATAGATGATTTTCTAACACTATGAACTCAATATTTTTCATTATATAGAATATTTTTGATTTATTCAGTGGATTAATGATTACATAAATATAAAACTCAACATCCCACACTAGTTCTTGTCTAGGTAATTTCATAGATAATACATAGATGTATTCAAATACAACATGTATATTCTCTGTTAATGATCACCTAATATATCCATATATTAAGACTTTTCATATTTCCCATGAATCACATCTATTCAAGCTATTATTTTTTCATCTATAAATGAATTAGATGATTTATTCTCACTAGTAAATAAAAGAATTAATTTTATAATCAAAAATAATAATTAATATCTCTTTATAATAATATATTTCATTATATTATTCAATTAAATATATACTATTGATAAAACCATAATCAACACTATGTATATTATCTTGACTGTAAAATATGGACATTTATGAGACATAACATGAATTAACTGACATGTACATATTGTTGTTCTATTTTCCACATTATGTTTTAAACGGAATAATCCCTTAAAATGCTGATAGTAATATATAATTTTTTATATTATTTTTGTTAGATATGAAAAAGTTAATAAGATTCATAATACAAAAAATCAATGGATAAATTTGATACTATAATTAAAATATTGACACCCACATAACTGGGAACAAAAAAATAAACTGTTTTGATCACATAAGATTATCCTCCAAACCCTTATCTTTTTCTTTGTTATTTTCCCTTGACTCTGTTGTAATTTGTATGAATAATTCCAATTATTAATATATTATATAAAATAGGGAATAATTGTTTTTTATTCCAATTACATTCCATAGATAAAATATATTTATCTCACAACTAATATGAAAATCCCATATGCTTCATTAATTTTCATATGTGTTTCTTTCCAAAATTCTTACAAGATGTAAATTTCAAGGTTCCCTTCTTATTTAAGCTATTAAAATTTTTATGGTTAGTATTCAGACTAATATTTTCCTAATTTCCCTTGAATATATAAAATATATATAATAACTTATCCATATTATTGAAACTCATTTTTATAAGCACATTTTGTGAAAATGTTCTAAAAATATGTTCCCTTTATTTACAAAGCTTTATCCCTCCAATGAAATGGTCGGTATTTCATTATAGATTATGAATATAGTCTAAATAATTTCTATTTAATCCTGTGATGTTAGACTCTTAATTTGACAATCATTCATCTTCCTTCTACAATAATGTGGGTATAATACTATCAATGTATGACTATTATTCTCATGGTATGTATTTTTGAAGGAAAGTCATATTAAAATATTTCCATAATAGTATTTATATTTATTAATCATATTCATTGTTTTAGATCAATTCCACCATTGATCTTATATACATTCAAAACATACACTTCTAGAATGAAATATTAATTTTCATGACATCCTGAGTGAGGAAAATTATTTTGAGATACTTTACACATATCAAAATAGCCATTAGATTTGTAGTTCTCCTAAAATACGGAGGATTTAATAACATGGTTTGATCCATATTTTAAGAATTTTTCATTATAGTACATGGACAATTCATTCAGTAAATAATATTTTTCATTACCTGAGTGATATTTACTAATATTTCCATGATATAAATGGTTACAATACTATATATATTTTCTTTTTCAATAATAAATCACCACAATATATCATAGTTTTCATTCCCTCTATTTTGTTAGGAACCAACTCTAAAGAATATAAAAACATCGATTACTCATAATAATAAATCATATTGGGATATAATGTAAAATATCCATAATTATATTGTTATAAAATAATATAACAGTTTATAATAATTCTCAGATATGTAATGTTCATTTAAAATCGGGTTCCCATGATTTCTGTTATACCTCCTCCAATACCAATCGTAAAAACAACAACTAATTTAACCTAGACATATTGTCTACAATTTTAAAATATTATAATATAAAAAGTATCTCATCTTAAAGTAAAAACTATTTTTCAAGTATTTAACTACTTCATAAATTCATGACTACATATGACATTAAAAAAATAAATATATAATATAGAACCAGTTATTCCTACCTTATATTATTCATAAAATAATTTTTTCATGACTAAGGGGTTGGAAAATAAATATAAGGTGTCTTCATGTTCTCTTTATGAATTATATATAGTAGATCAAATCATGAACGTATGTCGAAGAATAAATATGTATTTGTGAATGACTGAAATATGTCATTTAATCAATAACGTGAGCATAAAATGAATTCCAAAAAAATTCAATGTTGTAAAATATGGGATTATAAAAATAGAATTGTCATTGAAGGAAATTATTTAAAATTTAAATCTAGACTTTAGACAAAATGATCTATATATTGTCAGATCCTTAATCCATGGAAATTTAATCGATGGGTAGGTATACACCAGAAAACCATTTAATTCTATCAAAATAATTTGTCCAATGATAATTTTCAATGAATCATGGGGAAATTGAATTAGGGGACCACCCACATCATTTTGACTAATAAATACCACATATATCTAATGATCAATTTATTACATAAGCAATATTCCAAATCTAATTATATATGTCCTGAGGAAAAAAATTCAATGTTTTCCCCAATCAATTAAATACCATTCAAAATGAAACACATTGTGTAAAAATAATATATGGTTTAGAAAATATTCACAACCAAGATAATGAATATTTATTTTATGTGATTTTATTTTACATTAATCATAATAAATTAATTGTTTCAAGAGAATTTTAGTGACTTATAATTAATCAACAGACGGGGATTTCCATCATAATAGTATTTTTTTTTGTTAAAAAAAATAATAAGAAAGAATAAAATTAAATGGAATAATTTTTTTATAAAAGGGAAATTTGTATAAAAATTAATAACATAAAATATATTATGAATTACCTAAAATTTTTATGATAGTATGAAATTTCATTAATTCCATATGTATAAAAAATAAATCATTCCATTTGATTGTTGTATAGGGAGACAAATATGGGATTTTAATGTAATTAATTTGAATGATTCCATTTAAATCTTGGAAAAATAATTTATAACAAAAATTTTATTTATTTAATAATTTTATTGTTAATCAATAATTTTCTAATACAAATTTTAAAATATGGACATGAAATGAAAAAGAACCAAAACAAAAAATTGTAATTATATTGGATAATATTTTCAAAATCCATCTTTAAAGTGTAAATTTATTTTAATAATTAATCATCATGAATAAATTTAAATTATGTTTAAACAATTACATGATTTATGATATACAACATATAAAAATAAACACTCTCATAATAACAAATCTGTATCAACGGAGTTGAAATTAGATAAAAAATCTGTACATCATGTTTCCTATTAATTCATCACGATTTCACATCATTTAAAATAAACATATATATTTTATAATTATATATTAGAAAAATATAAATTTATATTATATCATATATGATCCATTTATATAATTTTATCACACATTTTTTTTTATCAAATTTATAAATTTGATCTTAATATCAAGTGTTAAATGCATTATTTTTATTGTATGAATTGATTCATTAGTTTAGGTATCTATAAATTTTTATGCTTCCACAGTATCCAAAATTAATTTTTTTTATAAATATCATATATATTCATTATAGATATTATTAATTTCATCTGTTAATTATTGATATATGTAAACAAATTACACTATTCAAATAGATTGTATGTCTTATGAACGGATAAAAAATTTCGCTAATTTTCAATAGATGTAATGATATAAAGTCCAGAAATATTTAATATTTTTAGGATAATTATTATATCATATATATGCAATATATTAATCAAATTTATCTATACTACCATCTACATAATGTGTAATGTAAAAAAGGATCACATCGATTTGTGGACATAGAATTCTACAGGTATGCATGAGTTACATTATCGGTTAATCTCATATTAGATGATATGTAGATTAAATAATATTATAGTTCCTGATTTAAATTTATTTCATATATATAATTTATACACACTATTTACATCTTTATAACCATCCATGTAATTTGTTAATGAAAAATGTGTTTCACTATTATATGGAGATGATAAGTCGTACCTATGTACAAGATAATTTTTTTATTTATTTATATGGAAACAAGACAGAATATGGATTTCTCATAATGAGAATAAAATATATTTATAATTATTTAATTTGAGTTATTATTTTCTGATAGAAAAGAAACATTAATATTGATGGTATTTGAGTTATTATGTAGGATTTCAATAATTTTATTCTAGAAATGTATCATAGACCTTCATCGATTCGTGTAGTTTCTTCCCTTATAGAACACATACCCATTGGATCATAAAAAAATTAGAATATATATATTTACCCCATTTTAATCAAAAAATAAAATAAGTAAATATTAGTTATTATTGAATTTGGAATCATTCTATTATTTGTGTCGTGTTGGGGTGAAACTATTAATTTTCTAAAAAAGAATATTATATCAAATGGTCATTGAGTTGATTATAGATAACATAACAATATTTCAATTAATGAAAACTATCTTAAACCCTATACTGATGAATTTATTGATCATCCAATTTATAAGAATTACATTTATATGAATGAAATTAATTTTGGATTTTATCATTTTATGGTTAAGGTATAGGATATTCCCAATACAACATTCTGAACAATGTATATTCACTATGTCTTTATTTCAATTCAATTTGGTCATACTATTTTCCAATATATAATAAATAATTTAAGATATTGTTTCTTTAGATATTAATATGAAATGATTTTTTAATCTTATTAGTCATTATTCTGACATATTCATAAATAATGAAAGAAAACAAAGATCACTTGATAATTTTACTCAAGAACCTAACGATGGAAAAACAGTGGTAAAATTTTAGAAATTGTGATTTTTTTATTAAATAAAGGATTCATTTTATGAAATATAATCTCATTGAAGGGTTTCTTAGTGGATCCACTAATGATGGATTTTATTGAAAATTATATTGGACAAATGATATTAAGTATGCTAAATAGTTATCATGGGTTTTTAGGAGGTTAATAATTATTCACAGAAAAATTATCATGAAAATAAAATCCACTAACTATGTTAACTAATTAGGGTGAAAAATAAAATTAGATAGTGTAATGTAAATGATATTTTGGAAATAAATAGAAGACCAGTATTTAAACATGTGACTATATTTACCTATAGTATAGAAAAGTTTTTTTACCTATTTTGATGCATTCAAGAAGGGTTTTTGATTTTTTCAACTTTATAATAACATAGTTATATATTATAAATCTCAAAAATAATTGATTTATGATAAAAATTGTTCAAATCATGATTTCGAGTTTATGGTTGTAATCATTTCATTATATACATTTAGGGAATTTAATTATGGAGGAAATTGTGATATTATATATATTGATTATAAAATTTATAGTAGACATTCACAAATAATTATTTTAATTTAATCTATTGAATGTGTTTAGAGATGATTAATGATTATGAATCCTCAATACAATACAACTTGAGGAATATGAATAATTTGGTAGATGCTTTGAGTCGAAAATACCATACTATCGTATCTATATTGAGAATCACAATTATATATTACTTCAAGAATTTTAAAATAATTATATATAAATATGGAATCATTGGAAGAAATATTATCTTTCATAAATAATTGTTTAACCATATATCCATTGGTGGAATAATGAGAATATAGATGATTATATATAGCGATCAAGGAAGGATATAAATTTTTAAAACCTTAAACATTATCATGATTGAATATTATGGTTTAGGATCCATGTATTGTTCCCATCCGTACATGATATTAGGCTATAGATATTACAATAATATCATATTTCATTATCCACTATTCATCCTGGATGATTGAATATATATAAAGATGTGAATGAGTATTTATGGTGATTTGGAATGAAGAGATATATTACTTAGATTATATCTAGATTCATGGTATTTCACTTAGTTATGGTTGAGTGAAAAAATTTTAAGGGAATGTCAAAACCAATAATCATACAAGAAATTAAATTAAAAAACACCAAGCATGATTTTGTCATGGGACTCTACAAAATAAATAATTTTCATAGTTATATATGGTTTGTTGTTGATAACCTAAAAAAACACCTCACTTCTTAAATATTACATGTTATTTATCTCTAGGTTATCATTCAATGATATAAGATATGGAAGTTTTTAGGCTTAATAAGTTAACACATCTAATTGTATCTAATCTGGATATGAATTAACCTCAATGTTTTAGATAATTATATAGGAAACTCAATATATAGATACTATATTTAGTAAAAATGTATTATCATTTATAATATGTTCGATATGAGAGAACATTTCAAACACTAGAGTATATATTTAGATCTCGTTCTTCGTACTTTCTAGGTTGTTATGATCTACAATTTATAATAGTTTAATTTTCATACAGAAACATCATTGAATATATTAATTATATCTATCCTTATGAAACCCTATATGGAAAGAAGTGTATAACTCTAGAATTTTTGGATGAATTAAAAGAAGGAATCTACAGAGTCCAATAAATAATGATGAATTGGTAGATAATGTTATAAAAATTCAGCAACACATAGGCATAGAATTGTTTTTATAAAAATATTATTTCAATAATTCTAGATGTGTTTTGAAATTTCAAGAAAATTAGAATGTGTTTCAATGAATTACCATATATAGTATATTTATGAGATTCAAAAATAAATGGATGATAATATCTATGTATATTTTTGATTTAGAAATTGTTAATTTTATATAGACATTAGAATAATATTTTTTAATTCCACCAAACCTCTATCAAGTCCAGGATGTGTTATATGTTTCTAAAATAATGCTTTACATTCAAAATCCATCATAGGTACTCAACATAGATTATTTAACACTAGGTAAATATTAAACATTTGAGGAAAATATCGAGAATATTTTGGATCATTCAGAGAATGTTATAAAAAACAAGGGAACTTACATTTTCATGGTTTTTTTGTGACACCACCAATATGATGAAGCAACAAGGGATCCATAGGATGTGTTGAAAAAAAGTATATTCATTTCATTATATATAGGTAATGTAATTAAATGGGAAATGTTCATTTTTAGGGGGTAAAATGTAACACCAATAGTTTATATGATTTTTTTCTCAAAATATAAATTTTAATCAATGGCTTGTGTTGTAAGAAACAATGAGTTTAGCGTTCGTTACAAGTGAAAATGAGTTTTAACATACAATATTATATTATAAATATTATCATTTAAACTAAATAATAAAAAATTAAGATCTACACATAACAATATAAAATATAATAATTTATTTTTAAATATTAATAATAAATCTTTTATATAAAGAACGAATATTCATAAAAATTATTTTGTAGAATATTTAATATATATTTTTGAAAATATTATTTTTTAATGAAATACATTAATTGAAGTTTGTGAAAAAAATATTATATGGGATTTAAAAAAATGAAAAGGTATTTTTTTATATGGAAATAATTTTTGAAATTAGCATATAAAAATTACCATTGGGTAATTTATTCTTTTTTTTTAATTTTCATTTTACTATATAGAGTGAAATAAATTTATATTTATTTAAAAAAATTATTTTTTAATAAATTTAAAATTTCAATTTTATTTTATATATGCAATAAAATTTATATTTATTCTATTTTATGTCAATTAATCAAACATTATTCATTTGGGTTAATTTCATTTTGAATTTTGATGTTATCAAATTGAAAATAAATGATTATTTTCTATTTTGAAAAAGGATTTCTTCATCCTGTCCTATAGTATAATGTTAAATTATAATATGTCACTTCATTAGATGAAATTTGGGAAAATTATTAAAATATTTGAAATAATAAAAATAATAATTTTATAGTATGATCAACATATTTTTTAACATAAATAATATTGAAAGAATTTTATATTTTTTACAAGGTAAGGTAAGAATGAGTATACCATGTGGGTTATAATAAAAATATATCGGATAGAAATGAAAAAATGTCAATATAATATTATGTGGTCATATTTTTGAAATATAACTTTCATGGTTAAACGATGTTCCTTTTATTTGAATTTTCATTTGAAAAAAATAATTGGAAATCATTCATTTCACAAAAATCATGTATCTCCACTCCTCCACCTATAAATAGACACGCCCTTTCACCTCCACTTAGCACATCCAAAACCCATTGGATAATACAGAAAAAACAAATATCTTCCCAACAACCCTCCCACCATCTATTAATCCATATATTTATCATAAATAAATAATAGGAATGATTTTGGTGTAAACATAATGATGTACCCCGATTAAGATAAAACATTCTTCAATGAGATTGTTTCATTTATGTAATGCCCCACATTACTAAAACATTATTTTATTCATTAATATAATAAAAATAGTATTTTATATATAATATAATGTTCTTGTATTTAATTTATCACTGATAAACATCTTTTCTACTCTATTCGGGAAACAAAAGCATTGATCGTCAGAACCGCAGACTACAACCTAACGATCCAATGTGACTCATTTTCCATCAAAACATCTGTTGATTTGGTTTTATTATAGATAATATATATATAAAGTATATTTAAAACATGATTATATTTTTTTATAAATTTTATCACATATTTTTCTACTAATTTTGATTTTGTGGGAGATACAGAATTGACAATCGTCTATATAGCGGGCTACCGTCTTCCATAGCGATGCGATTCATTTTCAAATAATTTTTATCATGTAAGTTAATAATCATAAATTTAATAAATATATGTAATATATATGATTAAATTATGTTTATTTAGTGTTTTATTGACATATAATATTATTTCATCCCATATGTCAAAAAATTGAAACATTGTTCATGCGTACGTAAAGCCGAAAGTCTACATGAATGGTGTAATACATTTTCCTATCTATACATTTATGGATGATGATAAATATTTATTAAATAAATATATATGAACCTTATGTCACGGTTATAAATAATTATATTATTTTAATGTTATCAGTATAGTTGTAAAAAATATAGTGAATGATAAAATGAATGAAAAAACTAAGTAATTCTTACCCCAATCATTGATTTTGACAAAAAAATATAATAAACAAGTGTAAAATGTGTAAAAATAAATCCTATATGTTATGGTAAATATGAGTACATTTATATAATAAATTTATAATAAAAATTGTTTTATAATAAATTATTTTTAATTTGTATGATGTAATTTGAGACTTATGGTAAGAGATTTTTTTCCTCAAACTCCGTTCTTTGAGACATAAGTTGTGTTATGCAACTATATTATATCGTCGGTGTATAAGTTTTTTTATGAAAGAAAACCACAATGACAAAGCTATGGATGAGTACTAAAACTATGTAGGTTTTCCCCAAATTACTTACCTATACACACCACTAGGATAAAACCACTATCACATTTATATAAAACAATTTATATAAAATAATAACAAGTGGAACCATTACCATAAGCCAACCATGCTCTTACAAATCCATCACACCCAACAGAAGCAACCAAATGAATTCCAAACAACAAGACACAAAGCATTCCATCATTACACACTAACACCACAATTTCCAACTTGGACATCAATACTCAACAAACAATCATAACGATGCAGCTATCGTCCCACCTGGTTCATTCATTTGCAGCTGGTGGCTCATCCCGTCAACTTATACATAGATGGTAGCCCTTCCGTCCACTATCCATCCCCTTTTTTAAATTGGTACTTCTTGCCTCTTTCACACAACATCCCAACCAATCACAACTAAGAATATAACCCATTAAAGTCACAACCACATCATGTAATCAACCCATTCCATTTCATTCCAATTCCTTCAATAAATCACCCATTTATTGAAAAACATTTTTTCCATGACAAAACACATTTAAATAAAACAACCTTTGTTTTGAATACCATTTCCATCAATCATTTCAAAAATCAATCATAGCATTCCATTTTAAAATTACGATTTTAAAATCCACAATAAGAACTTGTCACCACAAAACCACTTTTACAAAAAAAAAACCCAAAATGGATTTCCAACCAAATTATCACATCAAAACACAATTAATATTAATAAAAAAATTATTTTTAAAATCGAACCACTAGTTTAACCAAGTGGAGTCGAGATAGAAGCCACCTACCTTTAGGGTTCCCGAGAAAACGACCCACAAACAACCACACCTCCAATCTGGCGAATACACCTCTGAAACCTCTCTAGATCCCCTTCCCTAACCATCAGAAGCCTTAAACATAACATCTAAGTCAACCCTAACCCTAGATATACAACCAATAAGTGTTGATCTAGAAAACCATGAATTGGAGGGATGCAGATCTAGAGGAAATCACATGAGAATCAATATGATAGACATACCCAGAAGCAATCACCTTCAAACCGCCTTGAATCATCTTTCAAACACTTCCAATTCAAGTGGGAGAGAACCCTTAACCCTTGAGAATGAAAAATCACGAGTGAGGCTTGAGTGGGAGGAAGAATGGAGTGAAATGAGTCAATCACAAGTGGTCCGGAAACTTATAACCCTAACTTAATGTGGTTGCACGGTTAGCCCGCACGATTTGGAAAACCATGTGCTAACCTCACACACGCCACTACCTAGAGATCTAGGGTCCCCACGGTTTCCTTCCACAGTTAGGAAAACCGTGTGCAGGACCTGTGAGGCCTACTGTCTAGTGAAAAAGGCCTCACACGGTTTCCAGGGGATTCCACACAGTTTCCACTAACCGTGCTCAAACCGTGCACCCCTTTTAAAGCCTCCAAACGCATCCAAAACCCTTCCAAACTCTCCCAACCTCTTCCCAAGACATTCCATGAACATTAAACACATAAAAATGCATTAAAAGGCCAAATTACTCAATACAGGGGTTCTAAATTCTCCCCACCATTGGACATTCTATCCTCAGAAATTAGTGAACCCGCCCTTTGCCGAAAGAGCTCGGGCCACTGCTCTATTATCTCATTCTCCCACTTCCATGTATCCTCTTGAATCTGACCATGTTTCCACAAAAAATGATCTAAACAGATTCATTTACCATGAAATACATTCCCTTGCCTACCCACAACCCACACTGGCACGGGCACCAATGAATCATCCAATTATAGATCAACATGATCCCCTCGAATCACATGGTCACGATACAGCTGATAATTTTTCAACTGCGAGACATGAAACAAATTTTACACTGAACTAATACATGATGGGAAATCCAAATGATATTCCACCTCACAAACCCACTCATGAACCTCAAAAGGTGCAATATACATCAGAGATAACTTTACCTTCTTCCCAAACTGACGATGTCTCAACCTAGGAGAGATCCTCAAGAACATATGATCACTGACCTGGAGTGACAATGGCCGTCGATGATGATCCACATACTATTTCTGATGACACTGAGCCATCTCCATTCTCTTCCTGATCAACTTGATCTTCTCTGTAGTCTCCTACAGAAGACTCAGTCCAACAATCGATGACTCAACCGTTTTCAGCCAACAAAGTGGAGAACGACACGACCACCCATTCAATGCTTCAAACGGAGCCATATGTATGGATGCTTGATAACTGTTATTGTATGAAAACTCAACCAACAACAAGTGATACTCACATGAGACAGCAAAGTCCATGACACAAGCCCTCAACATATCCTCCAGATTTTATATCGTCGTCTTGGAATGATCATCCTTCTAAGGGTGATACGCCGTACTCATCGTCAACTATGTTCCAAGGGCATGATGTAAGGATTTCCAGAAACAAGATTTAATCCTCAGATATCTATCTGATATAATTGAAATAGGAACACAATTCCTCTTTACCACCTCCCAGATATATATTTTTTTCAGATCCTCCACCATATGAGATTAACGAATTGGGATGAAATGTGCTGACTTCGTTATTTGATCCACTATCACCCAAATGGTATCATGCATGTTGACCGTTCTTGGGAGACCTGTGAAAAAATCCATCGGTATCTGCTACCACTTCCAAATATGGATTGGTAAACACTGCAACATTTCTACTGGCCACTGATGATCTTCCATGACCTATTGACAAGTCAATCATCTCGAAACAACCTCATCCAAACTTCTTTTCATTCCAGCCGACCATAATTGTGCCTTAAGGGCGTTATACATCTTCTGAATTCCAGGATGAAAAGCCCACCTGGAATGATGATACACCCTAATAAGATCCTCCTAACAAGAAACTGGTAAAACCAACCAATTCCGGAACACAAAACTGAATCTCTATTCAGTTTCCAACCATCAATGGTCTCCCCACTATTGAATCTCGACCCCACGATCACAGAATAAGAATCAGATATCTGTGCCTCTCTAACCAGGCCAACCAAGTCAGGAATAAACAAAAATAGAAAGAAGAATATTCTACCACCCTGCTCCTCACATTCCAACTGCATATCACCTATAACCAACATCAAATACCACTGGTCTAATGCCTATTTCACCACATGAGCATATGATTTCTACTTAATGCATCCACCACCAAATTTCCCTTACCTGGTGTGTACATCAAGTGATAATAAAAAAATATAGATATATTCCATACATATCCTTTAACTCAAGTTCAAATCCCTTCGTGTGAAAATGTTTTTTAAGCTCTTATGATATGTATATACTGTGAATTTACCACTGAAGAGATAATGACTCCAAAAATTCAATGCGTGGACCACTACTGCCAACTCCAAATAATGAGTTGGGTTTTTCTTCTCATGCACGCTACACTTCCGTGAGTCATATGAATCCACATGATTCCATTACATGATAACAACCCCAACCTTGATACCAATGCATCGCAATATGCCACATACACTTTTCTTGATTCTGGAAAAACCTAGTTAGGTGTTGATGTAAGACGACCCATTAGATCTTCAAAACACTGAATAAACTATTCATTCAAATGGAACGGAACATTATTTCTTTCAAAGATATCACTGGAGAGGCCAAATGTGAAAAATCATGAATAAAATGCCGATAATATTCATCTAGACTAATAAAACTCTGTATCACAAACACATTATTTGGCAGTTTCCATGAGATAACAACCTCAATCTTTTCTGGATCCACTGAAACACCCCTTTCATAAATCACATGGCCAAGAAAACGAACTTCATGTATCCAAAAGTTGCACTTTGACAATTTGGTAAACAACCGATGATCCCTCATGATCCCCAGCAATGTCTCCAAGTGCTTGTCATGCTCCACCCTTGTCTTTGAATACACTAGAATATTGTTGACAAACACCACCACAAATGAATCCACATATTTCTGAAATATCTGATTCGTCAATGCCATAAACACCGCTGGCACATTCATTATACCAAAGGGAATAACCACATATTCATAATGGCCATATATACTTTTGAAAGTTATTTTATAAATATCCTCCTTCCTCACCCGCAATTGATGATATCCCAACCTCAGGGCGATTTTGGAGAACCACTAGACTCCCCTCAACTGGTCGAACAAATCATCAATTTGTGGAAGTGGATATATATTCTTTATCGTAACATGGTTAAGTCTATGATAATCAACACATAGTCTCAAAGTTCCATCTGCCTTTTTCACAAACAACACATGTACTGCCCACGGAGTCGTGCTAGGCCGGATAAACCCTTTTCTTTCTAACTTTTTCTTTTGGATTTTCAATTTACTGTAATTCAGCTGGTGTCATCCGCTAAGACGGAAGTGAGATAGGAATTATCCCCAGAAGGAGATCAATCTTAAACTCCACATCTTTTATGGGAGTTAAACGAGAGAATTTTTCAGGAAAAAAATCCATGAATTGATCCCCCACTGTCGGAGGAACACTTTGCTCAACACCCTCTACCGATTCCAACGACAAAACTGCCAACGGATACGATAACATACCCACTGTCGGTGCCAAAAAACCTATTACACCCTACCTTTCATGCTTCTCTTCTTTAAAGAGTTTTCTACCACTATCGTGTGTCGTAAAAGCCATTTTTCACACATCAAAATCGATGTGGGCATTAAAATAAAATAACCAATCTATTACCAGGATTACATCATTCCCATCTATCTCAAGCATAGAAAAATTCCACACTATCTCAGCTATGCCCACAATGATAAAAAATTCTCTACAAAAGAAGGCTCGAAACTCTCTTATACCCATAGGAGTTTGATGTTTCAAAACCAAAGGCATCATTTCTACCCTTAAACCCAGCAAATAAACCACACGTGCAACAATAACAGAGTGTGAAGCACCTGTATCAAACAACAATTGAATCAAGGTAGAATTTAAAAGTATTGTTCCTCGCATTAGGGATGGTCCCAACTAATCATCCACCACTACCTTCTTATCTCCAAACACATGTTTTCTTGTCACACTCTGCTCATTATTGCTCTGCTAAGGCATCATGGCATTCTGAGAATCATCATGACCCACTTTACTCAGCTGATGAGGGGTGTGTTGCTATCCATGTCCTGTCGAAGCATACGATGTCTGCGATCCACTAGGAGTGTCACGCGCACCCGACCATGGAGGATTCTGATAATAACACTGCAGATTCCCCATCTACTTAAAATTTTGAAATGCCCGAGGTTGTGTCATAGAATCCCGCTGGATGTGGCACTTCGAACCACACTAAAAACATCCCGGATTTCTCGAGGGATTTACAGGAAGATATACTGATCCTGTCATCAGATTATACACCATATTCCCACCTTGTGAATAAGTGCTCCTCCTTCGCTTGAACCTAGTGTTAGAGTTCCCAGTATTCCCCATGGGTACCACCATGCTTCCCCCGCCCGGAGCTCCCAATAGATCTCGCATAGCCACCGAGGCTTTATTCACTATCTCCGTGTAATCATTTATACACAGTACTGCTATCTTTGAATGTATTTCTTGCCTTAACACCACTTCAATGATCCTTTCCTTCAACGACGTGCTACCCAGCACCTCGGGTGAAAACCGCACAATGTTCATGAAATTAGATGCATACTCTGTCACAGACATCAGCCCATTCTTCAAAATGAAGAAATCAATCGTATACTGAATTCTGAACGTATGTGGATAGATTTTTTGACAAAGAATTCCTCAAAACCTTCCCACATCTTACCCTGGTCTGTCCCCGCTTGGACTAAAAACTCTCACCAATGAAGGGAAAGATCATCCAACATATACATGTCCAACTTCACTTTTAGCTCTACCAGCATTACCAAGAACTCAAAGATCCTGTTCATTCAATTCAGCCATGTTTCTACCCTTTTCGGCTCTCAATCACCCCTGAAGATGGGATGATTCTGCCTTTGAGACTGAACCACATGATCTATATTCCTTGGTTCATCTATTTTATTTCCACCTCCCACAACGTAGAAAGCTTCCACTATACTTTGCACTAGCTACTGGTTGGCCTGAGGATCAGGTGCCACCACATTCTTAGTAGCTTCCTCCGTTTGGTCCCTACGATACATACCATGTGCCATTTCTATAAACTTAAAATAAACAACCATGAGTCTCACTTCCGTATACATGAAGAAATCCCATTTCAAATTACATTACACAACACTATCACAATAAGGCTATCCACCAGTTCACATTTTTCCTCATGTGCCATGTTTCACCATTTGAAAACCAACCATTTTCCAAATACCAATTTATTCACATCACAATTTCACATATTCTTATCACATCATAAATAATTTTACCCCAAATTAAATATACATCCTATACGGAAGTCATTTCTACCATGCATTTCATGCTCATATCATTGGCTACACCCACGACAATGAGATATCCAATGCCTATAAGTGTCATCAAAACACTTATGTGACCAACTCCTTGGTAACTTGAATTCTAGCATAAAAGTGATAGAAATGTTATTTTATGTCATACATTCCAAGTTATGACAATCCAACGCCTTGCTACCATCCCGACTAAAGGAATGTAACATAATGAATGTCAACACTAATTCCGAGAATCAACTCCAAAAGACCGAAAAAACTGATACAACATGTCACACCCCACCCCTACCTCATTATCTTGAGGAGGAGCTAAGGGATACTTGGCCTTAAGCAACATTCCCAAAATACCAAAGGCTGTATATAAATGTCGAGGGATTCAAGATCATGTTGGGGAATGATTTTCACTTAAGACAAAACCAACCAAACAATCCACAACTATATGATGTATCTAAACAAAAAACAAACAACCTCATACATTACCAAAAACCACAAAATAACCCATAATGATCTCAAATGTCAACACAACCCAAAAACAACATTATAGTACTCTGAGGAAGACCAAACCTGAAAACACCATTAGCCATAACACCACCATAGCTCCACACCAACCTCCAAGCTCCATGCTCCACCCAGACATCACAACACCCCACTAAATGAGGTTGATGACTTACCTTTGCCCACGTCACAGTACAAAACATATGCAAGGACACCACAGTTCCAAAGAAGGGGGTGAGTACAAAAACTCTGTAGGTTTTCCCCAAATTACTTCCCTACACACGCCACTAAGATAAAACCATTAACACATTTATATAAAACAGTTTATATAAAATAGTCACAAGTGTGACCATTACCATAATCCAACCATGCTCTTACCAAGCCATCACACCCAAACCAAGCAACCAATGTAATGCCAAACAACAAGACACAAACCATTCCATCATTACACACTAACACCACAATTTCCAACTAGAAAATCAATGCTCAGCAAACAATCATAAAGATTGATCTTACGTCCCACCTGTTTCATCCATTTACAGCCACTGGATCTTCCCGTCCACTTATCCTTACATGGTTGCCATTCCGTCCAATATCCATCCCCTTTTTAATGTGGAACTTCTCACCACATACACACAACATCCTAACCAATCACAACCAAGTATATACCCTATTAATGTCACAACAACATCACGTAATCAACCCATTCCATTACATGTCAATTCACTTCCATAAATCACTCATTTATTGATAACCATTTTTCCCATGACAAACCCCATTTCAATAAAACAACCTTTTTACTGAATACCGTTTCCATCAATCATAGCATTCCATTTTACAATTCCCATTTCAAATTCCACAACATGAACATTCCACCACAAAACCCGTTTTTGCATAAAAACCCCAAATGGATTTCCAACAAAATTCACACATCAACACACAATTAATTTTAATCAAAAAATTAATTTAAACATGGATCCACTAGTTATAACCAAGTGGAGTCGAAAAAGAATCCACCTACCTTTAGGGTTCCCGAGAAAATGACCCACAACCAACCACACCACCAATTCCGTGAACGCATCACCGAAACCTATCTAGATCACCTTCCCTAACCATAAAAAGCTTTAAAATTAACTTCATAGGAAAAACCAACCCTAGATCTACACCCCAAAAGTGTAGATATAGAAAACCATGAAAGATAGGGATGTAGATCTAGAAGAAAACACATGAGAAGCATGAGGAGAGACTTACCCGGAAGCAATCACCTTAAAACCACATTGAATCCACTATCAAATGCTTCCAAATCGAGTGGGAGAGAACCCTTAACCCATAAGAACACAAAATCGCAAGTGAGGCACCATTGGGCGTAATATTGGAGTGAAATGAGGCAATCCCGAGTGATCCTGGAACAATTAACCCTGCCTTTAAGTGGCCGCAGGGTTAGCCCCCACGGTTGGGAAAACCGTGCTCTAACCGTGTGCATGCCACTGCCTCGAGAGCCACTGTCTGCACGGTTTCCTCGCACGGTTTGGAAAACCATGCATAGGCCATGCGAGCCCTACTGTCTCAATAACAATGTTCCACACGGTTTCTGGGGGAACCCACATGATTTACACTAACTTTGCTCAAACCGTGCACCCCTTTAAAAGCCTCCAAACACATCCAAAACCATTCCAAACTATCCCAAACTCTTCCCAACTCAATCCATGCACTTTAAACACATAAAAATTCATAATCAATGGCCACATACCTCAAACCGATGGTGATACAATATATGTGTTTCATGTGTGTAGTACATATTTGTTCTTATATGTTTTGATTGAAATCATTGAGTGTTTTTAAATAGTGTCATGAACTATGTAATTTTATGATGTTCTGTAAGTTGGGAGATCATGAAGGAAGAATTTAGTCATGTATTTAAGATCCTAATTATGGGTCAGAATATGCATCATTATAACGAGGCTCCAGCCATAGGCCTCAAAGTGATGCATTTCACGCCTTTAAGGTGCTTACGGTTTTTAGCTTGTTGTTTCTGATTTCAGAGAAGAAACTGATTGAGATTTCATACTTATGGAATGACTATTTTGGGAAACCATTTTTTATGTTTGAGATAATATCTTCAGGTACATGGTTTGGTTCCTTTTTAAATATGTGATGTAATGATGGGATTCCTATCTGGACATATTTTTTATTGTTCCTTCAAGTTCCTCTTGTTTTATCGAATGGATATAACTCCTTTTTTATATAAAATTATCTCCCTTGAGAGAGTTTAGTGCCCTATTATGCGTTGGAAATTATTTTTGAGCTCCTTCCATTTGGACATGGGTAATCCTTGTGAATGTACATTGGTATGTATGATGATGTGGATTTTTAATAGACCAAACAGACATTGGTTCTGTAATATTTTTAATGAGATCATCGAGTTATGATTCTTGGTTTGAAAAATACTAGGTTACTATTGAGTAACTACCCATGGTAAAAAACATTTTTAGTTCAATAACAATATTATAGTTTTCTGATCATTGATGTTTCACCTTGTTGAATGGTTAATGTCTCTTTATGGGGTTTAAGGGATGTGTATTTCTTGTGCTACACTATTTTGAGAATCTTAAATAGTGTGGATACATATGTGAGGTATCCTACAATTATTATTTTTTGAGAAGTGGGTTGATCATGGTGTATTGATACAGTAGTGCTGGGTCATGTTAACCTTTGGGCGAGTCACACTTCTGGACAATGGACCATTCACCTTAAAAAAAGTGAGGGAGTTCTTGGCCATACATTAGGTTTTATCTTTCAGACTGGATTCTTTTTGGGGAAAGAATGTGTTATGGTGGGTGAGGTTCTAACATCTAATTTTTTTTATACCAATTTTGACCCCTTGATTTTATTACATAATAAATGGGTGTATTTTAGGTTTGTTTTCTTTGTGTTTTCCAAATTTTTTGGGACTTCTAGGATCGTTCATTGTTTTTTACATAGTTTGTTCATGGTTGGGAAAAATTGTTCCACCCAGATAGTGTATAAGGACCCGACCTTAAACATTACATAATCGTGAATTAAGATAATAATTCTCATTGAGGATATTTAGAGGTTAATATCATTATAGAATTAGGTCATAACCTAAACAAAACAACTAGAATATTACATGTAGTTACATCTACTAATTATCCATTTTTATTATAAAATAAAAACTCTTAAAAATAGTCATGTCTAGTTCTATTTTTTGGATAGAATTTATTTTCATTGATCCCATCATTGACCCTATTCCACATAATTTACTTTAAAAAACTTTTCAAAAACTTGGTATGAGCATAAAAATATCAGTAAGTGATATAGAAATAAGAGAAACTATTAGTTTTCCAAAACAATAATTAAACCATGAATACATAATCATAATTAATAATTTTCACAATTATGAAGTAATAAATACTCTTCACTGAATAAAAAATCATTTTTTAAAAACAATTATCCAAAATATTACCATAAAAACCATGTAAAGAACACATAACATATAAATCTATTTTGGGACATAAACATACTTAAAAAGAATAACCACACGGCCTAATTCCACACATATCACTAAATGTAAGAGCCATACAAACAACTTAAATACTAAATGCATTGAATGTTATAAGTTAACCACCCGACCAGTTTTATCACGACACCACCTGTCATTTGGTTTTTCATGTAGCCACCCGTAAAATTTCCAAGTACTATTAAAAAATAATTACACATAAAATATTTCAAATATAAATATTTCACTAATAAAATTTAATTTGCAATAAAAGTAAAATATTTTAACATATTGTTATAATAAATCAATTTCAAAAACTATTTTTAGTTCCAAAACACCCAATAAAAAATAAGTTGTTTCAATTTTATTTTAAAAAACATTAAGGTTTATAGAGGAATCTAACTAACAATTGAGACTGAGGGGAGGTCGTTGTCACCAAGAACATTAAAAACATTAATTTTTATGTTTAGTAGAATTATTCATAGAAAAAATATTACATTGGAATGAAAATAAAAGTAAAATGAGTTTGTACACCATATAATAGAAGGGTGTGTAAAAATCAAAACATGCCTCAATGACAAGAGATTGAAACTATGTCCCTTACCTCGTGTCCGACTTGAACCATTCATTATATAATTTCTTGAATAACAAAAATATGTTAATTTATGCGAAATTAATAACCTTTTTCATGTTTATTATTACCCTAATATAACATATAACCTTTCTATAACAATTATTTAATTATTTGAGTTTATATCGAACATTTTTTCGATGTTCAGAACATGAGTTAAAAATGAACTTGTTATAATTATAAATTTTATATGTGGTCAAAACTCCATTAATTTGAGGATTATATTAATGATTTTGATATGATATATATCATATATATTTAGTATATATATTTTTTGTAATATTATATAACCATTGGAGAGAAAAAATGAAATGCACCGTTCATGGAGATGGTAAGTCGTACGTACCAATGAATGCTACTGTCATTTCTATTTCATATTTTAATGTATAGAAAACATAATTATAACTACTTGTATTATAATTCCAGTATAATAATAAATATATAATTTTAATAACTCCATCCTTACACATTTTATGTATGGCGTAAATTAGTCATAACACTTTGAGGGCCTGTAGTCTACACACCCTCAAATGAAATTATTGTATTTACCCACTATAGAAACCTTAAAGGTATAACATAAATGAAAAATAAATAAGCATAAAAAAGATAAATATACTATATATCACATATAAATATAATTCCATCATAATTTCCTCCATAAGAGGTGGTTGGAGATTATTTAACAATCATCGTTTCATGAGGCAGTATTTTGATGTCCACATAATCAATATGTTCTTTAACCATTATAAAGAGGTGTGTGAACATGTAGTTAGAATAATTCTCATAAAAATCATAGAATATTGAGGACAATATATTTTTTATATAATAAATGAATAAAAATATTTTAGGGGGTTGGATAATGAAAATAAAAGAAGAACTTAAGAGAATATGATTCCTTTAAATTAGGTAACATTCTTTGGTTTGAACCAAACTGATTTCTTGAAGTTCCATCTACCTAAGGTAAGGCTTTACGTAGGAACATAACGATTTATGGAGATTAATTTTTCATATTTTTTATGAGCCAAGGGGATAGAGAGATGTGAGTAATGTGATAGAGGTGATGTATTTCTACAAGGGTGAAGATGGGCACATTAGGAATGTTTAAATATAATATTTTATTATATAATGATTTTTGGGATTAAAAGATCCAAAAAAAATTAAAGTATAATATAATACAACAAATGTTCAAAATTAAATCATCCAATAAGAATGGTAAAAGTTTTGGATATTGGTTTTATCTTTATAATCATATTTTTTAAAATCATTCATTATTGAGGTAATCACTGCATCACTATTGTGTCATAAATAATTTTATTTATATAATGTATATAAATTAAAAAAACATGATTTTGGAAATATTATAATAGTTATAATTAATATTTATAGTCTAAATTATGTGTTATTTAACCCAAGTTAAAAATAGATTTACTAAAATATATATGGTTATGTCATTTTGGACTTTACATTAAATTAATTAATATAAAGAGTCATTATAACTTTTTTGTGGCACCATGGGGTCCCCAAATCGGCAGAAGGGTGACCATGGTCGTACATGACTCATCCATTAAGTATAGGACAAGTGTTAAGGTGATGGTTTATTATTATTATATTCTTTTTATCTTGTATTTCCCCATTTACCTTTAACCGCAGTAAATAAAAGTCAAAAGATACTATTTACCAAATATTAGTTTCTTCTTATGGAACAAAATTTTAATTAATAATAATAATCATTTATGTTTGATTTTAAAATTTCAATTCAACAATGCCGTAATAATTTATTTGAATAAAAAATTCATATTTCTAACAACTACTAAGTGTTATCACTATTCCACAAAATTTTTGTTTTCTATAAAAGTACAAAACAATTAGCCTATGTCATATTTAATGTCACGAATTAAAAAATATTCTATATTTTTCCAATTTCAAAACATAAATGTTTCATTCATTAATTAAATATTAATTCCAATTTTCAAAACAAAAATTGTGTTTTTAAGAAATAATAAATATCCAATGATTGACACTTGTTTATGTCCTATTACAAAGAGTAATTACATCCAATAAACAAAATTTGATTAAATGATAAAAATATAATATAAATTAACTTTAAAAAAAATTAAGGAGATAATCTAACCATATAGAAAAATTCGATTAAATGTTAGTTTCGAATAAAAATATAGTATTTCGCACTATTCAATAAAAAATAATTCTATGAGAAAAATACCAAAAAGTTATCCAATGTTAATTTTGATGTCTTGATTCTTTTGAAATATATTATTTTTTAAAATAGAATATATAAAAGTTAAAAATAGTATATTTAAATATGGTTCTCCATTAAAAGGCAATTAATCAAACTTTTAATGAATATTAGACTATTTGTTCTAAAAATTAGATTCATTCAAATTTTAAGAATAAAAATATTATTGGATAAATGTAAAAAAATTTAAAAAAACTATAAGAAACGTATTTAGTTAGTTCTTATTAATTCACTCTATTAGAATGGCTAGATGTTAACTACCATTTAAAATAATAATTTTATATTATTTGTGTGCAACATAAGATTTTAAAGAAACTGGTCGTTGTGTATTAGGTTCACTATCGAACACAACTTCCTTTTTAATGTAAAATTAATATTTAATTCAGAAATATAAATAAATATAGAAATTTTATATTATTTATTTACCTAGGATGTTACATCCTTTTCCCTTTTTTGAAATTGTGTCCTCACAATTTTTATTCTCTTATCAAATATGCGGGGTTATTTATCACTCATAGCCTTTTTAGATTCCCACGTTTCCTCTTTAACCATGTAGTTCATAAAAAAACATAAACAGAGAATTACCTTATTCTAGAAACACTTTCTCTCTTCGGTCAAGAATCTGGACACGTTGTTCTTGATAAGAGAGAGTCTCTTCAAACTGAACTACGTCTAGGCTCAAAACATGAGATGAATCAAGAATATATAGTCTCATCATTGAATCAAGAAAAACATTGTGTACCTAGGATAAACCTGGAGGTAAAGACACTCTATATATAAATAATCCAACTTCTCCAAGATTTCATAAGATTCAATGAACCTAAAACTCATCATTCCCTTCTAATCAAATTGAATCACACTTTACGATAGAGAAACTATGAGAAATACGTGATCACCTACCTCAAATTAATGATCCTCTAGTTATGAAAATAACTTTTCTACCTGCTCTGAGCAGTTCTCAAGTTCTTTTGAATCAACTAGACTTTATCTGCCTTCTCTTCTACAAATTCTGGACCCATTAATTTCCTTTCACCTACTTCATTCGAAAATATAGATTTCGATAATTCTTCCCATATAATTCCTCAAATGGAGCCATCTGTATAGTGGAATAAATACTATTATTATAAGATAATTCAACTAAAGGAAAATGTTTGTTGCAACTTCCAAAGTAATCAATTCAGCAAAAACATAACTTGTCATCCAATATCTGAATTTGTTTTTTCGATTGGCCATCAGATTAAGGATGAAAAGCTTTACTAGAGTATTATTCAGTACCCAATAACATCTGAAAGCCTTTTTAAAAGATATAAGAAAACATTTGATCACTAACAAATAGAATAAAGAGCGGAACTCTATGAACCCTACCTATCTCTTTATCGTACAACCAATAATGTTGATCTAGAGTCAATTTATCTTGAATAGGGTAGAAATGTGCAGATTTACTCAATAGCTCAACAATAACATAGATTGAATTATTACGTCGAGATGTCTTTGGTAATCTCAAAAAAAAATCAATGGATATATTTTCCTATATCCACTCTGGCACCGGTAAAGACTAAAGAATCCCATTCGGTAACTGTCAGAAAACTTTATCGTCTTGACATGTCAATCACATCACAATAATTTTAATAATATCTCTCTTCATTCCATCCAACCAGTAATACACCCAATGATCTTTGTACATCTTAGTACTACCCGGATGAATTGGAAACAAAGAACTATGAGCTTCACAAAACAACTCATTCAATCAATATTAATTGAAAGCACAGATAATATCTTTCTAAACCTCAATACACAAGTATTATTACTGTTAAAATCAATAAAATACCCTTCTCAACCAAATCTACCTTTTTCAACAACTCAATTTCTTCCTTCTGCACTTACTTAATTCTATATGATAGAGATGATTTCACATAAATCCGAAACAGAACATATACATTTCCTACATCAGCAACCTCTATTCAAATTTTCATCTAATCCTAAATCAAAGGATCATTTTAAAAATGTAATAAAGTTAATGAAGCATTATTTTTTAAACTCAAATAATCTGCAACATTATTATTTTTCCGAAAGTTAATGGATCACGCAATTATAATCCTTGTTTAATTACAATCATCTCATTTGTCTCATGTTTAATTCTTTCTATGTGAATAAATTCTTCATAATTTTTTGGTTATTATATATCTCACATTTTACTCCATGTAGATGATGCCACCAAAATTTTAAAGCCAAAAAAATTTGAGCTAATTCAAAATCATTTGTAGGGAAATTTTACACATGAGGATTCAACTGGCATGAAGCATAAGAAATTACATGATATTCTACACAAGGAAACATCCATGTCCTTTCATTAATGCATCACTATAGATAAAAAACTCACTATCTCTAGAAGGTAATACCAAAACTAGAGAATTCTCTAATCTTATTTTCAAAATTTTACAACAATAATCACATTCTTTTGTCTAAATGTACATAAAAACTTTTCGATTAAACATAGTCATTAGGATACATATCCTTGAAAATTTTCAACAAACCTCAGGTAATAACATAATTAACCATAACAACTATGGATATCATTTATATATGGGGGTCTTGGTCATTGTTTAACAAATTTTGTTTTGGATGGATCAAATTTTATTCAATTTTTTTATACAATGTGTCTAAGTAATGAGATTTTTTATAACCAAAACAGAAAAATTCTGAATTTTCAGTACAGTTTCTTTTCTTTTATGGTTTAAAAGGCAACCCTTAAATGACTTTCCTTGTCCTATTTACTTTTATAATAAAATAAAATATCACCATTGAACATAACCACAATCATATCCAAGGACTAATAAAAAATTCAATTCAAAAGATCCATGAAAATAGTAGGTGCATTGGTAAACCTAGAATGCATAACTACAAATTCATAATGGCCATATCTAGTAGGAAACATGGTCTTCACAATTTCTGATTCCATCACTCTTAAATATTGGTACCACGACCTCATGTCAATTTTTTTAAAATACTGAGCTCCCTGAAACTGATAAATCAAATCATCGATATGAGGCAAAGGATAATTGTTTGTAATAGTGATATTATGAAATGATCTATAATAAATGAAATGTCTTAATGAACAATCATTATTTTTAACAAATAAGAAAGGGGAACCCCATGGTGATGTGGTAGTTTTAATGATACCTTTATCTAATAACTCTTGTAATTGCTTCTTTAACTCAAAGAGTTCAATTTGATCCATTCGATAAGGGGATTTTGAAATTGTATTAGCATCATGAAGTTAGTGGACAATAAATTCAACATCATGATCTAGTATTATAGAAGGAAACTCATCAGAAAAAACATAAAGATACTCATTTACCACTGGCATGTCAATAATTGGAACAGTTCCATTGTTTTAATCATTATGGGAAAGGTAAAATTTATTTCCATATTTAACTAGTTTTTCAGATTCCTGATATGTTATAAAAAGTAAGGGTTCAATCATGTACTCAATCTAAATATCATTATGAAAATATACCTCTTTAGATATATAGTCATTATTATAATGATTAATAGAAATCCAATTGATGCCCAAAATAACATCGAACTCTACTAGATTAAAAAATATAAGGTTTGAATGTAGATTATTTCGGTACACTGGGACATGAAGTTTCTTATAATTTATTTTTGTCTGAAAAATTCTTCCAGTTGTTTTTGCGATAAGTTTATGTTTCATATCATGAGATGAAATTCGGGATTTACTAGAAAACATCTCAGAAATAAATGAATGTATAGACCCTAAATCAAACAACACATTGGCATAATATGAACAAAAAAAAACGTTGAACCTGATACTCCTTCATTTGATGTCCCAACATCTTCTGATGAAGATGTAAAGGATTTCACCACCTCTTTATTCTTGTACATAGTGTGATTTCTAATAGTTGAGTTCATGGTTGGAAACACATTTTCATAATAAACCATTTTATTGCACGTCAATCATCTTACGGATGGATTTTCATTTCCTACGTGATCATCAAATTTACAATTACGGGAAATGTGACTAGAATTACCACACTAAAGGACCTTTTGTGAATTTGATAAAAATTATCCATGAATGTTTTAACCACATTTATTAAAAGATAGATATTTAATTTTCTTACCTCCTAGATTCATTGATGAATTATTCCCCTTTTCTTGCCAACTGGAACACTCCTTTTGTTAACTCTCTTGGAACACCATATCAATAGAAATATCCACTTATACCTTCTTGACACATATGAAATGTTTTTCATACCTTTTGAACTCACATGAAGCTAATGCTCTTTGATATAAAAACATTAGTCCTGAGTAAGAACGATTGATTTTACTTTACATATGGGTTATGAAATTTGGAGCAAACCATGCCAGTCGAGTGATGTTTTCATCATAAGTAGCCACAGAGTCATCCTCTTGCCTCAATTCCAATAATTATTTCTTTAATCTAAGTCAAACCACCATAGGAAAATATTTCCCCAGAAGCATTCCTTTGAATTCATCCCAATAGAGAGCACCAATATCTTCACTATCTATGATATTTTTCAACATCGACAACCACTGATTAGCGTCAATTCAAAATGGTAAACATAGAGACTAGCATTTTGATGTTGTGAACAGCCCATGACATCAAAAATATTATCCACTGCATTAATCGACCATTCAGATTGCACAAGGTCAGATGATCCTCTGAATGATGGGGGATGTTGCCTCATGAAATGTTCCACTACTATAAAGTTCCTCTATGGTTGATCTGGCCGATCTGGTGCATAGATACTACCACTTTTTATAGTCGAAGTCAACTATTCCATTACAGTAACAAAATGGTCAGTTCTAATTCTAACCATCTCATGGTTATTATAGAGAAGGTTATACTCTTTTGTATGTCATCCCAACATAGTTTCCTAGTTTAATTTATGGTAAACCATTCTGAACATAGAAATATCATAGGCGAAAAAACATGGTAATATGTAAATGCTATATCATTTCAATATTACAATTAATTAATTTATGGTAATAATTGTTAATGATATTTTGTCTTAACTGATCAATGATGCCAACCATAAGTACCCAGCCATAAATATTACATAATATTGAATTTTGAAAATAATTCTCAATGCGGATATTTTCAGGTTTAGAGCTTTAGAGAATTCCGTCTTGACATAAACAAAAAAACATGAATATTACAATTATAAAATTCTACTCAGTATCCATTTTTTATAAAATAAACACTCTTAAAAATGGAGTCATGTATAGTTTCATGTTATAGACCACATGACATTCCCTTGATCTCATCCATGAGCCTATTAAAAAAAATTTCATTTTTAAATCTTTTCAAAAACATAAGATTAACATAAAAACATCAGTAGGTGATGAAAAAAGAATGAAAACTGTTAGTTTTTCCAAACAACAAGTATACCATGAATACCCTATCATAAGTAATATTTTTCTATTTTATAAAGAATTACATACTCTAAAATGAATAAAAGATAATTTCATATCATTTTGTAACCTAATGATTTCCATAAACCCCATAGAAAGAACACATAACATATTAAGGTAACTTGGTACATAAACATACTTAAATGGTATAACCATACTGTCGACTTCCACACATATCAGTAAATGGAATAACCATGTGGCCATCATCCATACCCAATGAATTGAAGTTTATAACGTTACCACCCTTCCTAGTTTATCACGACACCACCTCTCATTTAGTTTAACACATAACCACATTCTTATTGTCCAGGTACCATTATAAAATCATAACTCAAAAAATATTGAAAATATTAATATTTCACTAATAAAATTACATTTGAAATAAAAATAAATTATTTCATGATATTGAAATAAAAATTCGATTTAATAAAAGTATATTCAATACCAAAACACCCAAAAACAGAATAAGTGGTTTATTTGTTATTTTTAAAAACATTAAGGCTTATAAAGGAAGCCAACTAACAATTACAGTGGAGAATATGTCATTTTCACCGCAAACGTTAAAGAAATTAATTTTGTTGTTTAGTAAAACAAATTGTAGTAAAAATATTCATTTTGAATGAATATAAATTTCAAAGTAGTTTATAAACCATATAAAATATTGTCATGTATAAATCAAAATATTCCTCAATTAATTAAGATAGAAACGTTGTCCCTTACCACATGTCTGACATGACCCATTCATTTTTTAATTTCTTGATTAATAAACTTTAGTAAATTTCAACTTGATTAAAAAAAATTCAACTTAATATTACTTTTATATCACTTATCATATTACTATAACAATTTGTTAATTATTGAAATTCATATTGGATATTTTTTCGATGTTCGAAACGTGAGATAAAAATGAACTTGATATAATAATAAAATTTCAATGTGCTCAAAATTGAATTATCATCAAAATTTTATTCAGGATTTAGATACCATATATATAAGATATATCGAGTATAAATATGTATTTATAATAGTACAAAACATATAGAGATAAGAACTGAAATGCCCTATTCATGTAGATGGTATCTGTGTGTATAGATTAACACAACTTTAATTTCATTTTCTTATTTTAATGGAATGAAAAAAAAATTATTCCTCAGAATATTATAATTCCAGTATAATATTATATATATAATTTAAAAAACATCATCCTTTCTACATTCCACATATTTCCTGAATGAGTCATATCACATTGAGTGGAAGATAGTCTGTACATCCTCAAATGAAATAATCGTATTTACCCACTATAGAAACCATTCATATATTTTAGAAATGAAATATCCAGAAGAATATAAACAATATTAGTATAAAACATATCACATATAAATGCAGTTACATCTTAATGGCCACCATAAGAGGCGATTGGAAATGATTGAATAATAATAGTTTCGTGGGGTAGTAGTTCTCCATATAGAGAAACAATATGTTATTTACCCATTAGATGGAGGTGTGTGTAAGTGTATTTTGAATATTTCTCATAAAAAACCTAGTATATAGTGGATACTAGGATTTCTATAGAATAATGTGATTAAATGTATTTATAGGTATGAAGAAGGTACATAAAACAAAAGAACTTAATAGAAGATGTTACCTTTAAATCGGTAAAATCCCTTTGGTTTGAAACAAACGGATTTCCTAAAGTGCGTTATGCCGGTGGTAAGGCTTCTAGGTAGAAGTAATTGATGTAGGGAGATTAATTGGGAATATGATGGATTATCCAAGGGGTTTGATAGGTGTGATTAAGGGGATTAAGGTGAGGGATATTTATAAGGGGGTGGAGATTCTATTTAGGAATGTTTGAAAATATTGTTTCATTGTATAATGATTTTTGGTTTCTAAAGATCTAAATATCATTAAAGTAGAATATAAGATGAATCATGTTAGATATAAAATTATCCTATAAAAATTGGTCATGTTATGGATATTTTTTTAGTCATTATAATCTTATTTATTTAAATCATTCATCTATAAGGTAATCACTACATCATTATTATGTCATAAAATTTTTATTTATTTGATGTATAAAAATTATAAAGAAATACTATGATGTTGGAAATCATTTTATATTTGTAATGAATATTTATAGTCTAATAGATAACTTGTATTAACCAATTTATATTTTTATTTACTAAATGATAAACTTTTATATTATTGTTGTCTTTACTTTAAATTTATTAATATAACGTGTCATTATCACTCTTAAATGGAAACATTGGGTCCCAATGTTGACACAAGGATGTCAATGATTGGAAATGAATCATAAAATAAGGTTATGACAAGTGTTATGTTAATTTTTTATTATTGTAATATTCATTTTACCTTGAATTACACTGTTTACATTAAACTATTGCAAATAAAAGTAAAATGTTATTATTCAAAAAACATTATTTCATATTATTGAACCACTATTTACATACAAAAAAATATATATTTAGGATTTTCTAAATTAAATTCATATAATCTGTCAAATTTAATATAAATAAAATAGTCATTTTTTAACATCTACTTAGTGTTTTTTATATTTATCAAAAATTGATTTTTTTCAAAAAAATTCCCTAAATTTATCCAAACCTATATCTGATATTCTGAATTAAAAAATTATGTAGATTTTACAAAATTAAAAACATATATGTTGCATTAATTAATTTAAAATTAATTATTGTTGTCAAAATAAGAAGTGTGTTTTTAAAAAATAATTACTATAAAAATATTTACACATGATTATGTCTAAATTAATAGTAAAATTACATACAATGACCAAAATTGAATTAAATGGAAACAATATAATAAAATTACACTTTAAAACCAATAAAAAAGATAATTTATCCATACAAATAAATTAAATTAAAAAGCAGTTTTGAATAAAAATACAATATTTTCAGTATTTATTAAAAAATAAATTTTATCAGAACAATTATGAAAAGTTACCAATGTAAAATTTGATATCATGATTTTAAGAAATATTTTATTTTCTCAAATACAATATATAAAAATGACCAAAACAATATTTAAAGAGGGTTCACCATTAAAAATCTATAAATAGACCTTTTAATGAATATAAACTATTTCTGCTTAAAATTAGATTCATTCACATTTTAAACCTCTAAATATTATTAGATAAATGTAAAAAAATTAACCAAGATGTATATTCATATTGTACATAGTTCTATTTATCCCCTCCATTACAACATCTTGAAGTTAGATACAATATAAAATAATAATTTTATATTTTTAGTGTACAATGTATGATTTCAAAGAAAACTGTTGTTGCGTATCAGGAACACCATCGTACACATAATCCCTTTTAATGTAAAATTAATATTTAATTAAAAAATATTAATAAATATGAAAATTTTATATTCTTTTTTTACCTGTGATGATAGATAGTGGGGGTCGTATGGTTGGTCCATGGTTTGATGGTGTTTTTTCCAACCCTTGCAACATATAAAGGGGTTATGTTCTAGGCAAACAATTTGTGTACGGTTAGTGAAAATTATGCGACATAACCTAGGAAACCATGTGTGTAGGGTTTTTTCTAATAAAATTGTAATTAATAACCCGAAATGCCCCTAAATAAACACAGACATCTCCCTCTTGACCATAATATGATCCTTAGTGTTCCAGGAGCACTTCCAAAAATATTGGCTATCCCAACCCCATATCTTGTTATATTTAACCACCCATTGATGAGGTGATCATCTTCCAGGGAGTACATTTCATCATGATAACAGATCTTTGTTCTCTCCTTTATTTATTCTTCATAATGGTTGTGAAAGCATTATGTTATGAACCAATTGGATGGAGTGTTATTGAATTTTGGATCTAGGATATCATATTTCCTCATTTAGGATCTATCTTCTTAGATCTGTTGGTAGCCATTGATGGTGACACATCTCAAATTCAATGTTATTGGATCCTTAAATTTCCAAGTAGGTGGTTCTAATCTCTTCCATCATTGTGATATTAATTCATTCCTAATAATTCATAGATACATGTTACATGATTTCCAAAGTATGTTCTGTGATTTTTAACATCTTAATCCAAAAAAAACCCTCTTTGAATAAATTTATTTGGAATTTTATTTGGAATTAGTTTATTGTTTTGACTTTGATATCTCTCAATTTTTGTGAATTGATAAATTACTTGACTGTTTTGATTTATGTTAAAGAAACCTTTGAAGGACGTTTTATGATATTGAGGGCTTTGTATAAGTTTTGATTTACCATATGAACATTGATTATTTTAATTAATTAAATTGATCTATTTGATTTTTCCTAAAAATATTCATATGCTTGAAATTTTTAAATGACCAATGACCCCTTTTTAATAATTTAACAAATTTTATGAAATTGGTTTACATGGGTTATTTGGAATATATTATTTGTCTTCATGGAAACAGGGTGTAATCACACATTTTAAATTTATTCAATCCTTATAAAATTTCAACACTATCATTAAATGCTTTAAAGATGATTTTAAATAAATGGTTGTGTTAAAAGATCATGTGGAATTTAAATGATGCATTGTGAACACTTTTGGGTATTATTACCCTTTGAATATTAAATTGTTCAAATTTATTTGGAATGAATTTATTATTGTTTTAAGGGCCTACCTGGCATTATAACAATTAATATTTAATAAATGTGGGGTTTTACGCTTTTTGAATGTTGAAATTGTAAAAATTGTGTTCTATTTTTGTCTGAATGAAAATTTTGAAAAACCCCAATTTCCTTTAATTGGGGGTTTGTTATGAAATTTGTAGATTATGTGGATAATTAAATTATTTAATTAAATTTTCTAATTGGATTAGAAAATTGAATGGTAAATTGATATAAAATCCTTATTTTTGAAGATGAATTGAAAATGTTCTAATGGGGAAATTAGGTTTCTTGTTTGTGAAAAGGTATGTTTTTATTAAAAACCCACGTTATGGTATTTGAAGAGAAAATTGGAATATTTGAAATAAAGAATGTGGTGAATTAATTTTTTGTGTTATATAAATAATTTCCCATCATTGATTTTGTAATTTATTACATGAAAGCCTACGATAGTTAGTGAGTTATTTTTGGTGGAGCATTATCATACAACAATTTTCTAAAACATCATAATCAGATCCTATTACATATGAAATGTTGATGTATCACTTTACAATAGGCCTAAATTGGTGTATGCACATACTTTTAAATTGACATTATCTGATCTCAATAACCAAGATGATCGTACCTATGTGGAATGTGACCATGTTTCTTTCATTTTTTGTATTTGGGTTGTATATATATTGAATTGTTGAAAACATTTCTACATACCTCAAGTAATTATATATTTTATTTTTTTATGATATGTTTTCATAATCCATTTTAAATAATATTCCTACTATTTAAATGTAAATCATGATTTTTTAAATATTCTTTTGAAATGATAAAACAATTTATATACAATGGAATGATCTTTTCATTGTTTTTACAACATATTTCACAAGATTTTCCCATAATTATTCATTTATTATCATTATTCACCTTGAATTGATTGTATTGATTCCTGTCTATCATTACATATCAGGTGTATGGTATCATATTTTTCAGGATTACATTAATTTATATTATGAAATGGTTTAGATATATTTTCAAGAAAATGTTTAGATATTAAATAGTGAAATGGTATGTTTTAGGTGTTTAATTTAATAAATGATTTTATATTTTTGAAAAAATAAATTTTTTAAACTAATCCTCATAATCCACAATTTGTACTCTGCTTTTATAATGATTTAATTTTCTTCTGATGTAAATACATATAATAATTGGTCGGATCCTTTTAGGATCATTATCTCACACCCTGTATGTACATTTGGTGTTGCAACATTTATTATCTTATAGTATGTGGTCACTGTTTTTCCCTCATTGTGAGTTTGTGCATGTGTGACCAAGGGTGGGAGACAAAGAACATGATAGGTGGTTAGGGACCACCATGAGACATGATTTGGGGGCTATGTACCGCTTTCAGTTCTATTGTATCTTTATACTTTACATGTATGTAATAGTGGAATTATATATTAAAGTATCTGCATTTTCGACTATTATTCATGCATATTATAGAATAAATCATTCCTAATAGTTATCAGTTTAATTCCCATGTGCTTGTCACCGGTCCATGGGGATCAGGTATGCTATTTGAGTTAGTGGAAAAGTAGATCGGTTAAAGGTTTATATGGTAACCAGAGTTGGGTTTTTATAGAGATAGACATAATCATTAGTCAGTTTTTTTCCATGGAAAAAAATGATTCGAAACATCAGGATTTTGGGGTTAAAAATAAATATATTGATATCAAATGGTATATTGTTTTTCACTATATTGGTGCTAATTGAATTTTTGTTTTTAATATTTTTTGTATTTAATATTATGACATATATGTATGTTTAACCTTTTTCATAATATTAGTTTTTTATGAATATGTGTTATATAATTGGATATCCATATTTTTTGGATTCTATTATGATTGAGAGTTATCGTACAAGCATATTTATTTATATTATAGTAAATGAGTGTGGTTTAAATCACTAATAAATTTCTTGTTCATTTAAAAAACAAATAATTTGTACTAATTATTTCATTGTAGTTTGAACCAAAAATAATAATAACATATTTATTATGAATACACATACACCTATTGTTTATTAAATAAAATTGAAAAGTAAAATTTTTATTAATAATGCATTATCTAATAAAAAATTTAATGAAGGGATTTTTTAAAATGCATTAGTGTAATCACAACAATAATCAATAAATTTCCCTCAAAAAATTCTTTCATATATGTTTAGTTAAATCACCCTAAAATAATTTTTTATTCCTTTAAATCGTCTAAAATTTTCAATTTTTTCGTTTTTTATAGAAAACCACCAAACCACATGAAAATGATTTTAATGTTTAAGGTATTCAAAAATAAAAATTTGTATTCCCATGTTTATTAAATAATATAGGAGCAAATTTAAATATTTTATGAGTATTCTATTAAAAATAGATATTTTAAATTTAAAAAATTAAATTCACTTGTCAAAATCTATTGAAATCCCAATAACATAACATAATCCTTCCATAATAATAGTATATTTTTAATATAGCTTTATGAAAATATTTTTTTTATGGTTTGACTCTCACTAATTTATCCATTATTTTTTATTTATTTTTTGACCACATCAGGTAAATCTATCATTATAATAAATGTATTATCAGTTTTAATGTAAATTTTTGGATACATGAATGGATCAATGTAGAGAGACATTATTTGGTAAAATTATTTAAATTTTAAGGAAGTCAATTTTTTTTAAAAAAAATTGTTTAGATATAGATGGGATAAGTGATTCAATGAATCCTGGAATGTTGATAATATTTAAAGGGGGGTCGGGTTTTTAATGGAATAAACATTCCTATACCAATCTACACAAAATTTACAAAATATGTAATTGGATTACACATCATGTAATGTTTGGGTTTTTTAAAAATATTCCATTGAAATTGGTTTCTAATTATATTACATTGAAAATATTAACATGACATGTAACTACATCACACAACATGTAATTCCCAAATATTATATTTTAGCATTTGGCGCGTGGTATATTTATCATTTTGTTTCATTTCAGACTTCTCTTCTTGACCATAGGACAACTTCTGGGTGTATTTGAAGTGACTACCACTTTTCTAGATGTCCCATATACATGATCAATCAATGGTAACTATGTACCATTAATTTTTATCTTCTCTCCCTCCTACTTCTGACCATATTTTTTCAATCCATTGAAATTTTTTGTTTTTTGTTTTAACTTTGACATTTATAATATCGTAACGTCTCTGTTATCATCTTAACCTTCTTAATCATGGGTTGTTTTTATATTGGAATGGTTGTTCTCTTATCATTTTAAATTAGGTGTCAAAATCTTAACCCTCTGGGTACACAATGGGCACGTTTTTTAAATATTTAAATTACTCCAATGTAACATATTCTAAAATAAATTAATAAATGAATGGGATTTTAGCATAGATACATTTTTTCATATTTTTTTCTAACATTTCTTATGAATACCCATGGGGTGAGAAAACAATGAATTTAATTGAATTTGATAATTTCTTAAAGTGTGATTAGAATGAACTAAAACATAATGTGATTAATTGATATCAGATTCTTATTTTTTCTTATTTTTTTTACAACTGTTTGTCAATTTTGATTTAAAATCAATGTGATATATAATAGATAAACTGAAAATTTCATAATTAACCATTGTGATTTGTTATTAGATATTGTGGTATCCCTGATAAATGATAGGACATGTGTTACATGATGAAATGAATATATATTGGGCATGACCTAGGTAAATTCACACATATATAAGATAATGTTGATATTGAGTGTGCGCAACCCAGTCCCATGTTGTAGTTCTTATAGGGAGCAGTCTCTATCTATTACCAATCTCTAAGGATTATAGGGATTTAAACAGGATGTTGTAAATCCTATAGGGGTTTGATCTAGATTATTGTGAATATTCCATGGATATATGGTGGTGGTTCATATGGTCCAAAGACATTCTTTGAGATATTATAATATGGATCAGAAGAATTTTATTTTACCATGGTTTTATAGTTATGGTTGTTATGGTTGTAAGACATGCTATGAGAGATTCTATATTGGAGCCAATGCATGTTTTTGATGTAATTTATTAATTGTTTAATTAATTATTACTTATGTTTATCGATTTTGTACATAAATTATTATTAAACATATTTTTTCAGACATTGTGGATTATACCATATGTTATATTCTCACACATTATTTGGTTCTCATTTGGTACCTGAGTAGATTATCTTTGTGTAGGATTTGAAAAATGAAAATGACCTTATTGTTGATTATTTTCATGCTAGATGGGATGGAGTTTGGGGGTGGGATAAATGCGGGGATGAGACTGGGGACATTTGTGTCATTGTTTGAGTCTGATTATATTTTAAATTTTTTAATAGCATGAAATATAGATATATTATATAATTACATTATATTATTACTTTATTATTTATTGGGCAAAATACATGGATCCTATGGTGGTTTATTCTATGTCTTTAGTTTTATTTATTTTGTTTATATGGATTATTTGTAATTTTATGAAACTTCCCACAAGGTGGTAGTATTTACACTATACATTTCACACCCTAACTACTCGTTTGTAGATTTTAGCCTAATGGGAAGCATGCTTGAGTTCTTGTAACCAAACCTTTTTGGGCCGGTTAGAGAGTGATTCATTGAGGGACATTTGAAATTTTTATCAAAGTAATATGTTTTTACTTTCTTCTTCATTACTATTTGGTAATGATAGAAAGGGTATTAGGATGTTTCGGGGGATTATAATGAGATTGTACAAGACAGTATCTAACCTATGTATGGGGTAATGTCCATGATCCAAGGGATGTCATTGGTATTTTTATTGTGTGATTTTTATAGATTATGTTATTTCATGTTGTTTGATTCACATGTTGTGTGAGATTATTGTTTTCTATAATAACAATTTCTTGAGATTTTTACATGTGACCCTGAATGGTGTTTGATGATAATAAATTCATCATAATAGGCACATATTCATATATTGACATGAATTTTCCATGATAGTGGCATATAAATTATTTCATGTCATTTATACTTACCTTTGATATGATATATCTATGTCACAAGATAAATGAAATGAATCAACATGCCATGACAAAAAATTTGTAAGAAATTTTTTGGGAGACCAGGACCCAGCGATTCTCTGTTGTGGTCACCAATTGAGTCTGAACATGTAGCCATCTTGTTCTCTAAGGAGTGTATTTTTCTTATAGATAAAATGCATCTTACTCATCATTAACTTGAGTGTTCGGAGATGGGAAATCATTACTCTCTTAATGGAGGTGAATGGGATCATCAACTTGTTACTAATAATTAGATGGATATTCATAATTATGATAGCTTACTGAGTTTCATGTGATCTATGTAAAGGGAGATAGTTCATACGTTTCCTTCGATGTCGGATCTTATAAGAGTGTTTCAGCTATATCACCTGCCAATGTTTACTAGGGATGTGGGACCCCTGAAAAATTTATTATGGATCAATTTAGTCAGTAAAATCTTTATGAATATTGGTATAATATTAAATATGGGGTAAATTCATCTTTCATATATGCTTCTTGGACCGTCCATGCCTTGGTGGGATATTCTAGAGGAATTTTGGGAACTTGATGAACTATATTGGAAGGAAATTGAGAAGAATTTCATGATATATTTATATAATGAGTTGACGAGGGATGAAAAATATATTTTGTTAAACAATATGTTGTTAGAGGGATTTTAATGATGGGATATTCTATAAATTTCACTAACCTACATTTCTTTTCATAATCTTTTGCCTTTGATAAGATACCCATGGTCGCAAATTTTCAGTATAGTCTTCGCTATAAGGTCCAGTCAAAAGTAATTTTTTAGATTCTTTGAGGATGTGATGAACAATGAAATCAGCGTGGAAGGTAATATGAGATAGCTGTTATGCTGAAAAATGAATTTTTATTTAGGGATGTCTATGAGCTATCGTTCGAGTGGGAAAAAGTGTTTCTATGATAGATTCATCCAATGTAGTAGTGGGTAGGGCAATTAGTTTAGAGGACTACCATCTAAAGACCAGGTTTTATTACAGTGTGGTATGTTTATCAATAAGCACCCACATTATCATTATGTATTATTTGAGTGTCTTATATTAGGTAAAATGGGTTATCATAAGAGTTTCTATGAAATATATACACTTCATACTAGGGGAATGAGATATGTGTAGCCACCTTAGTTGGGATGGGGATAAAATACCCTTCAACAAGATTATAGATTATGTTTTATTGGACATTTAGGTTGAGTAAGGTGACGTGGTAAACCAATACATTTGAAAAAGTAAAATGAATGATAATTATCTTAGGGTAGATATTCTAGTTCATTTGGTAGATGGGAAGGTCAACTACAAATTATGAAGTATACTCCTATAATGAATGCTTGATCATCTACAATCAGAGGTATTATTTTTGATTAATATATGTTATCTTATGTGTTTTTAATATGTTATCACCACATTCCTTATTATCTTATCTATTTGAAATCAAAATTGTCATGTTATTGGAAATTTTGTATTGTTCATTTTCTGTCCACCCATTATTGGGAGTGTGGTCAAAGAATATCAAATATTACATGGATTTTTCTCAAGATATTGGTGCATTCTGTCTAATATGGAAATCGTTCATTCTTGAAAAGATAGGCTTAGAATGTATTTATGGAATATATTGGTTAGTTCAATACTAGGATAATATTCAATGTTATCAAAGGATATATACCTTATTATCTCCAAAAGGAGGATGTCATTCTCAGTAGGTTTATTGGGATCATCAGGTTGGTCATGCATGACCAATTCAAAGTAGGTTTGATTGTGCCACAACTCAGGGAGATAATCATCTTCTGATTAATGTTTTTATGTAGAATGATTCATTTCCACTGCTGGTATAACATTTCTATGTTATCATCTTGGATGAGTTATACGGTTTACCTCCCGAGTGAGTGATCGAGTTTCTTCCATGAGCATACCGATAATCAATCTCACCATAATGAATAGAACTGACACTGCCTCAATAGTTTAATATTTAATTATAATATTGAGAATATAATGGGTTAATAAAGATTAGTACGTATCCTTTGGTTTCTCGAGTTCTCTTCCACATGATTGTAGATGGTTATTATATCATATATTTTTATTAATGGATGTTGAACTAGATGATTGTGGAGAACCGGTATCCTCATCCACTCATTGATGTTCTTTTTGATTAGGAGATCTAGGCTTAGATATTCTAAAATATTTATTTGAGATAAGGATTACACCAATTATGTGTGAGACAAACATACATACCTCAGACCTCCAATATAATAATTGTAAAGTAGCTTAACGTGTTTTGTGAACTAGATGTAGTTTAATCAACCACCTCATAGTTAGATAATTGTTATTAAAACAAACATGTATTACACAGTGTCTATTCATTTCATGTTGGTTATTATAATTTAGTGATGATAACTTAGGATTCCCTTTAGGGAAATTTATGTATTTTTATTTTAAAAAATATCTTTGGAAAATATAAATAAACCAATATTAACCCCATGACACATATTAGCAGCGGTTTATTGTAACTATCGCTAAACATTTTATATTCAATGTATGTAGTAGTGGTTATATAAAACCACCAATAAATTAGATTATTTTTTAAAAAATAATAAATTATAAAAAATATAATAATCCAGACATATAATAAACTAAAATGTAAATATATGATAAACACAACAAACAAATATCAGACATAGAAACATATAGTCATCATAAACTCAATCTAAGTGAATTGAATATAATTATTCAATATGTAAAAAAATAAAAAAAATTACCAATTTACATCAATTTGAAGACCTCAACTACAACCATTTCCCATGAAAACATCTCGTAAATAGAAAAAAACCATGACATCTCACCAACTATAAATTACAAAAATTAAAACTACATATACAAATTTAGAAATACAGTAAAATATTTGAATAAAATTTAACATTATAAGGATAATAAGAACCCAACAACCACCTTCTAAAGATTTTATTTGATAATAATTGAAATCCTATTTCCTTTTGACCTCATTATTCTCCTAGAATGACAATGATATCATTTAATAAAATAGATTTTAAAGAAAATGGCTTGAGAATACATTCAGAATGCTATACATAAAATTTGTAATTATTAACCAAAAGGAAGAAACCTGGACATAAAAAATAAAATATATATTTAAAACACTGTAAATAACTAAGAATACAAATTTATTATAAAATTCAATAGTGGAAACATAAAAGGTATTTGTAAATACTCTAATTTACTTATAAAGAAACGGGTAGTGTGCTTGAAATTTTATTAATATTTTTTAATGATTTTTATATCAAATAATGCTTAATAATTTAAAAACTACTCATTTGTGGTTTTACCATGATATCATATCTATTTGAGGTTTTTCTTTTGTATATACCATTTCATAAACATTATGGTATTTTAGAGCACTAAAACGTATTTACGACCATTACTAGAAAATCGTAATTTAGAATTACATTAAATTAGATCCTATATTTCAAATGTAAATGTATTGTTATTGCCCAATTATTTTATGGAAATATGATGTTTTTCTTCTAGTTTTGACCCCCCAATGCTTGGTTTTAATGGAATTTTTAAATTTAAAAGAGTATTTAGAGTAATTATTACCACACCACATGTTAGATTAAATTTTCTTCTAAGTGTAAAAATAAAAAAACACAGTGTTGGGTTTCCCGTGATTTCATATAAATCTGAGGTTTTTTCTTATGAGTCTGACCATTCAACTCACGTTTCAGTGTTTTATGACACTAAAAGATAATTTTTTTTTCAAAAAGGGAAAAACGTCATTCTAAATGATGTGAAATTATTTGATACATTTTAAAATTAAATATACTGTAACTTTCCCCATATTTCAGAGAAATACGGCTTTGTTTTTATAGTTTTGACAACCTGAGACTTGTTTTTAAAGGCTTTTGTACCTTTCAGAAGTCAATACCTAGTAATTTAGACCAAACTGCATGTTGGATTGACATGTTGTCTTCACGTTCAAGTTAAAAACAACTCAACTTTGGTTTTACCAGGTGTTGACATAAATCTGAAGTTTTTTTCTATGAGTTTGACTATTCCACTAATGTTATAGTGTTTAGTGACAATAAAATTGTTTTTACAGACATAACATGAAAATAGTTATTCAAGAATGATGTATTGTAAGATCCTATTTTTCAAAACTAAATTCACAGTCACTCTAAAAATATTTGGGAGAAACTCGATGTCATTTTAATAGTTTTTTCCAAGAAAAAGTATTTTTAAAGGCTAATGTAGATTTTAGATCTTTATACAAATATATTTTGATCACACCACACTTTAGACAAAAATAGTTTCTACACATATCCATCAAAAACAACTAAGGGGTATATTTGAAAATATTTTACATTAATATAATTTCATTTTCAATGGTTATTACTATTCTAAACATGTAATTTAGTTTTTAAAAACTAAAAATATTTATTTGACTATAACAAGAAAAATGCATTTTAGAATGATGTTATATCTATTAATACATTTCAAGATTAAATATACAATCATTTTAATTTCATTTTAGGGATATATGATTTTATTTTCATAGTTTTAATGCCCCAACACTTAATTTAAATTGATTTTGTTCGTTTCAGAAGTGTATACCAAGTATTTCCCAGAACCCTGCATGTCGAATTAATGGGTTGTTTATAGGTACGTATAAATTAAAACTCAATTATATTTTTAACATGTATTCACATCAATATATGTCTTTTTTCTATGGTTTTCACCATTTCATACATGTTTTAGTATATTCTCCCATAATAAAAAAACATAATTTAGAATGATGTTCGGCCAATTCCAATATTTCGTAAATAAATGTATGGTTTATTTCCTATGTTTTAAGACAAATACGAAATAATTTTATTAGTTTAGACCATTTCAATTTGAATTTATGTTATATTGAACCTTTCAGAGGTTCATAACAGGTAATTACGACCACACTGCACGTCGAATTGACATGTTGTATATATGTACACTCAAAAGCAAATAATAACTGGTTTTACCTGGATTTCACATAAATATAATAATATTCTTAATTAATTTATCATTACATGCTTGTTTTTGAGTTTTTGAACACTAAAAATGTGCTTATGACCTTGAAGGGAAAACAGTATTTCAAAAATGTTGTTCCATATGTTTAACCATTTTACTATTAAATGGACAATCAGTTTTTCATGATTTCAGGGAAATCAAACTTTATTTTCATATTTTTATCCACCATCACATATTATTAATGTCTTCTGAACAATTCAATCTTGTATAATGAGTAATTCTAACCACACTACTTGCCGTATTGACGATGTTTCTGTGTGTACACATCAAAATGAATCATATGTTGTTTTCTCATGATTTCACATCAATATGAGGACACTTTCTACTGTTTTGACCAATACATTAACATTTTACTATGTTTAATCAATAAAAATGTGTTTAGGAACTTATCAAAAACACTATTATTCTGAACATTGTTACATCTATTCATACATTTCACCGTTAATTATAGATTTGTTTTCCCAGGATTTCAGGGTAATCTAACATTGTTTACTGGTTTCCCACCCCCACCCCAACACTTGTTTTAAGGACTTTTGATCCATTAAAAAGTTAATTCAATTTAATTAAAACAACATCACATGCTAGATTGATGTGTTTTCTATGCATACACATAAAAAACGCATTGGTGGTTTTCCTATTATTTCACCTTTATCAGAAGAAATTTTCTAGGGGTTTGACTGTATCATGCACATTTTAGTGTTTTTAAATAGGTAAGAAAAATTTACCAATATAATAGTAACACAATAAATCATAATTATTTGTATTCAATTAATATAATAAAAATTAAAATATAGAGTCATTTTCCCATTATTTTTGGGAAATCCAATGTTGTTTTCATTGTTTTTACACCTGAAACTAGTTTTTAGTGCTTTTATACTTTTCAAAAGTGTATACCGAGTAATTATGACCACAATGCATATTGTATTGTTGTGTCATAAATGTATACATGTTAAAAACAACTCAATTTTGGTTCTAACATTATTTCACATCTACCTGAGATCATATTCTTCGATTTTTACCATTCCACACATCTTTTAGGTTTTGAAAAAACTAAAAGGGTTTACAAACATAACAATAAAATAGTAATTAAGAATGAAATTCAATTAGTTAATAAAATTAAAAATTAATTATATGGTATTTTCAAATTATTTTAGATAAATATGATGTTGTTTTGCTGGTTTTGACCCCACGATAGTTGTTTTTAAAGGCTTTTTTACCTTTCAAAAGTGTATACAGAATAATTCTGACCATGCATACAATGGAATAGTTTTTTTTCTATTCATTCATATAAAAAAACTCAGGAGTATTTTTCCCATTATTTCACATCATTCTATTGTCCTTTAATATGGGTGTGACAGTTCAGTGGATGTTTTAGTGTTTTAAAACACTAAAAACATTTTTATGACCATTACGTGGAAACTATATTTAAGAATGGAGTTCTATCGATTTTTATATATTAAAAATGAATCTATGACCATTTTCCCATTAATTTATGTCAATATGGTGACATTTGATAGGTTTTGACCAACTAAAACATGTATCAATAGTCTTCTGTACATTTTTAAAGGGTATACAGAGTAATTCCAACCACACCACATATAGGATTCATGTTTTTTCTATGTATTCACATAAAAAAGCATTATCATATTTTTCCCATGATTTAAATTAAATATGGGTCCATTTTAATGGTTTTGAGTGTTCCCCACACATTTTAGTAATTTAAAGCACTAAATAAATGTATACGACCATAAAGGGAAAACCATAAATCAAAATGACGTGTCTTAATTCCTAAATTTAAAAATTCAATCTGTGATCATTTTATAATGATTTTGAGGCAATATATTTTCATTTTTTTGACCCACTAACACTTGTTTTCAAAGGTCTTTTGAATGCCTTGAATGTGTACACAATGTAATTTCAACCACATTAAAAATATGATAGATTTTTTTCCATTCACATGTGTCAAAAAACCCATCAGTGGTTTTTGAATCACACCACATCAATACTAGGTATTTTTCATTGGTTTTGACCCATCCACTCATGTTTTAGTGTTTTATGAAACATAAATTGCATTTACAGCCAAAATGGGAAAACCATAATTCAGAATGACGAGCCATCTGTTATTACAATTCTACACTATTTTTATAGTAATTGTATTATGATTTCAAGTTAATAAAACTTCATTTTCATGTATTTAACCCATGTATAAATTATTTAAAAATAATTAGATCTTTTACAATTTATTGTTCAATCATTTAGAGAACATTACTTGTTGAATAGATGTGTTTTTTTCTTATACATGTCACAAATAATATAATTATGGTTATACCATTATTCGACAATAATAACTGATTATTTTTTATTTTCAATAATTAGGAATTAATATTACTATTTCAAAACTCTAAATGAAAATTTATAGACATCACAATGGAATTGTTTCTCAGATAGATGAAATGTTTATTCATACATTTCACAAATGAATATTTTTTTTGACATATTGTGATAATTATTTTGATCACAACATATTTTTTAAAAATTATAATTTTATAATATATATATTATTAATAAAACTAATGATTTATCACTATTTTTATTATTATTTTAATTAATAACTAAAATTTCATTTGGTTATTTTATATCTTTCAGTGAATGAATTTGATTAATGATATATAATATTACTTTCTATTATGTAATGTATTTCATGGTCAAAAATAATTTAATGGTAATTTCTAAATTTGAGATATTTTTTCAAAATGTGTTTTTTGGGACATGGTGGTGGGTTTTATTAATTTTGGGTCATTTTTTAATAAAAAACAATAAAAAATAACATCATACATGTTAGTAAAACCATTTATAAATTAATTAGCGCTGAATATCTTTAATCATTTCTAAATATATTAAATATCTTTTTTAGTAATGGTTATCAAAAACTTCTTCTAATGAGATTATGTATGTTTTCGGTGTTCTTTGAAAATGTGTGAATGATCTATGGAATTTAAAATTAACATTTTCAAGAGTTGCATTAATGGTGTAAACATCCTTATGTATCATCTTCATCATTTTATAATCAAATAAAAATAAATAATATTATAGTTATCTCTTCCCATGATCCTACGTTTACATAAAAAATTCTTGTTCTTGTATTATTTTGTTCAGTAAAACCTTTCTCATTGTGATTCTTGATCAATGTCACTTCATAAAATCCCACTGGGTGTAGTAGTAATGGATTATAATACCCATCTAATGAAATGTGACAATGTTGGTCCATAATCCTTTCCTCATATATGTCAAATATTATCCTACAATAAAACATTTCCAACTCTGTCATTCTAGAAAATGGATAACGATTCTGAAAGGTTCTCTTCCCTAATGTAATAAATGATTACTTTAAAATTAAAAAAAACAATCAATCATTTTTTAAAATATCTAAACTTCAAAATTTAATCTAATTATTAATTTTTTTCATATTATTTATTATTGTTTAAAAATAATAAAAACATAATATTGAATATTATATTATAAAAACAAACAATCCTTAAACCCAATTAATTTGGTCAGCTAGATGTATCAAATAAATCCAAATTTTTATATTTGGATCCTTGTATCTATACTCATATAATTAGAATTATGTCTTGTTATTTTTATGATATATTTTTCATTGTTATGTTTTTATGGTAATCCAATAATATGAATTGTAATGAAATGTATGTACTCCGATATCTGTGGTATTGTCATTTACAAAACTGACATTGGGCTACCTATGCACATTATACAATATATGTCTTCTTCGAAGAATGAGACCTAATTTATCAGAAAATAAGAAATATAAATTGGTTATAAAAAACCATTGGATATAAAACATTGTTATAAATAGTAATTAATAAAATACTAACAAAAATTATTCTTTTTCTGAAAAAAAAATCGAGAACCTAAAATTTGAGGAATGACTTGCTTCTTATGATTCATGGGTTTTCTTTCGATAAATCCAAAAAAATCACCATTAATAAATATGTGAACAGTATTATGTTTCGGTATTTTTGATGATTAAAAATATTAAAATACTTCAGGAGGTGTATCTCAGTTGATATGACAATCAATATTTTCTAATCATAAGAATCAATTTGATAAACATTACTATACATTTTTTACGAGATCAGTTGACTGTCATTATAATAATCAAATTATCTCCATTTAAAATCATTCCATATATCAAAGAAAACATTAATGGTCATGAAATATAGTTAGGGACTAAACAAATGGAAAAAAACATCTATAAATAAAAAACATAACACATTAATAGAATATTACAAAATATTTCTCATGTATGTTAAATTATTATTCCTGGACGATTAAATAACTATTAACATTATAGGAGTATGAAAAAGTATATTTTTCAACGTTTTAGGAATAGGCATCCAATGATTATAATTAAAATGAATGATAGTTAACTCGAATTTGTGTTTCCCAATAATCTACATGTAGATTCCAACAACATCACCAATAGACACCCCAAACCAATAATTTGGAATGATAATCATGAAGTAAATTAGGTCCCATACATATTCCATGTTCATATTATGATACCATATATGGTTGTCATTATCTGTTTGTAAAATTAATTTAAAAATTAATAAAATATTTTTTTAATTGACATATATGCTAGTCATTAAAGCTCTCAAATATTCCTTTGATGGAGGGTTAATGAACTTTTCAATCACACTTGGGGAATCCAGTGGTGAGATACCAATGAAATCAATGGAAATGACTATCCCATTAACAGTTTTGGGAACAAATCAATCACTATGATCCACACTATATGAAGGTAGTGGGGGCCTACTCTGAGATAGTAAGCAGTTATGATCCAAAATTTTTTATGTTCTTGGAATTCCAATATATCAAATTTTTAATGGAAATATTGTAAAATTTTCATGTAGTATACCATTTGTTAATATTTTTTGAAATTATTTTTTCATCAAAAAATAAATTATTTTATAAATAAATTTTAATGGTGTATTGTTGGATTTTTATGGAATTTGGAAGTGTAACAATGAATCATTATAGGACATTATTTCTTGTGTGAAGTAGAAATATATTTAATAAAATGGGCGAGTCTAATATAATGAATCCAAATTATATTTTAAAATATTATTTGAATAATATATAAATCAGGCATAACATTATAATCCTAATTGAATCAAAGGGTATTTATCAGTCACATATCACATCATACAGTATATATGTGTTAAAGTGTATGTAATTAAATGTTACAATTCATATTTTCATATTTGTCATTATTAAAATATTAATAATTATAATGATTCATATATTTATAGTTAATAAATATATAATTATAATAATTTTAAAATATTATTATACAAAAACATCCCTAATTTCTAAAAATACAAATTAATTGTATTTTTAAGGAATTGTTTTTTAATAGAGTAATGAAAAATAAAAATAGGATTCCTATATGTTTGTGGTAGTTGTAAATAACCAATACTAGATTATTATCTCCTCATACCACTTCTTTATTAAAATTCAATTATTGGGTTATAAAATAAATTTTATATATATATTAATCCTAAAATAGTATATGTTTATTCGGGTGATATATATAAAAACATTAGAAGGAATTAAAAGAGAAATATTTCTTAGTGATCATTATCAAGTATACTTTATTGATATAGATCTCAAATTACTTGTGGTACACATTGTTATTTTAAATTTTTTATTTTAATTTTTTTAATGATATCTTCGAATTTTACAGGGTTCTATCCACAGTTTCCTAGGAATATGATCAGTTTGTCACATCCATTTGAACTCATTCAGGATATAATTAGAAATAAAATTTCTGAAACCCATTTAACATTGATTATAAGATTATTCTTATCTCTTGACTAACACTGAGCAATGATCATAGTATCTCTGTGTAATATATATACAACATAATTATTGTAATATGAATTTGTATGCACAAACCCACAATTATCATACAAGGAAAGTGTACCATTAATACTCTATATCCTTATATCTATATATATTTTTCAATAAGTTATTATTATAGTTTTGATAAGACCAGTACCTCAAGTAGGTTTCTAAGGAAGTGGGGATGTGAAATGGGAAGGGTTTTTTCGATCTTGAAGGCTAAAATTGTTGTTAGGAAGAGAGGGAGGAGGTTCCCTTTTATAAGAGAGGAGAGTGGCACCTTTGGAAATATATGAAATTTTAGTTTGTTAAATTCCAACCCCACTTAAAAACCTCCAAAAATGACTCATATTCGAATATAAGATGATATAGGGTTGTAATCTCATCAACCAATAAAATTTAGACATGTTAGGAATTTAGTTTAAACATTATCAACTTGATTTATCCTTATTTATCAATTTAATTTTATTTTTGGTAATAATATTCTAAATTTTAAATTATTATAAATAATTACATATGTGTTGTGAATTTTCCATAATGTGACACTTTATGACATTTTCGATCATATAAATTTTAAATTATAATTTTTAAATATATTTGTGATTTTTAAACAATTTTATAATATGTTATTTTTATAAAATAACAACAGTGTCAATTTTGACACTATTCATTTATTAGAATATAAATAAAATATATACAGAAGATATGTTCAAACTAAAAGCTTTAATAGATTAATAAAATGTCATATGTCTCTAGAAAAATAGTGTAGCACATTAAATACCTTATATAATATTTATTTTATAAATTTTAAAACAATTTATTTGATATTTTAATTAATAAAATAATTTCAACAATACTATTGTGTCATAATTAATGACAATTATTTAATCCCTAAAAATTCTAAATAAATTACTATGATGTAGTAATTGTATTATCTTTCTGGAGGCTATCCATGATTAATGTTTCATTATGTATATCACCAAATTAAAATTATTATACTTATAATATTAAAGAAAGTGACATGTTGTCACATTCTTTGGTTTTAATAATAATTAAATTATTTTCATGGAAAAAAGTCCATTAAATGAATCCAATCCGACCCTTAGGTGATATGGATCTACTTTTAGTCATCCAATAGGATTTTGGCAGGTGTTAGGGTAATTTTATAATCTTATATTTACCCTTAATTACCCGATTTATCTTTAACTATGGTAAATAAAATTTACCATAGTAACTATTCATAATGCCCAAAAATAAAAAGTATCCTATTAACATAATTTGGACCCACTGATTCTGAATATGGAATCAATTTTTCAAAATTAAAAACATATGAGTTGCAGTAATTAATTTAAAATAAATTCCATTGTTAAGAAAATGGGTTTTAGAAGTTAAAACATTTCCAAAGATTGAAATGTTTTTACCTATGAATTCAATGTGAAATGAATTCTAATGACATACATTATATTAAATGGAAAATTTATATTCTATTTATACTTTAAACCCATTCAATATTATAATTTATCCCTATAAATTATCTCAATTAAAAAAGTTGTTTTTAAATAAAAATTAGTGTATTTGTACTATTCATCAAAATATGAAAGTTATCAGAAAAATATAAAAAATCTATCCAAAGTTAATTTTTATACCTTGATTAAAAAGAATAATTTTATTCTGTCAAATTGAACTTATAAACATGTCAAAAACTAGATTTAATGTAGGTGCGCCATCAAAAGGCGGAAAAACTGTATTTTTTTTAAAATATTTCTTTTATCCAAAAAACTGATTTTTCTTTTATACCTCATTCTAGAAAATGTAAAAGATGAATTAAAATGTTATAAAATTAAATATTCATTTATTACTATTTATAAAGGCTAGTTTTAATACTATTTTAATAGCATATTGTTGTTTAGTGAAACTCGGTAATGCGTACGACACAAGCTATCGTGGAAGGCCGCAGTTGCGTGTAAAGAAAGCCAACATAGTGTTGTGTGTAGTGAAAGATTATTTTGATGATTTATTTAACATAAAAAAAGAATATTTCTCATAAAAGTCTCGGGTGTTACATTCTACCCCCCTTAAAATGAATTTCACCCTCGAAATTTGTCACATTGTTACAAACAGATGAGGATACCTCTCCCTCATCATATACTCAAGCTCCCATGTAGCTTCTTCTAATTGGTGGTTCCTCCATAAAACTTTCACCATGCGAGTGGTCTTGTTTCGTAGGACCTTTTCGCTATGATCCAGAATCTCTATCAGCTGTTCTTCATAATAAAGATCTTGCTCCAGTGGTACAACTTCTAAGCTGAGTACATGTGAAGGATAAGGTATGAACTTTCTCAAGAGAGATACATGGAACACATCTTGTACTTGAGAGAGATTTGGTGGAATCTCCAATCGATAAGCTACCTTCCCAACACGATCCAATATTTCTAAAGGACCGATATATCTAGGGCTCAACTTCCCCTTCTTTCCAAATCTCATGACCCTCTTCCAGGGAGATATTCGTAAGAACACTTTATCACCCACTTAAAACTCGAGGTCTTTTCTTCGGTTGTCGGCATATCTTTTCTATCGTATCTGAGATGCCCTTATGTGTTGTTGAATAGATCTGACCTTTTCTGCCATTTCATCAACGAGATCAGGTCCTAATATCTTTCTTTCCCCAACTTCATCCCAACAAGTTGGAGTCCTGCATTTCTTTCCATAGATAGGTTCATAAGGAGACATCTGAATACTGGAGTGAAAGCTATTATTATAAGAAAATTCCACCAATGGTAGTTGTTGATCCCAACCACCTTTGAAATCCATAGAGCAAGCTCTCAACATATCATCTAGAGTTTGAATTGTTCTCTCAGACTGACCGTCTGTCTGAGGATGATAAGCAGTGCTGAAACTCAACTCTGTATCCAGAGTCCGCTGAAGACTTTTCCAGAACATCGAGGTAAATCTCGGATCCCGATCAGATATAATATAATGTGGTACTCCATGAAATATTACCACTTCCTTTACATATATCCTGGAAAGCTGATCTAGAGAGAAATCCTCTCTAATAGCAATGAAGTGTGGAGACTTTGTAAGACGATCAACTATGACCCAGATAGCATTATTTCCTTTGGTTGTTTTAGGAAGTCCTGTGACAAAGTACATAGTGATGTTTTCCCGTTTCCATTCGGGTATGGGTAATGGTTGTAGCATCCTTTTATAATTTTTTCTCTCAGCTTTAACTTGCTGAAAAACCAGGCATCAAGAGACATATTCAGCAACATCTCTTTTCATGCCATCCCACCAGAAGTACTCTTTCTGGTCCCTATACATCTTCGTGCTTCTCGGATGAATAAAAAATGAAGAACTATGAGCCTCATCCTGCAGCTCCTTCTTTAATTCGGGGATGGGAGGAACACAAACCCGATTCCTGAACTTTATTATCCCATCACAATCAAGGTTGAATTCAGGAACATTTCTCACCTTCTTTTGTAAATCTACATCTTCTTTCTGTGCCTCTTTAATCTGCACATGTATGGATGGTTGAACATTCATTTCAGAAAGATATGATTTCCCCCCTTCCATTATAATTCCAAGATCCATCCTTTGTAAATCCATAAATATTGGATCTTTTGTGATCCTCATCATGGATAAACTGGCATGGTCTTGTCGACTTAATGCATCTGCCACCTTGTTTGCTTTCCCAGGGTGGTAATGAATTGACCAGTCGAAATCCTTAATCAGGTCCAACCATCTTCTTTGACGTATATTCAGCTCCTTTTTTGTGAAAATATACTTTAAACTTTTATGATCAGTATAAATATCACACCTTTCACCATAAAGGTAATGCCTTCAAATCTTTAATGCAAAGATTACCGCAGCTAACTCCAAATCATGAGTTGGGTAATTTTTCTTAGGGATTTTCAACTTTCGTGAGGCATAAGCTATCACCATATCATTTTTCATGAGAACACATCCCAGTCCCTTCTTGGATGCATCACTGTAGATCACAAACCTTTCTCCACTACAAGGAAGTGTGAGTACAGGTGGACTGGATAACCTTCTTTTCAACTCCTTGAAATTCTCTTTACATTAATCCGTCCATATGAACATAACTCCTTTTCGAGTCAGCCTGGTGAGTTGATTAGATAATTGTGAAAAATCTTTCACAAAACTTCAATAATATCCAGACAAACCAAGAAAACTTTGGATCTCAGTTACTGTTGTTGGTTTCAACCATCTTTCAATAACCTCTATTTTTCCTGGATCCATAGATATCCCCACTTTTGAGATTATGTGACCCTAAATTCAACTTTTTGAATCCAAAATTTATACTTGGTAAATTTGGCATAATGCTTCTCCTTTCTAAGGGTCTTCAATATAATTCTAAAGTGATCTTCATGTTCTTCCTTTCTATTTGAATATACAAGAATATCATTTATAAAGACTACCAAAAATTGATCTAGGTAGTCTCTAAAGACTCTATTCATCAGATCCATGAAGATAGTAGGGGCATTAGTTAGACCAAATTGCATCACTATAAATTCATAGTGTCCATACCTTGTACGGAAAGCCGTCTATGGTATATCCTCCCTTTTGATCCTTAATCGATGATACCCTGAACGATGATAAATTTTGGTAATGTATTGAGCTCTGCGTAGTTGGTCAAATGGGTCATCAATGCGTGGGAGAGGATATTTGTTCTTGATAATGATCTTTTTATGTTCTCGATAATCAATGAAGAGTCTCATTGATACATCATTCTTCTTAACAAACAGAACAGGTGTTCCCCAAGGTGTTGCACTAGGGAGTATGAATCCATTATCAAAATTCTCTTGGAGTTGCTTCTTCAATTCTTGCAACTCAATTGGGGCTATTCTATATGGTGTCTTTGAAATAGGAAAAGCACCCGGTACGAGTTCTATTGAAAGCTAAACTTCACGATTTGGTGGAAGACCCGGCAATTCCTCTGGAAAGACATCATCAAACTCCCATACAATGGGAATATTCTTAATTGTGAGTTTCTCACCATCCATTTGAGATAAATAACCTTCATTAAGTGGAATCAAGACCCATAAGATGGAAGAAATTTCCACTGGAAAGTTATGTTCATCCTTGCATAGATAGACGATCATAGATTGATCTGGAATATGAAATGTGACTTCCCTTATTTGGAAATTGATATGAGCTCCATATAAATAAATCCAATCCACGCCAAGAATCACATCAAATTCCACTATAGGAAGGATCACATGATTTGCAGGAAGAACTTTCCCACAAACTTCAATCGGGGAAGAATTATAAACTTCTGATGCGACTGTTGTGCCATTAGGTGTTGTCACGGCTAACTCAAAATCTAATTGTTGAGGTAATACAGTGATACCCTTTTAAAAATCATCAGAAATAAAAGAGTGGGTGGATCCAGAATCAGATAAAACATTTGCTACTTTAGAGTGGATGGTAAGTGTACCTTTCACCACATCGTTATCGTACTCCACATCACTGATAGAAATTTCATGTGACTTTCCGTTTTTCTTTATCCTTAAGATTTTGTTGATGACGATCATCATCAACAACCCTTGGATTAGGGAATTTATTGGAATAATTCCCAATATCCTTCTACTTGAAACATTGATGTTTAGTAGGTTCATTCTGTGTGTCCCTTCCTTTATTTATATCATTATACATCTTCTTCCCATTATTGAGGCATTCAAATGCCCGATGACCTTCATTTCCACATTTGAAACATTTACTTGTCCCTTTAAGACAACTCCAACCATGTTTTTTTCCAGACATTGAGCATAAGGGAAAGCTCATCTTCTTTTTAGTGTGCTCTTTAGATTTTCCTTTGAATTCCATTTTCCTCTTCTTATCAAACCCATATGACTGATGGGTTACTCTAATCTCCATCTCGACTTTGAGAGCACATCGAACGATTTTCTCGTAGCTATTGAAGTCCCTTATGGCTAACGCCCTTCGAAGACTTGGTTTTAAGACACTAAATAATCGATCGATCATACTCTCAGGTTGGATAATAATACCAGAAGCGTACCTTGAAAGTCTTGTAAAATTTTCTTCATAGGTACCAAAAGATTCATCACCCATTTTCCTCAGTTCAAGAAACTCATTCTCCATCATTGTTCCAAGAATACGAGGGAATTACTTATTGAAAAATAAGTTCTTGAACTCATCCCATTCCATGGACTCATTTTCATCCATTTGCCTCGTATTCTTAATAATATTCCACCATTGATCAACATCTCCTTCCAAAAGATACACTGCTAGGATGACTTTATCATGTTCAGAACATTGAAGAACTGAAAATATCTTTTCAGTAGTACTAATCCATTGTTCAGCAACTAATGGATCAGTAGACCCGCTGAAAGAAGGTGGATGCTGCCTCATGAAGGATTCAACAGAATGTTTCTCCTTCCTTTGCTCGTTTGGATGTCCTTCATGATTCATAGCTTGAGAAAGTTGTGTGAGCATGGCTACAAAATTTTTCATTACAGCTCCCATAACGTTTGGTTGCTCCGGGGGACAATCATTGCATTTCCCATCGCATTCTGCATTAACAAGGTTCCTTCAGGTTCCAACCATTTACTAAAACCAAGCAGAATAGTGTGAGAAACACTAATTATAATAGGAAAACCACATAATCAAGAATAAAATTTCACACTTAAGGTCTTATCCTAGGTTATTCATGGTCATTTCTAAAACAACAAAATTGTGTTCTATGCTTAGTCTTTTCCTTAGGGTTCTTACTAAGGCTTTCACATCCTAGTTTCCAAAGGTTGACTATACCTTTCCTCTAATACCAACTATAACGACCCATACATTACATACATTGTTATTACATCAAAATTTAAGCATACTTATTACAACATATAACAAAACCATGAAAGAACCGTATAGGTATAGTGTGTTTAGAAACTGAGAAACAAAAACAGTTGGTTCATAAAGCGTCAACATTGTCTCCCATTTATTTCATCATATCTATAGGCCCTTTTGGCATATCTTACTTAATAGGCATATTCCTGACCTGGGGAAACAATATATACAATAGGGTGAGCTCAAATTCTCAGTAAGGGTAAACAAAAGAAATATCAATCACATCATATTCATAAGAACATAACATATTGGAAATATTACCCGCCAAAAGAGAGCATAATTTCATAACATGGGATAAATCATAGTAGTGAAATGAAATCCCAATAATAATAAATTAAAACATGAAACTTTGTGGAATACACACATAATCATAGAGAATCATTTCTTATTATTAAAGACTCATTTCGAAGACTATCTTAGTGGACAATGTCCATTTCTGAACCGAGTTCACTCTTCGTTTTAGTCCTGTTTCACTGAACCGGTTTAACCCGCCGTTCCATCCATGTCTATCTCATGAGATATAAAATCATTACCCAATGCATTGGAGGGAGATATAGGTCCCACCCATCTCTTAATGATACCATTATTATGTGTTCCACAAAATCATAAACCATACATCATAGATTTACCCATGTAATAAAAATGGGAATCTTAAACATCGTGACATCATAAAACAGTTCATATAAGATAAAGGAATTAATAAAAATATTTCCATCACAACATAATAAAATCCATGAAATAATAGGGATATAAATAGAACCCTATATTATCTAAGATGGAAAATAATTTTGATAAATCTCTTGAACTCCATTCTTGAGAAAAATATCCTTTCTACTTCAAAAACATTTTCCTTTCATAACATGTCAAACAATTTTAAACTAAATTAAGTTGATTAAAAATAAACATGAAAACTTGTAAAGTAAGCTTCTTGGAAATATGTTTTTAAAAATCCATTCATGCCGTATAAGTAAAAAAACATTCTTCTCGTACTTTTGTCAGAAAAGTCAAAAATTACCTTGTACGAAAAACGACAAAATATTCTTTTCATAAATTTTAATAAAAACTCACCGAAGGGTAAAATTTGATTTAAACATTTTTAGGTGGATGGTAATAATATTAAATATTTAGGAATCATTGATAGGGATGATAAAATACACCCCAGTAAATACCAAAGTATAAACAATCTCAGATGAAAATGAGATTGTGATATATTACCTTACCTTAGATCCGATTTACATCGTATGTGTCTGAAACTCCTGTATAATTATTTAAATAATGCTATTGACTAATTCCAGAATCATAATTATCGTTATGATATCATATATGTTCATATTATTAGCTTCTTATTAGTAATATTTCATCACTACTTGTTATTTGGGTGTTTATTACTTTTTGTTCTTATGCGTGTTTGTCAAATAAATTCTTATTCTTCTCTTTAGGTTATATATACCTAATTTACAGAATGGTATTAGTGTAATATATATCATATTAATTAATTCAATTCATTTATATAATCATTATGCAATGAAGATCATGTAGAACCAATCACATCACATCGTGGAGACAATATTCCGTTCGTACGCACGAGCGATGATATCGTTCCCATGATCGTGGAATTGTATTGGAGTGTATGTAAACTATTTAAGAATCAATAAAACTTTACAATAATCATATATATATTCATTACTTTCACCCTTATACCCATCCAAGTAAGGTGGTGGAAAATAGATTACACCACAGCGTGGAGACTGTATTCCGTACGTACGCACGCGCGGTGATTTCGGTTTCCGTAGGATGGATAAGAGGTGAAATATGGTTGTTTCATATTTATAATAACATATCAGTATATGAGTGATACTGATGTTATTACATCATAATGAAACAACTAATGAATAGGGAGTAGAAGAAGAATGGAACTTGAAGAAAAAGGTAGAAGGTATTACCTCTTTCTCGAAGTACCTCCATTAAACTTTCTCTTAAGGAAATGGGGTTGGTCTTTTGATAAGACCAGTGCCTCTAGTAGGTTTCTAAGGAAGTGGGGAAGTGAAATGGGCAGGGTTTGTCTGAGCGTGAAGGCTCAAATTGGTGTGAGGAAGAGAGGGAGGAGGTGCCCTTTTATAAAGGAGGAGAGGGGCACCTTTGGAAATATAAGAGATATTAGTTAATATTAAATCCAAACCCCACATAAAAACCACCAAAAATGACTCATATTAGAATATAAGATGAGATAGGGTTGTAATCACATCAACCAATAAAATTTAGACATGTTAGGAATTTATTTTAAACATTATCAACTTGAGTTATCCTTATTTATCAATTTAATTTTATTTGTGTTAATAATATTCTAAATTTTAAATTATTACAAATAATTACAGTTGTGCTGTGAATTTTCCATAATTTGACACTTTATGACATTTTCGACCATATAAATTTTAATTTATAATTTTAAAATATTTTTGTGATTTTTAAACAATTTTATAATATGTTAATTTTATAAAATAACAATAGTGTCAATTTTGACACTATTCATTTATTTGAATTTAAATAAAATATATACAGAAGATATGATCGAAATAAAAGCATTAATAGATTAATAAAATGTCATATGTATCAATAAAATTAGTTTATCACATTAAATAGTTCATATAATATTTATTTTAGTATTTTTAATTCAATTTATTTGATATTTTAATTAATAAAATAATTTCAACATAACTATTGGGTCATAATTAATGATAATTATTTAATCCCTAAAAATTCTAAATAAATTCCTATGATGTATATAATTGTATTAGATTTCTGGAGACTATCCATTTTCGATGTTTGATTAAGTTTAACACCAAATTAAAATTATTAAAATTATAATATTTAAGAAAGTGAAATGTTGTCACATTCTTTGGTTTTAATAATAATTAAATTATTTTAATGGAAAAAAGTACATTAAATGAATCGAATCCAATCCTTAGATGATATGGATCTACTTTTAGTCATCTAATAAGATTTTGGCATGTGTTAGGGTAATTTTATAATCTTATATTTACCCTTAATTACCCGATTTACTTTTAACTATGGTAAATAAAATTTACCGTAGTAACAATTCATAATGCCCAAAAATAAAAAGTGTCCTATTAACATAATTTGGACCCACTGATTCTGAATATGGAATCCATTTTTCAAAATTCAAAACATATAATTTGCAGTAATTAATTTGAATAAATCTCGTTGTTAAGAAAACTTGTTTTAAAAGTAAAAACATTGCCAAAGATTGAAATGTTTTTATCTTTGAATTCAATGTGAAATTAATTCTAATGACATAAATTATATTAAATGGTAAAAACATATTCTATTTATACTTTAAATCCATTAAATATTATAATTTATCCATATAAATTATCTCAATGAATAATGTTGTTTTTAAATAAAAAGTAGCGTATTTTTACTATTCATCAAAATATGAAAGTTATCAGAAAAATATCAAAAATCTATCCAAAGTAAATTTTTATACCCTGATTAAAAAGAAGAATTTTATTTTTTCACATTGAACTTATAAACATGTGAAAATTATATTTAATGTGGGTGCGCCATCAGAAGGCGGCAAAACGGTATTTTTTGAAAAATATTTCTTTTATCCAAAAAAACTAATTTTGATTTTATACATCATTCTAGAAATTGTAAAAGTTGAATTAAAATGTTATTAAATTAAAAATTCAGTTAGTACTATTCATAACGGCTAGATTTAATAATATTTCAAGAGCATATTGTTGTTTAGTGATACTCGGTATTGCGTACGACGCAAGCTATCGAGGAAGGCCGCAGTTGCGTGTAATGCATGCCAAGCTAGTGTTGTGTGTAGTGAAAGATTTCATTGATGATTTATATAACATAAAAACAGAATATTTCTCATAAAAGTCTCGAGTGTTACAATCCCATTATGAAATTAGACATTACATAAATTGTTTCTCATCTGGTATTTTGAATTGGGGTTTAACATATGTTAATTAAAATCTCCAAAATGAGATACATAACACCTCAATGATTTCTCATAATAGAAAATTTTTCCGGTCAATATGTAAAATAGTAAGGCTATATTACATCTTCCCCAATGTCTCTAAATAATATTTAGATCATGTTTTATATGATTATCAGATTCATTACATAATACATTTTCAATGAATATATAACATTTATCTATCACATAGATTTATTAAATCTCTCTCTCATGTTGTTTTGATGGAAAAATAAAAAAAATGTACTTTTTTAATTTGTGTGAATAAAATATCCATATAAAAAATTCTATATATTTTGATTATAGAATCAAATAATGTAATTGTTTTTCTACATCGAAGTACAATATAAATTTCAAATTAATAATTTTGTGCAATTTATAGATATTTTTTAGCCATAATGCATGTTATAAAATAATGTTTCAATGTTGGAACAACCAATCATTTAATGTAAGAAAACATGATAGATAATCATGGTGTTTGGGATACTATTGATAACAATGGATACATAGTATATAGAATGATCTAGTTAGTGCATGTGGAAAAAAACCATTATCTGAAGAAGAATTCAACCACCTCACTGGTGGATCTCAGCAGCCAACCATTTGATTCAAAAACAACTGGTTTCTATTTCGAAACCCTACTCTCATGATATTGGAATATGTTGTCTTGTTTATGGGGAGGATATCTAAAAATTAATGTATCTTAAATTTGGTGTTCCCCCTTACTTATAAATTATTATTGATGATGCTTAATTATCTCAATAAATTATACTAGATAATTAGTTCTATTGATGTTTGGAAATAGAATCCTTGGAAGGCTTGCATATCATCATAAAAATAATTTTTATTGACAAATATAATCAAGTGAAATGTCAATGAATGATCTTTAGAAAATTAACTCCAATATCAAGATACTATATAGAATGATTTTTATTTTATAATCTCTTCTGAAAACCACATATATTATATTCTCTACAACACTGTCACTTATTGTTCCATATTTTTAGAGATAAAAATCTATTAATTTAATTTCTTTTCACAAATAAATTTATTACTGTTCTGACAATATTATATAATTGTTTCCACTATACATCCGGTGTAAATCATTAGTACTTTTTTCTTATTACTTTTGGAGAAAGGGGTTGACTTTTTCCTGAAGCTCCCATAAAAATATATAGACAATATGTCTTCTTTGTGAAGATTAATAACAAGGGATAAATAATAAAAATATATCCTTTTTAGTAGATGACACATTTGGGTGAGAATACATTTTGGGAAAACACACGTATTAAATAACATTTCCTCTCCCATTTAATATATGAATTTCATAATTCATATCATATAAATTTTTAAAATCTCTTAATTTTGAAATTCTATTTATACAATACACATATTTTTTGAATTATCAATGAAATTTTTTTCTAAATCATTATTAAAATATTTCTGATCATATTTATCATACATGATCAGATTGCATTATACGATCTCTACAACTGTTATCATATCACAATTTAAAAATTAAAAACATTCATTAGAGGATTTATGTTATTAATTTGTCATTTTTTAAATATTTATTTCCAATATTTATTTTGTTTTAATTTTTTATTTCAATCATAGTTGAATTATTTTAATTTTTAAATGTAAATTTACCTCTAAAAACAATCTATATCCATCCCACAATTTCTATAAGTGGAGTTTTTGTTCATTTATTTTTAAATATCATGCCTTTTTTTCTAAAATAATTAAAATTTTACAATATTAGATTTATTTTTCAAAATATTAACATATTTCACATATAAATAAATTTTGACATACTATGCCTATTAAATTTTTCATCAATTATTTTATCTCACAAATTACTCTTAGTTGATGATTTTAATATCAGTTTTTCATTAAATCATTGGATATCATAGTTGAGAAATTTTTATTCCAGGTTATACCCCTACACTAAACCTAAAAATAAATAAAACCACTTGATATTGATGAAATTCTATTAGATGATAACACTACATACCCCTTTAATTTTAATCTTCAAAAAACATTTATATAATATCTTTATTTATGGACTGTTATACTAAGCATCATTATCATATCTAGTGATGAATTCTCAGTAGAAGTGGACTATCAAAACATGGAAATGATTTTTCAAATATCACTGCTTAATATCATTCATATATTCCTTAACATAGGGAGATATGTATTGATTATTGGTTTGTGATTACTTATAATGGGATATGTTTTTAATATGTTTAATACATTCTCATGGTTCATCCAAATTCATAGATATCTCTATCACTCTCTTCATAATTCCATAAGTTTTTATAATAAATGAATGATTTTCTAGTGAAATATTTTATTATTTTAATTTAATGATTTTGATGTTTTATTTTCTAAAAAAATATTCTTTCGTTTTTGTTAAAAATATATTTCTAATATTAATTTAAAAATATTTACATCGTTCTATTTTAAAAAAAATTAATTAATAATTTTTATTATTTTAATGAATTTTTTGTTAAAATTTTCAAATTTTTTATAAATTTATTTATTGGTCTAAAATTTTTTTTTACATAATCATATTATAAATTGTTTAATATTTAATATATTATGATATAACTATATAATTTACATTATGATTCATTTAATATCATTATAAATTAATGTGATTCCAAAATAAATATTATATGTATAACCAATATCATGAGATATAAATATTAAACCTTATAAATTATCTATGTTTTATATAAAATAATGTCTAATCAAGTATTTTAACCATTTGATATTAATTAAGGGGAATATAATAATTCAAAACATTTTTGGTTAGCCTATAAGAAATATACTTCTTGATTAAATTTTCTCTTGTTTCTCTTCCTTTTTTTTATTTCGTACAGTCACAATGTGTGAAATGTTTTTTGGTTATTTTGGAAATTTTTTGGATAACACGGATAGTTTTAAAAATAAAGGGAAATATTATTTGTACATGATTAAAAAATATTAAATTACATTGAATATATGATTCAGTCAGATTAAAAATATTATATATCCATTTTTTATATTAATGATCATGATAAATGGTAAGTTATTTATACATGTTTCCTTATCTGTTAGTATTCTAATTATCACAATAACAAAATTATGTTTCTAATGAATTCATTAAATAAGATGGAAGATTCATTAGTAATTTTTTATATGGATCTCAATGACTCCAAAGAATATATCTCCATGATATTGAATTATAATAGATAATTAGTGTGAATATATTTGTTTTTTCATGACCATATCTTGGAAGTAATAATGCATCTGATAAAATACTAGAAAGGATATATATGTTAACGAATAAGTTATATATGGAAATACGATAGGATGGTTTGGTGATAGAGTAATTTCAAATAGATCCTACTAACCAATTTAAGGCATTATCGGTCCCATTATATAAAACATAACCATCAGGTGTTGTAGGAGTATAATAGAAATTAGGAAAGGAACACATGCCAACTGATTGAAGCATATATTACCATATGTGCATGAGAAATCCAATTGTATAATTAGAGTCATCTGGTTTCCAACATTGGGAGAAAATCCATCATGGAATGTATCATTAATTCATCATCACCAGCAAATCATAATAATCCTATTATCATTTATAATGGTCCCAATAATTTTTAGAATATTAGAATATATTATAATAACTATAAATAGTTAACATGGAAGAATTTTATCATAAATAAAAAGGTTGGTGGGCTTAATAGTCAATTGAAGGGATGTGTCAATAAAATATCTCTTGAAAATTCAATTCAATCTCAAAATACTCCCAATATCAATTTTTATTTATCATTATCATGGTCTAAATACATGTACCATTGTATAAAAATATATCTCTCATTATATTCAATAATTTTAGTTTTGAGATAATGGAATTATAATTGATTTTATTTATGAAAATTTACCCTCTTCCCTCCTAAATTATACAATGGGATTTATTCTACAAAAAGATAATATAAAATAAGATGGGTACTCAGTTAAATTGTATCATGGGAGGATAGTCTTTATAATGTTTCAATCAAAAAGAAACAGAGGAAAAATTTTATTGATCATTATTAAAATAATGGGAGTAATAAGAGGATCATCCATACCCAAGGGTTTTAGAAGAATAAGATCAAATGAAATTGTTTCCCAAATCCTTTATCAGATTAGGATTTCACTAACATTTAAATAATGAATTTAATAATTCATATATCCCCCATTTGGATAATCATAATATTTTAAAACACATTTACTCCTCTATAATAACTCTCTTAATTAACATTGATATTATCTTTTATAAATCATATAAAAATTATTTTCATAATATTTATCATTCATTATAAAATTAATTTTAACAATTTTCTCACCCTATTCATATATTAATTAAATTATGTAGTGCATTCATAAAAAAAATTAGTATTTTCTTTATAATTATTTGATTTTATATTTCCACTATTATTTTTTATTAAATTTTGATTAAAACCAAGTTTCATTGATTAAAAGATTGAAATAAAATTTAAACCGACTATTTCAATATTTAATCCAAAAACCAGAGACCTATAATTGAGATATATAAATTAATATTACATTATATATAAAGAAATAAACATCCCAAAAATCATTTTTATTATTTAATGTTATCCCACAACCATCTAACTTGACCAAATACCTTTTGACGTTCCAATATTTGAACAAAATTTTCAAAACTTGATCCACAATTCATTTTAAAATAATAAATAAAGTCAATGGAATTTGACCAAACATTTTTTATTTTTCATAAAAACATTTTTTTTCATTTCAAAATTAGTTATAAATAATTCTATCATCACTTTGACAAACATAAAATACAGTCATCAAGGGAATCAATAATCTACTAAATTATTTTTCTATAACAGGAACACCCTAAACAAGTTCATCATACCATCATCATCCTTGTATCAGTATTCATTCAAGGATTTCAGATATGTTAAAATTTAATATGAACTTGGTAGAATACTAATAATCACTTACATATACTCTGTTAATTAAATATTATGTTTTACGATACGTAAAACCCATGGTGGGCCCTAAAATATCATTTAAATTTTATTTTATTTGAAATAGAAATTGAATTATAAATAATTCAATAAGAATTTTATTTTAATCATTTGATTAATTTGTAATGAAATGGTATGGAGACATAATAACCATTATCCTTGTAAGTTAATATCAGCAAAAAAAATTATTGCAATAGTGTTGAGAAAAATCAAGAAAATAATAAAAAATTATTCTTATATATTGAATGTCAATACCAATATCGAAACAAATAATCAAAATTTATTGAATATATTTTAACGTGAAAAATATAAAAATATATTTACTTCTATATACCATTGAATTATTTATGGTATTTCCTATAAAAATATTCTTATTAGATTTTTATCAGTAAAAGTTATCATATGATACCCTAATATAAAACTATTAAAATACCAAAAAAATCCATTCTCATAATGTGGTAATTTATAACTAAATCATATTCAATCCCATAAATTATATCAATAAATATTGTGTAATAAGATTAATTGATAGGAACAATAATATATTAGTGTTTCTATTGAATTAAATATAATTTTCCTCATATGATAGTGTAAAAGTTACCAAAACATGATAATTTGATTAAATAACATATATTAGAGAACATGAATTTCATAACATTTTTCATATATTCAATTTAACATTATGACTACAATATGTTAATTTTCATTCCCAATTATACCACAAATAAATATTTAATGTCAAAAAATGTATATTTCCATCAAAATATAATATAAATAGTATCATATATATTTATTTTCATCATTTTATCCAATCAAATAAAAATATTTAATATGAGTATATAAAATTCCTTAAAGTGAAATATTTTGATAAGTCATCGTCAATTATTTTCAAAAACACTGTAAATCCAAAGAGATTCATTGGTCATCATCAACAAGATTATGTCGACCAAGATGAATCATCATTTTGACTCCAAAATATGACCAATAAAAAGAGAGGTGATGTGGGGAGGAAAGGTCAAGGGAGAGAGTTCCCTCCAAATTCCACTACCATCCTCCACCAAACCATTCTCATCAGTTTTCCATTGAAACCCTCCAACATATTTAGTGGTATGATGGGTAATCTGTGGATTAGTATTTTCATGTATCATTTCCAATCTCACTCATAAAATGGTGGCCTTCGATAGGGGACCCAATATCCAACTACTATAACCCTTAAAGTCATATGATTATATTTTACCTACAAATTGGCCACATTGTCTTTTTAACATATATTTACTTAATTAATCCATATATAATAAATTGTATAAGATAGAAACTATATACTATTTTAGTTCCAAATAAATGAAAAATAATTCAATTATATATTCCATATATATAACACAATTTCCGAATATCATATATATATAGATTATAATTGGGTTTTATTATGTCTATGATATAGGAAATAACATTATTTTACACTATTATGACAATATTTTTGAATATGTATATAATATCAATCTCCATAATACCATATAATTATTATTATATTTTTTAGAGATATATAATATTTCTATGATAAATGGTACAAAAATTTACATATAATATATTGGTCTAAATATTTCTATTGGATAAATTAAATTTCATTTTCATCATAAGGTATGAATATATAATTGAATAATAATTTTAAAATATTTATGAAACATGTTTTAACAAGATAGTTGTATTAAATATTTATTGTGTGTCTATTTACCAACAAATTTAAACAAAATTATATGATTATAATTATATTCATAATAAATTTTTATTCAAAAATATTGTTCAAAATATAATAAAACCAGTTATAAGACCATTAATTTCCATAGAAAGTAATTTCAAAATTCGATACATATCATTATTTAAGGCGTAGGAAAAATATTTATGGGGTTGGTAACTCCACTAACATAAGATATGAAAAATAAATTAAAACTTGTATTTTATTGAACATGATTAAATAATGATTTCCATGATCAAAAATAAGTTATATATATACAACCAAAATCATTTATTAGGTATTCCCATATTTTAATATATCATAAGTGGATAAAATATAATGAAAAAAATTCTTTAATATGTTTATTTAGGAAAGATAAAATTGTTTTTTCTCATCTAATTATATAATTATAAGTATATCCATGATAAACCATTAATTGATAACCCTAATATAAAGATATTAGTTTAATAAATTTAGATTTTATAATTAAAAAAAAGTATTTTCTATTAAACATTTATTAAATAGAACAAGACTCATTAAGAAGACCTCTAGATTTTTTATTATTCTTGAAATAAAACATAGCGGCTTCCTATGTATCCTAAAACCATTAAATGAAATTATCGAGCGTTTTGTGAAATAATATGTATATTTAATTGTTTAAATAAATAATAAAAGTATAAATTGATATTTTTATGTATTAATTATATTGATTATATTACGTTAAAAAATTAAAATAATAGATTATAAGGTTATACGTTTACATGGTGGGTGTTGTAGTTAATGGAATGCATGCTTTTCCAAATTCCATAAATATTAAAAGAAACCCCATTGGTGTATCTTAGGATAATTATACTAATATTATATCCTTGAAAAAATATTTTCAAATAAATATTTATTTCTTATGATACGTGTAGTGGTTGAAAATATTTATGGGAGAGAAAAGATTCCAATTAATACGCCACATGATGTCTAATTATTAAACATCATGGCATGTAGATATAATGCAAGAAAATTCACAAAAATGAGTCATAGATTTTCATTAAAAAACAGAAACTTTACATAGATGTGAGTTATTAAGATTATGGGACCATCATTGATTATTTCATGGAAAAAATTATGTGAGGATAGTTATATTTTTCATCAAATAAGTAATGATCATTTTACTATTTGATATATTTTCAGCACATAAATTCACGTCATTATTTTTTCCATATTTTATTATTGTAAATTGAAAATATTCATATATTGAAATTTACCTTATTGTGTTGAATTTAAAAATTCAATAATAAGGTATGAGTTATTAATGAAATCACTCATTTCTATAATTATATTGTCTCATTTATACAACTCTTACCAAATTAAAACATATAAGTTGACTCTTCAGAAAAAAAATTATTTTAATTTTTTTATATTTCAATGTAATATTATGAATTTATTTGTTATAATTAAATAGACTAAATATTAATTGTTTTCATATAAATTATTTTTTCTTTTTCAAAACTCTAATTATTTTATAATCATACATAGAGAATTATATAAAAGATTTGGAACATCCCTCAAAAGTATAGGCCAAGTATACAAATCAATAATATTTTATGGAATATTTAGTTGGGACCACTGGATATATTAACCATTAAGAAAAACATATAATAAAGAAATAGACTTATAATTTCAAAAGAAAAACATTCTATTATCCCTAAAAATTTGTTGTTGTTTTTTTAATAGAATATATAACAAGTGTAATATAAAATTATTTAAGAAAATAACAATGTGAGATAGTAAAATTAGATTAGTTAACTAATACAAGTGTTATTATGAAGTGTATTATTGATATTGTAATCATTAGTTTACATGATCAGGAATAAATATATATGACTATGTATTCTAGTTGATCATATATATTTTAACATGAAATTAAAAAAAATATGTGACTTATGTAACATATTAATAACTCAATTGATATTAATTGGGGAGATTTAAATTATCAATAATCAGATCATTATCAACATTTCATCATAAAAGGTAAAATTTTATGATATTTAGACGACTTGTTTCAAATCTAATATGAAAATTATTAGTTCCTGATGATATTATTAATGATGACAGAATCCCTAAAAATCATCGATGATTTTATAAAAAGGGTACTATATGATTAAATTGATATATTTATCATGATTATAGGGATTATATACTTATATATTATATAAATAATTATTTTATAACATTAAAATGGATTTTAAGATATTTTTATTTTGAAATTCAATAAATTTTCCCCATTGTTGAAGATAGTCACAATACAGAGGGTTGTGATGAATGAAAGGGTGAAATTTATTTATCCTTAAAATAAAATACCAATTTGAAAAATATACATTAATTTTAATAGGAAATAATATACATATTATTTTCATATTATCTTAGAATTATAGTATTTTTCAATTAATGTTCCTATTTTTCGATCCCATAAACTAGGTTATTAGGATTGCATGTATAGATTATGTGGTTACACAACCAAACATCTAGTCATTAGTTAGGGTTTTAGCTATGTATTGTATATGTTTTTCCAAAAAATTAAAATTTTAATCTTTTCTAAGAAATGGTTACAATTTTAAATTATTTTTAGCAGATTATTTAAATTTAGATAAATTATAATTTATGATATCTATATTTTTATAATGGTTAATTTATTAAATTTTTTAACGTTTATTGAAAAAATTAATAATTTATATGAGTTTTTGTATATTAATTTATATATAAATAAATTATATAATCGTATAACATCAAATTTTTTATTTCATATATTAATTTTAAATATATATTTATTAATTTAAAATTACATGTATAAATAATATTTTATATAATGTCTAAAAATAATGTAACTATTGTTATACAATAGAGAATATATTAATTTATATAATAATATATTATAATATATAGCATCATATATAAACCTATATAAACAAATATATTTTTTAAAATATTAATATATAAGAACATATATACTAAATTATATATATATATATATAATAAATTTAAAATTAATTTATAATATCGTAAATAAATAATAACATAAATTAATATATATATATATATATATATAATAACATATATATTACATTATATGAAAACATATAATAACGTATAACAAAATATTTATACTACATATAAAAACATATTTTAAAATATAAAATATGGTACCATATATAAATGTATAATAACATAAAATAACAAATAATATATTATATATGTGTGTTTTATATAGAATAAAAAATACATTATTATACAATTTTTTAATTTTAACGTATAATCAAATATATATTCATTTATAATCTTATGTATAAATAATATGAAATAATAACTTATACAATAATTTATAATAGTGTGTATATATATAGGTAATAAAAATTAATTAATTTATAATATCATATATATAAATAAATATATGGTAATATATTTATATACATATTATAATATCATGGAAAATATATAATAACATAAATGAAATATATAAACAAATATATATATATATATATACATATCATATAATTTAATATATGTTAATATGTAAAAAGTATTTGTTAATTTATATAATTTTATAACTCATATATAGTAATTTATATATAATAATATTTTAACATTCACATGGTAAAAAAGAGGATCTATGATGAATGGCAGAACAATTCGTTACGCACCAACAAATGAGTTCTCGATTCTCCATAGGATTAAAATAAAAAAAATTATGTGTGAATAGTGGAAGGTATGGAAATGGGGAGGGTGATGATAAAGAGTGTCTAGAGGAGGTGGAACATGAAGTGACGATTAGATCCATTAGAGCTATCAATATTAAGATGGTTTATCATTTGTGTGAGAAACAAAGAAAGTGGTTGTGTGCAGGGAATTCTTTTTTAATATTTAATTTTATAAAACAATAATATTGAATTATTTATTACATTCCCATATTTAAAAAATATTTTATTACATATAATGATTTTACATTTATTTAGTGTAACACAATTAAGATGACTTCTAAACAAGGTTAAATTACACAAGCCTCATTGAACTATTTTGTTTATAATGCATAGGTAACATATATTTTCAATGATTATAGACATTGTAAACAAATAATATTTATGTACACAAAATCCTCAAAAATTGATAGTGAAATCTAAAATAAGCCTCAAGGAAATTAAAATGAGTTTTATACTACACACATACTCATTAAATAACCAAATATATTATAATTCATTAATGATAAGAGATAATTTATTAATGTAATGTAACACTCTATAACATAAAATATTTTTATATTATGATTTACATTCTGTTGAGTTAATCATCAATTTGATATTTTACAAGATACATAATTTTGATTTAGTAGTGGTTATATCTATGATTACTGTAGTGTTAGACATTTCATGGCGGAGTGATGTATTATATGTTTATGTATTTGTGAATCCTAATGTATATATTAATATAATTGTTTTGGAATGAAAAATAACTAGGATGGTTAATGCTATGAAATTACTATTTGTACTGAAATATTTATATCAATAAAAATGTTATATGTTAAAGGAATATTTTATTGAGTACATATTTTATAATTTTGAATGATATGGATAAAAAATGATCCATACTAGTTGGATATGAAACAGTGTTGTTATTAATTATTTAATGTATAAAAATTATCCAATATTCATTGATTATTTTCTTAATCCCAAATATTCTATATTATTATGGAGGCAGAGAAGGGTTATTTTTAGTTATAAATGATGTTATATGAAAATATAATATAAAATATCACAAAATTTAAAATTAGAAATATATATTTTTATTATTTCATAATATATATATATATATTAGCCCGTTGGAACATGATTATTTATACATTCAATAAACAATTTAAAACAGTAGTTATAGAGTGATGTTGAGATTTTATGCATATTTATTCAAAGGATAAATAAAACAACTTATGAACATCACTACATGATCTTTTTTTAGGAAGAAATAATTTATAATGTTTTATATATATCATTTTATATGTTATGATAAAGATGGAGGAAAAATATCAAAATATTCATGTTTTTGATTAAACCATTTACTATTCCGACATGTAATGGTGAAAACCACATAAATGATTTCATCATCAGTATGAGATTCACCCTAATAAAAAATAATTAAATTTTAGGTTTATTATGTGATAATGCAAAGAAAAAAATTTATTTCCATAGTATATGATTTCATAGTTTAAAAAATTTATTTTATATAGAATAATAAATTTGATCATTCTTACAGAAAAAATTTGAATGTAATATTTCATAATACATGGTTTAAATAAAATTTAATGATATTTAATAGTATTCATTAACATATATTTAATATTTTATATAGATTCATATGATGAAACATATGAAGAAAATAAATTGATATTTTGAACTCTAAAATGTAATATTAGAATCTGAATAGATAAATGAAGGGTGATTTGGGTCAATGTCATCTATCATTTGAGATGTTATGTATATAGAGGATTAGAATTGAAATATAATATATCCATTATGATATTATTTATTTGAAATGTATATAAACATTTACAAATATATATGATTTTCAATAAAGTATGATTTCTCAAACGATATTGTATAGAAAATTTCTATAAATATATATTCTATATAATACATCTCTAAAAATATATAAAAATAAAATAATAATGTTATACTGATAATCTCATATAACATAAGTAATTTCAAATTTGTGAAATTAATTCCTTTTAATATATTTAATTAAGATATCTATTTGATTTTCAAAATATGTTATGTGATAAAATATATATATTATCCAATTGAAAGTTATTTTAAATATAAGAATATAGATTATCAGCCAAAACCACTAATATATTTATCTGACACACTATTTTTTTATAAATGTTTTAATATTTAATAATAAAACATATAACTCACATGATTAGATTTATATGATGTTTTAAATGGAAAATTACATCTCATATGATTAAAACACGAAAATAATATTGTAAAATAGTGAGAAGTAGTTATTAAACATCATAATTTAACATATAATACTGTTTTGAGTGAATTGATTACAAATTTATACTATTTTACATTATAATTCATATAATTTACCTCTGAAATCAATAAATATTTCGAAACATATAAATATTAAACAATAATTATTTTCTACAAATTATGTTCTAATTGGACAAATAAAATTAAATATAATTATATTATTATCATTGTAATACATAATTTATATGATTTTAACTTATATTTTCCAATTTTTATATACATACCAAGGGGATGAAGAGACATAACATGGAGATTATGAACTAAATTGTTTTTCATAATGAATAATTCCACAATATATCATACATGAAACCTATATAAACCTCAATACACCATCATACAACAGTGAAAAAAGAATAGTAATTATAATATACTAGAGAATATTGTAATTTCTTATAATTATATTAGGTAGATTTAGTTTATAATTGAAAACTCCCTTTATGATTCACCAATATCGTAGGGATAATATAGTTGAAAAAAATGGAGACGGTCTACTGTTATATATGATTATATCATTTTTTAACACACTGTCATATCATAAATACTTATAAAACAATTATTTTTCCCAAAAATCTATTCATTAATTTTATGAGAAATAAAATCGATGAAAAAATAATCATTATATGTTTTCCATATATCAATTTTAGTGATTAATGTAGGAAGGGGTATCATAATTATGATTACATATTAACATTACAATGTGAATGTACAAAAAAATAAATGTCAATTGAAATTTCTATAATCAAATAGAAAAATTTCAGGTTTTTATCAATGATTCAATCATATAAGATGGTAGTGTCAAATTAAAATTTTAAATACTAAACATGGAGAAACAAATATTTATTAAATGAATACATAAATGGTTATTCAGTGGTGATTACTCTTTAATGGATCCATAACTCTATTTTATTAAACTTATATTATAAACAGTTATGCATTCAATTCCCAATTTTTTTAATGTTTTAAAATTTTTATATAATATAGAATTTAATATAATCATGATAATGAAAGGAGATAGATGAAATACATGTGTGATGCATGATTTTTTATATTAATGGAGTTTAGAGGAGTAAGGAAAATGTGTTTTGATATAATACAAGACGAGTTCTTATTAAATATAAGATTATATGGAGAATTTAGAAGGAGATTTAAAGATATGAATGTTGATATGAAATCTAGAGTGTCTAGATATAGATCATTAAGATCCCCCAAAAGGTCATTTATTTCACCATTCCCCATTGTATTACCTAAATATATATATGTATCTATGAAATCATATAAATTTTTAATATGGGATTTATTTTTAATTGTTTTTTAATCATAAGAATGGAATTTTGAGTCACTTTTTATGTATATATTTTCAATCTATTACTTTACAAACCAATAAAAGGGTCTATAAATATTTATCTTATTTAAATTACTGATTATGGTTGTTTGGTATGGTTACTCAGAACACTATATATTCATCTTATAAGATAACAAATTCAATTACTATTGGTAACATCATAGCGAAAAAAATAAACGAATTATTGTTGTTATTTTATATCCAACATATATTGAGATAATTAATAAGTGTATTCAATTAATAAAAAATGAATAATATTATTCTTGTATATATATTTTTTTGACGATATAAACATGTCATTTAGAATGACATGATATATCTAAATATTATCACTTTCTTTTGATATGGGTACATTTTAATTGTGGATATGAGGTATATTTAATTTAAAAAATTGAAGACATATTTTATGATATTTAAATATCATAATATTTACCATATGTGAGAATATTGTCAAATGATCTATTTAGAAATTAGAATATTAATAGTTATCATTCAAATCATTAGAAAAAATATCATAGGTTATTATGTTTTATATGATGAATCATTTCAAGAGAATGAATAAATAAAATAAATTAAATGTGTGTGTAAAAGGGTATACACACATTAATAACTATATTAAATTTAATGAAATTCAAAAAATAAAAGAGTAAATGAATGGAATGGGAGGAGATATTTCTTCTTGAATATTTACATAGAACATCTCTTCTCTTTATTCAATTTCAATTATAAATGATAACATACAGTAAAAAAAATGTGAACCCTCAAATTTTTTGGAGGATTTAGTTCATCATATATATATACCATGGGAGAATGATCTCATTGGATGAAAAACTATAGTAATACTTTATTATTATGGTTGAATATATGATTTTGGAGTAATATTTTTTAGATACACAAACATTATTTTTTCTATAAATGGTTTCATCATAATTTCATGAAGGATCATGGGTTGTTATTTTTTCATCCTATACATGGATATTTTTTAAAAAAATTTATGAAACCCATCAATGGAATTAGAGAGTCATCTAACTTCTTGGATTATTGAAATATTATTTAATATTTTGAAAAAAAGATATTTCATTAAAAATCATATTAGTTATCAAAAAATGTGTTGTATTATACAATAAATGGTCAATCTTAAAAAATGTTATATACTATTATTTTGGACTATACCATGTGAAATTTTATATTAAAATGTTTCATCCACTGTATGTAATTCATCATTGTGTAACAGAAAATACATTAATTTGAACCATAATATATGAATACCAATGTTTATTTTATAAGAGCTATTAAAAATAGCATCATATCAATAATATTTGTTTCATATTTATTGTATTTGTTGGTGAATTTTTATTGAATTTTAGAATTTATCAATTGAAGGTGATGGTGGGGTTTGAAATATTAAGTTTAGTATAGTAATCCATTTCCCATTTATCTATTTTTACATGGAATATGCCCAAAGATGAAAAAATTTATGCTTTTTTTGGGTGTTGTATGAGGGTTGATGGGCGATTATGGTTTTTGGGTGTAGGATACATGTGTTTCGAATATTAGTCAAAAATTAATGCTGGAAATTGTAATGTGTTATGGGATGTTAGGTATTACATGAAATGAAAAAAAAGGACATGTTAACTGGAGAAAAAGGTACACAATGGACCAAAATGGGGGATATTATAGATAAATGATGATAATATTTTTCTAAAATAGATATTTAATTAGTTCCTTCCATCAACAATACACTCATTTAAAGCTTTCCATGGGTGTTTACACAATTGCATGACTGATATTATCCTTATTATATACCATTTAGTTCATCCATCCATACATTAAATCATAAAAAATTCCCTATAGGTTGGTTTAAATAGTAAAATATAAGGTAAACCACCTTCACTATCTCTTATTTTATCCTCTTCCTTATAAATTTTTAATTTATGGACATGTTTGGGGTTTACTTTTTTATTTAACTATTTAATTTTGAAATGACCTATATGATTATGGTTTAATCATCAATTATTAAATAATATCCATATATAGTGGCTTTTCATCCCCCATAATTTTTTGTCTATGATACAATTTAGATTTTTTTGTTTCTTGGGTTTCATGATTTTAATATTTTTACTAGATAATTTGTTGGTTGAATTTATTTGTATTTTTGTAAGATTATATTTCAGGTGGATTATTTGGAGAATCCATTTATATATTACATTGGGGTTTATTATATTTAATTTCAATGAATGTTTATATAATCCTCACCAATGGTACACCTATATTTTGAATAATGAATAGGTTCAGAGAAACAATAATCCCATTTCAATGGGCCCTAATTTTCTTACTTGTAATGAGGGAATAATGTACACAATGAGATAAATCACCCATAATAATATATTGAATATATTATAAAACCACTATTCATCTATATTTTATTAATATATAATAAAAACAGTACCATTATATATATCATAAAAGATATAAAATATCAAAAATAAAAAACCTAGTAGAATCGGAAAGAAAAAACTCCACCGCAACTCTATCCTCCAAGATTTTGATGGATGATTTTGTTATCAAAAATCTTCAAGGGACCTAAATTTTATCATATACCATAATGGAGAGAAAACCATTCACAACTTATACATTAATTAAAATGATATATCCTAAAATAGTAATAAGATCATATTACTATTTTCATAAATTAAAAAAATAGACAAATATATTCTAAAACATTTCAAAAAATCAAATTAGAACCCTCTAAAAGGATCATCCATTATTTGATATATCGAATGTAATAAATTTTTATTAGGATTATATTGATAAGGTTACCAAATTAATATCTTAGTAATTTTTACACTCTCAAAAAACAATATTAAATGAACTCTTCACTCATCTATTAATATATTTTGAACATTTTTCTAAGGAAGAAGGGTTATATGAACCTGAATAACAAAACCAGTGTTCCACCATTCTATAAAATGAACCCTATAATATAAAACATCCATATACTAATATTGGATAAAAATTCACCATATCGAAATCACCACCAACTAAACCATTATCATAATGTATCTCCACAAACTATTCTATTGTGAATAATAATTGACACCAACTAAGCCATCATCTCTTGGAAACAAAGAAAAAATAAAATCAGTGTATAGGTGGTAGTTCCTAATTCTCCCTTAATGAGAAAAATTTTTGGGGGGAAAACACAACCTCATAGTCCTATTTATAAAATTATCAAATATGATGTGTGTGTGTATATATCACCTGATTAATACCAAATAGTGGTAACATACAAGGAAAACGATCTTTTCATATCAGAATAAACTAACACACCTCACATGCCACCATAATTCCCAATGATATCTTCCACCAAAAACTGAATATTTCGTAATTGTATCCCCGATAAGAAATATTAACAAAACAATAAATTCCATAAATTATTTTGTGATTCAACTAATTCTTCTTCTTTTTTACATCTCAAGATATAGATATTTAGCACTTTTATATCATTTATGATAAACACAAATTATTGAATATATTTAAAAATTAGAAATTACATAACCATTTCAAAATCATGTAATTAATTATTCACCATTATCATGAAAAGTCCATAATAAATAGATTATTATAAACACATGATACCACACAACTTCAAAATCAAATATAAAAGTCAAGTATAACATATAATAACAATTTCATCACAAAATCAATGCCATAATAGAAAACATATATCACCCTTCGATAAAAATGTTCTCAAAACATTTTTTAGAATAAACTAAATACATAACCACATTACAAAAATAATATGCATCAAAACCATTCACCACCCACTTCCCAATATTCTACAAATATCAATATTAGCATACAAGAAAAAGTAAATATTCCCAAAAACATATAACAATTGACATAGTCTTTAGGCAGATCCCAAATATATTATTTAAGATGGATTTATCATTTTCTCACACTATTATTCATCTGTTACTTCAAAAAAATCATTATTTTCACATAACCAGTTAATTTCTATATTTAAATATTTAACCATTTATGGAAGAGTATTAAAAATAAAAAATCAAAACAATATTCATATTTCAAATCATTAAAAAAATCACAACATAATTTATTTCATGATAAAAATAGTGATTATGAATATATAATAACTAATCAAGTAAAAAAAAATGAATTAACTCCCTTCTAATAAAATTTTCTTTGATTTTACTTTTATCTTTTTTAGATAGTTTTTACCATACACCCAATGGGAGAAAAAATTAATTCTAATTTTTAAATCATTAATAACAGGGAGGATGCAGATCACATATATCAATCAAAACAATATAAAATCATCTTTATAATTTCATGAATTGTGGATATGACCATGATTTTGTAATACCCAATTGTATAATTATAATATTAATTCATAATAACACTCATCGATGTTATAAATTTACATCATCAATCAACCTCTAATACTCTACCACAGTCTTCCTCAATAAATGCCCAAATAAAAACTATGATGTAATCAAATATAATGAATTATGATCCTAATGAATTATCCTGAATCAATATTTGAAGGGTGTGGGTTAGTTCTATTGAATATGTTATAATGAAATCCCAATATTTACACAAGTTTATTTAATAATTGAGTGATATGATGGAAGAATGATGTGTTTTGATTTATTTCAATAATTTATACGAGGTATAATTTTGAAGGACTACGATGATTCATTATTAGCTATGGATTAATGCACTATTTTGCACCAAAAACATGGGGAAACACATGGATTTATTCCACAAATAGGTATCTACATAACCTCATTCTAGATCTATACAACATTAGTTATCAATAAGTAATAACCCTGAGGTAAGGACTTGTAACAACCCATAAACCATTAAAAAGATACCAAAAATGAACAAATATTTCAAAATCAATTATCTAGGACCTACTCGCCATAATTGGTAAGGGTATTAAACAAAAGTGACCTCTTTATGAAACACCATGATAAATCCTAAAGCATTGAAAAAAACTATATAAAAAAGTGAAACTTATGAATTCATCACTCTATTTTACTATTCCCCAACTAATCACTTTTCTATATAAAAACAATATATAGTTCATCTAAAATAAATTCATATATATTATACAAGTATAACAAAATAATTATATCTTCCCATAATAAAAATCTAGATATTCAATGTCAAAACACCTAAACCATGATGCATGTTCTTCCATGATTCCACAACATACTGCATCACAATGAATAACATAAAAGAGTTGGAATAAACATCTCAATGAAACCATATTTTCCAATAGAGACCTATAGACACATCCATTTCCTAAAACCACAAAACATAATGGATTATAATAACTAACATATTATAGTATATACTACTCAGAAAATTCAATGCCTCCAGACTCAACAGTGGAATCAAAAATAAGAAGATATATATAATTTACAAACCATCACCATAGTAAAATACCATTTATAAACATCATCACAAAAATATAATGACGACCACAATGGAATAATTGGTCTCTTATTTAAATAAAAACTAGTATCCAAATATTTTCTCTTAAGAAAGATACAATAATATTAGAAATTATACCACCATTCAATTACACCCAATAAGAAGAATAAAAAAATCATAACAGTAAATATATATATATATATATATATATATTCTATGAAAATGGAATATTCAAAAAAAAATATACATAGAAGAAATATCTTTCTGGTTATTCAATTTACTATCCAAGAAACCACTAAGACTCCACGTCACACAATCTAGGGTAATGAAATTCCTACACAACCCCATCACATTATGATCATTAATCTCAACAATATATTTCATGAATATTTCATTATCCATTATATTTAACACCCCACGGCCAATTAAATTGATTATTTAATGATGACATATTTTTATGATCAGGGGGGGAAGTATTTGATCATTTTCACATAGGAAATATAGTTTAATGGTACACAAGTTTACACACATGTTCCAAAACATATAAAAGAACAAAAATGATTGTAATGCGAATACTCCCATGAGCATACATATGTTCCCTGGACTTGTGGAAACTTAATATAATTTTTTCCATCATTATACTCTATGGTTATTTTCTTATATACAAAAATTAATTATAGATTTCATGCACCACCTTCTTCTAAAAACATACATTATAGATATTTTCCATTTTACATTGCGTAACATGTTGACAAAAGAATGATGTCTCTAAAAATCATTCATGCCCAATTGATATATTAAAAAACTATTATACAATGTAAAAAATAGTTCTATTTAAATTTATGTGTTATAAATATTTTTATACAAATACAAAAACAAAGGGGAGTCCCTTACCCTCAATTCATCAAAATCCTTGATTTAATCCCAAAACATATCCTCCAGCATCAATTAGTGATATTTTATAGTTTGAATTCAATATGATACTGATGTATTAACTAATATAATGTTGTAAAATGAGATTCATTATTTGAGATGATGATGTTCAGCACCCAACAGAGCTTCACAACATTGTCAACATACCCTTATTCCATAACATTCATAACACTCGATTCTTCAATCACCAAAAAATTATATGATGTTCTTTTTTTCTCCCTTATATCCTAAATGATATTATATCATCACTGGGCATAGGTTAAGCTGCTAAAAAACACATCAATATTAACACCCATTTCCACTAAAGGACATCAATTGGCCAAAACAACTCCTTTGGTAACTAGTTCTTTAATTTCGCCTTCTAGTAGACCAAAAACTATGAAAAACTCCATAAATGAAAACATCATCCGAAGATAAGAATGAAAATCTTTTAAATCCATGTTAAATATTGTACATAACTAGATGTAAAAAATATCTCATCTTATGACACACAAAACATGTAAATCATATAATCAAATAACACAAAAATGACTCCATGAATAGAGTATATATTTTATATCATCTTACCACCTATATGGAGAATGGTTAAGATTGATACCAGATCACATCACCTCCACCTATGGGTATACACATAGAGACTCTTATACCTACTTCATCAAAGAATATTGTATTACCATATAACATGAAAAAAATCTACCATCACCCCTATGAGCCAAGGGTAGAGCCCCTATATCCACTCTCTCCCTCAAAGAATCCTCATACTCTCAAACAGATCCTTGTGACGCCCTACATAGTGTTTCAACGACAACAATACATTTTTCATCATTTTATATTATTATAATGTTATAATATCTAAGATATATATTAAATATCCCCTTATAATGTTTAATACACCACTGTGTGAAAATATTCCTCAGATTCAGCAGGTATGTGAAGACTACAATTCACTCCCTTATGATGTTATTTCACCATAGGATTACTAAAATGCTATTAGGGGTTCATGGACATGGTGTGTCTTATTAACAATCATGGGGAAATTAATATCGGTAACAATAGAAGATAACCTGTATATATACATAAAATAATTTCTGAAGTCATTATGGGGAACATCATAAAATACATCAAACTCCAACAATTTTTAATGAAATCAAATATTTTTGTCATCGATTAGTTATGTAATTTGGTGGGAAAATATTACCTAACAATAAATAGTTTAGATAAAGGCCTGTTTCATTCTAGTGTGAGGTAATAATGTGTTTTAAATGATAGGTAATTACATTATAAACCCTAGAGAATATATCACATGATCATGAGTTCTATGCACCCATTCAACATTTCTAGACTCTACCTATGAAAAACCGTCATAATCATAGAGGGATCCATGAATTTATAATAATGAGACCCAATATATCATATATTAATTACCTATATCATTATAATATATTTTTTGATAGCATTCTATAGTTTATCCAGTTTTGATGATCCTAGAGGATAACTCTAAGGCGCCTAAAATTTTCACCTTCTATATTATTTTCCATACTGAAGTTGTTGATGAATAAGAGTAAGAACTATTAAATGAATTGAAATAATATAAAATTCATGTTTCCCATGAAGGTTTATGATGAATTCAGGGAATTGAAATACATTCCCATAAAATTCTTCTAACATCCTCTACATCATTGAATTTTCCTCTGTATATCCTAATCATTCACCAAAATATGGTGATATATAGATAAAAAAGACCATAAAAAAGAACACATTAGCTCGAAAAACATATTATCCATCATTTAATGTCTGTAAATATTCAGGATCATCATATAGTTTAAGAACATGTAGTCTATAAACAGACACAAAATATGATATTTGTTATTGGAGAATAATACTACAGCATGAAATTGGGATATATTATGACAAATGAAGACATTATATATCAAATAATTTATATATATTATATAATATGACAGTTCTGTGGGTGTCATATGATAAGGATCCATAAAATAAAATATTTTATTCATAGTAACACTATATAAAATAAGAAAACATTCAGAGATATGCGGAACAACCATAATATTAATGTTAATCTAGAAAGTCATTGGAAAATATAGACACCTCATCAACCAAATAATCCAATAATAACACTACTAAAAGGTTTCAAATAATATTTACATTCTATCCTTTAAATCTAATTTTCCACTCACCATTGAACACCCTTCATTTTCACTTAGAATCTAATATTATGGATCTCTTTTTTAAAATATCAGCAATTCAATTGATAGCATATAGTAAATCCAATAAATAGTTGAAATTTTATTAATGTTTCTATAACAGTATAAAATCCAACATTGAATAATTTTTCTCCATCATCAGTTTATACCTTGGTAGCACATAAGAAAAATATCCTAACAAACAACACCTATGGATAACAAAAATTTGACAAGTAGTATCTCTATATCATTACACAACTATTTGACTAATTCCGGATTAATGAACGAGTGTGATGATCTAGAAAAAAATAATGTCGAAACTAAGGTAGATGATAAAATAATCATACCTCATAAATTATATTGTTCCATTATATATTTTACATCAATAAAATCCATATATTGTTTCCTAAATCATCTACCACACTATTGATGGCCTACATAAAAACAATATGCTCTGTGTCTTTCTATATAAAGACCCTGATGGGAAAGAAATATAAATGATATATCTCTAATTAGTGGGATAATATGTTGGAAAACCTGGCTTCTAATCAAATGATGGTGTCCCCTATTATTAATGTGGAATTATAGTTATTTTTTGAGGAATTGTGGATAAAATGGATCTTGAAATACAATTTCAAACTAGACTCATCGATCATTGTGGGTCAAATGGTTCTTGAAAAACCATGTCAAAAATTTAATGATATAGAGTACCATTTATTTTATTTTTCGTAAAAATACTCAACATCATTTTTATATGAAATTTCCTAACTAATGTTCTAATCAGTGGGAATCATTTAGCAACCCAATATTGAGGTTATTATCTATGGGATTAAATATAAAAGATTACTTATCCATCTTTATACACCTACGTGTTTGTTGGAAACAAAAATGGCGTGATTATATATCAAATCCCTAATCATTTCCCCTTCACAGAACATCAGTCTCAAGACATTTCATTGATAAAATGGATATGAGTGAGAAATATATTTCGCTTTAACCTGATCATAAAATAATTCCTACTCATAATCAAATGATAATAGAAAAATATCATATACAGCCTATGTAAATAAATTAATAATTATAAAAAACAAAATAATTGTTTTTTAAGATTAAATCTCATAAAACATCCTTATCATTAAATATTATACAATACAACATCATGCACAATTACACTACTAGATAAATTTTAATGACTGATAATAGAACCTTATACTATGATTTGTTTAGAATCAAATATAAGTTTATTTTGATCTCATCTAACTGGTACAGCCTCTCCAAATTATATAATCTCACACATACATGTCCATACATTTATGTAGGGGAGAATTTATATCCATCATCTATATTTCAACCTCCTAAGTCAGATTACTTCACAGTTTATTTTCTAGATCATCCTTCAAACCACTACTCCATGAACCAAATGTGAACTATTACCATGTTACATTATTCAAATGATAAGTGTGACATGTATCCTAGGATAATGAATGTTAGTAAGAATAATATTATTCAATGATTTAAATTTACCAAAATCCCCTCTTCAATGACTCGTAAAAAACATGATTAATATACATATTTTAATTTTATACCTAATATGTTTTATAACTTCTATATTATCATTACGAATTTCTAGGGTCCATGTATCAAATAATAGGATGGGGGAAATAATATCATATCATTGATAATATCTTTGTAATATACCAATAGTTTCTTATAAGTGTCACTATTTCCCTCCCGATTTATGTAATCATCACATGTGACATACCACCATGGTCAATAATATATCTAATAAAATAATATAAAAATATATGATGAACACCTCTATTAGTATCCCCCCTACAACTGTAGTGATGATTGTGACTGATCCATGAATACATACTCCAATAGTTCTTAACATAGTCACTAGCACTGAGAATGTAAGAAACTACATAATGTATTACAATCATTAATAATATATTAGATTTAAAAACCACCAATCATTAAAAATATCATAAATATAAAATTATCATCTTCTCATATTTTATTTTTTAAAATTTAAAAAACAAAAATACCATGATGAATGAAAATTAGAAACTCTGCATCAACATCATTGACAAATCTAGTAGTGCATACCTTGGTCATTAATGATATTAGAGAAACATAAAATGTTGTTTATATAATAGGGTTGTAATAACATTTATTCTTATTATTATCATATCTATAGTCACACATATATATTTTAGAATAGAATACATGTGCTCTGATGATAGAAAAGAAGAGAATTTAAGCACAGAAAATAGTCAACTAATCATATTCCCAAACACACAATTACTCACCCACATATTCATGCACTTAAATTAGTAAAATAATATCAATATAGTATTGATAAGGTATGGAAAGACAAATTTTAGATTGAATTTCCTCTCCCAAACACCTCTGTTTAAGTAAAATTTATCTTATCCCTTCTATATATATTTTGATTATTAATCTGGAGATTTTATTTATCACTAACATGATATAAACCTACATCATTCCATCCTCTTTCAATGAATGACCCCTAATTTATATCACATATTAATACTATTATCACTAAATTATCATCATTATATAGGATTCTCCACCAAGAGATCAATTTGAAATGTGAAACACCAACAACTAATCAATTTTCCGTTGTAATATCCTATATTAAAATAATTCCTATCATCTCACTATAACTAATGCAATTACCTAGTTTCTTGGTTATCCATACATCCACCGTCATAGACCAAGATTAAATGAGATAATATGTAAAACCAAAAACCTTTGGTTTATTAATTTATAAATAATCATTTTTTATATCAATCATATGAAATATACATGGATTGTAATCACATAATAGTTTAAGGTTTGTGATCATATAAAAAACCATAAATTTTCTCAAATTTTACCATGTCACTCAATAATATCCATGACGAAATTTTACCACATCATTTTTGGTTCCCCCCTAAAAAATAGACACAATAGAGCACCATTTCATTATTTATTGATATATTTATCAATTTCAATATTTTATAATTATTGTCCATGATATAATTATTTACACATTCAACATGATATTATATGAAAATTCAATTACATATATTTTCATCATTCATTTATAAAGTGCACCAATCAATTTATATCCCATAACATATACGAACTATTAATTATATATAATGTTTAATATATATCTCAATGCTCTAATATAGTCATTTATATCCTCCTAACACCTATATTCCGTGAATCCTTAGATTGTGACAGTTTGAATGTTATATTCTATTGTTGAGAATATTTAATTTGAGTTTATTTTTTTTTTTGAAAAAATCGTAAATGGAATTTATAGTATTGAATTCTATATTGATATAAATTATGGTAGTCATTTTGATCATTTAATCATCTTTAATGGTCCATTTTGCTAGTAATCTGTGAAATCCAAAACACAATTAAACTACTGCTACTAAGTAAAAACCCAAAAAATAATTAAGGGAAATTCAGCTTGTTCTATTTAAATTTCGTATTATTTTTAGGTACGACCAATGCCCTTATTTGGTTCAATGTTTTATATTTTAAAATAACTTTATGAATTGTGATCTTTTCTATTATAGTCGTTGAATAGTGATGACATGATGAGTATAAATATGGGTCTTTAAAAAATCCAATTTACATAAGAAAAGGATGTGATGGCCTTATCCAGTAGGCTTTCCCCATACGAATCCCATTTTTCTGAGCTCAGAAAGGAGGTGGAATAATTGGTATTCTCTCTTGACCATGACCAAGATGAGCTTGAATATGTTATGCTCGAGAGAAAACACCTATGGGAGAAGTGGAAGTTGATGGAGATTTCCACTCTAGAAATGTTATCCGAGCCACCCCAAGAGTTTGTCACCAACACGCACCATTCATTATGTTCATAAGTGGGTGTTTTAAAGGGTTATGTTATAATACCATATTACTATGATTATTACATTATTCTTGTATATGTAATATACATTATTTTTATTATTGTTACTTTGTAAATACGTATTTATGAAGAAATTTTATTTTTAATTAATATTCATCTAAGAAATATATTTTGATGAAATAATGGATTTTTTAATTAAATAATACTTTAAAAAAATATTTTTTTTATTATTTAATTATATTTTATTAAATATAAGTTATCATATAATTTTATTAATGCTATTGTAAATTTAATTACGGTTTGAATGATGTTTTTATCAAAAAACCCATGAATTTTCGATAAATATTAGTTTTTAATTTAAAAGTAAGAATTCACATATTTAGAAAAAAAATTATAATAAATGAATATTAGTTTTATAATAATGTCTTAAAAATTATCCAATGGTGAATTTTTCAAATTTTTTGGATACATTCAAATTTTTGGATATAAATAAAATACCGTTTAAATATATAATGTGTTTTATAACATCATAATCACTAAATAGTGATTTAATAAAATAATATAAACATTATTTTCTACCAATATATGTTTTAACATTATAATAATGATATTATGGGTTTGTTTGATTTATTTACAATGAATTAGTGGAAACTTCAAGGCATATAAAACATTTTGCGTTTTCAAATTATTTTCCCTTGAAGTGGGACTCACCTTCACAGAATCATCCTTATTATTTTAAGAAGTTAGGCCATTGGCCAAAGAAAATATTTTTTTCCACTCCACTTTGAAAAAAAAAATTCCCAAAAACCATACACTGGTTGGAGGTTTTGATTATTTAAATGCGTGATGTCCCGAACCTAACTAATAAAGAAATCCCTCTCCTTTATTATATAAAACCACCCAAGAACCCAATTTCCCTTCACTCAAAGCCTTTTAGTTCTTCTATTATCTTCCCTCCATTCACTGGAATCCACCTAAGGAGCCCAATGTTCTCAAGAATCCCCTCCCAAGCCTCTCTCAAGAATTTGGGATCACACTTCCTAGGTAACAATTCATTCCTTTCTCATTTTATCCATGTCTATTAATATTGTTATACCCTCTTATTTCTAATTATAAATGTTGGGGTTATGATTTCAATACTCTCTTATAATGTCCCCTTTATGTTTGAATTATGAGATGCCCCTTTCTCCTTTATTGGTTCCTTCCATATGTACCTGTTACAATGCAGAAATTTCTTAAGGAAGTTTTCTCTCTTCATTTAGGTTCAAGAAATTATTTTTTATTATGAGTATAATTTTATTACCTATGTTGGGACATCTGCCTATAAAAATCCCCTTACTATAAATTTTATTTACAAATGATGAGACACCTCTTTCTATATCATTAACCATTTTATGAAGTCTTATGTCAAGTCGTTATGATGCCGAAATTGCACTACAATTTTCCAAGAGAAAATCATAGTATAGTGAATACCATGACAATTTCAATATCAAGGGTATTTACCTTTATGAACATTTACTTATTGATTAAATGGTTTCATGAATGAACTAAATGATTCTTTCATCATGGAATAAATTATGATTTATTTTTTTCAATTTTGTATAATCCATGTGTCACATTGATTCCCGAAATGAAATGATTAAGAAGGCTGTTCCCTGACAGTGCTCCAATGTGTTGGATAATGTATAGAATCAAAATATGTAACATGATATGAGTGTTGACTCATCATTATACATATCTAATAGATGTTTACTCGTGCTTCATGTTCAATGAGGGATTGCTCATGACCCATGAGCAATTAGCCTTGGATCATGCTAATTCCATGTTAAGTGTTGTTTCCACATTTCCATATTATGAGTATCATGCTTTATCATTACTTTATGTTCATGTTTTTCTGGTGCTACATTTATATTCCTATTGTCTAATATGTATTTTTTCCCCATGTTATTCAATTTTTATTCCTTCACAGGGATTTTTATATCACCCTTTTCTTATGCATGTCCCCATGTTATACCATGAAATGCTATGTACGAGGGAATGTAGTGGTAATTTAATGGATGTTTTCAATAAATATGTTGTCTTTCATGTTTTAAGATGTTATTTCATGTTTCTATGCTCTAAAGACAGTATACTATTCGATCTTCCATGTTGTATCAAGGTAATAGTTTAGGTAATAAATCATGTTTGAGTGTGTAAAAAAAGGGTTGTTATAGTTGGTATTAGTGGATAGTTTTAGTTATTTTTTGGATTAGAATTAGATTACTATAATAAATACTTTGATAGAATAATAATTATACATATGTATTGGTGGGGATTGAGTAAGTTGTTTATCAATAAAATACATCCTTTACTAGATACGAGCAGGTAGACGCAGCTCTGCCACAAATGTACATAGGGGGTGAAAACACCGACAAGGAGTTTCGGGCTTAACCCGGGTTATCCTGGTACATGACAACGAGCCTTGTTTCACTCTGGGTTATGAATCTCACAGGGGATATGCATTAGTTAATTCACCATCATTGTATGAACCATTATTAATGGAAAGAAAAAATATTCCCCAAACATTATATTATAGAAATTAGATATTTAATAACATATATTGAAGCCTATAGATTTTGAAGTTAAAAAAATAAATGCTATTTATAAGTCATCCCTTTAGTTTCATTTGATTCCCTTTTACGTGTTTAACTGTTTCATATACTCATACCTATGTATATAATGGATTGAGTATTACTAAAATCAAAAAGTGAAAGGTTGAGATATCTCCCATGGTTTTTCGCATTATTTTAAAACATTAATGGTTATTAGAACATTCCAAACACCACTACAAGTCAGGGAAGAAAAGATGTCGGTAAGTATGAAAAATAGAGAAATCATTTCACCAATGGATTATAAATCCTCTCCTATCATAAATAGTGGATTAAACTTCCTGAAAATCCTCATCATACTCCATCTGGTAGAATTTGATGCAATTCACGGCATTGATTGGCATTCCTTATAGAAAGCCAAAATAAATGGATCTGAGAGGGAAATAACTCACCATATAGAGAATCGACCCCCGATTCTGTATAAGTGCATAGAGGAAGATGAATATACATTAGCTCCATCATCTCAATAATGGATATTAATACCTGAGGACCATGCATATCTGGCTCAGATGATTGAGTCTAAGGAGGTAACCATCCTTGAAGACATGATTATTGTGATGGAATTCACTGAAATGTTTCATGAGAAATTGCATGGTCTCCTTCCCAGACAAGATGTGGAATTCTCAATTGATATTATACAAGGGGTGTTTCCAATATTCAAGACTCTATATTAAATGGTTATTGTAGAGATTGAGGAGATGAAAACCCAACTACAAGAGAATCTGGATAAAGGGTTTATACACCCATGTTCTTAACAATGGGATGAACTAGTCCTCCATGTCAAGAAGAAGGATGGGTCAATGCTCCTTTACATTGATTATCATGAGAACAAAAAAATCATGATAAAGAACAAGTATCTTCTCCCAAAAATTTATGACTTGTTAGATCAGTTTCTAGGAGAAAAGTACTTCTCCATGGTTCGGTATATTATCATCTAAGGGTGAAGAAAAATTATATCCCCAAGGTTTCTTTTCGTACAAGATACATACACTATGAATTAATAGTTACGAATTTCAGACTCCCTAATGCTTCAACAATATTTATGGATTTGATGAAATGATTTTTTAGAGATTACCTTGATAAATTTGTGCTAGTATTTATAGATGATATTCTAATATACTCCAAAACCATGGAGGATCATGAGGAGCATAGAAACACTATACATGAGTCCTTGAAAAAGGATAACCTCATATGAAAAGTACAGTAAGTGTGATTTCTTGTTGAATTAGGTCACATTCATGGCCCATATCATCACACGAAAATGAATAAATATGGATCCCTCCAAGATAGATAAAATTTTGTGATGTATGAGGCCAACTTAAGTAAAGGATATCCATATATTTTTAGGGTATGATGGATATTATCAATGATTTGTGAGATATTTATCATGATTTTCCAACCCTCTTTCCATGAAAAATTAGAAGGTAGTAATGTTTTATTTTGTTGATGTATGTGAAAAAAAGATTCAAAGAGTGGAAAAAGAGGCTTATCACTGCACCCGTTCTCACTTAACCCACAAATAGAGAACTTTTTATACTTTTCATTCATGCTTCAAATAAAGGACTAGGCTGTGAGTTGATACAAAATGACAAATTCATGACTATAATTCAAGGAAATTGAATGTTCTTGAGCATAATTATCCAAAACATGATCTGGAGTTGGCTCCAGCGATCTCCGCATTAATAATTTGGAAACATTCTATTTTTGGGGAGATGTGTGAAATATATATGTACCACAAATTCCTCATGTATATATTGACACAGAAAGAGTTGAACAAGAACCAATGAAGATGGTTAGATCTAATCAAAGACTATGACTTCTCAATCCATTACCACCCAGGGATAGTGAATAAGGTGGAAGATTCTTTATGTAGAAAGGAAGAAATGATTCTATAATTGAGGAAAGTTGACAATGACACAATCATATTAGATTTTATGAAGATATACATGAGGATAATATATAAGGGAACAATATGAATCATTTCACATATAATTTCCCAACTCTATCTTTTGGAATGGTTAATGGTTGCACAAAAGGATGTTGTGGGAATTCAGAAGAATGAAGAAGCTATCAGAAAATGGAATTCAATGTAGTTCAATGTTAATGAATAAGTAATTATGATATTTGGTAAAATACTATGTGTTCCATCATGTTAGGAGCTGAAGAAGAAACTTTTGGATGACGCACATTGTTCAAATTTCTCTATTCACCTAGGAAACACAAAGATGTATTTAGATCTCCATGAGAATTATTGGTGGGATGTTATGAAGAAGGAGAAAATTGTGTTACATCAATGTGCCTGGCGTTTCATAAATTGAAGTCATAAAGGTATATATTTTAGGGGATTATGTTACCACTACCCATACAAACAGGGAAATTGGAGAACATCACCAAGGACTTTGTCACCGGACATGTGAAGACATCCAAATGCAATAATACAATTTTGGTCGTAGTGGATCATCTTATAGAGTCTGCAAAAATCATTTAAATACATGATAATTTTAATTGTATCAACTACTATGGATATAAATTAGTGATGTGGTAAGATTGCATGGGGTACAACTATAGATTGTACTAATTGAGATACAAGATTAAAATCTAATTTTTTGGGCAGTCTTTAACATGCTCTGGATACTGAAATGAAGTTGAGTACGTCCTATCATCCTCAAACTGATGGGAAATCTATGCACACTATTTATACACTGGATGAAATGATAATATCTTGTTCAATTGACATTAATGGAGTTTGGGATCAACATCTTCCCCTTATTGATTTCTCCAATAATAATAGATTATAATTACGATTTTTTATGGAATCTTATGAAGCCTAGTATGGGAAGAGGTGTAGAATTCTGTTATTTTGGGATGAAGTCAGTGAGCGTAAGATGCTAAGACTATAAATGGTCGAGGAAATGGTGGAGAATGTGAAAATCATTCAGCAGAATTCCAAGGCATCCCAGAGTCGACAGACGAGTTTTGCAGAAAACTGTCGATGAGACCTTGAGTTTAAAATTGGATACCTGTTATTTTTATTCATATCTTTAAGAAATAAGTTCATGAGGTTTGGAAATTTGGAGGAGTTAATTCCGAATAAAATCACCTCCTTCGATATTCCGGAGCGTGTCGAGGTTCTGGGCTATCAACTAGCACTTCTACCTACCTTAACCACAATACATGATGTCATTCATGCATCTCTCTTAAGGATGTACATACCAGAACATTCCCAAATACTCTCATCATAGGTAGTACAACTAGAGTGTGATCTTTCTTATGAGGAGAAACCATTGAAGATCATAGAACATAGAGAAACAGGTCTACGAAATAAGACTATACCCCTCATCAAGGTGTTGCTACAAGACTACATGTTTGAAGAAGTGACATGGGAAATAGAAAAAGTGATGAAGTATAGTTAACCAAATCTGTTTTATTGTGGTAAAAGGAAATTTTAAGGGTGAAATTTCTTAAGGGGGAATATTTTAATGACCCAATAATTCATTAATGAAAATTCCACATAGTCTATTTAAATTTATTTTTATGGTTATATAAAATGTATACACTTATATGGTTCTATGTTTTGGATTTTAAAGTACCGTTAATAATTATGGATATTTCTAATATATTCATTAAACAATGATCACAAGATTTGTATAAATATAGGGCTTTACCAAAACCAAATCATCCAGTCAAAGGATGAGATGACCTCATACAGTTGATTTTTCCCACATAAAGAGAATTTGTCAAAGATCGGAAATGAGGTGGCATCAAAGGCCTTATCTCATGACCAAGACCAATTTGAGCTGGAATACGTTAAGATCTAGAGGAAACGCCTATGATATAAGTGGATGTTGATTGAGATTACGAATCAAACATTGTTATTTGAGCTACCCAAAGAGTCTGTCGCCATTGTGAACCTTAGTCTAAGGTCTTATAAGGGTGTTTTTAGTGGTTATGTAACAAGACCGTAGTACTATGATTATGTACCTTTTTCTTGTATAGATAATATACATTATTATTATAATTGTTACATTGTAATTTTTTTAAAGCACAAATTATATTTTTCACTAATATTCAACTTAAAAATCTATTTTTATTAATTAATGGATTTTTTAATTAGATAATATTTTAATAAATTATTTTTATTATTATTAAATTAATTTTATTTAAATTTAACATATCGTATAATTTTATTAATTCAACTGTAATTTATTTAAGGTTTGAAAGAAGATTTTGTCAAAACCCATGAATTATTGATAAATTCCAGTTTTATATTAAAAATAAAAAATCACAATATATAGAATAATATTTATATAAAATAAATATTATTATTGAAATCAGGATGTAGAAATTACCGAATTTTCACGTTTTGACAACATTCTGAGACAATCGAATTGTTGGGTAAAAATTAAATACCGTTTAAATATACAGTGTGTTTTATTACATCATAATGGTCCAATAGTGATGTAATAAAATACTATAAACATTATTTTTTTACAATATATGTTTCACAAATAAAATAATGTGACTCTGTAATTTTTTTTGATTTATTTTAAAAAATCATTAGTGGACCCTTCATGGCATATAAAACATTTTGACTTTTTAAATGTTTTTCCTTGGGATTGTGACTCAACTACATCGAAAACCAATATTATTATCGGATTTTTAGACATTAGCATTATAAAATATTGTATTACACTCCCCTTTGGAAAGAAACATGGGAAAACCAAATTGGTTAGTATGTGTTTTCGATTAGTTTAATATTTATTCTCCCATACCATAATAATAAAGAATTCCTTCCCCTTTCCTTTATAAAACCAACCAATATACAAATTTCACATCACTCCAAGAATTTTGAGTTAGTACAACATATTCCATACACTCTCTAGAAACCTACTAAGGCACCTGAAGATCCCATGAACCCTATCTCAATCCTTTCTCAAGACATTATGATCAATCTTCCAACTAATTGATTCCTTCCTTTATCATTTTATCAAAGATTTATAATTTCATCATGCCCTTTAATTTTCATTTATAAATGTTTGGGTATGATTTTTCACCACGCCTATACATTCCTATTTATGTATTAATGATGTGATACCCCTTTATCTTTCATCAATGTTTTCTATATATACCTTTTACCCTGCTGAAATTTCATATGAAATTTATCATTCCTCATTTACATTCAACCAATTATTAGGAATTATGAATATAAATTTCATTTCCTATGTTGGGTTATGTATCTATATGACTCCCATTACATTCAATTTTATGGATATTATGAGACACACTTTTATCTCCCCTAAAACATTTTTATGCAGTCTTGTGTAATTTCGTTATGCTGCAGAAATTGCACTGCAATTTTCCAAGCCTAAATCATTGTGTAGTGAATACTAGGCACATTTCTATATCAAGGCTATTAAACATTATGAAAATTTACTCATTGATTATATAGTTTAATGAATGAATTATAAATTCTTTTATTGTGAAATAAATGATGATGATTTATGTATCCATGTTACATGATCTATGTTGAAAACTTATGCATGAAATGAAATTATTTAGAAGGGTGCACCCAGATAGCGATCCAATGAATAGAGTAAAGTATAGTGTAATGATACATCATGTGAAATTAGTTTCAAATCATTCTAATTATAATGAAATAATAGTTTAATTGGGATTCATGTGAAATTAGGGCTTACTAATGCACCATGTGCAATAAGCCTTTGGGTTATGCTAATTCCAAGTTAAGTGTTCATACCACATTTCCATGTTATGATTGTCATGCTTTATCATGCCTTTATGTTCATGTTAGTATATTTCCCCAATGATATTATTAGTTTATAAAATTTTTGTATTCCTCATGTTATTTTAGGATTATTCCCTTACTAGGCTTTATAGCTCACCATTTTCTTATGCATGATCTCAGGTTATCCCATGCAATGCTATGTATGAGGGAATTTCGTGGTCATGCATTGGACGTTTTAAATAATGATGTTGTGTTTCATGTTTTTTTGTTACGTAGTGTTCCTAATCCCCAAATAAATAATGCCTTTTGATCTTCCATGTTGTATCAAGTGAAGAGTTTATGTAATAAATCATGTTTAAGTGGTTAAAAAAATAAGGGTTGTTATATAATGTCTACATTATATAATTAGAAAATGATACAAAAGATCATATCTAAAAGGACCGATTAGTTTCATAGACATGAATAAATAGATAAAAATGGAATTCTAGTATTTCATTTGAAATACAAAAAACTCATAATAAAAAATAATCAATCATTAATATTATTCAATAAATTCTTCTTCATATCCATATTAATGGAGAGAAATAAAATTTGGGACCACATAATTATTATGGATTACACACAATAGAATTTATTAAGAACAATTATGGTATAATCAAAATGGAAATTTTTGTAACTTAAAACTCATTCCATTTAGTAAAAAAGTTTATAACTAAATGAATCTCTGTATAATGTTACTGTATTAATTGCAATGATATTTCTTATATAATTCATAATGAGGATAATTATTTGATTTAATGTTTTAATACTTCCCAACTCCTTTTATATCTAATCCTTGTGATATGATAAAATAATTTATGTTTTGGTATTCAAAAAAACCAATAAATAATTGCTAACTGATTATTCTTTTGAGACTCCCCAATGCATCGATGAGAGATATATAATTGGATCCCACCTTCCACTACATGTATAATTTATTTTCATATATATAAGGTTAAATAAAAATCATGAACAATATGAAATATGAATTAATGTCTGAATTGAGTAATGAATATATAGTATAATGATTTCCCTTTTCAATCAAATAACATTCATCGAAAACACCAACTGTAGAAATAACATATGATTTTGGAAATAATAATATACATGATAAAAATATTATAGTTATTTAAGATCATTTTATTGTCTAATGAATAGTTACCTCATGAAATTTAATCTCTTAAGGGAGATTTCATTCGAAAAAATTAACCACGATTAATTAAGTGAAATATGATAATTAGTTTTTAAAAATATAGGTTTTTTATTGAAAATATGAAATTAGAAAAATAAAATAAAGTATTGTTGAAATAATAATATAATTCATTATTATAATGGATTATTTATAAATAATATCTACAAATTTTTTAATAATATAAATAGTTTATATTATAATTGAAGAGGGGAATTCCATTAAGAAAATATATGTTGAAATTGAAAATTTTGTTGGACTATAAAACAGAATGTCAAAAATGATCCTTTAAAATTGAAATTACACAGATTAATTTCAAACATTTTAAAATTAATGGAATAAAATAATTTCATTAAAATTATATGATTGAATATAATAAGGTCTCTGAAAAATCTATAACACCTGACGCTTCCACGGTGTGCTTCCTTTTGAATAATACAGTAGCGTGTGTTATACGCAACTTCGAGTTCTAATACACACACCACAACCAATCAAACTAGCCATTATGAATAGTAATACAAACTTTTTGAAATTTTATAAATTTTATCATTCAAAATGGCCTTCATTTTTGGATTCGGAATATGGAAATTAGCCTAGGGTAAAATTTTGGTATTTTTCCGAAAGTTTCAATTAATGATGAATACTGAAAAAACACTAAGTTATTGTTTAAAACAAAAAATTTATTTAAATAATTAATTATTTTATTTAAATTTAATTAAGGTCAAAATAAATACATAATACCTATATACGTTCAATGTAATTCATTAGAGTTAGTTTAGAATAATTTTAGATATATAAAAATTTTATTGAACTTTTCACCGTCTTTTACCCACCTCCTAGGAGAATTTAGAATTTCACATAAAACATAATTTTACCACTTCTGTGAGTTGAATATCTAAAATCCGAGAGACTTGGTTAATATGAAGCAGTAAAATTTTTGTTCAATGAGATGAAAATAATAGTTGCTAAATAGTAACTTTTTACTTTTATTTACCACGGTTAAAATTAAATAAGGTAATTATGGGTAAAAATGATATTAATATGATCTAACACATGTCCTAATTCTATTGGAAAAGTCTATCTCGACCAAATTTAACCATAGAGATAAAATATTATCATTTAGGTCCACTTGGATTAGATAAGGACATTAATTATTATTTAATTCAAAGATGAGTTAAAAGAGTTAAAATAAATGTTTAATAAATAAAACATACTTAATATATGGTTATAAATAAGATAAATTCGATTGTAAATATTCATTAAAAATTTAAAATGATTTCCTACATAACAATATTTTATTTATAATTTTTAGACGTTAAATAATTTAATTTATTTATGATACAATTGTGATTTAGTAATTACCAAATTAACGAAATATTAAAATTATTGATATTATAAATATGAAAATAAATGTAATTTGAGACTTTTTATGAATTCCAATAATTTGATAGATTAATATGACATATTATGATTGGTTATATAAATTTTGTTCAAAGTAATAATGATTTTTTGAAATTATCAAAAAAAACCCAATAGTGACGAAATTGACATAAAAGAGTTTTTAAAACAAATATTTTATTATTAATTTATATTCTATTCCTAAAAATCTATGGTTCAGCCAAAGGACTTTTATTATGATAGGTGTATCATTAATGGACCACTAGAGGGTCGATTGGATGTATATAGTATGTTTATTAACTATATAATATAAAAATACAAAGTGACATGGTAAATGACAAATTAATTAACTAAGAGTTAAAACTAAAAGATAAGGTTAATTTAGTAACCCAAACCTGTATAAATCTTATTGGTTGAGTGGTTTTAGAAACATACCCACCTTAACCTTTAAATAATCAATTTTGGAGCCATTATAAACTGAATATGAATTTATTATAAAATAATATTTCTCGATTTTCCAAAGGTGCCCCTCACCCCTCTTATAAAAGGTCACGCCCCCTTCTAACTAATTAGCACATTAAAAGCCTTTTGGATAATCCAAACCCTACCCAAATACTCTCTAAACTTCCCTCACCATGACCTAGAGGCCATATTTTGATCAGAAATCCATCCTAGGGAGGACTTTTGATAAAATCAATATGAAGAACCCGATTAAGAGGTAATGTTTTCACCACCCTCTTTCATGTTCCATTCTTATTCAACTTATTTTTTCTTTGTCATTCCCATTATAAAATAATAACTCCAGTATAATATATATATGGTGATGTTATTTTAAATATGGTACAACCATATTCAGTATTCTCTCCATCCTTTGAATGACATGTCACTATAGGTGCATACGTACGGCTAACCGTCTCCACGCAGTGGTGTAATTGTTATTAAATAAACTATTATTTGGATGGGTATAATAATGATGTGTAATTCATGTAAATAATAAATTTAACATGATAATGATTATGTATATATGATATACTATCCAATTATATATTATTTTAATATCAAATGAATGATATTGTCACTCGTGCGTACGTACATACTACCGTCTCCACGAACGTGATGAGATTCATTCCCCATCGTATCCATTGAAGACTAATTATCATTTAATGATTAAAAATAATATTTAAGAACATGATATAATTCTTTAAATGAATAAGATACAACCTATACATAACAAATACAGCTTACATAACAAAACATATAAAAGAAAACGAGTAAGTTAACACCCGAAACAACTATAATACTATAATATTATTCACAAATCATTGTTAAAAGATAATATATGATATCATATTAATGTACATGATCCTTGTATAATTTAATAACAATTATTTCACCATTATACAGGAATTTAACCTACCCTCAACCAAGGAAAATTACAAGGTATGAATTTATTTTACAATCTCTTCATTATCTGAGGTTGTTTGTACATAATTATCTATTGGGACCTCTTTATCATCCACATCCATGTATATTAAAAATTTATATCTAATAATTCTTACAATTATAAATATTATGGGATAATGTCATTAATACCCTTGTTGACTTTTATAAGTTGTTTATAAAGTAATCTTTCAGTCGTTTTCCAAATAAGGTCATTTTTATCATTTTCGACAGAATTAAGGTAAAAATGTATTTATAACTTATACGGTGGGTGCGGCTATTTTCCATCATTATAAAATCGTAGAGGCTTCTATTAAAAGCTTATAAGAATATTTTCAAATTAAATGTTTTATTTTATAATTATGTGAATTTTAAATGTTTTCAAAAAAAATATTTCTCTAAAATAGTTTTGATTTCATAGATTTTAACCTTATTTGATGTTTATTTATCATGAATCAAAACTTCCATATATTATTGAAGTATTTGTGATATGTTTGAATATGGATGTGTTATTTTTATACCATTCATGGTTTATAGAGAAAGTATTGGAATTTTTTATGCATTTTTTAATACGAATGTTTATGTTATTCTTAAACCTGTTCATATGTGGAATGCATTGGACTTAATATGTGATGGGTGGAGCCCGCTATTGCTCCTTGATGCATCTGTAGGTCACATGAGACAAACTAGTGTCTTGGCATAGGCCTTGAAAAAATCTTATTTGTAGTCTTGGCACGAGGCCTTAGTTACGTGGTTATGATAGTCTGGCATTATGCATTCCATCATTATGAAATTTGTTTTTGATATTGCATGCGATTATTCGATTAGTAGAATATCCATGTGAATACGTAAATGGAATTATTTCATTTTATTTTTTCCATATTATTTTGAATTTCAGGTTTAAAATGATTTTGTTTTAGTTATACATTTCATTAAATGTTTATTCTTATTTATGAATGTATCTGCTATATTGTTATCATTACTGGACATCTGAGGTCATCACATTAAATGTTTTATTTTTCCTAGTATGTGAAGAAGTAATTTATGAATGACTTGTAGGAATAGTATGAGGGGATATGAAGACAAGCTGTTGTTGTAATTTTTTTTACTTTATGCTGTGATGTATAACTTTATGAATATATCCAGTTATTCCAAGTCTACAAAACTAATTGTTCTTTCGAGACTTGATATTTTGTGATCATGCCAATGTTATGTAATAATGAACCATCTCTAGTTAACTAGGGTCGGGGAGTTACAGATGGTATCAGAGAAAGATTAGTACAAACCATGGAAGCTAGATTTTGGTAAACTCTGATTAGAGCACATAGACCAAAGATAGAATTTGATGATTAGTATAGATGAAAATCCTAGAATTTTTGTATTGTAGAAATTTTGTGTGTTTTCCAAATAATACATCCCTGTCTGGATACAATCAGTTAGAGGCAGCTCTGGCACAAATGTATCTATGGGTAAAACCCAAAAACACCACTTTGAGATTGACCCGAACGGGAACTGGTGCATGACAACGGGTCTTTCTGCACTCTTGGTTACAACAATCCCGTGGGATATGCTTTGGATAATTCTAAATTTCTTTAAAATTCATTATGAAGGGTTTATGATTATATACATCCTCAAATAAGTTTTTTTATGATTATGGATTATATCCATAAATAGTTCAATTTATGTTAAGTGTTTTAAAATTATGGAATTCTGTATTTTGATTCATAAATTGATCTAGTTTATACCATTTCATAGAAATGGCTCCTAGTGGAAGAAATTGAAACATTATCAATGCACACACTCTATATAGGGATTTCCTTCCTGTCAAGATAATTATAGTGGAGCTGGTAATGCAACTGGTGCTAATTAGCTAATCACCATACTGGGACAACTCACTCAGGTTATGAATAATAACCTTACCTGTATGGAGCACCCTGATCCACAGCGTGGAGGGTCAATGTTAGATCTCTTCATGAGGAAACAACCACCCATATTAGGTGGGAGTAAAAATCCATTGGTAGCTGAGCAATGGAAAGTTCCCAATAGAAAATATTTCAGGTTTTGGGGAGTAGTGAAAGGGAAAAAGATATCATGTCAGTTTATCACCTCACTAGAGATTTTGATCATTGGATGTCCTTGATTCAAAATACTAAGGATGATAAGGAAGTATCAAATATGTAATGGAGGTAGTTCAAAGAACTTTTCTTAGAAAATTACTTTTCTCATGACCATCTAGCAGATATGGAATGACAATTTCTGAGTCTGAGACAAAAGGAGGATGAGAATTTCACAAAGTATGAGGCTAACTTTATAAGGTTAGCAAGGTATGTGGGAGATTATATATGTAACACATGAAGTAAGATTGATCGTTTCTTCAATGGGTTAAAACCATTTCTTCTTTGAGCATTAGTGTCACAATCCTTCTCGTCGTACAAATATATTGTCTCATGTGCTATCATGACAGAAAACGAATTCTCTAAGTATTATGACTTTAATGAAAAGCGTGAGAATAAGAGATCTTTAGATCACTCTAGGAATGGAAGTAAGGGGAAGAAGGGAAAATTTGAATATCCATCCTGTAGTAAATTTTGGAAGAAACACCAGGGTACTTTCTTTAAGGGAATGAGAAATAGGATACCGATCATGATTGCATGGGGAAGAAATAAGATACCGATCATCAATGATACAACTGTAGAGAGATGGGACATTGTGCAAATGACTGTCCTAAGCTTCAGGGGAACATACCTCAGAAAAGGCCAAGGGATCATGTATAAGATTATGTTATCACTACTACTGAGGTAGAAGGTCTGAAAGACATGGTGGAAGGTAATTTAATGGTTTCCTCAAGTTTATCAAATGCATTATTTGATTCTGGATCATCACATTATTTTATATCTTCCCTGTTTTCTATGAAAATTAGATTTTTCCAAATTTGATTTAACAAGGGAGTTATTAGTTAAAACTCATAAGGGAAGAATCATTACAACAATGTTTTCGGAATCAGTCCCCATTAGAGAACATTAATTTTCTTTATCTTCTAATATCATAATCATACCTATGATTTAAATTGATATAATCCTTGGTATGGATTGGAATTCGGACCATGATGCAAAAAAAATTTATAAGAAGAAGGAGGTTACTATTTTTGATGATGATGATTATGAACACCTTCTCTTTAGAGAGAATTCATCACCACCTAATTCTTACCTAGACCCACCACCAGTAGCTCAACTAAATTCAATTATTGGGGAAGAAGAGAATGAAATCACTGTGGGTGAGGAAAGTTATGTTCAAATAGATGATGTAACTATTGTGAAAGAATATATAGATGTTTTTCCTAAAGATTTACATAAACATCGTCCAGAATGAGAAGTTTATTTTTCCGTTGATTTAAATCATAGATCAAGGCCTATATCGAAGACCACTTATAGAATGGCCACTGTGGAATTTGTTTAACTAAAGAAACAACAAGAGGAATTGAGTAAAAATGGATTTATTCGCCCTAGTGTTTTTCCATGGGGATCCCCTGTTCTTTTTGTTAGAAAGAAAGATGGATCTATGAGGTTATGTATCGACTACAGGGAAATCAATGCTATAAAAATAAAGAACATGTATCCCCTTCCTCGCATTGATGATTTATTTGACTAGCTGCATGGAGCACAATACTTTTCAAAGATTGAACATCGATCAGGATACCATCAGTTGTGTGTGGAGAAGGAAGACATTCTGAAGACAACATTTTCAACTGAGTATGGGCATTACGAGTTTACAATAATTCCTTTTCGATTGACTAATGCACCCTCAGTATTCATTAATCTAATTAATTGAGTTTTTAAAGAATATCTCGATGATTTAGTGGTGGTATTTATTGATGGTATCTTGTTATACTCCAAAAGCTACGAATATCATGAAAATCACTTGCACATTATCCTGAAGTCTCTTAGAAGACATGAATTATATGGGATGTTTAGAAAGTGTGAATTATGGATTCAGGAGATCTCTTTTCTTGGCCATATTATCTCTACGGATGGAATATATGTTGATCCTTCAATGACAAGAGTAATTCAATAATGGCCAGCACCAACGAGTATAATTGAGGTGCACAGTTTTATTGGTTTAGCAGGTTATTATCGACGTTTCGTCCAGAACATTTCCTAATTGGAAAACCCATTATCAAAGCTCACACGTAAAGGGGTTAATGTTTTTTGGACATAATAGTGTGAAGAATGTTTCAAAGACCTGAATAGAAGATTAGTCAATGATCCTATATTGACTCCACCATCACGAAATGATGGGTTCGTTATTTATAGTGATGCATCAATGAAAGGACTAGGTTTTTTCCTTATGTAGAATGATAGGGTTATTGCCTATGCATCATGAAATCGAAAACTTTATGAGAAAAAATACCCTACTCATGATCTTGATTTAGCAGCTATAATCATTGCTTTGAAGATATGGAGTCATTATCTCTATGGTGAAAAATGTGGGATTTATAATGATCAAAAGAGTTTGAAGTATATTTTCTCACAGAAAGAACTCGACATGAGGAAAAGGAGATGTCTTGAACTACTCAAGGATTATGATTTCACAATACACTACCACCTGAGGAAGGAAAATAAAGTGGAAGATGCTTTGAGTAGAAAAGATCATGGAGTTTAGAACATGATGAGAATTGAAAGGGATCCTATTTTAATGGATCTAGTGAAGATGTATATGGGAATTACAATGGAAGGTGAAACATCAATACTTTTTCAAATGGTTTCCATACCATCATTGGTAGAAAGGAAAAAGAGTTCTCAGATCGGTGATGAAGAGTTTCAAAATAAGATTAAAGCTGTTAATGATGGGAGATTGAAAGACATTGTGTATGAAGATGTAATTTTGAAATTTGGGAAGAGACATTGTGTTCCCGATATACCTGATCTGAAAAGGGAATTGTTAGATGATGATCATATCTCCAATTTCTCTATACACCATGGGAGCACCAAAAAGTATATAGATTTGATGGAACATTTTTTGTAGGAAAGCATGAAGAGGGAGATTGCTGATTTTGTTTCAAGCTGTATGGTTTGTCAACAAGTGAAATCTAGAAGTAAACAAACTAGAGGAGTCATGCAACTATTTCCCATACCAGAGTGGAAATGGGACTATATTACTAAGGACATTGTCATGGGGATACGAAAGACTCCAAGAAAGAATGATGCCATATGGGTTATTGTTGATTGTATTACCAAGTCAGAACATTTTCCTGAAATAAGAGATGATCTACCACTGGAACGTCTAGCAAGACTATATATTAATGAAGTTGTGAGACTTCATGGAGTACCCCTATCGATTGTTTCTGATCATGATCCCCATTTTACATCAAGATTCTGGAAAAGTCCTCAGAATTCCCTGGATATTGAACATCGTTTGAGCACTGTCTACCACCCCCAAACTGATGAACTATTAGAACGAACTATTCAATCCTTAGAAGAAATTTTGAGATCTTTCTCACTTTTATTTTAGGGTATGTGGGATCAATATTTACCTCTGGTAGAATTTTCCTAATACAATAACATCCATTCAAGTATTCCGATGGCACCATATGAAGCGTTATATTGTAAGAGATGTCGCACACCAACCTGTTGGGATGACATTGGTGAAAGAAAACTTGTAGACCCATAACTGGTGGAGGAAGCAAGGGAAAAGGTAAAGGTAAACCAAAACCAAATAAAAGAATCTCAAAGTAGGAAGAAGAGCTATGCCGATAACTGAAGGAAGGATTTGGAATTTCAGGTAGGATATCAGGTTTTCATGAAGGTATTTCCATTGAAGGGAGTTATATGTTTTGGTAAGAATGGTAAATTGAGTCATAGGTTCATCAGACCTTTCGAAATTTAGAATGAATTGGGGCTATATCTTACCGTTTGGAAATGTCTCCAAGTCTCTCCAAAGTTCACGATGTGTTCCACATATCACTGTTGAGGAAATACATGGATGACCCAATACATGTACATGCCAATGAGGAATTAGAAGTGGAACCTGATCTGTCTTATTGCGAAGAGCCCGTCAGGATTCTTGATACGGGAGAATAAGTACTGAGAAACCGGACGACGTGTCTCGTAAACGTTTTCTAGAGAAACCATAAGATGAAAGAGGCAACGTGGGAACCCGATGAACTTATGATGAAGAAACACCTGATTCTTTTCATGTGGTAGTATTATATAAATTTTGAGGATGTAATTATATGAATTAGGGGAGAATGGAACACCCCAAGCTTCTATAGTATGCTTCCCATTGAATAATACAGTAGCGTGTGTTGTACGCAACTTCGGGTTCTAACACACACACATCACAACCAGTAAAACTAGCCGTTATGAATAATAAAACACACTTTTTTAAATTTTATATATTTTATCATTCAAAATGGACTTTATTTTTGGATTCGGAATATCGAAATTAGCCTAGGGTGAAATTTTGGTATTTTTCTGAAAACATTCAAATTTTAATGAATATTGATAAAACACTGAGTTATAGTTTAAAACAGAATTTTAATTTAAATAATTATTTATTTTATTTAAATTTTATTATGGTCAAAATATATACATAATACCTATATAAGTTCAATGTAATTAATTAGAGTTAGTTTATAATAAATTTAGATATATAAAAATTTTATTGAACTTTTCAACGCCTTTTACCCACCTCCTAGGAGAATTTGGAAATTCACATAAAACATAATTTTACCACTTCTGTGAGTGTAATTTCTAAATTCAATAGACATGGTTAATATCAAGGATTATAATGTCGTTCAATGAGATGAAAATAATTTTTGGTGAATAGTAACTTTTTACTTTTATTTACAACGGTTATAAGTAAATAGGGCAATTAAGTGTAAAAATATAATTAATATTACCCTAACACATGCCCAAATTCTATTGTACAAGTGTATTTTGACAAAAAATAACTTTGTAAATAAAATATTTTCATTTAGGCCCACTTGGATTAGATTAGGACATTAATTATTATTTAATTCAAATAAGAGTTAAACGAGTTAAAATCAATGATTAATAACTAAAAAATTTTCATATAGGGTTATACATAAGATAAATTAGATTTTAAATATTAATTAGAAAAATGAAAATATTTCCTACATAATGGTATTTTATTTATATTTTTTAGACATAAAATAATTTAATTTATTTATGACAGAATGGTGATGTAATAATTACCTAATTAACGAAATATTAAAATAATTGATATTATAAATATAAAAATAAATTTAATTTGAGACTTTTTATGATTTCAACTAATTTTCTAGATTAATATGACATATTATTATTGGTTATATAAATTTTCTTTGAACTAATAATGCTGTTAGGAAATTATCAAATCTAAATACCCAATAGTGTCAAATTTGATATAAAAGTGTTTTTAAAACAAATATTTTATTTTTAATTTATATTATTTTCCTAAAAATCTATGGATCGGCCAACGGACTTGTATAATTATAGGTGTTTCATTAGTGGACCACTTGGGGTCTCTTGGATGTATATAATATGTTTATTAACTATATAATATAAAAATACAAAGTGACATGATAAATGTCAAACCAATTTACTTAGAGTTACAACTAAAAGATAAGGTTAATTTAGTGACACAAACCTGTCTAAAACCTATTGGTTGAGTGGAATTCGTCCCATTCACACCTTAACCTTTAAATAATATACTTTTTAGCCTTTATAAACCGAATATTAATTTATTATAAAATAATATTTCTAGCTTTTCCAAAGGTTCCCCTCACCCCTCTTATAAAAGGGAACTCCCCCTTCTCACTAATTCATGCATTCAAAGACATTTGGCACAAAAAACCCCTTCCCAAATACTCTCTCAACTTCCCTTACTTCGACCTAGAGGGCTTAGTTTGATCATATAGCCAACCTATGGAGACCTTTTGATCAAATCAAAAGGAAGAACCCTATTAAGAGGTAATGTTTTCACCACACTCTTTCATGTTTCTTCTTAAACTTATTCTTTCTTTGTTATTCCAATTATAAAATAATATCTCTAGTATATTATATATACTGTGATGTTATTATAAATATGGTACAACCATATTCAGTATTCTATCCATCTTTTGTATGACATGTCACCATACGGGCGTACGTACGACTTACTGTCTCCACGTCGTGGTGTAATTGTTATTAAATAAATTATTATTTGGATGGGTAAAAAAATGATGTGTAATTCATGTAAATAATAAATATAACAAGATAATTATTCTCTATATATGATATACCATCCAATTATATATTATTTTAATAACAAAATAATGATATTGTTGCTCGTGCGTACGTATGGACTACCATCTCCACGAACACGATGAGATTCAATCCCCATTGTATTCATTCAAGACGAATTCTCATTTAATGATTAAAAATAATATTTACAGTCTTGATATAATTCTGTATATGAATATGATACAACCTATCCATAAAAAATGGCTTATGGAACAAAACATAGAAAAGAAAACGAGCCAGTTAACACCCGAAACAACGATAATACTAAGATATTATTAACAAATCAATGTTAAAAGATCATATATGATATAATATTAATATATATATTTCTTGTATAATTTAATAAAAATTATTTCACCATTATACAGGAGTTTAACCTACCCTCAACCAAGAAAAAGTACATGTTAAGGATTTATTTCACAATATCTTCATTATCTGAGGATGTTTATACGTAATTATCTACTGGGACCTCTTTATCATCCACATCCATGTTTCATAAAAATTTATTTCAAATAATTCTTACTATTTTAAAGACTATGGGAAAAAGTCATTAATACCATTGTCAATTTTTTAAGATGTTTATAATGGAATCTTTCATTCATTTTCAAAACAAGGTCCTTTTTAACCTTTTCGACAGAATTAAGGTAAGAATGACATTTTAACTTATATGAAGGGTGTGGCTGTTTTCCTCCATTATAAAATCGTCTAATATTCCTTTACCATCTTATAATAATATTTTCAAATTAATGGTTTTATTTTATATTTATGTGACTTTGAAATTATTTTAAAAAATGATATTTCTCTCAAATAATTTTGATTTCATGGATTTTATGCTTATTTGAAGTTTATTTATTATGAAACAAAACTTCCATATTGTATTGATGTTTTTGTGATATTTTTGACAGTGGATGTGTTATTTTTATACCATTCATAGTTTATGGAGAATTTATTGACATTTCGTATGCTTGTATTAATAGGAATGTTTATATTATGTTTAAACATGTTCATATGAGGAATGCATTAGACTTATTGTTTGATGGGTGGAGCCCGCTATAGCTCCTCGATGCATCTTTAGGTCTCGTGAGACAAAATAGTGTCTTGGAACAAGGGCTTGGAAAAATCTTATTTGTGGTCTTGGCACGAGGCTTTGGCTACGTGGTTATGACAGTCTGTCATTATACGTTCCATCATTATGAAAGTGGGTTTTGATATTCCATGCGATTATTCTACTAGTAGAATATCCATGTGAATACTTAAATTGTATTATTTCATTTTATTTTTTCCATATTATACTGAAGTTCAAGTTTAAAAGGATTTTTTAGTTATACATTTCCTTAAATGTTTATACTTATTTATGAAAGTTTTTGCTATATTGTAATTATTTCTGATCATCTGTGCTCAACCCTTTCAATGTTTTATTTTTCCCAGGATGTGAAGAAGTAATTTATGAATGACCTACAGGAATAGTATGAGGGGATATAAATACAAGATGTTTTTGAAGTTATTTTTTACTTTATGATGTAATGTAAAACATTTTGAATATATCTAGTGATTCCAAGGATACTAAACTAATCAGTATTTCGAGACATTATCTTTTGTGATCATGCCAATGTTATTTAAAAATGCACCGAATCTGGGTAACTGGGGTGACGACGTTACAAAACCAATTTAGAAAAATATGTATTTGGAAGAAATAATATATGTGAACAAAAGTAAAATATTATTGAATTTTATTTTAATAATAATTAAATTATTGATTCCTATTCCAAATAGGAGAATAATTGGATGATTATATAGATACTCGTTATATATATATAGTATAAGAAAAGAATTGATGTTTATTATTTATTCATTATTACATTCCATCAAGGTAAATCCAATCAATCCCAAAAAAAATGTTGTTGTAAAATAAATTTTTTATTCATTGGTAACTAATAAAATTTATCCAATTAAAATATTAGTGTGAATTTGATAAATAGTAATAATTAAAGTATATATATTTATATAAATTTCAATTTAAAAAATTTACTATATTCATTCCATAAAAGTTAAAAGCTGCATAATAAAAAAATGTCTCAATTGGGTGGAAATTTATTTGAAATCTTGTAACATCTGTGTTTCGAGTTCCGTCCAGAGGTACCCCTTAATAGGTTGGTCACATGACCTCTAGCACATTTCCCCAAATGCCAGAGGCTTCCGAATAGGTGTGATGGCCTAGGGTTTGATAGTGGGTAAACTATGCCCTCATTGGTAGAGTAACACAACGTAAATTAACAAATAATAGTAGCAGGAGTAGTAAAAATAACATGAAATTGTAAAAAATGAAAGTCAACAATTTTACAAACAACTAAGGCACACATATAAATGATGCATGTCACATATGACTAGGAATGTATCCAAATGAGTGAAAATACTAGAATACAGTACTAATCCAAAGTACAAGGGTAAATAATTAAATAAATCCAACAGCTTTGCAAACCATAACTTGGTCTCATGCTCTATAGATCCACAACAATCATGCACCTGAAGTATAAGGGCACGTTATATTGTCTATACCTATAACAATATAATTTGTTTCGGCCAAAATCATGAACGAAACAGGTTGTGAGAAGAATCCCAGTTGGAAATCATCCAAAATATATGCTTAATTTTTTTTGAATATATATATATATATATATATGGTAGAAAATATGAAAAATAATGTAATAAATATTGAATTACTAAAAAGTAAAAAATCCTACAGTTTCAACTACATTCATTTACATTTTTTAAATATACAAATAAAAAATCTCAAGAAACCCTCTTGGATGTTCCCAAAGTCTATCCCCTCTTGTTCATCTTAACAAACATTCTCTGAATAATCACTCACCATCCATTTCCACAGTGGTCATGTAATGGTAATCTACAATACTTTGGGGAATCAATCAATGTGTAATTCCCATTCTGGTTTCACAATGTGGAAATACAGAAACGTTGAGGGAGCACTCACATCAATCCACCCTATGGTCTCACAACGTGAAATTATAACAAACAATCTAGGAAAGCCCTTAGTGTCCATTTCACAAATGGTCAAACTACACAAGGTTACCACAACCCCCGTGTAAGTCAATAGTGCACAAATGATATCTAGCATCCAAAATAAATAACAATATACTACTAGGATAAACTACTACAAATCAAGGCACCTTTAAGTTGGATAAAATCACTCAATCCAAACAGCACTAGGCATAGAAAACAATGAATCCTAACAGGAAAAACAAATCCAAATGAAAAATATCGGTTCTAATATTGGAAAATGAATCCATATATAGGTAATTAAACCCTATTATAAAACACCAACACTAAATCAAGGAATCAATCTATAACAAGAATTAAACGGTTAAATTACCAAAACAAATAATACCTCTAACTATGATATTTGTCACTTTTTAAAATATAATTCAAATAAAAACAATGGATAGGATAAAACCACCTTCCATGATGTTGTATAATCGATATTGTTGAACCTTATTCTTCGAAAATACATACAACACAATAGATCAATGAAAATTTCAAAAACATTCAACCATATATATCTCAATAATGAAGAGAAATCTAGATATGAGGCTCCAGAATAATGAAGAACTAACTGATATGATTCCAACAGAACCAATGGTGTTTGATATAGAGAAAGGATGGCACGATGGGGGCTCAGATAAGAATCATTGGCATAGTCAGTCTGGGATGAGATGAAGCAAAAAAGATGAGTTTTTTTGGAATGAGATGCATCCTCAGTCTAATATATCAAATAAAATTAAAAATAAAAGGCATGTTCTTAAATATTACATGACTTGTATATGCCTTTACTGGGCCCACTTTAGGCAGCCTCCATGTCACCCCACATGGCCATGTACTCAGCCGTTACACGACCTGTATACAACTACACACAGAAACCATGCAGACGACATGTACTCCTATGTACACAGTGTGTAATACTTACATTTCCAGAAATACATCTTTTTTCTCAATAATAATAGAAATCAAGATACATGCCTGAAAATATTATTTGGGTTCTTACAAACATCCCCCATTAAAAATATTTGTCTTCGAATTACCCAAATAAGGTGGTGAAAAGGAATCTTCAAATAGCTCTAGCCACTATGATGGCACATCAGTACCCCTCTCCCATGTCTCATCTTGTACTCGCATGTTCTTCCATAACAACCTTACTAGAGTAATAGAACAGCCACATAGATTCATTACCCTACGATCAACGATATGGAGAAGATGATCTTTGAGAATGGAATCCACCTCCAAATCACCCAATATAAGTTGAAAAACATGATATAGATCAAATAAGTAATTTTCAGCTTAAAAAATGTGGAATAATTATATTATATCTTGGCACCTATGAGATAACTATAACTGATAGGAAATCATTACGACTCTCTCAAAAACTTCAACTGGCCCAACGTATCTCGGTGGAAATTGTTCCATGTATCATAATCATCTTCTGTCCCAACCTCGTTGTGAAACGTATGAAAACATGATATCCGACCTCGATCTCCTGAGGTCATCTTCATCTATCTACAGAAGACTTATATTTTTACTAGGTTGCATCTATACTCTTCTGAATCAATTCCACATCCTCTGTGGTCTCCTGAACAAGACGAGTTCCCATCGTAGATGCCTCTCCTGCCTTAAACCGACACAGTGTTGATGGACAGGGCCTACCATACAAATCTACATAAGGTAATATCTAAATAGTTAATTAAAAAATTTATTGTAGGAATAATCCACCAGGGTTATGTGCTTATCCAAGGAACCTATAATATCTATGACATATTTGCAAAGCATGTCCTCTAGCACTTGAATCATATGTTAAGACTGGCCATCTATTTTAGGAAGGCTACATGTAATCAGATGTACCTATATACCCAAATCCATATGTTGTCCCTATAAGGCCATAGATGTAAAACCAACGTACCTATTAGAAATGATGGAATTCAGAATCCCATGTAAACATACAATTTCTAGGATGAAAAACCTTCCCAACTCAAAAACATTGAATGCCTCCTTGATCGGGATGAAGACTGAAACCATTGTGGTTCACTAAATGACAACCCATTGTGAATGATTTTGGAACCAAGCATGCAGATTAACCCCGAAATAGGTGGGGTTATAAAAATATTCCACTGACGGTGGACATAAACATGTCAACGTCGGTGCAGAGCATCCCTGTAAAAGCTGAGGATCTCGTATGGAGGATTTTAAGCACAAAATTAAATCGTAAAATACCTAGTTTAAATTTGATGCCATGCATGACGTCTGCTCATTGTTGGAGATCACTGATCGAATAATACAATGTCTAATTCTTCTAGATCGTCCACATGTGCTTCATGGAATCCATGGGGGCGTCGTTCATCGTAATCCAGGTGCTAGCCCAGATTTGCGATGATGCATTTTATGCTCCAACGACCACTGCATCGCATCGCTAGCGATGCCCAATAGAGAACTCCATTCTAGCTCCTTGTACCCAGAGCATCTCTCTCTAGAATGTGGGAGAGAGGAGGGGAGAGATAAGATCCATGAATAGTGTTTGGAAAAATCCCCTCCTCTTCTATTTATAGTGCTCAATTAAAATTCCTGGTATCGCTTTGCCGACCCTGAAAACATAACGCACTATCAATTACATTTTATGACTACTAAACTGAGCCATAATTATTATAATCAATTACTTGTAATATATAAAAATATATTACATGATAATAATTGAGTCATTAACTCGACTCGTCGCTCCCATAAATATTAATTGAACCTTGAATAATTAAATATTCGTCAGTTAATATTTTTCCATGTATTTATAAAAACTCGTAAATACAGTTAATAAATAAATTCAATATTCATTATTATAAACATGAATAATATGAATTTATTTATTTCATTGGTGATCGTTTATCATTGGACAAATCCCAGACCCCTGTGGCGGGGCCCGACATGTCCAAAACTCCTATTCCACTGAATAGGGAAGATTCTTGAATACGTTATTGTGTGTGACCCTCTAGTTCCGTATTTCGCCAGTTTTGAATAGTATTTACTGACCAAGAGTGGGATCTAGCAACCCATCCTAGCCCTTGAAGAAATAAGGATTGTCATAGAAGTGACAACCAACCTATGAACACATACTGTGTAATATAATCTCTTCATCTGTAATATCTCATAAAGATGGACACACTCTCGTGTCATCTCCCTTTTCTTGCTTTATTGTTTGTTGATGTAATAGGATTGATTTACCATCGACTACCATGGCCATGGTCTTATAAAGGTACTTCCTTCCATATCAACATGGCCAGAGATATATTACTTCCATAACCCGAAAGTAACAAATCCTTTTGTGACCATTCAACCAATTTCATGCCACCAATGACACACCCGACACAAACTACCTCACCACGACTTCATTCCCATGGGTTTCGTCTTTCATCAAAGTATGAAATCAAATGACATAGATTGGTAATGATCTCAAGTTAGCAGACCATTACACATGATCATAGATAAGAACATCCAATGACACCCAAAACATGTGGAGTTCCTATTTGTGGGATAGTCCTCATGATCTCACTACTATATATTACTATGTGTGAACTTCATGAGAAGAAGTCTCAATGCTTATAATCCCCCTGCATCTGATAGTCAAACATCTACTGTGTCCAATCAGTAAGATGTATCTAGACTATAGAACATATATTTAATATTAATGTCATATTATCTAGAGGTTCTCATTATTTCCTGGGATCTGCTATAACCTTCCAATACGACAATTAATCTTTGGACATTTCCATTTAAATAGTGGATGTAGAAAAGTCTACACTATAATGGTTAGATGACATCATGCATTACATACTATATACACAATATGGTAATCAAAAGAATTTAATAGTTGGGTCTAGGGCACCCACTTTTCCAACACATCATTCCCCCTAGGTGACCAATGAAAACATGTCACGAAGTCCCTCTTGACTTCATTACACTTATACTTGGGAATGGGTAACTACTACAAAATCCATGTTGGTAGCAGATGCACTTCCTTCACCAACTGACAGTTGGGACTCCACATCACAACAACTGAAATAACTCACTTCTTGTCTTGCCTCCAATACTAATTATGTTGATCTCTATACATCTTGGTGACACCGATATGAGCTGCCCAAAATGAGGTATGAAAATCTCACGTCAAGTCCTCGTTTATGTCTTCTAACACCTATACAAATCTTTAGAATCACAAGATATAATTCTCACCCATGGTGAATTTGTGAATAGGGCTATCACTATACATAATCATCCACAGTTCAAGGCCATCAACATCTAATATCTACCTCATTAGCACTCTCTCATGCAAAGTATAGGTAACTACTACCAAAGAAAGAAATGACCGACCCTTTCTATCATGCACCTCAAAATGCATCTTAGATAACATTTCCATAAGCCTCCACACAGAGTTAGCCTCCTAAACTACCTATATCGGATCCCTCCTACTCAACACAATAGCCACTACATTTCCATTCCTATTCTTATATGCATCTAAAAATAAAAGGACTAAAGGTACTCGTCCCACAGTTGTTGTCTTAGACTGAGATCACGCTGAGTAAAGATGTACATGAAAATGTAATGTTTGGTGAAAACCACAATATTTTTCCCCAGAAAATAATGTCTCCAAAAATGTAGAGCATAACGAACTAAAACTAACTCATGATCATGCATTGGGTAATTCCTCTAATGTGGCATCAACTTCTGAGACCTGTATGCAACTACTTCTTCCACCTTCATAAGAATTACTCATATCCTGATACTTGATGCATCATAGTAAACACTATAACAATATAATGGCTCTAAAACTACTATTAGTGCTGAAGATAACATCCCTTTCATATATTTAAATTCCGACTCACAAGAATATGTCCATAGATACTTCACACCCTTCTTAGTTAGGCCTGTCAGTGGCACTACTATGCATGAAAATTAATATATGAAACTTCTGTAGTAACAATCCAGTCCTATAAAAATCAGTACATAAAATACAATATTTTTATTCACTATAGAAAATACTTATCTATCATTCTTAGGGTCCACTAATACTCTTATCTCTATGATAAAATGACCCATGTTGTGAATCTGGTCCATTTAAAAGATTTATTTTTTGAGCATAGCATGTAACTGAATCTCTCTTAGTGTAATCAAGACAATATCAAGATGGATATCTTGGTAATTTTGAGTGTGAGATTACAACAATATATCGCCGATGAAAACTAAAATGAAGCAATCCATTTATGGATAGAATAATCGGATCATTAGTTCCATGGAATCTAATTGTTCGTTCGTGAGACCGAATGACATAACCCCATACCCATATAGACAATACCTACTCTGAAAGGCTGTAATAGGTATATCAGATGGTCTAACTCACAACTTATGATAACTGTATCTCAAGTAGATCTTTCAGAACACTCCGGCTCCTCAAAGGTGATCCAAGAGATAATCAATCCTCAGTAATTGATATCGGTTCTTGACCATCAAATTTTTTAGCTTCCGATAATCCACACAATGCCTGCGGGTACCGCTAACCTTCCATGAAAAAATGACAAGAGAACCCCAAGGAGAAGTAACGGGTCATATGAATCCTTTCACCAATAACTCCTCTATCATATTATTGGGTTCATGTAACTCTGGTGTATCTATCCTATAAAGAGGAATGTACACCATTGATGCTCCTAGAAAATTTTCAATAGAAAAGTCCTCCTCTCTCTGGAGGAATACCTGAAAAGTCCTCTAGAAAAAATCCATTAAATGATCCACTACTAGAGGAACATCCAACTGTGATGTTCTCCTATCATCCAGATACAATCTATCAGTCGAGGTTGTAATTCCTCTCAACACATGATGCTTAGTTTTCTCTCTACTAGCCTGAACATACCCATATGTAGAAACAAATCACCCTTATGTGATGTGAAACACACCATATTATGATAACAATCAACAAAATACTGAAAGGGAAATAATATATCCATTCTAGTAATGAAATCATATCATGTAATCTCTAATACATATGGGTCCTATAATAAGTGACACCACCAACATCAAGAGTTAACTCCCTGAACTGAGGTAGACTAGTCATTCTATTCACCAACTGATTGTCTAGTGTCAATATATCAGTAAAAGTAATGATATAGAGACCATGGATCTCCAAAATATTAATAAATATTAAACTATTGGAAGTCCCTTTATGAAAAAGTTTAGAAGCTAAAACTGACGCAACTAGAATCATACCTATAACTATAGAGGGTTCTAGATCCTTCTCTAGTTGAATATGCTCTATCATAAAATCATGACCTCCACCATGATCCTGTGAAGATGGCTGAGATCATCAAGATGATTGACCCTGCAACTGTAAAAACCCCATTGTCTGAACTCTATTGTCATGACCTCCACCTCGTCCAGAAAAACCCAAATAACTCCAGCCCTAAGTTTATTGTGGGAGTGGATGTCGTAATCCTATATAATGAGTCAAAATAGTACAACTATTGGAAAATCTTGGTGAGAATGTCAGACAAAAATTTTGAAGATGACATATCATGTCGTATGATCAGCACTCCTCTGGGGCTCCCATGAAATGTGACCTCGTATTCCCACTCTTCTCACACTATATGAAAACCCCCTAGACACTCGTGAATGTATTCGTCCTAATCAGATATCCAAGAATGGACTCCCTACCACACTTATTACTATCAGTCTGAGGTGTAATATCTCCATAGGTCGAGCCCCTTGGATCACAACCACATAATCCCTCATATTTTTCTCTATGATCCACACCTGGTTGACTATTGATGTGATAGAAGTAAACATAAAGATGTTCAATTGAGAATGAATGTCATTCCAAATACCATCTGAAAACATCATTTCTAGAATTAACACATCACCACCTAGAATGGGTATAAAGTGATGCAGGTTTGTGAAGAGTGAAGAGTACTGCAAGATTAGTAGTGTACCCTGCTCTAATCTCAAGAACACTCAAGATCAGTCGACCCTAAATGTATCATTGTAGATGAAACCATAGAAGGCACAATTCAACTCAACCCGAGACATAACCTGGTGGAGTTCCGCAAGTGAGATCACATCCCACCATCTCTTAGGGGAATCAAGAAGTATATAAGTAGAGTGTTTCACCATCCTCTCTAGAGGTATCTCCTAATTTTCGAAGATCGATAGCCGGAATTCTAACCATGACCTTATAGCCTGAGGTTCCCCATCACCTGAGAATGTAGAAGGATGCTGCTACAGAAATACCCATGTCAGTTCCGCCATAGATGGGGCAGGATGCAACACACTCTAGAAGGTCTTCATAAACCTCATGAAGCCTTCTCAGAACAATAAATCATCACCTGAATTAGGGAAACCAGCTGGTGCCACGACATGAATGATGGGAGGACTATTTGTAGTCCCCATTCTACGATTTCAAAAGTATGTTAAGTACCATGTATCTGGTGTACAACCATAGGACTTCATGGTGGCATGAATCTAGAAGGTCAAGATCACACCTTCTTTAAAAGATATCAAATACTGAAACATATATGTTATATAAAAGAAAAGTAGGAATAAATCAATGAATTTCATTAAAATATGGATACACCGTGTCTATGACCCCTACACACCGTGTTCCCTTATGTATTTTCATGGGCGTGTACTTCTTCCAAAACTATCAATGTAACATTACATACACATTTCATGTTCTACATTTACACAACTTGTACATTAATCCTTTACCCCATCATGAGTTCCTCTACAAAGCTTAACAACATGGTTCTTTCCGAGAATAATGCTACATGGTGAGTTTGTAGCAGAACCATCATGCACCACTTAGGATTCAACTGCTGGTATCGTTAGTCACCCTGTTAGAGAAACAGATGACTCTACAAGAGCTTTTTATGCATGACATGATGTTTACTAGTTATATTTCATCCACTCATGTCATTAGTCACACGGTCATACACCTGGCCTCTACAACATGGTGTGAAATTTAAATACACAGTGGGTTCCACTACATATATCCCAACCATATGTCCCTGCCCACATAGGCAGTCACACAGTCTAGGATTACACGGAGGGTATATATAGCACATGGTGTGTACTTATGAATTACAGTTCCTTCCCAAATACGATGATACATGACATTTATTCATCAATACACACAATTTATTTTGGATTTTTGAAGACATTAAGCCTCCGAAACTACTCTAGAACCCATAAAAATGCTGAAACAAAAAAGTAAATTTCCAAATTTTGATCCTTGAGGGCCCATACTCCCTACTAATTAATTTTTGGAATCATATTCATGACAAATAACAAAGTATAATAGTTCATGTAACACATGATCCACCGAAATCTGAACCATGAGGGACCATTACACCTGAAGGACAATTGTTTGGCACCCATTCAAATTAATCATTACACAAAAAATACCCTATGAAATAGCTGGTATTCTATCAAGGTATCAATAAAAACAACATGAATATCTAGAACAATATATATCACAACAACATTTAATCTGTAATGAACCCTAAATGGAATGGCAATAATTCATGACATGTGATCTCTAGAAAATTTTTATAAGATGCATGAGATGGTATACCATCGTATCATTAGGTTGAAAAAGAAGTAGAACCTCAATATCATCAATTATAACATCAAAAAAACAATGAATAACCCAATGGTTAAATCAAATAAACTATAAGAATTTTCAATACCAGAAAAATTTCAATATTCGAGTTAAATTAGCTTTTGCTTGTACATGGGTTAGCTAATCACGGGAAAAAATTCATACCAAATATCTATTACTTCCTATCCCTATCTCTAGGATAAAAACATTCTGTCAAATAAAAAAGGAATTTCTCTGATACAACTTTGTAACGTCCCGGTTCTAGGTGCATCCCAGGGGTGCCCCATACCGATTTGGTCACATGCCTTCCAGCGCATTTCCCCGATCGCCAGAGGCTACCGACTAGTATTGAGGGTAAAGGTGTGATATTGGGGAATAAATTACTTCATGGAATAATAACATAATAAAAAAAATAACTAAAAGTAGTAGAAGTATTAATAATAACATTCAACCGTAAAAGCTGGAAGACATCATGTAGATAAACAAATGGATCACACATATAAATGATACATGTCACATGTGTCTAGGAATGCATCAAAACAAGTCACAATGCTATAATACATTTCTAAACCAGTGTAAAAAAAGATAACATGTAAATTACTCTAGCAGCATCACAAGCCTCATCTTGGTCCCTTTCTCTCCAGCAACACAACAATCATGTACTTGAAGTAATAGGGTTCTTGTCCTAGTCTATACCTACAAAAATATAATTTGTATAGGCTGAAATCATGACCCCATCATGGTGTAAGATGAATCCCATTAGGCAACCACACAATGATAAATGCCGAACAGTCAGTGAATATATATATATATGGAAGGTAATATGAAAAATAATGTAATAAACAAGGAAGTACTCAAATGTAAAAACTCCAACAGTTTTAACTACATTCATTTACATTTACTAAATAAACAACTGATAACATCGAGAAACCCTCTGACATGTTATCACAATCTATCTCCTTTTTAGCATAAAAATGTCTATCAGATGAAGAACTCACCATCAATTCCCCCTATGGTCTCAAAATAGAAAACTATAGACACTCTAGGGAAGCCCTCAATGAATAATTCCCCTTGTGGTATCACAACATGGAACTAAAAACACACTGAGGGAGTACTAAATTTCACCCCCTATGCTCTTGTAATGTGAAATTAATACAGAAACTCTGGGAAGGACCTCAACATCTATTTCCTTTATGGTCTATCTACTCCAGGTTCCCACAACCATGTGTAAGTCAATCATTCACAAAAGATATCCATATGCCTAGATAAATCAAAATATACTACTTAGCTAAACAACTAAAATGTATGGAACAAGTATGTTAGATAATGTAACTCTATCCAAACATCACTAGTCAATTACTAAAGAGCATCCTAACCTGAATAACTAGACCCAACAACCAATATAAGTTCAAATAGGGAAAAACACATCCATAATAAGGTAATTAAACACAATTCACAAACAAGTGCCCTAACTCATGAAATCAAGGCATAAAAGGAATTAAATGGTTAAATTCTCAAAACATGTAATACACTACACAAGGATGTTGGGAACATTTTCACATATAATTCCATGAAAATCTATGGATAGGCACATACCTTCCTCGACGTTTTATGATCGATATAGTGGATCCTCGGTCTCTAAATCGACCTAGAACATGGTAGATCTATGAAAACGTCTAAACCAATCAATAATAAGACATCCCATGGAAAAGGATAAATCCATTGAAGAGGATCTAGAAGAAGGAATAGCTCACTGATTCGATTCCAACACAACTAAAATAGGTTGATTCGTAGAACAGACGACGGGTCAGGGGCTCAGAGAATAATTTTTGGCTTCGGTCACTCCTAGACGATACAAAGTGAAAAGATGACCTTTTGGTGAATGAGACATGACCCTAATTCGGTTTATCAAATAAAAATAATACAAGTCCTATTCTTTAAATGTTCACAGTGTGTATATTCCTTTACCAGTCCCCTGTTTATATGGTCACTAGATCACCCCTCATGGGATTGTACTCACTGTTAAGAGACCAATACACAACTTCCCACGACAACCAAGTACATGAAATATACTCCAAAGTGCAAGGTGTGTACTCCTTAAATTTCCAGAAACTGTTATGTTTTTCAAAAACACCATAAATCAGGATCCATACATGAAAAGAAGAGATTAGTTCTTATAAATCTCTTACCTCAAGTTCAACTATCCTAGTAGGTGATATTAACAACATCCATAATCAATATATCATTATTATATATACATAATAAGAAGATATACATATCTATATTGTCATTTATAATAAATTAATATCTTTTTATCGTAGATATTTTTTTCTTTATTGTAGGGGTTAACTAATTCATATTTTTTATATGTATTAATTTAACTATTTCAGTCCTTGAATCCTTCAATGGATTTCATCATCTCTAAATTTTTTTACATTATATAAATTTTACTATATATATTTAGTATATATATATATATAATTATAGTGATCAATAATATTCTGTGATATAAAAATTAATAACACTATTAATGTATTGTGTAGACCGTGCATACACATTAGTGCTCTTATTACATTTAGAAGGATAAAATGAAAGAATGATAAATAATAATTATCATTAAAAAATATTATATCATTTATACAGTGTATATAAATTTAATCTATCCTTATTATAATTCATCCAATGTGTAAATGAAATACTAATCACATAGCGTAATCGAGGTGGTAGTCCACACATCTGCATAAATGATATTAAATATTTTCATCAGATTAGATGGTAATAAGGTAGATAAGACATTATCAGTTTGGAATAATTAATATTTCATAAATTATCGATATATTAATTAGTTTCATCTATTTGACAATCCAAATAAAATAGTAATGGAACATTAATTATGAAACTATATAGAGATGGTAAATCTTATACAAACATGAGTTATGTTTCAAATATTACTATGTGAAAAAATAGATGGAATTATATTGTCCGATAATGATATTGAAATCCATATATATTTTGTATACATTAGTTATTATTTTATGTTGGTCAAAAAATATTTAGAGGAATTAAAATAATAAAAAATATGAATAGATCGGAAAATAAAATTACTTCTTCTTTGGTAGACATAATTTATATTAATTCTTAACTATCCTTGGATTTTCGTATTATTATAATTTTCACCTATAATTCCCGGAAATTAGATTTTATAATATTATGGGTAGTTTTGGGCATGATAGTTTTCTCAATGTGTTGAGAAGAAAATGTTAGAATGGGGTTCCTTTGATAAGTTAAGGGAGGGGAATTCATTAAATTCACTAATGTTTTAAATTAATATTAATTATTTTTCATTTTAAAATGTTATAAATGAGATATAATTTTATGTTTATATCAGAATGAGCCCAAATATTCTCATAAAATATAATTTGAACAATTTTTTGTTTTCTTATCTCCTTTAACATTTTCTTTATGCCCTAGTTATTCTTTTTTAAAACTATAAAAATATCAAAATTCTAATTTCATAAAACATCAAACATTTTATTAGAAAAAGAAAAAAAAAATTACAAACTGAGTATGTTTTATTTTTTTAATCCATATACCTTTATCATTATTAATGATATGATATTTTTTGAAAATTAAATAAATTAATTTTATATTCTGTATTATAAAATATATTTATTGTCTTTAGACAAAAGTTATTTAATTATAAATGGAAAATAAAAAGGAATCAATGTAAATAAAATTTATATCATTAAAACATCCATAATAATTTATATTAATCTATAATGTTCATTGGACTCAATAAATCATTCATTAAATATTAATTTTATTTTTTAAATTAATATACAATGTTTTTTACCACATACATTAACAATGTTTTGGTATGGCATAATAATTTAATGTAAATATTTCACCAATTAAAATTATAAATAAATTATTATCAAATTTTCACCGTATCTAAAATAACATATTGTTACCAAATATATGTTTTCGTATCCCAATCACAAAATTTTATTCATAGTAAAGTAAAGTGAGTGACTTTTTAGACATTTTCATTGACATAAATTTTACAGTATAAATGATCAAATCGATATGGGAAAAAATTCCATATTATTATTTTGGATGATAATTGATGAAATTTACTAATATAATTAAATAATTTAAATTATCTTCATCTTTATTGGTACAACCATTGAGTTATGTTCATGTTAAAGATCAGTTATATACATTCTCATGAAGGATGCGATTAACATATCATGGATCTTGTAGTGATTCAGTGGAACCACTAAGTGATAAGATATTTCCTGGTTACAATCATTTATTTTTATTCAATCAATACAAATATTTATCCAAATTCAGTTCTTTCAAAATCTCACAACTTTATTCTATAGATATATTTATAGGAATGACATGTCCCCTAATTAGAACCCTTAATCAAATCATGTTCTATCGTCATAATTTCATTATACACATTTAGGCTCTCTATATGTTATTGAATGTATATAAACTTATCAAACATTTCATTGTCTATATTTGGTACTAATATATTTATTTATCCATCTTTCTCCCAATCTAACAGAGTTATGCACATCCTTATATAGGGGGATTCATAATAATCAATATAATCGATTAAGTGAAATCTAATTTTGTAAAATTAATCTATAAATGAAAAAAATTTATCTCAAAACCATAAATGTTCATTTAAAATACTCTAGAAATGTATTCTAGGTTTTTAATTATACCCTTAGTTAAACAATCTATCTGAGGATGATATGAAATTCGTATACAAAACTACGTACATAGTGCTTAATAACAATATTTCATGATCATAATTATAAACCTCAATCCCCATTCATATATAATTGGGTGTGTTACTATATAAAATCCTAGAAAAACCATAATGTATAATAGATTAATTTGATCAAAAGATACATATTCTCTAGTACAAAAATGCATATTAATAATGTTATATACTGAAATAAATATAGTACTATGACTTATATATCGTTTGGGAGTACAAAGAAAAAGTACATCGTAATTTTTTCCAATTTAAATATTTTTATAAATAATTTTTTTAACAACCCATTATAACTCTAAAACAAGGAATTAACATACTTAGAAACTTATAATCCATATATATACAAAAAATAAATCTTTTCTTGTAATCCTTGTTTAAATACTCCTTAAAATTTATATATATATTTTTACTGGTAGGATAAATAGAAAATTTTTAATTTATATAATAATAATAAATAACACTTAATTTAAATTAGTTATTTAAATATAACATACTTAATTACAATGATTTTTCTTTATAGCATGATCATAGCTGAACTCAGGAACATTCCACCCCTTCTTTTTTAATTACATATCAAGAATTTATGATTTTTTAATCATCTCATGGATTAATGGTTGATGATTAATTTGAGAAAGATATCAGATTTTCCATTTCCATAAGGATTCATAATCCAAATAATATTAATCCATTAATATTGTATCACAGTCAATCATTAATTATAATCTATCATAGTTTTTCTCCCTCAAAACATCATCTGCATTGTTTTTCATTTTATTGTGTTAATGTATTGAAAAATTCTAATCATTATTAATGTAAAATTATATTATATTGTTGATATTATAATAATTATACTTAAATATATATATCAAATTTTATAACAAATATATATATCTCATATTTAACCACATAGATTTTTAGTCAACATCTTTAATGTAAAAATTACCACTTCTATATCCTAATAAAATTTCGATTAATTTTATTGGAAAATATTCAACTACTAATGGATATTATATTCCACTGTCATTATGCATCAGGAAAAAAATGTAACCTTTTTTAATCCATTTCTATGATTCAAAATCCCCTCCACACTGTTTGTTAGTATATTCATAGTCATGTTAACCAATCATCTTGTTAGTTCATTGAAATGATCTTCAAAATCAACTAGCTACAAGAACGTAACCATTTCGAGTTGACATGATGATTGTATTAGATAGTCGTGGGAAATCAATCACACAAATTGTATAGTATCTAGATATACCAATAAAAATATATAACTCTTATGGAATGTTTTTTCTACATGATTTCACAATATTTTATAACTATGGAAGATCTACTCATATTACATCACTTAAGATGATAGATCTAGAGAATGAAACTATTTAAAAAAAATTACAACTTAGTAAATTTAGAATATAGAATCTATTTATTCTTTCTCATCAATACAATTATCAAATATTATTCATTATATTAAATTTTAATAAATCATATATAAATATCATCGATAAAAATAACAACAGTTTGCTCATGGAATTTCATAAATAATCTATTAATTAAAACCATTAAGATAAAATAATTATTGGTAATTACATAAACTATGACTATAACATCATAATGACAATATATTTTATGAAATTTTATAATGGGAATATTTCCCATTATGACCCATAGATGATATAATACATATCAAATAACCACCATGGTGAAATATAGATCTCCTGATTATAGTTTAATGAAAACAAAAATATGGGGTAGATGATTCTATTTCTTAATAATTCTCATAATATATTCCTAATAATAAGTAAAATAATTAATTTATCATTTATCATTATAAAAAAAGAGAATTAGAGGACACTAGGCTTAATAAATATACATAATGAATCCCATAAATATATCATATGGGGAGTTTCATCATTGATTCATTTAATGTAATTTTAGAAATTTTCTATAAAGTATTTGAAATAAATATACTAACAGTTTTGAGATCTATTGAAATATCAAATCCACTTTTCATGGGAATTCATGAAAACAGATCTAGATATATATAAAAAGCTACCATAAAATATAAAAAACATTAATATTGAACTTTTCCTCAACCATCTATGATATATATCCCTCTTGAAGAAGTAGAAACCCCCATACGATGGATGTAATTTATATTTGGAGTTCAGCTTCATCCTCACATTGAATGAAAATCCTAGAATTATTGGTATAATCGAATATATATTCACTTACCAAAAAATTGATATGGGATTTATACTATATTATTATTTACTTTCCCAAAATCACATAGAATTACACTGTTGGTATAATAAAAAGATTCACTAGAAAAAAATTCCCATTAACCTATATCATACAATAGTTATATATTTCAAATATAATAATCATCCTATTAGGATTTTTCACTACCATATCACATTATAAATATTGAGTGGGTGAAGTAATTCAATATAAAAAAAATTTATATATAATACTTCATAGATCATTTTTCAAATAAATAATATAATAATCTAGAATTGATGATAATAATACCATTCGTCACATCTATTAGAATTACAGATTCATCTATAGTACTTATATATGGTGGGATTTGTCCCATTTCTTTCCCATGTGGAAATTTCCCCAGAATAATAGGGATCAATTTTTTAAAATTTCCCATATCATTATGTTTTATGTAACATATGGTAGTATTTTGTTTATCTTCCTTACAATTATTTTTCAATGACCCTTATGCACGAAGATGTGACATACCCATAAAATATGCAATCATATATAGGATTTTTGTTTCAAAAATTTAAACATGATAATAGTTTTCTATCATTGGTTTCATTGATTTGTTCCTTTTATCATACTTTGTATCCAAATAAATTTTTGTATTTATTTCCCTTTAATATTTTGGACCATGAAAACTCATTTGTTTCATGATGTAACATGATACTACATCATCCTATGATGAATAAATGAAATAAACAAGATCCTTTTGAGATTTTTAGCTACCAAATCAATAAAAATGTGAAATATTTCTTTTTTAATATGTGTTTATTCCAAAATATAACCACTAATTTTGTAAATATAGCATCATATTCTTATAAATTTTTTTCCTTGTTCCATTTTGTATGGAACATCATCAACATTCAATCTATTTATTTATGGGGGAAATTTTTTTCTATTAATGTCGCAATAAATGTTCTTCATTCCTGGTTTCATATTTGTTCAACTTATTTAGTTTTTTGGAAAATTTACCACAATTGATCAAAATATACATTAAAATAATGGACTAATATAATTTCATTACATTCTTTGTATTCAGATAAATATTTGAGGCACACAATATATTAATAATCTATGATTGAATTAATAGTTTAACTAAATGATAGAGTCTTTTAAAACATTATGTATTCCATCATAGATGAAACACACAATGGATGAATATGTTGTTTCACATATTTCATCATACTTTTCATAACCTGATTAATCTTCACAAATAATATCATGATATACTTTGTTCTAAAATAATATATGTTTGCTTTCCTTGTAAATAAATCCATTTATTTTCTATGTGTTCTCCTCATCATTATTACATTTTAAACTAATATTAAATAATATAACACATTGAGTTAGATAATAATAATCATGAATATTGATTCATAAAAAATTTATCTTATGGAAAACGTTTTCAACGACTATATACAATTAATATAATTTCAGGTTTTATATGCTTATTTAAAATCTTGATCCCAACATTTATATTAAATATCCCTATGATATGTTTTATAAAAGCCACTACACCAGTCACTTGGGAGCAATGTATACATTAATATAATTTCATATGATACAAGGGATCCTATCTTCAAGGGACAATCCTTTTTGTTGTCCAGAAGAACATGACACATAAATTATTAACATATAACATTAGAAATATAAAACACATTGTCTAAAAAATAGTCTTTCATCATTAAAATTATTCACTATAAACTTCTTGATATCCATTGAAGGGAATGAAAATAATGGGTGAGATCCTATGACCATTAATGATTCTGTAAAATGGAAGTTGTAGTGAATAAAAATGAAATAATAAATAGGTCAAGGTAAATAATAGAAAAAACATTGAATTATATCAATATCTTGATAGAAAATAATTATGGAAAATATAAAATTAATTAATTATATTTATAACAGTTATAAAATTATCAATTATGGTGGTGCATAATATTTGATTCCATTTTTTCCAAATTAGTGATATCTTTTTTATCAATGAATTCTTCCATGATAGTTTAATTGTGGGGTATATATAATGTAACACCCATTTAATTTATAAAATTCCTTTTCATAATGATTCATGTTGATTATCATGGGTATATATAAAACTGAAACAATATATAACTGATTTTTTAATGAATTCTTAAAGTATTCAATGATTAATTTTATTCTTAAACATTATGTGTTGTCATAAAATGACTATATTGAGGAAAGAATATATAATATTTTTATTTACTAGTTAATATAATATATTCCTTAGTAATAAAATATATATAAATAGTTTATATTATTGTTAATAAGAATATTTGGTATATAAATAATATTTTAATTTGTGATATCATTAATTTCCAATGAAAAATAATAATAGGAATGTAAATTTTTCAATATCAAGATCAGGAAAAAATAATCAATAGTAGATAAATGGAATACAACCATATATTAATCTGAAATATTTTTTGTGGTAATATCTTGTAATAAATAAAATATAATATAATAGAGGGTAAATATTAGTATATCCATTGATTAAAGGGTTTTATTTTTGAAACAAATTTAAACATGTATAATAACATAAATTTCCAAATATTCTTTTCTAGATAACAGTGTATTTTAACATAATATATTTTAAAAAGAAAAATTATTTATTTAATGTTGAAATAAATTTGAAAATTATCCATTTAAAATATGTTATAGAAAATCCATTCAAAAAATGTGAAATTTAATGGTACCATACAATATTTTTAATAAACCCTTTTTTAAAATAATTATATTTATAAAAGAAAATATTATAAAATATGGATTTGAATGAACTTTATATCCTATTAAAAGAAATGAGTTATTGATTATTCCTTACCTAAACTTATTTTTCTTATTCACATGAAAAATAAAGGAAAATTATGAATAAAATATGTAACATCCAAAAATATCCATATGAAAATAAAATATTTCAAGCTTATATAGGATAAATTACTATATGATTTCAAAAATATATAAGATATACAAAAATAAAATTAATGAGTAAAATAAATTCATACCCCTTTGAATTTTTTTTAATAGTAACCACTTAAAATAGTAACATGAATATGGAAATTAATTATATTGTTATGAATATATATTATTTTTTAATACCTCAAATGTGTATAATATATAAATAGTAAATATAATTAACTACATAATAAAAATTATGTCTCAATGGATGGAATGTTGATTCAAAATATCATTCCTTATGTTTTAGATTCATTGTATGTTAATTTATCCTAATGTAAAATACATTTATATTTATAATAATTACAGAATATTAAAATTTGAATATCTTTAATGTTATATAAAACCAATTTATAATATTTTTCACATGTTTGATTACAATTCATTATTTCTGGTGTAAAGTGATTTATTATTCATCAATGTTTTACATAAGTAGTTTCAGTCCTTGAATATTTGACATGGTTTCATCGATTATATAATATTATTTTTTAATTTAATTATACTATAAATTCAATATAAATATATTTAGAGTAATCCATTAAGGTTTGCGATAGAAAAATAAATTAAACTATTCATAGAGGTAGTAGATCATACATATGAATGGATGCTATCTTTACTTTTCTTTATATGGAAAAAAGAGAGGAAAATAATAATTAAAATTAAAGAATAATTTTCCTACAATATATATATATATATTCCTTAAATATGTATTTTTTAAATTAATGAAATGCATTTATTAATAATGGATCACATCACTTCATAGATGTGGTAGTCTATTTGTAAGTGTGATATTTGTTACACTTTTCAATTGGGATAAAAGTAAGATGGCAGATATTATATGATATTTCAAAACTAAATATTATTTCTTAAGTATCATATATATTCATTAGTACCATATTTATAACCATATTTGAAATGGTAATTAAAAAATTATTAAACCGTTATAGGGACAAGGTAGGCCATACATATACAAGAGATTTGTTTTTCATTTTTTATTGAATTTAAAATTATTTAAATTAGTTTTATGTTAAAATAAAAACATATATTTATATTTTTATAATCTATATTTTCTATTTTATTATCAGTACATTTAATTTATCAGTATTATTATAAAAAATAATCATTAATGATTTTGTAATTTAAATTACCACTTCATTAGTAGACTTGATAGAAATCCTTTCCTATGGACCCTTGTAATGGTAATTATAGAAAACCATAGCTTATAGATCATTTATTCATGATTTTTTATGATGAATGTACATGGTTTTTCTAAGATACATTTCCAACTATATTGTATATAAAATAATGAACATTATTCTTTTAATAACGGATGTGAGGGGAATTTATTAATTTCATAAAGTATAAACATTATATAAATTATTTTTTTCCCAAATTGATAAAAATTAATTTAATTAAATGATTAATGGGAATTATTATAAATCCTCTCATAGAATAAAATTTTTACATGTTTTTTATGTTTTTACACATATCATTCGGTTTTAGCCCATAGTCAAAAGTTTTACCAATATTTATGGGTAAACATGTTACTATAGAATGATAAAAGAAACATTATTGGATACTATTTATTATAATCCATATACAATTTAATTAGAATTATATATAATTTTATAAATTATAAATCATTTATTAATTTTTTTTAATATTAATGATAATTAATTTCATTTTTCAACTATTCAATTTCTTTTAAATTTAGAATAACCAAAAAGATGTTGAATTAAAAAATAATCCTCCAAAAACTCTATACATGTTACTTTTATCAATAATATTAATTAGAAACTACTAATAATTAATAAAAATTTATTATATAAATAATAAAATAATTTTCATAATTTTCTACTACTTGCACGAGCACTATACAGGTGTTGCATATTCCATTATGATAAATTTTAATAGTAAAAATTAATTTTAAATTTCAATGAATAATAAAATTATTATTATTTAACATAATACTTAATAATGAAAATTAAAGTTTTTTCATCCCTATCATAATATCATATATAAACTGAATGCTAGATAGTGAAATTTTTTATATTATCTATAAATTAAATAATATAATTGTCAATATCAATGATAAATTGAAAAAAATTAAAAAATATATATTACATGATAATTAAAGATGAGTTTTACACATCAAATTAAAAATAAAATGTGTTTTATATTTTCTTTTAATTTCATATCACATTATTAAAAGATTAATTAAAAGATATACCGTTTACGATGGTGATAAATTTCATAATAGTTATGATTCAAATATGTAAAAATAAAAAGGGATTATTTTCAAAATATAAAAATCAAAATTATAAATATGGAATAAATTTTATGAAATTTTATAGATATATGTCTTGTAAACAATTATAAAAATAATCATGCAAAACATGATGAAAAGAATTTCCCAAACAACATGTTTTATGGATAAAAATAGACAAATATCAAATGTCAATAAAAATATGGTCCTAATATAAGTAAAATGGTTATAAAATCACTTAAATAAAAATAAAAAATTTATTTATTTGAGGATGATAAATGATTGAAAATTTTCATTATTCAATGAAAAATATATATTTTTCGAAAAAAATACATAATTAATCCAATGATAAGGAAGATTAAAAAATATATATTTATAACATATTGATACAGAAATAAATTTTCGCAATTTATCTAATCTCAATATCATGTGTTATGAATCAAATAAATGAAATTAAATTTAGATGAAAATAGATTTATCATATAATGTTATGTTGTTATATTATGATAAAATTTGGAGAATTTTTTTGGGATATTCATACTTCTTAGTCTAATGATTTAATATTTATTTATACATAAATTTTTAAAAAGTTATGAATTTTTGTATTAAACTATTTATTAAAATAGATTTTCATGTTTTAAACGATTATTTGTCATGAAATGACATCATTATTTATATATAATTATTTGGATTATATATACTTTCGGACCTTATGATAGGTTAGATATGGTAATGATTATTTGTATATAGAGAACCTGATCACATTAATTATTTTATATGAAATTATAGGTTGTATTTTCCCTGATATATTAAATTTTTATTTAATTACATATATGATTTCATTAACACAATATATATAGATTTTTTTTTAAAAAATATTTTTTATAAATATAAAAGTACATAAAAATTGATAAATTTGAAATATTAAAGAATGGAATGTTTAGTTAGGTTTTATCTGGGATTACTCCTCAATTCATTTGATATTTTTTCTAAAGAGATCAATTTTTCTTATAGTATCCGAATTTAGTTCTATTTCATTAATATTGTGATAACCTAGATAAACAAATCTATCACGGTAAATTACGCTAAATTTCCAATAAGTATGGTCAAAGGCGATTTAATCATTTTGAAACCCTTAACAACCCATTGATTATAAGGCCCCAGCCTTAAACCTTACATAATATTGAGTTATCACAAGATTACACGTTGAGGATCTTTTCAGGTTTAGAGTTTTAGAGAATTAGATCATAAAACTTGCATTACATTCCACATATAAACAAAGTGGTTACATAAAGATAGTATTATTCATTCCTATCAATGGAAACATATTTAAAATAAAACATGGATTCATTCTTGACACTTCCTTGACACTATCATCATATCATGTACCTTTCCCTTGACCTGTGAAAAACATTTCAAACAAACTTGGGATGAGCATAAAAAGCTCAGTAAGGGATATAAAAATATGGAAAGGAAACATGGGTACATATATACATAAGGATGAGATAATACTTTACCCATAAAACATAATCACTTTAACATACCTCATCAAATAATGAATAAATCATAGAAATCATAAGACATAAAGGTAACTTGAGGCACTCATAACATTCTTAAGTAGGGAGTAACCCTCTTGGTTACGTTTGGAATACCCATCACAGTATATTCCCTAAATCTCTTCGTAGAAACCTTAACGATTCACTCCTTCGCGTTACCCAATACATTGGAGAGCTATATTGGGATCACCTGCCCTTAGTTTATCACGGAACCACCCGTCTTCATAATAATGCCCAAGAACCTCAACATAATCGTATCACATAAAACATGCATAAAGGAAACATAACATTTCCAACATTCAATCACAATATATCAATACAACACATTGATATAAAAACATTATGAAAACCATTTTCAATACCAAAATAAAAGAAAAGTAAAACATGGTATTTATTTTTCATTTAAAAAGAAGGTATGGCTTGTAGAGGAAGCCGAAACCCAAATGATGGTCACGGCGGCGGAGAAGTCATTGTCACCGCATACGTACGAAAAAAACATTCCCTTTTGTCATTTAGTAAATGCTTTGTATAAAAGATATTCCTTTTGAATAAACGTAAAAGTCAAAGGGGTTTATACACCGTATAAAAGAAGGTTGTGTAAAAAACAAAATATGCCTCAATGAAAGGAGATTGAGAAGAAGTCTCATACAAAGATCATTTTTAAAATAAAATTGATCTATTATGTGTATTCACTATATGTACACATAAAGAAAGTAAAAATACAAGATAGGACATAATAATATCATGACATAATTTGAAAGTAGAAGATTAACCCAACGAATGGTAATTGGGTTAAGAAGTTCCCTTGCCTCGTATCCGACTTGACCCGACCGTCCATTAATCTCCTGAATAATAAAATTGATTTAATCCCTAATTTCTTATGAACCTTTCTCAAGATCATTATTCCTTTTATACCATGTTATGAACATCATGTAATCATTTATGTTAATAATGTTCATTTTGTCGGTATTTGGTTCTTATGTCAAAAATAGACTTCTTATACTTACATGTTGTTAATTTGGTCAAAGGTTCGTTATATCCAGAATGATATTAATGATTTGGATAACATATATATCATAGATATTCATCATATACATGTATTTATAATATTACATCACATTTAGAGGTAAGAAATTAAATGCACTGTTCATAGAGACGGTAAGCCGTACGTACGCATGAACGCTACTTCCATTTCTATTTCGTATTTTCTGGAATGGAATCATAATGATATAAGAGTATATTATAATTACAGTATAATAACATAGATAATATCATTTACTTTATCCTTTACACATCCCACATATGGTATAAACGAATCAAATCACTTTCAGGGGGCGGTAGTCCGCACTTCTTAAAATGAATATATCGTGTTTACCCATAATGGAAACCATAATGGTATGCCCAAAAATGAAAAATACAGAATATTATGAAAAGCATAAACATATTATATATCATATATAAAAATAGTGACATCATAATGGCCACCTTTGATGGTGTTAAATGAGTATTGAACAATCATCGTTTCGGGAGGCAGAATTTCGCCATCCACGGAAACCGTATATTCTTTATCTATTTGATGTAGTTTTGTGAGAGTTTAGCTCGAATAAATCTTATTAAAACATCCTAGTATATTTAAGATACTGTTTTTGTTACAAAAGAAGTAAATAAAAAGAGTTTAGGGGGTTGAAGAAGCAAAATAAAACAAATGAACATGAGAGAATGAATTACCTTTAAAAGTGTAACTCCTTTTGATTTGAGCCTAAAGGCTTCCTTTGAAAGTATTCTGCCCAATGGGAATCCTCTAGGATGAGGAGAGGGATGTGGAGAGAGTAAATGGGAAGGGTTTGGCCGAGCCAAAGGCTTGAGGAGTGTGTTAAATGAGGTAGAGGTGGGGGACTTTTATAAGAGGAGAGGAGGGGCACTTTTGGAAATCATGAAACTATTATTTTATTTTCAAACGTTTTTCGAATTTCTATGGTCCCACATTAATATATTTCGAAGATAAGATGATCAGGCTTCTAAATATTCCCATACAATAGTTTTTGGACAAGTTTAGGTCTTAGATATTTCATTATCTTTCCATTTTATTTTAATCGTTAAATAATGAGGTCATCGCTGCATCATCATGATGTCATAAATAATTTAATTTATATAAAGTCTAAAAATTATAAAAAAAATACTGTGATGTAGGAAATCTTTTTATCTTTCCAATGAATATTATTAAAAAAATATGATTGGTATAACCCCTTCTAAAATATTTTTTTTAAAAACATATGATGTTTGTGTCATTTTTACTTTTACATTAAATAAAAAGTTATTAATGACATTTCCCAACCAAAGTGTCTCCATGGGGTCCCCAAGTTGACCCATGGCTTGTATTGGTCGGCCATGACACAACCAATGAGGGTAGGACATGTGTCAAGCTCATATCATACTATTAAAACATTATTTTTACCATAAACTACACTAATTACCACTAATCGCGATTAAAAACTTAATAACTTACTATTCACCAAAAAAATATTTTAATCTCATTGAACCACATTTTACTTCTTAATGAAAACCATGTATGTTGGATTTTTGAAATTCAAAACACAATGATGGAAAAATTTCATTTAAACGGAAAATCAGTTTTTTATAAGTACCACTTAGTGGTTTCACTATTCATCAAAAATTGAAGTTTTTCAGAAAATTACCAAAAATTCACCCTAAGCTATATTTGATATTCCGAATTCAAAAATTAAGTCTATTTTTCAAAATTAAAAACATATAAGTCACATTAATTAATTTAATAATTAATTCCCGCTGTCAGAGCAAATAGCGTGTTTTTATAAAACTATAAGTATCAAAAGATTGACACCAGTTTAAGTCTAATTTCAAAGTGAAATTGATTTCAATGAACACAATTGGATTAAATGGTAAAAATATATTCAGATTACACATTAATACCAATTCAAAAGATAATATAATCATATAAATAAATTAGACTAAGAAGCCATTTTGATGTAAAATGCAGTATTTTTCACTATTCATAAAAAAATGAACATTGTCAGAAAAATACCAAAAAATCACACAAAGTAAATTTTGATGTCCCAATCATAAAGAATAAGTTTATTTTGACAAACATAGATTATAAAATTTTCAAAAGATAGATTCAAAAATGGTTTGCCATCAAAAGTCATTAAAAGAATCTTTTAAAAATATTAGTGTATTCCATGCTTAAGATTGGATTTATTTTCATTTTAAGCCTCTAAAACACTATCTAATTCATTAATAGACATATATAAAAAATATCTATTATTAATTACTTACTTAGGATGTTACATCCTTCCCCCCTTTATAAAATTGCGTCCCCGCAATTTATTTACGTATCAAATAAATGGGAGTACTTATCCCTCATTGCATTTTCAGATTCCCATGTTGCCTCTTCAATCATGTGGTTTTTTCACAAAACCTTTACCTGCTTAATAACCTTATTCCGTAACACTTGATCCCTGTGGTCAAGAATCTGGACCGGTTGTTCCTCATAAGATAGGTTCTCTTCCAGCTGAACTACCTCTGGACTCAAAACATGAGATGGATCTGGCATATACTTTATCAACATCAAAACGTTAAAAACATTGTGCACCTGAGATAAACTCGGAGGTAAATCTACCCGGTATGAAACTGATCCAACTCTCTCCAGAATTTCATATGGTCCAATAAACCGTGGACTCAACTTCCCTTTCTTACCAAATCTCATCACACTTTTCCAAGGAGAAACCTTGAGAAAAACATGATCACCTACCTCGAAAGATAGATCCTTCCTCCGGTTATCCGCATAACTCTTCTGCCTGCTCTGAGCTGTTCTCATGTTCTTCTGAATCAGATGAACTTGTTCTGCCATCTCTTATACCAATTCTTGTCCCATCAACTTCCTTTCACCCACTTCATCCCAGAAAGCTGGAGTTCGACACTGATTCCCATAGAATGCCTCAAATGGTTCCATCTGTATACTGGAATTAAAACTGTTATTATATGAAAAATGAACCAAAGAAAGATGTTGGTCCCAACTTCCCTGATAATCCATAGAGAAAGAATGTAGAATATCCTCCAATGTCTGAATTGTTCGTTCTGACTTCCCATCTGATTGAGGATGAAAAGCTATACTAAAATTTAATTCAGTACCCAATGACTTCTGAAAGCCTTTCCAAAAGTTAGAAGTAAACCTGTGATCACGATCCGATACAATGGAGATAGGAACTCCATGTAACCTGACTATCTCTTTAAGATACAAACTGGAAAGTTGATCAAGAGAGAAAGTATCTCGTATAGAAAGTAAATGAGCAGACCTGGTCAAGCGATCAACAATAACCCAGATTGCATTATTATCTCGATATCTCTTCAGGAATCCCACAAAAAAGACCATGGATATATTCTCCAATTTCCACTCTGGCACTAATAAAGGCTGAAGCATCCCTTTCGGTAACTGCCGCTCTGCTTTAACCTGCTGACAAGTCAAACACTACACAGTAAAATCAGCAATATCTCTTTTCATTCCATCCCACCAGTAATACTCCCGTAAATCTCTATACATCTTAGTACTGCCCAGATGAACTGAAAACGGAGAACAATGAGCTTCACATAAAAACTCTCTGTTCAACTGTGAATCACAAGGCACACACAATCTCTTCCCAAATCTCAAAACACAATCATTATCAATGTTGAATTCAGGCAACTTACCTTTCTGAACCAGCTCAACCTTTTTCTGCAACTCACTGTCTTGCTTCTGTGCTTGCTGGATTCTTTCTGATAGAGAATATCTCACTGATACCTGAAAAAAAACAGAAGGACTTCCGGACCCAAAAACTTTTATGGCAAATTTCATCAAATACATAACCAAAGGATCACGTTCCAAATGCAACATTGTTAATGAAGCATTACTTTTTCGACTCAAAGCATCAGCCACTTTATTCGCTTTTCCCGGATGGTAATGAATTATAGAATCATAATCCTTGATTAATTCTAGACATCTTATTTGTCTCATTTTTAACTCTTTCTGATTGAATATATACTTTAAACTTTTTTGATCGGTATATATTTCACACTTTACTCCATACAAATGATTCCTCCAAATTTTTAAAGCAAAAAAAATAGCAGCTAATTCCAAATCATGTTTAGGGTAATTTACCTCATGAGTTTTTAACTGTCGTGAAGCATAAGAAATTACCTGATCATTCTGCATTAGGATGCAACTAAGTCCTTTCAATGAAGCATCACTGTATATAACAAACTCACCATTCCTGGTAGGTAGTGCCAAAACTGGAGCATTCACCAATCTTATTTTCAATTCTTGAAAACAATCATCACATTCATTTGTCCAGATAAACTTAACATCCTTCCGAGTTAGCTTAGTCATTGGACTAGATAACTGTGAAAAATTTCTAACAAACCTTCGGTAATAGCCTGCCAAACCAAGGATTCTACGAATCTCGGTTACATTTGTGGGTCTTGGCCATTCTTCCACAACTTTTGTTTTTGCAGGATCAACAGTTATCCCATCTTTAGAAACAATGTGACCAAGGAAATGAAATTTGTTGCAACCAAAACTCACACTTGCTGAATTTCCCATACAATTTTTTATCTTTTAAGGTTTGCAAGATAACCCTTAAATGACATTCATGCTCCTCTTTACTTTTAGAAAACACCAAAATGTCATCAATGAAAACCACCACAATCTTATCCAAGAACTCATAGAAAATTATATTCATTAAGTCCATGAATACAACAGGTTCATTGGTTATCCCAAAAGGCATTACTAAAAATTAATAATGGTCATATCTCATACGGAACGCGGTCTTCGGAATATCTGCCTCCTTTACCTTCAGCTTATGGTACCCCGATCTCAGGTCAATATTTGAAAAAAACTGAGCTCCCTGGAGCTGATACAACTTCATTTGATGGCCCGACATTTGCTGAAGTAGTTACAAAGGATTTCACCACCCCTTTCTGCATGTAGTCTAACTGCTTCCAAACACTCAAGCTCTTTGTTGGACACTCGTTTGTATAGTGACCCATCTCATTGCACTTATAACATTTCACTAACTGTAAATAAAATTTGTTCTTACCTTCACCTTGATCCTTTTCAGTGCAATCACGAGCCTTATGTCCCAACTTACCACATCGGTTGCACTTCCATAATTAAGAAGACATTCCCCAGCATGCCTTTTGCCACATTTATCACAAACTGGAAACTTAGTTTTCTTACCATCAGACTTTTTTGAAGAATTCTTACCTTTCTCCTGCCACCTCGGTCTCTTCATCTGTTGGTTGTTATAGAACACTTGGTCATCGGAAAACTCCATTTCCTCCTTCTCAGCACATCGAACAGGCTTTTCAAAACTTTTAAACTCACAAGAAGCTAATGCCCTTTAATATTTCGGCTTTAATCCTAAGTAAAAATGATTGATTTTACTATCAAGGTCTCGGATAAAATTTGGAGCATACCTTGCCAATCGAGTGAACCTTTCTTCATAGGCAGCCATTGAGTCTTCCTCTTGCCTCAATTCCAAGAATTGCTTTTCTATCCTAAGTCGAACAGCCTTAGGAAAATACTTCTCAAGAAACATCCCTTTTAATTCCTCCCAGTCGAGAGCATCAATCTCATCAGCGTCCCTGATATTTTTAACCATCGACCACCACTGATCTGCCTCACCCTCCAAACGGTAAATAGCAAGACTAACATTTGGATTGTTTGAACACCCCATGACATCAAAAATATTCTCCGGTGCTTTAATCCACCCTTCAGCTAGCATAGGGTCAGATGATCCTCTGAATGATGGTGGATGTTACCTCATGAAATGTTCCACCACTGACATGTTCCTCTGCGGTTGATCTGGATGATCTCGTGCATGGATACCACCACCATTTATCGCTTGAGTCAACTGTGCCATCACTGCAACAAACTGTTCAGTTCCAATTCCGACCATCTCAGGATGCTGATTCGGAAGGTTATTTACTTCTGTATGCCTTCCTAGCACTGCTTCCCTATTTCCTCTATGGAAAACCATTCTGAACAAACATGTCTTAGATGAAGCAACATGGTAATCTTCAAATGCTATATCACTTCAATTTAACCATAAATTTTTTTTTGGATAATCATTTAATAGAATTCTAACTCCTAAAGTTATCTAAACTGACCTCTGATACCAACTATAAGGCCCCAGCCTTAAAACTTACATAATCTTGAGTTATCACAAGATTACACGTTGAGGATCTTTTCAGGTTTAGAGTTTTAGAGAATTAGATCATAAAACTTGCATTACATTCCACATATAAACAAAGTGGTTACATAAAGATAGTATTATTCATTCCCATAAATGGAAATATATTTAAAATAAAACATGGATTCATTCTTGACACTTCATTGACACTATCATCATATCATATACCTTTCCCTTGACCTGTGAAAAACATTTCAAAAAAACTTGGGATGAACATAAAAAGCTCAGTAAGGGATATAAAAATATGGAAAGTAAACATGTGTACATATATACATAAGGATGAGATCATACTTTACCCATAAAATATAAGCACTTTAACATACCTCATCAAATCATGAATAAATCATAGAAATCATAAGACATAATGGTAACTTGAGGCATTCATAACATTCTTACATAGGGAGTAACCCTCTTGGTTACGTTTGGAATACCCATCACAGTATATTCACTAAATATCTTCGGATAAACCTTAACGTTTCACTCCTTCGCGTTACCCAATGCATTGGAGAGCTATATCGGGCTCACCTGCCATTAGTTTATCACAGAACCACCCGTCTTCATAATAATTCCCAAGAACCTCAACATAATCGTATCTCATAAAACATGCATAAAGGAAACATAACATTTCCAACTTTCAATCATAAGATATCAATACAACACATTGATATAAAATCATTATGAAAACCATTTTCAATACCAAAATAAACGAAAAGTAAAACATGGTATTTATTTTTCTTTTAAAAAGAAGGTATGGCTTGTAGAGGAAGCCGAAACTCAAATAATGGTCACGACGGCAGAGAAGTCGTTGTCGCCGCATACGTATGACAAAAACATTCCCTTTTGTCATTTAGTAAATTCTTCTTATAAATGATATTTCTTTTGAATAAACGTAAAATTCAAAGGGGTTTATACACCGTATAAAAGAAGGTTATGTATAAAACAAAATATGCCTCAATGAAAGGAGATTGAGACGAAGTCCTATACAAAGATCATTTTTAAAATAAAATAGATATATTATGTGTATTCACTGTAAGTACACATAAAGAAAGTACAAATACAAGATAAGACATAATAATATCATGACATAATTTGAAAGTAGGAGATTAACCCAAAGAATGGTAATTGGGTTAAGAAGATCCCTTACCTCGTATCCGACTTGACCCGAACGTCCTTTAATCTCCTGAATAATAAACATGAGTTAATCCCTACTTGCTTATGAACCTTTTACAAGTTCATTATTCCTTTCATACCATGTTATGAACATCATGTAATCATTTGAGTTAATAATGTTCATTTTGTCAGTATTTGGTTCTTAAGTCAAAAATAGACTTCTTATACTTACATGTTGTTAATTTAGTCAAAGGTTCGTTATATACAGAATGATATTAATGATTTGGATAAAATATATATCATATATATTCATCATATACATGTATTTATAATATTACATCACATTGAGAGGTAAGAAATGAAATGCACCGTTCATGGAGACGGTAAGCCGTACGTACGCATGAACGCAACTTCCATTTCTATTTCGTATTTTCTTGAATAGAATCATAATGATATAAGAGTATATTATAATTCAAGTATAATAAAATATATAATATCATTAACTTTTTCCTTTACACATCCCACATATGGTATTAACGAATCAAATCACTTTCAGGGGGCGGTAGTCCGCACTTCCTAAAATGAAGATATCGTGTTTACCCATAATGGAAACCATAAAGGTATGCCCAAAAATGAAAAATATCGAAGCTTAAGGAAAGAATAGACAAATTATATATCATATATAAAAATAGTGACATCATAATGGCCACCTTTGAAGGTGTTAAATGAGTATTGAACAATCATCGTTTCGGGAGGCAGAATTTCGCCATCCACGGAAACCGTATGTTCATTAACTATTTGATGTAGTTGTGTGAGAGTGTAGATCGAATAAATATTATAACAACATCATAGTATATTTAAGATACTGGTGTTGTTACAAAATTAGTAAATAAAAAGAGTTTAGGGGGTTGGAGAAGTAAAATAAAACAAATGAACATGAGAGAATGAATTACCTTTAAAAGTGTAACTCCTTTTGATTTGAGCCTAAAGGTTTCCTTTGAAAGTATTCTGCCCAAAGGGAATACTCTAGGATGAGGAGAGGGATGTGGAGAGAGTAAATGGGCAGGGTTTGGCCGAGCCAAAGGCTTGAGGAGTGTGTGAAATGAGGTAGAGGTGTGGGCCTTTTATAAGGGTAGAGGAGGGGCACTTTTGGAAATCATGAAACTATTATTTTATTTTCAGAAGTGTTTCGAATTTCTAAGGTCCCACATTGATATATATCAAAGATAAGATGATTAGGCTTCGAACTATTCCCATACAATAGTTTTTTGACAAGTTTCGGTCTTAGATATTACATTATCTTTCCATTTTATTTTAATCGTTAAATAATGAGGTCATCGATGTATCATCATGATGTCATAAATAATTTAATTTATTTAAAGTCTAAAAATTATAAAAAAAATACTATGATGTAGGAAATATTTTTAGCTTTCCAATGAATATTTATAAACAAAAATATGATAAGTATATCCCCTTATAAAAATTGTTTTTGTAAAACATATGATGTTTGTGTCATTTTTACTTTACATTAAATAAAAAGTTATTTATGTCATTTCCCAACCAAAGTGGCTCCATGGGGTCCCCAAGTTGACACATGGCTTTTATTGGTCTGCCATGACACAACCAATGAGGGTAGGACATGTTTCAAGTTCATCTCATACTATTAAAACATTATTTTTACCTTAAACTACACTAATTACCACTAATCGCGATTAAAAACTTAATAACTTACTATTCACCAAAAAAATATTTTAATCTCATTGAACCACATTTTACTTCTTAATGAAAACCATGTATGTCGGATTTTTGAAATTCAAAACACAATGATGGCAAAATTTCATTTAAACGGATAATCAGTTTTTAATAAGTACCACTTAGTGGTTTCACTATTCATCAAAAATTGAAGTTTTTTAGAAAATTACCAAAAATTTACCCTAAGCTATATTTGATATTCCGAATTCAAAAATGAAGTCTATATTACAAAATTCAAAACATATAAGTCACATTAATTAATTTAATAATTAATTCCCGCTGTCAGAGCAAATAGCGTGTTTTTATAAAACAATAAGTATCAAAAGATTGACACCAGTTTAAGTCTAATTTAAAATTGAAATTGATTCCAATGACCACCATTGGATTAAGTGGTAAAAATATATTCAGATTAAACATTAAGACCAATTCAAAAGATAATATAATAATATAAATAAATTAGATTAAGAAGCTGTTTTGATGTAAAATGCAGTATTTTTCACTATTCATAAAAAAATGAACATTGTCAGAAAAATACCAAAAATTCACACAAAGTAAATTTTGATGTCCCAATCATTAAGAATAAGTTTATTTTGAAAAACATAGCTTATAAAATTTTCAAAAGATATATTCAAAAATGGTTTTCCATCAAAACTCAGTAAAACAATCTTTTAAAAATATTTGTGTATTCCATGCTTAAGATTGGATTTATTTTCATTTTAAGCCTCTAAAACACTATCTAATTCATTAATAGACTTAGAAAAAAATGTCTATTATTTATTACTTACTTGGGATGTTACATTGATAGTATCCAGCAAGACCAAGTAAGATATATATCTCAATTAAATTATGTGGTTCCTTATAAGACAAGACAACCTTTAATATTTCAGCATCAACTGATAATAGTTATTCAAAAATGTCGAGACATATGAACATCACCTATTTAAATAGAAAAAATATATATCAAAAGATTTCCAAAAATGGGACTTATATGAATATCTATATCCAATATCAGATGATTCTTGTGATCACACTCAGATTCAGAATAAACCACAATCTCATCCATGAACACTGCCACAAAATTATGATTATATTAATGAAATATCTTATTTTTCAAAGACATAAAAATAATATGATCATTAGTCCCAAGAAAAAGAATCACAATATATTAATAATGCCCACACCTACTATAGAAATATATATTTAATATACTTGACTCCAGAACATTGAACTAATGATTACCCAAATGAATTTTAGAATTTGGAAACTGCCATTCCCCTTTTACTATTCAAAAAAAATCATCCATATAGATAAAAGATACTTTTTATTAACTATATCTATATTCATCATTATATAGTCCATAAAAAATAAATTAGAATTGTCTACCTTATTAGAAATGATCATATGGGATGACCACATTGAAACACTAGGGTAAAAAATCAAATTTTCAATATGTCATCAAACTGAGCCTTGAGAACATTTTTCAAATCTAGTGATATATGGTAAGAAGGTACCAATATCGACTAGGTACCAACAATCAGTTCAATGATAGACTCAACCTCTCTCTCTGGAGGTATATCGGATAACCATCTTGGAAAATGTATGAAATTTCCCGAACAACAATGGTAAGATTTAAAATAGACTAAATATCACAAGGATCAATCATAATAGTAGAAAAAAATTCATAATATCGTGTTGCGAAGGACCCACATGACCCTAACTCTAGTCACACTCCCCTAGAAACCGGTAAGTTCCCGTGTCTATAGAAAGAAACCAAACAAGCTGAGGGAAAAAATCAACCTCATCTTTATATGAGGAATGCCAATGAATTCTAATGATAACATAAAACAGATTCAGATCAAGAAAACAAAAATAACAGACCAAAATAGTATCATCTCTTGATAACGAACATGAGGATTTTGATACCCATACTATTTTCTCATAACTATAGGTGTTTCTAACTCAATAAAAAAAGGATATATGTTCCATTGGAATTTTATGAATATCATCCAAACATGAATATATAAATGAGGGTGAATAAGTAGTATAAAATAATGATATTATTATGAAATATAAAATAAGGACATTACCTCTTACTATAGCTAGACAAATATCATCCACCATTTGAAACACATCTATTGTGTGAAAATTCATTACTCATGTGGTCTACTGCAAGATACCCTTAGTCCATGAAGCATTTGAATGACCCAAGGTAGCCTTTCGATCAGATGAACCTTAATCACAATGAGGTGTATTCATATCCTGGCATTATAACTTTCAGTGACTAATGTGTCCATAACAACATCACATATTTTCCTGAATATGATTATAATGTCTTGTGTGTCTAACCTTGACACACTTATATATTTTTAGAGGGTCATTTATAGTTATCTAAGACGGAATATAAGAGGCTTGTTTCTGAGACCCACCTCCACCACTCATTCGATAATCATTCTACATACTCTTTTTCCCATGTGTTCCACAAATGCATCCACGGAATAGAAGAGATGATGTGGAAAATCCAACATTTTCTTCCTTATTAAACTCATCTATCATATATTTTACTACCATTAACATATAAGTTGAAATCATTAAAATAATTATTTATTTTATAAAGTTTTATTTCAAGCCCTATAGGTACTTTTGGTATATCATATTTTCATTCTTCACCATGTCTGGATAAAAAATCACTGGCTCATCATACCTATTTGTTTACTCCATCACCAAACACTCTTCTGGGTAAAAATAGAGGAACTATATATATTTTTTCAGTACCAACGACTCCGGAAAAAATCTATTTTAAGAACAAGGTATTAAAAGAATTCAAATCCAATTCCAATTGTTTGCATTTATGGTCTATTTAATCACACCATCGCAAACTAGAATCCTCAATCATAAATATTGGACCCAATAACATGATATTTTCAGGATTCTATAAGATTTTGAAGATTTTATTTATCTAATAATGTTAATTCTATACCTCTTCTAGTTTTTTAATTCATTTCATGGATGGTGGTTTCTACACATTAATTTCTCAGATCAATCTATATATCCTCTTGATGTTGGTTGTACCTTAACAACAATGTTTTTCACTCATGTAACTTTCTAGTCTACAAAAAACATCATTTAATATAGCCTCGATGAGAGTCTTATCTATATTAACATTCCATTGAGGATAATCCCCAGCATCCGCTAGAGGAACACATGGGAGATGGCTCATCGTTATGCTTCTACATATGAAAACATATGAACTATCACTCAAAAAGAATAAGTATCATTAAGATCCCAAAAAACCATTATAAAAAATTATATTTAAAATAAAACTCAACACAAGATACTTGTATCCTAATATCCCATTAAAACATGATTGTCTTCACAACATGAACTGGCAAAGTACTCACCACCATATAGATCTCAAGTCTCGAAAATCATATGTCTATTCTACCAGATGTACCAAGACATGGAAAACTTAGGACAAACCTCCTTTGATACCATGTTTTATCATACCAACCCAATATACTCTCAAACCATGCACCCAATCAGATCATTCTCATACCTTAAGGGAGTCCCCAACCACCATGGACATGAAAAAAGTAATTGGTAATCAAATAACAACAGAAAAGGGAAATATTCCCCCCAACCTTAACAAACAGATGGAATATATATAAACAATTATATGAATGAAACAACACAGGTTGTAAAAATATATTCTATAATTATAAGAATAAAAATGAAAAAATTTGTAAAAGAAGCCAAATCTATAGGAGACAAGCCCAACTACAAAAGACCAAAACCAAACAAATAATCCATGTGATAGCATTGATGAACTCCCACCATATAATCACTAGCTACACAACTCAACTAACAAGAAAACACTACTCCTCACATAGGTTTTGTGCATTTCTTGGCATTCGAAGGCATAAATAGGTATGCACATGACCGAAGAGGTGCATAGGGTGTGAGCTAACATGATAAACAGGATCTCACATAGGATTTTGATAACAAATTTCTATATAAGGATTGTTGTATGCTAATTTCAATAAAACATGGAATGAAAAGAATTAATTTAGTTTTATAGAAATACAGTTAAACATTTCAATTTTTCAATTTCAATAAAAAAAATTAGGTATATCAATTTATAGAATATTTCCTATATCATCTATCACACGAATGAACATGAAAATCGTGGCTAAAACAAAAAATCCATGAAATCAAAAACAAAATCAAAAGTAACAGCATAGAGGATAATTATATGTCAGTGTTGTAGACTACATATACCACTATCAATCAAGTAAAAAATATAGTTCCATGAACTAAGGACTAGGAATAAATGGAATACCCCATGCATAAACTCCCCAATAATGTAAATATATGTCCCCTAGAAAAGAATTCACATGAGACAGAAAAAAGTCCCATGATAAAACCATCTTATAATAAAAAATATATAGATTATTACATCATAATAATCTTTCCACCTATGTATCCATGCTGAACTATGTACACATTTGCACAAATAATTATAATGATTTAAAAACCATTTCACAATACATGTTAATGAATTGAAAATTCCCCATTTTCGTTCCTTTTGTCAACAAATAGGGAATACCCATTTTTATATAAAAAAAATCATTATAAAAAAAACAATAATGAAATTTTCCTTTATAAATCAGTTTATAAAATAGGGTCAATATGATTCATCAATATATACAATATATGGAACCACCTAACTCCAAGATTTGGTCACATAACCCCTCAATGGTATCCACCAACAATGAAAACCGATGACATAATAGAAGGCCCTAGAACCCATTCCATACTTCTCCAAATTGATCAAACTGAGAAAGAGGGTCAGTATAGGAAAATAAAACCACATATATCATGTAATAAAACCATCGACACCACAAACATAAAAGAAATTTCGTTTATAATTAGACCACATAATACATATAGAATAATACTTGATAAAACACCAATTCGGACCAACACATCTGATAACACAACTCAGCGGCGCTACTATGATCATTGGTAATGATGATGCCAAAAGGTGGCTCGTATGAAGAGACACGAAAACAGTACAATGAAGATACAATTAAAAATTCATTGATCATGAAGGAATGGTTTCCCTAAATCTTCACTAGAGAGTAACCCCTGTTCATGATCTGGGGAAAACAAAAAAGAAAAAATGCGAAAGTAAAAATTTATAAAAACATAAAAAACCCATCTCGAGAAATTAAAAAATGTGTAATACCATTATAGGTTGTCAAATCAATGTTTTCCAAATACTGTTAAAGCCCCATCGACTTGTATTAAAATATTATCTTTAATTAACTCTCTATGTGTAAAAGTTCATGAGATCATGTAATCTTTCATGATGTAAACCCTCCTCCTAGAAAGCACCCAACAACCATTACACACCTAGTAACTAAGTTAAATAACTTGAAAATGTCCTACAACATATAGAAAATTCTAAAACAAACATATTAAAACTCTAAATCAAAAGGCAACTCATATAGTGGGAATACATAAAAGATCAAGCTAACTATATGTTAAATGTCTTGTGCAATATAGTTTTATTTACAAAATAACACATGTTGACATTAAATTCCACTAAAAAACCCCCTCATAAATAATATACACTAATTTCACAATATATATTCTCATATATTTAGGATTTTTTATATTTCCACATTTAGTATCCCATGTTTTTTTCATATTTTTATGATATATATAAATATGTATTATGTGATTATGTTAATTTTATATATTATATGATGTTTCATTGGAATTGTTTTTTGGATTTACTTGCTAGAAATATCTTTAATCAATTTAATTTAAAATAACTTCTTTTAATATATTTGATATAAATTCCAGAACATTATTTTGTGTGTATTTATATTGAATATATTGTATATGTATGTATTCCGAATAATAATGCACATGGTTGAATTATATTAGGGTCTCAAAAGAGATAATATATACCATTTCATATTTCCTAGGGTTATCATCATTATTATGTCAATATGGTATACATTATCCCCATCCCATAGGAATGGATTGTAGAAGTAACTCAATATATGCTTCCTATTTTTATTAATATAATGAAATATTGTTATTCCAAAAGTCCTTTTATTGATAAAAGTATAAAATAAATGAATTTTAGTATATGTATTGACCGTAATTGTAATTCTTGTTATGTGGTTATTTCATATTACTCATATTCCTACTCTTGTGTGTCATCCATGCCTTATAAAATAATTTATTGTCAATTAAAATGATTTTCATGTATATAAATATAAATGATAAGTCATGTTCATGTATAAATATAATAATTAAATGAATTATTCAATCATGCTTGTGGGGGACTATAAATAATCATATTTTCAATCAATAAAAAGGGAATATAGAAATATATTCAATCTAATTTACTATAATTTCGAATTGATTTATTTGGGTATAGGTTTTGGATATTTCAATGGATAATTAGTTTTTATCATATATTCATGTATCCATTATCTATACAGGGATACGTTAGAAGGTTTAATTTATTAAAGGAATGTTATAAACCTTTTATATTATATTTCTCAGATTTCATTCATTATATTTATAGATCTGTTATACTGTGTGGTTATATATAGGTTGATTCAATGTTCAGACTGAAACATCATATAACAAATAAACAGAATATAATATTTAAGAAATTTGTTATAAGGAAATGTTTATAGACACTTGCTAATTTAGTTCATTATTCATATGGTCTAGAGGAACATTAAGAACAATTATTTTCAATTATTTTCTTATCAATAGATGTGAATGGATTAAACACAATTAAATAACATCTAGTTAAAAATTAAAATATTTAATAAATTCGATATTTTTCCATTTATAATAAGTTAATGCTTCTGGATAAGTGGATGGTCATGAATAATGATAGAATTTTTATATAATAATGTGTTATATAAATGATAAAAAAAATAAAATCATTGTTCATGTTGATTGAAACATTTATAGAAATGCACTTCTCATTGTGTTAATGATTCATTTAAATAAGATAATGGTAGAGTGTTTAATGAATAGTAATTAAATAAGTTCCATGTATTTCAACATGTGTGTTTTTGTTTCATGACATGATAATTATAGTCTCCAAATAATATACTATAAAAATATCTTTACATGATATGTTAGTCCTAGTCTTGTAATATATAATGTGTGTAATAATTATTATTAACTAGTTATATGTGAATAAATTTTGTTTTTAGACAATAAAAAATATGTTTATTACAAATTTTTAAGGGAAACAATTTAGGGATATTTTTGGGTGGAACTACAATATTAATGAATTTGTTATAATTTTTGTGGAATTGATTTATAAAATAAACATGTAAAATTATATTATTTGGGAGAAACAATTTTTTTTAATAAAATATACTTATTTGTAACTGTGATTTTTAATGTTTATTGTATATAATCTAAATCATTAATATACAAGGCCATAATTTAAAAAAAATACATTTTTGTTTCGGATGTATAATAGTATCTGTGTTACAAATTATTTTGACATCAGAATATATCAAATAACTAAATTATTAATGTATAAAATATATATTTCATTAATAGTAAAGATAGATTATGGGGAGAAATATAGAAGTAAGAATGGATTAGTTGATGGTGTTATAATGTCATGAAAGATTTTGTTAATTCATTTAATATTTTAATTTAAATATTATATATTAGTTTCAATTAATAGTGGTTATTACAAATCTGAAATCTTGTAAATGTTAAAAATATGAATTATGAACATGTGGTGATTTTGTATTATAATTATTACTTTTTCCCAATATTTATTGGGTTGTCATATACTTTGGTATTATTCATTACTGATCATAGGATTATTTTTGGCGGTTTCTATTTTTTGTATGAATTCCTTATGGATGCTGGAATTTTGTTGTTATGGTATATTTAAGTTGGATTAGAGAGTTTCACATTGAATGTGAATAATGTGTTTTGGGTTATATGTTAAAGACCATTATATGCCATCAGAATTGAGAATGATGAGTAATTTCAAAATAAAATTATGTGTACGATCTTTTATGGATTAAAATTAGAAAAACTGTAATATTATAATAGTTATGATCGGGTGAAGGTATTTTTAGTGAATTGTGATAATTATATGACAAATGTGATTGACTATTTGATTTTTTTATTTATATAGGGGTCCATTTTTTAGGATTCAATCATCAATTATAGAGTTCAATGAATGAAATAGAGGGGTTTTATGGTCTTGTGTGATCTTTAGTTAATGGTTTTGGTGTCCAAATGTTGTTAAGAGGTGGTACCACAAGCAATGTACAATTATGGGTGGAATAAGGTACTCTATTTGTTGTACTAGTTACCATGTTGACAAAGTAGATGAGTGGACTGTAAGGATATCTAGGTACCCTATGGAATTATAATAGATACATAGTGAACCACATACAATTTTTAATTAATATAAATTAAATTTATGAATTCACCACTATCTTTTTCCCCACATGGGGTATCCGTATAAACGTTTCTCTTATATAAAACCAACTGGCTCATAAGTATATCTCATTGAGTACTTCTATCATCGCCATTATCCATATTAATTACTTGGCTCTAGAGAAATAATTTTCAATATATGATAAATGGAGAACACTGATATTCAGTTTTTCCCTTTCCTCTAGATCCACATTCAATCATTTTCTCTTCCCTGTAATGATTTTTGATTTATTATTTAACTATATCATGGAGAAATAACCTCTAATATTAGTGATTTAACTTCCTTTATGTAATTAAAATTAAAGAGAGTGGTGTGACATCTCTCCTCCACTTCTTCATACTGAATCAATTATGAATATTTGGTATATGGATTTAATGAATTTAGATACATTATTGGATAGGATTTAATAATATAGTGGGAATTTGGTTTCACTACTACTTAATTGATTCTAGATATAATATTTTCATGTTACGCATTGTAATTTCATATAATTGGATATAAATAATATTTAATTAAATTTAGAATTATATGTAATCCTATATAAACAAATTTTTTTAGTTTCCGGTCGACATTGAAATATGTTTTGGAATTAACATTTATTGGGTAGTTTTTGAAAATTACTTTGATATGAATTTCTCAACTATTCAGGTGAATTTGAAGGCAATACATTGAATATTTCAAACAAAAATTGTCATATTAATTGAACTAAAATATATTTAAAAATAATGTATGGATATTTTTGTACTATATTTTTTTTAAAATATGTTAAAAGTTTTCAAATTTGTTTGTTTGTGTAATTAATTGATGATTTATAAAAAAATATTTAATATAGAATTATAACATCAAACCTCAATATTTTATGCCTTTGGTAATGTCGTATATAGTTATTTCTTCCCTATTACAATATAATAATTACTAGTTATTCTCTTTATATATTTTCAAGAAGGATTAAATGACTTATTTAATTATTTATACAGAATCATTGATAATGAAACTATGAATACTATTATTATTCAACACATGGATATATAGAATTTTTATTGTAAATTAGGAATGAATGCATACAATAAATCCATATTAGATTATCAGAGTTCTATCATTGATTAATCCACATATTCATTGATAATTTTCTTTAAATATGTAATTTTACCCAAGTAAATAAATAATATTATATAAATTATTGGTAATAAACAAACCCCTATTAAATAATACAATTAGCAGCATAATGAGTGATATGCTAGCTTTAATGAATTAAATGATATATTACATTTAATGATTTAGATTACTATATTAGTTTCTACATAAGAAAACATAATGTTTAAAAATAATAAACTATTTTTGATCTAAAATTTAATAATAAAGGTATTATTTCATTTCAATAAATCAACATATACATTATATTTAAAATAATACATTTCATGTAAATCCTTATATTTTTTTCTGGTTTCTAAAAATATTCAAATTTTTTTATTATTACCTGTGTATCTATTTTTATAATAATTAATTAATGTTTAATTATTATAACCATTATTTTGAAGATTTTTTTTTAAAAAAATAATTATTTATTCTGGATAGAAGAAATCATTTAAATGTGAAATTTTTATAAAACTAGTTTTATATTTCATATTCAGTTTTTCAATTTTTACACTAATTTTTCCAGTAATTGTGATTTTTCGTTATTATCATTAGAAGGATTAATCACAGATTTTTTTATTACTAAATCCCACATATGAATCAAAAATCATTCATGAAACTTTTTTTATATAATTTAATGTCGTAAGGGTATTATTTATACCATACATATGGTCATATGAATAGTACCTAGTACATTCCCAATGATGTATAGTCCCATGATTTTGGCCATGTCTACTTGAATACATTTATTAATGTTTCATTACCCTAATATTGTATCATTATATTACTCAAGAAAAATAATAATTTAACATTATATATTAGATTATGTAATATATATATGTTGAATGAAATAACTCGTGACAACATGTTAATATTCCTAACGAATGATCATGATGCTTAATTAATAATTATATTTATGTGTGTAAAACTATATTTTTAAACGATTATAATCATGCTAAAAGGAATATATATAGTTTTTATTTAAAATATATGGGTGTATTCTTATAAATAATGCACAATATTGAATGTGATGTGTATTGTCTATTATTATATTATACTCATTCCCCATTACCATACGATGATAACGAGGTTACCTAAATTTGTATATATCCTCCAATTTTCATGGAATATGATTCTTATCTAATTCATCTATTTGTTTCATCATTATAGGAATAACATATAATATTTACATTACACAAGTCAAATTATCGACAACTCAATAAAAAATTGATTTTAAGTATAGATGTAGATCCTAATAGTATGGAAACATACCTAAATATAGCATTTTAATCATAAAACATATTTTTATATCTTATCAATACTATGATTAGATTTTTTATTAAATTAATATTAATATTCTATATGATAATGTATATCATTAAATATGTTTATAAATAAACCTTTTAATTAACACATTATTTGGTAATAATTTGTGTTTGGTATTGAGTATAGATATCGTCACATCATTCACTGGATCTTGAGTGGAAATGATGTTTCCACTATTTAATTTAATTTGAGGTCTATTATTCATTGTTGGAAGATGTTCCTTGCTAGTGAGGTTTTATTTCGTGTTCAAATATTTTGAATCTAAATGGTGTTGGACCATTAGATTAATTTTTGATGAGGTAATGTGTTCACATTTCCAATTCCATTGGGTGTTATTGAGACTCTTTAGTTTTACCTTTCATAATCATTATTGTTTTATGTATAATAGTTCTATGTTTTGACTTCATTTATATATATGAATTTATTTGGGCATTATGTTTTCTTCAATTACCAGAGGTTTTATTTATTCTATTTATATGGATGTTGATCAGTTTTTTAAGGTGATATATCAAAATGTAATGTGATATTAAACATATGGATCGATAATTCTAGTCCCATAATGGATCATTATACTAGAGGTTAAATAATTTTCTATAGTTAAATCATTCCCTATGGATTTAATGTGAAACACAATTTTTTTCACATACCAACGAGTATTTTGGAACACCCATGTGATTTGTAGATAATATGGTTTTGAGTTTCTATGAAGTTGGTTCTATGTAATTACTCTATCATTTATGTGATATAAGATAGATCACAATGATTGATTCCAAAACACTAAATTTTATATTTCAAACACTACACACTAATAATAAATAATTATAAAATTATTTAATTAAATAACCATTTTTATATAAAATATGTTGAATAACATAACAAATATCATGAACTATATATCCCAAGTAGTTGATCTCTAGTATTATGATGCAGTATATGTTTTAAACATTATTTTTTTATTATCATATATAATTTGTAGAATATGATGAAAATGAAAGAATATTGTACTATATATTTGAAAAACTGGAAGAACTATGAAATTTATGAATTTTTTATAGATTATAAAAAAATTATTTGGTGATATTTTTTTAATTTATAAAGAAGTGATAAATAAAGTAATTATTAAATATGTATTATTAATTCAAAAAAATAAAATATTTTTTAAATTAATATACCAATAATTTAATGTTAATATGAAATAGAATTTATTTATATATCCTGGAAGATAATTTTTAATAAGGTATCTATGTAAAAATTAAGATGTAATTTAAGGAAATTAAAAATTACAAAATTATGTATGAATTTTGGGAGTTTTTTTTTGAAATGTGAATTTCCCATAATTATTAAATTGTAATGATGAAATTAATGTAACATATTTTTGGATAAATTATTAAAAAAATATTAAATGGAGTTTTGATAATTTATATGATCAATGATCATTAGTCGTTGATGGTATTATACAAAAAACAATATCACAGATAATTTTTTTGGGAAAAAGGATCTGATCATATACACCATAAATATAAGCCCATGGCTAAGATGGTACATTACAATTTTCATAGTAAATTTTTCTTGTGATTTGAATCTCTATTTCTGGGAAAAAGAAAAAAATTCTATATAATAATGTACTATTTGTCTGAATCCCCATTTGATGTCTCAGAGGCCTTAGTCATGATGAATAATAATAATATCATAATACACCACCTTCTATAATTCCAGGTTTTTATATCACGAACAGAGTACCCACATTTCATTAATATTAGATATAATGACTACCATACATGATTACATAAACCTGATAGTTCTATAATAACATCTATAACACAAAAATATTGGCCACACAAAATATCCACAAATTCAGTGCCTTTTTTTTATTATCATCAAAGATCAAATAATTTTAAATATATGTTATTTTTATTATGAAAAATATTATCTTAATTATTAAAATAAAGAATTAAAGATTTAAATATATATATATATATATTATTTATTTATATTTAATTATTACGTATCTATGAAGCATGGTTAAATTATATTGTTGTTTATAATAAATATATTTTATAATTATTTAATAATTATTATATCATGTGTAAATTTTTAAATTATTCATTAATTTAGTACTATTCCACATTATATACCTTCCATATATTATTAGTGGATTTATTACTTTGTTTAAGGTCTTAAAAATTATTCTATATATTATCATTGTAACATCTTAACCCAAAACCACTAAGACAATGTCGGGGTTCCACATAAAATCATGAATGCCTCTCGTTCAAAAGAGGTTATCGAAAAGTAGTGAGTGTCTATGTCTAGCAGTAAGATGAATATACCCTGAGTATCATTTAATAGTTTCAATGTAAAAAATAACTAATTTAATAAATAAATTAATGAAACATGAATAATAAATGAATAAATGTCATATGAGACATTGAAATTAATGATTCCCCCAATTGGGGAAATCATTTATTGGGTAAATAAAGTAAATATTAAATTAAATTATAAAATTCTACTCCTACTTAATTCAATCCTATAACAACCCTAAATAGATATTCATAAGCTCATAATTCCATAAAAATTCCCTTTCTCTTATTTTAATCTCACATGAAATCTACAAGTTCACAAAATTTCTTGATCATGGTGTGAGTAATATACTCATTAGGACAAAAATAATGTGTCACTTACCTTATTTTATCATATATAAAATTATATTCGACAAAAATAATAAATTAATAACAATAAAAGTGACACACCATAAAAAATATGATTTCATGCTCTATCTGAGATTCCATAAACCAATACCCAAACCTACTTTGGATCTATACCATATGGCTAATCAAGGTGTTAGAATGCTCATGGACTATACATGGGGATCATGAATCATGCTACATGAAATCATGTGATCCTACTAAATGAAGTACAATTGGGATCCCAAATGTATTATTGTTTCCATTTGATAAAAATGAAGAGTTACAAAGTATTCGGTTTCCATAATAAACCATACCATTGTCATTTTATAAGAATAATTTACATCCCATAAAATTCATGAAGAATTCACGTATCCATATCCTATGAATAATACCCTCATCTACATCAGATCAACTCATGAGAAATACCCCCATATGGGATAAATATTTCATTATGTTTTATATTCTTTGACCCCTATGAAATTTAAATTAAAATAAAACATAAAATGGTGGTATATATGAGAAATACTTTTAGATCATAATAACATTTGTACACAATAATACACATGATAAATATGAAACATGAATAATAAGTTACAAATTAATACTCGAAACATGTTTCATATATTTTTCTGAATCCCACACATGCACACACCCACATAAAATCACAATATATAATGATAATCAAACATGACTATATAATTCATATTAAAGAAAAATGTGTGAAAATTCCCAAAAAATATAAGGATTACACTACCATAATATACATTGATGTATATGTAATTATAAACCACCTTATGTTGTTTGATAACTGTATTGGGATCCGAAAAACTTTCATGAACCCCACATCATGGGTTTATTATCAGAAACTTTGACATATAATAGAGGGAATTTTTTAAGGGTTAAATGAAAAAACACTAGTTATTTTATTTCAAATAATAATAACATTTCCTATATGATGATAAATTATCTTTCATGGATAATTTTTGATTTTTTTTCTAGTCCACTTCATGCACTTATAAATTATCATTAATAAAACTTATATAAATATTATTTATCTTAAAATATTCATTATTATTATCTATTGATACTTTATTATAAACTAACCATTATGATTATCTGTTTATATTTTTTTTATAAATTTTCTGTTATAATTAAATGATTATTATTTATTATATATTGTCTGGTATAATTAATATTTGATAATAATTTATATTTTTTAATTATATGCTAGTAATTTACAATAATATATACATTTTATAACAATTTCTTGATAATATTAATGATTTATCCTTTCAAAAAACATTCATTTCTCATGTACTAATTATAATAATTATCATTACACAATTTAATGTAATTATCATCATGAAATTCAATAAAAAACCATTAAATAAATCCACTCCAATATCATTGGGTAATTTTTATCCTATAAATAATCCATTAATATTATAGAAACTATGCTTTGATAAATTTAATAATTATTCTTTGATAATAAAAAAATTATCATTGGATACTTTTCAATATTTTTCCTTCACTAATCTCATAAATAGAAGTTTAAAATTTCCAATAAATTAACCCATCATAATTCCAAGAAATTATATTTTATAATTCATTGATACTATCATTGATAATTATACATAATTATCTTTTCAATGTGTTAATCAATTATTCAATTAATAAACTATTATCACGATAATTTTTTAATTAGTTATAATTATCTAATATAATTTCATGTGATTACCCTTTGATAATATAGATAATCATTCATTGGTGAGGATTAAAAAATAATTTTCATAATATATTGCTATTTTGTTTTTATAATTTGATATAAATTATGTAACTAATAATTTTAATCAATTATCCTATAAATTAGATAGAATTTATAAATTTATGTTTTTTTCTTTTTAAAAAATGATCAATTTTTTCAATAATGAATAATTGAAAAAAATAAACAAATTAAAAAAAATAAGAAACAAAATACTAGGGAATAAGAAACTCACATTATTCTCATAGAATATAGAACGAGTTTGTAATTGGATCTGAATTAGATCAACAATGATTTATATATCTCATGCAAGGGTGATCTAGGGTCACCCTAACATTTTTAGATATTCCAATCTGAAAAAAATGTGGTTTGGGTATTTTAAAAAATAATGTAGCATATTCACACTCCAGTTACAAATTCTAAAATATAAATCAATGATTTAATATATTATTTAATCCAAATAGGGAAAGCAGAGTCATTTGTTTCATTACATTAATTCATTGACGGATGAATTGTTCATAACGACTAATAATGGAAGGTATTGAAACAACTCATGGATGATAATGGAGCATTATCAATTATTATGGAATTTGAATATTCCTAAAAAAGTAAATAATTTTATTAGTAATAATATTATATTAAAAATATTAAAAAAACATATACTAATAAGGGATCAGACTAAATTTCCAACATGGTTAAAAGATATGCCTCCTCTTGGGTAAACACCATATCCCAGTCTTAATCATGGACACATATTTCTCAGAAAATACACCTTTTTATTGAATTTAAATGATCTACTAATATTTTTATTAAAAAAAATTTATCTATGTCTGTGATATTTCCAAATGTATTACATGAACAATTTTTATGTCTCACATAAGATAAATCTCTCATCCTGGACTTATTAGATGTTTTTGATTTCTCAAAATAGACATCATTTTTGTTATGTTCAATTTTTTTTGGAAAAAATCCAATATTCATAAAAACATATATCTAATATTTATATATATTCTACCCTAATGTTCTATCGTACATAGAATATCATGTTATCTCATTATCTAGTTCCAAAAATATCCATTGAATATTACAATTTTTTAATTGACTATTTAATTTTTCAAATCTCCATTATATCATTTATTAAATATTTTTTTAATCAAAATTAAATCTTTTAAACAAAAAACTAAAAAATTATAAACAAATAATGATTTTTATGATAATAGTTTTTGAATAATACAATTATACCCCCTCATTCTACTACTCATCCATGGGAACTAACACTAGTGGCCTTGAAAAATACATTTTTCTACAAACCATGAACATCATATTCAATCCACCTCACTTACTCTTAGATTCATATTTAATTCCAATGAATTATGATGAATAGTACCATCATTCCTCGTATAAAAATCTCACTTCTATCTGTGATGCAAACAAAATTATACTCATAATATTCTGTAGTTTATTGATCAATGTCCACTCACTTGACAACATGCATAGTTTCTTGTATATTCCTCCAATGTTGTGACACTTCTAATACATAGTGCATACCTTTATCGAGAGAAGTGATTTCCTAATAATTCATCACATATCTTATATTCATCATTATCTAAAATTGTCTAATAGAGAAAGGTGATAGTTTCACCTTATTTACAACAACTCTATTCCCAAATTGATGAGTCACTTTCAATAAAAAATTATCCTATAGAAAACACCAATTGTTTCCTCCTAAGGATTACATAATATTAATGCTAGCACTGACTGGTTATCAACATATTTCATATTTTATGTACTCTCTTGGAAGTCTCCTAAACCACGTTTGGGACAATAACAACTTCATCCACCACTTATTGACAACAGAGTGGTGAGATACATGACCCCAATATAAATCATCATAACTTGTCATTATAATTGACGCATGGTAAAAATTATTATATATGAACTGAAACAAGTCTAGATGATCATCCCATGATCCAATGAAGTTAAGAACACATATTGGGAGAATTCTCACTATTATATATAGAGTATGTTTTGAAATTCATTTGGTCATACAATGGTATGTTATTACTAGAATCACATGAGTCCTTGTGGATTTCTATTTTCCCTTCTATAAGTGGTATATAGAAAGTGTGCCACTATCAGAAAATATTATCATGGGAAATCTATATTGGTGAATGATCCCACAGACATAAATATATAAATATAACTTCACTGAATGAGTCACTTAAAAATTAAGAAGTGTCCAGACATCATATTCCAATTGAAATTCACATATACTGTATCAAGACATATTGATGTTCAAGGTATCAAAATAAAAAATTCCATCATGATTTCCTCAAACATCCACAAGTGTATATGAAATTGGTTGGATTAAACCATTTTATCTCTGGCGCTCACCCTTCACCCACTGACTGTTAAGGTATCAAGATACGATAAAATAAATATCCATCTTCCTCTCTGACAAAAATAAATCGCATCTAAACTTTTGCTACATCTATTTTCCAACAGGATGTACATTCCATATAGAGTAATGTTAAATATCATTACATCGTACATGTTGTGTATAGGGATCATGAATTAACTATATAATAGTATCACATCATCATATATAAAGAATCAAATAGGAATATGATCACATCCAACTATTTCTTCCCTCTTTACATCACACCACACGATTGAGTCCTTCCCATCCATCACCCAATCCACAATTGATAACAGAATCACTAATGGGCTACAAGTCCCATATCTCTATTCCTCGAAATCATCCACCTTCTAGTTGGCCAACAATTCCCTAAATGTGAAACTAATCTAGATAAGAGTTTATATGATTGAAGATAAATAAAAGGCTTTTATAGTATATATAAAAAATGTAATCTCTCACCAATGAAATATTTCAATAAAAAATACTTATAATAGACCATGGATTTTAGATTAGTATCATGTGTAGGGAAGATAATCTACATGGGCTGTATCTAGAATTACCCATAAAATATTTTATTCCCTATCTAAATTAAAATCACTCTTATACCAATGCCTGAGGAATCAAAATAAACTACATAACAAATCCAATTCTATGGGAGTATTAGTAGTATAGAATATGTCAAACTTCTCCAAATATAATGTCATGCCTCTTCAAACTAGTATAAACTTATTAATTTCACTCTTTTTTAATGTTAGATATCATAGGTTCTGATTGCAGGTATTAATCATGGATATATAAATATAAATATCATGAAAATATTAGAATTCCTTAATTATAAAACTCATTCTGGGGAAATTTCTAGGATTTTACTATCATACCATTATATGGGTAAATAAATATACTAGTCAGAGACACAATATATTATATTACCTTTACTTATTGAATTCATGAGTCATGGTACCATAATATTTTGTAAATCCAATGTGTTATAAGAGTACACTTGATTATATCTATGATTCTTCAAAGTTTTTACTATGACATTGAGTAGATGATGATATTGTTGACAAAAATTCTTATGAATTATTCAGTGTATGTATAGAAGATCTTTTTCATTTCAAAAATAAAACCATCTATCTTTTTAATATTCGTTATTAACAATAAAATTTAATAATATTGTCCATACATTTTCTAAAATGATGTCATCAGAATATCCTCATCTATAACTCACAACTGGTGAAAACCAGATCAATGATAAGTCTGGCAGAATTATTGTGATCCCCGTGGATAATAAAATGGATCAATGATTCTGGGAAGGGTATGTATTCATCACTATAAAAAATGTCAACTTCTGGTAATCAATACAGATCCAAATACTACTATCCTCATTCATGGTGTACATCAATATTGATCCCCCTTATGATGTAATCAGAATACAAAAATCCATTTCTCCCTATGTTTTCCAAAGGAAAAATTACCTCCATTAGCTTCATTGGGGATATGAAATATGTGGTATCAAAATGTTTAAACTCTCCACATGTTCACAATATCAACATAACAAGTAATTCCTTCAGAATCCTATCTATTTCAATGTTTCCAAAAATATTTCAACCCATTAATTAGTATCTTGAGGTCCCGTAGTTCCCAAGAAGTATTTAGAATAGTTTAGTATATCTATTGATATATTTGAACATTGTTATGAATAAAAATTTCTATGAAAGGAACTAATAAGAAGTATTCAGGTTGATGTAGGCATATTTCCTAGACCACATAGCTAGTGTTGGAGCTTGTTTAAATGAATTATCTTAAACTTTTAGTTGTATTGTAGAAACATAAACACTTATAGATGTATAATATCCAACATACCATATAGTATTATAAAAATAACTCAATGGGAATATTCTATAATGTGAATACAATACATTAAAAAGAATTATATTTGTTAGGATTGACAATAACCCATCTATGTGATCACATACTTTTTTCTTATGTGTCTATAATTAACCCTATGTATGACCATCCGTGCACTAACTGTGTGATGTTTCCCAACACATTAGTAACAGTTATCATATATATATATTAACAAAACAAAATTACCAATTAAACTAATTAATAATAATTAAATTGATTCAAAATATCATTGAAATAGGTCTATTACACAAGGATAAACATTTGTGAACATACAATATAAATGTGTGAATTTAGTTAAGAAATTCAATGATTTGAAAATTACTATATATGTGGAATGTAATCCTTCCTGCCTTGTCACGATGCATGAACAGACCAAAATTCCAATAAAAAACCTATCAACATCATGTGCATCCCCCAGGGATTGTTTAATCATCAATATAAAGAAAACATAAATTCCCCAATTTATTGAAACTCATAGATTCACAATATAGACTTGGAAAACTAATAAAAAACTACCCATTTCTGTTTTCCAAATCTCATATCTACAATATATACTATCACTAATCATTATAATGATAAAAAAAGATATTAATTAGATGCTCTATAATACCATTTTGTAACATCTCAAGCCAAACCACCGAGTCAGTGCAAGTGTTACAAATGACCTCATTCATGTATCCCCATAAACATAATTCATCCAACATGTATTCAGGTTTTGTGTTTGACTGTGAACAGATTATAAAAATTTAATCATATCATAGGATGAATAATAAAAAAAATCAAAGAACATAAATCTGTTTAGTAAATATGTGAAATAACAACATAATTTTAATACATGAAATTTATATAATAGTGCCTCTAAAAAGTGGATGACTGCCTAGATAAAATAAAGAATTTAAAAATAATGTGATATATTGTGGTTCATACTAGTGTTCATCCTAACACACAACTATCTCCACACTCCTCATCTTATAACCCACCATAAGGCCATTTGACTTCATCAGGTCTGTCATGAAATCTACAAGCACAAAAAAGACCAATTAAGGTGTGATTACATGACTTTTTAAGACACCACCAATGCATAAAAAACCATATTTTTTCACGTATAATGGGTATTGTATATCAATAAAAAAATGTTCCACAAGAATAGTATCCCACAATACAAAATAGGGTATTCATGTGATAACCAAGTCTCTGTAAACAATATTACATTCATAGTTCGGTTCAATGTTAAAAGGAAAATAAATGTGTCAGAAGAATAAATTAATAGGTAATAGTTTAATGAATCATTCCAATCAACGTCATTTGAGTATGAATCTTAGAATACACTAGCAACCCAAGATGTAATGTTCATTGCATTCCCTTGGTATCAAGAGTTTCTCTGCAGTAACAAAGAATCAAGAACATACCCTTTAGAAAATTTTTGGAATCTAAATCATCACACGACATGCACAATGAATTTTTATATCAATACCCTATACATAAGCATTTTTTCCCATCTAAAAATGTAATTCACACTCCCCCATTATGGGATAAACGTGTATCAATTGTCCACATTCCATGGACTCACAGAAAAATACACCAATAGAACACATAGAATGGCGTGATATATGATAATTAATTTCACATAATCATAACTAAGGATTCAGAAAAATAAATGTCATTGACATCAAACATGTTTAATAAGATAAAAATTACTCACTGTAACATGTGACACATGAGGTTCTAAGAGATACACCAACACCCACTAGTTATTTACAACATTTAAGGACCTAATACATATATATATATAAGTCATGTTAATTAATGAAGTGTAAAGAGTCCAAATAATGTAAGGAAAGTCCTATCTGATTTTTTATGTAAAAGGTAATGATAAACCATTATACGTGGCTTGATTACAAAAGTGGAAAAATCAATAGTCAAAAACACCTCTTCCTAACCTTTTTATCATTCAAATCGACATTCCAAGAGTAGATATTATTTAAATGATTCTAGAAAAAAAATATTATATTTCAAAAATAAACAAAATATCACATTTGATGATACCACTTATCTCTTATATAATTTCTAAAATATCATTTTTACACAACACATTTTCATGAAAAATTATCATTATGAATAATAATCCCATGAATAATTTTAATAAATTATCCTCTATAATTATAAATTGTTAATTAATTATAAATATTTCTTTATAAAAAACTTTTTATAATTTAATATAAGTTATCCACCAAATTATATTTTAAAAAAATTTATTTATTATTATTGTTTAAAATTTATGAAAAAATATCAAATTTATAATTATATTTTTACAATTTTAATAACGTATCCTTTGATAAAACCATAGATTTCATTGATAAATTTAAAAATTATCATTTCACTACTCAATTTAATTGTCATCTAGAAATTATATATAGTATATTTTGATAAATCCCTGTGATTATTCATTTATAATTTTGTTCTATAAATAATCAATTAATTAATCATGAAATTTACTGTTTATAATATGAATAATTTTCTTCAAATAATCATGCAATTATGATTTGAAATTTTTAATTAGTTACCCATTTATAATCATATATGTATCATCCAAAAATATCAATAATATATCTAATTATATTTATTTTTTATTGTTATTTATAATTTCACAGAAATCTGTTTTGATAATTTTAATTTATTTTTATGTATAAACCATTCTCATACTCATTTGATAATTTTATATAATTATCAATTTCATTTCGATGTGGTTATCCTTCAGTAATTTTTAAAATCATAATTTTTCAATTTTGAAATATAGTATTGTGATATTCTAGAGAAATTAAATATTGACAATTTCATAATGATTATACGTATTATAATTAAAATAAATTATCAATTTTAATCAGTTGATAATTTTCGATTCAAAATTTTTAGTTTATACATTTTTTCAGAATATACCATTTTAATAATTAGAGAATAAAATAGAATATTAAAAAATTGAATTAAATTAAAAAAAAGAATCATAGGATGAAGACCCTCATGCATAACACATAGAATGTGAAGGAGCCTCTAGATATATCGTTATTGGTTCAACATATCTTTATTGGTCATGAGTATGAGAGATCTAGGACAACCAAAAATCAAAAGGATATTCCAAAATGTATCATATATTGTTCATGTATTTAAAAAACTCATTTCATCTCTTCATATACTGCTTCGAAATTCACAAATCTTTAATGCTAATTTAATATGCAATTTTATTTGAGTCGTGAAGGTAGAGTCAATAATTTCATCCCATTACTTCATTGTTCATTGAAACTGTAAATAATGATTGATAATAAATGTTTTTTAAACAAATATTTTGTTATAATGGAGGTTCGTTCATTTTGGGATAGCATATGAATACCAATATTATTTCGAATAATTATATTTAGAATAATTATATAACAAAATTATTAAAAAACCTACCTATTAATTTATCTGGAAAATTTATTGATACAGATAAACATTATGTTTTTTCAAGGGTATTCCATTTATCATGAACCTAATGGTTTTCATAGATTTCTTATATGATGAACCCTTTTAGAGATATTAAATTATATTTAGAAAAAAAATATAATAATAGTATTTAATAATTTATCCTCATGTGTGATATAAACAAATGTATGATGTACACATAGTTTATGTATCCCTTATGGAAAACAAAACATCCCGAACTAAGTTGTGTTATCAATTTTCTCCTATGGGGAGACATTTGGATGATATAAAGTTATTAATGAAAAATATAATGTGATTAATATAATGTTTTTATTATTTTTGTTTTTTATAAACTAAGGTAATATGGGAATTGAATTATCTTGTTGCCTCAGCAGAAAACTCCAAAAATATTCCATGGGGTTAAAATATTTATTAACATTGCATAAGTACATTAAATATTTTCTATTACAATATATTTATTATTCCACCATAAAGAGGTTGTCCTATGCTATGATATGAGGATTAAATAAAATATAAATTAAATTTTATACATATTAGTAATATGAATTATAATTTAATTGAATTCATTATTGAGTAATGAAATATGTATATTGGGGCATTAGGTAAGACTACATTATTTCTTACTAGATCGGGCATTATCCAGAAATAATGGATTGAATTCCCATCACCCAATGACTACAAATATATTGATTTTCGTGTTTTTTATATTATTTTGTTTTAGTTAATAGAAATGGATTCGTGTAACAGTTATTTTAGAATTATTTGGATTTAATTAAATATTTTTAGATATTTATTAGTGAAATAAAAACATTTATTCTGTTTTGTAATGTGTTTTACCTATTTTGGTGTGAGAATATTGAATTGGTAGATGATGTATGTTTTTAAGACTAAACCATTACAAATGTTTATACAAATAAAGTAAATTTTAGAGATACTTTTTTAGAAATTATCAAACCATTAAATATAAGAAGAAATTTTCTATTTATAATGAGAACACTTATAAAGACATTGAACTTCCAACTAGATAGATTCTCCTATAAGCTAGGTGAATTTAAATTATCATTATTAAGTAAATGTTGAGATAGGTAACCCTAATTTTTTCTACCCAAATAAATATATGATATTTGGGATATAAGTATCTTAAATATTTAATGATTATTCTATTATAGTATAATATAATTGAGTTCATCTATATAATGGACATAGGAAATATTTTTTCATACAAATATAAATGAATTATATTTTGTATGACTAAATAATAACCTACCTAAAAAACTATAAGGTGATTGGAATATTATATATCACTCATCACATAGTTAAATATTAATCTTGGTTCACAACTAGAAATTATGAAATTAAAAATGTGTAATCAATTTTGATGTAGAATATTTAATTTTGGCCCCTATAATATAAATACACATCATGAAAATAATGTAATAGAATTTATTTTTATAGAAAAATTATATCCTCACATATTGACAGTTTTTTATATCTATCCAAATGAAATATAAGAAAAATATATGTATCAGTATATATATGTATAAAAATTTATTATTGTTTGTAAATATGACATAAAATTTAATGCGTTTAGGAAATAACATAATGACTAACCAATTGTTGATATTTTTTAATTACATGACTATAGATGCATGATTAATTGATATATGAATCCAATTTGAATATTAAATCTATTATGAAATCTAATAAAATTTAATATTCATTATTATTAACTCACGTACAATTTTATCCCGGTATGGTAATGACTTGGAGTGATTTAAATATTATTTTATGTCTTGTTCTTTATATATAATTCAACTAATTGTAATCTTTAAAAAGATTTATTTATGTGAATGAATTTAATTTACAGATTACATGATATTCATAATTAATTGAAAATAAAATGTTTTGTCCTTAGAAATATAAGATTTAGAGTTTTATTACTTCTAATGATTTGTAAATGATCAAACTGGAATGTGAAATTTTTTGTAGAAAGTCTAGGAGTTAATAATCTAATTAATAGTTAGTATAATATAACCATAAATTATGATTGAGGAAGGAGGGGAACATATTACACATAATGGAATATTTTGAGATACATGATTTTGTTTCTCAGACTCTATATATATTTAAATTCATGTATAAATATTATTGAAATCATTTATTTGATTTTGATTCATATATTGAACAAATTATAATTTATAAGTATTTCATGAATAAAAATGCTTTCAAATTTGGGTCATAATTGAACATGAATATAGTATAAATTAATATATAGTATCAGTGTTTATATAAAGAGTATTTGGAATTCAAAGGAAGATTACTAGCTCAGACACTTCTGTACAAAGGATGAGCATTTTTCTCTCACATTCAATTATTAGAAATGAAATGTTTTTTTAAATAGTTGAAACACAAATATTTTACAATATTTTAATACAAATATTATTGGATTCATCACACTCTAAAACATTATTTTAAAAAGTGTATGTGTTGTTAGTTTTTTATTCATATATTTTTAATATAATTACAATGTGTTCCGACCAACCATTATTTAATTTTTTTAATGAATATAGTTTTCATTTCATGATAATTATATAAAATAATAGAGTAAAAAACACATGGGTTTTAAATATCAATTATTCTAAATATTTCAGTCAAAATAAAATATTTTTATTAAATGAAAAAGATATTTTTTATTAATATGATATTAGAAAGTGAATGTAGATTATATGAGTCTTGTGGTAGTATATTCAAAACATGTGATGTTAAAATATAGATAATATTATAATGGTTGAAATTGGAATTAAATTCCAAATTATATATAAAAATATTTTTAGTTATTTTTTTAATGAAAAATAATAGACATAATAAAATTTATTAACATTATAATATCAATGAGAATTTTGAATAAATTTGAATACATGGATGAAATGATGATTATAGAAATAGATATACCCAGTAAAAATAATTTTTCAACATCATAATTTATGGAATATTTAATTTAATGAAACTTACTACAACGCTAAAACGAATGAATGTTTAGTAAAAGATTAAAAATTTCACCATTATTCATAATAAAATTTGTTATATATGTTTTCAATTAAATTATTTTGTTAATATTTTTTATCATATGGACACATGTATATGTTTTTAGAATGAAATTATATTGATTTTTTTAACAATACCTAAACTGCAGAAAGCATATTGAAATTTTGCATATACTAAATAATATATTGGATGTATCATCATATATATTGAATTATAATAATATTCATAGTGTTTTATAAGAATGTAAAAAATAAATCTTGTTTTGAAAATTATGTATCCAGTTTAATAGTCATCCATATTGGATTCATCTAATTCATTGAGGGAAATAACAATTAGTGTCTTAGAGTATAACATTGAGTTATCAATTAAATATGATCATCATGGGGAATTATAGATTAGGATAATTTATATAGTTATTATCTGTATGATTTAATTTAGGGATATAATATATACTCATGAATCATAAAACAATTTTTGTGCTCTATATGACTCATAAAGAATACACAATTGAAATCCATATTGTTTTTATATGGAAAACACAGGGTGTATATTTATATTTGGATTTATCTGTTACCTATTTTTATAAAATATAAATAGAATGAAAAAAATAAAAGTCTGATATAATTCCTACACCATCCTTGTGGATGAGAAAATATTTGGGTGTCTTGTTAAGTTACTGATAATTTCATTGTTTGATATTAATCATGGTATTATTTTACCTCTGTAATGTTGGGAATGTCATCCAATAACTCTATTGAGACAAATTCTGTGAATGTATGTGTGAAAAATGATAGGGTCATATTATTTCTTAATATATTGATGTGGGGTTATGTAATGTTATCATTCATTATGGGGAATGATAAGTGAGGTTTTCACCCATATGGTTTGTATATACTCATTTAATCAAGAATATATAAGTAGTTATAATAACTTTACAAACACGATGTCCCATGGGGAAATTATTTCAGGGTAAATATTTATAATAAAAATATTTATTGTATTAAATAACATAGTGGATATTAGTATAAAGATACATGTTTTTAAGAGTGATCCATCATGGTACATTTATTTCTAGAGTAACATAAAATATTTTCTAGAGGCTACTCTATTGTTACAAATTATAATACATGAATTGTTTTTTGTAGTTATTCATAAAAATACTATTATATTTTCTATTTTTGGATTAATATTAATTCCAATGTAACTCAAATAGATGTTATAATAATGATTTAGATTTTATCCAACATATTTTGGATAAATATTCACATTGAAATTTTTAGGATGTGATTCATGGTGATTTAGATTATCCTCTTCCAAATGGTTTTTTACGATAGAAAAAATAAACTTTTGGTATGATTTAAAACATTCTTTTATATGATGTAATATAATGATAAATATAATAATGTATGTATTAATTTAGAGACTGTTTCCTATTGATATTTCTATTACATATTGTCAATGGGAATCATTTAGTTTTTAATCAGATAAAGAATATAATGATATAATAATCTCCTACGGTATTCTATGTATGAATCAGAGGAATATCCTACACATTATTGAGTTTAATATTGAATGGAATGATATAATATATCATTAAACTTCCTCATGACACATCATAAAATATGATATATATATATATATATATATATATATTATAGTGGCTCTATAGTCTTGGAATCATGTCAAACATTTTACTTTAGAATAAATATGTTATTTGTTAAAATTTAAAATTTCAAATATACAATCCCTTATTAATTTATATAATTAATGTGATAAAACATAATTGGAAAATAAAAAACATAATAGAGTGTCAATTTGTTATTCATTCATGAAAACCCATCATCATCCCAATATTGTTGAGTTATATATCATGAACATGTTATTAATAGGATTGATAGTTTGAGTAGATTCCTCATGGATAATCGGAAATGTATCAAGGAAATGTTATTAAATTTAATGAATTTTTTTATTCTCATAATTCAGGGTTTCTTATTCTTCATTAAATACATTAAGATTCAATATAATATAATTGAAACTAGGGGTTACATTGATTTTACAAGAGTGATTCCTCAGAATTATTTGATTCATTTAAACCCATGGATACACAACGAATGGATATATATTTTGATTAATACATTATTATATTTATATGAACCTATATTAACGTAAAAAATAACATCAGTTATCTTTATTTAATGTTACATAAGAGATTATATGTTTTTTAAGAATGGTTTAGATTTTACAGATGCTAGATATTTTAAATATTTCTACTTTTTTCTTTTTCAACATTTAAGAATATAATATATATTTCATATTTATAAAATGCGGTATTAGAGAAATATTTTGGCACCCCATCGGTAATTGGAGTAGTAGTCTGTGTCTTATAACTCATTTTTCCCATGAAATAATGATATAATGTGGGGTCCTAAAGTTAATGTTGGGAAACCGATGGGTATTTGGATCTATTTTACATATCCCTAAACTAACTGAGAAATATCACATCACATGATTAGATATTTCAAGAAAAGTATCATCCATTACCATAAAACATTATTTAAATATATAATTCACACCCTATAGATATGTATCAATTTCCTAATCCCATTAATCAATTAATTTCATTAACCCATCTTTTATTGTTATGATAGTCACATTATTCACCTTTTTCCTAAACATAATATTAACCAATTTCATAATCACAATATCCACCAATTTAATAATAACATTTATAACAATTGATTTTTTCTAATTTCTGTTCAATTTACATAAAACGAAATTACAATTTCACAATTTCATGTACCCAAAAATATTAAGAACTATAATAATTTTAAAAAATTCCATGTACCATAAAATCACAAATTCGTGTTCCCCAAATGAAAATCCCAAATATTTTGTAGAACGATCAAGGCCACAATGATTTAAAACATATAGAACCAATACCTAAGATAATGATATAAGGAATAATTTCCATAAAATACAATATCTAAAGAACCTATTATAGAGGAAAAATAACTCCACATATTTTCGAAAGTGAGATATAATAGAGAGTAAACCAATCATTGTGGTAATCACTTACACTCTAGGAGGTATCATGTCAATATTATAAGGGATTTATCCATAAATATGATTAAGGATCCATTCAATAAACCTGTGAGCCTAAAAAAACCATTGAAATTCATTTCGGATCAACACGGTCTATCTGTGGTTTGAATTGTGGAGTTCATAAATTTTTTTAAAAAAATTTAGAAAAAAAATTTTACTCGTATACTTTCATTTAATGGGGTAGATAGTTTCTCAAACAATTTATCTCAACCATGAACCACTTCTTAGGTGTTTCAAGGATTCTTATATGTGGCACAATGTTTGATAATATATGTTCCAAACCTGTATATCCCTATAATTTTCTTGTTTAATGGTTTGGGATGGAGCCCATATAGATTTCCCAAACCATTCACTATATTTAGTTTCTGAATAATAGGGTTTACAGTATCCTAGAGATGTATACATATGTTTTCCTTAAATTTTGTTAACTTTGTAGAAACCTTGAACTTCTAAATATCATTAATTTAACCTGACAGAACAGAATTGTAAAATCCCAAAAAATTAATATATAATGTAATGGAAGTAGTGTTCCAGAAAATGATCTGAAAAAATATCCATCATTGTGAAGATATTAAAATATTCCAGCCTTATAAAAACATATCATTGTTATTTACTCCCAAAAATCACAAGTATACTAAGGTAAAATGGTGATTCTAATGAGCCCGTATATATTTGTCACATTCTAATACATTATCATTAACAAATCCATGATTACACAGTAAATGAATTATTGATACAATCATTTCCCATGACACATTCGAATAATGATCCCTAATACGGATTAGATGCTTCTCAAATGACACATCTTACAATATATCTAAATCATTAAAATCAGTCACATTTCAAGGGACAAGGTGATCCTTCTTAATCAATGATACATTGGAATTCTCTACTGTAGATATATACCTCTGTGGAAGATCCCATTTGTACTCTATTGACTCTATTATCTCAAAAATATCTAAAATTTCAACATAATTAAGAACTAACAATATCTAAAATAGTATCATAAAGTGACCCAATATTGGAAACACTTGAAAGAATTCACAAGATCGTAATTTAATCTGAAGGGTTTTTTTATGTCAATCATCATATGAAATTTTTCTACTATGAGGTGTAACAATTTATTTCTAAATCAACTGGATCGGATTTGGGGTCTCCATCATAAGATTCAGACACATTTATTTAGACTCACCTACTTTCATCCAGTGTGGATTTGATCGAAAGGTTAAACCATAAATTGACTCATATGGTTCCATATGAATAGTTTCCATAAATAAATTGTTTCAGGTAAAATATTGGAGTCCTATGTGAATAAATAATTACCCAAAAATTCTGAATACACGAGACAGTAGCATATCTTATAATATCTATTTAGTATAATCATACTTCCAATCAGTCTATGGGTTGAAATCCATACTCAGCAATACATAAGTACACAATTAATTTTTAAGACCTTCTAATTGAATGAAGTGAAACATGACTAATGATATAAAAATATACTCCATGACAACCTAAGTATATGATCTATCTCCCAAATATTTATTTATCCCAATTAATCCATTGCAGAAGTATCCTTGATAGGAATTAAATGGGTTAAATTTGTCAATCCTCCCACAGTCACCCATATAAGATAATTATTTTGAATAATCCTCTAAAGAGCCACCATTATGTCATTGGTTGCATCACCCCACATATATTTTGGAATGGAATGTGGTTGTAGTAAACCACTGTGTCATCTATTATTATCCATTACTCAATGAGTGGTGTAACATCTTGTCACTCGCCATAAAATTTCCCTTTTCATACCTAAACACCAATTCTATTGATATAGGTTATATTACATTTTTGGAATCTAGGATTTTATACTAACATCATGACATGAATGTCATATATAATATCCTCTCATATAATCATAGTAAAAACAACAAATTCCAGAGATATATGATCTAATTCTCATATATAATCAACTAAAAGTGTGACTCCCCATCTTTTTAGGATTTACCTCATGTCCAAAAACTATGGATATTCATACTACCCTTCCATAATTATTATATATATATTTGACTCCACTAATAATTATACAAGGTTATTTTACTCTTGGCCCTCCAAATGAATAATATGAATTGTATCAAGCACATTCATCTTCTTCCACTAATAAATGAACTACTAAACTTCAAAATAATATGATTACCTATGTAAAGAGTTATAATAATTATTCATAATATATGATTTATATTCTATATAAATTTAAATATAATACATCTAATAAACTCATATCTACTATAAAATATTCAAATCTCATTTAGAAGTGGTATATTTTAATATGTTGTGATCGGTGTACATAATAATCTTTTTTCAAAATAGTTAATTCTGCAAACACATTACAGAATTTACCACCATAACTAACATGAGTTCAGTTGTAAGTTTATTTCATTAATGTGTAATCAAATTTCATGAACTATATACCCTAAATCAACCAACACACATCAAAACAACCTCATGTACGATCCTATATGAATTATAAAACATGGTTTACTCCTCACCCGGCTCAAAATGGATTAACAAAATTAGGTATTAAAATTATTTTAAAATCCTGTAAACATTCTAAAATTTTCTATACCATTATAACATGATCCCTCTCTTTTTAAGTCAATAAATTTCTTTTTCCAAGTAGTAAAAGTCCTTGATGAACCTATAATGAATACTTGCTAAACCCAAAAAGCTTTTGATAAATAAAATTGGATGCTCCTATGAAACCACTACCTAATCATTCTCTGGGACCACTAGAACACCTTCCTCAATGATGATATGTCCCTGGGATTGTACACTATCGATCTAGAAAAAAATTAATATATCTTGTAAAATAGCTGATTCCCTTTTAGTGTACTCAATAAAATATCATGATGTTGGTCATGGTCATAATTGGAATTATAGTACCCAAATAATTCATAAAAAACCAAAAATTGAAACATATATAGGAGGATGATTTGGTTCATCAAATCTATATATAGGGAAAGATATTTCATCATTCCATACAGTATCATAATGAACTCCTATAAGACATACTTACATCTGAAATTAATCCTTTTCATACTAGAATTTCTACCTCTGTAATGATGTTACATCAACCTCAAATCAATTTTGGAGAAGATAGAGGATCCTCTCTACAACAAAAATAAATCATAGATACAATGAACATGTAATGATTCTTCACTATATACCCGTTCAAATTATAATAATAAAAACATAAACATATTTTCATGTCATTTTTATTTGAAAAAGATAATATTGAAATCCACTATGACATATTTGGATGGATAAATCTATTATCCATCAATTATTATAATTGATTGTTAATTTATGAACCTTTTTCAATTAAATTATATATGTGTAATAGATATCTGATCATCACTGGTGATATTATTTATTACAACATTAATATCCCTCTTAGGTGGAGTCTATGAGACCTCTTTGGTAATCACAAAAAAATACATATCCATTACGGTAGGGTAGAAATAATGTTTCACCCCAAGCATCTACAAAAAACATAAATCATTGGTAGTGAGCTCCCCAAATTATTGATGAACTAGTTATACACTTTGTAAATGGAAATCCATATATCCATAATGAACATAAAAATTACCATAATGATACATAATGTTCACTCTCTAAAGGTGAAAATGAATATTTCCTTTGTAGGATACCAACCTGTCCATACCAAAAATCTGGTTAAAACATGAAATGTCATATTTTTAATGATTCCAATTATAATGATACTACCAAAGCATGGGATAACACCCTATATTTAAACATATTTCCCCCAACTGTACTCCCAATTGTTTATCGGTTATCATAATTAAACTCATAAACTCCACCATCAGAATCAATATGTTCACAAGTTGAGTATATATAAAATATTATGTTGAACCCACATGAAATATAGAAAAAAAAATAATAGAAAATAAAAAATTACCTTTGACTATCAATCGTAATAACAATATATCCACAAGTGATGGATGAAATACATGCATATGTCATTCCCCTCTTCCCTGTAGTACAATATTTGTCCCCAATGATACACTACTCCGCTGATAAGGGTGATATTTCTTGAAATCACGATTCCATTTACCAAAACCACTATGAAATGAGTAACATGGACTTATAAATATATATATGGTATAATTACCACATCCACCACATTGATTCAATGTGGTTCCCCTATTACAACCCATCATTGAGGGTTCCTACAATATCTCAACAATTTAACATTCATGTTGTACTATCAAGAAACATGAGGTGGGTGAGTAAACTATCTAGAAACATGTCCCATCATACCACACTGGTGTTAGTATATTGATATAATACATTTAGTAAAATATACTTCCCTATATCCACTCTGATTATTGTTTCCCTTATTTAAATTCTCATAGTAGTACTTCCTACTCTTGGAAGGAATATATTCTACTCATCTAACCGATTTAATATTTTATTCCATATGAATCCTCCTCTATGTTTTCAATAGAAATCTCTCCCTAATTTAAATGTTTAGCAAACAACTTCATCAGAATGATGTCGTCCGGAGAAATAATACCTAATTTAATCTCATCGTGAAAACATTTCTCCATAGTTGAATCATCTCTTAACAATGTTGGAAAAAATAAATGCAATGTGGTGAAGAAAAATCCATAGTACATCACATGCATAATCCCATTGGTAATGTGTATAAAACTAGTATACATATCCTCCATGATCTTATCATGATAAAAATGTTCTATGATCTTCTTTGGAATATCATTCCATAACATTTTTTTCAGATGTCCATCTTGAGTGTTAATGTCCCTCAAATATTTTCCTAACAAAATAACCTATAAGTATACTTGATCAAACACTAATAAATAAGTGTGTAAACAAGTTAAGGATCATATGGATGGACTTAATATATAACTCATCATATTAATGTATACTATTTTCATCGAAGGATAGAGGGTTTTTTCATTGTAACAACCATTTAATGTCAGACATATTCAATATAGCTCTCCGTATATCCCTTTAAATAATCTATACAAAGATATAAAAGTTATCATAGAACTGCTCTTCGGGTCCATCATCCAGAACTATCAGATCGTCCAGATCCACTATAAGAGAATCATTTCTAGACATTTCCTCCAATCATCCAACCAATAATCATCAATATTCTGTAATATTCTGATAATTCCAAACACATGTCATTAAAACATTTTATCATGAGGTTTTCACAAAAAATCATAACATGTTATCCTTTATCCCCCACCACTTGGTCAAAATTGAGGCACTATCACTACTCAACCATCCCTCATTAGGTTCATGGTTGAAATTTGGTAATCATTTACAAATTCACATTTCTCAATAGATACCCATTTACAGATTTTAGTGATCCACATTTAGTTACATTTAGAAATATCATTTTCATGTTATCCCCATTTTTATTTTATGGTACTCTAGTAATTAAATGAATTTTAATTTAAAAATTTAACTTAAATAGGATTTTTTGTGTCTTCCTAAAATGATTCAAATCAAATAAAATCATTAGTTACTAGAATGATACGTGTATACTCAACTTTGATGTCACATATAACCACAACTAAAATATAAAAAAAACTTTCTCATCACACATAAATTTCATCACCAAAGGATAAATAACATCCTAATGAAATAGAGAATGTAAATAAAAACAATCCCACCATAGGTACATGAATTTTCCCTAGTACATGGGTTAGATAATCTCATGAATGATCTCATGACCATGGATTCACTCATCGTATCCTAATCGTTACTATTCCAAAAATGAAATTTGAACAAATAATAAAGAACCCACTATAATAAAAATTTAAAACATCCCGACCTGGGGGAAATTTTTGGTTCCCTAATAAAGTTGGATTCAAGAACATAGAAGTGCCTACCCATACACAAGATGTTTTTAATTAGTAAAGAAGGTCATATATTTAATGTGAGTAGACTATACACTTTTTATCAATGAAGAAATATTAAATGATATAAGTAAATAATACACAAAAGAAAATAAAAATTAATATTGATAATAGAGTAATGAATAATGAAAAATAACACCTGATAAACCAAAAATTGGGATCAATTATCATAATAAATATCATTATATGCGTAATTAAATAATATGTTTCAAGTGTAAAATGGAAAAACAAATTGAATTAATAGTGAAAACTCTACAAGCATGTCTAGACATTATTTCTGGATCCCTCCTCCATGCTCATCCCCAAATCCAAACTCATCCACAAGACTTTGGTCTCTTAACCTTATCATATCATAAAATCATAATGTATCGTAGGGTACCAATCTGGTTTCCCATGTATTGTGTGAGTATAACTCAGTTGACCACTAACTATATCATCTAAAACAATATCTAGTCTATAACATTACATGTAGTTTTAAAAATAATAATGAACGAAAGGATAATTAAAAAATCAGATATAATTATTCTTTAATACCCACATAAATTTTCAAATTCACAATGACAATAAAACCAACAATAATTAATTGATCCCATTGTAGATCCTGAACCATCCATGACGGGATTCTACATTTATTTCATCCATGTGTTTTCATTAATCATTTAATATCAATTTCACATCCATATTATTGGGGGCTTGAGATGTCGTCTGGACCTATCACCATCTCTATCCTTTTCATAGTCACATTAATTATTCAATTACATTTACCCATTATTCATCCACATCATAATCAAATTATTCACTATTTTTATAGTCACAATATATAAAAATTTCATAATCACATTATCAATCAATTTCATAATCTCATTGAACAAATTTTTTATTTAAAATTTTGTTTTAATTTTCCTGAATATAAATTTTAATTGTACAATTAAATACATGAAATTTTAATCCAAAATATAAGAATTGAAATTAAATATCTCTCCTCCAGATTATTTATGGAATTTATCACAATAAAAATCACCAAATTCATGTTGAGTGATAAAAAACATAATGGAATAGAATTTTTATGACAAATACCTATGATCAAGAACCAATTAATTGTGATCTATAGAAATATTGATCTATAACATTACTAATTGAATAAAAATAACTTCCCTTTATTAGGAAGGAGAGAATGTAGAGAGGTGAATCCATTGGAGGAAAAAATAACATACTTTAGAGGAGATGATCCATTAATATCATCTTTGAATAATTATTAATGAGGTAAATGGATACTCAAAATCTTCTGAGGAGCCTTACAAAATCTAATGGGTTTAGTTTTAGCCTTTTAAAAATGGGGTTATAACTATTGGGTTTTGATTTTTAAATAAATGTTTGATGAAATTAAATCCCATGAATAGTGTTTCCCAGGAAGGGGAGTATATTTTTTCAAATCATGTATCATAAGAAAGAACCCTATTGTAGTGGGTTCACTATTTCTACTATGTGGACCAAGGTTTGAAACTTTCTTTGACAACCATGTTTATCCCATTTAAATCGTGGTTCATGGTTTGGAATGGAGGCCTCATGGTTTGTCCAAATTGTTCACTAACGATGACCCACCTCATGTCTCTCAATAATATAGAACATGGTTTGTTAGTAAATCCATATGATTTGAATTAATCATGTGCCAACTATGCATGGACCCTTGGGATTCCAAATTTATTCAATTTTACCTAAAACATCCCAATATAAAAACCCAACAATGGTATAACAAAAACATGGTCAAAAGCATTGTCAAAAAAATTGGGTCATCTCTAGAATGGCTGGGATATTAAAATTTTTGTTATTGTATTCAATATTTTATATTTATAGTTAAAAAATTATTGAGAACATTGAAATGAATTTTGTATTCCACTTTTATTCATTATGGATTAACTCAATTTACTATTTAAAAAAGTTTGAAAATTCAATGAATATATTATTTAGTTATCATGAGCTCAGAAAAATTATGAAAAATAAAATTTATCCAATAAAACATATTGATGTATAAAATTATTAATTAAACAGGGGTTCATACATATTGAAAAATTTTGATTGATTGAAGTATCATCAAATGATGGCGAAGAATGTTGATTTTCCCTAGAATACCTATCATATAATTTTAGTATAAAATTTGTTTATTTTGATCCATGTCTAACTCAGTAATTTTCCATAATTATTCATTGTCTTGATCAATTATATACATATTTATCAAATTCTAAAAAAAATTCAAAGTCATTATAGATTTCATTAATGCATACTCTATGTATAAGAATTATAATAAAGATCATTTAATTAAAATGATAGTGATATTTAAAAATGCTATGTTTTTTAGAAAGTGAAATAAAATTTTCATCTATAAAATGAAATTCATATTTTTAAGGAATGTTATAAATATTAAATCAAAATATATGAATCCACAAATTGAAAATAAATAAATAGAAAGGAACACACTGATATTTTTAACATATATTATTCAAATCCTTATAATATCTATGTACAATTTCTTTCTTGTAGGAAACAACTCGTGGTTATGAAACCCACTAACAATTATAACTATTATAGGTGTAATATTATTGAGATTAATTAATTTAAAGAAATATTAATATTGTTAATTAGACAGAAAAATCACTACACCCACAAAAAAACTTCTCATAGGTAATGAATAATTTAATAAACATATTGATTATTGAAAACTAAGATCAGGATTTATATTCATTCAAAATTATAAGTTATGACCTATGACTCAACAAAGCTTATGAAACATCCAAACAATTACCTAATTAAATTTTAATAATTTTCTATGATTGATATAACACTAATGATTTATATAAATTATCATTATAATGAAAACCCTATCATATATAGTAGTAATAAATGACCAAATTAAACATTAAAAACAATGAAAATAAACTTATTGTAACAAAAATTGTCAGATTGGATAATGTAATATGACTACTCATTTCATCGGCATCCAAGAATGGAAAATAAAATATTAAATTTTCTCTGTTTAAATGATCATATAAGTATATCCTTTATGGGAATTTGAGAAGATATTATAATCCTATACATCATAATAATATACATAGAATCAAAAAAAATTAGGAAAACAAACTAAGTTGATCAAATAATTCCCATCCATCTATTATGGAGATGGTTAGGAAAGATGAAATGTATGATGTTGATATTTAAGAGAATATGAAGAAATAAATGGAAGGTTGTAAAGTTAAATATTTATAATGATGATGCTATAAGAAATGGCACATTATTGTATGAATAATAAATGCCAAAGATAAAAAATATATATTAGTTTATGCTGGTAACATTTCATTTTTCATTAAATCATAATGTACAATGAAGCATAATGATATGTGAGAGCTCCTATTCAAGGAAATTGTGAAAACAATTAATGATTATTTTGAATTATGTGTTTGAAATGGTAAATTTCAATGAAAAATGAAAAATGTAATTTTTTTAATGTTTAATTACCTAGAACAAAATATTAAGGGAATAATTCACTACGGTTTTATACATGTTCATTAAAAAATCTTATAAATGGCAGAGTTAAAATGGGTTGTAATGACTTATCTAGTAATGATTGATCACTTAATCAAAATTTGGGTAGACAACTCACCAGAGGTAAATGAAAATAAATAAATCAGAGAGGTAATGTATAATACACCTTAAATGTCTGTGCTGTATTATTATTTTGTATTAGGGTATAAAGAATGGAAATAAACTCATTTATTTATAATTTTCGATTTATTTTAGTTCTATATAATGATTGAGATGATAATTGAAGCACCAACATTAATTTCAAAGTAGTAAGAATAAATAAAATATTATTCCACGGTGTCACACAAATCCCTCCCTAAATATATAGTGCTTGTTACCACATGATTAATATTTTTTATTCATGATTCACAATATTAAATATACATGGGTTATTTTTTATATGATTAAAATTGGGGGCTCTCAAGGAAATGATGAATTTTTTCCTCAAGCTGCATTCTCATTTATACTAATTTTATATCTCGATATCTATTATACGTAATTACATGAATGATCAAATTATTGTTTTATTCCATTAATTATACATAGTAATTAAATATTAATTAATCCAATTAGGTATAGACTTACCACAGTTTCATATTTTTTATATTATAAAATATAATATGGTTTTCGTGGAATGAGGTTTAAGGATATCTGATCATTTTGTTGGTTTGGATTAATGAATATTTTTCTTAATGATTCATTACGATTCTGGTATGTTGTTAAAATTCTTTCCCAAATTTTATAATTGATTTCATAGAATTTTTATGTGAGTTTTCAATTATTTGGGTAGAAAACATATGGTTTCAAATAAAATTAAATTACCTATTATAAATAATGCATATTATTAAAATTGTATGAACATACAATTTAGATATAATTATTAATTAAAATATTTAATATAAGGATTCCTCATAATTGGTCATAGTCGAATGATTTATACTAATTTATGGAAGAATAATTATTTATGTTGTATATTAAATAGAAAATACTGACTAATGAAATTGATAATGATTTGATTTAAAATGAATATATATTGAATTCAGATAAGTGTTTAGGTTATTAAATATTTTTCCACTAACCAGAATAAATTCATCTCAATATAACATGGGATGTGGTTATTTATTGTAGATTTTTTGGTTACTTATGTATTTATAGTTATGGTTGGTTATATTATTTCTATTATTTATGATTTTATTTACTCTAATGTACCGGTTTCTAATCCCAAATAAATCTTTATTGACACTTGTTTGAAATCAATGACCTCTATAATATTATATGGTACAATTGAGGTCCTACAGAGCTATATAATCATGTAATGTTTAGTGATCAAAGAACAGTAGAAGTTACAATGTGGTTTCAAATCAATTGAATTTGAATTAATATTTTGGGTATTGAAGACATGAGACAATGTATTATCTAAACATTGATGGGAACAAGTTCCTATGTCTATCTAGTTTACATTTTAAGAAAAATCATTGTTTCCATTTATGAGAGTATTGTTTAACCTAGTAACTTTTATTGTTGAACTATTTTCACATTAATAATTCACATATGTTTGTAATTTATGATTTATATTCTTCTAATTATAGGATTGGAATATAACAAGTAGAATGTTCAAGAAGAATATTAAGCCTGTAGGGTTCGCTTTTCATCAAAAAGACTACTGCATGTTATTTATTCGTGTTGTGATATCGATCATTTGATCAATGGGATATAAATTATTAATATTAAAATAATTTATATAGTTATTGTGTAATTTATTTTATTATTTTTCTAATATATTATTTGAGATCCACTAAATTATATTAATTTTTCTATTTAGAATGATTATAATTCATAGTACATAATAAATATCTTATTTTACATAACTCATGTTAGATAATTTTAATTAACATTTAGGGGATGGATTATATAGTATGAATCTAATGTGAATTATGTATATTTTATTAGTATACTGAAACAATTATGTGTGTACGACATGGAAGTTGTGTATGGGTTTTTTGTGACTAATTATTGAGCAAGATTATGCGTATTAGGTGGAATAATAAATTGATAAAATAATAATATAGTTTTTAATTTCAATTTTGATATAATTTTTTAAAATATACTGTAAAGATGTGTTAAATTTGAATGTTGAATTTTATCGAAAAATTCCACCAAGGAAAAAATATTTTCATCGAAAAGAGGGTGGTGACGAGAACACTACCACAGTTATAGGCTAGGATCCTCTTATGATATCAAAAAATGTTGTATATAAAAATTTGTATGCGAAATTGTTGACAGTTATGTAGTATATGAAACCTAAGGCACCAGGATCATTGCTGATGTTGTGTTATCTAACTAGAGAAATTTTTCTATACATAAAATTATATTTTATATAAAGGTTTCCATCATTATTGTTATTTTTAGATTGACCCCATTAATATGGATTTTAATCACTTGGAGACACCCCTTGAGTTTTGTGTTAAATCACGTAGTTTATATTACATAGGGACCAATGAAGCTACGGTGGGACATTTTAGTCATGGTGGAACAAAATGTGGAGCTATCATGGAAATATTTTTAAAATATGTTCATTGAGATAATTTATTATATAATTATGAGGGAAAACAAATATAAATAATTCATTCACCATATACATAAAAGATGTTTTTATATATAATGCTACTAGTATTTCAAATTTTTAGGGTTCCTCCATGATGTGATTGGATAATTTAGTTCCAATGGATATTAATTTTCAGAAATTAATATGATATTGGATATAAATACATGGTAATGTGTTCTTATATTTTTTGTTCAATGAGGTTATGAATTGTGATTTTATTATGCAGAGGAATGTGAGAAAGTGAATAGTCATAACGTGGTAGAATTTTACTAGGGGTTCTATTGTTGATTCATAGGTTGTATGAAGTTACTTTTTGAAAATTCATGATAGGGTGGTGGTGTCATGAGTAGTCACAATAATAAGATTCCTTGGTCACCATAGAGTGAGAAGAATATCAAAACCATCATTCGAAGAATACCAATAAATAATCAACCACATTTTCTCGACCAGCTATAAAGTGTAGGTTTTGGATCATGATGACTAATATGAAGTGGATTTATATAAATTTTCCATGGACAAAAATTAATAAATAATTTTGTCAGGTGTATGGAATTGGTGTAGTAAAATAAATTTTGTTATATATTTGTAGTCTGAGTTTGAATTTCTATAAGGGTAATGGTGGAGGAGACACTACCATGAGATTGTAGTGGCCTCATAAGTAGTATAGAAATGTATAGGGGACACATAATGATGATTATGGTGATGAATAAGGTAGAAAATTATAGATAAAACAATTTAAATAGATTATGATTTTGGACCATAAAATGATAGTGGAACAATATTAGTGAATTCCATATTGGATTCTACATACATTCACTGATAATCATAACATTCTATTATATTTGATCAGTAAATTTAACTCCTACTATATGATATATTGTATATTTATTAGTATTTATCAATTTATAAATTCATTGGAAAGTGATCACTCAGATTATTTATTGTAGTAAATTTCCCTAGTGACTAGATGTTATTGATTTTAATGGGATTTAGTATTAAAAAAATTAATCATTTTATTTGAATGGATTAGTTAACTGTATAACCTGACTGCTTTTATTTTTAACACAAATGAGTTCTATATTCATCTCATTATTAGGTAATATATATTCATGATAGGGAATGGGGGATATATAAAGGCCTCACAAGACCACACCCTAGAAATTTTCTAATTATTACAACTTTTATATATAGTCTAATAATGGAAAATGGGGATTCATGATATGATATATGTACTCCCATAGAGTAATGGTTTTAGTGTTATTTTTATGATTTCTTGGGGATCGATAAAATATTGATTTTAATTTGACACTAATTTACAATTTGGGATAATAACAAATTTCTATTACACATTATCAGATTTTCACAGTAGATAATTTTTTTAAGGATCCTCTAGAGGGTATCAAGGTTACATAGATCATTTAGATGACCATTACACATCGGTACTCATCATTTCAATTCCCCAATAATATTGATGGTTCATTACGATTTTGGGTTGACTATATTAAATAAAATCAATATATGGTTAAAAAATGATAAAAAACAGGAATATTAATGGAGAACATTGCATTCACTTCTTTTATGAGTTTTTATACCCGATATACGATCCTAGTGACACTATTTATGTTGGGGAACATTCTATTAGTATTTAATGATATGATGGATATGTATTTTCACTAGTATATTTATGTATTTACGGTAGTCTTGGTGTGTGAAACATCCATTTATATTGAGATGATAAGGGATCATTAGAAGCTTCTAGATAATTTTTTCTGTATCCGGTTGGAACATCATACCTATGATAAATATCTATGTTCTACTTTTTGGTTAACGATGTACAATTTTCCACTCATTTAATTTATGATGATTGAATCTTTTTAGACACTAAGAGGATTTCGGTAGTTGTTTGTCGTGGTAGTTGAATAAAAATATGTAAAATGATTATATATTTTGATACATTGTGGAATTATTGATGTTCTATCTATTTTATACCCAATTAGAATCTCTGATAACATTACTATCCAAAAAGGGAATAATTTATATCAGTCATGTCAATAATGAGGATGATATTTTGAAATTAATTTTTTTTTCCTAAAACATTAATCAAATAGAATAACAACATCAATATGAAAATATAAATTTTTTAATATAATATGAGTGATAATATAATATTTGTTTCTAAATAATTATTTACGAATTGATATATAAATTTTTGATATTTTTAGAGGTCATAAATATTCTTTTAGAAAATTTTAATTAAAATAATGATTAGAAATATAATATATATTCCTAAACTATAGTCATAAATGAATAATTTTTTTCTTATTATTACCTCATATGTTTATTAGGTCCTAGTTAATTTTTGATATTTTTAGAGGTCATAAATATTTATTTAGAAAATTTTAATTAAAATAATGATTAGAAAAAAATATATTTTCCTAAAATATAGTCATAAATAAATAATTTTTTTCTTATTATTATATGGTATGTTTATTAGGAAATAGTTAATTCTTATCAGTAAATATTGGGTAGAATTCTCATCACCCAATGACTACAAATATATTGATTTTAGTGGTTTTTATATGATTTTGTTTTCGTTATTAGAAATGGATTCATTTAACATTTATATTTGATTCATTTGGATTTAATTTCATATTTTTTTATATTTATTAGTGATATAAAAACATGTATTCCATTTTTTAATTTGTTTTTACCAATTTTGGTGTGGGAATATTGAATTAGTAGATGATGTATGTTTTTAAAACTAAAACATTATAAAATTTTATACATATAAAGTAAATGTTGGATAATTTTTTTTAGAAATTATCAAACCATTAAAAATAAGATGAAATTTTTTATTTATAATGAGAACACTTATTAGGACATTGATCTTCCAACTACATAGATTATTCTATTAGCTAGGTGAATGTAGATTATCATCAGTATATCAAAGTTGAGATAGGTAACCCTAATTTTTTTTACCCAAATAAATATATGATATTTGGTATTTAATTATCTTTAATATCTAATGATTATTATTAATAGTATAATATTATTGAGTTCATCTATATAATTTTCATAGGAATGATTTTTTCACACAAATATAAATAATTTATATTTTGTTTGACAAAAAAATCACCTACCTAAAAAATTATATGGTGATTGGAATATTATATATCTCTCATCACATAGTTAAATATTTCTCTTTGTGCACAAGTAGAAATTATGAAATTGAAAATGTGTAATCAATTTTGATGCAGAATATTTAATTTTGGCCTCTATTATATAAATACCCATCATGAAAATTGTGTGATAAAATTTATTTTTATAGATAAATTATATACTCACATATCGACAGTTTTTTTATATCTATCCAAAGTAAATATAAGAATAATATGTGTATCAATATATATAGGTATAAAAATTTATTAATTGTTTGTAAATATGTCATAAAATTTAATGCATTTAGGAAATACCTTAATGACTAACCAATTGTTGAAATTTTTTCATTACATCACTATAGATGCATGATTATTTGATAGATAAATCCAATTGGAGTATTAAATACATTATGAAATCTACTAAAATTTAATAACCATTATAATTCACTAAGGCACAATTATATCCTGGAATGTTAATGACTTGGAGTGATTTAAAAATTATTTTATATCTTGTTCTTAATATATAAATCAACTAATTATCAGATTTATAATAGTTATATTTATGTGAATCACTTTTATATACAGATTACATGATTTTCATAAATAATTGACAATAAAAAATTTGGGCATGAGAAATATAAGATTTAGATTTTTATTACTTTTAATGATATGTAAATGATCAAACTGGATGGTGAAATGTTTTTTAGAAAGTCTAGGAGTTAATAATCTAATTAATAGTCAATGTAATATAACTATAAATGATTATCGAGGAAATAGGGGAGCATATTACACATAATGGAATATTTTGAGATACATGATGTTGTTTCTCACACTCTATATATATTTAAATTCATGTATAAATATTATTGAAATTATTTATTTGATTCTGATTCATATATTGAACAAATTATAATTTATAATAATTTCATGAATAAAAAAGGTTTCAAATTGGGGTCATAATTGAACATGATTATATTATATATTAATTTATAGTATCAATGTTTATATAAAGAGTATTGGGAATTAAAATGAACATTACTAACTCAGAAACTTCTGTACAAAGGATGAGAATTTTCCTCTCACATTATATTATTAAAAAAGAAAAGTTATTTTAAAAAAAATAGTTGAAACCCAAATATTTTACAATATGTTAATACACATCTTATTGGATTCATCACACTCTAAAACATTATAATAGAAGGTGTATTTTTTGGTTAATTGTTTATAAATATATTTTTAATATATTTTCAATGTGTTCCCACAAACCATTATTTTATCTTTTTAATGAATATAGTTTTCATTTCGTATAAATTATCTAAAATGATAGAGTAAAAAACACATGGTTTTTTAAAATACATTTTTCTAAATATTTCAGTCAAAATAAAATATGTTTATTTCATGAAAAAATTATTTTTTTTCTTAATATGATATTAGAAAGAGAATGTAGATTATATGAGTCTTGTGGTAGTATATTCAGAACATGTGACGTTAAAATATAGATAATATTATAATGGTTGAAATTTGAATTAAATTTTAAATTATATATTAAAATATTTTCAGTTATTTTGTAAATGAAAAATAATATACATAATTAAATTTATTATCATTATAATATCAATGAGAATATTGAATAAATTTAAATACATGGATGAAATGATGATTATATAAATATTTATACCGAGTAAAAATAAGTTTTCAACATTATAATTTATAGAATATTTAATTTAATGAAACTTACTACAACTCTAAAAGGGATGAGTTTTTAGTAAAAGATTAACACTTTCACAATTATTCATAATACAATTTTTATATATGTTTTCAATTAAAATATTTTGTTACTATTTTTTATCATAGGTCCATATGTATATGTTTTTTGAAATACATTAAATTGAATTTTTTTTAACAATACCTAAATTGCAGAAAACATATTTAAAATTTTCATATACTAAATAATATATAAGAGGTATCATCATATATATTGTATTATAATAATATTCATAGTGATTTTTAAGAATGTGAAAAATAAATATTGTTTTGAAAATTATGTATCCAGTTTTATAGTTATCCATATTGGATTCATCTAATTCATTCAGTGAAATAACATTTAGCATCAGAGAGAATGAAATTGAGTTATCTATTGAATATGATCATCTTGTGGAATTATAGTTTAGTAAAATTTATATAGTTATTATGTGTAAGATTTAATTTAGGGATATAAAATATACTCATGAATCATAAAACAATTTGTGTGCTCTAGATGACTCATAAAGAATACCCAATTGAGACCTATATAGTTTTTATATGGAATACACGGGGTGCATATTTATATTTGGATTTCTCCATTACCTATCTCTATATAATATAAATGGAATGAAAAAAATAGGATTCTGATATAATCCCTTCTCCATCCTTGTGGATGAGATAATCTGTGTGTGTCTTGGTATGTTATTGATAATTTCATTTTTTGAGATTAATCATGAAATTATTTTACCTCTGTTATGTTGGGGATTTCATCTAATAACTCTATTGAGATAAATTCTGTGGATGTATGTGTAAAAAATGTTAGGGTCATGTTATTTATTAATATATTGATGTCAGGTTATGTGAAGTAATCATTAATTAGGGGGAATGATATGTGATATTTTCACCCATATGATTTGTATATACTCATTTAGTCAAGAATATATAAGTAGTTATAATAACTTTACATACACGATGCCCCATGGGGAAATGATTTCGAGGTAAATATTTACAATAGAATTTTTTTAATAACATAGTGGATATTAGTATATAGATACATGTTATTAAGAGTGACACCACATGATACATTTATTTCTTGAGTACCATAAATTATTTTCTAGAGGATTCTCTATTGTTACAAATTATAATTCATGAATTTTTTTTGTATTTAATCATAAAAATACTGTTATATTTTATATTTTTGGATTGATATTAATTCTAATGTAACTTAAATATAATATATAATAATTATTTAGATTTTAACCAACATTTTATTGGATAAATATTCACAATGAAAATTTTATGATGTGATTCATGGTGAATTATATTATCCTCTTCCAAAAGTTTTTTTATGATACAAATTTTTTTTGATATGATTAAAAAAATATTCTATATGATGAGATATAATGTTAAATATAATAATATATGTATTCATTTAGGGATTGCTTCCTATTGATATATATTACAGATTTTTAATGGGAATCATTTATTTTTTAATCAGATAAAAAATATAATGATATAATAATTTCATCTTTTATTCTATGTTTGAAACAGGGGAATATCCTACACATTATTGTGTTTAATATTTTATGGAATGATATAATATATCATTACACTTCCTCATTCCACATCATAAAATATGATATATATATATATATATATTAGTGGTCATATAGTCTTTGAATCATGTCAAACATTCTAGTTTAGAATAAATATGATAACGGTTAAATTTAAAAATTTCAAATATATAATCCCTTATTAATTTATATATTTAATGTGATGAAACATTATTGGATAATAAAAAACATAATATAGTGTTATTTTGTTTTTCATTCTTGAAAACCCCTCGTGAACACAATATTGTTTAGATTTAAATCATGAACATGTTATTAATAGGATTGATAGTTTGAGTAGATTCCTCATGGATAATAGGAAATGTCTTAAGGAAATGATATTAAATTTAATGAAATTATTTTATTCTCATAATATAAGGTTTCTTATTCTTCATTCAATTCTTTAAGATGCACTAGAATATAATTGAAACCAGTGGTAACATTTATTTTACAAGAGTGATTCCTCATAATTAATTGATTCATTTTAACCCATGGATACACAACGATGTGATTCATATTTTAATTAATACATTTATATATTTATATGAACCTATATTAACGTAAAAAATCACATCAGTGATCTTCATTTTATGTTACATAAGAGATTATACGTTTTTTATGAATGGTTTAGATTTTACAGATGACAGATATTTTTAATATTTCTACTTGTTTATTTTTCAACGTTTAACAATATATAATATTTTTCATATTTATAAAATGGGGTATTAGAGAAATCTTTTGGCACCCCATTGGTAATTAGAGCAGCGGTTCGTGTCTTATAACTCAGTTTTCCCATGAAAAAATGATATAATGTTGGGTCCTAATGATAATGTTGGGAACCCAATGGGTATTTCGATATATTGTCCATATCCCTTAACTAAGTGAGAAATATCACATCACATGATTCCATATTTCAAGATAAGTATCATCCATTACCATAAAACATTATTTAAATATATACTTCACACCCTATAGATCTATATCAATTTCCTAATCCCATTAATAAATCAATTTCATTAACCCATATTCTATTATTTTGATAGTCACATTATTCACCATTTTCCGAAACATAATATTAACGAATTTCATAATCAAAATATTCACCAATTTAATAATAACTTTTTTAACAATTGATTTTTTCTAATTTGTGTTCAATTTAAAAATAACGAAATTACAATTTCACAATTTCAAGTACCCAAATATATTTATAACTATAATAAATTTAAATAATTCCACGTACCATAAAATCACCGATGCTTGTTCGCCAAATGAAAATCCCAAAATTCTTGTAGAACGATCCAGACCAAAATGATTCAAAATATATAGAACTGATACCTAAGATAATGATCTAAGGAATAATGTCTTTAAAATCCAAGATCTAAAGCACCTATTATATATGAAAAATAACAACACCTTTTCGCAAAAGTGAGATAGAATAGAGAGTAAAACAATCATTATTGTAATCACTTACACAATAGGAGATAACATGTCTATATGGTAATGGATTTATTCAGAAATATGATTAAGGAGCCATTCAATCCACCTATAGGACTCAAAAAACCTTTGAAATTCATTTTTGATCAAAATGAGCTATCTGTGGTATGAATTGTGGGGTTCATAAATTTTAAATAAATTTTTTAGAAATTATATTTTACTTGTATAGATTCATATAATGGGGTATATAGTTTCTTAAACAATGTTTCTCAACCTTGAACCACTTCTTAGGTGTTTCTAGGTTTCTCCTATGTGGGACAATGTTTGATAATATATGTGCCAAACCTTTATATCAACTTTTTTTTCTTGTTTAATGGTTTGGGAAGGAGCCAATGTATCTTTTCCAAACCATTCACTATCTTCAGGTTCCCAATAATAGGTTTTGAGGTATACTAGAGAAGGCTACATAATTTTTAATTAATTTTTGTTAACTTTTTAAAAACCATGTACTTCTAAATACCACTAATTTAACATGATAGAACAGAATTGTGAAATCCCTAAAAATGTATATACAATGTAACGTAAGTAGTGTTATAGAAAATGTCCTGAAAAAATATCCATGAATGTGAAGATCTTACAATATCCCAACCTTATAAAAACATTTCCTTGTGATTTACTCCCAATAATCACAAGTATTCTAAGGTAAAATGGTGATTCTAATGAGCCCGTATATATTTGTCACATTCATATACATCATATTTAACAAATCCATGATTACATATATTGAATTATATATACAATCATTTCCCATGACACATTGGAACAATGATCCATAATATGGATTAGATGCTCCTAAAATTACATATCGTACAATATGACTACATCATAAAAATAAATCACATTTGAATGGACAAAGTGATGCTTCTTAATCAATGATACATTGTAAATTTAAATTATATATCTATACATCTGTGGAAGATCCCATTTGAATTCTATCGACTCTATACTCTCCAAAATCTCTAATATAAAAACATAATTAAGAACCAACAATATCAGAAATAGTATCATAAAGTGACCCAATATTGGAAAGACATGAAAGAATTCTCAAGAACCAAATTTAATCTCAAGGGTTTTTTTATATCAATAATCATATGAAAATTTTCTACTATGAAGTGTAACAATTTATTTCTAAATCAACTGGACCATATTTGGTGTCTCCTACATAAGACTCGACCACATTTATTCTGACTCACCTACATTCATCCAGTGTAGATGTGATAAAAAGGTTTCACTATAAAGTGACCATATGGTTACATATGAATTGTTTCATGAAAACTATTGTTAGAGGTAAAATAATGGAGTCCTATGTGAAAAAATAATGAACCAAAAAATCTGAATACACGAGACTGTATCATATCTTTCAATACCTATTTATTATAATTAGACTTCCAATCATTCTGTGAGTTGAAATCCATACTCAGCTCTACATAGGTACACAATTATTTTTTAAGGCCTTCCAATTGAATGAAGTGAAACATGACTAATGGTATAAAAATATACTCAATGACAACCCAAGAAGATGAACTATCTCCCAAATGTTTATTTATCCCAATTAATCCATTGTAGAAGTATCCTTGATAGGCATAAAATGTGTTAAATTTTCCAATCCTCCCATAGAAACCCATATAAGATAATTATTCTAAGTCATACTCTAAAGAGCCACCATTAAGTCCATGGTTACATCACCACACTTATATTTTGGAATGGAATATGGTTGCAGTAAACCACCATGTCATCGATACTTATACATTACTTAATGAGTGGTGTAACATCATGTCACTCTCTATAAAATTTCCCTTTTCATACCTAGAAACCAATTCAATTGATATAGGTTATAGTACATTTTTGGAATCTTGGATTTTCTTCTAACTTCAAAAAATTAATGTCATGTATAATCTCTTTTCATATACTCATAGGCACAACACTAAATTCTTGAGATATATGATCTAATTCTCATATATAATCAACTCAATGTCTGACTCCCCACCTTTAACGATTTATCTCATGTCAAAAAACTATGGATATACACACTACCCTTCCATAATTATTCTATATATATATTGGACTCCACTAATAAATATACAAGGGTACTTTACTCTTGGCCGTCCAAAAGAATAATATGAATCTTATCCAGTGCATTCATCTTCTTCCACTAATAAATGAACTTCTAAACATCCAAAGAATATGATTACATATGTAAAGAGTTAGAATCATTATTCATAATACATGATGTCTATTCTAACTCAATTTCAATATAATTCATCTAATCAACTAATATCTACTATAAAATATTCAAATCTCATTTAGAAGTGGTAAATTTTAATATTTTGTGATCAGTGTATAGAATAAATTTTTTTCAAAATATGTCATTCTGCAAAGACATTAAAGAATCTAACACCATAACTAACATGAGTTCATGTGAAAGTTAATTCCATTAATGTGGATTCATATTTCTTGAACCATATACCCTAAATCAACCTCCATGCATCAGAACTACTTCATGTATGATCCTAGATGCATCATAAAACATGGTTTACTCCTCACCCGGCTTAGGATGGATTAAAAAAATTAGGTATTAAAATTATTTTACAATCCTGGAAGACATTCTAACATTTTATATACCATTAAAACACGCTTCCTCTATTTTTATGTCAATAAATTTGCTTTCCAAGTAGTAAAAGTCCATGATGAACCTATAATGAATACCCGCTAACCCCAAAAAAGCTTATGATAAATAAAATTGGATGCTCCTATGAAACCACTACCTAAAAATTATATGGGTCCACTAGCACACGTTCCTCAATGATTATATGTCTCTGGGATTGTACACTATCGATCTAGAATAAAAATTAATATATCATGGAAAATTGATGATTCTCTCTCAGTGTACTCAAGATGATATCATGATGTTGGCCATGGTCATAATTGGAATTATAGTACACCAATATATTATAAAAAAACCAAAAATTTCTACATATATAGGAGGATGATTTGGTTCATCAAATCCATAAATAGGGATGTAGATTTTATCATCCCATTCACCATCATATGGAACTCATATAAGACATACCTTAATCTGAAAATAATCCTTTTCATACTAGAATTTCTACCTCTGAAATGATGTTACCTTGACCTCAAATCAATTTTGGAGAAGATAGAAGATCCTCTTTACAACAAAAAGAAATCATAGATACGATGAACATATAATTATTCTTCAATATATACCAGTTAAAATTCTAATAATAAAAACATAAACACAGTGTCACATCATCTTTATTTGAAAACGAGACTGTAGAAATCCACTATGACAAATTCGGATGGATAAATCTGTTATCCATCAATTATTATAATTGATTGTTAATTTTTTTAAGCATTATCAGTTCCATTATATATGAATAATAGAAAGTTAATCATCTCTGGTGATATTATTTATTGTATCATCAATATCCCTCTTAGGTGAAATCTATGAGACCTCTTTGGAAATCAAAAAAAAATACAGATCTATTACGATTGGGTAGAAATCATGTTTCACCACAATCATCTACAAAATACATAAATCATGGGTAGTGAGCTCCCCCAATTATTGATGAACTAGTTATACAATACATAAATTGATATCCAAATATCCATAATGAACATAACTATTTCCATAATGATACGTAATGTTCACTCTCCAATGGTGAAAATCAATATTTTTGTTATAGGTTACCAACTAGCCCATACAAAAAATATGGTCAAAACATGAAATGTCATGTTTTTAATGATTCTAATTATAATTATACTACCAAAAAAAGGGATAACACCCCATTTATAAACATATGTCCCCCAACCGTACACCCAATTTTTTGTCGGTTATCATAATTAAACTCTTAAACTCCACCATCAGAATCAATATGTTCACAAGTTAAGAGTATATAAAATATTATGTTGATCCCCTATGAAATATGGAACAAAAAATAATAGAATATAAAAAAATTAACATTGACTATCAATCGTACTTACAATATATCCACATGTGAAGGATGAACTACATTTATTTGTCGTTCCCCTCTTCCCTGTAGTACAATATTTGTCCCCAAAGATTCACTACTCCACTGATGTGGGTGATATTTCTTAGAATCACCACGCCCTTAACCAAAACTACCATGAAATGAGTAACATGGATATATAAATATATAGAGGGTATAAGTACCACATCCATCACATTGATTCAATTTGGTTCCCCTGTCACAACCCAACATTATGGGTTCCTACAATATCTCAACAATTTATCATTCATGTCATACTGTTGACAAACATGTGGTGGGTGGGTAAACTATCTAGAAACATGTCCCATAATACCAAACTGGTGTTAGTATATTGATATTCTACATTTAATAGAAAATACTTCCCTCTACCCATTATGGTTTTTGTTTCCCATATTGACATTCTCATAGTAGTACTTCCTACTATTGGAAGGAATATATTCTACTCATCCAACATAAATAATATTTTATTCCATATATAGCATCCTCTATTTTTCCAATACAAAGTTCTCCCCGATTTTAATGTTTAGAATAAAATTCATCAGAATGATGTCGTTCTGATAAATAATCCCTAATTTAATCATTTCATGAAAACATTTCTCTATAGTTGAATCATCTCTTACCAATGTTGGAAAATATAAATACAATGTGGTGAACCGAAATCCATAGTACATCAAATGAATAATCCCATTGGTAAAGTTCATAAAACTAATATCCATATCCTGCATGATCTTCTCATGATATAACTGTTCGATGATATTCTTTGGAATGTCATTCCATAAAATTGTTTTCAGATGTCCATCTCGAGTGTTAATGCCCCGTCAACTATTTTCCTAACAAAATAACATATAAGTACACTTGATCAAACTAAAATAAATAAGAGTGTAAAAAAGTTAAGGATCATATGGATGGTATCAATATATAACTCATCTTATTAATTGATACTCTTTTAATCTAAGGATAGAGGGTTTTTTAACTGTAACAACCATTTAAAGTCAGACATATTCCATATAGCTCTCCATATATCCCTTTAAATAAACTATACAATTATATAAAAGTTATCATAGAACAACTCTTCGGGTCCATCACCCAGAACTATCAGATCCTCTAGATCCATTATAAGATAATCATTTCTAGACATTTCCTCCAATCATCCAACCAATAATAAACAATTTTCTGTAATATTTGGATAATTCCAAACACATGTCATTAAAAAAATTTATCAAGAGTTATTCACATAAATCAATAACTTGTTATCCCTTATCCCCCACCACGTGGTCAAAATGGAGGAACTATCACTACTCTACCATCCCTCATTAGGTTCATGGTTAAATTTTGGTAAACATTTAGAAATTCCCATTTCTCAATAAATACCCATTTACCCATTTCAGGGATCAACCTTTAGCTACATTTAGAAATATAATTTTCTTGTTATGCCCATTTTTTAAGGTACAATATTAATTAAATGGATTTTAATTTAAAAATTTAACTTAAATAGGATTTTTTAGGTCTTCCTGACATGATTCATATCACATAAAATCATTAGTTACTGGAAAGATACGTGTATACTCAACTTTGATGTCATATATAACCACAACTAAAATATAAAAAAACATTATTATCACACATAAATTTCATCACCAAAGGATAAATAACATCCTATTGAAATTTAAATCATAAATAAAAACAATCCCACCATAGGTACATGTATTTTCCCTAGTACATGGGTTAGGTAATCTCATGAATGATCTCATGACCACGGTTTCACTCATCGTAGTCTATTCTATACTATTCCAAAATAAAATTTGAACAAAAAATAATGTACCCACTCTAATAAAAATTTATAACATCCCGACCTGGGGGGAAAATGTCGGTTCCCCAATAAAGATGGATTCATGAACATAGAAGTTCCTCCCCAAACACAAGATGATTCCGAATAGCAATGAAGGCCATATATTTAATGTGAGCAGACTATACCATTTTTATCAACGAAGAAATATTAAATGATTTAAGTAAATAATACTCAAATGAAAATAAAATTTAATAATGATAATACTATAATGAATAACAAAAAACAACACTTCATAAACCAAAAATTGGGATAAATGAACATAATACAAATCATTATATGTGTAATTCTATAATATGTGTCATGTGTTAAATGGAGAAACAAACTGAATTCATAGTGAAAACTCTACAAGCATGTCTAGACATTATTTCGGGTTCCCTCATCCATGCATACCCCCAAATCCAATCTCATCCACATGACATTGGTCTATTAACCATATAGTATAATAAAAGCATAATGAATCATAGGGTACCAAGGTGGTTTCCCATGTATTGTGTGAGTATAACTTCGTAGACCACTAACTATAGCATCTAAAATAATATCTAGTCTATAATTTTGCGTGTAGTTGTAAAAATAATTATGAACGTAAGGATAATTAAAAAATTTCGATTAAATTATTCTTTAATACCCACATAAATTTTCAAATTCAAAATGACAATCAAACCAACAATAATTATTTGATCCCATTCTAGATTCTGAACAATCCATGATGGGATTCCAAATTTATTTCATCCATGTGTTTTCATTAATCATTTAATTTCAATTTCACATCCATATAATTGGGTCCTCGAGTTGTCTTCTGGACCTATCATCATATCCATAATTTTCCTAATAACATTAATTAATCAATTACATTTACCCAAAATTCATCTACATCACAATATATTTATTCCCTATTTTTATAGTAACAATATATAAAAATTTCATAATCACATTATCAAACATTTTCATAATCTCATTGAACCAATTTTTTATATAAAATTTGGATGTAATTTTCCAGAATCTAATTTTCCATTATACAATTAAAAACATTAAATTTTAATCCAAAATATAGGAATTGAAATTAAATATCTTTCCTCAAGATTATTTATGGAATTTATCAAAATAAAAATCACCAAATTCATGTGGTGTGATCAAAAAAAAAATGGAATAGAATTTTTATGAAAAATACCTACGTTCAAGAACCAATTAATTAAGATCTATAGAAATATTGATCTATAACATTAATAATTGAAGAAAAATAACTTCCCGTTATTAGAAAGGAGATAATGTAGATAGGTGAGTCATTTGGAGGAAAAAATAACATACTATAGAGGAGATGATCTATTAATATCATCTTTGAATAATTATTAACGATGTAAATGGATAATCAAAATCACCCGAGGAGCCATAAAAAAGCTAAGAGGTTTAGTCTTAGCCTTTTAAAAATGGGGTTATAAATGGGGGGGTTTTGATTTTTAAATTAATTTTTGACAAAATTAAATCCCACGCACAGTGATTCTTAGGAAGGGGTGTATTATTTTTCAAATCATGTATCATATGCAAGAACCCTATTGTAGTGGGTGCATAGTTTCTACTATGTGGACCAATGTTTGAAAATTTCTGTGCCAACCATGTTTATCCCATTTAAATTATAGTTCATGGTTTGGGATGAAGGCCGCAAGCTTTGTCAAAATTGTGTACTAACGATGATGCACATCATGTCTCTCAATAATATTGAACATGATTTGTTTGTAAATCCATATGATTTGAATTAATCATGTGCCAACCGGGCATGGACCATTGGTATTCAAAATTTAATCAATTTTACCAAAAACCTTCCAATATAAAAACCAAACAATGGTATAACAAAAAAATGGTTAAAAGTGTTGTCAAAAAAATGGGACATCTCTAGAATCGCTAGAATATTAAATTAATCGGTATTGTATTCAATATTTTATATTTATCGTTAAAAAATTATTCAGAACATTGAAATGAATTTTATATTCCAGTTTTATTCATTATGGATAAACTCAATCTACTTTTTAAAAAATTTAGAAAATTCAATGCATGTATTATTTAGTTATCATGTGCTCAGAAACATTATGAAAAATTAAATTTATCCAATAAAACATATTGATGTATAAAATGATTAATTAAATGGGGGTTCATACCTATTGAAATATTTTGATTGGATGGAGTATCATCACATGAAGGTGAAGAATGTTGACTTTCCCTAGAATTCCTTTCATATAATTTGTGTATAAAATTAGTTTATTATGAACAATGTCTAACTCACAAATTTTCCATAAATATTCATAGTCTTGATCAATAATATACATATTTATTAAATGTTAAAAAAAATTCAATGTCTTTATAGATGTCATTACTGTATAGTCTATTTTTAAGGAAGATAATCAAGATCATTTAAGTAAAATGATAGTGATATTTATAAATGTTATGTTTTTTAGATTATGAAATACAATTTTCATCAATATAATGAAATTCATATTTTGAAGGAATGGTATAAATTTTAAATCCAAATTTATTAATCAAATAATGGAATATAAAAAAATAGAAATGAACACACTAATATTTTTAAAATATATTATTCAATTCCTTCTAATATCTATGTACAATTTATTTCATGTAAGAAATGACTCATGGTTATGAATCCCACTAACCATTATAACTATTATAGGGGTAATATTATTGAATTAATGGATTTAAAGAAATATTAATATTGTTAATTAGACAGAAAAATCACTACACCCACAAAAAAAGTTATCATTGGTAAGGAATAATTTTTTACACATATTGATTATTTAAAAATAGGATCATGATTTATATTCATTCAAAATTATAGGTTGTGACCTATGCCTCAATAGAGATTATGAAACATCAACGAAATTACCTAATTCAATATTCATATTTTACTATGATTGATATAACTATAATGATTTATAGTAATTATCATTATAATGAAAACCCTATCATATATAGTAGTCATAAATGTCCAAATTAAACATTCCAAACAATGAAAATAAACTTATTGTAAAAAAAATTATTAGATTGGATAATGTAATATGACTACTAATTTCATTGGCATCCAAGAATTGAAAATAAAATATGAATTATTCTATGATGAAATGATCATATAAGTGTATAACTTATGGAAATTTGAGAAGATATTATATTCATATACATCATAATAATGTACATAGAATCATAAAATTTAGGAAAACATGATAAATTGATCAAATAATTTCTCAGCCATCTATTTTGGAGATGGTTAGGAAAGATGAAAAGTATGATATTGATATTTAAAAGAATATAAGAAAAAAATATAATGTTGTAAAGTTAAATATTTATTATGATGACGCAATATGATTTGGCACATGATTGTATGAACAATCAATTCCAAATATAAAATATATATATTATTTTATGCTTGTAACATTTAATTTTTCATCAAATCATAATGTACAATGAAGCATAACGATATGTGAGAGCACCTATGCATGGAAAATGTGAATACAGTGAATGATTATTTTTCATAAAATGTTTGAATTGGGAAAATTCAATGAAAAATGAAAATTTTAATTGGTGATAATGTTTAATTATCTAGACAAAAATTCTAATGGAATAATTCACTACGGTTTTATACATGTTCCTTCAAAAATTATATAATTGATAGAATTAAAATTGGTTGTAATGACTAATCTAGTAATGATTTATCACTTAATCAAAATTTTGGTAGACAACTCGCTAGAGGTAAATGATAATAAATACATCATAGAGGTAATGTATAACACACCTCAAAATTTTTTGTTGTATTATTATTTTATATTAGTGTATAATGAAGGAAAATAAACTCATTTATTTATAATGTAGGATTTATTTTAGTTCCATATAATGATTGAGAGGATCATAGAAGGACCAACATTAATTTCAAAGTTGTAGGAATAAATAAAATTTTATTCCAGGGTGTTACACAATGTCCCAGCCCAAATATATAGTGGTTGTTAACACATGATTCATATTTTTTATTCATGATTCACAATATTAATTATAATTGGGTTAATTTTTATATGACTAAAATTGGGGGATCTCAAGGAAATGATGAATTTTTCTCTCAAGCTGCATTCTCGTTTATACTAAATTTATCTCTCGATATATATTATACGTAATTACATGAATGATCAAATTATTGTTTTAATCCATTTATTAAACACGGTAATTCAAATATTCATTAATCCAATTATTTCTAGATTTCCCACAGTTTCATATTTTTTATATTATAAAATATAATATGGTATTCATGGAATGAGATTTAAGTATATCTGATCAATTTTTTGGTTTTGATTAATGAATATATTTTTTAATGATTCATTAGGATTCTGGTATGTTCTCAAAATTATTTTCCAAAAGTTATAATTGCTTTCATTGTATGTTTATGTGAGTGTTGAATTATTTGGGTAGAAAATAAAGGGTTTGAAATATAATTAAATTACCTATTTTAAATAATGGATATTATTTAAATTGGATGATCATTCATGTTGGATATAATTATTAATTGGAAGTTATAATATAAGGATTCCCCGAAATTGGTCATGGTCGAATGATTTAGACTAATTTATGAAAAAATAATTATTTATGTCGTATTTTAAATAGAAAATAAAGACTAATGAAATTGATAATGATTCGATTTAAAATGAATAAATATTGATTTCAGGTAAGTGTTTAGGTTATTTAATTATATTCTTTTTAAAATGAATAAATTCATTTCGATATAACATGGGATTTGATTACTTTTTGTAATTTTTTTAGTTACTTATGTATTTAAAATTATGGTTGGTTTTATTATTTCTATTATTTATGATGTTATTTACTCTAATATACAAATTTTTAATCCCAAATAAATAGTTGTAGACCCTGGTTTGATGTCAATGACCTCTACCATATTATATGGAACAACTGAGGTCCTTCAGTGTTATATAATCATGTAATGTTAAGTGATCATAGAACATTAGAAGTTACAATGTGGTTTAAAATCAATTGAATTTGAATTAATATTTTGGATATGGAAGAATTTAGACAAGGTATTATCTAAACATTGATGGAACAAATTCCAATGTGTATCTAGTTTACATTTTAGGAAAATCATTGTTACCATTTATGAGAGTATTGTTTATCCTAGTATGTTTTATTTTTGAACTATTTTCACATAAATAAAGCACATATGATTGCAATTTAGGATTTATATTCATCTAATTATAGGATTGGAATATAACGGGTAGAATGTTAAAGAACCATATTAAGCCTCTAGGGTTCACATTTCATCAAAAATACTACTGGTTGTTATTTATTCTCGTTTTCATATCTATTAGTTGATCAATGTGATATAAATTATTAATATTAAATTAATTTATCTAGTTATTGTGTAATTTAGTTATTATTTTTCAAATATATTATTTTAGATCCAATAAAATATTTGAATTTTTCAATTTATAATGTTTATCATTTATATTACATAATAAATAACATATTATACATAACTCGTGTTAGATAATTTTCATTAACGTTTAGGGGATGGATTTTACAGTATAAATCCAATGTGAATTATGAAGATTTTATTAGTATATTGAAAGAATTATGTGTGTACGACATGGAAGTTGTGTATGGGTTTTTTGTGACTCATGACTAAGCCATATTATCTGTATTAGGTGACATAATAAATTGATAAAAGCATAATTTAATTCGAAATATCAATTTTGATATAATTTTTTAAAAATATATTGTAATGATGTGTTAAATTTGACTGTTTAAATTTATCAAAAAATTCCTCAAAGGAAAACAAATTTTTATCTCAAAGAGGATGGTGATGAGAACTCAACTACAGTTATAGGATATAATCCTTTTATGATGTCAAAAAATGTTTTATATAAAAATATGTACGTGAAATTTTTGACAATTTTGTAATATATGGAACCTAAGGAACCAGGATCATTGCTGATGTTGTGTTAGCTAACTGGAGAAATTTTTCTACACACAATCATATATTTTATATGAAGGTTTCCAACATGTTTTTTATTTTTAGATTGACCCCATTAATATGGATTTTAATTACTTGGAGACACCCCTTGACTGTGATACTAAATCCTTTAGTGTATATTAAATAGGGACCAATGAAGCTACGATGGGACATTGTAGTCTTAGTGGAACAACATGTGCAGCTATCATGGAAGGATTATTAAAATAGTTTCAATGAGTAAATTTATTATATAATTATGAGGGAAAACAAATATAATGAATTCATTCACGATATACATAAAAGGATGTTTAAATGGGATAATCCTACTAGTATTTCTAATTTTTAGGGTTCCTCCATGATGTTATTGGATAATTTAGTTTCAGTGGATATTCATTTGGAGGAATTAATATGTTATTGGATATAAATACATGATAATTTGTTCTTATATTTTCTGTCCATAAAGTTCATGAATTGTTATTTGATTATGTAGAGAATGTGAGAATCTGAATAATCATTACGTGGTAGGATTTTACTAGGGGGTTCTGTTGTAGATTCACAGGTTGTATGAAGTAACTTTTTGAGGATTCATGATAGGGTGGTGGTATCATGAGTAGTCAATATAATATGATTCCTTAGTCACCATAGAGTTACCAGAATATCAAAATCATCATTCGAAGAATACCAGGAAATAACCCACCGCATTTTCTCGACCAGATATAAAGTGTAGGTTTTGGATCGGGAAGAGTAATATAAAGTGGATTTATATAAATTTTACATGGTAAAAATTAATAAATAAATAGGTTAGGTGTATGGAATTGGCGTAGTAAAAAAAATTTTGTGATAGATTTGTATTCTGAGTTTGTTTTTCCATAAGGGTAATGGTGGAGGAGACACTAATGTGAGATAGTAGTGGCCTCATCAGTAGTGTAAGAATGTATAGGGGACACATAATGAAGATTATGGTGATGAATGAGGTAGATAAAAATAGATAAAAAAATTTAAATAGATTATTGTTTTGGATCATAAAATGATATAAGAACAACATTAATGAATTCCATATTGGATTCTATATAGATTGACTCAGAATCATAATATTATATTATATTTGATCAGTAAATTAAACTCCTACTATATGATATATAGTATATGTATTATTATTTATCAATTTACACATGCATGGGAATGTGATCACTAGAATTCTTTATTTTAGTAAATTTCCCTAATGACTAGATGTTATTGATTTTAATGGGATTTAGTATTTTAGATAAAACTATTTTTAATCTTTTTATTTGGATAGATTAGTTAACTCTATAACCAAACTGATTTGATTTTTACGACAAATGAGTTCTATATTCATCTCATTATAGGGTAATATATATTCATGATAGGGAATGGGGGATATATAAAGGCCTCAAAAGACCACACCCAAGAAAATTATTAATTATTAAATCTCTAATATATAGTCTATTGATGGAAAATGGGGATTCATGATAAGATATATTTAATCCCATGGAGTAATGGTTTAGTGTTATTTTTATGATTTCGTGGGGATTAATTAAATATTGATTTCAATTTCACAGTAATTTACAATTTGGGATTATAACCAATTTTTATTACTCCTTATTAGATTTATACAGTAGATAATTTTTTTATGGATCCTCTAGAGGGTATCCAGGTTACATAGAACATTTTGATGACCATTACACATTGGTACTCATCATTTCAATTCACCATTAATATTTATGGTTCGTTATGGTTTTGGGTTGACTATATTAAATAAAATCAATATATTGTTAAACAATGATAAAAAAACATGGATATTAATGGAGGACATTACATGAACTTATTTTAAGAGTTTTTATACCTGATATACGATCCTAGTGACACTATTTATGTTAGGGAACATTCTATTAGTATTTAATAATATGATGGATATGTATTTTCACTAGTATATTTATGTATTTACAATTGTCTTGGTGTGTGAAAAACCCATTTATACAGAGATGATAGGGGATCTTTAGAAGCATCTGGATAATTTTTTCTATATCCTTTTAGAACATCAAACCTATGATAAATATCTATGTGCTACTTTGTTGTTAATGATGTACAATTTTCCTCTCATGTAAATTATGAGTATTGAATCTCTTTAGACACTAAGAGAATTTAAGTAGTTGTTTCTTGTGGTAGTTGAATAACAATATGTAATAAGATTATTTATTTTGATACAATATGGAATTATTGATGTTTTATCAATTTTCTACCCAATTAGAATCTCTGATAACATTACTATCCAAAAAGGGAATAATTTATATCTGTCATGTCAATACTAAGGATGATTTTTTGAAATGAAAAAATTTATTCCTAAAACACCAATCTAAGAGAATAATAACTTCAATATTAAAATATATTTTTTTATATAATATGAGTGATAATATCATATTTTATTCTAAATAAATATTTACGAATTGATATATAAATTTTTCATATTTTTAGAGGTCATAAATATTTATTTATAAAATTTTAATTAATATAATGATTAGAAAGAAAATATATTTTCATAATATATATTCATAAATGAATAATTTTTTTATTGTATTATATGTTTAATAGGCCATAGTTAATTTTTCAAGCAAGGTGGTTCACATGTTGGCGGATGTAGAAGAGGAGGAGGTCGTGCAGTAGGTCGAGGTCGATGGTATGAGGTACTACCACCACCACCTCCAGGGGGTCCACCCCAACCTTAGGGTGCATATGGACAAGGAAAATATCAACTTCATGCAGTAGAGGCCTTTGAAGATAATGCTCTAGAGATAATTCCTTGTCTTTTTTGTGTCTACTCTACCCTAGATGTAGTTCTTATAGACCCTTGATCCATCCACTAATTCATTTCCACAACTCTCAATCAGATCCTAGAGATTCTGTTGGAGCCGTCGGATTGATCCTTATGATTAGAGTCTTATATAGAATAGGATTCAGTGATTAAACACTTGTGCTTCAAGTGTTAGAATACACTAAGAGGTGAGAGCTTCATCTTTGATCTCCTTGTAGCAGCGTTGGGGCTATATGACGTCATCCTGTGCATGGACTGGTAATCCATGGTCCATGCTCAGATCAACTATTTCTGGCATAATGTGTGGTGTGTCCACAAGGAAAAGACTATGTTTTATTTCATTGATGATATGGGAAAGTTTTCATAACAATAAGGAAATTGAAAAGGGAGGGTGAAGCCGATCACTCATCAGTTGGATAGCCTCACCCTCGATTTATTGGATAAGAGGAGTATGAGATATCCTATTCTGGTAACCAGTATGCTGATGTCTTTCTGGAGGATGTTCTGGGACTACCTCCTCATAGAGAGGTCGACTTATACATCGAACTATACCCCAAGACGACACCTAATATGACACTAGTATATCGGAAGTCCCCCCCCCCCCCCCGTGGAGAATTATGAGCTGAGGGTACAATTGGAAGACATGTAGAGGAATGGGTTCATTAGAACTAGTGTCTATCCCTGGGCTCCTCTGATTTTTATCACCAAGAAGGAATATGGAAAATTGAGTCTTTGTGTGGACTATCAACACCTGAACTAGGTCACCATGAAAAAAAGAATCCTCTATCGAGGATTTATGGTCTCTCTGATCATTTGAAAGAAGCATTATGGTTTTCAATGATAGACATCAAGTCGAAATATCATCAGGTATGGGTTCGAGATGAGTATGTACTGTAAACTACCATCATATTCTAGTATCGCCACTATGAGTTCTTGGTGATTTTTATCGGACTGACCAATTCCCTATCAGTTTTCATGGGACACATGAACAGGGTCTTCCAGCCTTACCATGATCTCTTCATTATGGTCATCATTGATGACATCGTGGTGTACTCGATTTCAACGGTGGGGCACACAACACATCTGAAGATTGTCCTTTATGGGCTCTGAGAGCACAATCTTAATAGAAGGCTCTCGAATTTCCACTTCCTAATATTGGAAGAACACTTTTTGTGACCCATAATCTTAGTGGATGCATTTGCATTAGATCTGGAATAGATAGATGAAATGTTATCTTGAAGGCCCCCGAGGACTGTGACTGACGTGCAGAGTTTCCTGGGGTGGGATGTGTACTACATGAGATATTTACCAATCTTTTCTAGATTAAAAAAACCATTGGCAGCTCTGACAAAAAGGGAAACACTTCTTATGGTTAGAGAAATTCCAACAACATTTCCAGGAAATGATGGATAGACTGACGAGTTCCACCAACATGAAGCTATCAGAATAGGGCATGTTGTATATAGTCTAAGATGATTAATAAAGGGCCGGACTGGGGTTTTCCCTAATGTAGGAGTGAGAGGTGATCACCTCAATCTCATGATAGATAAGGTAACCTAAGAAAAAATACACGACCCATGACCTGAAGTTAATAGCAGTGGTCTTTACGATGAATATGTGGTGAAACTACCAGATAGGAGAACATTTTACTATCTATACCGATCACAAGAGTCTTACAAATATCATCTCACAAAAGGATTTGAACCTCAACCATCAGTGGTGGCTGTAGTCCATTGTAGACTATGAAATTTAGATAGTCTACACTCATGGGATGTGAAACGTAGTAGAAAACATAGTCATCAAGATGATGGGTCTATATCTACTTATTGAGAAGATAGAGCAGATAACACGTTTCAGATATCCATTTTGGATATTGAGGTTGTTGTTTACCTCCAGTAAATGACTATCAGTCCCGACTCTTTTAGAGATTTTGGGAGACATAGCTTGGGGGAATTGACTATGAAACCCGATGTGTTCATATATCCTCAATACCATCTCTTGATGGACTTTATATAGGTTGGGTGAACTTAATCCTTCATATATAATACACTATTATATCCATGATGTTTCAGAAAAGGTTGTTGAATGAGTCCCATGCATCCCCTTCGGTGGTATCTCATAGAGCAGTGAAGATGTACCAAGACCTTCGACATTAGTACTGGTGGCCAAGGATGACGAAAGCAGTTTCAGCGATTGTTTAATGATGACCCACTGGTCTGCAAGTGAATGTTGGGAATCAGGATCCAATAGGTTTATCACATTCCCTAGAGGTACTATAATGGATGTGGGATGGAATCTCGATGGACTTTGTGATTGGTTTACCATTTTATTTCAAACTGACACGACTCTATATATGTCATCATTGACCGAGTCACAATGTCATCCTATTTCCAACACATCCGAGTGGAGGTATCAGTGGAGGTCTTGGGAAACATATATGTACATGAGATAATATGAATTCATGGAGTTCCATCAATGATATTTTTATATAATGACACTTTTATTACAGCTTGGTTTTTGAAGGGATTTCATGAGGCATTTTGGAATCAGCTAGGCTTCAACACCTCCTTTCACCCTCATATTGATGGTCAGACAGAGTGGATCATTTAGAAACATGAGGAAATGTCTTGTGCTTGCGTCCTTGATTTTGGATGTAGTTTAGAGGACTGTCTGCAATTGCTAGAGTTCTCATACAACAATATTAATCGCTCCACCATCAACATGGCACCATTTGAGGCATTGTATGGGTGTCCATGATGATAACCTCAATGTCGGACATACCCAGGGGAGAAAGTAGTTATTGGTCCAATATTGGTACAAGGTATAACTGAGAAGGATAAGATAATCTAGAAGCAAATGAAGTCTTCTTCGAGAAGGCATAAGTCTTATATCAAAATGATATGAAGACCCTTGGATTTCATAGAGGGATACAATACCTTCCAATGGGTCTCACCATGACAAGGATTGTGGGAATTTGTTGAGGGCATAAAAACCTCTATGGGGTTCCTCAAACCATTCCAGATTCATAGCTGAGATGGAGAGGTTGAGTACTACCTAGCTCTTCCCCCGTATATGGATTGGGTGCAAGATGTTTTTCAAATTTCACAGCAGAGAAGATACATGTATTATCCATTCCACGTTATCAACATGGTTGAGCTAGACAATGATGATGGGGAGAAATTTTACAGAGTTTTCAATGGAGATAGTGGACCAATAAGGGAGGTTATTTCCTCGATGTTCAATCCCATGGGTGTGAGTTTTGTGGTAGCATGAGAACCTCCATGAGAGGATAAGGGAGTGGGAGGGTCAGATTCTTGTTCAGTAACCCAATTTGTTTTCTTAATTTTTATGTGGATTTTGGGAGCGTAAATACCTATACTGGGGAGTATGAAAATTCCCAAAAATATGAACATATTTTGTTAATAATATCAATTTCTTACGAGTCTGTAAAATTCGATGGTGTGTGCTTCTGAGGCACAAAGAGCCGAGAATGGAATTTTAAACTGTTTTTAAGGTATGATTAGTATATGTCTGGGTGGGAATTTCAATATTTGGGACAAGTGACAACATTGAAAACTTGTGGGCACAATTGTACTTGTAGTACCAAGATTCTCTAAGGTAAAGTCTAACATTGACCATCCATGGTTGGACAACTATCTTAATTTTTACACAATCAGAAAAAAATTTTACTATATGTTATTTTATTTTTTTCTTCCACGTATTAAAAAATAGTTTGTAGCAGTGAAACATAATAGAAGCATTAAATGAGATATATTTAATGATTGTTTAACTCTGTTTTGTAACCGCATCTCTCATGGGATTAATTGATTCATTAATTAAGGTTCTTTCATGAACCACATTAATGAACCTATCATTAAGCACATTACCATATTTTAATTATAAATCAATAGGAAATATAATTCAAAACCATTGGTAAATCTCTGGAAAAATGAAAGATATTCCACCATCCAACAAAGACCAGTGATCAAATGACGGGCATTGGAGAAACAAATCTGGGATCAACAAGCGGTGACAAACATTGAATGACAACCAATGGGGAATTCATTCCTTCATCCGAATTGGATTCAGTCGAATCGTGGGGGAATTTATTTATTATATATATATGTATAAAGATTCATACTTCTTGATCTGGAATAATGTGTAAAACAATGTTCAGCCTACAAATGGTTTGATCCATGATTCATTCGTTACTGCTAGAGGTTTTTGTGGGATTCATTATGGGGTTAATCTTAATCATTTTTATGTTTGGAACTTTCCCCATGTTATATTGCTAACACAGAGGGAGTGAGACAATATAAACATGGGAATGACTCCCCCCCCTCAGTATTCTTGAATTTGTGCATTCCTTATGTGTGACCATGAAATGTTACGAAAAGATGAATCTAAGGGATTCCTAGAGAAGTAATTGACCCAGGAGTTCTGTAGGCATAACTGAGAAGAAATATTGACCACTAGAGCATCTCTGGTGGCCCGTGGAAAGAGCTTCCTGAGCAACAGCAGTCGGCCAGTGCCGGCAGGGCACAAACGGTGGCTCTTGTAGGTGAAACAACGATAGGGTGCTACTACCGGTATACCGTGGTGCCAATCCCATATGGGAGATGAATAGCTTGCAAGGGCTGCTCGGCTGGACACACAATGATTGGCTCTAGCCAGACCTTTTGTGAGATGGGGAGGTGCCCCATTGGCGCCGCCATCTATGGAAAACTGGACACCTGGATTCTAGTTTGGTGTGACCAGCTCGCATCCACGCAGTCTAGGTTCTTCAGGTAGGCCGGACCTGCCAGCAGGGTCGGGTCCGTAAGACAGGTCGGACCCATGAGTTGGGCTGAAACCGCCTGCTGGGCTGGGTCCCCCAGCTGGGTCAGACCATCCAATCAGGTCAAACCCTCTAGTCAGGTAGCACACAAGGGCCCAATGGGCTAGCTGGGCCAGAACCATTCTAGACCCATACATGACTTGTCACATTCCACTGAAACTGACGTAACTCACAGACCGGGCATCTGATTGACATGTCATCTGTGTCATGGGGACCATTTATATGAGACAGTACTTTTGAAATACTTCACATTAGTTTTTATAGAAGATGTACAATGGATGTAATGTATTTTAGTCGAAACTAACTAAATCATATTTACCTTTTTAGTAATATCATAAAGATCAGGTGTCAGATTGACGCACCATATTTCGTGTTCGAACCCTTAAAATAAGACAATACATTGGGTTAATTATATATGGGTTTTCATGGAGGATTATGTAAGATCGATGATATGAGGAGAATAATATTTGGAAATAACGTGGTCCATTTTTGAGAATCATGTGGCTGACTGTTATGTTAAGAGTAACCCTATGTGGATCAGTATGATAGTGACCCTCCATTGATCAGTAGTAGTGCGAACCTCCTGGGATCAACATGAGAGATACCCACCATGGATTAGTAGTTGTGTGACCCTCTATGGATCAATAATAGTGAGGCTCTCTATGGATCAACACTAGCACAACCCGATGTGGGCTAGCCATAGAGATAACCATTGAGGATTAGGGGTATGGTGACACTTTGTGGATTGGTATCAGTGAAACCCTCATCAGATTAGTAGCTGAGACACCGAACTGAAAAAAGTGATGTATCTTAAGAATAATTTTCTTTATTCATGTTCTCTATGTTTTATACTTGGTGTTAGCAGTATTTTACTTTATGCTTTGGGAATGAGATCATGCTTTGTTGAATTTCCGTTGAGGAATTCTGGGTGTCCTTCGAGGGTATAAGTGTCCCTATTGGGTATTTTTATACGGACCCCTACACAGTATTTTCCTACACCATGTTATGTATTGTGCAGACAACAAAAAGCATGACTAAAATTAGGGGCACAATGGATAGACAATGCCCGGGGGGGTTTTATAGACATGGAGCAGTAGTGATGATAGACCATGAGTTATACCTAACCTTAAGGTATGATCCTTAGTGGAAAACCATTGGAGCAAAATTTTCACTTTTTTATATATTTTATTTTCATTTAGAATTATATACTAGCCCCTTATTACATTTTGTACTTACATTTATCCTTAGTGGTGGTTTTTAGTAGTATTTGTACTTTTCATTTTCTATTTTTTTCTACACAGTGTGCCCTGTCTTTTTTTGAGCTAGTTTAAAGTTAAGGCCTTCCCTTTTGGGTTTCGCCTTTCGGATTCTAGTCACCATCCCCTTGGCTATGGAAAGTGGGCTTCGGGTAGTCATAACCCATGCCCTAGGGGATGGTCATGAGAATTTATATACTATAATTATATCATGATAATGTAATATCCATCATCAAATATGTTTTTTTCTATATTTTATTCTAAAAATTAAATCAAATCTCGTGATGTGTCAATTTAACATCATCATAGAGGATGTTTTTTGATATTTGTTTATTGAATTCAAGTCTATGAATAAAACCTCAATAATGGATCATAAAATATATAAAATATATATAATATACCTTTTATGTTTTGTAAATATATTATATACAAAATAATATAAAATGGAACAAATATAGTTTGTGATGTTAAATAACCCACTACAAAATATAAATGATTATCTCTAACCTTTAAGCAAATTATTCATCCTCATTCAGTTTAAAAAAAATTATATATATAACCATTTTAACATCTACAAACTCATTAATGAAATATAATTTAATTTTTTAATATAATTTCAACTCTATATAAACATCGAAACACATATTCATGTCTACATATCATGAAAAAAATGAAAATAACCACTCCCAAACGATGGAATTGAACTCTATAACTCAACTAAATTTATATTAATGAAATTATTAAATTAATAATAATTAAAATACATGTTCAATATGTTTTCAATTTTCGAATTAATGAATTTAATTTTTTATACATTATATTAAATGGATGCATGGACTCAGATATAAGGTAATGGAATTCTCAAACACAACTACCTCTCTTTGGGATTTCTCTCTTTTACTCCATTTTCAGAGTATATGTCCGGTTAATTTTTCATCAAATATAATTTTATTCCATTATAATTTATTTTCTAGTAAATAAATACATCCAATATGGGATTTTTAGAATATGAAATTAATAATCTAAAATAACTCTTTAATCAAGAAAACACATATTTCACTTCGGGTGAGGTTGATGTTTCTTCACTCAATATTGAAAATTCATATACCACAAATGATATTCCCTCAATAATTTTAGAAGAAAAATTTTTATTCATGATTATATGATATATGAAATGAAACCCATTCCTATTAATGGTTTATTTTATATACAATATTTATTTTTTTCTATGTTTGCATGAATTATAATGTAATTGTTTTGATGTAGTAGGTGCAACCAAAATTATATGGTTCATATAAATGTTATGATGTGACAGATAAACATAAATTATATAGCACTCCAATTAATTGGGTAATGTTATTTATTTCAGGAGATAATGTGAAATATTTATGTGCATGATTCTATCTTTGGTCATAACAATTTTTGGTATTTGACCACTAAGACATGATGTTTCATTTTTATGCCTAGCCACATTCCCTACCTTTATCTAATGATTCCTCTCATAATTATGATGATGATACCAAGATATGGTATGAAAATGATGATTATTCTCACCCCATGTTATGTTGATACATGTTGGTTTTTATCATCTTTCTAGGACATTAGCTTGCTCTTTTTGTTGATGTATATCCTCATGTGATTATTTATACAAAAGTGAACAGAAGAGCCTTTTATAACATAGATAGAAATAAATTAATTAAATTTCTATGTCGTTTTTGTTAATTTTATGTATTCTATTGATTTTCCCGAGGCACTCAACCATTGGATACTGATTGTGTAACTATTTTATGTTGTTTATATTTTAAATTTTAAAATAATAATTTAGGAAAATGTTGTGTCCCTATTGACGTTTCCATTAGAATTCTCTTTATTAACCAATAAATGCCTCTATTTAACAATCCTCTATAATTTTGTATTTATTTTTGTCGAAATTATTATTTCATAATTATTTATATTCATGAGGTTGTTACAAATAAGTTTCAACTCATCGATATATGAGTTATGTTCTCATAAATTTTTTCCAATATTTTACTCATTAAACTATTTTTATCATATTTAAAATATTTAATATATTTTATATATCTTATACATATTATATAAAATAATTATTTTAATATTATATTAAAATGTACTTGTTTATCTTTTATATGAAACCATTTTTATCGTCATTATTACTACATATAGGAGTCTAGTGAATATTGTTTCATCAAGAATCATTAGTAAGGATTAAATACTTTTACTATATTATAGTAATGAATTTGTTTAGAAATTTTAATTATTTGTAGTGGTAATATAAAAAAAATTAATTATTTTAATTATTTTAATTTATTCTACACTCACATAAAATATAATTCCTAACTAATCAATACGAATCTCAGTAGTATAATAAATGAAATAATAATAAAAAAGTACAAAACTACCAATCACATAATCATAACACTATTGTAAAATATAATGGTGATGATCATATACTAGTTGATAAGTACTACGACATCCATATTAATGAAAGCATAAAATAGATCAAACAATTATCACCAAATGAATAACTTAAAAAATCTACGAATAAAAGTTGAAAATAATAATTTATAATTGATTAATATATATATATATATATTTTCTATAGATGAATATTAAAATATATTCAATTAAACATAGTGTTATTGAATGTCTCTCTATATGGGAATCTAATGAATTCTTTTGTTTTGACCCCATCACAATTTCAAGGATATGTTTTTATTTTTATTTAACTATGATATTTAAGACTCATATTTTCTTCCACCTCACTATATAATTGTTTAAATTATATATTCATAACAAAAAATTTATTTTCATTCCACATCCATCTTCATTGATTGATTATATAAATCATAAAAACATTCCTTTTTAATTAATAATTCTCATTCTCTATGTTGATTATTACAATTCAATGTCCTTATGAATTTAAATTTTTTTTTCTTTTTCTCATATATTAATAATTAAAAAAGTTATATATTATAATCACCTTATTGTTCATTGATTCTATTTAAAATGATAATGTAATTTTTTTCCAATTTTGGTTTATTTAAAATATGTAAGGGCATACAATGGTATTTAGAAATATTTAAAAAAAATTAAAAGGGTATTTATATTTTTATTATGTATATTCTGTATTATTAACTCCATATTTGGGATACATAATTTTTTTTTCAATTTCATCAATATTGAAACATTTTCATGTTATATTCATTAAATTCCTTTGTTCAATTTTTATAAAATTATTTTGAATATCCTGTAAAACCATAATTCTAGGATATTTTTTAAAATATTTTTTGATTTATATTACACTTTCATCTTGTTCATTAAATTGTCATTATTTAGATGAATAATATTCATGTTAAGCATAAAAATTTTCTTATAATATGGTTAATAGGGGGGATTGATTTTCTATATATTCCTATAAAATTTAATATTACCATTTTTTTGATATCATATGAAAATATATTTTTAATTCATTTTCCATTCATAGGATACTGGAATCATGTGGTATAATTTTTATCATCTCAAATATATTTGTTTGATTATAGTTATTTTATTAGTAAGATCTGAATTATGTATCCCAAATTTTCATTATGTAAATATTTATAACATTTAATATTACAATGTTACATGTGTTGTTAGACCAAGCCTAGTATATTATTAACATAGATGGTTATCCTAATCATGTGTGTTTTGGTAATATATATTTATCCTAGTACATGTGCATATAAATATTTTAATTTTTAACAGTGAAATGTTTAATGAAATTCTATTATTATGTTTTTTAAAAATTCAATGTTATGATTACATTTATAATGATATTTTTTTTGTAATATTATTTCAATATAGTGATTTTAATTAGTATTTAATAATGAATATTATTTATTGTATGTTAAATTGTTATGATCTTAGTTATTTGACCATTCATTAATGTCAATTATTATGGTTTATAATATTTTTTTATTTTTTTATTTCACTCATGTTCCAGAATTATACATGTTTTTCTAATCATGTATGAAATGTTGATATATTTTTCACATTCTAAAAATTTTAGATCACCCAATTCATATAATTCCCAATTTATCCAATAAATAGAACATGATAATAAATCATGTATGTTAAAATATTTAATGTATTTTTTTAATGTTATTTAATATTTGTTGTTTTTTATAAAAAAGAACTAGTGATATTAAGTCATTTAGTTGAGTTATTGTGATCAATTTTTAGTATTAATATTTAGTAATCTGAAATGTTGACAAATAAATGATTTTATAAATGATTTTTTCAGTTGATTTCATTTTTGTGTTTAATTATTTTTATTTTATATATTGCAATGTATTTGAAAAAGATAACAATGAGTTGTAGGATCAAATCAAAATGATAATTGTTGAAGAATTAATATCTTTTTTTAATAGAATTTTTCATAATTTATATCATTATAATATTAACTACTTAACTCCAAATGATTAATTAAAATTATTTTTAGAATAATTTTATTATTAATCATTAATGATATAATTGATCATTGTAAAAGGATTGAATGAGGAACAACTAGGAGGCCTATAAGTGTGATGGAATGGTTTATTATTTTATATATTTTTAATGAAATAATATTGAATTTGGTTAAAAAAACTACAAATATATACTATATCGATTTATAATTGATAACCAAAAACATGTTTAATTCCCAGATGATCAATGTAAGAAGAATCATTCTACAAAGTAAATTTTATTACTTCCAAATACATCCATCAGTGCCTCATTTGATTCAAAAAAATAAAATATTGTAGAAGAACCTTGAAAAAATGTTATATTCAATTCTAAAATGATTAGAGGATAATAAATTAAATCTAGATTTTTGAATTTTAAACGTTTATTTGAAATTTTATCATGAAATTAATTAAAAAATAGAATTGATACTATGTAATTAGATAGTTTTAAAAACATTCATCAGTTAACATTTTCATGGATCTATTTGAATCAATATTGAACAAGAATATCATAATACTATGAAAAAACATGTAAAATTATTAGTTAATATGAACCAAACATCATTACATTCAAATATCATGAATCATGTTATTTCATCATAAACATGAATGAAAATTTAGTCATTTATGTTGTTTCATTTTAAAATATATAAAAATAAATCTATATGGACACTTAGTATCAATAAAGAAATTATATCATGTCCTTTTATTAGGGAAATATAAATTATAGTCTCCCACTAGTTTTTGGTACAATTTGATATGTAATGTAAAATATTGTGTTCGGTAAATTAAAATTATAATTCATGAGGAGGTAAGAAGATTATGTACCAATTCATCCTTTCCTAGTTGGGGAAAATAACTCAATATATAAATTTATATCCCAAAACAATAATTAATAGAATGATTTTTTATTTTCCAAATAAAATTACCTCATATATATTTCTGGTGAGTTTTTTGGTTCACTTTGTTCATAATATACCATTGTGATAAAATTTGATGAAATATAAATTTCTCTGTAACCTTGTGATATGTATTATTAAACAAATAAATATTATATACTCATAAACATGTAAAAAATTATATCTTTTCAATGGACCTTTTATGTGAATTAAGATTAATTCTATGAATCAATAATTCTATTTGATACCATGTCGACATGTAAGCTCTATCTTGGTGATAGTTTTACATCTAAATCTTTTTACAACCATTATTTTAGGCCAATTTTATTTTTATATCCTTTGATATTCAATCATATGAATGATGGAGAAGATAAATACCACTAATTGTCTTTGGGGAGAGTGGATAGAGAATAATGGGTCCAGTTAAGAATAATTTCAGTACAATGATTAAAGCTAAATAAGGGATGCAACGAACATGGAGAGAGAATCATTTTAGTGTGACCTAGAAGAAGGATCAATTCACCATTTGGTAATAATAATTACTTTTATTCTACAATAATCTATTTTTGATGATCAATATTTATACATTTTAATGTAATTTATCTACATTTTAATATGTAAATACTATATAATGATAAAACTATATTTATATGGTTGTATTTAGTCAACTCATCAAGGTCCATCATCTAGAATTATTTATCACCAGTTGTGTAACAATATACAACTCAACAAGTTGTATTTCAATGTATCTAAGGTATTAGATGTAGTGTATATGATTTCCTCCTATGCATGTTTCCTCAGAACCCATCATGTACGATCATTGGGTATAAAACCTGGGATGAGAAATAGTAAAGGAACATATAACATATATAATAAACCTATAATATTGTATTATATGAACTGTTGGACCACGAAGTAATTCATTATTATTGGTACAAGTCAAGGGAGTATCTTATGATCAACATTTCATGTCAATGAGAGTTTATTCCATGTATTATGGGACTACACAATAGTATGTAAAAAATATACACAATGAAAAACACTCATTACCGATTGAATATATATAGTAATATGCACATCATATACATATAGAATAGTTGATTAAAAGGACTTCCTTGAAAAAAAATGGATACATTGGGTTTACAAACCATGAACACCATGGAAGAATCCATGAACATTCCCCTAAGTAGATTATTATTATTTTCTAACAAGGGAGAAAAATTGAGACTACTAAATAATCAATGATGGTAATATTTCAAAATATAACAGGATGTTTTGATAACATTAAGTATTAGTAGACATTAGATATATGTTTTGAGATTGTTGGTATATAATATCTTAAAATTTTTTAATCATAGATATTAGTAGGATTATAAACCCACTAAATATATTTAGACTCTACTATCAAAAGTATCACATTTGAATTTCATAGTTTATTTTCATCAAAATTTCATCTGTATTTATATATTCTATGCTAAGGGATATGGATTCCAGAAACAGTAGAGAATTATCTCTTGTTAAAAATATATTTTATATAAAATGGTTTTCGGAAGGGACTAATAAATTGATGTTAAACCTAATTAGATTCCCCATGTAACATGCACTAAATTATAAATGTTTATGGATATGATTGTTTATAATGATGATGAGTTATAAATTTACTCCAACTATGTTTTTTATGCATCTTGTGTATATTATGGATGGTTTATAACACCTCAACCAGGTTTAACCATTTGAGTTTCTATTTAAAATGGATTTTATAGATTTTAAATTATTCCTAGTGGTTCCTTTCACTAGATCATCACCATTGATTAATGTGAGGTGAGGGTATGATTGATTTTTGATACTGAACATCCAATATATTAGTATTGTACATATAATTTTGATTTACATTCCATTGATAGAGATATAGAATTCATAGATATAGAATGCGTGGACCCACTATATTTATTATATTTTATTGTCATGCCATATTGATGTAGGGAATTTTTTATATTGATTGTTTTAGTTTTTCCACAATTTTGTTACCCATGGTTCATCTATGTGATGGGATGGATCATTAGAGATTTCTACATAGGATGGAATAATTTTTATGTCAATATCTATATATTTATTACTCCCCTATAGATAAGGGTTGTAAATAATCATATATTTGATATGGTTTTAAATCTATTCCTTTAATTTTTTTCAATTAGACTTTTATGGGTTTTTATATAACTATTTATATCCCATATTAGTATTTAGTGAGTTTTTAGGGACTCATATGGTGATGATATCTCCATCATCCAGTTAAAAATATTTTATAAGTGGTGGGTCTCATGATATTACAATTAATGAAAATAAAATGGTAATGGTAGAGGTGTAGAATATGATGTTAAAATGATATAAGACAACGACTCCCACCATCACTTAATGTTCATTGGTGATGCATGGGTCACCCGTTATAATTTTAGATTTGTATTATGGTGGTGGTTGTATGAAATATACATAGATGTTTCTAGTTCATGATGATTTTTTGTGTACCTAGTGCTTAATAATCCACCTAGGTTGGACACACATGTACGACTAAGAAATGTGGGTGTGGATAAATTTTTTTATATAATGTATCCACTTATAAATCATGTATTGACGATAGTAGTCATTATGGTCGAGGAATAATTTTTGAGTTTTGTTTTTTCCCTTGTAGGATACAAAAATTTACTCACCCATTGATTGTGATGTCTATAGTGACCCATTTATTTCATACATAGATACTACATCCTAATGGATGACTTGTAATTATAAATTTAATTTACACACCCATGGACAATAAATTACCAGTGTCTTTGGAGAGTAGTTAAAATCATCTTTTTTCATGAAATATCTTCAAAATCTCCAAAGAATATAATTCATTATAGTATTCTAATTAGAAAACTAATAATTAAAACCTCAATTCGTAACCTGATTAATGGAAATATAATAAAGGGTCAGATCAAATGCTCATTGAGAAAAAATAAGGGAGATATAATTGATGAATTGAGAAAAAATTGGGCATAATCTTATGATAAAATAATATTAAATTTTTTATAAAATATATTATATATCATAGATACTATTCTTAATTCATATAATAAATCATGGTAGTCATAATATATGAATCCTAATGAAATCAATTAGCATGTAAAAATATATAAAGAATTTCATGAGAAATATGTTTGTGGAATACACAAAATTATTGAAAATAATTTATTTAGTAGTCAAACCCCACCCCTAAGACTACAATTGATCATTTGGTTCACTCATTAATCCATCATATCTTTAGTTAGTGGTCGTCTCCTATAATATTGTAGTGAGTTATTTCCATTACTGAACATGATTCATTCCCTATATCATCCCATATTACCCCATGAGATATCAATCATTACAAAATGCCTTGGAGGGGTATATAATATTAGGACCAACCATAGTATAATCATATGTATACATATTCTTACGAGATGATATTAACACATTTATCATATCATTACACTCATATTTTAAAATGGTTTTGTATACACATCATCAAAATTCCCAACAATAATCCATGGAATATTAATTGTTTTCACATTTATTTCGACATAACATAATATACCCATTGTGATAAAATGGTTTTCATTGAATCATATTTAAATAACTATAATAAAAATCAAGAATATGATTGAAGGTGGATAGTGTCATTGGATCATTCCCAATTAAGAAATATTTAACATAAAAGGCTTTTATCATAGTAGAACATTTCAATTATATTATTATTTTTAAATTTCAAGAGTAAAATAACATTTTCAAACTAAAATCACATATCTAGAATTAACTAAGATGCCATATATTATAGAAAATATTTTCATTGAATAGAACCTTCCATTAATACAAAGGATGTTTTAATGAATTATTTGGACATTATAGTGGTAATTGACATTCATGTGTCGTACATATATATAATGATTTCATTATAATTATTTTTATATACTTTAAACCCCTTCATTTTGAAAATAAAAAGAACATTGATTTTAATTTTTTAAAAAATTATTTATTTGTAAAAAATATTTTAATAATTTATTGTATATTCTTATATAAAATAGAAAACATTGTTAGAAAATGATCATACAAAAGATTAAATATTTTTCTTCAAAAGAGATTAATCGATTTGGTTTTCCATAAAAACATTATTTCAATATCTTCAGCTAATAACAAGAGAAACATGAAATGAAAAATTTTAAGATCTATAATTAATATAATAAGGTTTAAATTCATGGAATTGATGAATTTTAGATCATTATATATCCACACAAATAATTCATTCATAATCAATTTTTGAAGACAATGATTTTGATTCATAAAAGGCTACCATGAGATCAGATTTCATAGACCGAAATTTTATCCCACGGAATAATAAATTTTAATTTAATATACATATAAAAAATAAAAATTACATTAAATTTTATATAATATATTTTCCTCTTGCATCATTTTAACACCAATTTATTGTCATTTAATTATTAAAATTATAATTTCTGGGTCTTAAGTGATTTGTTTTCATAAGAATATAATTTCGATATTCTTAGCCCTCACAGTTTAATGAAGGAAAATTTGTATCCTAATGTAACACCCCAGGTAAATAAAGAATATGACATTTTCATATTTATCCATATTTATGAATAAAATATTAATATGAATTTAAAGGGGGTGCTATGCTCGATGGCATACCCAACACGCAACAACGAGTTTCTTGGGAATCTTATGTTGCACTCTAATAATAAAATAATATTATTTTAAATGGTAGTTAACGCCTAGCTGTTGTAGTGGTAGGAATGAACAGAACTAACTAAAAAATGATTATATATGTTATTCAAATATTTTTACAATTTAAAATAAATGTTAGAGGATTAAAAATGAAAATAAATCCAGTTTTTAAGCGTAAACATTCTAATATTCTTTAAAAGGTCGATTAACCGCCTTTTGATGGCTAACCCCTTTTAAATCCAATTTTTGACAATTTTATAAGCTATATTTTTTAAAATAAACATATTATTTATGATTGGGACATTTAAATTTACCTTGGGTTAATTTTGGGTATTTTTCCGATAAAGTTCATTTTTTAATGAATAGTGTAAAATGTTGTATTTTAATTCAAAACCACTTTTTAATCTAATTTATTTATATGATTATATTAACATTTGAATTGGTTTTAAAGTGAAATTAGAATATATTTTTACCATTAAATCCAATAGTGGTCGTTGGAATTAATTTCACTTTGAAATCGGACTTAAACTAGTGTCAATATTTTGATACTTATTGTTTCATAAAAAGACGCTATTTGTCCTGACAGCGGGAATTAATTATTAAATTAATTAATGTGACTTATATGTTTTGAATTTTTTAAAATAGACTTCATTTTTTAATTCAGAATAACAAATATAGCATAGGGTGAATTTGTGGGATTTTTTTTTTGAAAAACTTCAATTTTTGATGAATAGTGAAACCACTAAGTGGTACTTATAAAAACTGATTTTTCCGTTTAAATGAATTTTTGCCATCTTTGTGTTTATAATTTCAAAAATCCGACATAAATGGTTGTAATTAAGAAGTAAAATGTGGATTAATGGGATAAAATAATTTTTTTGGTGAATAGTAACTTATTAAGTTTTTAATTGCTATTAGAGGTAATTAGTGTAGTTTATGGTATGAATAATGTTTTAATAAAATTAAATGACCTAGAAACATTTACTACCCACATTGGATGTGTCATGGCCTACCAATACAATCCATGTGTCAACTTGGGGACCCCATGGAGCCACTTTGGTTGGAAAATGACATAAATATCTTTTTATTTAATGTTAAAGTGAAAATGACACAAACATGAGATGTTTTACTAAAACAATTTTTAAATGTTGTTATACAAGTCATATTTTTGACTATAAATAGTAATTTGAAATCTGAAAATATTTCCTACATCATAGTATTTTTTTTATAATTTTTAGACATTATATAAATTAAATTATTTATGAAATCATGATGATGCAGTGATGACCTCATTATTTAACGATTTAAATAAAATGGAAAGATAATGTAATATCTAAGACCTACACATGTCCAAAACCTATTGGATGAGTGGATTTCTAACCCTTATCACCTTATCCTCGAAATTCATCAATGTGGGTCCTTTAAAATCCGAAAATCGTTTGAAAATAAAGCAACATTTTGTATCTTTACAAGAGTGCCCCTCCTCTCCTCTTATAAATGGCCCCCACCTCTACCTCTTTACCCACACTCCCAAAGCCTTTGACTCAGCCAACCTATGCCCATTTGGTTTCTAAAATTCCCTATATTACTCCTTGAAGCTTCACATTGGGTAGAAGTCTTCCCAAGGAAGCCTTTTAGCTCAATCCAAAGGGAGTTAACCGATATTAAGGTAATGTCTTCACTTGTGTCCTTTTGTTTTATTTTGATTCTAAAACCCCATAAACTCTTTTTATTCATTTATTTTGTGACAAATACAGTATATTCAATATACTAGGATTTTTTTATAATAATTATTCAAGGTACACTTACAGACACCTACATCCAATGGTTAAAGAACATACTGTCTCCGTGGATGGAGAATTTCTGCCTCCCGAAACGATGATTGTTCAACATTATTTTAACACCTTCTAAGGTGGCCATTAATATGACACTATATTTATATATTATATCTAATATGATTATGTTTTACTTAAGCTTATTTATTTTTTATTTATGGCGTACCTTTATGGTTTCCATTATGGGTAAACGTGATATCTTCATTTAAGGAAGTGCGGACTACCGCCCCCTCAAAGTGATTTGATTCGTTAATAACATATGTGGTACGTATAAAGGATATATTTAATGATATTATATATGATACCATACTGTAATTAAAATACTATTTTGTATCATTATGTTATAATTCCATTAAATATGAAATAGAAATGGAAGTAGCGTTCATGCATACGTACGGCTTACCATCTCCATGAACGGTACATTTCATTTCTTATCTCAAAATGTTATGTAATATTATATGTACATATATATAATGGATATATATGTAATATATTACATCTAAATTATGGATATCATTCTGGAATTATAACATATATATATCTCTCTCATTTTGTTTTAATTCCATTAATATGACAAAAAATAAAAGTATTGTTCATGCGTACGTACGGCCTACCGTCTCCATGAATGGTGCTTTTCGTTTTTTATCTCCAAATGATATGAAATAGTATAAAATTAATATTTACTGGATATATATTATTTTTTAATCATTAATACTATTCTGGAAATTATTTACTTATAACTACATGGGCAATCTTTTTTCAAACAAGTTCATTTTTGACTCATGTACCAAACATCGGCAAAAACGTCTAATATGAACTAACATTATTACACCATTATTATAACATCATAATATGTGATATTAACTGAATAATAATCTCTATAGGAGGTAATTAGGCAATTATTAATTGACCAAAGTTTATTATTCAGGAATATAAAGAAACGAACAAGACAAGTTGGACTTGAGGTAAGGGATCTTACTCCTCTCTTTCTTTTTAAGTACTCTCTTTTATGTCATTCCTTTTAAAGCTCATATTTATTGTTATTGGGATGTTATTTAATATTAATATTACTGTAATTTTTATGTTCATGTGATGAGAGACCCTATTCTCTCTCATCAATCCATTTTGGATGTTTTGAGTGGCGCCGTTAGGCTGCCTAATTTTCGTAAGGGATCCTACTCCTCTCTTTCTTTTTAAGTACACTCTTTTATGTCATTCCTTTTAAAGCTCATATTTCTGGTTATTGGGATGTTCTTTTATATTACTATTACTGTAATTTTTATGTTTATATGTTGAGAGACCTTATTCTCTCTCATCAATCCATTTTGGATGTTTTGAGTGGCGCCGTTAGGCTGCCGAATTTTCGTAAGAGATCTAATCTCTATCTTTCTTTTTAAGTACTTTCCTTTATGTCACTTCTTTTAAGATCCTTTTTGTTATGATGGGGGATGTTATTTTATATTCTTCATGCTGTAAATTTTATTTTAATATGATGATAGACCCTATTTGATCTCATCAATCCATTTTTGGAAGTTTTAAGTGGCGTCGTTAGGCTGCCGAGTTTTCGTAAGAGATTTTTCATCTCACTTTTATTCCCGTGATATTTGTGCTACATTTTACACAATTTCATTTGAGTGGTGTATTTACTTCCCATTATTTTACTCATTGTGTAATATAATTTATTTTATGAGTATTTACATCAATGTTCTATTGTCCTTCTTTCACGAGGTGTATGTTTCGAAAGATACCCATGTCGGTAAGGGAACCTTTCACGCTCCTCTTTTTAAAAGACTTCTTTTGTTGGGTATTTTAATTTATATATTGTTATGTTGGGATATGTCCTCATATATCCTTATTGATGTAAATTTTATTTCCAAGTGATGATATACCCTTTTTTTATCTCTCATCAACTCATTTTGATGTGACGTCGTTAGGCTGTCAAGGGAACTTCTTAACCCAATTTCTATTTCTTTGGGTTCAACATGTAGTTATTGAATATGTCATCCTTTGAATATGTGTGAATGAACTTTGATAATTTTACACATAATATCCACTTATATTTGGTGTATTCGTTTGTCACATATAATTATGTAATTGATTTATCCTTAAACCAAGGATACCGTCTTTGTAAGGGACATCGTCTCAATCTCCAGTCATTGAGACATATTTTGTTTTATACACAACCTTCTTTTATACGGTGTATAAACCCCTTTGACTTTTATGTTTATCCAAAAGGAATCTTTTTATAAGAAGCATTTTACAAAACTACAAAAGGGAATGTTTTTGACGTACGTATGCGGCTACAACAACTTCTCCGCCGCCGGGACCATTATTTGAGTTTCGGCTTCCTCTACAAGCCATAACTTATTTTTAAAATAAAAATAAATTCCATGTTTTAATTTTCTTTTATTTTGGTATTGAAAATGGTTTTCATAATTTTTTTTAATATCAAGGTGTTTTATTGATATCTTGTGATTGAAATGTGGAAATGTTATGTTTTCTTTATGCATGTATTATGTGGTACGATTATGTTATGGTTCTTGGGAATTGTTATGAAGATGGGTGGTTCCGTGATAAACTAAGTGTGGGTGAGCCCGATATAGCTCTTCAATGAATTGGGTAACGAGGAGTGAAACGTTAAGGTTTCTCCGAAGAGATTTAGGGAATATACTGTGATGGGTAATCCAAACGTAACCAAGAGGGTTACTCCCTACGTAAGAACATTATGAATGCCTCAAGTTACCTTTATGTCTTATGATTTCTATGATTTATTCATGATGTGATGAGGTATGTTAAAGTGTCTATCTTTTATGGGTAATGTATTATTTCATTCTTATGTATATATGAACTCATGTTTCCTTTACATATTTTTATAACCCTTACTAAGCTTTTTATGCTCATCCCAAGTTTTTGAAATTTTTTTCACAGATCAAGGGAAAGGTACATGATGTGATGATAGTGTCAAGGAAGTTTCAAGAAAGAATCCATGTTTTATTTTAAATATGTTTCTGTTGATGGGAAGAATGAATACTATCATTTATGTAACCAGTTTGTTTAAATGGTGAATGTAATGCAAGTTTCATTATCTAATTCTCTAAAACTCTAAACCTAAAAAGATCCTCAATGTGTAATCTTGTAATAACTCGAGATTTAGTAAGGTTTAAGGCTGGGGCCTTATAGTTGGTATCAGAGGAAAAGGAGGTAGGAATGTATCTGATCCTTGGGAACTCTCACATGTGAGCGTTGGACGAAGCATGTCTCTCCACCCAAGGGCTTCATGAGGAAATGGATGCCACTGGGGATGGTGGTGTGTCCCGCCCAGGGGGTGTAGCTACCCATGGAGTGCCCTGATAGGTATCAATTATAGTCCACTGGAAGTAATTCCAGACCGCTATAGTTGGTATCAGAGGTCAGTTTAGATAACTTTAGAGGTTAGGGTATTCTCTAAGCATAAGTGACAGTACCATAATGGATAGGATTTCAGAAAGAGTCCTACTTTTAGATAAAGTAAATGAGTAAGTATATCTTAGTGGTTATCTTCCTCATTAGTACATGATGGTTTTGTTGATATACTCACACTGACCTTTTTGGTTTTAGTAAATGGCTGGATCTAGCAGGCACCAAAGTGACAACAGGTTAAAAGGAAACTGTGGTAGTTCTATGATTAATATACTAGATAAAATGGGGGATTCAATGAGGAAACTCGTGGTTGTTCTAAACCAACTATCAAGAAGTCATGATCAACCACTTGAACCTTGGTATGTTCTATAATGCATCATGTATGAGATGACCAATCGATGTGGACGTTCAGGTAATAATTATAAAAGTAACCATTAGAGTTTATATGATCCTTACTTTTGAGGTAATTATGGGTTATTATATGTTATGATGGAAAATGAAAGGCATGAGATAAAGTTGAGGTTAAAATATGTTATGATTATTTTTGAAGATTTTATCTCATTTTGGGAAATTATTTTCAGAATTATATAGTTTTGGAAAAAGGAAAACACGCAGACCGTGTGACTACCCGTCGCGTCGGACAAAGCTGCAGGAATCGAACCCACAACCAAAGTACGATTGGTATTTATCACCTACCACTGGACTATGTGAAGTATTTGGTCAGTTTGACGGATTATTTTTAGTTATATGATTTTATGAATTAAGAGTAAGTTGATTTTGGGTTATTTATGAAAATGATTAACCTATCATGGAGGATATGTGAATAGGTTAATATGAAACTTTTGGAGCAACAGATGTTGTTTGGAGATAAATGTTACGATTTAATGTGGAAGACTATGTGACTAAATCCTTCGAATATTTGGGTTTTAATCTTAGATTGGTTTACATTGAAGAATTTTATGGACAAATTGTTTATCTTATGGTCGTCGTTGAATTTTGGGTTTTGTTGGAAAAATTTTAGAGATTATGCATAGATTTTCTTTTTAAAGGGTTATCCTTTTCTGGATTGTCTGACCTTGTACTAACCTTTTTGGTTTTGGTTTTGGTTAAAGCGTAAAGACATGGGAAGTATATAGTTCCCTTTGGTGTATTAGGTGATTCTCTAGAAGTTGATTATAATACTCTTAATTCAAACAAGTCTCCCTAAATACTCATCTTTTGGAAAAAAAATATGAGTTTGATTAAGGAATCTAGTAATAGTTGAAAGGCAACATGATAAGTGATTATGTTTCCTTATGAATAAATTCCTCAATAAAAATTAACATAAAACAAAAATGTTGTCTATTATCTTTCCCTACTGGGGAATAGAATACCGTTTAACCCATCACGAGTTTGTGATTTTCTTATGGTTAACTTTCTCCTAGACATCTTTACTATCACTCTCCCTCAAGAACATGACCCTTTGCTTTTTCTTCCATGTCCATGTTTTTCTACATGGAATCCTAGTATCGGTTAACTCGGGTGACCTCTGTACTTATCTTCCTTTATTTTAAATTGATTGTTTTACCGACTCTTGTTCCGATTTGTGACTTTCAAGGATGTTTCCGTGCTCAAATTTAAAAATTGCGAGGACGCAATTACCAAAAAGGTGGAAGGATGTAACACCCCAGGTAAATAAAAAATATGACATTTTCATATTTATCCATATTTTTGAATAAAATATTAATATGACTTTAATTGGGATGCTATGCTCGATGGGGTACCCAACACGCAACAATGAGTTTCTTGGGAATCATATGTTGCACTCTAATAATAAAATAATATTATTTTAAATGGTAGTTAACGCCTAGACGTTGTAATGGCGGGAATGAACAGAACTAACTAAAAAATGATTATATATGTTTCTCAAATATTTTTACTCTTTACAATAAATGTTAGAGGATTAAAAATGCAAATAAATCCAGTTTTTAAGCGTAAACATTCTAATATTCTTTATAGGTCGACTAACAGCCCTTTGATTGCGAACCCCTTTTAAATCCACATTTTGACAATTTTATAAGCTATATTTATAAAAACAAACATATTATTTATGATTGGGACATTGAAATTTACCTTGGGTTAATTTTTGGTATTTTTCCGATAAAGTTCATATTTTAATGAATAGTGTAAAATGTTATATTTTAATTCAAACCCTCTTTTTAATATAATTTATTTATATGATTAGATTATATTTTTAATTGGTTTTAAATTGAAATTAGAATATATTTTTACCATTAAATCCAATAGTGGTCGTTGGAATTAATTTCACTTTGAAATCGGACTTAAACTAGTGTCAATCTTTTGATACTTATTGTTTCATAAAAACACGCTATTTTTCATTACAGTGGGAATTAATTATTAAATTAATTAATGTGAGTTATATGTTTTGAATTTTTTAAAATAGACTTCATTTTTGAATTCTGAATATCAAATATATCTTAGGGTGAATTTCTGGGATTTTTCTGAAAAACTTCAATTTTTGATTAATAGCGAAACCACTAAGTGGTACTTATAAAAACTGATTTTTCCGTTTAAATGACATTTTTATATATTTTTGTATTGAATTTAAAAAATCCGACATGTGTGGTTGTCATTAAGAAGTAAAATGTGGTTCAATGGGATAAAAATAATTTTTTTGGTGAATAGTAACTTATTAAGTTTTTAATAGCGATTAGAGGTAATTAGTGTAGTTTATGGTAAGAATAATGTTTTAATAAAATGAAATGACCTAGAAACATGTCCTACCCTCATTGGATGTGTCATGGCCGACCAAGACAATCCATGGGTCAACTTGGGGACCCCATGGAGCCACTTTGGTTGGAAAATGACATAAATATCTTTTTATTTAATGTTAAAGTAAAAATGACACAAACATGAGATGTTTTACTAAAACAATTTTTAAATGGGGTTATACAAGTCATAGTTTTGACTATAAATAGTCATTGTAAAGATAAAAATATTTCCTACATCATATTATTTGTTTTATAGTTTTTAGACATTAAATAAATTAAATTATTTATGACATCATGATGATGCAGTGACGACCTCGTTATTTAACAATTTAAATAAAATGGAAAGATAATGTAATATCTAAGACCTACACATGTCCAAAACCTATTGGATGAGTGTATTTCGAACCCTTATCACCTTATCCTAGAAATGCATCAATTTGGGACCTTTACAATCCGAAAATATTTTGAAAATAAAGTAACATTTTTTAACTTTACAAGAGTGCCCCTCCTCTCCTCTTATAAAAGGCCCCCACCCCTACCTCCTTACCCACACTCCCAAAGCCTTTGGCCAGGACAACCCCTGCCCATTTTGTCTCTCCACTTTCCTCTCTTACTCCTTGAAGCTTCACTTTGGGCAGAAGTCTTCCCAAGGAATCCTTTGAGCTCTAACCAAAGGGAGTTACCCGATTTTAAGGTAATGTCTTCACTTGTGTCCTTTTGTTTTATTTTGCTTCTCCAACCCCCTAAACTATTTTTATTCATTTATTTTGTAACAAATCCAGTATCATAAATATACTATGATATTTTTATAATAATTATTCGAGCTACACTTACACACACCTACATCTAATGGTTAAAGAACATACTATTTCCATGGATGGCGAATTTCTATCTCCCGAAACGATATTGTTCAACATTCTTTTAACACATTAAAAGGTGGCCATTAAGATGACATGATATTTATATATGATATCTAATATGTTTATGTTTTACTTAATCTTCTGTATTTTTCATTTATGGCGTACCTTTATTGTTTCCATTATGGGTAAACGCGATATCTTCATTTAAGGAAGTGCGGACTACCACCCCCTCAAAGTGATTTGATTCGTTAATACCATATTTTGTATGTATAAAGGATATATTTAATGATATTATATATGATACCATACTGGAATTAAAATACTATTATGTATCATTATGTTTTAATTCCATTAAATATAAAATAGAAATGGAAGTAGCATTCATGCGTACGTACGGCTTACCGTCTCCATGAACGGTACATTTCATTTCTTATCTCAAAAAGTTATGTAATATTATAAGTACATATATATAATGTATATATATGTAATATATTACATATAAATTATGGATATCATTCTGTAATTATAACCTATATATATATCTCTCATTTTGTTTTAATTTCATTAATATGACAAAAAATGAACGTAGCGTTCATGCGTACGTACGGCCTACCGTCTCCATGAACGGTGCTTTTCGTTTTTTATATCCAAATGATATCGAATATTATAAAATGAATATTTACTGGATATATAATATATTTTAATCATTAATACTATTCTGGAAATTATTTACATATAACTACATGGGAAATATTTTTTCAAACAAGTTCATTTTTGACTCATGTACCAAACATCAGCAAAAACGTCTGATATGAACTAACATTATTAAACAATTATTATAACAATATAATATGTGATATGAACTGAATAATAATCTCTAAAGGAAATAAATAGGAAATTATTAATTTACCAAACTTTATTATTCAGGAATATAAAGAAACGAACAAGACAAGTTGGACTTGAGTTAAGGGATCATACTCCTCTCTTTCTTTTTAAGTACACTCTTTTATGTCATTCCTTTTAAATAGAATCTTTCATGTTATTGGGATGTTATTTTATATTAATCATACTGTAATTTTTATGTTCATGTGATGAGAGACCCTATTCTCTCCCATCAATCCATTTCTGATGTTTTGAGTGGCGCCGTTAGGATGCCAAATTTTCGTAAGGGATCATACAACTCTATTTCTTTTTAAGTACACTCTATTATGTAATTCCTTTTAAAGATCATCTTTCTTGTTATTGGGATGTTCTTTTATATTAATCTTACTATAATTGTTATGTTCATATGATGAGTGACCCTATTCTCTCTCATCAATCCATTTTGGATGTTTTGAGTGGCGCCGTTATGCTGCCGAATTTTCGTAAGAGATCTAATCTCTCTCTTTCTTTTTAATTACTCTCCTTTATGTCACATCTTTTAATATCCTCTTTGTTATGATGGGGGATGTTCTTTTATATTACTCATGCTGTAAATTTTATTGTAATATCATCAGAGACCCTATTTGATCTCATCAATCCATTTTCGGATGTTTTAAGTGGCGTCGTTAGGCTGCCGAGTTTTCGTAACGGATTTTTCATCTCACTTTTATTCCCGTGAGATTTATGCTACATTTGCCACAATTTCATTTTAGTGGTGTATGTACTTATAATTATTTTACTTATTGTGTAATATAATTTCTTTTATGAGTATTTACATCAATGTTGTATTGTCCTTCTTTCACGAGGTTTATGTTTCGAAAGATACCCATGTCGGTAAGGGAACCTTTCACCCTCCTATTTTTAAGAGACTTCTTTTGTTGGGTATTTTAATTTACATATTGTTATGTTGGGATATGTAGTCATATATTCTTATTGATGTAAATTTTATTTCCAAGTGATGATATACCCTTTTTTTATCTCTCATCAACTCATTTTGATGTGACGTCGTTAGGATATCAAGGGAACTTCTTAACCCAATTTCGATTTCTTTCGGTTCAACATGAAGTTATTGAATATTTCATCCTTTGAATATGTGTGAATGACCTTTGATTATTTTACAGTTAATATCCACTTATATTTGGTGTATTCGATTGTCACACATAATTATGTAATTGATTTATCCTTAAACCAAGGATACCGTCTTTGTAAGGGACTTCATCTCAATCTCCATTCATTGTGGCATATTTTGTTTTATACACAACCTTCTTTTATATGGTGTATAAACCCCTTTGAATTTTATGATTATCCAAAAGGAATCTTTTTATACGAAGCGTTTTACAAAATGACAAAAGGGAATTTTTTTGTCATACGTATGCAGCGACAACGACTTCTCCATCGCCGTGACCATTATTTGAGTTTCGGCTTCCTCTACAAGCCATACCTTATTTTTAAAATAAAAATAAACACCATGTTTTAATTTTCATTTATTTTGGTATTGAAAATTGTTTTCATAATGTTTTTTAATATCAAGGTGTTTTATTGATATATTTTGATTGAAATGTGGAAATGTTATGTTTCCATAATGAATGTATTATATGGTACAATTATGTTATGGTTCATGGGAATTGTTATGAAGACGGGTGGTTCCGTGATAAAATAAGTGCGGGTGAGCCCGATATAGCTCTCCAATGCATTGGGTAACCTAAAGGAGTGAAACTTTAAGGTTTTTCCGAAGAGATTTAGGAAATATACTGTGATGGGTATTCCAAACGTAACCAAGAGGGTTACTCCCTACGTAAGAATGTTATGAATGCCTCAAATTACCTTTATGTCTTATGATTTCTATGATTTATTCTTGATTTGATGAGGTATGTTAAAGTGCCTATGTTTTATGGGTAAAGTTTGATTTCATTCTTATGTATATATGAACTCATGTTTCCTTTCCATATTTTTATAAACCTTACTGAGCTTTTTATGCTCATCCCAAGTTTTTGAAATGTTTTTCACAGGTCAAGGGAAAGGTACATGATGTGATGATAGTGTCAAGGATGTGTCAAGAATGAATCCATGTTTTATTTTAAATATGTTTCTATTGATGGGAAGAATGAATATTGTCTTTAATGTAACCACTTTGTTTAAATGTGGAATGTAATGCATGTTTCATGATCTAATTCTCTAAAACTCTAAACTTGGAAAGATCCTCAATGTGTAATCTTGTAATAACTCAAGATTAATTAAGTTTTAAGGCTAGGGCCTTATACCTAAAGTTTAATTATGATATATATATTATATATATTCATTATATAAATATTTTTTCAAGGTTAAATTCTATATTTATAAAAATGGATTAAATAATACATGGGGACAAGAGGAATAATGTATGCATGAACATTCATTTAACTTTTTTAAAGATGGAATTAAATAATATTAAATAATAATTTAACATTATTGAATAATAATTTTATCTTATATATCATATATTTTCATTATTTCCATGATTATAACCACCTATGTAAAATGGTGATGAATAACGAATTACACTGATACATGGAGACGGTATGTTGTATGCATACATGAGTGAAGTTTTTATTTCCCATATGATAAAAAATAGGTAGAAAAAAGTTTATAAAAAATAATAATATGATAAATTTATATTGATTATACTGGGTTCATTAATATATACTGTTTAAAAAATATTTATACGAGAAATATGAAAAAATAAATTTTAATGTACATGGTTATGATTTGTACATCTTTATTGAGAATCCTTTTTTAGTTTAAAAATTATGCCTAGAAAGAAAATTATATTGAAAATAAACTAATATTTATGACATGTATAATAATATAATAATATATTATTGAATAGATTGTCATATAAAGAAGACTAAAATATTTTGAGTAATTTTTTAGAAGAAATTATCATTTCTATCTAAAGTGGAGGAAACTCTAGGAAAAATAAAAATAATTATATTTAAATTAATTAATTATAGTTATAATGTGGATAATATATGATAATTTATGAATATATGATAATTATAAGTAGAAACCCTTCCCTCAAAACCATTTTTACAAGAATGGGTAATGTTTCAACCCTTAAACCTTAGTTTTAAACCTCGTTTAACCCTTTTTAGAATTACAAAATTTTTGAATTCATTTCTCATTAAGGGAAAAGAATTATACCATAAAATTTATGTGAAAAAAATAGATCATGGATAATATTTTCAAAAATATATAATTCACATCACTGGTGAATATTTTTCTTATAATTTTTAATTCAATTTTTTAAATATTTATCATTTTAATATATCATTACATTATTTTATGAACCATTTATTTAAACTAAAAATATTCATTATGATATTAATGTAATTCAATTATAAACAATTGAAAAATCATATTTAAGTTATATTCCTCTATATAATTCCTCTAAATCAGTAATACAATCAATTTATATAACATTTATTGTTTATAAATGATTTATTTTATTTTTTGATTAATAGAATAAATATTTTTTATGATTTTTATAAGAATTTATGCCAATAATTCGATCAAGAAGATTATTAATAAATTACCATAGTTAAAAAATTATTTCATATTTTGAAAAACCATTTCAATTTGAAAATAAAATATTTTACTGTTATAAGAAAAATTTGGAGTTATTAAATCCAAGAGATTGGTATTTGGAAATTTTTTGTTAAAAAATATAAATTTCAATATCATAAATATTTTAACCATTTGGAATATTTTTTGATACTTAGACAATAATGCGTTTACTCTGGTCATCTAATAGGATAATGGAACGTGTTAGAGATATTTTACATCATTATACTAAAGTTTTAACTCCTTTTACTCATTTCAAACTTACTAAGGCGAAAAAATAATACCAGAATACTATTATTAAAAATGGAAAAAATGGATCTATTTCCAAAATTGATCCTCATAATACCTATTATTGGATCCATTTTTTCATATTATTTTCAAATAAGTAGAATAAATGTACATTAAATGAAACGTGAAGAAAGTAATAAAAAATCATTTTCATGAAAATAATTTATTAAGTATACAATTTAATTTTTTACAAAAATCCAAAAAAAATATTCCAAATCAATTAATTGCATTATTTATATTATTGATTAACAGATGAAACATTGAAATTATTTTTCTAAAAAAATTATCATTTCAAATTCTTGAAGTGGTATTATTGATTTCAATAATAATCATGAGTTTATAAATATTCATTGAGACATATTAATTTTTTTAAAATTCTTAAAATTTTACTCTAAGATAATTTTGAACTACTAAGGTAATAATTCAATTTAATAACTATAAATAATTTTATTTAAAAGATGAAAATTTAAATTATATAATTTTCTCAAAATAATAAATAAAAAAAATAATTGTAGAAGAATTTGTTTTTTATGTATATAAATACTTTATTAGAAATTGAGTACTTATTTATTAATATATATTCTATATAAAAAATAATTATATATAAATTTAAAATTTTGTTTATTCCAAAGATGTGTTTCCAATTTAATGGAAAGGTTATATTTCGTTGTGATTTTGTTAAGGTCACCCTACATGTCCGCACAGATGCATGAAAAGGAATAATTCTTATTCCATATTCCCAATATCTAAGGAAAAATATATCATGACATTAATTGATGTTTTCTAATACTTGACCGAAACAGGATGATAGGATGTAACCTCCTCCACCCATGGATTCCTCCTTTAAACAAATTTCCTATTATATTTATCTATCATAGATTTGAGTCAGGTTTCTATAACTCATTATTCATGACATATCATTTTATAAAATGGTTAACTACACAACACATATCATGAAATTTTATATTCATCTTTATAGGACAGTGTCATTCGGTCAGGCGGGTAGAAACATAGGGCATTGATGTGAAGGTCTTAACATTGGTTGTATTGTTCACATGTATACTTCCTCTTAAAAGTAAATATCATATAAGTAAATATATGGCATGTAACCAAATGCATATCATGTTGATAGAGAAGAAATGATGGTTGAGTCCTAATTTCTAGAAGCCATTTTTACATTAGGCCTTATATAATTGTGCAACGTGTATATATATTTTTGGTAATGTCACAAGTTTTACATCATGTATTGATGAATCAAGATGTGTAGTTTATATTGATATGTGAATACGATAAATGTCTTCAAGACATGGGAACAGGGATAATTTTTTCTATGTACATGATGGAATAACCAAAATGACCTATGGATGGATACCCTAGATTTAGGATTGAATAATCAGTGGAAGTTGATACAGTAGGCTGATCTCTATGACGGACAACCAGGATAGTTTACTAATGTTAAGAAACTCAATTGATGTATCCCTTAAGTGGTGTGTAGGAATTCTTCTTGATACATATCCTAATGGTTGTTCAAAATACCCCTTGTGGCAGATCAGGAGGTATGTCCCCTGGAGGGAAGATGTCAAACATGTATAGTTTAGCAAAAGAATAAAACTCATCATGGAGGTGGATCCAGATTTGTGCACCAAAACTCACCTCGAGATATATCTATATGGTTAATAAGAATGCCCCATATAGTGGATCAGAAATGTGGGTCCCTGTTATGGAATATGTCACACATAGAGGGTTTACAGATGGATCAGAACACCCTGTAGAGGTTAATTGATAGGTGTAGATCATAACTCCCCATGATCCGTTTCAAGAGTATTAATCATAACACCCCTTCAAGTGTATTAGTGTTGTGTGTCCCTAGGATTGATGATTTCCTTCCTAGGGGGAGGGGGTTAACAGATGGATAATAATGCCCATTGTTCCGAATCTGGGAGGTGTGTCCCAAGGAGGGATTCCCATGAGTTTAACATTATTAGAAATGAACTAATGGAAGGAATCCTACATATCATATTTCTAAGTAATGTATCAAACATCATAGAGTTTTATGACATATTATAAGTTGATTTTATATCTCTAATAAATATATTTTCACTGTATGAGGTAATGATGCTCATTTAATGAAATGAGGATAAAAAAGGGACGGTCTGGAGATTACGTGTAGATAACTCTTTTCACGAGGTAATTTTTCAATATTTTAGTGGTTTGGTACTTATGCATTGAGTTTCCCTTCAACTAAATTGCATATTTAGTAGGGAGGGAATGTGATAATCCATGGTGATCATACATTGTAATTGATTTGTTCATCATGTGAGGTAAAACTATAGTTTTACATCATTCATTGGGGATATATTTCTTCATTTTAATGTCACATTATTGAATGTAGGATATTGATGTTTTTCGTAATGTATCTTCGACATGGTGGGACACACTCCTCACCATGTGGGCTTACTTGACCTCTGCTCATGTGCTTTATAAGTGGACAAGAGTTTTCAATTCAATAGAGAGGTGGTCAATCACCGGGTCTTCATTATGATCCCTATTAAAAGATGGAAATGGGGTTATGATACCTATAAATATATGAATATTTTTCTGGATGATCCAATCAATAGTTGGGTTGAAGTGAGAACATATATGAGTGGGTGGAAATCATCAGATGTGGACTTAAGGTACAACTAAAATGGTCATGGATTAGTGTGGGAGCCTGGGATCTAAACCATCATGAAGGTAGGTCTTCATAACTGTGTCCCCAAGGAGAGACATAGGATAGGTAATTTTACAATGAATGATGAATACCGAAATTTGTTTCTTCATGTATTATATTACTAATTATGTTTAGTATCATTTTAAAATAGTATGCTATGGGAAATAGTGTGCCCATGTCTCAGAGGGATGTGCCGAATTAAAGGGGGTGTTCATGTTCAATGTTTAATTTTTAATGAAGCCTCATGTTCCATAGGGAGATATACTCTTTCATTAGGGTCATAAGACCTCACAAAAAGAATATCAGACTATGGTGGAGTCACTCAATAACAAAAATGAAACGTTTCATGATTCCTAGATACCATTGGTGATCTAGTTTTTTGGTTTAGTAATCGTTTGATATTCTAGAATTTAGAGTGATTTTTGAAATCCCGGTGTTTCGAATCATTAATGAAAATCATATTTAAGGGCATATTTATAGGTAACTGAATTTAATTTGGTAAAAATACTCATGAATTGATACATTCTTTTTGAATGGGAATGGATCCATGTGTTAGAATCTCATTTATTTGAATGCACTATCAACCATTTTTTGGTTCATAATGTCATACATAGCTCCCAATGTCATTACATGGGGATACCATTTATCTTTCCTAAGTTTGAAAATAATTATTATCATATAAATATACCTTTTTCTATGTTTGTTCGATACAATGTTGAGACTCATGAAACCAACCATGAAGAGGGATTTTGGGATTTTTTGGTTCGGATTTAATCTAAACTAATTGTTCCATCCTTAGTCATCCCAGTTCGATGTGTATTATGTTTCCAAAAACACTCCATGATAATAGGATTCATTGGGGAATATGAGGGTGATATTTATATGGATAATCACTTAAAAACTATCTCACAACTCCCTTTCATTATCAAACATTTCTATCTCATTTAGGATTATCACACCACATAACATGCTTAATGGAGATCATCATTAAAACTAGGATGGAAAAACAATTATAAACAATGGAATTGGGGCCCCTAAAATGTATTAGATATAGATGTTGATAAAATTAGGTTATAGCCTTCAACAAACTAGTATCCCATTGTGATCATTTTATGATCTCGATCCCCATTACTTACAATTCTCTTTTTCTATATGAACCAAGCATTGTGTTTTCTTTTCTATGAACATGACTATGTGAAGAAGATATTTACAATTGGACTTCATGAATGACCTTAAGGAACTAAACTCAAGAAAATCATTATCTCAAATAAAATGTCTACTCAGGGATTAAATATTATTATTGTTCTTAGGGATCAAATGTATGATAAATTATTTATCTGGGATTGGATTTGGAGCACTTAAGACAATGAATAAAATTCTATAATACTGAAAGTGGATAAGAGGGAGTACCAGTAGGAAATATTCACCCACATTAAAACATTGGACTATGAAACAATGTTTTTATCCTAAACATGAGCAGTGGAAAAAAATCCTACTACAGTAGGGATATACTGGGGTAAAACTAGTGAAATTGGACTCTCATCAGACACATCTATAAGAAACATGCACCAATTAGAGAAGAAATTATATATAACCACACTAATGAAATTGATGGTATGGAGCTATTGGAAGATAAATCCCCGTCATAGTATGAAAAATAATACTCAGGGTAGGTTTGTGCTATCTGATTATGTAAGGGAAGGAAAACTAATACTTCTCTATAATGGAAACTTCACCATTAAATGGCCTCAATACTACTAGGAATTAACATCATTCCCTAAGGTTGATATGGAACTGAATTAGATAGGGATCTATGAAGCATAAATGGATTATTAGTTACAAAATTATCATCCTTATGAAATGTTTCTTGGGATTCTAAAAATGTTGTATACAGGACCAAAACATTCCATCAACAATAATGGGAGGTCGGTGTAATTCTTTGTGACATTTAACAAATCACATGAATCTCAATTCTATGAGATATGTATTTTGAGTTTCTCCCTGTAAAGAATGTGTGGGGGACTAAAAAATTCTATCGACCCTGATGATGGATATTTTGGATGTGTTGCATTGAACTATTGAGTAGAGTCCAGTGATGTGGGATTTCCATCAAGCAATAGTTTGGGTACTTCTTGAATGAACCAATAATAGAGCTAGTCTTAGGAGATGATGAATAAGATAATTTTATAGGGAGTCTACACAAATGTCATCAATCATACACGTAGATAATGGAGAACTCTAACTAGGGGATTCTAAAAGTGATCTAGTGGAACAAATTTGTACACAAAATGAAGCATTAAGATACATCTGTGATTAGGATGGTGGGGTTTATTTCCAACCTCAACTATGGTTTTATGTTCATGTTGATTGATTTACCCCTCGGAGTGTTTCCATGAATCATCATTGTGGATTCAATACTGGTGATGGGGTATCACTTCAACCTAGATGTCCCTTTTCTGGTAATGATTTTCCAAGTGCTTCACCACATATGAAATGGGATGAAACATATATTTGTGAGTGTTTGTGAGCTACTCCATTTTTTATAATGTGGGTTGTATGTACACATTTGGGATATGAGTACTCCAAAACTATTTTACTCAAACTAAAAACACACATCTAGTGAAAATAAATACGACAAGGAGTTAGACACACATATTATGTTTGTTTGACGTGTCAGTGAATTTCATGATGGATGAATGCTTCATATTTCATCTATTGCACCTCCCGATGTTGGGGGATATTTATGAAGGTACATAGATTACCAATAAATTATCATACCTACTTGCCTCTTGAGATGACTTACTAGTGTAAGGGTCCAACTATAAGCCAATTTTTTATCCATTCAATATACATTAGTTCACAATGCAGTTTATGTGTATATATATTCTGAAATATATGGAATACATATAGGATTTCCCTGACTATGAATATTTGGTTCATAGGTGTATTTGGATCCTTTACTCCTATGAGGATGGGAGTAGGTGTATTTAGTTTCCACCACCAAACATCAATGTACGGATTCATCCGTGAGGGTTATCTAATTCAGGAGAGGATTTATACAAAGGATATGTTAATGCATTGGGAAACCTAGCCTAGTGAAGGGTTTACCTTTATCCACGAGTCCTAGATGAATTACTGTTTGATGCATTTTATGGCGGCCAAGATAGAACATTAGAAAAAACCTAAAATTAAATTCTCGATGTTCATTTCACTGAGCATGTGTGATCCTCTATGAGAGGATCTGCACCATGATCAATGTTCATGTGCAAGAGACAACCTTAAGATGTCAAAACCTATAGGGCTATACTGGGGAAATTTTCATATGCTCATGGTAAGTAGTTACACCACATGTATACTCTCAACATTGTTGTCTTCCCCAAATTACGGGACAACAATTATTTATACAAGAAGTTCTCTATTGATCATGGGATATAGAAGCATGTTAATAATGATTGTATGAGTCTCACTATGATTTTTCATTCCATGAATTAAATTGATGATTCATGGGATGTGGATTAGTGTTATGCAGTAAAGCTAAATGACATGGTTCCTTTTGGGGTAACTACACACCCAATAACTGATTGGGTAAAGGTACTATCATATATGACCTATCACCCTCAATTTTGTGAAGTTGAGTGGAATATCCTCACACTTCTGGGCAAGTTATAGATTATTCCTGGGGTAAAAACTCAAACTATGGATATCCCATGGATAGAAGAACAATTTTCAACCAAGTAAATATCGATATATTATTTTCCTCAAATATAATATATTATTATATATATTTCATAAAATAGTTTTTCACTTAGGAATCAATTAGAAAAACAGAAATGGGATGCCTATGATATTCAATAAATTTTATGAGATGAGACCACAACCCTTTAATGGAGATGTTTGGGGTCCCTTCGTAATGTATCTACTATAAGTGGATAACCATCGATGAATATAACTAGGGTAGAAGCCGTAGAGGTAACCCTACATGGGAAACTACTTATTAACCTCTAGAAGTTCCATGATGGATATTTCAATTCTCATAGGTATCTTCCCCTACTATAATTCAATTTCAATTAACCTTTATTTATATCCATGACCAAAATATTTAGGAATTTAATTTTGAAATGTTTTTGGTACTGAAACACTAACATTAACGCTCACATTGACCATTCATGGGTTTGAGGTGGTGATAATGAATGTTACACCCCCAGTAAAAGTAGATGGAAGAAATTCGTAGTCGGGACATCTGTGGAGGTGAACATGGAGGAAACTACTAATAATGTTCCATTGGTAATGGGTTTTGAGGTGTGTCCCTTGAAAGGGAGAGTTGGTGGAGGAGTTTGGGTGGAGTTGATCATAGAGGCTCCATCATAGGAGGTCTTTTTGAGATGATGTCACAATGAAAGAGGCGTCGATTGTGTCAGTAGCCAAGGTGATTTTTGAGGATGCAATTGATACACAAAACAAAAAATTTCCACTAGGCGATGCAATATAGGTGGAAGATAAATCTAAGATATTTCCACTGATATGGGATTTTAATAGAGTTGGAGTAGTTTCATCCAACTCCACGATCCCACAAGGTGTAGTGGTGACTTCTACCACATGTGGAGTAGATGGAGAGGATATCTATTAGGGGATATAACAAGATCTACACATTCCAAAACAACATCATTTGAATGATCTAAAAAATGTTATATTTGAAATAAACCCTGACAATGAGAATGTGCTGCCAAAATATTTCAAGGATTACATCACATACTTCACCGAGGACAACTATATTGTCCATCACAATGCTTGTATATGTGTTCAGAACATCATCACTCACACACATATTGGTGAACTACCAACCCAGATAAGATCCGTCCCCCACTGGATAGTCAGCCTAGGTATTTGTGGGTTAGACTTTTGAATCCTCCAGTAAATATTTTAATAAATTCTCCAAAAAAATAGTTTGTGGAATTGAATTATTTTGACCTTTTCTAGATGAATCTATTTTGTTGGTTTAAAAGGTTATCAAAGAGGATAAATGATAGATCTCCCACCTAATGGGGTTGGCGTAGGAGCACACAATTGACTATTATACACAAATTGAGAGAATCAAAAGTATAAAGGCTGATTTGGAAGAGTCCAAGGGCATGGTGTAGGGGAAACATCTATTATGAATTTGTGTCAGACCAATTAGAACAAATACTAGATCAGAGGAAAATATTTTTTCTCCATATATGGGAGATATTTGATAGACACTTTAGAGATGAAGAGGATCCAAGAGGCCACATTGAAAAGGAATTCTATGCTCGATATATCAATAATTGGGGTTAATCTATGGTTAATTATTAAATGGAGAAGATCCAATAAATGAATAACCCTTCAAACTATTATATAATTAATTTATTCATGCTGATATATTTTTTCACACTTCAAAAATATTTTAGAGAGAACCGAAAACCCACACATATGATAACACAATTCATTCTGACTGTGAGTAATAGGGGATGTCCATATGTATTCCTATTAGTAAAATAGTGTTATTAAATAATCAAAGAATCAATATTCTACAATTTTTGACTGACCATTATGAGTGTTTGGGTTGAAATATGCTAAACTGGAGAATATGGATGTCGAAATCTCCAAAATTCATTTTCATTTTCCTATAGTACATGAATGGGATAAATCTATAGATGTTGAATTCAACATGAACAATATAAAATGGGATTTTTCAATCAAAATTCAAAAAATTTGGAACAGAATGTATGTGGAAGTACAATTCAGGATAACATCAAACCATTTTTGAAACATAACATCATTAAAATTTTCCACGAATGGGGATGGACATAGGGGGTCGACCGTCAACTATCATCATAACACAGAACTTATATCGAAATGAAAACCAATATGATTTAGGTTTCTTACCCATAATGGGATGTGTGTTAGTATTCTAGGACACCATATCATTATGTAATCCATTCATATGTATAGGTTCATGAGGGTTTATGTGAGGGGGCATAAAATGGTGTACTGCTCAAATTAATTCTATAACTCATTGAATTATACATCGTGTCATAAAGGAAATTCACATGGGGTGTATCAGTCTGATCAAAATGCAAACTCATATGTCATCGAATGGGTGTGATAGACATGTAGGTTAACATATCAGGATGATGTTGATGGACACATAAATTAATTTCATATCATATACCTGGGACATTATGATGTTTAATATCATGTGATCAGGATGCATCATGTAGTTTAATGTCATGCAATTGAGATGTGGAGTGTGTGGACCACATAGTGGGCCATCCATCATTTCATTCACATGTCATGTAAATAGGTAATATCATGATAATTTCATGGGTTAGAGCCAAAATTCATCATTTCATAAATAGGGATGTAGTGAAATATCCTGAATGATACCCACACTGGCACTGGAGTTAATGGAAAATGAGGGCAGCACAATTGGAGGCCCCTCACTGAGAATATAGAATCTATGGTGGGTCATATATAGATTAATGTCAACTTTCATGGACCAAATCCTTTAGTTTATGTTCATAAAAAATGTACCAATTGAAAATAGTATAGTTTTATGGGGCATGGACTATAGTCATAGTTTTATTAATAGCATTTAGTCCATTGAGGTACCCAATGGTGATTGATGAAACATCAAACCATATTATCCAAAATAGAATAACCATTAGAATGTCCCATGTTCTATTTGAATTTTATAGTGATATATAAAAGTATTTTATGTTCATGATCCATGAAATACAGTTTTTATTTTTAGTAGGTAAGTCTTGGGACATGACATAATGGAAGAAAGATTCCATGTGATGAGTAAATAGTTGGGTTATACCTTAGGTAACATATTTAGACGTCACTATATAAAAAATAATAATAGGAGTCGACCCCACATAGTTCGGAAACACCACTTGATAATAAAATAATTTTGGTACGGTATAGAAAATTAAATTAGAGTATAAAATATTCAAATACATGGATTTTATGAATCACATATTTATATGGGGTAATGATACAGTTTAACGTCATGTGATGCATATGTTAGTGTTTTCTCATCCAAAATTATTCATACACGACATCCATGTTTGATATAGGGTAATCCATATTATATTTAGAAGAATTATGAACATTTCTAGGGTAATAACATTTTTTTACATCATACGATGAGGATGTCCCTTCCTTATATTAAGCTATGATGGCATCTTGGTCCATTTATGGGTCAATGTAAATAAATAAGGATTGTGTGATGTGATTGAACTATACAGAAAATATTATCTCAAGGTTAATCAGAACCAGGTCTATTTAATGAATGTATATGAATCACTACATATTCCATAATGGTAGGAATAATTCCATCTGTAGTTCAGTATGTGATACTAATTGTTTGGAGATCATATGGACTAGTCCAATGGATGAATGTGTGTTCAAGGGTTTTTTGGGAAATGGAAGAGTTAAAACACTTTGTGAATGAGTCAATGAGTACCTACATAATGTGAATTAATCCTGAATATTGTTTCACATAGTATAGGGTTATAATTTCATTAATATGGGAAACCCTTTAGATTTATTTCTATTATTCTATAGGAAATCTATTTGAATACAATTTGACTAAACATTAAATGTATTTTCATTCATTGTACACGAAAAAAAAGAAATGTTATATGACTTGAGATGAATAGTGATTAATATGAGGATGCTGTACCAAAATAGTATCATGAAATAGATATCACCTAGTTTATGTTCATAATACATGGACTAGAGAAAAGGGAGAAAATAATTTAAGGTGGTAATTTTGAGACCATGCAGAAGAATGGAGCCAAAGAGTATTACATTCCCCATACTCACCATGAATAAAACATCACATACTTTATGGTGGTAATTTTGAGACCATTCAAATGAATTTAAATGAATACTACTTGGAGTAGGTAATTGTTTCTCTCAACATTTTGTATATAGAACAAATGAGAAAATACATAACACTAATAGATAAAATGAGGATTTAATTACATATCAACACATAGAGTGAACTAAACACATATTATGATAATAATTATAGGACCATGATTAATGACAATGGGATAAAGGGTTGAATATTTTGGTGTTTCTATTGTAGATGACATGTCAAGGAATCACTATGCACCCCATGATGATTAAAATCAGTCCTTACATAGTTATGAAATGTAACATAGTAGAAGACCGATGTCAGTGGGGGATGTCCTCTCCAATATGGTAATTGAAAAAATATCATAGGTTTAATAGGTAATCCCTTATTTATAACATGTGGGGACACTTTTTTAACATCTGATACATATCATATATGATTAATAATTTTTCATGGGGGTAAAGATCCTATATCAATGAATGGAATCCTATTTTTATATGGTGTAGAATCACTGTTTAACATCTTCTTTTGATGACATTGTAATTTTTAGATTAAATTTATAAATATCATACAATATAAGCTACAAATTGTGTATGGTAATAATTTTTGGTCTAATAGGGGCTCTTATTTTATGGTCATTGGGTTTAAAAAATATGCACCTAGTATATGGTCATGGATTTTGGACCATATAGAGGGGCTTCTAAAATAATTATATGTTGGTCAGTGAAGTGACAAACACGATGTGAATGAGGGTAATGGAGACCAAGGTACACATCACAAATTCTTGATGTTGCTGGAAAAATGATTACGGTCTTGATGAATGAAATTGATCAACTAGTTTGTGTTTATTGAGTTCAAACACCATCCACACTTACATGAATTACTATTTTCAAATATTTATGTTGGAGGGACGTGTGATACTAGCTTTTTTCAATGGTGATAAATTATTATTCACCATTGGAATAAACCTTATGGATGATGATATTTCCGTCTCAAATGGGCTCTAACAATGGGATCACTATAACATGAATCATTGGCAATCATATTCCCATTACCATATAACCCTATAGAGATGAGTAGATTGATCATTCTTGTTCAACATTCATTCTGTCTAGTTCTAGTGCCTCTATATATTCTTCAAGGCCAAGATAATATTCTATTTGAGGGTGTCTAGCTCTACTAAATGGACTTATTATATTATTTTAGCAATATTTTAGTCATGGTTATCTATTAAGAGAATTTGAAAATGAAACATAATATTAAAGAATTCATATGTTCCATTTACATGGGAATTTGGAGTCTCCTTGGAGGAATTTAATATTATTACTATTAAATCCCTAAAGGAATTTGGAATCATTTCTAGAAAAAATTTATTGTTCAATCCCACCAACATCTATATAATGGTTGAGATGGTATTGTTTAATGCATCGATTAGTCCATTATCATGTGTGTGGTTGTGATAAGTTGGGTTTGATATGATATTGTACATGGTATAAACTATTTTTTTTTTCTTGTATGAAAATAAATTTGTATCATTGTCATTGAGAATAGCATGAGGAAATAAAAAATGATGAATTATGTGGGAGATCATGAACTCGATCATATATAATGACTATAGTTATTTAAATGAAATCAACTCTTCCCACAAGGAGAAGAAATTTGTCACATGAAGAAAGAACCTACACTAATGAGTTGTTGTCAGATGTTATGTGAATAAAACATCGATTCTATGTACTATAATGGGTGAAGGATTCTTTTTGTGTGGAGAATATTCTATGTTCAATATACAATGTTGGTATGGATCTTACAGTGGGAACCAAATTGGAATACACACTGTAGTAATAAACCATAATAGAAAAAATAATCATATCCTTCGAATCAATGGGATATCTTCAATCCCTCCTGGTTGGGCAATAGAAATCAGTGTAATCATCCTACAGAACGTGGGGATTACCATATCATTGTATTAAATAGTTTATAATTCTATAAAAAGACATCTATACAGAGTATTTATATGATTAATCATGCTTGGGATGATGAAATAGACTACATACAAATATATTTTCTCACTCCTACCTCAATCTAATTTGAGATTCCCATAGTTGAGATACTCAATGAATGGATTTTTCTTGTCATGTAATCCCTATATTGTGGGGGGACACAATGGTTCCAGTGTATAAGAATAGTCTTTAAACTAGTTTATCTACTAATATTCATCATTATCTAAAATGATGTGAGGGATGACCCTCTGATGCACCAAATAAATTAACATGTCATCCTAGTCATGATCCATAAGGGATGGTCCCACACTGAATAATGAATCAGCTTGACCATTATATTATTGTGTTACAAGAGTCACTTCTTGCAAAGAATGAAACTGGGCAGTTAGATAACATGTACACTCAATATTTGGAATAAGCTCTAGATATAAGATAATGTAATAAGTAGTAATATATTTTATTATCAACTCAGATTCTACCTTCACATGCATGAATGAGACATCAATCTCAAGGGCCAACATGAGACTAGTCAAGAGAGACAAATACTCTACCTCATTATTGGTGAATCCTTATAACAATTGGAAAATGTGAGAAAATAAAGCATTTATTGATTGGTAATGGTGATACCTAGGCCCACTATATTTATCCTGGTATCATTGATACTTCTATCATATGGGCTCTATGAGGAACCATCAAAATTCATCTTCAAATAAAGAATGTAATGATTCTCATAGAAGAAAACATTATCCAGGAAATATACATTTTTGAATGATTACTAAATGGTTGGATAGGTTTCAAAGAATTATTCTAATAAATGACCTTAATATATTTCTAGGGAACAATCCTGATGTGGACTATTAAAGGTTCCCAAACCCACATATAAATCATCCCATAAGATGTTATAGATATACAATATTCTTTATCAAGCATACTCAGATCACAAAATATATATCATGCTTTTTATATAATTCTCGAACTTCTGTACTTCCAAAATCAGTGTGATGAAGGATTCCATGATGGGGGACTATCATATATCCCTTTTAAAGAGCATACAACTGATATAGAATAAACTAATCTCTCATCCATTATTGATTATTTGTGAAAAAAGGCACTGGTAGTCTATTCTAGGGATTCTATGTAGAGGACTAGAGGCTTACTAGGTATGGTAGAAATCAGAACTAGGGGATTTAGTACATATTTCGTGATTCCAAAATGGTGACCTAACTTACCTCATCCCAATAGTAGGTGGTGACTTTTATTATTTGCCTAAAATTGAACTCCACTTACCTGATATAATCCTGATGAACTATTGTACATAGTCCTAGAGTTATTATATGAATGATACCTCATTGTGTTAGCTCAGGGAAGTAATTTTTATAATTTATTTGATCTTCAATAGCTCAATATTTATTCCTCGGTATCTCTTTTTGATGTAGAGAAACATCCCATAGGTAACCTAAAATAAACACTTATAGAAGTTCATCTAAAAATTATAGATGTTTAAAAATTTGAACACTCTCTTAAAGTCTCTAAGACGGTCCTAATTTTTCTAGGATTTTTCCACGTTGTTTTCTAAATGTAATTCCACCAATATATAATGGATCATTTTGATGATGTTGTGCATGGATAGCTACTAAGTGTCTATTTCATTCATGAGGCCGAATTGAATCACCTTATAATAAACGGTCCCTATGGTTCCTTGAATGTGGTATAATCCTCATATTCTAAAGCCATATAGATATGGTAGTACATATAGTACCTATCTATATGGAAGATTTCCAAGAACCAATATATAGCTTTGTTTAGTAACTCAGTAATTTTTAGGGGAAATCATATTTTGAGAATTAGTGGTTGAGATCCGGAAAAAATATTATGACTTTGATCATCCCATTCATATTATATACTAGGATGATGTGGCTATAAATTTTATGTACTATAACTCCCATAATAATTTGGCTAGGATAATCTTGTCAACATCTACCTCAGTCATTGAACCATTAGTGAGGTTAATTTTTCGATGAGGTTTATTGATCCCATGTTGAATAACTAAGAGACCATGATGGTAGAATATGACATGAGGGTATAGCACTAGAATATCATCATAGAACCAGTCAATGAATTAATGGTTCTATTTCCTTAATTCCTTATATTGGAATGGTCCATTGAATTAATGGATGCTGTAATTAACATTGTCCATAAATATTTATCGGTATGTTAGTCACCTAAATCAACTAATTGATGATGGTCTAGACACCATTTTCAAATCTATATGGATTATATTTCATGTCTTATTCATCATCCAAGGTAGGTGTATCAGCATGAGGAGGTTCATACTAGCCCTCAGAAATATGTGGAACACTAGTGCCTATTTTGAAAAATATGGAATCACCATAAAAAGGTTCCTTCTATGCTACTACAATGGAAATATAGGCTATAGATCTATATACATCCAACTGTAAACTATGAGGTTGATTCCTAATGTTAATGCAATGGTGGTGAGTTAAATTATAGTGATATGTACCCTCTCTATTAAAAATATGATAATGTTATGAGACAATTGTCATTGGGGGAACCTCTCGGTAACATACATGAGTGGGGGATTCTAGTATCACCCAACCATATCCTATGTAAAAATAAAATGTATTATATAGATGTTCCTACATTATACGAATTCCAATTCACTTTTATTGGAGATTAAAAATAAATAACCCATTTATATCATTTTCGGATCCAACAAATTAATTGTTTGAATGAATGAATCATCCAAGTCTACCGATAACCTAGAAATGATGGTTGGGTTCTCAAAATCATATACCTATTAATTATTTCCCAACATCTTTTTTTTCTTATGATTAGAAAGATTAATAAGATTCAAGGGGTGAATAACTTCCGTAGATAAACCCCACTCAAATATTGAGTGAGTATTGATGCATTAATGATCGGGGGAGTGGATTATAACATTCATACTAAGAAATTTATTACCCTGTAATACATTTAATGTTGTATATTGAGAGACTACAAATAATTAATAAAATGATATCAGGATACCAAACTAGTTCTTAAATTGAATCATACCACATGATTTTTTTTCAAACCAATCATATAAATGAATCTTCATGATAGAATGGTTTAGATCTTCTTAATTTATCCATTATTTTTGGAGGGTTTAGATTGAGATGGTATTATTCATAGAACATGTGTCTTCTAAATAATGATAGACTTCCCTGCTATTGAGGTATCCTATGATTCATAATGGGAAGATTCTACCATACATGGGGGCACCCTCATCCTTTCTAAATAATATGATGATGGATTTTCATACATTTCGTCTGACTTCCTCTTCACAGTAGACCTCTCTAGAATCTACCAATGATTCAAACATTATAGGGATTTCCAATGAATATGAGTGGGCCTCAATCATGTGTTTTCTAATAAGTGGGGACTCATTCATTGAGAAAAATTTAGTTATGAATTATTTTTTATTCCTCATGTATCACATCCATAAATTATTCATGTTATGTCCTATATGAGGATTTCCTGGGTTGGAGACATAATAGATCATTCTAGCAATACCATTGAGTTACAGCTAGTACTAGAAATATCCTACAAGTGACTAGATGACCCACTATGAACCAATGTTGTATATTTTAGGCTAGATGAACCCTAAAATTTGATAGACATGTCCAATCATGGATGATTCATGACTGATCACCTTGGTATATTAGAAACAGTGTCTATGGTTCTGTATCAGATGTAATTGTCTGAGAGGACTAGACTTGATAAGATCATTGGAAAAAAAATTCAATTATTATGTTAGTTAATATATCGGTATGATATTACCTTTAAATAGCTCTAGTACCTTTCATTACCATAATCATTCCTTAGATATTTTAGTTTGGATGTATTTGGATGATTTTATAATCATTCCTCACATTCAGAAAGTGTGAAGCATTCTACATGCTTGATATAATTGAATGACTCATACTACTTCTAATTATCTATGGTATCATCCAATGTATTGTAGATGCTAGGGGTTCCCAACTCATGATTCCCGAAATCCCTGATATATTGGTATGGGTTTGACACCAATGAGGGACTATGACATCCCATGTGTTGTCGATGTAAAATATTTTGATATATTGAATGATTCATCTTGGATGTGAAGGTTGTTTTAGGAGAATATGCATAAATTAATGTACTCCCTAGTTTTCCTAGGTTGGAATGTATTAAACCCTGGGAATAAGAGACTACTATGTGATCCAACCAATCATCACTCAAAAATGTTCCATGGGTGGAAGCTTGAGGAAATTAACCTAAACACTCTCTATAATTGTTATTCTTAGCAGATATATGTATTACTAATATTGAGACATCTCCCAATGTGACCAGACCATTAAAAAATTGGTTCTAGGAAAATAATTTATGTATTAACACCTCTTTATGGAATCATTGTGAAGTTAATTGTAAGTTAATTGGTTTGGGTGATTAAGGAACATGGTTTCCTCAGGACTTCTACACTATGTAGTGTTCTAAATTCCCTTTTTCATGGAACATATGAAAAATTCAAGGAATTATGCATCCTTTAATGAATAGGTTAGGTTTCTTCATTCAAGGATGGGAGCTATGGGAACATGGCCCTGAAGAGAGGATAGTGCTTTATATGGCACTTGATTCACATTCTCCCATTCATGTGGCGGCACATGACGTGGTCATTCTATATGTTTCTGTATTTGGTGAGGCTTCCAATGGAAAATATACTATACGGAGTGATTCTCTACAACTATAGTGTCTAAAAACTCTTCTAGGTTTGTTAATTATACTTTTAAGGATGAAACAGTCTCTATATTGGATGGAATTTTCATGTGAGCGGGAAGAGGCAACATGTGTAGTAATATAGCATATTATAAAGTATCCTATAGAAGATGAATCATATTTCCGAACGCCAGAAATAATACATGGACGTTATTGGTGATGATGGTATGGTTCATTTAAATATTGAAATTCCACACCCATAATGTTAGTATCCCTTTATAAGTTAGTGGAATTTTGAGTTATTATGTTGGACCTTTCCATATTGTTATGAAAACTGTCACTCGATAATCATGACTTTTTCAGCACTAAAAGAGGTGAGAGATGCATGTTTGTCACATTATGGAGAGAAAATGTTAAATTAATTTATATGATGTTTTTATAATCTAAAAAACGCCTAATAGGTAGATGGATATATGAAATGAACAAACTTCCTTCCAATGATTAGATTAAACACTGGAGTATGGTGTCTTCCTGCTACTCTTGGGTTCCCATCATTAGACCGAAACATGAGATGAAGTGGCCCAACTGATACAGTGATTCACCCATCCCATTCAAAGGGGTCAATATTTAATTACCTAACATCAATGGTGTTTTCATGTCGTCCACCCATGTTGGGTATTACATTCAATCATGTTGGTTTTCCATATTTCTAGATATGACCCAATTTAGGGCATCAGCCAGAACTACACCAAGCATGCCTCCATAGGCTAGGGAGTGGACAAATGTTCAAATTGAATAAATAATGTTGTTATCACTTTTACTATGTACATGTATGAACACACACAACCAACTTAATGCAAATGCATGGATGTAAATAATGAAAAGATAAAACACTAAAATAATGTAAATCCAACATTCATGAACCTATATACAATAAAAAACAATGGATATATAAACTGAAATTAAAAGGAAAAAATACATTCCCAACCAGAAATATGTACCATCATGAAAAATCAGGAAAATAGTAAATAGATGAGAGGGTTTGTCTCATGTATCCTAAGATATGTCCATTATACGTGATCCAAGAATAATGTATCTCTATGCTCCACTGTCGACATAGTCATCAAATACAAAATCTATAAAATAAATGTTATGTGTGGGAGAATCATATGCATGGGTGAGTATATACAGACATAGTAGAATTCCCTAAAATGGTGAAGGGGATGAGTTACAGATACTACTAAAGAGGAAATAAATTTATAGACTGAGATACACTGAATGTTTACAGCTCATCCTAGACAATGAGTGAATGTAATCTCATCCAAATGGAAGGGGATAAACACTGGGAGTTAATGAACAACTCAATGATTATTTTTCCTCATATAGTAGGAGTTTATCCTTATCAAACCATTTGAAAAAACAAAGGAATAAAAATGCAAAACATCACACATCTTCACCTATACTAAAAGGAGTGTATCTAAATACATGTTGTGAATCCATAAGAGTGAGTATATATATATATATATTATCAGTCACAGTAGACCAAAAGATATAGTATGGGGATCTCCATATCATAGCTCATCCCATAAATAATAGAAGACAACATTTCAATAATTATTCATCAAAGAAACTGATATATAACATATCTACTGTAAATACATAATTCTAAGAGACTGAGAGACAAAAACATGATTGTAATCTATTTAGTCTCCACTGGCTCACCCACATGATTTTTTGTCTCTTCACAAAAATGCGACTCCATTGGGAAATCATACCTCTAACTCATGAGTCCATATTAATGTTAATAATCATCCCTTCCCAATTCCACACAATCTAGGAGAAACATATTCAAGTTCATTATCTCATTCCCTACAATGGTAGGAGGATCCTACTTTTCTAGTCACAATGGAAGTCCAATGCCCATCCTCGTTAGAGGATAATGCTTAGGGAATTAATCGAGGAACAACATTGCCCATCCCCAATAAAAGGTAGCACCTAGAATAAATTGTTAGGTAAATAAAATTCCCATCCCAACAAGAGGTTAACATCCATAAAGAAGTTGTTGGGTAAGTCTATTTCCCAACCCTTTAGGACGATATTCCTAGAAAATTGAGAAACACCACTACCTAACATTTTTGGAGGGTAACTCAAAACTATCATGGGGGAATTAAACATATGTTCCCTATTAGTGGGTATTCTATGTAGAATACATTGCAGAACCCCATGTTAATCCCTCGTTATGGGTTATTCATGAAATCCCATGTGATTTTGTATGATCATTATCATCATCGAGTGCCTCTAAACAAAGAGAAATTCCTGTATTATTTCACAAAACATCCCAAAATAATTTTTTGTGGACACCATAGTATTTTATTAAAAATATAACTCATTATAGGATACTCATAGGCAAAAAAAATGTGTTCAGCCAATGGATTTATAAATGTTTGAAATCTCATTTAATGAGCTCAAGGGGTACACATTATGGGACAATACCCACATAACGAGTGTCCCCACTTCGAAGACTGGATGTGTCCCTAGATGGCACAAAACGTCATCCCTTGTAGATGAACTGACTGTGAATGTGGACTACACGTCGTGTTCAATCTATCCAAGACCATATCCTTGTTTGCTGCTTGTGTATGTGTACTTGATACACATGTCATTGTACTCTAGTACGTGGTGTGTGGGACCACACAAGGTGTGTCCTATTTGGTAAACCCGTATATACGTATTTGTCACATGGTATGTGCATGGATGAATGATACATCACACGGATCACTCACGTGGAATGGAAATACAAATCATGTCAATGGAAATTAACGTCATTCCATCCGTATGGGTTTCCAAAACCATTGTGTTATAACTCATTGTACCCGATGTGTAGTTTTTATTTATCTAGAAACTATATATCATTAAATATGTGCATGTGCTTAAAATGTATTTGTTCATTCCTAAATTTCACCTTGAATCGACCCATCTACTATGGATTTGATCATTTATTGTGGGATTCGTCCATTGTTTGTCGGAAAATGGATTTCGTCATAGAAAATGGTTTCATCAATCGTTCCACAAGATCTTATGGCCTCCACCATTGAAATATAGACTAAAAACTATTTATCAATCATTTATATACTGAAACATTCGTGAATCAATCCTCAATTAACCATTTTGTAGTCATTTTAATGATTTATTGTGAATCTAGGTGTCATATCATACTGGGTACCGCACTGAAATTCAATCTTGGACTGTGGGGATTCAACTAGTGAATAACACCAAAAATATTTTGGAAAAAGAACTTAAAGATGTTATAATCATCAATATAAATGAATTCATGTCCATAGATCAACAATGATGCAAAAATATTATATAACTAAGTAGGAAATTATTATTTTTCAATACACAAAAACATGCATAGGTTTCAATTATATTATATCCCGGAAAAAGTGTTGGATCTACAAAATAATTTTATATAAGGATGAAAAACGAAAAATAGATGAGTCATACCTCCATTTTGGATCAACAGTTGGTGAAGAACACACTTGTGCAATGATCAAGAGAAGTTGAAGCCTTCGGTGCATCCTGAACCGATCCAATCTGATGTTTTTTCATCATTTTATCTTGAGTCATCAAATGGAGGAGGATGATAACATCACTAATAGTGGGATATGATACAACCCTAGATAATTACCCAGGTGATATATTTAACAATATATTATTTAGGATTAAAATAGTAAATTAATGATATTAAAATCTAATTAGTCTATTTAAGGAACTTGAATCATGTGATGCAACTCCCTGACCCCAGTTACCTAGAGTCGGTGCATTATTATGTAACATTGGAATGATAAAAAAAGATCAAGTCTCAAAATACTGATTCGTTTAGTATCCTTGGAAACACTAGATATAGTCATAAGTCTTACATTACATCATAAATTAAAACAAAACAACAACAAAATATTGTCTTCATACCCCCTCATACTATCCCTACAGGTCATTCATAAAATAATTCTTCACATCCTGGAAAAATTAAAACATTGATATGGGTGAGCTAAGATTCTTAGTAAGGATAAAAATATAGCGGAAACATTCATAAATAAACATAAACATTTATGGCAATGTATAACTAAAACAAAAGCTTTTTAAACCTGAACATCAACATAATATGGAAAAAATAGAATGAAATAATGCAATTTACATATTTACATGGATATTCTACTAGTCGAGTAATCACAAGAAATATCAATAACAACTTTCATAATGATAGAATGTATAATGCCAGACTATCATAACCACATAGCCAAGGCCTCGTGCCAAGACTACAAATAAGATTTTGTCAAGGCCTCATGCCAAGACACTAGTTTGTCTCATGAGACCTACCGATGCATCGAGGAGTTATAGTGGGCTCTACCCATCACTTATTAAGTCCAATGCATTCCTTATATGAAAAGGTTTAAACATATCATAAACCATAAAATAATTGTATCACATAAAACATGGAAAATGGAAACATAACATTTCCATATTTCAATCACAATATATCAATACAACAAATTGATATAATAAAAACATTATCAAATCCATTTTCAATACCAAAATAAAATAAATGTAAAAAATGGTATTTATTTTTCATTTTTAAAAAGATATGGCTTGTAGTGGAAGTCGAAACTCATATAATGGTCACAGCGGTAGAAAAGTCATTGTCGCCGCATACGTATGACAAAAAAACATTATTATTTGTCATTTAGTAAAACAATTCATATAAAATTATACCTTTTGAATAAACGTAAAAGTAAAAGGTGTTTATACACCGTATAAAATAATGTTCTGTATAAAAAAAATATGCCTCAATGAAAGGACATTGAGACGAAGTCCCTTACCTTGTGTCCGACTTGACTCGATCGTTCTTTAATCTCCGGAATAATAAATAGAGTTATTTTATACTTTCTTAAGAACCTTTTTCAAGTTCATTATTCATTTTATATCACTTGTTACCATGTTATGAACATTTTTTAAGTTAATAACAGTCATTTGGTCGATCTTTGGTACATGAGTCAAAAATAAACATATTATAATTACAAGTTGTTCATGAGGTAAAATATCAATTATATCCAGAATTATATTCATGATGTAGATATCATATATATCATACATATCCAGTATATACATTCATTTATAATATTATATAACATTTAGAGGTATGAAATGAAATACACTGTTCATTGAGATGGTAAGTCGTACGTATGCATGAACGCTACTTTCATTTATATTTCGTATTTAATGGAATGAAATAATAATTATATATAGGTATATTATAATTCTAGTATAATATAATATATAATATCATTTACTCTCTCCTTTATAAGTCCCACATATTTAATTAACGATTGAAATCACTTTGAGGGGGTGTTAGTCCACACTTCCTAAAATGAAATTATCACGTTTACCCATAATGGAAATCATAAACGTATTCCATAAATGAAAAATAAAGAAGTAAAAGGAAAACATAAACATAATATATATCATATATAAATATATTTTCATCTTAATGTCCACCATGAGAGGTGTTAACAGAATGTTGAACAATCATCGTTTCGTGAGGCAGTAATTCGCTACCCACAGAAACAGTATGTTATTTAACCATTAGACGATGGTGTGTGTAAGTGTAAATCAAATTCTTCACATAAGAGCATCCTAGTATATTGAAGATACTGGTTTTGTTACAAAATAATGGAATTAAAAGATTTTAAGGGGTTGGAGAATCAAAATAAAACAAAAGAACATAAGAGAAGACATTACCTTAAAATCGGGTAACTCTTTTTGATTTGAGCCAAAGGCTTCCTTGGGAAGTCTTCTGCCCAAATTGAGGCTTCTAGATGTAATATAGGGAAGTTGGGAGAGTTTTTGGGTAATTTTTGGAAGAGAAAAATTTATTGAAGTCCTGAATAAGGTGGTAGAGGTGGGGGCCTTTTATAAGAGGAGTGGAGGGGCACTCTTGGAATGTCTAGAAATGTTACTTTATTATATAATGAGTTTCGTATTTTAATGGTCCCACAATTATATATTCTGGGGATAAGGCGGTAAGGGTTCGAAAAATACTCATCCAATAGGTTTTTGACAAGTGTATGTCTTATATTTTACATTATCATTTCATTTTATTTAAATAGTAAATTAATAAGGTAATCACTGCATCATCATGGTGTCATAAAAAATATAATTTATTTAATATCTAAAAATTAAAAAAAATATCATGATTTAGTAAATCTTTTTATATTTCCAATGAATATTTATAGTCGAAAGGTTAACTTATATAACCCCATGTAATAATTGTTTTGGTAAAAAAACACATGTTTTTGAGAATTTTATTTTTATTTTAAATAAAAAGTTATTAATGTCATTTTCTTACCCAAGTGGATCCATGGGGTCCCCAGTTGACCCTTGGATTTTAATGGTCAGCCATGACTCATACAATATGGGTAGGACAAGTATAAAGGAAATTTCATATTATTATAACATTAAATTTACCATAAATTACACTAATTACATTTAATCGCGAATAGTAGAACTTAAACGTTACTATTCACCAAAAATTATTTTCATCCCATTGAACCACATTTTACTTCCTAATGAAAATGATGTATATTGGATTTTTTAAATTCATATCACAGAGGTGGTAAAATTTCATTTTAACAAAAAATCAGTTTTTTGACTACTACTTAGCGGTTTCACTATTCATCAAAAATTAATATTTTTCAGAAAAATACCAAAATATAACTATAAGCTATATTTGATATTACAAATTCAAAAATGATTTCTATTTTAAAAAATTCCAAAAATATAAGTTTCGATAATTAATTTTATAATTAATTCCCTTTCTCAAAACAAATAGCATGTTTTTAAGAAACAATATCAATCAAAAGATTGACAATTGTTTATGTCCAATTTCAATGTGAAATTAATTCTAATGACCACCATTGGATAAAACGGTAAAATTAAATTCTAATTATATTTCAAAACCGCTCAATATTATAATTTATCAATATTATTTATTTTGAATAAAAAAGTTGTTTTTAATTAAAATTTAGTAATTTTCACTATTCATCAAATTATAAAAGTTATCTGAGAAGTTTCATAATTTCACCCTAGGATAAATTTGATATTCCAAATCCAAAAATGAAGTCCATTTTAAACCATAAAATTTATAAAATTTCAAAAAGTAGGTATTGCTATTCATAACGGCTAGTTTGATTAGTTGTGGTGTGTTAGAATGTCGAACTTGCATATAATGCAAGCTATCGCATTATTGAAAGAGAAGCGTATCATGGAAGATTGGGGTGTTACATTCTCCCCTACAATAAATTTCATCCTTGAAATTTGAAATTGTTCTTTGAAAATAAAAGGATGAATGTAGAAAATACATTTTTGTAAAACCCACATCGGAAATAAGGTTAATAAAATTTAGTCTTAATAAGAGGGAAGGGGAAATGAAAAACTCACCACAAAATTATGATCTTGATTAAGAGACATTGGTGGAAATTAGAAACACATAATTGGATGAAAAATGTAAATATTTTTTGGGAGTTATTGAGGTCATCAATCACAAACAAGTGTAAAATTGAGGGCCTCAAAGCCTTCAATCTATGGTGATTTAAAATATCATTAGTTCAAGAAAACATAAGATATTAGGATAACACATTTTTTTAATATCCAGTCCCTAAAGTTTTATAATTAATTTATTCATAAAATAAGAGAGAGAGATATATATATATATATATACTTGACATGTAAAAATTCATCCTTCAACTTATTTATACCACAAACTCATCTTTCAATCAAAAATATAATAGAACAAAAATATATTATATTTATCTTAATCGTATATGGTTACAAATATTAAAACATACCATGAACAATAATATTTTGTAATAACCAGGGAATTCATGTAGGCTAGTGGTAGGTAATAAAGGCCTGTCTAACTATGGTTGTGGGTTTGATTCCTGCATCTTTGTCCGACGTGACGGGTTATCCCCCGACCTGCTGGTTGTCCTTTTCCTAAAACTATAGTATTATAATATTCCAAAAATAATCTTCAGAAATGTTTTAACCTTAAAAAATACTATCCAAAGTTAATCTTAAACCATTCCAACCTTTATAGTTATCCAAAATTCCTCTATCCAGACTTTCTCTAAAAGGTCTCCAAATTCCAAAAACAACTCATCAGATTCCCCAAACAAAGTAAAGTTTACCTTATTGTCACATACTAAAAATATGATTACCTTCATCATATAAAAACCTTAATGAAAACAACAAGTGCTTCTGTACAATTATTATATATGTCACATTATTCTTATAACCATAATATAATTCTTGAGTCCAAAAACACAAATACACTAATTATTACACATCAATTGTAGTAACAGCATAAGATTGGCCTTGATCCCTTGGCCTTTTCTGAGGTAAGATTCCTTGGTTCTTAGGGCATTCATTTGTATAATGACCCATTTCTCTAAAATTGTAGCATTCAACATTGACAGCCTCTTTCTTTCCCTTGAAATCATGAGCCTGGTGACCTTTTTCTCCACATTTATAACAAACTCCCATTCCATTTAGGCAAGTACAACGGTGATTCTTCCCACAATCACGAGCCTGGTGTCTCTTTTTCACTTTGAATCACGAGGTTGGAATCTTTTTTTCCACCGTTATCTTCTTCTCTTGATTCAATTTGTTGTCATAAGACTAAGAGAATTACTTTTCTGTCTTGATAGTACATGAGGTAATATCTACATAAATTGCGAAAGATTGTGATACTAAAGCTCGATGGAGAATTGGTTTTAACTTATCAAAAAATGATCAATCATACTTCTTGGTTTATGTATATAATCTGCAACATGCATCGCTAACCTTGTAATGTTAGACTCATACTTTGCGATGTTCTCATCCTCCTTTTTCCTTAGACTCAGTAATTTCCTTTCCATATCTACTCAATTGTCCTGATGAAAGTATTTTTCTAAGAAAATCTCTTTGAACTATCTACATTACATTCTTGATACTTATTCATATTCCATTATATTTAGAATCAAGGCCCACCATTGATCAGCATCTCCAGTGAGGCGGTAAACTGCCATGATAATATTTTCCCTTTCACTACTCCCCAATGCATGGAATATTTTTTCTCAGGAATTTATCCATTGCTCAACTACTAATGGATTTGTACCCCCATTGAATGTTGGTGGTTGTTGCCTCATGAAGTGGTCTAACATTGATCCTCCATGTTCCAGATCAGGGTAATCCATACAAGTAAGGTTATTATACATAACCTGAGTGAGTTGTCCCAGTATGGTGATAAGTTGATCAGAAACTGTTGAATCACCAACTCCACTATAATTATTTTGATCAGGAGGGAAATACCAACATGGAGTGCATGCATTGATACAGTTTCCATTCCTTCCACTAGGAGATATTTCTAAACAATTTCATTAACTAGATTAGTTTATGAATCAAAATACATAAATCCATAGTTGTAAAACACTTGACATAAATTGAACTATTTATGGATATAATCCATAAAAAATGTTTTCTTTGAGGATGTATATACTCATAAACACTTCATAATTGTTTGTAAAGAAAATGGTAATTATCCTAAGTATATCCCCCGGGAGTGTCATAACCAAGAGTGCAGTAAGGCCCGTTGTCGTGAACGAGTTCCCGTTCGAGTCTAGCTCAAAGCGATGTTTTCTAGTTTTACCCTTAGGTATATTTGTGCCAGAGCCACCTCTTTCTGCCCATATCCAAGCAGGGATTTATTGCTTAGAAAACTCACAAAATATCTATAATACCAAAATTCTTGGAAGATCTTCTATACTAATTCTCAATGTCTATCTTAGGGTTATGTGCTCTAATCATAGTTTTTCTAAATCTAGCTTCCAAGGTTAATACTAAGCTGCCTCTTATGTCAACTGTAATGCCCTGAACCCAGTTACTCAAGGTTGGTGCATTATTACGTAACATTATCATGATCACGAAAGATCAAGTCTCGAAGGACTGATTAGTTTAGTAGCCTTGGAAAAACTAGATATATTCATAATTATTACATTACATCATAAAGTAAAAAAACTACAACAACATCTTGTATTCATATCCCCTCAATCTATCCCTACAGGTCATTCATAAAATACTTCTTCACATCCTGGAAAAATTAAAACATTGAAAGGGGTGAGCTCAGATGCACAGTAAGGATAAAAATACAGCGGAAACTTTCATAAATAAACATAAACATTTAAGGCAATGTATAACTAAAACAAAAGACGTTTAAACTTGATCATCAGCATAATATGGAAAAAATATAATGAAATAATTCCATTTACTTATTCACATAGATATTCTACAAGTTGAATAATCACATGAAATATCAATAACCACTTTCATAATGATGGAATGCATAATTCCAGACTATCATAACCACGTAGCCAAGGCCTCGTGCCAAGACAACAAATAATATTTTGTCAATGCCTTGTACCAAGACACTAGTTTGTCTCATGATACCTACTGATTTATCGAGAAGTGATAGTGGGCTCCACCCATCACTTATTAAATCCAATTCATTCTTTATATTAAAAGGTTTAAACATATCATAAACCATAACATAATCGTATCACATAAAACATGCATAATGGAAACACAAAATTTTCACTTATGAATCACAAGATATAAATGAAACAAATTGATATAATAGAAACATTATCAAAACCATTTTCAATACCAAAATAAAATAAAAGTAAAACATGGTATTTATTTTTAATTTTAAAAAAGTTATGGCTTGTGGAGGATTCTGAAACTCAAATAATGGTCAGGGCGTAGAGAAGTCATTATTGACGCATACATAAAACAAAAAAACATAAATTTTTGTCGTTTAGAAAAATTATTAGTATAAAAAGATTCATTTAGAAAAACGTAATAGTAATAGGGTCATATACACTTTATAAAAAAAGTTGTGTATAAAACAAAATATGCCTCATTGAAAGGAGATTGAGATGAAGTTCCTTACCTCTTGTCTGACTTGACTCGATCGTTCATTAATCTCCTGAATAATAAACTAGAGTTAATTTATAATTTCTTAAGAACCTTTGTCAAGTTCATTATTGCTTTTATATCACTTATTACCATGTTATGAACATTATTTATGTTAATAATGGTCGTTTTCTCGACCTTTTGTATTTGGGTCAAAAATAAACATATTATAATTACAAGTTGTTAATGTGGTAAAATATCAATTATATCAAGAATTATATTCATGATGTAGATATCATATATATAATAAATATCCAGTATATACATTCATTTATAATATTACATAACATTTAGAGGTAAGAAATGAAATGCACCGTTCCTGGAGACGGTAAGTCGTACGTACGCATGAATGCTAGTTTCATTTCTATTTCTTACTTAATGGAATGAAATCATAATTTTATAAAGTTATATTATAATTCCAGTATAATATCATATATAATATCATGTACTCAATCCTTTATACATCCCACATATGGCATTAACGATTCAAATCACTTTGAGGGGGCGACAGTCCACACTTCCTAAAATAATATTATCGCGTTTACCCATAACGGAAATCATAATGGTATGGTATAAATGAAAAATACATAAGCATATGGAAAACTTAAACATAATATATATCATATATAAATATAGTGACATCTTAATGGCCACCATGAGAGGTCTTAAAAGAAGGTTGAAAAATCATCGTTTCGTGAGACAGTAATTCATCACCCATAGAAACAGTATGTTCTTTAACCATTACACGATGGTCTGTGTAAGTGTAAATCAAATCCTTCTCATAAAAACATCCTAGTATATTTAAGATTCTGTTGTTTTTACAAAAGAAATGAATTAAAATAGTTTAAGGTGGTGGATAGGAAAAATAAAATAAAAGAACATTAGAGAAGACATTACCTTAAAATCGGGTAACTCTTTTTGATTTGAGCCAAAGGATTACTTGGGAAGACTTCTGCCCAATGTGAGACTTCTACAAATAATAGAGGGATGTTGGAAGAGTTTTTGGGCCAAGGTTGGCTGACCCAAATGGCTTGATGGTGAGAATAAGGTGGTAGAGTTGGGGGCCTTTTATATGAGGAGTGGAGGGGCACTCTAGGAAAGTCAAGAAATGTTACATTATTATATAATGAGTTTTGGATTTTAAAGGTCCATAAACTATATATATATAGGATAAGGAGATAGGGGTTTAAAATATACTATCCAATAAGTTTTTGTCAAATGTATGTCTTAGATTTTACATTATCTTTTCATTTTATTTAAACTGTTAATTAATAAGGTAATCGCTGCATCATCATGGTGTCATGAAAAATTAAATTTATTTAATGACTAAAAATTATAAAAAAATAATGATTTAGGAAATAGTTTTATCTTTCCGATCAATATTTATAGTCAAAATGTTTACTTATATAACCCCATGTAATAATTGTTTTAGTAAAACTACACATGTTTGTGACAATTTTATATTTACTTTAAATAATAAGTTATTAATGTCATTTTCTTACCAAATGGCCTCTATGGAGACACCAAGTTGTACCATGGATTTTCTTGGTCGGACATGATACATCCAATAAGGGGTGGACTAGTATAAAGGTAATTTCATACTATTATAACATTATATTTACCTTAAATTACACTAATTACCTTTAATCGCGATTAATAGAACTTCAAAGTTACTATTCAAAAAAAATTATTTTAATCCCATTAAACCACATTTTACTTATTAATAACATGTATGTATGTAGGATTTTTGAAATTCAAATCACAGAGATGGTAAAATTTCATTTAAACGAAAAATTAGTTTTTTAACTACCACTTAGTGGTTTCACTATTTATCAAACATTGATGTTTTTCCAAAAAATACCAAAAAGTAACTCTAGGATATATTTTATATACTAAATTCAAATATTATTTCTATTTTAGAAAATTAAAAACATATAATTTGCATTAATTATTTAATAAATAATTACCGTTGTCAAAACAGATAGCGTGTTTTTAAGAAATAATATCAATCAAAAGATTGACAATTGTTTATGTCCAATTTCATAGTGAAATTAATTCTAATGACCACCATTGGATAAAATATTAAAATTATATTCTAATTATACTTTAAAACCCCTCAATATTATAATTTATCACTATTAATTATTTTTATCAAAAAAGTTGTCTTTAATTATAATTTTGTAATTTTTACTATTCATCAAAATATAAATGTTATCCGAAAAGTTCCAAAATATCACCCTAGGATAAATTCGATATTCCGAATCCAAAAATTAAGACCATTTTGAATGATAAAATTTATAATATTTCAAAAATTAGGTATTACAATTCACAATGGCTGGTTTGATTGGTTGTGGTGTGTTAGAATCTCGATCTTGCGTACAATGCAAACTATTGCATTATTGAAAGAGAAGAGTATCGTGGTAGTTTGTGGTGTTAAATGTGAGGGCTTCAAACATCACATTGTGACTCATATTATGTAATTCATTTGTTATAAACCACATTCTAGCCAAAACAGGGATTTTATATTTCTGATATGTTAATATTCTTATTATTTATCTTATTTTTATTGAGGTTTCATTCATGCACAATATAATTTTCTTTAATATTTTTATTAAATTTATTTTTTTCACAATGAATCTCAGAATTAAATTTCATCTCAAATCATTTAAATTGAAATATATATTTTATTATTTCAATCTCTTACTAGAAAAAAATGGGTCCCTAAATCATTCCCTCTTTCATGATCTATATCCCAGCAAATAAATAATTAGGAACCAACACAAGATAATTAGCCTTCCCATGGCCATCCTGCAACTAGAATATATCTTGCTTGTTTCTGTACTTTTATAGAATTTGAACCTAAGGTATGATCTATCCATACATGGTCCTCTTCTATTGATCATCAATCTTCACATGGTACACTGCAAAGGTGGAACCATCAACATTGTCCATAAACCCCCTGTAAATGATGTGTGTGGGTTCATGCACATATCTCTTCATATGTGAAAAGTGTAAGACATCATGTACCTACTCTAACTATAGGGATAATGTGGGGTGTTATAACCCCCCCCCCCCCCCAACCCATTAAATGATGTCAAATGGAACAATGAACTTCAGGGATACCTTGACCCCCTAGATGAATATTCCCATTCCTTGTCGTGTAGAGACTCGTAAGAAAATGTGGTCTCTATGAAGTAATTAACAAAGCTAAAGGAGAAGATATTAAATAGACTTTTATTTATTATGGGTCATTATCAACCACAATATAATGAACTATAATTTCTCCATTGTCTACTACACCATTTTTGAACCCACTAGAGATTTCTCCCCATTAAGCTTCCAACACAAGGGATAACATCAATTTATCCCGTATAGGGCCTCAAATGGATCCAAATCAATGGTAGTGTGGTTTATTTTGTGTTACGAAATATATACATAAGGACGATGATACTCACACACTGGCTGAAGAATAACACACAATCCCTCATTATAACCTCTACCTCCTAAATATTGTGCTTGTTCCACTCATCATTCGAAGGTTGAATGTTTGTACACATCCATATATGTGTCTCTTTTGACTCATTTATTCCTCTAAAAAATCCTAATTTAAACCCCACTTCACGATTGATTACAATAAATAATGTTTTCCAGTTAATGTGAACAATATCTCATAATTAAATATCCCATAAACTCTCAACATAACTTTACTCCCTAATATCAAGGATGTGCGGAAAATTAATTAGTTTGTAAAATTAAAATAGATTGTATCATGGCCCTCCACATTGTGTGGAATCCCTATTAGAAAGAAGAAGGAATTATCATTCCATTTAAACTACAGGTTCTCATGGGGTTGCAAAATAACCAATCGAAATATGGAGTTTAGTGTTCACCAGATCAAAAGTGAGGTACCAAGAGATGAACTAAGATATAGTTCATCTCATACCAGATAAAAAAAGATATTAATACAAGTTTATTTAAATCATCTATACACCAGAATGTTTATCTAGGGGAGATGTATAGAACCATCACATCACATCCTCTCACAACTTAACTAGAAAAACTACTCTCCCCTAAAACAATTTCTTGTGATCCTCTCCTTAATAATACCAATCTATTACATCAGATGTGGGTATCTAATATCACAAAACCATGCAGTCGATTTATCCCATATTGGACATCCCACACAACATCGATTGAAGAAATTTTGTACGCTCATGCTCTACAGGGTTCAGCTATAAGAACACTAACATATTTAAATAACCATACACTAGGAGAATATAATAGATCATTGTAGGGGGGAATTTTACATTGTTTTAATTCTTTGTATCATAGACGATCACTAATTCATATTCCTGTAGGAACTCCAACTAGTGTCACTACCTCTGGTTCATGTCTATTAGCATTAAAATGTACCATTGTCTCTGAGGGTCTCTGTAAACCATGAAACACTCCCTATAAGATAGATTGTATACATCCTAAGGGGGATGGATTGTAACACCCAATGATTTTATGATAAATATATTTACTTTTTAGGTCTTTTGTTATATGCAGCACCAAAGGATACTTTCACTACACAAAACACTAGCTTGGCTTGAATTACATGCAAAAGCTACCTTCCTCGATATCTTGTGTTATACGCAATACCGAGTTTCACTAAACAATGATATATTATATTAATATTACGAACTATCCGTTATGAATATCATTAACCTAATTTTGAATTTTATAACATTATAATTCATCTTAAACATTTTCTAGACTGAGATATTAAAAAAAAATCTGATAAAAGAAGTATTTTTCAAATCAATTTTTTACCGCTTTTTGATGGCTCATCCATTTTAAATATAAATTTTTTCCAAGATTATAAGTTCAATTTTACAAAATATACTTCTCATATTGAATCAAGACGGAAAAATTTACATTGGATAATTTTTTATACTTTTTTGATAACTTTTATATTTTGATAAATAGAAAAAATATGTTACATTTTTCTTAAAAACGTCTTTTTTCATCAAGATAATTTATAAGGATAAATGTAAAAAATTAATGGTTTTAATGTATAAATAGAATATATTTTTACCAGTAAATATAATTTATGTCATTTCTATTAATTTTACATTGAATTCATAGGTAAAAACATTTAAATCAATGAAAATGTTTAATCATTTAAATCTCATTTTCTTAACAACGGGATTAATTTTAAATAAATCACTGCAACTTCTGGGTTTGGAATTTTGAAAAATGTATTACATATTTGTATATAGTGGGTCCAAATTTTTTAATAGGTTCATTTTTTTGATATTATGAATAGTAATTATGGTAATTTTTATTTACTATGGTTAAAGGTCATTAGGTAATTAAGGGTAAAAATAAGATTATAAAATTACCCTAAGACCTTACAAAATTCTATTGGATGAATAAAAGTTGAACCATATCACATATGGGTTGTAATAGATTCATTTTATGGAATTTTGATAATGAAATTGATATAATTATTATTAAAACCAAAGAAAGTGACAACATGTCACTCTCTTATATGTTATAAGTGTAATAATTTTAATTTAGTGATAATTCATATAAATATTTGAATATAAATAGTCTCTATAAATATAACAAAATTATATAAATCTTGAGATTTTATTTATAATTTTTAGGGATTAAATAATTATCATTAATGTTGACACAACAATGATGTATAAATTATTTTATTGATTGAAATATCAAATAAATGGTTTTTAAAATACTAAAATAAATATTATATGTACCAATTAATGTTATCCTCAAATTTTCTAAAATTATATTACATTTAGGAATCTATAAAATATTTTGGCACAAATATATCCTCTGTGTGGATTTTATTTATTTTCAAATAAATGGATAGTGTCAAAATTGTCACTAATGTTATTTTATAAAAATAACATGTTATAAAATTGTTTAAAATTTTCAAAAATATTTTACAATTATAAATTGAAATTTATATGCTCTAAAATGAAGTAAAGTTTCCAATTATGGACATTTCACAAGACATTAGGAATTTTTTTATAACAAAATAAAATTTATAATATTATTACCATAAATAAAATTAAATAGATTAAATAAGGATAAATTAAGTTGATAAGGTTTTTAATAAATTTCCAACATGTCTAAATCTTATTATATGATAATATTACAACCCTATATCATCTAAAATTCTGATTTGAGTCATTTTTGAGGGTTTTATGTGGGTTTTGAGTTTATTATAAATTAATATTTTAGAGGATTCCAAAAGTGCCCATCTTCTCTCTTATAAAAGGGAACCTCCTACCTCTCCTCTTCACAACATTTTGAGACTCAAATATCAGCCAAAAATTATCCATTTCTATTATACACTTCCTAAGAAACATACTAGCGGTCCTAGTATTTTTCAAAGATGATCTTTAGTTCCCTAAAATTTGGTTTAGCATATGTGCGTCGAAGAAGAGGTAATAACCTTTACCAATTCATTCAAATTTATTTCTTCTTCTACTTCCTCATATTTATTTGTTTCAATATAAAGTAATAACATCATTATCACTCATATAATTATATTTTGTTGTAAATATTAAACAAACCTATTTCACCTTCTGACCATCCAATGGAAAACAAAATCACCAGGCAAGTGTATGTATGGAATACCGTCTCCAAGTCATTGTGTCATTGGTTTTCCACTAGCACCAAACATGGATGGGTATAATGATATAAATAATAAATATATATTATTATTATAACATTATAATAATTATGAGATATTCTATCATCCACTCCAATACCATTTAATAATTATGGGAACGATATTGTCGCTCTTGCGTACGTACATCTTATCGTCTCCATGGTGCGATGTGATTCTTTCTACATGATCTTCATTAAACCATTATTATATAAACGAATTGAATGAATAAATCTGAAAAATATTAAACTAATACCATTATTTAAATGATGTATCTATAACCTAAAAAGATGAATAATAATTTATTCGACAAAACATGCATATGAACATAAAACAATGAAAACCTGAATGATAAGTAGAAATAAAATATTACAAATAAGAAGATAAGAATATTAACATATATGATATCATAAAAAGATATATGATTTTGGAATACGTCAATGACATTATTTAAATCATTATACATGAGGTTCAGATATGTACATAGAATATATGAATTAAGGTAAAGGAAAATCTCGCAATCTCATTTTTATCCGAGATTGTTTATACATATGAATTTACTAGGGCATATTTATCATCCACATCCATGTTTCCTAAATATGTAATATTATTTATATCCTCTTAAAATTGTTTAAATCCAATTTTTCCTATTGGTGATTTTTTAGTAAAATATTTGATTGCAATCTTTCGCCATTTTTAGTACGAGATAATTTTTGACATTTCCAGCTGAAGTACGAGGAGAATGTTTTATTAACTTATATAGTATGAATGTATTTTTATGATTCCATAGAAAATTATTTACACTAAGATTCTTTTTCATGTTTTCATGTTTATTTTTAGTTAAATTAATTTAGTTTAAAATTTTAAGACATATTGAGAAAGGAATAATGTTTTTGAAGATGAAAAGATATTTTTCTCTTGAATGATGTTCAAGTGTTTTATCAAAATTATTTTCCATATAAGATAATATAGGGTTCTATTTCTATCCCTATTGTTACATTAATGTGATAATGTTATGATGAAATTATTTAAATGATGTCCTTTTACCTTTTATGGAATATGTTATGATGGCATGATGTTTAAGAATCCCATTTTTATTACATGGGTTATGCTATGATGTATGATTTATGATTTTGTGGCACACATAAGAATGGTATAATTATGAGATGTGTGGGACCTATATCTCCCTCCAATTCATTGGGTAATTATTTATATCTCATGAGATAAAAATGGATGGAATGAAATGTTAATCCAGTTCTGTGATATAATACTTGAACAAGGAGTGAACTTGGATCAGTTGTGGACTTTGTCCGCTATGATATTCATAGAAACGTGTCTTAGCTAATATGAAATGATTTTATATTATTATGTGTAAGTGCCACAATGTTTAATGTCTTATGATATGAATATTGGGATTACATTTCACTGTTATGATTTTTCCCATGTCACGATATTATGATCTCTTTTTCAGGATAAGATTTTCAAATTGTTATGTTCTTATGAATATAATATGGTTGATATTTCTATTGTCCTCCCTTACTAAACATTTAATCTCACACATTTTATGTTTTATTTTCCTCGGGTCAGAAAGAAGGGTATTATGTAGGATATGCCAAAAGGGACTCTAGATATGATGAATGAAAGACAATGTAGATGATTTATGAACCAGTTTTTTATGTTTCCCAGTTCCTTGTGACACTATACATATATAGTCCTAACATGGTTTTTTATAAGTTGTAGTATGTATGATTCAATAATGAAGTAATAAAAATGTACTTAATGTATGGGATGTTATAGTTGGTATCATAGGAAAGGTATAGTCGCCCTTTGAAAACAAGGATGTGAAAGCCTTAGTAAGGACCATAAGGATATGTCTAAGCATAGAACGCAATCATACTGTTTTATAAATGGCGATAAATAACTTATGATATGACCTAAAGTGTTAAATTTTAATCTCAATTATGTATTTTTTCTGTTGTAATTAGTGATTCTTACACTATGATTCTTGTTTTTAATCAATTTCTAGAACCCGAAGGAACCGTGTTAATGCTAATTGTGACGGGAAATGCAATGATTTCCCCCCTGAGAAACCAAATGATATGGGAGCTAGAATGCAAAATATTTTACCCATTCTCACACAACTTTCTCATGGTATGAATCATGCATGACTTCAAAATGATAAAATAATAGAGAAGAATTCTTTTGAACCCATGATGAGGATAATTCCCCCTTCATTCATTTGTTCTTCTGATCCACTAGTGGATGAAAAATGGATCAATACCAATGAAAAGATATTTTCAGTCCTTCAATGTTCTGAACATGATAATGTCATCTTAGCAGTATATCTTTTGGAAGGTGAAGCTGATCAATGGTGGAATGTTTTCAAAAATATAATTCAAATGTATTAAATTGAGTCCATGGAATGGGATGAGTTCATGAAAATATTTTTCAATAATTACATACCCCGTATTCTTCGAACCAATATTAAGGACTTTTTTGAACTGACAAAAAAGGATGATGAATCTGTTTGTACCTACGATGAAATTTTTACAAGTCATGTAAGGAACGCTTCTGGGATTATTATCCAACCTGAGAGTAAGATCAATAGATTCTTTAGTGGATTAAAACCAAATCTCTAATGGTCATTAGCTATATGGGACTTCAATAGCTACAAGGAATTTGTTCGATGTGCGCTCAAGGATGAGATGGATATTGGAGTAACCTATCATTCATTTGGGTTTGATAAGAACAGGAAAATGGAATTCAAAGGAAAATCTAAAGACCACACTAAAAAGAAGATATGTTTTCACTTATTCTCAAAGTGTGTAAAGAAACATTTAGGGAATTGTATTAAAGGGAATTGTAAATATTTTATGTGTTGAAAAGATGGTCATCGGGAAATTGAATGTCGGAGTGATGGGAAAGAGATCTCTAGTGATGTTATCCACGAAAAGGCTACATATAATGCACCTCTTACACTTCAATGTTACTAGTGCAAGGAAATGGGTAATTATGACAATCAATGCCCTATTCCAAATATTTTTTTTGATGATCAACGTCAACAATCTCTTATGTCCAATGACCAAGGAATGTCACATGATATTTCTATCGGTGATGTGGAGTACGATAATGAAGTGGTGAAAGTTACACATACCATACACTCTAAAGGATAAAATGTTTTATTTTATTCTGGATCCACCCACTCTTTTATTTATGATTAATTTTATAAGGATATCACTGTACTTCCCCAAAAATTAGCTGTTGAGAGAGCTGTGACAACGCTTAATGGCACAACAGTCGGATCAAAAGTTTAAAATTCCACTCTGATTGATGTTTGTGAGAAATTTCTTCCAAATATTCGTGTGATCTATCATTTAGTGGAATTTAAGATGATTCTTAGCATTGATTGACTTTCTTTATATGGATCTCATATCAATTTTCAAAGAAGGGAAATCACATTTCATATTCCTGATCAATTTGTGATCATCTATCGATGCAAGGATAAATATAACCTTCCAGTGGAAATATCTTTGATCATCTGGGTCTTAATTCCAATAAATGAATGTTATTTATCACAAATGGTTCAAGAGAAACTAACGATTTAGAATATTCCCATTGTATGGGTATTTGATGATGTCTTTCTAGATGAATTTCCATGTCTTCCACCAAATCGTGATGTTGAGTTTTCAATAGAACTTATTCCAGGTGCAATTCCCATTTCATTGACACTATATTGAATGGACCCAATATAGTTGCATGAATTTAAGAAGAAACTCCATGAGAATCTTCATATGGGATTCATACTCCCTAGTGCATCACCATGGGGAGAACCAATTCAGTTTGATATGAAGAATAATTGATCAATGAGACCCGGCATTGATTATTGAGAACATAACAAGATCACTATCAAGAAAAAATATCGTCTCCCCATCATTGATGACATATTTGACCAACCATTCCGAGCTCAATACTTGTTTTACGATGTATCTTAGTTCAGGGTATCATCAATTATGGGTTAAAAAGGAGGATATACAAAAGAATACATTTCGTACAAGGTATAGGCACTATGAGTTTATAGTAATGCCATTTGGTCTTACTAATTCCCCTTCTATCATCATGGATCTAATTAATAGTGACATTAGATTCTATATTGATCGGTTTTTGGTAGCATTTATAGACGATATTCCTGTATATTCAATGAGAAAGAAATAAAATTATGATCACTTGAGAATTGTATTAAAGACCCATAGAAAGGATAATATTTATGCCAACTATAAGAAGTGTGAATTTTGGTTTCAAAAAGTTTCATTTTTGAGTCAGATAAACTCAAAATAGGGGATATCTGTTGTTCCAGAAAATACAGATGTTATTGAATGATGGTCGAGACAAAGAACAGTAACTGAATTGTGATGTTTTTTGGGTTTATCTAGGTATTATCAACCTTTTCTGACAGATTTTATAAGATTATTTAACCAAATCACCAAATTGACTCGGAAACGAGTTATGTTTATTTGGACAGAGGAATGTGATGATATTTTCAAAGAGCAAAAACGATTGTTAGCTACTGAGACTATGCTCACACTGCCTTAATGTGGAGAATGGTTTTTGATCTACAATGATGCATCCAAGAAGCATCTGGGGTGTGTTATCATGAAAATGATATGTTCATAGCATATTCCTCAAAACTGTTGAAAATCCATGAGAAAAAATACCCAAATAGATGGCAGACGCATTAAGTCACTACCACCCTCTGTAAGAAAACAAGGTGGAAGACGCATTAAGTCGGCCATGCCCTACTAGATTATCCACGATGAAGTTCACAAAGGATCCAATATTTATGGATTTACAAAGGATATATCTTGGAATTTTAATGAAAGGGGAGATATCTTATATTTCTCAAATGAATGTTCAACCATCTATACAAATGATTATTATAGAGGCACATAATGAAGATTTTAGGCTTTATTAAAATGTATATGATTCTGGAATATGTCAATGAAATAATTTAAATAATTATATAGGAGTTTTAGATACGTACATAGCATATCAGACATAATGTAAGGGAAAATCTCGCAATCTCATTTTTATCCAATATTGTTTATACATATGAATTTACTAGGGAATATTTATCATCCACATCCATGTTTACTCAATATGTAATATTATTTATATCCTCCTATAATTTTTTAAATACAATTTTACCTATAGGTGAATTTTTATTAAATGATATGAATGGAATCTTTCATCTTTTTCAGTACAAGATACTTTTTGACTTTTCCAGCCAAAGTACAAGAAGAATGTTTTTTATCTTATACGACATGAATGGATTTTTTTGATTCCATATAACATTATTTCCATGATGCTTACTTTACAAGATTTCAAGTTTATTTTCCATCGAATTCTTTTAGTTTAAAAATATATGACATATTGAGAAAGGAAAAATGTTTTTAAAGTTGAAAGGATATTTTCCATAAGAATGAAGTTCTAGTGTTTTATCAAAATTATTTTCCATCTATGATAATATAGGGTTCTGTTTCTATCCCTATTATTACATTGATGTGATAATGAAATGATTGAATTATATTTATGATTTCCTTTTATCATTTATGAAATATTTTATGATGGCATGATGTTTAAGAATCCCATTTTTATTACATGGGGTATGCTATGATGTATGATTTATGATTTTGTGGCACACATAAGAATGGTTTTATTATGAGATGGGTGGGACTTATATCGCCTCCAATGCATTGGTTAATTATTTATATATCATGAGATATACATGGATTGAAGGAAATTTTAATACAGTTCCCTGATACAAGACATGAACGAGGAGGGATCATGGATTAGTAATAGAATTTTTCTTCTATGATACTATTGGAAACGTGTCATGACTAATATGAAATTATTTTCTATTATTGTGTGTGTATGAAACAATGTTTAATGTCTTATGATATGAATATTGGGATTACATTTCACTACTACGATTTATCCCATGTCATGATATTATGATCTCTTTTGCAGGATAATATTTTTAAATTGTTTATTCTTATAAATATGATACGATTAATATTTCCTTTAACTTCCCTTACTAAGGATTTGAGCTATCCCATTGTATGTTTTCCTTTCCTCAGGTCAGGAAGAATGGTATTAAGTAAGATATGCCAAAAGGGACTCTAGATATGATAAACGTGAGTCAATGTAGATGATTTATGAACCAGTTGTTTATATTTCCTAGTACCTAATGTCATTAAACATATAAAGTCCTATCCTATTTTTGTTATATGTTGTAGTAAGTATGATTCAATTCTAAAGTAATAAAAATGTATGTAATGTATGGGTCATTATAGTTGGTATCAGAGGAAGGGTATAGTCAACTTTTGGAAACAAGGATGTGAAAGCCTTAGTTAAAACCATAAGGAAATGTCTAAGAATAGAACACAATCTTAGTGTTTTATAAATTGTCATGAATAACCTTTTATAAGACCTAATGTTTTAAATTTTATTCCTGATTCTGTGGTTTTCCTATTATAATTAGTGTTTCTCACACAATTTTACTTGGTTTTAGTCAATGGATGGAACCCAAAGGAACCATGTTAATGCTGAATGTGATGGGAAATTCCATTGTCCCCCTGTGTAACCAAATGATATGGGAGCTAGAATGCAAAATATATTTTCCATTCTCGTACAAATTTTTCATGCTATGAATCATGTAGGAATTCAAAATGAGAAAAGGATAGAGAAACAATTTGTTGAACCCTTCATGAGGCAGCGTCCACCTTCATTCAGCAATTCTTCTGATCCATTAGTGGACGAACAATGGATCAGTACCACTGAAAAGATATTTTCAGTCCATCAATGTTCTGAACATGATAAATTCATCTTTGCAATATATTGTTTGTAAGGTGAAGCTGATCAATTGTGGTATCATTTCAAGAATACAAGGGAAAGGGATGACATTGAGTCGATGGAATGGGATGAGTTGAAGATCTTATTTTTCAATAAGTAATTCCCAAGTATTCATAGAACAATGATGGAGAAGGTGTTTTGTGAACTGAAGAAAAATGATGATGAATCTGTTGGTACCTACGAAGAAAATTTTACAAGGCTTACAAGGTATGCTTCTGGGATTATTATCCAACCTGAGTGTAAGATCGATTGATTCTTTTGTGGCTTAAAACCATGTCTCTAAATGGAATTAGATATAAGGGACATAAATTGCTATGAGGAAATTGATCTATGTTCTATCTATGTTGAGATGGTGATTAGAGTAACCCATCAGTCACGTGGGTTTTATAAGAACAAGAAAATGGAATTAAAAGGAAAATCTTAAGACATCACTGAAAAGAAGATAAGTTTTCACTTATTCTGAGTCTGTGTAATGAAACATGTTGGGAATTTTCTTAAGGGTAAAAGTAAATGTTTTAATTGTGGAAAAGATTGTCATCGAGCAATTGAATGTTATGGTGATGGGAAAGAGATGTTTAGTGATACGAACCAAGAAAATACTACACAGAATGCACCTCCTACACTTTAGTGTTACAAGTGCTTGGAAATAGGCCATTATGCCAATAAATTCATTATTCCAAGTGTTGTTGATGATGATCGCTGTCAACTATCTCTTAAGGCCAAAGACAAAGGAATGTCACATACAATTTCTATCGGCAATGTGGAGTATGATAACGATGTGGTGAAAGGTTCCCTTACCATCCACTCTAAAGGCGCAAATTTTTTTTATTCTAGATCTACCCACTCATTTTTTATGATCAATTTTCTAAGGGTATCAATGTACGTCCCCAAAAATTAGCTATAATGTTAGCTATGACAAATCTTAATGGCACAATAGTCAGATCAAAAGTTTACAATTCCTCTCCGATTGAAGTTTGTGGGAAAGTGCTTCCTACAATTCTTGTGATCCATACTATAGTGTAATTTGATGCGATTCTAGGCATGGATTGGATTTCTTTACATGGAGATCATATCAATTTCAAATGAAGGGAAATCACATTTCATATTCCTGATCAATCTATGATCATCTATCGATGTAAGGATAAAAATATCCTTCCAGTGGAAATTTCTTCCATCTACTGGGTCTTGATTCTAATAAATGAAGGTTATTTATATCTAATGGTTCAAGAGAAACTCATGATTAATAATATGCCCATTGTATGAGTGTTTGATGATGTCTTTCTAGATGAATTTATAGGTCTTCCACCAAATCCTGATGTTGAGTTTTCAATATAACTCATTCCAGGTGCTATGCCCATTTCAATGACACTATATAGAAGGGCCCCAATTGAGTTGCATGAATTAGATATGAAAATCCATGAGAATCTTGATAAGGGATTCATACTCCCTATAGAATCACCATAGGGAGAACCTGTTATGTTTGTTAAGAAGAAATATGGATCAATGAGACTCTACATTTATTATTAAGAACTTAACAATATCACTATCAAGAAAAAGTATCATCTCCCACTCATTGATGACATATTTGACCAACTACATAGAGATCAATACTTTTTTTAATATTTATCTTAGTTCTGGGTATCATCAATTAACGGTAAAAAATGAGGATACACTAAAGTTGGCTTTCTGTACATGGTATGTATACTATGAGTTTATAGTAATGACATTTGGTCTTACTAATTCCCCTGCTATCATTATGGGTTTAATGAACTGAGTCTTTAGAGACTATATTGATTAGTTTATGGTAGTCTTTTTAGATGATATTCTTGTATATTCGATGAGAAACCTGGAAAATGATGATCACTTGAGAATTGTATTGAATACCATTAGAAAAGAGAATCTGTATGCCAAATTTACCAAGTGTGAATTTGGATTCAAAAGGTTTCATTTTTGATTCAGATAATCTCAAAAGATGGGATATTTGTGGTTACATAAAAAACGAATCATATTGAACGATGGTTGAGATCAACAATAGTAACTGAAATCCAAATATTTCTTGGTTTATCTGGTTATTATCGACCTTTTGTGAATGAGTTTTTAAAGATTAACTTACATAATCACCAAATTGACTAGGAAAGGAGTTATGTTTGTTTGGATGGAGGAATGTGAATATAATTTCAATGATCTAAAAAGATTGTTAGCCAGTGAACCTGTGCTAACACTGATTTCTTGTGGAGAATGGTTTTTGATCTACAGTGATGCATCCAAGAAGGGTCTGGGGTGTGTTCTCATTAAAAATTATATGGTCATAGCTTATTCCTCACAAAAATTGAAAATCCATGAGAAAAATTACAAAACTCATGATTTAGAGTTATCTGTGGTAATCTATGATTTAAAAATTTGGAGGCATTATATTTATGGTGAAATGTGTGATATTTATTCTAATAATTAATGTTTAAAGTATATTTTTTCACCAAAGGCATTGAATATGTGCCAGAGAAGATGGCTGGAGCTGATTAAGGATTACGATTTCCCAATTTATTACCACCCTCTGAAAGCAAACAAGGTGGCAGAAACATTATGTCAACAAGGCCCAGCTAGATTATCCATGATGGGGATTACAAAAGATCCAATATTTATGGATTTAAAAAGGATAGATCATGGAATTTTAATGAAAGGGGAGATATCTGATCTTTCTCAAATGAATCTTCCACCATATATACAAATGATTATTAAAGAGGTGCAGAAGGAGGATGTCGGGCTTCAAAAGAAAGTGAGAAATGTTCCTGAATTCAAACTTGATTTTGGTGGAATAATAAGTATCAGGAACCATGTTTGTATTCCAACCAAACCATAATTAATGAAGGATCTTCTTTATGAGGCACATATTTCTTCTTTCTCTATTCATCCTGGAAGTACAAAAGTTGTATAGGGACCAAAAAGAGTATTTTTGGTGGGATTGCATGAAAAGAGATGTCATCGAATATGTCTCTCGATTCATGGTTTGTCAGCAAATTAAAGCTGAGAGAATTAAGTCTAAAGAGATATAAAACCATTACCCATACCATAGTGTAAATGGGAAAACATCAATATGGAATTTTTCATCAGACTACCAAAAACATCGAAAGGAAATAATGCTATCTGGGTTATATTTGATCTTCTTATGAAGTCGACACACTTCATTTCTATAAGTGATGATTTATCTCTTAATCAGATTTCGAGGATATTTGTAAAAGGAGTGCTAAGATTGTATGGAGTTTCACATTCCATTATATCTGATTGGGATCTGAGGTTTACACCGATGAGTTGGTGAGGTCTTTTGCTTTCTCTAGATACAGAGTTGAGTTTCAGTATGACCTATCATCCTCTAAGAGATGGTCAGTCTGGAATTCAATGGTAGTTGGGATCAACAACTACCTTTTCTAGAATTTTCTAATAATAATATCTTTCACACCAGTATTCATTTGGATCCTTATGAAGCTATCAATGGAACGAAATGAAGAACTACAACTTGCTGGGATGAAGTTGGGGAAAGAATGCTATTAGTACTTAATCTTGTTGATAAGATGGAAGAAAAGGTCAGATCTATTCAACAACACATAAGAGCAGCTCAGAGTCAACATAAAAGTTATGCTGACAACTGAAGAAAAGATCTAGTGTTTGAACTGGGTGATAATGTGTTCTTACAAATATATCCTTGGAAGAGAGTAATGATATTTGGAAGGAAGGGCAATTTGATCCCTATATATATAGGTCCATTTGAAATATTGGATCGTGTTGTGATGTTAACATACCGATTGGAACTTCCAACAAACCTCTCTCAAGTTTATGATGTGTTCCATGTATCTATCCTGAGAATTTACAAACCTGATCCATCAAATGTACTAAGCTCAGAAGTTATACTACTAGAGAAAGATATTTCTTATAAAGAAAATCCAATAGATATTCTGGATCATAGAGAAATAATTCTAAGAAACAATACCACTCGCTTTGTTAATGTTTTATGAAGGAACCACCAATTAGAAGAAGCTACATGGGAAATTGAGGATATGATGAGGGAGAGGTATCTTCATTGGTTTGTTACGATGTGATGAATTTTGAGGGTCAAATTAATTTAAGGGGGGTAGAATGTAACACCCCAAGATTTTATGAGAAATATATATATTTTTTATATGTCTTATGTCATATGAAACACCAATGGAATCTTTTACTACACACATCAATGGCTTGTATTACGTTACACGCAAGAGCAACCTTCCTTGATAGAATGTGTTATACGCAATATTGAGTTTCACTATACAATGATATATTAATATAATATTATGAACTAGTAGTTATGAATAGTATGAACCATAATTTGAATTTTATAACATTATGATTCATCTTACACATTTTCTAGAATGAGATATGAAAACAAAATCAGTTTTTCAGATAAAAGAAGTATTTTTAAAAACATGCATTTTTACCGCCTTTTGATGGCCCAACCAGTTTAAATATAATTTTTGACAAGTTTATATGATTAATTTTAAAAAATAAACTTCTTATTTTGAATTAGGATTTAAAAATATTCATTGGATAATTTTTTATTCTTTTCTGATAACATTCCTATTTTGATGAATAGTAAAAATACGCAAAATTGTTCATAAAAACAAATATTTTCATCGAGATACGTTATGTAGATAAATGAAAAAATTTAATGGTTTTAATGTATAAATGGAATAAATTTTTACCATTTAATATAATTTATGTCATTACAATTAATTTTACATTTAATTCATAGGTAAAAACATTTCAATCATTGATAATGTTTTTCCTTTTAAAAACTGTTTTCTTACCAACAACATTAATTTTAAATTAATCAATGCAAATTCTGTAATTAGAATTTTGAAAAATTTATTCCATATTTGGGTTCATTGGGTCTAACTTATGTTAATAGGTTACTTTTTTTGATATTATGATTAGTAAGTACGCTAATTTTTATTTACTACCGGTAATGATAAATCTGATAATTAAGGGTAAAAATAAGATAATAAAATTACCCTAAGACCTACCAAAATTTATTTGATGAATAAAAGTCGACTTAAGGGTAAAAATATATTCTTATCATGGAGTTTTGACCATGAAAATGATACAATTATTATTAAAACCAATGAAAGTGACAACATGTCACTCTCCTATATATTATAAGTGTAATAATTTTAATTTAGTGATAAACCTCATAAAACATAGAATATAAATTGTATAAATAAATATAATAAAATTATCTACATCATGAGAATATATTTAGAATTTTTAGGGAATAAATAATTATCATTAAGGGTCACACAATTGTTATGTAGAAATTATTTTATTGATTGAAATATCAAATAAAATATTTTAGAAATATTAAAATAAATATTATATGAAATAAATTAATGTTATCCACAAATTTTTTCGATTAACATGACATATTTGGAATATAATAAATATTTTGGTTTGAATATATCCTCGGTTTGGATTTTACTTATATTCAAATAAATGAATAGTTTCAAAATTGACACTATTGTTATTTTATAAAAATTACATATTATAAAATTTTATAAAAATCACAAAAAAATTTAAAAATTATATATTTAAATTTATATGGTCTAAAATTTCATTATTAATACAATTATGGGAATTTCATAACACATAAGTAATTATTTAAAACAATTTAAAATTTTGAATATTATTACAACAAATAAAATTTTGTTGATTTTGTAAGGATAAATGAAGTTGATAAGGTAATAAATAAATTCCCAAAAAGTTTAAATCATATTGGTTGATGAGAATAAAACACTATCAGATCTAATCTTAGGATTTGAGTCAATTTTGAAGGTATTTTGTGGGTTTTGAGTTTATTATAAATTAATATCTTAGATGTTTCCAAAAGTACCCCTCTCCTCTCTTATAAAAGGGATCCTCCTCCCTATCCTCCTCACAAAATATTGAGCCTTCATGCTCGTCCATAACAAGTCAATTTCAATTCTTCACTTCCCTAGAAACATACTATAGTTCCTGGTCTTCCTCAATGAACAACTTTAGTTCTCTAAGAGAAGATTTAGATGAGGCGCTTCGAAGAAGAAGTAATATCCTTTACCAATTCATTCAAATTTATTTATTCTTCTACTTCATATTCATTGTTTGGTTCATTATAAAATAATAACATAAATATTACTCATATACTTATATTTTTTTATAAATATGGAACAACCTTATTTCACCTTCTATCCATCCTATGGAAAATGAAATCATTGTGCGTGCGTACGTACGAAATACCAACTCCACGCCTTGGTGTTATATTTTTTCTGCAACTACCATACATTGATGGTTACAATGGTGTAAATAATAACTAAATATTATGATTATAACATGATACTAATTCTGAGATATTCTATCATCCACTCCAATACCATTCAATAATTATGGGAATGATATCGTCGCTCATGCGTACGTACGGCATACCATCTTCATGGTGCGATGTGATTTGTTCTACATGATCTTCATTAAACCATGATTATCTAAACGAATTGAATGAATAAATCTGATATATATTATACTAATACCATTATATAAATGATGTATCTATATCCTAATAAAGGAATAAGAATTTATTCGACAAAACATGCATAATAACATAAAGCAATGAACACCCGAATAACAAGTAGAAATGAAATACTACTAATAAGAAGATTAGAATATGAACATATATGATAACATAACAATGTATATGATTATGGAATACGTCAATGAAATTATTTTAATCATTATACACGATTTTCGGATACGTACAGAGCATATCAGACTCAAGGTAAGGGAAAATCACACAATCTCATTTTTATCTGAGATTATTTATACATTATAATTTACTGGGGCATATTTTTCATCAAAATCCATGTTTAATCAATATTTAGTATTATTTATTTATAAATATAACTTTTTGAATCCAATTTTACATATTGGTATATTTTTAGTAAATGATATGATAGGAATCTTTCATCATTTTTAGTACGAGATACTTTTGGAAATTTCTGGCCAAAGTACGAGAAGAATGTTTTTTTACATATACGACATGAATGGATTTTTATGATTCCATAGAACATTATTTCCAAGAATCTACCTTTACAAGTTTTCATGCTTATTTTCTATTGAATTCTTTTACTTTAAAATTATATGATATTTTCAGAATGGAAAAATGTTTTTGATGGTGAAAGGATATTTTCCTCAAGAATAATAGTCATGTGTCTTATCAAAATTATTTTCCAATTATTATAATATAGGGTTCTATATCAATCCTTATTATTAAATTTATTTTATTATTTTTTGATGGAATTATTTTTATGAAGTCCTTTTATCTAATATGGATTATGTTATGATGGCATGATGTTTGAGTATCCCATTTTTTTGCATGTGTTACGCTGTGATGTATGATTTATGATTTTGTGGCACACATAAGCATATTTTCATTATGAGATGGGTGGGACCTATATCTCACTCCAATGTATTGGGTAAATATTTATATCTCATGAGATAGACATGGATGGAACGGTAAGTTAATCTGGTTTAGTGATACATGACTGGAACGAGGAGTGAACTCGGTTCAGTAATGGAGTTTGTCAGCTATGATAGTCTTGGAAATGAGTCTTGACTAATATGAAATTATTTTCAAGGATTATGTGTGTATTACACAAAGTTCCATGTCTTACATTATGAATATTGGGATTACAATTCACAACTAGGATTTATCCCATGACATGATATTCTGATCTCTTTTGCAGGATAAGATTTTCAAAAAGTTATGTTCTTATGAATATGATATGATTGATATTTCCTTTGACTAACCTTGCTGATCATTTTAGCTCACCATTTTTATGTTTTCTTTTACTCAAGTCCAGAAGAAGGGTATTATGTATGATATGCCAAAAGGGACTATAAATATGATAAATGGGAGACAATGTAGATGATTTATTAACCAGTTGTTTCTGTTTCCTAGTTTCTAAACACACTATATACATTACTATCATGGTTTTGATATATGTTGAAATAAGTATGCTTAAATTCTGTAGCGAAAAATGTATGTAATGTATGGGTCATTATAAGGATACTGCTTCCAACTCTAGGGTGTGAGCTCCATAGTTATTTTCACGGGGTCTAAACTGCCTCGACCAATATGTGATAACATCCTATTGTAGAATCAACATGAATCCAATCCCAGATCCAAAGGTATCATAATAAACTATGATCTTCGTGCCTTACTTTGGTAGTGTCAACATTTTGTCACTTGTTAGACTCTTCTACATGTCCTCAAAGTCCATCTAGCACTTAACAGATTAAGTAAACGGATTCCCATTTCCCATTGGGGTTTTCAAAGATGATATAATAAGGGAGATAACTTTTAAATATATTGTATTACCCCTACAAGCTATTGATTATCTTTACGTATGAAAATTTATTAGGTTCCTCCAAAAAAAATACTATATCATATCTAGAACCATAACTAAAACATTTTTTGAAATGAAATTATATATGAAGTGGACCTCGTGTATCTAAAAAGGGAACATTAACATATTTATGTAATGGTGGTTCTTTTGATTTAAATATTGAACAATCATAATTTTATATTGTCTCTCCTTGTGTATTTTAGTGTGTATGAGTATTTAACTGATAAAAATTACATAAAACTAGTCCTAGTATTGATTGAACACCTTGTCTATAAAATATTTAAACATAGTGGAGATATTTTTGACACCAAATGGAATAACTTTGAACTCATATTATCTATATTGACATCAGAATGCCATCATTAGAATATCATCCTTTAGAACCTATAACTTGTGGTATTCAGCTCAATGATCATCCTTGTAAAACCATCTGATTCCTAGAAACTAATCAAATATGACATCTATTATTAGAATCAGTTACTTATTCTTTCACTTTGTTTGGTTATGGGGATGATAATCCTGGTTTATTTGAAATCTCAAATCCTTCTTTTTCATTAATTGGATGAGAGAATTACATGGGGACATTAATATTCAAATGAAACCATTCTCAAGATAGTCCTACAACTACAAAAATATATCTTGACACTCATTTGGTGCCATCTAAAATGTCGTACATGATATCGCGGTAGTTAGAGGATGGAAGATAATGAAAATTACTTCTTCAATCATAGATGTTTTTCTAGAATATCCTTGAATAGGATGTCCATATAATCCTCAACAAATAAAAGAACCCTAACACATGATGAGCCTACATCACCCTGGGATACACTTGAAAACTGATGGGTGATTGGGTGCATCCTCATTCTTTTAGCATCAACCTACATTTCCATGGAATCTCTCTCCCTAGAAAAGTAGAATCTCTTCCTATCTATGTAAAGGCATTTTACTAGTAAATAGTTATAATTGATCTTGGCCTAGGATAAGGATATCCAATCCAAACCAAATATTACATCATGGGGTTTCATCATGAGGTCCAAAAGGTCCCACATTAACCACCCTATTATAAGAGATAACTCGTACTACAAGAAGATGAATGATACAAAAGATGTGTTCCCTATTGAAAACATCATGTTAATATATTTTTTCTAGCCCCACTACTAAGGGATATATCTATTGAAGATGGAGTATTTAGATAAAATAATTAATGGATCATGTTTCCACTAATACTAAGTAATTAGTAAAACAAATACGCATCATGCCTTAGATCATCTCATGTGGTGTGGTATCCTAGACATCCAAGGCATACAAATGTCTACAAGCCTAGTCGCCTACTCCATGAACCTGACATGGGATAACTGGTGTGGGTGGTGGAAGGATCTAATTTAGATTTCCAATTACCATCATTCGTCCTACTCCTATTCTAACACTTCCTCCTTGGGGACAACCATGTCCATGCCTGGGAGATCCCTGCTCATGGCGTTATAGCTGCTGTGGCGGTCCATCATCTACCTTCCTAGCCTACTCAAAACATCTATTCTGGAATTCCAATTCCATGTGACCTCTCCCAACACAATTAATACAATTCCCCTACCTATATTTATATGGTTCACTACACTTAATTGGTATCAAAATAACTCATGCCCGAAATATCTCACAAAATGGCCTCAGGCGATGTAATCCTATCGACCTGAACTTGTGAACATTTGTGGACGACTCATCTCTATTATGGACACCACGTTCTCCATGTATGTGGCATACCGCTAATATAAATATCTCAGTCACCACCTCCCAATCCATCACCCCGACTTAGGTGTTGATGCGGAATGGTACTAAACTATTTTAAATAAATCGATAGAGTCCCTACTCTAATTTCTGTGCTCAGAAGTATAATTACATTATAATATCAAGAGAATAGTGTGTAAGTTCTGTAAAAGTCTCATGTACTCAGCCACTATTGTCCCTCCATGCTAAAATTCTATTATATCATGGATCCGAATTGAATGAATGATGGTGGGATAATACTCCACATGAAACAGTTATTGGTTGTACTCCCATGAGAGTGTAAACTCGTCGTGCAACTACGTATCTAGGATCCTACAACATACAACAACTCTATATAAATTTTTCAATTCCTAATCCATCAACTAATTCACTGGGGTTCAAATAATATTGATTATAGAGACAAGTTACTATAACAAAATCCTATGTTACTTTTGGAGTTGTCTTGTTATAGAACCTATGTTGTCACTGATGTAGAAAATCATGTAGTGCATTATCCCTTCATGAATCCTAATCATTCTTGATTAAGATGATTAGATAATAAAAAGGTGGAGATGAAGATTAATTCCTACTTAGAGGAAGGGGATCATGGTTTGGAACCTTAACTAGGGACTCATCAGTCCAATGGTCATCATCACAAACCTGATCTGGTATAATGGACGGTTGTTATCGCTTAGGGATCATGAAAATATCATAGATTGTCTATGTAATATTGGAATATATATATATATATACATATATATATTGATAAAAATGGGTAGGTGACATAATAATGATAGTTAATAACTCAATCCTATATGATTCATGTACAATTGATCATTGAAACATATGTCTCAATATACTGAGACAACTAGATGCATGATGGGGTCTTGGTGAATGGATAAATCTTTCAAACATTCAATCACTACACACCCTATCTATAGAGATGGACTCTAGACACATTGAAAAATTTCCCTAAAACAAACCAATATTCTTAAGGGAATTCTTCTGAACAATATCCCAAGGAATTAAATTACAAAGATATCTATCTGTCATGACCCGACCCACGCTGGGGCACGGACCACAACTACACCAAGACAAAATCCATCGGCTAGGGGTGGAAACAATCAATGAAGGCATAAATAACTTCAGTTTGTATTTTCCAATGTAACTATATGCTCACACATATCCAAATCAATGAAAACATTTAGAGGGAAGAAAGGAAAAGATGCAACATAGCTATAATGTAAATCATTCTTTATTGATCCTTAAGATAACAGAAAAGTATAGTAGTGTAAAATAAATGTAAAGAGAAAAAATAGTCACCTTATAAGAAATGTGTCACAAACTAAAAAAACAAGAAATAAAAAATTATCTAAGACTTCCCAGCTCTTATATCCCAATCCAAGTCCACCATACATGGTCCAAAAAACCCAATATATTTATGATACTCTAATGCAATGATCGAACAATCCATAATTTGTAAAATACATGTCATTTTTGGAGAATCCCATATAGGGGTGATTATATACATACCTAGTATAATTTCTAAAAATGGATAAGGGGGAGTAGTAAAAAATAAAAAAGAAGCAAAAAAAGTATAATGGTCAAGGTATTTTGAAGTATTATATATCAACCAAGACTAGTAGTGAATGTAAGCATGTCCAAAAATGGGGAGACAAATCATGGTGACTAGATGAACTACTCATTGAGTAATTTCCAAATATTTTGGGAGATTTGACCCATCCATCCACCAGAATATAATCACAGATAACACGTGGCATACTCCTCCAATATTCCCATATTTGTAATGGGGTGTATCCAAATCCAAGAAGTGAATATAGAGAAATGAATATATGTATAAATATATATATATATGCCTAGTCATAAAAAACCAATCAAGAGAGTAAGGGGATCCCTATATCATAGCTCATGCTAATACGAAGTGAATCCAATACTTCAAAAATCATCCATTAAAGATTCTGAGCATCTCACCCATGTTACATGAACACACATGTCTAAGGGACTCAAACACAATACCTTTAATATATCATGTTTTGGTGGACTGACTCACTCACATGATTTTTTTTTTCATGTAAAAAAACATATATCAAGGATGAATGATTACATCTTCTAAATAAGTGAAAAGATTCATTAATCCAAATTTCATCATTGTTCCCCACAGTCCAGGGGCCACAAATTCTAGGTAAGAATCCCATTAATGGGTATTAAAATAGTTTAATACATTTATACCAACTAAGTTACTCCATAATCCATCCCCAATGGATGAGAATACTTAATAATTTCATTGGGGAACTTCACTACCTAGACGACCTGGAGGGTAACACCCAAAAGAAGTTGTCATAGAACTCTTAATCCCAACCCTACTAGGGGGTAACAATCAGAAAGGGATTTTTGAGTAACACCACTACCTAGCCCAGTTGAAGTTTAATCACTGAATGCTGAGGAACTCCACTTTGAAACCCTGAATGAGGATAATTTCTAAATATATTTGGGGAACAACACAACCCATCCATGATGGAGTGTATCCCCAGAAGAATTATTCATTGAATTCCATTACCCATCACTATTGTAGGGATGTACCTATAAATACCTGTTTAATCTGTAGGATTTATATCATAATCTGATGTCTCCCAGCCTTCATCCATGCTTTGTAATTTTCAAATCATATCACTAAAAACCCTACAGAGGAAATAATATTTTTTTACATGAAAAAATCGCTAGATAGGCTACTTGCAGGCTATAATCTGAGTTTGAAAAAACCAGATATGGACTTTTGATGTATTCTAGAAGGATTTCAAGGGGATTATGGAATGTGAGAGGACCCACACATCATGTGGTCCTACATCACATTTTGGCCATGTACCTAGATTGAACACATAATCATATGATGTAGTAGAAAAATCCATGTAGGTGGACTACATGTTGTTTCATACCTAATTAATAGGAATTCATAGTCAACGGGTTTTGTATGTGAACTCAGACATTGTGTACATGTACTCTAGTACACGAGTTATTGGTTCAAATGGGGTGATTCTCAAGAGGTCATCACATTTCTTTGTATTTGACACATGACATGTTCTTGGTCTTGTGATCTACCATATGACTCACTCACAGAGAAAGTAAATATCTAACATATCAATGGATATACACATTGTTCAATCCTTATGGGTTTCTGAATCCATATAATCATATTTTGAATGGGATTCACACCAATGTATCATGTACATGGTGTGTTGTCTTTATTTTTCTGGCCACTTTTGATCTCTATATCATTTATCATTCTTTGAATCAATTATTTTGAATGTATATTTTTCCTTTAATTAACATGACATTTGTGGACATAACCATGGATTGTAGTATTTAGTCATCCATTATTTTAAAACGGATATATTCACACTTGAGGGTGCCTTTAGGAGTCAACATGAACCTATGGAATCCACCTTCAAATATATATCCTAAAACCTTCGAATTTAACATCCACATAATTCATGTTTCCTGGATATCTTCTTGATTCAATTTCTGTTTCAATTTCCTCATTTCGCAGTGAATCTGGGGGTCTGTTCAAACTCAGTACCTCACATAAACAAGGAATAGAAACTAGGGGATCCAATTAGTGAATAACATGAATAGTATGTGGTAGAAAATCACCAGTTTGTTTAAACATCACCAGAAAAAAAATCATGGACAATGATCAATAACTGGGAACCATGTATGATGAAGCAATAAATAATTAAATTTTAATACCCTGGAACATGAAAATGATGAAATTAGTGTAGATCCAATAAAAATTATTTATAATATCAATAATTTTATTTATGGCCTTAAAAAAATTTTCCTATCACTATTTTGGATAGATCATTGTTGAGTAAAGGATGACCACAATGATTGTAAGAAGCTGATGTGTTCATTGCAACCTAATCTGATCCGATCAGAAATTTTTTCAACATTCAATCAACTATCCTTATAGAGAGGAGGAACATATATTATTGAATGTGAGAGAATTTTGAGCAAACCATAGTAAATTATCTTTTGGGATATATCTATTAACATATATTTTATGATTAAATGAATTAATTAGTTAATATAAACAAATGAACTTCCCTAGAGCAAGGAGTTGGAACATCCAACACCCCTCATTTTATTTCATGATTAGGGTGAAAAATATGTTCTAGATACATTAGTGGACTCTGATTTCTAATATGATAAAATATTAAAATGTTATCCCATTTTCTATTATGTTTCAGTTTCATGACCTATAAAATATGTTTAATATTTTAATTATGCAAATTCCAGGAACACAATGACTCGCAATAACTTTCTGTATTAGTTCCTATGTCTGTAGATATTTTTATAAATATTTCAAACTAATTAATGGAATAAACCATGTATCTAAAAAAACATGTAATGTATTTGGATACTTAAGGAATGTTGGGATATATAAATTCAAATCATCCTCATGAGGGTACTTATCTTGAAAATAATTTATATCCATCAATGACATTATAGCCACTTCAACTCGGTAAGAGTGCTCAATGTATCATATAGCGGTACAATAAAATTCAATGGAGGATAATGAAACTTATCTAGAGTAATCAGTAAATAATTCATTAGTAATTTTCCACATAACCCTACCCAATCCCCTAATATAAACACATGGTTTCAAAGATCGAGTGGTGTAAACTTGACAGGGAGGAATTACTATACTATTAGATGAGAAATGAGATATTTTTCCATTGTGTCGTAATCCAAGTGGTAATTGAAATTGATCTAATAAACAATACATTATAACTCATTGAAGTATTGGAGAAATGAATCTAATATAGGATACTCAAAAACATTTGGTGCAAACTTATATGGATTTGAGGAATGAAAATACTCTTTTCCCTTGATGAGATGTCAACTGAGAAGAAATATCTCATTTTCTGGATACCTAATGTTGAGTTAATACCTTTTATAGTGGGATTGGATCCTAGTATGGTGGTTTACTTGGTACTTCATCACCCATGGAGAAGCTATTCATTATTAATCCGTACATCATATCCCTCATCCTTCTGATCCAATATTGTGTTGGGGTGACCATGATCACCATAATTATAACTATAGGAGATCCGTCATTATTGGGGTGTAAGATAGGCAATAATCTGATTGGGATAAAATGGAGATTAATTTATTATATCTAGCCCTTAATGTGTACAAGTGGTGAAATATATTCTATATTCCATAACAGAAATTTTAATCTCTTAAAAAAACATTGTTGGAGGATCTATGTGGGAAAAGGTGCCTCAAAGAACTTATCCACTTGGATTGCTATAAACTCAAACCTCTATCAGTGGAAGTCGGTATTCCCAACACTCCCCTAGATAATTAGTTAAACCAAATGATGATCATAGAGGTGGTGGAGCATCTCCTAGATGGTTTTTAAATAAAACATAGTCTATAACATGATAATGGACTTCAAGATGTTAATGTGAGGAGTTTTTTTCTAGAACACGATTTGAAAATAGACGATGTCTAGAACCTCCAATATGACATCTTAATCGAATCCATATTCTCTATCATCCCATAATACAATTTTTTCTACTCAGAGATAGGTGGTGGAATTGATGTGGATTGTTTTTATGGGAGGTCGACAAGTATTGGATCCACAACTTAAGATAACTACTCAATACACATAAGAACATCCCTCAGGATGGGTAGTAACGATGTCATCACATCCCTCTAGTATAGGGTCATTAATTTTTTTTTTCTGTAAGGGAATCAATGCTAAAATGATACTTAATTGGGTTCTCACTATTTGTAAGTGTCATCCTAAAAAATAATACCTCTACATAATATTTGGTTGAAGTAGAGGGGAGGGAAACATGGTAGACTGGGGATATCTACACAGTGAGCTCCTAGAAGGGGGATAGAGATTCCTCTATAGGCATGTACCTACGATTATTTTTCTTATCCTATGGGTCATATCATATGGTGTGGTGAATATAAGCTATTAGGATCCTTCCCCATAAACAATTATTCAGGATGGAAACATAATTGTTATGTCATTTTTTCAAATTAAATCATATCGATCAAAAATGTCGATGAAGAATTGGGCCTTATCAATATTTATTCTTTGGTGATGGCTGTTAGTCCTTAATCTATGGGACAATTATATATGGTATGATACCTCTTTGCTATTGGGAGGAGCTCCCTGATAGTGGGTAGTAATGTTGGGAGGACCTTCATATTGACTGGTTAGTGAATGTTGAGGACCTTCATTGTTTTAAAAATGGTATCAGGGAGGACCATAATGTTGATAACATTGAGTGTGGATAAAGCCTTCCATTATAGGATTGATAGAGAAAGAGGACCCCTTATTTGGTAGGAGATGTTGTATCTAGGACATTAACACTAAAACCAATCATCATTGGTGGTAATATAATATATATTGATGTTTTGAATGATTGATAGAGTCACCAATGCTAGCCTATGGGGTGGTTGGTGTCTCAACCCCAATCTGGTGAAGTGAAATCCCTTTTAACATATTTCATTGATTTAGATGGTTGGTCTACTGGTGGTAGGTTCCATGGGAGCTATTTAAGACGATACCCCTGATTGCGTATTATCCTTATCCAACACATAATGTTTGAATCTGGTTTTTTAGACCGAATCCCAAAGATCAAGTGTAATTGTCAAATGTTATATTGTTTATGTCATCATTCGTTGTCAGAATTTAAGTGACCTAGCAGGATCCCTCTTCAAATAGTCATAGTAAGTAGTCAAGAATCAGGTGTCCCAGTAACCCCCACCTCTTTAATGGTGGGGATTGAGAAATTTCATCGCTCTAGGTAGAGACTAGAAAAGAAGTTTTTTTCATTATGAGGATTATTTTACCTTATGCGAAACATGGGGGTGACAGTGTCGATGAGGTGATGATGTGTCTAGAATCTAAAGTTATATATTAATTGTGGGAATAAATCCCTCTTTCTCATATAAACATAAAAGGGTGTAGATCTCACTCTATTATAAAATCTTTGGTGGGGACATAGGGAATTGGAAATCGGTAGTCAATGTCATTATAGATGTTGTTACAGGGTTGATGTTTTTCTAGTTTTTAAAATCCATAAATCTCTCGCAATGGAGCCTCTAGATGTTCAGTTTTTAATTCTATAATATGTAAGTGCTATATGTCATATGTATCCTACCATTTGTACTTGTACAAGTAAATATATTTCAAATCCCTAGTAACATATAATACTCTGAATATATAGAGGGACCCACACTGATAATGTCCTAGACTGAGGATACACCACTGCTAATATCCCTATTGTGCAGGTCAGTTACATTCATGAAACCCTTATTCCTTGTGGTACATGGGTTGGATGTTTGAATCTATATAAATGATAATCAATTGATTCATGACACTACTATCCTACGTGATGAGGAGAAGTTTTTCTAATCAAGTTAACCATTACTATTTCATATAAATTCATAGGGTACTTCTAATGTGTTAGAATGGATTCTCACATTAGCATTGCTGTTACCTGATATTATCACATTCCATTGGTGGGAAATATTCAACACATTAAACGGTGTTGTATTCAACAATATCTAAATGAAAATATAAGATGTTGATTCCTCTATCATTTGATTTTTCCTTGGAATTCATTGTTAGTATAGGTCTCCCTCATAGATTTTAGTTATGTTTATGGAACTCACTCCTAGGATTGTATCTTTTTGGAATATAATTAATTAAATTACATAGATATTAACATACAATGTTAATTTTAATAGGGACTAGTCCTTTTTTTTAGGAAAGTATCAACATTGTGAATCATTATGCATGTTTCAATACTGAACACATTGTTTGCCTATATTTTTCCACTTCTAATGGAATCTCATATGTTGATTACTATGTTTCTAAACCCAAGTAACACGATTTTGATCACATGGTAATGAAGTTAGAGGTTTTTTAATTCTTTGAATATTATTTATTCATCCCACACATATGCATTTGGTTGGTATTTTGGATCTTGTCACGTGTTCGAGATCTGTAGAGATGGATCATGATGTCTGTTTGATATAGATAATGGAATGAATTTCACATCATATAGAGACTAAAAGGGGGAACTGTCTTTTGGGGAACTGATGAAGTGATTGAAATTTCCAATAGATATAATCACTATATTTTGGTTCAAAACTCTCCATGGAGGCAGACAAAGGAGGTGGATATCTATAATGGAGCCCCATAAAAGTTCAATTATTTCAGGAAACCTAATGAGGTGGATCTTGAGTTATTGATCATAACACCCCTTGATATTAATCAGGATGGTCGATCCTAACTCTCCTTGATATTGATAGGGGTGGTGTGTCCCTTGGAAATATTTTTTAACAAATAAAGTGCTTGTTGAAGGATCAGAACACCCTGTACAGGGGGATCATGAGTTGTGGATTAGAACAACCCTTGTGGAAAATCCAAAAAGTTGAACTAGGCTGTCGAATAGGTGGATAAGATGGTTGTGACCCTTGGATGTGAGATTTTAAGTGTAGATGGATTACTAATGGATCATTATTCCCTATGGTTGTGTATCCAAATTTTTGGATTGGAACATAACTTGAGACAGATCCAAAATATTGATCAGAACACTCCTTGAGCTGGATCAGATAGGTGTTTGCATTGGAGGGATGATCTCACACCTAGAGGGTTTACAAATGGATTAGGACACCCCATGGAGGTGTATATAAGAGTTGTGTCTCTAAGAGGGAACACGGTGAGTTTACAGTTATTTGAATTGAACCTTATAGAGGAATCCTATGAAGCCTATTTAAATGATAGTGATCAAACCCTACATAGTTTGAAAATACAATTTAAGATCATGTGATAGGACCGATCCATGCATTTTAACATCATGTGGTATGGAAGCTCATAATTTGAAATTAGCATCGATGAGGGTGGTTTTGGAATACGGCATATAAGATTCCCATAACATGGTGATTAATATTGGTTTGAATGTTGTGGGTCTTATGAATTGTTATTAAAAAAAGGGGAATAATATCCAATGGTGGGATAGAATGTGTAATTTCATGATCATCATACATATGGAATATTGTTCTCATCACAAGTTGTAAAACTATATTTATACATCATGTGATATATACATTTCCATGTTGAATAACATAATGTGACTTGGATTAGAGGATAGGATTTTTTACGTCATGTAGCTCATATATTGGGGGACTCACTTCACACTCCATACTATGTTAACAATAATTACGTGTATTTGGATTGGTCATGAAATTTTCACTAGCATTGGGGAATGGCTAATAATGATGTCCATATTACAATCCATATTCATAGTATAATAAGAGGGAATGTTACATATCCATAATAGAAAAAGTTAGGTAGAGCGCTCAAGACACACACTGGGTGATGTGGGATGACATAGGAATTGTTTTCATTTTTCACATGGGGACATAAGGTGAAGTTAATCTAGTCATGGACTGCTGTGTGGGACATGAGGAGTCGTCCTTTTAGAAGGATGATCTGTAAAAGAGAGGCACCATGGAGAGACCCTGGAGAGGTTCATTGAAAGGATTTTATGTACACAAAGGTGGCTCCTGTACAACTTGGGGTCCACATATAGGTTTGTATCTTCGTGATGGAGTATGATTCATGAGAGAACATGACCATATCACATCAGGATTTCCTAACTCAAATGGGTAGTGATTCAAAATTTATGACTACTTTGCGTATTCTCAACAACCATAGAGGGCCTTCATTTGTTGTGAATGTATTATGAAATATCATAAGGTATACCCACATAGGATTGAGGCTTTCAATAACATATGGTTGGATGTTATATGAATCCTCGATACCATGGGTGATCCATTTGTTCTATGCTTCCGGAATCATTGGTGGGTTTCAAATCCATAATTATTATGGATGTCCAAAGTTTTCACATCATCTATAAATTGTCATACTGAAGGGGGTATTTATATAAAAGGTATTTCATAAATGTTGGATATTTTAATGAATACATATTTTATTTATGAATTTGTGGGCTATGTGAGTGTGTAAATTGTTCTTCTAAATATATCATCAACCCTTCACACAATCCTGATGTTCTCTTGATCACTTAATGTCATTTCATAGTGCTACAATACGGAATTAATTTGTGTTCATGATGAATCTTCATGGAATGGGAGATTTATTATCTCTAGCCATTCATAAAGATCTTGAGCTTCACGAAAAATTCCCCCTTAGAGGGATTTTTGGATGTTATGTCTTCTATTCATTTCGAATCTACACTTGATTTTCATAGTGATACCTATTCAATGTGTATTTTTGTTCAAATAGTTATAATAGTATATGACACTATGGTTTATTTATAATTATATTCAAATGTATCACATGATATTGAGTATATGTAAATTTATTTATACTGGAATATCTCCTAAAATATAAGGGTTTACATTATACCACAATAAATATTTTTCAAACATCAAATTCCATTAATCAAATACAAAAGATGAGAATATATTATTTCAATACTCCTCATGTTCCAAAATAAATTCCTTGAATTCATGATTCCTACAGGCAACATTAACCAGGTTAGCGGTATTTTTTTCAGCAGATTAAGTATAAGAAAAAAAATTTATGTTGGGTTTTCTTTAGAAATTATCATTCACCAATGGTATAACCATAGATTTTATTATATGTGACTGATCGAGAATATTCTTCAATTAAGAATGATATAGTGAACGCTTCATGAACACGAGAGAGGCCCAGTGGATGATCCAAATTATAATATACAATCACTAATAAATTAAGAATATAAATTTGGGTAATGTACCTAGTAACCATATTTTCATTAATTTTAAATATCATATGTTTCATCATGGGAGATATTTTCTAAAATACCATCCCACAAAATTATAATTCAAAATTTATGTAATGTTTTTCTTAAAAACATTTATATCAAAACTATGATAAATAATTTGATGATGAATGATTTTATACTTCCCTTGAATTTATTTATCTTTTATAAGTCCAAATGTATTTCATTATCCATTCACATCCAATATATTTAGAGATTTATGGTTCTTTAAATAAGTAATATTATATTTATCCATATAAATTATGTAATGAAATAATTTTTTTAAGATAATTCATGAAGAGGAATATGTTGATCCATACCACTATTGAATTATAGAGAAAATTATTGCATCTTCTTATCTAGGGACTGAATGGTTCTATCAAACTGGCCATCCCTCTAAGGATGATACCTAGTAATGAATCTCAGCCCAATTTTTGTTTCCTACTAAAAAATCTTATTGAACATCAAGGTCACCTCATATCTAGATAATATAAATTATAATTTCATACACCATGAATCTATAAAAATTTTGTAATTAATATTCAAGATATGTTATCAAGATATATACCATCTTTGATATAAATGATGAGTGATGACTTTTTGAGAAACTTGATTATATCCCGAATAACATTAGGTACTATATATGTTTTGAAGATTCTGATGAAGCAATTCGTGGTGATATTTTCAAATTTATATTTGGTGATGTTTAATTGTTTAAAATTAAAATTATACTTTTTTAATAATCCACTACATTATGACATAAAAAGAACCATTATATGTAATCTACAATATCCCCTTCCATATTTTCCCACAAAAATACTCTTTTAGATCTCTATATATATATTAATACATTCAATATGAATAGATAATGATGAACATTGACCTTCATCATGAAAACCCTTAAATTTTAATGTGTATGGGACACCTACATGGTTCTAATACCATAATATTCCATCACAATCGAGGTCTAACTCAGGAAAATTTATTATAATATTTTTAAACTCAACAACATCCTTCTTCATCACATTACTCATCACATGAATAGATTGTCAAACCCATATTTGATAAAATAAATAATACCCCCTCCATCAAATTTTTTAAATCCATATTTTCCTAAAATTAATATATATTATTTTTTATGAGAAGAATCATAGATAATATTGCATAATTATTTCAACTCAATATTTCTACCTACTTGTTTATATTATTGGTATTGTAATGTATTTTTTCAGTCATAATTGTTAATTAACTCCACCATTATTTTCTATCAGCTGTTATACTTTTTCTGAGTGAATATATACATTAATAATTTATGATATGTATATATGTCCCGAATTAGTCAATTAAAATAATTGATCCATATAATTAATGATAAAATTTCTATAGATAACTCCAACTACTGACATGGATAATTTTTCCCACGAACCATCAATTTTTATTTGGAATAGTCTATGACAACATCTCTCTACATTAGTAGTCATCTAAATCCCTTAAATGATGAATTACTATAGAACATAATACATTATCTAGTGAGGGGTAGTATATGAACAGATGTTATGATTAAACATCTCTTTGCTTCCATTGTATTTATAACAAATTAATTTTTACCAAGGATTTTTTCTCCCATTCGATAAAATTTGTTTACTGAAATAAATATAAATTATAAATTAACCATAAATGACCATAAAATGCATCCATATAATGATAATTATAGATATCAGTCCCATTATTGTCAATAAAAAATGTTTAATATGACTTAACATTGATTGATACTTAATAATTCTTTCATCTGTTATTATATAACAGAAAAATTATTTTTAATTAAAAAACAGTTATACTATGTAAATTTTTCATACATCATGAAAATCATTAGGGTATTCTTTAAAATAATCAAGGGATACTCCAGATCTTCCATTATATTAGAATATATATGAATGTAATCAATAATTACTACTAAAAAATAATCATGATAACATCTATATACATTATTCCATAAATCTATATATATAGTAGAGTAATTAGTATGACAAAATGATATTACTATAAATTCACAATTTAAATGTATTTAATTAAATTATATCGTAGTTATATTTTCACATTTTACACTTAATTGATAATTTCCATATCTAGGTAGCAAAATTGATAAATATTTAGTTATTCATAATTGATTAAACAAATAATAATTATGAATAAGAGGATACTTATTTTTAATTATGATTGTATAAAATTCATTATAATAATTATAGGGTAAGATTAGTCAATATATATGAATAAAAAAATAAATGGTGCCCCATAATGTGATGTATATGAACTAATGAATATAATTTTGTTATTCACCTATATTATCTAATTCAATTCATACAACACACTCTAGGCCAATATATGGAGTCTCTTAAATATGTGTAGAACCATGTAATAGATTTAATAATAACCCAACATCATAACTGAGATAATTATAAAGAAATTATAATATAAAACATAAAAAAAACTACCAAAAAATAGGCATGTACTGAATTATAATTTTCTCTATAACCATATAAAATGAACATCCATTATTAATAGGAGTCAATACATCTACAATGGATGTAATTTCAATTGGATGACTATATTTTACATCAAAATTAAATATATGTTAATAGGAATGTTTAAAATATAAAGTTTGACTACTCTTAATTAGAAATTTATATGATATTTATGTTGTAAAATACGAATAATTTTTATTAAATAATCAAATTAATCTACTGTAAGAATAAAAATATTCCATGGGGAAAAATTACTATAAACATCACTTGGATCAGAATTATATTCATCAGATTATATCATCATACCATTAATGGATTTATATATGTATTGAATATCATCTTATTGAGGTGTTATTATAATAAACTTTTAAAATTATTCAGATATAAATTAATGGGTATATTAACCATCAACAAAATTCAACAAATAAATTTATTTTTTCGATAGGATGTATTAAAAACAAAACCAAGTAAGTAAGTGAATATAATAACCCAGGAAATTAAAATATAATTTCTATATTAAATAAATTCAATATAGAGATTTCAATTTATGCAATTATGAGTAATCATTCATTACGAAGACCACATACATTATTTTATAGCTTATGTTATAGGTCGGATTATTTTTTTACAAGAAATAATATTTTGTTAAAAATGTAATTACATATAATATGATACATCATAGATATTTAATTATCTATTATCAATAATGTTTGAAAAATATAAAAATATATGGATTTAATAAATATAAAATGAATTAATTATTAATAATTAATAATAATTAAATAGAAGAACCAACTAAATAAAAATGTAATATTTATATAGAAAACTATTTTTATGAAAAAAACATATATTGTCCAAATAAATAAATAAATTAAACATAATGAGTGATATTAATGATTTATATATTTATATTATAGGTTAAAAAAATATTTTTTTAATTCATTGAATATATTCAACAGTAATAATATTAGAGAAACCCTAATATTTCGTCTAAAATATAAATATTTTTCATAAGGAAATTTTAAATCCTTTTAATATAGAATCATTATTAAATCACATTTTTTGAACACATATAAATTTTACATGTCATAATAAACAAAATTTTTAAAAATTAGACATCAATCTTATTGTAGGTTGAATTTGACTATAATTTTCTATGATGTTTCGTTTTTTGAAGAGTAATGAAAAATAATAAATATTAAATGAGAAATTGTATTTCATAATATTTATTTCTGAGTTTAAATTTTATTTTTGTTTTTTTACATTTTATAATATCAATTTTACATAAATTATTGTTATCTAGGTTATTTGGAATGAATTTCACATTGGAATTTCATATAAAGTAATAAAAATCCTTTGATCATTTTTACTTTACACTGAAAGTCCCAAAGACCTTATATTATTTTATTTTTGATAATCCCCCTTTTAAGGGTTGAAGGGGAACCCGTACACACCATTTACTTTAAAAACTCTCTTTTTTCGTCCTGTTTGCGGGATTAAATTTAAATTAATTTCTTCCAATAATATGATTTTAATATGAAAAAATGGATTCCATTTTTATGATTATAATAATTTAAAATTATTAATATTTTCAATGTAGTTTTTGGAAAAAAATACTATTCAATGTGATTATAATTAATTACAATGATTAGAATAAACATTTTCTTATGTAGGGAGTAAACATTAATTATTTGGGAAACAATAATCTAGAAAGTTAACCAAAATCAATTTTGTGTCTATATTTACAACCTATAATAAATTATCTCTATTTTTTTCATTATTGGATCCAATATTTTTAGTAAAAACATGGGTGGAATTTCGATTTATAAAATTATAAATAACGCCACTCCTCCTCCACAATAAAAAGAACTCAACTATCCCACATAGTAAAACCTATAAAGCTCTTCAGGTAGCTTAAAATATTTTTAGATAAGCTCCCAAAATCTGTCAATTAATCCTATAATCAACCATTTTAGTAGATATCTATACATGAGAGCCCATTGGAGAAAACATAAAGTAGTTACCCAAATAAGAGGTACATCCTTTGTCAAGCCCCTTTGTTTTTTTCATTCTCTACCCCATAAAAACCTATTATTGGATGATTATATAAAAAACTATGTATCCTAATTATATTATTTTATTTATTATATATTCACTACAAACAATTCTACACACATCCTTTTAATGTGTAACAAAATTATTGTTCAGGTACATAGAACTAAAACCTCCCAAAATGATGATTGTTCATTTTTTCCTTTAACACCAATCATTGTAGGTAATAATGAGGAAATAATGTTTTTAAATGATATATATTATATTTATAATGTATCAATAATTATTTATTTTTATATAGAACATTCTCTTATGCTTCCAAATTTGTGTATATAAGATATGATTGTCTGTGGATGTGTGGATTACCAAATCCTCAGAGAAATGTGATTCATTTACACTATACATTGAATGAATAAAAGATACATTTAATAAACCAGAATTACATATATGTAATAAATATTATAATTGAATTATAAAATAAATATATATATATATATATATATATATTTTAATTTTAATTTTTTTAATATGAAAAATTAATTACTATAGTGTGGATATGTATGTATGATATAACATCTCCATGACTAGGGAATTCAATTTCTTATCTAAAAATGTCATGGATTATTATAAGAAAAATTAATTTATACGATATTTAAATATTGGTTTATATTATTTGTATTATGAAACCATAATAGGAACATAATTAATTAATTCATAACATACATGGGAAAAATTAAAATTAACCACCAAAATAGTGAAAATAATGAAAGATTAATATCAAATTTATAATAAAATATTACAAAAGATCATATATGATATATGAAATATTAATATTGTAATGAAATAAGTTATTTATATTTTTAAAAGAATTATATAGTAATTTAATGAATATTCGCCCAATATTAAACATAATGTAAGGTATTATTGTCTCACATTTCTTTCTGTGAGCCATCCCGCTATTTCACAAGTTATTTTTTTGGTGTATATACTAAAAATATTGTATTTTATATTATGAATAAAATTATATTCATGGAATTAAGTGTTTTATTTGAAGGTATTTATTTCAGTGGGATTATAATTCAATAGCTAGGTAGTAAGAGACCTTGTTTCAATTTTAATTATTGGAGACATATTTTAATATTTTGGACCTAAAATTATATATATGTTGTACATAATTTCACAATTAAATTTATTCCAATAATTTTTCATAATAAATTATAATTGGAGTTTAATATTTAATTAATTCACAATATAAGATTTTATTTAATAGTTACCAAGTGGAGAATAATTTCATTACCCAATTTATTTACTTTTCCTATATTACATCAACTTTTTCATTAATTTTACATGATTATGTATGCAATAACATTTTACTATATACATTTTTTTCATAACCTAAACATATACATTTTTCTAATTAATACACATAATATATATATTGATTTATTCATACATCAACATCGTTGACTTTTCATGGGTTTACATCATAATATAATTTTCTTCCAACTTATATATACATAAATTACCATCAAAGGAAATTATTATACCATTGTTTATTATTCCCATTAACATTCATATATGTTGGTTAATATTGTACTTTTCCATTTAATTGAAACATTTTCTCCACAATTTGGTACTCAAAATGATCTAGAATGTTTTTTCTCGAAAACCTACCATTATTTCACTCTTTAGTCAGAGAACCAATTTTCTTCCAAAAGCGTATTTTGGAAAAATAAAATATAAAAAATTTTAACCATTCAAAATTGATTTATTAAATAAATAATCAACCATTTATTTCATTAAATGAAATTTTCAAAGAAATATATTTAACTTTTTCAAAAAATATACTATTTATAAACTTTTACCATTTAAAAAGAAATATCCTTTTTACCTTGTACGGTATGTATGAATTTTACATCATTAATTTATTTGAAGAATCTAATTCATATATAGAAATATAATTTTTAAATATTTTTTTTAAATTTATATTTAAATAAATGTATTTGAAATTTTTTTTTCTAAATAAATATAATATTTTCTATATGATAGTTATTAAAATATATTTATATGTTATTTCTATTAATCAATAACACCAACATGTAATTTTTACTCCACTTGTGATATGATGCATTTATTCCATCATTATACTATTTATGGATGTTTATAAATTGATTTGGCCAATAATAGTATCAGCATCCACTTCTTTAATTGTGTTTTTAAATTACTTTGAAATATTGAATTTCTTATGATCATTGAAAATTTAATTTACATTAATTACCCATACAATTATTCATGAATATGTATATTATATAAATTGTGCACCATTTTTACATATTTTGTTTACTCTAATAATTTTATTCTTATTTGGAGAAATAGTAATTGATAAATTTTATTTATTCAATATGAATATTTGATAAAGAAAATTATTTTTTTAAATATTTTTATAGGAGGATTGATTTGGTGTGAAAATGATAGGTGGGTCCCACTATTTATATAGTACCTTGATTCCTTAAAAGGTTCTAATGATTAAAATTTTTTGTGAAAATTTAATAGGATTATGCCTATAATATTAATCTGTTTCTTGAAATATCTAGATTGTATAGGTTTTCATATTTTTAAGACATAGTGTCTGATAATTATGTATAAAATATATTTTAATTAGGTATTTATTTATCCATTATATTTTTACTACGAAAATTTTTATGGATACATTTCATTCTCAGTCTATCGACTCTGTGGAATTTGTATTTATATTCTTACCATATCATATTTATTATATCATATCTAGTTATTTTAAAAATAATGTGTTCTTAGTTATTTAACTTGACATATTATTTATGAAATTCATTGTCCGTTTATTGATTATATGGTAGGTGAATTCATTTATTACATTACCATGTAGAAATTTATCAACAAGTAATTATTGATTCGATTGTAATTTACCCATACAGTGAATTTTAATTCAACCTTAATTTTTCACGTCTATCAGAATCCTAGAAGTGTAAAATGATTGATATGAAATAATATAGTAGATGGGGTAAAATTATCCTCAAATTAAAAAAAATTATGTTTTAATTATTATATTAATTTTTAATATAAAAATCATGTTTTTATCAATCATATCTATACTACTAAACTCAATGATCATTTAATATTTTATTCCATATAATCATTTCAACGTTAAGGTATCAATAACTAGTTCTTGGATTCTGGGGATGGGTCAGTACAAAGATACTAGGTCATATAAAACATTATCTATTATAGAGTTGATGGTATGTATACATAAAAAAATTCATACCATGAGTCAATAATAGTGATGACATGATATAATTAATCTTCTATATGATTATGTTGTTAATGAAATCAAGCAGCATCAATATCATTTTTATTATATCACAAGTTATAATAATTTCCATAGACCATTCAATTCAAACATGGGAGCGTGGGTCACATATTATATGTTTCTTCTTCTCCTTAATTAGCTCAAATATTTTTCCCTATCACATCTTTATTCAATTTTCTGAAGAAAATCATTTTCAAAAAATAAAATATTTACATATCCTTTTAAGACATTATCATTCATGTTTCCCTACAAATATTAAAAATAATTGAAATGCTATCTTCCCCTCTCCATGATTTTTCTTATTATAATTTCCCTTGACATTCACCTATAATTTCTGATTAAAACAATAATATTAATATGTATATTGTATATCTATCACCACTTTGATTATACATATAATGATTTCGTTATAGGTAGTAATGAATTTTGTGGCCAATGCATATTGGAGGATTTTTTAAGATATTAAAGAATAAATCATCCTTACTTATGAGGTAGATGATAAAACTACAATCATAAATCACAATTCTTGTCAAGTATAACACATGGGTGGTAATGAATTGATTATCATTATTATTTCTTTCATGAAATTCATTCTACATATTCATATTAAAATTAAAATGTATATGTTTAATGATAAATAATCTCTTAAACTCATCCAACGATATATAGGGATTATTTTGTGTTTTTTATATTCATTATAAGTGTCCATGACCAATTGTTTTTCCATCCAAATTATAAACATCCAAAATTGATTTTCATCATATTAGAAACAGAAAATGAAAAATAAAATTAGTGGAATAGATCTATTTCAAATCATATAATTGATAATATGAAAAACTTAATGATGGAGGATGTTCCCTAATGAATGAATTGGTATAAATTAGTTCCATGGATTTTTCATTTGGAATCAAAAAATGATTCATATATATTGAATTATATAAAAGAATAAAATTAGGATTTTTCATTAAATATCCTATAAAACTTTGTTTCCTAAAAGTAATATCATTAGATTATACATCACATTAAAAAATAGCATTGTGCCTTTGGGTTCATAACATTGATTATAACTAAAAATAATAGTGTGGGGAATAGTAGTAATAGTTAAAACAACAAAAATAGTAAAAAAACATTTATATGATGTCCGTATATTGATGCCTTAATTTTTATTTTTTAATCCTTAGGTTAAATATATGTTATCCATGGTCATCACCAAAAAATTATTATATTATTTTATATTATGTGTTGACTCCAGGTTTTTTTTTAAAAAGAGTTCTAACTATATTCTCAAATTATTTACTAAACTTATCCTATTATATAATCTATAGACACCCATTATTTGCATATATTGATAAAAAATCTTAATAGAAAATTATTCACTTAATTTTAAATATGTATAATAGAGGATCATAATTGATTCATTATTTTAGAGACTGAAAATAATATATTCTTACTTCATAAATGATATTAATCTTCTCACATAATGATATTATGACATGAAAATATTATTATAAATATAGGACATAAAACATAAAATCAAAACATAAGGAATTGAATCAAAATAAATGGTGATATTTGATTCAAAATTATGCCAATAAAGGGATAAATCATTAAATACAATAGCATAAAATGAGATTAACTGTAATATAATTTTATATTATCATTTTAAAACAATACACAACTTATCAGACTTCAAAATATAAGGTCATTGAATAAATCATGTAAGTTTAAGGGACATTAAATTTAATATTATCCATGAACATGAGTGAAGATAGTATAACATTGTTTTAAGATATAATTTTATAGCCTATATAAAAGTATATTAAATTCATTCCATTATTTCCATGTATTTATCCAAGACTATCATATTAGATTCAGTTTAAATTATTGTAAATTTTTGCTTTATCCATCATTGAATCCCAAGACAATGATAGTGGACCAGTTCACTTATTGAACTGGTTTTATTTACAATTTTAGTCCTTATTAACTCATCAAATACCCATCCTTATATAATACTTTGGAGGGATACATAACTATGGAAAAACTGAAAGTATAGTTAAAATATTACAAATGTCTGTCATTAGATCGTACAAATGTAATAATAGAATACCGATTGAAATGTAAATTGGATTAAAAAAATTAATTTCCTCAAATTGTAGCCCCTAAAAAATAAAAATCTTTCATAAATTATTCCTCATAATTTAATGACATGTCGGAAGAAGATGGGTGTTATAGAATCATCCATAAATGATAATTAATATATGATATCAAAATAATGAATATCAATTAAATAATTATATTATTTAAAAATTAAATTTAAATGTAACATTAATTGATGTTATAATAGATAAAAAATTGTCTTAATTGTACATTAAAACAATTAATGGAAAAAATATACATTTCCCTATAATAAAACGTATTTAAAATAAGAAAATATTAAATATTATGGAATAATTTTATTTGAAAATAAATTTTAAATCTGGTATAAGAATATTAAAAATATCAATTAGTGAATATATAAAGAAATTTATTTCACTCTATATACGTTTTATCAATGATTTTAAACCTATTTTTTCTAAAAATTAAAAATTAAATCATTTAGAAAACTGAAATGAATAATCTTTTTTAATAATATTTTAATAAAATTAAATAAATTTTAAGTTGAAACTTTAGAAAATAATATTATAATATTTAATAATATATTATTATCATATTTTGAAACACATGTGTTAATAAAATTGGATTTTAGAATGAAGATAAAAATAAATTTATATTTCCCTAAATACAATATTTTACTCCCAAGATTTCCTAATAATATTAATATTAAGGGGAAACATTTAAATATCAACAAATAAACCAATAATAATTCTATATATGTGATTAATGAGTGTATGTTATAGTAATTTCATCATTAGAAATAATATCTAAAAAATAACGGTGAAAAATTTGATTGTATCATAAAAACCATAAATGGAGTTCAATATCCTTACAGAGATATATTAAATTAATTTATAGTAAATTTAAATTTATATAAATTCTTTAATAATTCCATACACATACATATAATATAATATATGACCTATGTATAAAATATTATAGACCATTTAATCATAATTCATTAATTAAATCATTTTTTCTCTATGTAAACCTTTTCATTTCTCACGAGACTTTATTATTTTTAGTTATGTTTAATTTACATTTATTATAGTTATATAATCACTATAATATTAATAATTATATAAATATAACTTATATTTACCATAAATATATTTATTTTCATTAATAGAAAGGATATTTAGACAAATGAATTACAACGTTCATGGAAACAGTAGGATGTACGTACGTAGAAACACCATTTTATCTTTCTGAATGACATAAAATAAGAATGGTAAATAAGAAATAACCATTATATCATAATTATTATATCATATATAACATATTTATATTGATTTTTTTTCAATATTTATAACCTTATAATTAAAATCATGGTTAGAAACATATTACACCAATATGGTCATTAAACATGTAATTTACCCTAGTTATGCATATACTTTATCATTCACATGATTATTTCATAGACCGTTTACAATTTATTATATAATGTTTTTAATTTTATAGTTGTTTGATTATCTAGGAAAATATTGATAAAAGCATATTCTTTATTCAATATGAATTTTCTATTAGGAATATAAATTATTTATATTAATCAATATGATGAATGATTTTGATTAGAAATGAATGGTTAGTCCCAATGTAGATATTTCCCCATGATATTGAGATATGTTCTCTTGAGAAAAATATGCTTTAAAATTATTTGGTTACATCACATTATTTTAAACCATCTTTTGAAATGTCTTGATGGTGTAGTTTTTCATGTACCAAAGTAAATATGTCTTATATTTATGCTTTTTATATATTTTTATTTACTATTTATTATCCATTATATTTTCTCTATGTCAATGTCTATATATGTATTTTATATTTCTTCAATTGATTATGTTTCATGTGTCTCCAATTTATTACCATTCTATATTTGCTATGCCTTATCTAGTTATTATAAATAGATTGTGTTTTTCATTACTTATCATTCCATAATGTTTAAGAATTTTCTTTTGAATTTACTGATTACATGGAATGTGTCTTAATATCTAACCATTTCCTGTTGATAGTTATCATTTATTCATTATTACTTTTTCTATAAATTATCCTTTCATAAAATTTGATCTCACCCTAATTTTTTTTGCTTTCCCTGAAATATTCGATTTCTACTATGGAAGGAATGAATTGATACACTATATGGAATAATTTTATCACCAAAAGAAATAAATTATGGTTTAATTAGTGAATTATTTTGTAATAAAAAGTCTCATTTAGGTATGGGGCTTACAAATACTACTAAACTCTTCGGTCCTCCAAGATTTCATAATTTGTAATCATACAAATGTAATGGTAACATGGATAGGTTCTAGAATTTTATGGTCTGGTATCTACATAGATACAGAGTTATATAATACTTTATGAAGTCGATTGTTGAAGGTACGTGTATATTTGATAACAATGTTATCATACCCTTATTCAACAATATTGATCTCATGATAAATACTATTTTCTGTATAACTAAATTTTTAATGAAATCAACCATCAACCATCATTATCATTCATATTATATAAATTTTTTTAATAATACCCATAAAAAATTCATTTAAATTATTGGATTTGTGGGTGGTGTATTCTTTTGTCCTTTTTGACCATAATTAATTAAAATATTTTTCTTATTAAATTAATATTCTCCTTCCATATGAAATTCATTTCAAAAAGAATATAGACACATATCCTCTTAAGAAAATATCATCCATGATTCCCCACAAATATTGATAATAATGGAAATATACTATTATTATCGCAATGATTTCACTATTATAATCACACTTGAATTACATTATTCATTTTTATTGAAAACAGTAATATTTATAGTTAAATACAATCATTATCCCCACCTTGACTGAATATAGAATTAATAATTCATAGATACTATATAATTATATGAATAATTAATTTTTGATACATTGTTTTAATATAGTAAATAATCAATCAAACATACTTGTTAACAAGATGATAAAATTATACGTAGTCCACACAACTCCTATAAGAACCCGAGAACTAGTTTACTAGCTTTAATGAAATAAATTAATATATTGGCATAGATAAAAAAACATAAATCATAAGGGATTGATTAGTTTAGTAGTTCTTGAATCCAGATTACATAAATAATATTTAAATGGAAACATTAATGAAAAAACATGGTAAAAAGTCCTTTCATAATACCCAAAACCCTTAGATTAATCATTTACGTCATTCATAACATTTATCTTCATATCCTGGGAAAAAGAATAGGGAGAACTCATATTCCTATTATGAGTAATTAATATAGAGGAATATAATATAAATAATATTTCATGGTGAATGACTAAAAAAACATTAAAATTGAACATAATCTAGAACCTCTTTTGTAAAGGAAAAAATTTGATTTATAATTTCATATAAATAATAACATGATAAAGAATCCTAACAATGGATATTCAACTAGTAAAATAATTATAGGGATTATCAATTTGTAATATCATTTTAAGGGAATTCATATGTCAGGAATCTAAAAAATTTGATCAAGGCATTAGAAAATACATTTTAAAAAGGTTAATGCCACAACCAAAACCATATTTAAATATGGTAAAGGCCTCATCCATGTCTATATATATTTTTTCTCATGAGACATACCCATGCATTGAGGGGATATTGTGATACCCATCCGTAACATTAATTTCTAATAAATTCATTATAAAAATACGGTTGAACATAATAAAAATATACATGTGAAATGTAAATAACATTCCCCAACCTATAATACTAATCACTATCCATTATAAGTAACATTGTGAATGGTATCAAAATATCAAATCCACGATCAAACTAAAAAAAATCCATTTAATAGAATATTTTAAATGATAATAATTTGTTATAAATATAAATAAATCATAAAATTAAATAATTTTTTTAAATAGATGAATATAATTTAATAAATCATAGAGGAATTCATGATAAAAATTCAATGTTTACTTTTAAAATAATAAATGTTCTGGAAAAATAATTTAAAATAATCAAGATTGTTTATATAAAACCAAAATCTAATAAATATAACTTTTCATGAAAAAAAATATTTATTTTATAAAATTTTTCGTGTATTAAAATATATTATGGGTGGTACTTATAAAATGTCTATGAAATTGAGATATTCCTGTCAATCAGGCATGCATATTGTGAAGAATTAGGAAGGGAAGCTTGTTAAACATGAAATTTTCCCTAAAAATATATATAATGATATAAATAAATTAGTTTCAAATGTATAAATAAAATTTATAATATGTTTATTAAAATAATTAATAATTACATTTCTTTATATAAGGATAAAGGATATCCCAAAAGAAAATAGAGATTCAGGAAGATGATCTATCTTTTTGTATGAAAGTGTTCTGCACTGAAACAAAACATTCTAGATCACCAAATCAAATCCATTAATATATTAATTCAGACATTTTTATACAATTAATAGATTTATTATAGTTTTATTAGGTTCATTTATGGACTTTTTATGAGTTATTGAGTTTAACTTCATAATTTGAATGTTTTCATTTTTGTAGTTTTCATGATTGGTTCACTTATTTATAAGTAATGATGTTCTCAAAAATTGAATATAATTATCTAGAAAAATAATTATTTTTTTATGAAAAATTATAACAATAAATGGTCTTATGTATTATTTGGTTTCCATATACGTGTATTAGTCATTATATTGAGCTTTTACAATAATCATTTAGACCATTTTGGGGGTATTTCGATCATCACATAATTGGTTTGTAAAATATTACATATATATATATATATTGTAACATCCCAGGTAAATAAAGACTATTAATTCTTCATATTTATTAATATTTGTAAATAAAATATTAATATTACTTTTTATGGAACACTATGCTCGATGGCATAGCCAATACGCAATAATGAGTTTCTTTGAAATCTTATGTTGCACTCTAATAATAAAATAATATTATTTTAAATGGTAGTTAGAACCTAGCCATTGTATTGGTGGGAATGCATAGAAATAACTAAAATATGATTATATATGTTTGTTAAATGTTTTTACATTTATCGAATAAAAGATGAATGCTTTAAATAAGAAAAGAATACAATTTTAAGCATAAGTACTCTAATATTCAATAAAGGTCAATTTATCGCCATTTGATGGTGAATCCTATTTAAATTAGTTTTGGTTACTCTTATAAATTTTATTGGACAAAATAAAATTCTTCTTTAGAATCGGGAAATCAAAATTTACTTTGTGTAATTTTTTTGTATTTTTCCAATAAAGTACAATTTTTAATGAATAGTGAAAATGTTGTATTTTAATTCAAAACCACTTTTTAGTATTATTTATTTATATTATTAGATTATCTTTTTAATTTGTTTTAACGTGAAATAATAATATATTTTTACCATTTAATCCAATGGTGGTCATTGGAATTAATTTCACTTTTAAATTAGACTGAAACTAGTGTCAATCTTTTGATATATATTGTTTCATAAAAACACGCTATTTGTTTTGACAATGGGAATTAATTATTAAATTAATTAATGAATCATATATGTTTCGAATTTTGTGAAATAGTCATCATTTTTGAATTCGTAATATCAAATATATCTTAGGGTGATTTTTTGGTATTTTTCTGGAAAACATCAATTTTTGATGAATAGTGAAACCACTAAGTGGTTGTTAAAAACCAATTTTTTATTCAAATTATACTTTACCACTTTTTTAAATTGAATTTAAAAAATCGAGTCATACATGGTATTCATTAGGATGTAAAATGTGGATCAATGGGATGAAATTAGTTTTTAGTGAATAGTAACTTTTAAGATTTATTAATCACGAGTAAATGTAATTAGTGTAATTTAATGTAAATATAATGTTATTATAATATTAAATGACCATGAAACATATCCTACCCTTATTGGATGAATCATGGCTGACCAAGACAATCCATGTGTCATCTTGGGTACCCCAAGGAGCCACTTGGGTATGAAAATGACATTAATAACTTTTTATTTAAATTTAAAATAAAAATATCACAAACATGTATTGTTTTACTAAAAAAAATTACACGGGGTTATACAAGTCATTTTTTTTCTATAAATATTGATTGAAAATCTATCAGTATTTTATACATAATAATGTTTTTTATAATTTTTAGACATTATATAAATTAATTAATTTATGACACCATGATGATGCAGCAATTACCTCATTAATGAACGATATAAATAAAATGAAAAGATAATGTAAAATCTAAGACATAAAATTGTCAAAAACCTATTTTATTGGTGTATTTAGAACCCTTATCACTTTATCCTAGAAATATTTAATTTTGGGACCTTTGATATATGAAAATAATTTTACAATAAAGTAACTTTTCAAGTCTTTCCAAGAGTGCCCCTCCTCCCTCTTATAAAAGGTCACCATCTCTACCCCCTTACCCACAACTCTCATTCCTTTGGCTCAACCATACTCAGATTATTTCACCTCTCCATATCCCTCTCCTCATCTTATAATCCTTCCCTTTGGCAGAAAGCTCATCAACATACCCTTTTGGTTCAAACCAAGAGGAGTTACCCAATTTAAAGGTAATGTCTTCACATGTGTTCTTTTGTTTAATTTAATTATCCAACCCCCTAAACTATTTTAATTACTATATTTATCAACAAAAACATTATCATAAATATAATAGGATGTTTTTATGTGATATATTAGTGCTACACTTACACACACCTTCGTCTAATGGTTAATGAACATACTTTTTCTCTAGATGGTGAATTTCTGCCTCACGAAACGATGATTGTTCAATCTTCTCTTAACACATTTCATGGTGGCCATTATGATGTCACTATAATCTAAATATGATATATATGGTATTTATGTTTTCTATATTCTTCTTTATTTTATATTTAAAACATACCTTTATACTTTTCATGTTGTGCAAATTCTATAATTTCATACGAGAAAGTGTGGACTACCGCCCCCTCAAGTGATGTGACTCGTTCATGAAATACATTACATGTATAAAGAATTAAATTAATGAACATATGTGACCTATATAAAATATATATTATACTTTAATTATAATATATATATATTTCATTTATTTTTAATTCCATTAATATGACAAATAAATGAAAGTAGCGTTTGCCTACGTACGACCTACCGTCTCCATGAACGGTGTATTTCATTTATTTTTATCTCCAAATTTTATGGAATAGTATAAAATGAAGATGTACTGTATATATATGATATTTAAATCATTAATAAAATTCTAGATATGATTTACTAATAACTACATGGACAATCATTTTAAAATAAGTTCATTTTTCACTCATGTACCGAACATCGACAAAAACATATGATATGAACTCACATTATTAACCAATTTTTATAAAATTATAAAATGTGAAATAAATTGAATAATAAACATTCAACTAGGACCTTATTCATTTATAAATTGACCAAATTTTATTATTCAAAAATATAAAGAAACAAACTAGACAAGTCGGAGTTGAGGTAAGGGATTTGACCTCTCTCATTCTTTTCAAGTACTCTCTTTTATGTCATTTCATTTATGATATATGATCTTATGTTAGAGGATGTTATTTTATATACACCATACTTTAATTTTTATTTTCATATGATAGGATACCCCCTATTAATCTCATCTTTTCATTTTTATAATTTTTATGTAGCGTCGTCAGACTGGTGAATTTTCGTAAGGGATCTAACCTCTCTCTTCTTTTTAAGTACTTTCTTTTATGTCATTTCTTTTAAGCTCATATTTATTATATTTGGGGATGTTATTTTATATTACTAATTCTTTAATTTTTATGTTTATATTATTAGATACCCTATTTGATCTCATAAATCCATTTTTAGAAGTTTTATTTGGCGCCGTTAGGCTGCCGAGTCTTCATAAGGGATATTTCATCTCTCTTTTATTCCCATTAGATTTATGCTAAATTTTACACCATTTACTTTGAGTGGTGTATGTACTTCAGATTATTATACTCTTTTTGTAATATAATTTCATTTATGATTATTTACATCAATGTTTTATATTCCTGCATTTATGGGTTGTACGTTTCGAAAGTTACCCAAGTCGGTAAGGGAACCTTTCACCCTCCTCTTTTTAGAAAATACTTGTTTAAGTTATTTCATTTAATTTACATATTATTATGTTGGTATATGTTATTATATATCCTTATTGATGTAAATTTTATGTTCATGTGATGAGATACCATTTTCTCTCTCATCAACTCATTTTATGATTTTTAAAGTGACGCGATTAGGCTTTTGAATTCTTGCAAGGGAACTTCTAAAATTAATTTAAATCCTTTGGGTTAAACATGTACTCCTTGAATATGTCATTATATGAATATGTATGAATATCCTCTGATTGTTAAACACTTAATATCCACTTATATTCAGTGTATTTATATTTTTGACACATAATTATGAGATTGATTTATCCTTAATTTAAGGATACCATTTTTATATGGGATTTCATCTCAACTTACATTTCCATTGAGACTTCATTGTTGCTATGAACCAATTAACTCTTATATGGTGTATATATTGTCCATTGACTTATTATATCATGAATCCCTTTATTCTCATGATATTATAAAGTTGTTATCAAATGTTATTCCTCGATTATTTTTATTCAGGAGTCTCTCATTTTGTTAGAAACACATTAACTAAAATAACATAATAAATTTTTCAAATATTTGTTATTCTAAATATTTATCATTATTTTATATGTTTTAAAAATGGTTTTCAGTATTTATTTATATGTACATTTATGTTTTGAAATTATATTTCCATTAAAAGCTTCAATGTGGTATGGGACACTTTGATTCTGAAATATCTTTCTAAATGGTTTATGAAAATGGATTTATTATTTCAATATCGTAAAATTACCTCTCGTGACATAAAATGAAATGATATTAGTGAAATATATATATTTTCAATATTTTATGTGTTGTGACGGTACTTGGACATTTTACGGGTGGTTACGTGATAAACCATATGATGGGTGGTGTTGTGAATACCAGGATGGGTGGTTACATTATAACATCCAATGCATTGGGTATGGAAGTCAGCCGTATGGATATTCCATTTAGTGATATGTGTGGAAGTCGACCGTACGGTTATTTAATTCAATTATGTTAATGTCCCAAGTATCCTTTATATGGTAGGTGTTCTTTATATGAGTTTATGGTATTCTTTTGGTTACAAATGATAAGTAGTGATATTTTATTCAATGAAGAGTATTTACTACTTCATAACAGTGAAAGATAATACTTTGATAATGTATTCATGGTTTACTTGTTGTTTTGAAAAACTAACAATTTTCCTTCTTTATGTATCCTTTACCTGGATTTTTACGCTCATCCTATGTTTTTGAAATGTTTTCCACAGGACATAAAGACAAATAGGGTCAAGGATGGGAACACAGAATGTCATGTTGCCTTAAACAAGGAACTCTACATGACCGGTTTTTTAAGAGTTATTGTTTTTTATAAAAAAGGAAACTTTGTAGAGGTTTCTTCTGTGTAATCTTTTGAGATGTAATAGTTATGTCCAAATTCTCTAAAACTCTAAACCTGAAATGATCCTATATGTGAATTATTAATTTAATTCAAGATTAATTAATGTTTTAAGGCTGGGTCCTTATAATTTATATCAAAGGCCGTTTGAGATAACTTTAGAGGTTAGAGTGTTGTTTAAGAATAAGTGACAAGTTGTGTATAACCACAATGGGTAATATATTAGATGGAGTCATTGTTTATTTGAAAGATAGAATGAGGTTGAGATAACATGGATAACTATATCTTAGTGTTTATCTTCCTCATTATTATATTATGATTTTACTGATATGCTCTTACTAACCTTTTTGGTTTTAGTAAATGGATGGATCTAGAATTCACCAAAGTGACAATGGGTTTGAAGTAAATTGTGGTGGTTCTCTGATTAAGAGACTGGATGAAATAGGGGGGGTTCAATGAGGAGTCGCATGGTTATTCTAAACCAACTATAAAGGAGTCATGATTAACCACCTAAACCTTGGTGAGTTATCTGATTCATCATGTATGAGAGAACCAACTCGATGTGGATGTTTAGGTAATAATTATAATGGTAACCATTAGGGTTTATATGATCCTTACTTTTGAGGTAATTATGTGTTACTGTATGGTTGAAGATGAAATAAATGAGGTAAAATTGAGGTTAAATTATGTTATGGTTATTTTTTAAGATTTTATCTCTTTTGGGGAATGTTTTAAGATTAATATAGTTTTGGAAAAAGGACAACACTCAGACCTTGTGGCAACCCTTCGTGTCAGACAAAGCTGTGGGAATCAAACCCACAACCAAAGTGCGACTGGTATTTATCGCCAACCACTGGACTATGTGAAGTCACTGGTTAGTAAGACAAATTCATTGTATTTAAATAATTTTATGAATCAAGAATAATTTTATTTTGGGTTATCTATGAAAATATTGACTAATCATGGAGGATATATGATTATGTTAATTACTTTTCAATATGAGACTTTAAGAGAAACTGATGTTATTTGCCGATATATGTTAATTTTTACCTTGGAAGACTATGTGATTAAATCCTTCAAATATTTGTTTTTCAATCTTAGTTTGGTTTACTTTGAAGAATTCTATGGACAAATTGTTTATCTAATGGTCTTCGATGAACTTTGGGTTTTGGTTGAAAAGTTTTGGAGATTAGGAATAGATTTTATTTTTATAAAGGATTATCCATTTTGGATTATCTAATCTTGTTCTGAAAATTTTGGTTTTGATTAAGGTGTAATGAGATGTGAAATATATAGTTCCAGTTTATGGATTATGTGATTCTCTAGAAGTTGATTATAGCGCTCATAATGTGAACAAGTCATCCTAAATACTAGTCTTTTGGAGGAAAAAAAGATTTTATGTAAGAAATATAGTAAGAGATGAAAGTCTACATAACAAGTATGTATGTTTCCTTGTGATTAATTTAAGAACATAAATAAATTATTCAATGAAAAGAAACATAAAACAAAAAAGTTTTATGTTAACCTTTACTATGGGGGAATCAAATACAGTTTAACACATCACAAGTTTGTGACTTTTTGGTTCTTAAACTTCTCCTAATCATGTTTTCATTCACTCTGCATTAGACCGTGATGGTTTGTTTTCTCCTCAATATCCATGTTTTCATGGAATAAAATTATATGTTGTCTTGGGTGACCTTTTTACTTCTCATTATTTATTTTTAAGTGATAGTTTTACTGACTCCTTTTCCGATGTGGGACGTTCAATGAAGTTTCCATTCCCAATTTTAAAATTGCGAGGAAGCAATTCCCAAAACGGGGGAAGGATATATCATCCTAGGTAAATAAAAACTATTTCCTTTTCATATTTATTAATATTAGTGAATAAAATATCAATATTACTTTAAATGGAATGCTATGCTTGATGGCGTACCTAATACGCAACAACAAGTTTCTTTGAAATCTTAAGTTGCACTCTAATAATAAGATAATATTATTTTAAATGGTAGTTAGCACCTAGCCGTTGTATTGGATGGAATGAATATAAATAACTAAAATATGATTGTATATGTTTTTTAAATGTTTTTACAGTTGTCCAATAAAAGATAAAGGCTTAAAATAAGAAAAAAATTCAATTTTAAGTATAAATACTCTAATATTCACTAAAAGGTCGATTTATCGCCGTTTGATGCTGAACCCTCTATAAAATAGTTCTGGTCACTCTTATTCATTATATTGGACCAAATAAAATTCTTCTTTAGAATCAGGACATCAAAATTTACTTTGTGTAATTTTTTGGTATTTTTCCGATAAAGATCATTTTATTAATGAATAGTGAAAATGTTGTATTTTAATTCAAAACCGCGTTTTAATCTAATTAATTTATATGATTAGATTATATTTTGAATTGGTTTTAAATTGAAATTAAAATATATTTTTACCATTTAATCCAACGGTGTTCATTGGAATTAATTTCACTTTGTAATTAGACTTAAACTAGGGTCAATCTTTTCAAATATATTGTTTCATAAAAACACGCTATTTGTTTTGACATCGGGAATTTATTATTAAAATAATTAATTCAACTTATATATTTTTAATTTTTTAATATAGACATCATTTTTGAATTCAAAATATCAAATATATCTTAGGGTAAATTTTTTGTATTTTTCTGAAAAAAATCAATTTTTGATGAATATTGAATCCACTAAGTGGTAGTTAAAAACTGCTTTTTCATTCAAATTAATATTTACCAATTTTTTAAATTGAATTTCAAAAATCAGACATACGTGGTTGTCATTAGGATGTAAAATTTTGTTCAATGGGATGAAAATATTTTTCGATAAATAGTAACTTTTAATTTTTATTAATCGCGATTAAAGGTAATAAGTGTAATTTAAGGTAAAGATAATGATATAATAATATGAAATGACCTTGATACATGTCCTACCCTTATTGAATGAATCATTTTCTACCATGACAGTTCATGGGTCATTGTGGGGACCCCACAGAGCAACTTGGGTAAGAAAATGACATTAATAACTTTTTATTTATTGTTAAAATAAAAATATCACAAACATTTATTGTTTTACTAAAACAATTTCTGAATGGGGTTATACAAGTCATATTTTTGACTATAAATATTCATTGGAAATTTAAAAATATTTCCTATATCATTGTTTTTTTTATAGTATTTCTACAATATATAAATTAATTTATTTAGGACACCATGATGATGCAGCGATTACCTCATTAATGAACGATTTAAATAAAATGATAAGATAATTTAAAATCTAAGACATAAAATTGTCAAAAACCTATTGGATGGGTAGATTTTAGACACTTGTCACCTTATCCTTGAAATATATAATTTTTGGATCTTTGATATCTGAATATCATTTTATAATAATGTAACTTTTCAAGTCGTTCCATGAGTTCCCCTCCTCCCTCTTATAAAAGGCCTCCACCTGTACCCCCTTACCCACACCTCTCAAGCTTTGGGATTGACCAAAATCAGATAATTTTATCTCTCCACATCCCTCTATACATCATAGAAGCCTTCCCTTTGGAATAAATCTCTTCAAGAAACCCTTTTGGTTCAAACCAAGAAGAGTTACCTGATTTAATGGTAATGTCTTCACCTGTGTTCTTTTGTTTTATTTTTCTACTCAAACCAACTAAACTCTTTTTATTCCATTATTCTGTACCAATAACAGTATATTCAATATACTAGGGTGTTTTTATGTGAAATATTCGTGCTACAATTACACACACCTTCATCTAATGGTAAAATAACATATTGTTTCTGTGGATGGTGAATTACTGCCTCACGAAACAATGATTGTTCAATCTTCTCTTAAAACCTTTCATGGTGGCCATTATGATGTCACTGTATTTTATATATGATATATATGGTATTTAATTTTTCTATATGCTTATTTATTTTATATTTAAAACATACCTTTATGCTTTTAAGGTTGTGAAAATGCGATAATTTTATACGAGGATGTGTGGACTATCGCCTCCTCAAGTGATGTGACTCGTTCATGCAATACATGGAATGTAAAAATAATGAAAATAATGAACATATGTGACCTATATAACCTATATATTATACTTGTATTATAATATATATATATATCATTTATTTTTAATTCCATTAATATGAAAAATAAATGAATGTAGCGTTCATCATACATACGGCCTACCATCTCCATGAATGGTGCATTTCATTTCATTTTTATCTCCACATGTGATGGAATAGTATAAAATGAATATGTATTGGATATATATGATATTTAAATCATTAATACTATTCTGGAGATGATTTAAATATATCTATATGGAAAATCATTTTCAAATAAGTGCATTTTTGACTCATGTACCGAACATCGACAAAAACGTTTGATATGAACTCACATTATTAACCAATTATTATAAAATTATAATATGTGACATTAATTGAATAATAAAAATTAAAGGATGACCTTAAGAAATTATAAATTTACCAATGTTTATTATTCAGGAATATAATGAAACGAACAAGACAAGTCAGACTTGAGGTAAGGGATCTAACCTCTTTTTTTTCAAGTACCCTCTTATATGTCATTTAATTTAAGCTCTATGTTCTTATGTTGGAGGATGTTATTTTAAATTCACCATACTGTAATTTTTTTTATAATATGATTAGATATCCCCTATTACTCTCATCATTTCATTTTTATAATTTTTATGTGGCGCCGTTGGGCTGCCGAATATTCGTAAGGGATCCAACCTATCTTGTTTTTTAGTAGTCTCTTTTATGTAATTTCTTTTAAGCTCATATTTATTATGTTTGGGGATGTTATTTTATATTTCTCATTCTTTAATTTTTATTTTCATATTATTATATACCCTATTTGATCTCATAAATCTATTTTTGGATGTTTTATGTGGCACTGTTAGGCTGCCGAGTCTTCATAAAAGAAATTTCATCTCACTTTTATTCACATGAGATTTATGCTACATTTTACACCATTTCCTTTGAGTGGTGTATGTACTTCCCATTAATATAATATTGGTGTCATATAATTTCGTTTAATTGTATTTACATCAATGTTTTATATTCCTTCTTTCATGGGGTGTACGTTTCGAAAGATACCCAAGTCGGTAAAGGAACCTTTCACCCTCCTCATTTTAAAAAAGTCTTATTTATGTTATGTCTTTTAATTTACATCTTATTATGTTGGGATATATTGTTATATGTCCTTATAGATGTAAATTTTATGTCCATGTGATGAGATACCATTTTCTCTCTCATCAACTCAATTTATTAATTTAAAAGTGACGTCGTTAGGCTGTCGAATTCTTGCAAGGGAACTTCTTAACACAATTTCAATCCATTGGGTTAAACTTGTACTCCTTGATTATGTCATTCTATGAATATGTGTGAATAACCTCTGATTTTATTACACTTAATATCCACTTATATTGGTTGTATTTATATTTTTCACACATAATTAGGAGATTGATTTATCCTTAATATTAGGATACCATCTTTATATAGGGTATCATCTCAACTTACATTTCTATTGAGACTTCATTGTTGTTATGCACCAATTTTCACTTATATTGTGTATATAATGTCCTTTGACTTATTATATCCTTAATCCCTTTATTCTCATTATATTATAATGTTATGATTAAATTTTATTCATCAATTATTTTTATTCAAGAGTATCTCATTTTGTTTGAAACTCTTTAACTAAAATAACATTTTGAACGTTTTAAAGAATTATTATTCTAAATATTTATCTTTAATTTCCATTTTTTAAAAATGGATTTTAGTATTTATTTATAAGTACATTTATTTTTTGAAATTATAATTCCATTAAAATATTCAAAGTGGTATGGGACACTTTGATTCAGAAATCTCTTCTTAATTGGTTTATGAAAATGGATTGATTATTTCAATATCTTGAAATTACATCTTGTGACTTAAAATGAAATGATATTAGTGAAGTGTTTATATTTGGAATGTTTTATGTGTTGTTATGGTACTTGGTCATTTGACAGGTGGTTACGTGATAAACCATATGATGGGTGGTGCCGTGAATACCAGGACGGGTGGTTACGTTAAAACCTCCAATGCATTGGGTATGGAAGTCGGCCGTATAGCTATTACATTTTGTGATATGTGTGGAAGTCAACCATATGGTTATTAAATTTATGTATGTTTATGTCCCTAGATACCTTTATATGGTATGTGTTCTTTATATGGGTTTATGGTAATCTTTTGGTTACAAAATATTAGTAGTGATCTTTTATTCTTGGAAGAGTATTTACTACTTCATAAAGGTAAAAAGTATTACTTTGATAATGTATTCATGGTTTACTTGTTGTTTTGAAAAACTAACATTTTTCTTTCTATATCTATGCTTTTCTAGGATTTTTACGCTCATCCTAAGTTTTTGAAATGTTTTCCACAAGAATTAAAGATGAATAGGGTCAATGATGGGATCATGGAATGTCATTTGTCTTAAACACGGAACAAGACATCACACTTTTTTTAAGAGATCAGGTTTTGTAAAAAAAAGAGAAAACATTGTATAAGTGGCTTCTGTTTAATCTTTTGAGATGTAATAGTTATGTCCTAATTTTCTAAAACTCTAAATTTGAAAAGATCCTCTATGTGAATTATTCATTTAATTCAAGATTAATTAATGTTTTAAGGCAGGGTCCTTATATATATGTTCCAAAATAATATGTAACTTATAATATGTATAATTTTTTTTGTTAATAATTATGTTTTATGAATATATTTTATGGAATTAATGTAATGTAAAATTCATTGTCCATGATGTTGGTAAATTGACATATCAAAAATGATATTTCAAGTAAAGGAATAAAAGAGACATTGAAAAGGGTTTGATGATGGATATTCCATTAACATGAAATAATTATAGAATATTAATTATAATGGAGTTATAATTTCTCTTTTTATAGGTTAGGTGATGGAGTTGTTTGAAAATTAATGAAATTGAAAAGAAAAAAATGAATGAGAATTTTTACCTCTTGAATTATCCTCCTAGAGAACCTCTTTGAAGGGATTAGTTATAGTCTTTTTATGTTTACATGTTTGCCATAAAATTTTGGAGGTTATTAGTTATATTATACTAAATAATCTAGAAATATTCTCAAGTCTTGGATGATTTGAGTAGAATAAGTTGAGTGTTGGGTAATTATAGTGAGAGGAGTGGTTTTTGAATATTTTATTCATTGTATTATTATTTTTCCTTGAGACAATGAATATGTTTAGAATTATCATTAAATTTATTAAAATAGTTATATAATGTTCTATATTTGGGTTTTTTACATCATTCATAACACAAAAAAATAATATATTTATCTTTTAATATATATATATCGTAAATTACTATATTTCATTATTTACCAATAATTCATGATTGTCATAAAATTCATAAAAATTCACCCTAACGATTTTTAACATCTATAATTCAAAAACTAAATCCATTTTTTAAAATATATTACAAAATATGATAAAGTAAATTTATAAATAAAATAATTATTTATTACGAAAATACTAAATTTAAAAGTACAACAGATTTTATAACACCTTTGGAAAAATAATTAATGTCTAAATTTTTTTCATATATTTATAAGACAAAAAAATGTAAATATATGAATACATTTTATTATTATAAATATCATTTAAGATAATTATATAAAATTATAAAAGTTAAAATAAACATTTATCTTTTATAAAAATAATAACAATTAGTTTAATATTTCTAAAAACTACATTTAAAAAAAGTAGTTTTTTTGTGAAAAATTGTATTTATTTGTATCTCATACCTCTATAAATTATTAAGATGAATGTAAATATATTTTATCAAATATATATTTTTTACTTTTCAATAATATATTTATCAAATAGTGATCGATTTATTTTATGTCACGACCCCCTCCCCATATTTTCAGGCATTCTAGAAAAGCATCCTATGCTACTAAACACAACAGGCTCAACACGGTGAGTAGATATACTACCCATCGAGTCTTTGCCGCCTATATCAAGAGCATAGACCCATCCTCCATCGAGAGGCTAAACCCGGAAAGCACGTGGCATACCCCACGTGTCTTCGCCTCCTTCGGAAAGAGGGTAAGAAAAACCAGCTACCTTGAGCAGTGGGGAAAATTAATGCAGATAAACAATCAAACCACCAACATCAAACCATCACATTCATCTCATACCATCATCCTTGGTGTCCTCCCCGACACCCGCATGCATAAACCGATGCATCTCGCCACACTAGGCGTCATCCGCTGCCACAACCACAAGTCCCCATGCCTCCACATATCACAACAGCCATGCAGGCTCACATCAAATCACAAGCAGCAGGAAATCAAAGATCACAAAATGGGCTCTCGGCCCTTTAACAAGGCATTCAGCCTTCATACAAGATGAGCACTCAGAGCTCCAAACCACAAGGCATTCATCCTTACAAGCAAGCGGGTAACTCAGAACCCTTTTGAAATTATCGAACTAATAGTTCTTTAATCCATCTTGAATTAACAGATTCATTAACATGCCTCTTTATCTTTAGCCAATTATTTAACAAATAATTCCGGTTTTACGTTATTTATCAATTTCTATCATGAACGAGCAACAAATTAAAGAAAAACATAGATATCAATCTATCTAGGAAAACATGAGGCAAACCGTTATCACAGTACAAAGTAACAACATGCGATCAACCAATTCTTTTAATCTGGTTCAAGTATATAATTAGGTCGTTTTCATTGTGATCCAAAGGACTAAATCCTGCTAATTCTACGATTGCACATACACAATTAGAGAAGCCATGAATCCCCTACCTCGAAGAGTTATTGACGTCCTTTATCCACACAACGGGTCACAGTCCTCTTCTCCTCACGACAGCTACATCTACCGGAGGATTCCACGGTACGACAGTACCAACCAACCCCAAGAAAACCCATTAGAACCATGGAGATTACATGCTAATATGGAAGGAAGAACAAGAGAAGGTGATCCCCGAAGGAACGATGATAAAACATACCTTATATGGAAGAACGATCGACACAAATTGGTTGCATCAACAGAGCAGAACTGATCTGAGTAACGTTTGATTGTGAAACTCCTACGAGAATGATTGAAAGGTTCTAGCGTCTCGTAGATGAGAACCAGGTGGAAGAAAAACGAGGAATGATACTCATTCCTTTTAAAAAAAATTAGAGAGGCGACGGTTTAAGATCCGATTTATTCTCCAATAAAAACGGATCGCATTAACCCACACGGTTTGACCATGTAAAAACATCCCATCCATAGGAATAATTAATATAGAATTTATGGCCTTTGAATCGGCCTTAAAGTCCTTCAAATAAGGTTTTAAAAGTATTTTAGGTCAATGAAAATGTCAAATTTACGAAGCTGGAAACACTGTTCACATACGCTCTCATGAAGTCTGGAAACACTGTTCATTCGTGAAATTTGGCAAAGTATGGAATCAGTAGCTCTTAGGATTCTGGAAACACTGTACAAGTCTACCGATAGAAGTCCACCGATAGAACCTCACCGATAGAAACACTGTTCAAGTTTACCGATAGAAGTCCACCGATAGAACCTCACCGATAGAAAACATTGTTCAAGTCTACGGATAGAAGTCCACCGATAGAACCTCACCGATTGAAACACTATTCACTGAACCTCACCGATAGAAACACTATTCACTAAACCTCACTGATAAAAGTCCACCGATAGAACCTCACCGATAGAAACACTGTTCACTGATCCTCACCGATAGAAACACTGTTCACTGAACCTCACCGATAGAAGTCCACCGATAGAACCTCACCGATAAAAAAACTATTCACTGAACCTCACTAATAGAAACACTGTTCACTGAACCTCATCGATAGAAGCCCACATATAGTACCTCACCGATAGAAACACTGTTCACTGAACCTCACCGATAGAAATCCACCGATAGAAACAATGTTCACTGAACATCACCGATAGAAACACAGTTCACAGAACTAGAAATTTGGAAAAGTGTTAGCCGAGCTACTGTTGGACTGCGGCTACCAGTATACTGAGCTATCAGTACGTCGTGGCTACCGGTAAACCCAGCTACCGGTAGGATGCGGCTACCGGTAGACAACAGCTACCGGTAGAACTAGCTACCGGTAATCAGCAGCTACCGGTAGGCAGCAGCTACCGGTAGACTGAGCTACCGGTAGGCAGCAGCTACCGGTAGACGGAGCTACCGGTAATCAGCAGCTATCGGTAGACCGGCTACCGGTTGGCAGCAGCTACCGATAGACCGAGCTACCGGTAGGCAGCAGCTACCGGTAGACCGAGCTACCGGTAGGCAGCGGCGGGGGGATATGTCACCTTGACCTCCCGGAACACCTCCAACACCACATTTTCACAAAGTAATGGACCAGTGAGGTCCGTGCCATTACATTAGATACCTCTCAAAACATTCTCGTCCTCGAGAATTAAAAACCAACCCAGATGAAAAGAGGGGTGTGAACAACCACCCCATAAGATACCTCTCAGGGGAAAATCACCATGAGTTGTTCAAAAGCTGGAACAAATCTATGACATCTGAGAGTATGGAAACAAACAATCTATAACCAAACAATTCAAACATAACATCACATCAAAGGTACATAAATAAAACATGAAAGGTCTAACCATAAAGGAAACGTCATTACATGGAAAGAGTTAAACATTAAACAACTCTGGGTACTGATCACGTATCTGTGACTCACGCTCCCAGGTACTCTACTCCATGCCACTGTGTCGCCACAAGACACGAACTAAGGGGATAGAACGCCCACACAACACCTTCTCCTTGTGGTCTTGGATCTCCACAGGTCCCTCCTTGAAGGATGCATCATCGTCAATATCGACCTCTCCCCAATCGATAACATGAGATTCATCATGAAGATAACGAAGGAGCTGTGATACATTGAAAACATCATGTATCCGACTCATCTGAGGGGGATGTGCTACTCGATACGCCACAACTCCAACATGAGCTAACACCTCGAAAGGCCCAACAAACCGGGGAGAAAGCTTACTTCCACGACCAAACCTTCGCCGCCCACGATGGGGAGTCACCTTTAGAAACACATGATCCACAACATTAAACTCTAACGGTCTCCTTCTTTGACCAGCATATGATTTCTGACGATCCTGTGCTGTCTTCATCCTCTCACGAATCACCTGAACCATCTCTGTTGTATTCTGCACTAGTTCTGGTCCGAGAATGCTGACTCTCTGACCCCAGTCCAGCACAATGGAGAACGGCATGGTCGGCCATACAAGGCTTCAAACGGCGCCATACCGATGGTAGAGTGAAAACTATTATTGTAAGCGAACTCTACCAAGGGTAAGTTCTTCACCCATGAACCTCCAAAATCAAGAACACAAGAGCGCAACATGTCTTCAAGATTCTGGATGGTTCGCTCTGTCTGACCATCCGTTTGAGGATGAAAAAGCAGTGCTAAGGCATAATTGAGAACCAATAGAATGCTAGAGACCTCTCCACACCCTGGAGGTAAAACGAGGATCTCAATCAGAAATGATCGTCTTAGGAACTCTGTGAAGCCTCGCCACCTCCTCCAGATACTGCCTCGACAAAACTTCCACTGAGCTCGACTCCTTGATCACTATGAAGTGGGATGATTTTGTTAAACGATCCACTACCACCCATATAGCATCATGCCCTCCCGGAGCTCGAGGTAAACCTGTAACAAAGTCCATTGAGATGTACTCCCACTTCCACTGAGGAATCTCTAAGTGCTGGAGAAGACCACCAGGAACACGGTGTTCGACCTTCACCTTCTGGCAGACTAAACATCGAGACACACATTCTGGAACTCTACGCTTCAGCCTAGGCCACTAAAACTGACTCCTCAAGGATCAGTACATCTTCGTCACACCAGGATGTACCACCAAGGGTGAACTATGGAACTCTCGGAGAACCATCTCGCGCATCGCCAAGGGAACAAAAAGCCTTCCATGATACAACACTCGGTGTTGTTCATCCTCCGACCAACCATCAGGGGCCTCACCACATACAACTCTGTCTCTCCAAACTTCCACCTCTAGGTCACCCAACTGAGACTCTTCCACCTTCTGTATCAGGGATGACTGCCTCGTCATCTGGAATAGACAACCTCTACCCCCAACTTCTCCCATATCAAGATGCAAAGATGATAGCTCTTCCATCACTCTCCAAGAATCGCCAGATTCACGCACAACATCATTACGTATCTTTCGGCTTAGTGCGTCAGCTACAAATCACAACAGCCATGCAGGCTCACATCAAATCACAAGCATCAGGAAATCAAAGATCACAAAATGGGCTCTCGTCCCTTTAACAAGGCATTCAGCCTTCATACAAGATGATCACTCAGAGCTCCAAACCACAAGGCATTCAGCCTTACAAGCAAGCGGGTAACTCAGAACCCTTTTGAAATAATCGAACTAATAGTTCTTTAATCCATCTTGAATTAACAGATTCATTAACATGACTCTTTATCATTAGCCAATTATTTAACAAATAATTCCGGTTTTACGTTCTTTATCAATTTCTATCATGAAAGAGCAACAAATTAAAGAAAAACATAGATATCAATCTATCTAGGAAAACATGAGGCAAACCGTTATCACAGTACAAAGTAACAACATGCGATCAACCAATTCTTTTAATATGTTTCAAGTATTTAATTAGGTCGTTTTCATTGTGATCCAATGGACTAAATCCTGCTAATTCTACGATTGCACATACACAATTAGAGAAGCCATGAATCCCCTACCTCGAAGAGTTATTGACGTCCTTTATCAACACAACGGGTCACAGTCCTCTTCTCCTCACGACAGCTGCATCCACCGGAGGATGCCACGGTACGACAGTACCAACCAACCCCAAGAAAACCCATTAGAACCATGGAGATTACATGCTAATACGGGAGGAATAACAAGAGAAGGTGATCCCTGAAGGAACGATGATAAAACATAGCTTATATGGAAGAACGATCGACACAACTTGGTTGCATCAACAGAGCGGAACTGATCTGAGTAACGTTTGATTGTGAATCTCCTATGAGAATGATTGCAAGGTTCTAGCGTCTCATAGATGAGAACTAGGAGGAAGAACAATGAAGAATGATATCTCGTTCCTTTTAAAAAAAATTAGAGAGGCGACGGTTTAAGATTCGATTTATTCTCCATTAAAAACGGATCGCATTAACCCACGCGGTTTGACCAAGTAAAAACATCCCAGCCTTAGGAATAATTAATATAGAATTTATGGCCTTTGAATCGGCCTTAAAGTGCTTAAAATAAGGTTTTAAATGTATTTTACGTCAAAGAAAATGTCAAATTTACGAAGCTAGAAACACTGTTCACATACTCAAAATTTGGCAAAGTATGGAATCAGTAGCTCTCATGAAGTCTAGAAACACTGTTCATTCGTGAAATTTGGAAAAGTATGGAATCAGTAGATCTTAGGATTCTGGAAACACTGTACAAGTCTACCGATAGAATTACACAGATAGAACCTCACCGATAGAAACATTGTTCAAGTCTACCGATAGAAGTCCACCGATAAAACCTCACCGATAGAAAACACTGTTCAAGTCTACCGATAAAAGTCCACCGATAGAACCTCACCGATAGAAACACTGTTCAAGTCTACTGATAGAAGTCCACCGATAGAACCTCACCGATAGAAACACTGTTCACGGAACCTCACCGATAGAAACACTGTTCACTGAATCTCACTGATAGAAGTCCACCGATAGAACCTCGCCGATAGAAACACTGTTCACTGAACCTCACCGATAGAAACACTGTTCACTGAACCTCACCGATAGAAGTCCATCGATAGAACCTCACCGATAGAAACACTGTTCACTGAACCTCACCGATAGAAGCCCACAGATAGAACCTCACCGATAGAAACACTGTTCACTGAACCTGACCGATAGAAATCCACCGATAGAAACAATGTTCACTGAACCACACCGATAGAAACACTGTTCACAGAACTAGAAATTTGGAAAAGTGTTAGCCGAGCTACTGCTGGACTGCGGCTACCAGAATACTGAGCTATCAGTACGCCGTGGCTACCGGTAAACCCAGGTACCGGTAGGATGCGGCTACTGGTAAACAGCAGCTACCGGTAGAACGATCTACCGGTAATCAGCAGCTACCGGTAGACCGGCTACTGGTAGGCAGCAGCTACCGGTACACCGAGCTACCGGTAGGCAGCAGCTACCGGTAGACCGAACTACCGGTAATCAGCAGCTACCGGTAGATCGGCTATCGGTAGACTGGCTACCGGTAGGCAGCAGCTACCGATAGACCGAGCTACCGGTAGGCAGCAACTACCGGTAGACCGAGCTACCGATAGGCAGCGGCTGGGGGATAAGTCACCTTGACCTCCCGGAACACCTGCAACACCACATTTTCACAAAGTAATGGACCAGGGAGGTTCGGGCCATTACATTTTATATATATAAAATTTCAATGTAGAAATAAAAAATGATCCTGAAAAAATAAAAAATTTATATTCAATTAGTTTTCATTTCTAATTAATTTTTTTTGAAGGAATTAATTTTAGAAAAAATATGTGTTATATTTTCATAATATACATCATTTCAATCAATCCCACAATTCCCCAAATCAATGATATTACTATAATAATTTAGTAATAATATTTAAATCATTTTCAATATGGAATGTTGTCGATGATGCTAAATTTAAAAAGACTACAACTATAAAATCATGGGGTCATTTACTCTCCCCACCATAAATAAATTTTTTCATCACAATTATAAATTATTCAAAATAAAAAGTGGTCGATAATTGAAAATTCATTTGTGTGAGATGAAAATTAGAAATGGGCTTAATAACATATCCTCTTAGTAAGAGGGAAATGGAAATGCACATGTCACCACAAATCAAGGAATTAAAATGTTAAAATATTTGTACAAGGTGAAAATATTTGTGTGGAAGAATTATCTAACTATCATTTTGTAATTGAGAGTGACAGATATTATGGTCATTAAAATGTTAAGCATCACACAATCATAAATCATATTATCAGATAAAAGAACATTTTTAGATAAAAAAGAAAATTATAATGATACCATTTTTGATCCCAAAATATTTTTCTTATAAGTAAGAAATTCATATAACATATAGACAAGAACAAGATAATGTAAAATTAGTTGATTACTTTTTAGGTAATAATAATAATTTCATCCTTTATTTGTGCTTCAATATTTTTTCAATTTATCCCATCTATATATAAATGAATGATAAAGATGTATTTTTCAGGACTGACACACTTGTTACGAATCATATTATTTTAAGTCATTCCGTCTCCCTTTAAAAGTTTACTGAACCAAAATTTTTAGCACATGGTTTCAATGAGAAATAACTTCTTGAGAATATCTTTATCTATTCCAGAAGTAGATAAACATAATTCCCATCTAAAACAAGTTTTCCCATATACAATGATGATAATTTATACAGAAGGATATTAAATTTCCAAAAACAACATAACATAACATTAACATAATAAGGTATCACTTACTACCATATACCAAATATGTGATTATCTTGATCTCCTTTAATTGTTTATAAAAAATCAAACCTAACCAGAGTAACATTCTTAGGTTGTTTAATATACTCCTTCACTCCAAACATCTAAAATACTATATAAATATAACATAAACCAAAAAATCACAACGAAAATTTATGGTCACCAATAATATCCCATAACCATATATTTTTTATAGTCACTACATTAGAAGAAATTTTATGTTTATCATTTCCAAGTTATTTGTTATCAAAAGATTAAACAACCACTAAATAACTTTTCTTTGTACCATTCCACACATTCATTCAAATCCATAATGAAAAATTACTACATTAAAATCCTTATATATCACATGATTATTATAACTGATGAATTATTTAATTTATACTCATATAACATAATTGTTTATTCCAAACACTAGAATATTAATCTTTTCTATTAGTTTGAGGTAGTTTCATTTTCGTGAGTACGATCTAATTGAATATTATGAGCTATATTCCATGGATGTTAGGTAACTTCATATAAGTACTGTCTCATATCCTTATAGTCGAGCAATGATAATGGGAAAAAAATTTCTTACCCTTGAAATAACTAGAATGGTGGACATTCTCTATACATCTAAAGCAAACTAAAATTCTTTTTAATTAGTATATAGGGTGTTTCCTTTCACAAGTATCAAACATTTTCAAAATTCTTAATTATATTATTCCCATTATCTATTATTTAATCCACCACAAACATCATCTCTTGTATTACAATAATATTATATGACATTATGAATTAATTCTATTTATTTGTATGTGATGATATTATATCTTCAAATGATGAGAAATTTTTGGAAATTATTCCCAAGGAAAGAATAGTTTTAAACCATTATAGAATCAATAAATATTGTTCAATGGATTACATATTTATTTTTCAAAATACCAATCTAAAATTGTAATTCTTTAATTATACATTGTGATGATTTGGAAATCTTTTTGATTTAGGCAGAAGAATTGCTTCTCCATATTAGATCACTATACATGAGAAACATAGTTTTCAAGGAAAATTCCCATATAATCCCTTTATTCCATATTTTTATTTCCTACTCTACCATTTGTTAATTAATGACCACTAATGATGTGCATCTCTGAATAGACGATAAATTTTCTTAATAACCCACTCCCTTTCATTACATCCCAGAGCATGAAATATTTTTTTCTATGTATCTTATTCACATCTATGCTAAAAATGGATTTTTAATCCCATTGAATGATAGAGTATGTTATCAGATAATGCATCCTAGGATTCTTAATCCATGTTATGGATTAGAATACTCCATGTTGGTGTACTTATTGTGGAGGATAGGGAATATTAATTGAATATTTTTTTCATTTGTTTATTAATTTGGACCCACACATTAAATTGATTACGAATAATCATAAAATACAAAAATATAATGAATGGATGTTTGAGATTATGGTTATTTAATTTTTCAAGACCCGTGAAATAGGGTATTTATTATATAATTTATATATACCTTAAATTGCACAATTTTACTATTCACAAAAAATTCTACCATTTTTGAAATATATCAAAATTTAACCCTAATAATTTTTCAATTTGAATAATTAAAAATATAACACCATTAAATAAAAATACATTCATAAATATGAATATATAAATATTTAATTAAATTTATCAATTTTTTTTGAAAAATACTAAATTTAATAATATAATTAATTTTATAACATATTAAAAAATTAATTTAGGCATCAAAAATTTATGTTATAATCATTCAGATACAAATAAAAAAATTCAATACATTTTATTGACTACAATTTCATTTTAAAACATAATATAAATAAATAATCTGAAAATAAATATTTATGGCTTCTAAAAATATCAACTGTTGAGTAATAATTTCTAAAAAAAATTATTTCATATACTATGATATATTTATGTAGAATTAAAATTGTTATGTTTACTATGTTTTATTTAGAATTTCATTGTTGAGTGTATTGTTATATTGTCCATATTACTATTCGTAAATGATATATTGTTATTCCAATTGTCACAATATTATATGTTAAATTGATACTTATTATAAAAATAAAAAAAGGAACCAAATAAAATTTTACATTATGCTTTAAAAAATAATGTATTCCTTTCTAATGTATAATTTTTAAAACTGTCAAAATATATATTTTCAACATGTTCACTACTAAAATGTGGTTAAGCTATATTGAGAAAAATATATAAATTTTATATATAGAATTTTTTTTATTCATATCTTATGTATCAAAATATATTTTTTATTAATGAAATGTTATTTGGATTAATTTATAATATATTAATTTCTCTAATATATTAAAATAATAGTGATTAATTATACTATTCATTTAAAATGTATTTTTGATTTCAATTTTTTTATTAAAATATTTCCTTTAAATTCTTTTTCATTTCATTTATAATTACATGATAACCAATGAATTATTTTAGTAAACATTTTTAATGTATATTTTAATAATATACTTAATCTCATTTATTCCCTCCATTCCAAGCATCTATGTGATAACAAAGATAGTCATAAAATAATACTTAAATCATTTTTTTAATATTTTGTAAGGAATCCATGATTTTAAATTTAAAAGGCGACATACTATAATATATGGGGGGTGTAACAATTCATGTCAATTACAAGTAAGTGGTATTAATGAATTCATCATTATTATTGTTTAGCTCATATAATTCTGTCCCCATATTCATAAGAATAACACAAGGAATATTCCTTAATGATAAATAATGTATTATACTCATCCCACTTCCTAGATTGAGATTTTCATTATTCCTAATGTTCATTAGAAGTGCCCCCCATCGATCATTTTTTCATCTAAATAATGAACCAAAAAAATGAATTTTTTATCTCATTAGAACATAAAAAATAGAAATAATGTTATAGTGGTACACATTCATTTCAAAACATATGATGGAGTAGATGACCCAGTTAAATAATGTAGATTCTCCTTAATTATGTAATCAATCAAAGTTTTTCCCATCTTTTCCCATTGAGAAGATTAACATGAATCGTATCTTTTTTATTACATATATGAATAAAAAATATTTTTTATTTCATATCCCATAAAAGTTGGTTTCCCTAGAGTAAAATCATTTAATTATACTTCCAAATAATTAATAACACAATTTCATTGTCTTACATCAAATGATTAAAACTAATAAACATATTTTGAAGAATAATTGTCATAGTTAAAACTAGACATTTAGCATGGAAGTTTTATTGGATTTATACATAATAAATCCCTCTTTTGTATATATAAAACCTTCAATTTAAGATATGTAATTCAAAGTCTCTACTAAAATATTATTATGGTTTGATATAATATGAATTATCCTCTATGTTTTTTGAAGAGTTTTCTAACACAATTCTACGAATATTTAATAACATTGTCCTCTGATAGAAACTATAGAGACTAATAACTTTCATATACCTATATAAAATCATAATATTTTTTTATTCAATTATTTTGAAAAATACATTCATGATAACTATAATTTTTTCATTCCAGATGAGTTTAAATGTAATATATTATTATTTCTTGACTGATATTCATCGTCTCATGTAAAGATTTTCCCATGTATTATTATTTAGAATAACCACCATAAAAACAATCTTGAACACCCATAAAAATATAATAAATAATTGTTGAACATAAAATCTAAATAAGGTTAAAAAAGATATTTATATAAAAACATGACAATAAATTGAGAACAAGTGTATGAGAAAATGATCATAACAATTGAAACTATACAAAACATATCATAGGTCTAAATATTATGTCATAGAATAAATCATGTATATTTATGGGACATTAAACACAATAGCATTCTTGAACAAAATTTAAGATAATATAAAATTGGCATAAGATATATGTTTTTGGCATAAATAGAACTGTATATAATTGTTTCCTTAATAGTCAATGTTCAAACCATGAATATCATATTGGATTTAGTATACACCACAATCATTTATATCATTAGTCAATATTCAATCCCAATATAATGATAAATTTCATGTACCAATAGTGAACATGGTTAATTCAACATTACATTCCTTATTATCTCATTAGATACCCATCCTTACATAATACTATGGAGGGATATATAATTACAGAACAACCCATATCATAATTTAAATTATACCAATGTTTACAATTAGATCCTAAAAATTTATCATAGAATAAACATTTAAATTGAAAATGGTTTCACCAAAATATAATAATTTATTTAAACCATCGCACTTTGAAAAGAAATATTTTACATAAATTATTAATAATAAATTTTATAACAAGTGGGAATGAAATGATTGTTTTGAAATCATCCTTAAAGAATCATCATCATAATATATCCAAAGAAAGATGGTGTATGGTATCATTGGATTATAACCCCCATAAATTTTATGTAACATATATTGTTGTTATTGTAGATTAATAATTTTATTAAAAGTCTATTAGAATATTTACAGGAAAAAATACACCATTTTGTGATGAAAAATTATTTAAAATTAGAAATGTTATTCAATATTATCGAAAAAAATTTATTTTAATATAACATATTTACATTAATTTGTAATATTAAAATTATTGTGAGGTCTAGATGAAATCAATTTTTCATAATTCTATGTACTTTTTTAGTGATTTTAATCATATTTTTTGAAATAATATTAATGTTCATCTTTTTGAAAATGATGATAATATTTATTTCTTAACAAATTATTTTGAAAAAAATCAAATCATGTGTAAAAATTATTTTATGAAATCATATTATAATATTAAAAAAATATCCTGAATTTCATTTTTTATGACATGTATATAGATTAAGATATAATTTCATATTGAAGAATGATAAAATGTCATTTTTCCATAAAACCAAATTTTACTCTATTGATATCATAATAATAGTATAATTAAAAGGATCCATGTAAAATCGATAAATAAACATATTATAACTAAATTAATGGTATTAATGAGAGCTAAATTCCTATCTTTAATCAATAGAAACGTAATATTAAATTATCCGTTTAAAAATATGTGATTGTGATATAAAAACATTAATAGAGTTCAACTTCCATACAATTGAAATATTATCGAATTTATAGTGAGAATAAATTTATCATAATTCTGTTAAAATGACTTCTATATATATAATAAAATATATGAACCACTTCTGACCATTTAGAGCCCATTTATTAAAAATTCCACATTAAAATCATTTTATCTTGGTGTAAACTATTTAACTATCTATTAAAATTGTAGTTGGGTAGTTTTAGTCCTTGTAAATTGATAATGGTTACATAATATACATAATTTTAATAATTATAAAAATATAATATATATTTACAATTAATATATTTAGAATCAACAATAATATGATGATTTAGAAAAGTGAATTTCACTATTCGTGGAGATAGTATGATGTATATACCGAAAAACATTGTTTAGATTTTTTTAATTATAGAAAAAGAAATTGTTAAATATGAATTAAACAATAAATAATCACTATTATATTATATATATAATATATATAGTTTTGTTTACATATTTATAATAGTACAATTATTATGGTGATAAAAACAAATTAACCAACCGTGTGGAGATAGTAAGCCACACATACTCAATAGAGGTATTTTTAATTTTCTAATCATTGTAAAAGATGTAGACAATGATTTAAAATAATCATAATAATATCTTATAATATTTAAAAAATTACATTAATTATAATATTAAATAAAACAAATAGTTATATTAGGTATAATAAGAAACAAAATTTCATGTACTTAGTTAAGTGTTTTACATCATCATTGAGATACCACAATTGGGTTAAATCCAATTACATTAACTAATGTTTTTTAAATCATATGATTTTTAGGAATTGGGAATCTAATAATGGAAAATAATATTTTTGGTATTTTATAATCTAGATATCTCAAAATGAGTGATGAATATAAGAGAAAAGGATCTTTATTATACGTGACAGTAGTTAAAGTATTTGAATTTAATAAACAATTAAATTAAAATACACTCATATTTTGTATAATGGGAAAAAAAATACGAGATACCCAAAAAGTATAATTTTATGTCTAAATAATCTCATAAGTTAATATTTAGACATATTTGGTGATAAAGAAACCCTTATTTATTTTAATTAACCATTTTCTAATTAATTTTTACCATTGTAATCCCTTTTGATAGTTGACACAACAATAATTATTTATACTCTTAAAGGGTCATTAATGATAGCAATAATGAAAATATTAATATAAAAGGGACATGGGTGTTATCTTCAGTTCTATACATTTAACATGGCTAATGAATGGTTTTTTTTAATTTAAATCATTTTACATAGCAATGATTATTTCAAGGAATTAGTTTTTGGAAGTTTGTATTTACATTGACATTCATGTCATCAATATTCTTATTGAATAATAATTTAAAAAATTCCGACATCTGAAAATGATATATTAATCATTATAATTTGTGAAATATAATAATTAATCATATTATAATACTTTTTTATTTTAAAATCATTTATCTTATTTTATATTAATGTAATAAATATTCTCTAGTGTGGAGTAAGAGTTAAGAATAATTATTAAACCACTAAAACCTAAAAATAAAACATCACCACCAAAAAGGAAAATATTTCATATAAACATTTCAATTTAAAAAACACATCTATTTATGCTTATGAAAAAAAGATTATAGATATTAAGGTCATGATAATTAAATTTTCTATTTATTATTTTCTTAAAAAAATATAATTTTAAAATCATTGAGAAATTCCCCCTGATTACATATAATTTAGACTCTGATTATATGATAGAACTTCTCTAATCCATCACAATAAATGGATGTTTTATAGATATTTAAATAAAATTATTGTTAAGATTTTATATATAGATATTCATATTCAATATGAATATGTAATTTCTAGTCTATAATGTTACACTAAATTATAGTACATTTAGAATAGTGTTTGTGTGTATTACAATCAAATCAAATAAATTTTTTATTTTTTTGAATAAAATATTCCCAAAACAAATCTTTGTGTTGGTATCTGATCAGTGGGTTTGATGACCCCATAAAATGATATATTTCACCTTTATATAGGGTAAAGATAACTAAATCAATAAAATAGTCCATTATACAGTCTATTTGGATGGTTTAGAGCCTTTCATCCTTTGGAATGAGGTCTTGTTCTAGGAATATTGATATGCTGGGGTGTTCTACTGTTTTTCATTATTTTTAAGAAGGTGGTGATTTTTTCCCTTAAATTTATAATATGATTTTTTGACCACTGATTAAAAAGGATATCTTCTAGAAATAATACTCAATTTATGATATTTTTATTTGGGCAGTGGTATATTAATACACATCTGATATCGCTGATATACTATGATGTGGATGATTATGGGGGTGGTGTTTTCACTTGATGAATAAGGTATATATTTTGATTTTTTATTACACATAAAAAGTTCATTATCCTATATTTCATTGGATTTTTTTGTGATTGAATGTCAGTTTCATTTGTAATTAAATCAATTACAACATCGACATCTACGGATCTGTCATTCATTATTATTTTGGGTGGTTATATAGTTTTACCCTTGTTTTTTCAATGAGTGAAAAACCATTCCCTATAATATTTTGTTGTATCCTACTTTTTATTTTGATAAACATCCTACGTTGAATCCTTTTTTTAAATATGATTTTTTATTGTTGATGGTGAATAAATCAAATAAAATATCCTTAGGTGTGCTCTTGTGGGCTTGAAGCCATGGTTATTAACACAAAGTTCATTCCATATGATTCACATTTGATTGTTAGTGAAATATGATTTTTGGAATATTAATCACTTAAGGATAGAAATATTTTGTATTTTATACCATGTATCATTTTACCTTTTATATTAAAATAAATATTTTAAATTTTTTGTGGTATATAGAGATGTCATACTTATATCATGTCATTATTTTGTTTATACTGTAAATAGTTAGAGCGATAGTGAATGTATATATTTGTACATTTGAATAGAGTTGAATATTATATACTCCCCATAAATTTATCATCATTTGTTTCTATTTAGGAGATCATTTATTATTGGGGTGGTCTTGGGGTATCACAATCAACCTACCACAACTCTTGGTTTTTTCCATATACATAAGGTCATATAATTTTTGTGTCATATTGACATGGTCTAGTAATGGTATTATAGAGCTAGGTATCTTATGTGTTTTGGTCTTGCCCATGTTGAGGAGTAGTTAATAATGGTTCTTGGGACAATTTATAAAAATAATGAACCCAACATATGAATGTAGTATGAAACATTTTAATTTAAGGGATATAATAAATATTTATTGATCATTAGTGGTTAATGAAAATTTTTAGAGGATTTTTTAATAGGTCTACACCTCAATATAGTTGTTAATGAATTATTTATACATAGAGTGACATAATATTTTTCGATATTTCTCTTAGTAATTGGGATATTGATTAAATTTGGAATTTTTTTAATGTGGTATTGATTGGACCATTTGTGGAAAATGGAAAACACATTATTAATAATATTTTTGGGAGCATAATGGGTTTCTTTTATGAATATAATTTTTTATGAATAAATCAAAATTATCTATGTACGATAGTAGTGATAAGAATGTGATCTCGGTAGCCATTAGGTTATCGTTTTCTGGTAAGGCTGTTAACTCCCTCATGAATTAGGTAATGTAGAATGTATACCTTAGATACTATATAGAGTATAAATACTCTCTTATTATTAACTTGGGATCCATGGCATGTGAAATAAATATCATGGAGTTGGTAACTCACTTATAAATGTGATAAATCATGGGTAAAAATCCACCATAATATATTGTGGAGTTTTGAACTCCCAAATGAATAACGGTGTGTGTTGTATTATATGTCAAATTTTTAATCTTATATTCATCCATGTGGTATATACATTACCAACATCGACGATGTTTTAGTTTCATAGAAGGTGGGGGAGTTAGAACTTTTTTACATGATACTGAATGGGTCAACCGTCTATAGTAGTTTCTTCTCCTAATAATATGTGGTGTTGTTATAGAAAATCTTATTTAAAAACCACTTGATATTTAAGGTGTTTGTTTTCTATTTGTGGGTATGGTACTCCACTTGTTATATGGAGATTGTCAAATATCCATGGGTTTAATATGTGTATTTGGGATGTTGGTTATCCACTGTGGATACAAGAATACAATCTACCCATATTAAGTACATTGGTATTCCTTTAAAGGATATTGTAGAAACTCTATTTACCCTATTGATCAAGTGGAATCATGTAATATATTAATTTTAGTACACCACTAGTATAAAAGGATATGTCATAAATTTATAGAGGTCGATGTTCAATAGGATATTTTTTATATTTGTTTCTCCAGTCTAGTTTTGTGCGACATATATTTATTTGGATTAGGAGACCCCTATCTATATATTCGATTACTCTTTAAACTAGTTTATAAACATTAAATTATGTGTGATTATCTAAAAAACAATCATTTTTTGTTTCGTGTGTTATCTAATGTGTGGTTTTTACTTGTTATCTTCATCTAAAGTGTTCATGAAAAGAATGTTCCATTTAGTATTTAATGTGTAACCTATTTGGAACCCTCATTTTGAGAATGAGAAATATGATTATTATGACTAATGTATTTGAATACAGTAATGAATTGGATTGTAAAGATACTACCCCATAATGCATGTGTGGTGGATTTTATATATATATCTTATTCTATGATCAATTAAATGTTTATGGTTTATTATTACCTCCTTGTATGATGTTTATAATGAAAAAAATACAAATAAATCGTCTTTAATATTTTTGTTTCCTCAAATAACATTGGGGTTTATCCACCAGGACCACCTAAATGGTGTTTTACGTCTATTAATTGATTAGATGACACATATCATGTCATGAGAAAGGATCCATGTTCTTTTTATTTGTTCATAGTTTTCTTTCATTGATGGATGAAATTTTCTCATTGTCACATATTTAGTTCTATTGAAATACATACTATATGATTCCAAAAAATTATTACTTTACTAGATAAATCTAATCGAGATTAATATCATCCCCCTTATCTTCCATTAATTTTACACATCTTATATGGAATGGTTTTAAAAAGGTTATTAATAGGGAATAGTTAGGCCTAGTCATGATTTCATTGGTGGTGAATGATTAGTCACTATCCACATATTGGTAGATGGACATATTATTTATATGTTTTATGAAAAATTATTTGGGATTTGTTCTAAATTTATCAGGAATTGAATCCCAAATGATTATAAAAGGAATATTTTTGGACAGTCGGACATATTTATTCACTTTTTAGTGACATTGTATTTGTATGTCATGGTTTTTGTAGAGGTTATATCCTCTATCTATATATATCATGTAATGATTTTTCATTGTGGTATTTTTTTCTTATAATAATCATGATTTTGAAATACAAATATATCACTACTAGTAGAATGCATTACTAGAATTCCATAGTGATAGATATCACAATTCATATTCTGCTATTTTGTGGTGTACATAATGGATTAACCATCTTTATGGAATACCAATTTTAAAATGTAAATATTGAACAATGATGTTGATGTATTCTCTATGAATATCACTTCATGGTGAAAAGAACTATGTTATGTCCTTTGTTTTGAGCATATACATGATATATGTATGATATGGGATGGATATTTTTGTTATTTTACTAAGAGTATCTGACTAGGAAATAGTTTTTATCTCGACATCATGGAGATAATAAATAATTCTAATTGTTTAGTGTGATATATATCAAAGAATATAAATATATTATTTGAGATGTATCGTTTTTTTTATATTGTGGTTATGGGTTTCAGGGTTTTGGGTGGTTGATGACCATACATTCTATGGTGGATGCATCATCTTTTCTATAATGGAAATGAACCACACTAAGATAAATGGTGGACTAATGTCATTATTTATTTTTATAATTTAAATTGTGTGACAATTTATGTTATACCCATTCCATGAGCTAAAAACATTGATTTTTATATTTTTTGGAAATTTTTGAGGACCAACTATAGGCCCTTTTTATGTTGTACTGTTTTTATATCAAGGTTCATAGACTAAATTATAGATTAAATGATATTTTCATTATATGATAGTCATTTGGTGTAACTTTATTATTATGGAGAGAAAGGAACCCTCTTGGAAAAACAATTAGATGAGGAATTTTATCAAATGGATATTTATAGTTAATGGATTAATTTATGTTTGAATTGATGGGTGTATAGTGGTTGGAGGAGAAGTCTATTATTGGATACAGCTGATTAGATAATCAAATTTGGAGTTTTTGATAATTTTTTGAACTTCCCTACTGTGATTTGAGATTGTTTAACATTTATAGAGGAAAAATAATTTTTAACACATTATTAATAATCTAAGTGATTGAAGGTTGGTGTGTTCATATCTATATTTTAGTCTGAATACATGTAAACATATTGAAAATCATATACATAGGGATCTAATGTATCATAATTCCATATTTCGATATGATGTTATATTATAATTTTAATGAAAAATCATTATGAATTATTATTTTTTAGGAATAAAAAATTCAAATGTGTGGTTGATGTAGTGATTATCTGATTCACATGTGGAGGAATAAAATAATTTATGTTTTTTAGATCCATTAAAAATTAGCTAGGGTAGTATAATAATTTCTCAGAGAAAATGAACATGTATATATTTCATGATTGTTAAACAATTAGTTTAAATTTTAATGAACATTACAGTATGTGTTATTTAGAGGTTATTAATATTAAATAATTAAATATCATTTATTATTTCATGTATCAATGTAGATATATCCTGATTTATCTACATATATAAAGTATACATTTTTAGTTGCATCAAAATCCTAAAGCTTAACATATGTGTTTTAGAAATAATTACCATGTACGACGTATTATTTTGAACTTTTTTATGTATTTTATTTTCATATAATTTTACTTACTTATCATGTAATATCACTCATACAAATTATTGGGATCACACTACCCCTTTATTAATGAGATATATAATAAAATGAGAAAGGGAGGCAGGTTAGGCCGCATTATAGTGTATATATCAGAGGTAGGTCATGGGGGAGATGGAATTGGAGGAATCATTTTTGCTTCCTTGATTGATAATTCAGAGAGATACACATCAAGTTAGTATTTTTAATATTCTATTTTCACATAACCTTGATTTTAGAAATTTTTTTAGATTTAAACTAGTACATGATAATTTAATTCAATTGTAAGACGAATTAACAATAAAAAAATATTATTGGGAAACATTTTATGGAGAACACATATGGAAATACGTTTAAAAAGAGCTGTGATGATAGAAAACATGTCATGTATTCATATTGTTGATCGAATGAAAAATATAGTTACCACAAGGTGTGGTGTCATAGTAACACCCTTATAAGATCATTGGTTATAAGAATTATGGTTTATTAAAATAAAAAATCCAAAACACATGTGTAATATATATTGGGTTTAGTAGTACCTTCCACTTTGACCTACATGACATGGATAGAGTAAGAGCACATGACACCTGATGAACTCAAGTTCTTCTGCATAATAGTAAATTTCATGTACATTAGTATTACATCACTCATTTTCTTAAAAACACACACCAACTAATATCTTCGGAATATATTCCTTCTATAGTATAGATAAAATAGTTTACATTTACAATAAAACATTATATGATGGGATCATACCCCAAGATAGGGGATTTTGACGAACATGTTATATAAATCAGGGTGGATTCACTGTATTTTCCCCAACGTTGGATTTTTCGTACATTTACACCCTATATCTTGGTTTTAGGAATGCAGATAGTCCATTGTATATTTCATTAAAAGTGAGTATTTATTTTTAATTATATAACCTAATATTATTTACAAGGGGGTTTTTATAGATCTTAATATTATGGGAATGATTTAGTGAAAATATAGGGATGTTAAATCCCACTAGGTGTATTGCGATTCTAGTTTAGTTGGACTCTTATATGAATTTAGGAGTTTAGTATGACCTAGTTTTTTTCAATTATTTGTATGCCAAATTGGAGGACAACAGAGTCAATAATGTATTTTTTAATAATAATCTTTATATGTTCACTATATTAATTATGGTAATCTGATAGGACATATAGTAAAGCCCAAAAAAAACAAGTGGTTCCAAAATATTATAAACCCCATCGTTGGATTTGGTAAATGAGGATTAGTGTCTTGGATGTTGAATAAAAAATTGTATCCCATTTTATGGGTCTTCTTGGACTATGTATATTAAAAAATCCATCATTTTACTTATATTATTATATTATTTTAATTATAATTATCCATCAGTTACAAGACATGAACCAAAAATTCTATTGTCATTGGATGATTAGATACATAATTAGAAACAATTAAAACAAAATAATAATATATTTTATTTAATAGTAATAATGATCTCCTAAAAACAATTGAGCCCTAACATATGCATAATATAACCTGGGAAATACCTAAACAAATTAATGAGGTAAAGTTTCTAAAGAGGTAATAATCATATGATTAATGATTAATACATTTGTTAAAAGGCATGACTTGATGTTATAAATGCATAAACATATGGAATCATAACATAAATAACAAGGTTTCATATAATCATAGTAATGTGGAAAAAACAAAAACAGGTCATAATCATGTTTTAAGGCTCATTGCTTATAGGGAGGTATGAGTCAAGGCCCACCTATAGGATCGCCACACATGAAGCAATAGTCTAGGTTAACCACCAAGATCATTCCACATTATGTCCCGTGGGACTAAGCATTTCCCTTTGAATTATATTACTATTTTTGTGAGACTATCATATCATTGATAGGACAATGTTTTCCATATGAAGGATCATACATACATAATGACACAAAAACATAAGGGTTACCCGTGGAATGAATTAGGTATCAAAATAATGTTAAAAGGCTAATCAAAAGAGAAAGTCATAATGGTGTCAGGGAAATAATGGATTTAAATTATACACAGACATTCATAATTGAAAATTGACATTTATATTGATAAATTATTTCAAAAATTATTGAAACATGAAAATATAGTACTGATGAGTCATTAGAATTTATATATTTTAGTGGTGTTTAATTGAATGATTTCAATATTCAATAATACAGAAAATTAATAATTGTTTTTTATAAAACACGAAATGAAACAAGATATATATTCAACTAAAAAGTAGTTAATATATAAAAAAGGGTGGATAAAAATATTTTATGTATTTCACATGAATATGGATAAGAAAATGAGAAGTACCATTAAATCATGCTTTCTTGACAAGTAGAATTGTGAGGGGTCCTTTTTAAAAAACTTATTTCCAAATAAAGGATAGATGAACATATCAGGATAGGTGTATTTAGAAAACGTAGACATAAATTCAATTAAATTTTTAAAAATTAATAATCATTACACTGTTTGAAGGAGAGAGAAATAATAACAAAAATAATAATTGTGGTTTGGAAAAATCCCATAACATCGGCCTGAAAATAGTCTGCACATGAAATTAATAAAATGGAAAATCAATATAATTCCATTAATTAATTATTTAATAAAAATATATAAATTTTTTCAATTTGATATTGTTTTATAATATTAATTTATGGAATTTTTGGTGTGTTATGAGATTCAATTTCATCATTCGATAGTGTTGGATTCCAAGGTTTTCATGATTAGTTTACATTTATACTTGTATAGAAAATAATGTAAAATGAAAATGGTTGTCCATTAATAAAATTATATTTTATTAATGAACATACTGATTATTAAATGGTTATATATTATATATGATTACTTTTTGTGAGGATGAATCATTATATTAGACCGTAGATATATTCATTGGAGTTATTTATGGTGGGGTTTTTATCATCAATAAATATTTTCTTAATAAATATTATTATTAATATTTTATTTTAATAGAACATTTTTACAGAATAATAAATACAATAATATTTTTTTTTTAAAAAAAACGGTTTTATGACCTATATATAAGGAGTTAATGAAAATTCAACACACTTTAATGTTGAATGTGATAATTTAACATGACAAAAATGATTTTTGTCTTTTTTTAGACAAAAAAGGATTGAAAAAAGAAATGATGATGGATTATTCCACTTACATCATAAAATTATATTTTATGTGATATACTAGAGGTAACATGCCACTTGGATAAGGGTAGGTGATGAGATAATATGAAAATAATAAAAACTGAAAGAAAATAAAAGAAAAATAAATGAGTTTTACCTCTTCAATTATCCTCCATTAGAACATATATAGAGAAACTGGTTTTGGTATTTTTTTTATGAAAAGAATATCCTAAACATGGGGAAGGGAATTAGTAAGAGTATTGTTCTGAATTTGTACAAGGATCAAATCATTGAATGAGCGAGTAGAAGAGGGGTTGTGGGTGTTAGTTATAGAGGACGAGAGGGTGTTTTCTCATTATTTTATTCATTAGTTTATTTTTTTCACTCTAGACTACAAATAGTGATTATTTCCATACTATATAAATAAAGTAAAGAAGTTTAAATCGATATTATGGTTCTTAAACCAATTACTACACAATTAATTGACTATTTAACATAAAATATATATATATACAAAAAATTACCCCATCACCAAAACATCAACTATTTTAAAAAAATATAAAAAATTAACCATAACTATTTTATTGTTATTATTATATATAAAATAACTCTATTTTTTTAAAAAAAAAATTATAAATAAGATAAATATAAATTTTAATACTCATAAGAAAATAACATATTAATTTATGAATACATTATATGAAAGAAATATACATCTAAATAAATAGCCAGAAGGTTCGAGAGACAGGAGAAAGCCTGCTCCCAACAAATTATTATAACAAAAAGTAAATAGTACAAAGCAACTCAAAAACAAGTATTATTACAAATCCGAGTATGTAAAACACTATCCCTATCACTGTAGAAAAAATTATCACAATAGGTTGTAAGGTGAAGGACCAACTAGAGCTAGCTTCCATAATGCCCCTTTTAGAAAGAGCATCAGCAGGTTGGTTTGATTCTCGATTGAAATGGGATAAATTCAAGAATTGTTGTTCAACAAGATTAAGGTGAGAAATCCATGAAGACATCATCATCTAGGGAACATTATGGGATCGATCTTTCAAAATAATCATAGCAACAGAGGACTCTGACTCTAGCCAAACTCTATGCCAACCATAATGGACTACATACCTGATTTCATTAATCATCGCCCAAAGTTCCGCCTCAATTACATGATCATATCCAACGTAAAAGAAGAAGAATCCTTTAATGATGCCCCGATGAGTTCAGAAGACCCCTCCACAACCAGTAATATCTGGTGCACCAGAGGCCACCACATCAACATTCACCTTCATCCATTCAAAGATAGGTGGAATCCATCAGATAAACATGACCATTAAGGGCTTCCATTCCCTACCACAAACACCAAGAGCTCTCAAATTTATAAATCTAGATACATCATTGTGTAGGGAACCAGTTTATAATGTTGAAGCAAGTTTGATACTTCGATGCATCAACAGAACACCATCTCTAAAAGAAGGCTTGATGTTATTGAACAATGTACTATTCTGAGATTTCCAAATAAAAGAGAATACTGAAACAATAGTAGATAGGAACAAAGAATTCACTTGATAAATAAAAACAGTTTTGAAAGATAAGGTAAAAAGTGAATCCACAGATCAGATATCGAGGGAACATTGAAAAACCTACTGCACATACTCTCATAACCGAGTAGAGAAGTGAAATTGTATGAAAATATGTGAAATTGTTTCATCACTGTTGAAACAGAACTGACATACCGATGCAAGACTGAAACCATTACGCTATAGCACACATTAGAGGGGCAGTCTGTTTTTTCAGATTCTCCATATAAGAAGCAGGTCACTGGGTGGAATAAATGGTCTCCTTAATGCTTCAAGCCATGCGGGAAAATCAGTGTTCACTCTAACAAACATAATATAACAGTCTAGAGCAGAGAAACTGCCAGTAAGAGAAGGCTTCCAAATTAAAATGTCAGCATTCACATATTTGTAATCAGTGAATTCCAACCAAAGGTTATCTAGAATAAGATTAAGTGCAGTAGCATTAACATTTAGTTCATTAATAGACAGGTTCCCAAGATTTTCTGGGATAGAAACATAGTCTTTGAGAGGGGATGACAGCCATGAAGTGCTCCAGCTGTTGAGGTGAGAACCATGACTTACTATCCATTTTTAATGATACATGAGTCTTGAGAAAGAATAATTTATTTAAGACCATATAGTTGATTTTATGTATAGACGCATTCCTTTCTATAATCTGGAAACAAACCTGTCTACCAAAAATTCAATAGAGAAATCAGGGTTTGCAAGAAGTATCCAAACAATGTTCTAGATAAGAGCATTATTAAATGTTTTGACATCCTTAATACCCATTACTCCCATCTTAATAGGCTTGATAGACATTTTCCATGCAACAGTTACAAGTATTTTCTATTGAATGGAGCTGGTCCATATAAATATTCTGAACTAGACACTCAGTTCCTTAAGGAGAGCTGCTGGCCATCTATAGACCGAGAACGAGTAGACAAAGCTGATGACGTACTCAGGACATTATAATGTCCCAGATTTTCAATGTAATTTTTTTTTGAAAATTATATGGGAATATTTCAAGACTAGGTACTAAGAATGATTGTGAATATGAGGACAGGGGTTCCCAGAATAAATGTTTTCACAATTTTTATATTTTTTAAAAATAAAATTCTTTTCTCTTGTGGTATCTTTTAAACGAGTGCTCATATTCCAAATATGACGGAATTGTTATGTTCAATGAAGTGAGTTTTTCATTTTCCAGACCTAAATTTAACCAGCGTGGGATGAATGTGCAAAATATTTTTCAAATGTATTATATAATAATAAATATAATCCTGAAATATTTATATTATTTATCTTTTAATGTTTGTTGATGACGCTGAAATGTTGTGACACAACGACAAAGCAGTTGTTTCCTTTCATAAATGAAATTTCATGGAAACACTATTTCAATGAGAAATAGTAATTCTAAAACATGAAAGTAACCATTTTTATAGATATAGTATTGTGATTATTGATCCTTCCGTATGAATGTTATAGGATATTTTAGCGATTTCCTCCAATTGTAAATGGACGAAATTCGATGAACAGTGAAAGAATTCAGATAACAAACAGACGATTGGGGATTAATGAATGATGATGGTGAAACTCAATCATTCTTCAAACTCATCTCGAATCATCTCATTAGGCTATTATTTTTTTCATGATTCCTTTCCATGTCCTTATAATTACCGACAGACACATTTCAACCCACGAACATGTTTACTAGTGGATCGCTCGTTCTTGAAGAATGCTTAAAAAATTTGGATTAAAGGAGATAAATCATATTAAATATCATCCTTTTCGTATTTCATATTTCTGTTTAAATGAATGTACCATGGCCAAAATTAACAAGGTGAAGAATCGTTCTAAGTGTGTTCTTGTTATTATCTATTTTCCCTGTTCTTTTGTTCTTTATCAACAAACCCACATGATCATGAAATATTTTTCAGGGTGGTTCCAAAAATGATAGGATCCCCAGATTGGTGGAGAGAAGATTCGGAGTAAATGGTTGTGAAGGAAATTAGCCATGGATCATGAATTAATTCTCAATTTGAGAAATGGTCCACCACTATTATAGTGGAGACCAATATAAGTGGATCCACTGATGGGGTGTGGTAGTGACAGTGGGGGAACACGCTGGAAAAACCAACCAATAGAAGGAATTAGCTAGCTCAATGAATGGTGTATGAGGACCCCATGGCACCATGGCCTTGGTGGTGGATATGTTTGCCAAATCGACGGCTGAATGTTGTCTTCAAATAAATTCATAGGAGTTCGTGTGAGGTGGTGAAAGTTCACATTCGAGTTGGATCATGGCAGGATCTTTCGGAAACCTCCGTGGGGTGATTCCTGCAGTGGGAAAACATGTTGAACGCGGTGGTCGACCGTGTTGAATAGGCACGAACGTGGCACTATCCATGTCCCAGGGATGAAATGAAAAACTCGAGTGGGTCAGGTTAGGGCTATCAAGCCTGACCGACTTTGGGTAGGGGAAAAGTGAGGTGGGAAAGACCCAGCAGGTCTGGTCAACCAGAAAGCATGGGTCGGTCCGTTGGGTCTGGTCCAGAGAGACCTTGGTCAGTCCGACTGGACGTAGTTATACCATACCCAGTCCCAACCATAACCTTTTCAGAAAAAATCATGTTACTTTTAAAACATATTTCTTTATGAAGATCTATTTTTGATTCTATCACCCTAGCGATATGGCCTTCATTTTGAGATTGAAAAGTTAGTTTTCATGAAAGTTATCATATGGAATATTTTCTCAAGGTGGATGTCTTCTGAAAAAAGCATCCTATGGATGGAATCAGGTGGTTGGAAATGACCGAGATACTATGTGATTAGATAGATTGAATTTCTAAGCTAGGATAACTGTGTTATCTAGATATTTTTTCCTACGATGACTAAATTAGTACTCCCATATCACACTAGGGTTCAGGTCATCTACTATTTGAACACACTCTGTGTGTTACCAACACTTTGTATGTTATCTACACTTAGTGTGTTACATACACTCTATGTGTTTGACACTATCTGTGATTCTTACACTTTGTGTTTTAGATATTCTACCAGTGTTACTACATGAGTGTACTATGAGTTCTTATGAATAACTTATTTAGGTACCATAGACCTACATATGGTGTGAGCTGACTCTAGTGACTCTCTTATCTGTACCTCTTAGAGGTTACACATCATGTGAATCTTTGGTAGTTTACATGGTGCATTTCAATGGGTTCTTTTTTTTGTATACATCATGTGATTCCTTTTGGTGTACATTGGGTAATTCCAAGGTGGTTTGGTTTTCATACTAAGTATTTTTTTACAAAACCTTACATGGAATTCAACCGTATGTGTCACATATTCTTTAAATGATAAAAAGTTTGATGGAGTCCATGATGGGCAAGTGATAGATGGTGCATCAGGGTGACCAGAATGATGTGGTAATCATATGAAAAATTTAGAGAGCATATTCTGCCTATCTTTCAGGGAGGGTCTTCTATAGATGATACCAAAAAATCTTGTAATTTTTATTTTCATTTGGGCTCGTATTCTAGAAAATTTAGTTTTGTGTTTGTACAACTATTATCATTGGTTTCATTATGGGGTTATAAATTTGTTTACTCAAAGACTTCAATTTTGGTACATTAGTTTTGGAATGGGTGATTTTGTGTAGGATTGTAAGAAAATTACTCCCTTTATAGTAATTTAATACTCAATGATAGTCCCCATCCCCAGGCCTATGGGACACGAGTTGTGGTAGATCCAACACAGACCATAGTTGAGGGTTCATGATAATGTGGTTTAAAAGGGTGGTCTGTTTTACATTTATTGGGGGGATTGGTGTAATGTGTTTTGAGTTCCACATTCAAGCAAGGGAACCCGATGTTGGTGTGACAACCAATGTATCCATAAAACAAGACCTTGAATACAGATTTCTGATATGGTACAAGAAAGAACTAGTTCATGGGAAATTATTAGTTCAAGAACCCTAGATAAATTGAGCCTGATCTCATGTCCTTCTTGTGTTATAGTCATCTCACAAGGTATACTATATTGATGACTGTAAAACAAGATTTTTTTCAAGATGCCTCCATGTAGAAAGTCATCTAGGAATACATTTTGGGACAATGAGGATGGCCCACTAAGTTATGTGGCACTATTGTAGGGATTGTTTCTAGTGATAGCACCTCCATGTGGTTCACTAGTGTCGCAACCACCTAAAGAGTATCACTTCTTACCCATGATACCAATAAAGGATGCACACATTCTTATTACATTTCATGTTATTCAGAGGCAGTGGCCTCTTAGGATCCGAGGTGAGGCATATCCTCATAGAGCTAATGATTTCACGGAAGCTATTACTGGAGTCTTCCTGTTGTTGAAGATACCTCCCAACCAAATGTATGTATCATATACAAGTCTTATTAAGGTCCTGGTGGGAGACTTTTGATCCTAATGACATCGACACCTATGGATGGGATGATATAATGGGTAGACATCATGAACCTCTCAAAGGAGGAGTTTCTTCCACTGATGATATGCTCTGTGCATATACACGATATAATACACCTGCATTAGTGTTGCCCGTTTGTAGTTCAGTACTCGGTAAGATTCACATATAATTATTGCTACCCCACTGACATGGGGCATGACCCCTTATACAGAAAATAAACCATTTATTAGTGGAATCACTCAGAAATTATGGAATCAATGTTTTCCCATTACATTCCCACACATGATGGGTTGTTTTGAGATGTTCTGGCGGAGAGATTTCAGGAGGAGCTGGCACCGACAATGGTAGCTACCATGGGGTGATATGTCGTGGATTCATCAGTAGTGGGTAGCCGATAGATGATGTAGGTACCCAAGATTGTCAACCATTCTATGATAAGACCCTAGGTTATGTGGTATGTAGTTAGAACCTCCCAATGATGAATGAGTTATCCGAAGGACATGTTGTTCTATACATGCAGTTTTTGAGGGCCTCTGGATAATTAATTCACATATTGTCATATGACCGACTAGGAGATGACTGTTGGATATCCACATAATTTTATGAGGATCATATAGGGTGGTCCATATCGTGGCTGAAGTGACATGGGATTTGGTCGAGTAACGGCCAGTGCATTGGGGATTTAGGTACTATAGCCACCACCACCAGTGCTCCAATATGTGCTCCTAGAGATGGTGGACATGGTAAATCCCACCTTCTGGTGATATAGTCTTATGTTATTGTATCTATAGATATTATTAATGGAAAAATCTATGTTTTAAACAACTATGTTTTAGTTTTTGTAGACACTAGTGCATGTCACTCATTCATTCCCTTGTACCTTGTTCAGATATCAGAGATTCCAGTGGAGTTTTTGGCTCGATACATAACATTATTGACTCCTAGGGAAGGGGATTCGATGATCACACACTAGTTATAGTATTGTGAGAATAATATTATAAGTGATATAGTCATCTCATCTCTACTGGTTGACATTTCAAGGCCTTATGACATCATTTTGGGTATAGACTGGTTATCTATATACCAATCATAATTGACTGTTTTAGTCATAGAGTGTGGTTTGTCCCTAGAGATGGGATCCATTTTTCTTTTACTGGGAAAAATCACATTATTTCATGGTTTGATGGAATAATATTTAGGATCATGTATCCATTCCTCCATTGTTTGGCTAGAATTTCCCTCAAGGTAGTGAAGGATATAAGTCCTTAGTATCCTGTAGTGGTAGCTGAGTATGAGGATGTCTTCTCTAAGGATGTATCAGGAATACTTCCTCGTATGGTGGTATATTTATAAATTTATCCATACCTTGAGACAAAACTGATATATACACCTTCATATCAAATAGCTCTGATTGTGCTTTGTGTGATGAGGGTACAGTTTGAGGACTTATAGTGATAGGGATTAATGAGGTCTAGTTTTTGAACTTGAGCAGTGAACATCCTAGTTTGGATCCATGTATTACATATAGGGGGTGGGTTGAATAATTTATATCCTTTTATTTTTAGGAATCCTTCATTTTTAAACAACCATCTCCTCTGGTTTATGTTTTACTTCCATTCAGAACAGAAACACAACTACAGGAAGACATGATTTACTAGTTTCACTACTAAATAATAGTATCTACATCCTTGGTATAGAAAAGAAAAAATATAGTACTAAACAATATACTAGAAAAAAATCCAATGATGTTGGATAAAATTATTTGGATATGCCCATACACTCATGTAACACATTGAAAACAATCCAATGGTGCGTGTGATCCCTATCATCAAAAATATGGTAATATAATGTTACTGTGCTTCCTGAAAATTATTCAAAAATAAAATCTTTCAAAAAAATTCATCAAATTTCTAAAATTATATTGTAATAACCACCTCGTGAAAACAACTTTCATGCCATTGCCTTCTTGCGTGCCTCCCTACATGCACACCAATCTGCTTGTGTGCCTCCCTACATTCACACCACTATAATTGTACAGCTCACTGCTTGTGCACCACTCTTCTTGTGTGATTCCCTACTTTCACGCTACTAACAAAATGGGAACCATAATTTTGCAAAACTCCCAATTATCATTTCACGTTGGGATTATACACAATAAAATTCTTGTAGAAAACTCCCTACTTGTGCGCAACATACAACTAGCGTGCTATTTTTACATGCGCGCCCATTTTGTGCATAACAAACAACTATCATGCCACTTCATCATACACTATACATTCTACATATTTCGCCATAAAAACACATATTCTCTATAATGTGATGAGATATGAAAATTTTTTATGGTTGAAATTTTTTATAGGTATCTCAATGATGTTGTCTGTGAAGCATGCAACTCACCTTATGAACCTTTCCATAACTTGTGCGCCAATCCATCACATGCACACCACTCTTTAACATACATTCCCCATTCATTCCTTTTTCATATATTTATGTGATGATTTTGACATATTAATTGTGAGATATGTATACTTTTTTTCGACTTGTGCTTGTGTTCCACACTAGAATGCAATTTATACATGTGCGCCAACTTCTTTTCAGTTGTGAAAAACAAATATTTACTCCCCTATCCTTTATAATTACTTCATCACAATTTATCAAAACATTATAAGATTAGTAAAATACACATCAAAAATGAAACATCACAGTTTCCATGACCTTTTACAATGTGATATTGATTTATCTATTTTTACAACAAAAGACATCACATTTTCAATGAAACTTGGTCCCAACAATCTCCTCCTTTGGGTTTTTTGTCCAAAAAGATTCAAAAATCTATGAAATTTATTATTTCAAGAAATTAATTACTTATCCACAATTCTAAGTTTCTGTGAGATAAGTCATCTTAGGAAACCTAAATTTTTAATAGCAACACCATGCTATCTAAAAGTAGTGACTATGAAACATCTTGAGCATATCTTTCCTGGGCTTCATCCTTTTTAAAAAAATAAACATCTTCTATCTATAGCCTTCTTTCTCAGCATTATTTCTCAACATTCTTCACTTCTTAAAATTTCCATGAATAAAAAAACAAATTTATTTCTGACTACCACTCCGAAAATAATTTAGAATATTTCACACACAAACACATGCTGGATTCACAACATACCCACGAATCCCCATTTATTCATGTTTCCATATGGATAAATTTATGAAATAATTCTCCCCCATGGAAACACTATCCAAATGTATGATGATATTTACGTCCTACATAAATAACCAAACCTCTATGATAAGAGGTTGGATACCCATGTTGATCCTATATTTGGAAAATGGTTCATTAAGAAAATTTTTGGTGAATATCTCAGCAACTTGTTACAATGTATGAATATACTTTAGCATCAATTAATTCTCCTCCAAATACACTTCTATGAAGTGGTACCTTAGGTCAATGTGTATTGAATTAGAATCTTGTACCAAGTTCCTTGTAAGACTGATTGGACACTAATTATCATATCCTAGGAGTAAGGATATCTTTACTTAAAAAAGTAGATCATCCATGTGTGTCATCATCCACATTCGTTCGGTAGCAACACGAGGGGTAGAAACAATATCAGTTTCATATGTGCTATGATTCACTAAATACTTTTCATTTTTATAACATTTATCACAAAATTTCTAAATAATGGAAACTCCACCATCTGTGGATAATATATTATCAAAATTTCATGTCCATTCATCATTTCAGTACCTGAAAATATAAATATTTTATATTCCATCATAGCTGATAACTAATTTTTTTGACTATGATATATGTTAGAAACCTATTTTGAAAAATTAAATGTGATTAATTTGGAGTTGTATGCATCCTTGCATAGAAGATACCAATATAAACATTGTCAGGTATTGAGGGATTCAAATATAATAAACTTCCAAATCACTTTTGGAACTCCCTCAGATCAACTTATTTTCATTCTATATATTTAGACAGCCTAGTTCCCAATGATATTGGTGTGGTAATTGGATTTTAATTTCCCATGCCACTCTTCTTTTGATGTTCTAGCATTGTTTTCTTAAGAATGAATCATGTTGTTCCTCTTCTGTAAAATTTGTAAACCATGAATGCTTTCCATTTCTCCCTGCATGGAAATTTCAAATGATGTCATCATCTCCTCAAAAAATAATTCACATGATATTTCATCACTTATATCATTGATAATTTCATTTACAGAGAAAATTACGATGATAGAAAACTCCCAACATTCTTTCATGTAAAGGTTGCTTTCAACTACACCATTTAATAAATTCATCATCCTATGTAATGTATCCAATTTAAAGTAATATTACCTTGTAACATGTTTCATTCCATAGAAATCCTTCATAAAATTGCACACATAACATTAATATTTCCAAATAAGAAATCCACATGGTTGATCAGTGTAAACATACTCTTGAAAATGATAATTTAGGAATGTAGATTTTACATCCATTTGATATAATTTGTAACCTCATTGTATAGAAATTTCAATAATGATTATGATTGTTTTTTTCCATTCCACTAGATCAATGGTTTCATCAAAATAAATTCCTTCAATTTTGGAATACATATAACAAACCTATTTTTCTTGGTTTCATATCAATTCACCTTCATCATTCAACATGTTCTGAAAAACACACATTATACTAACAATGTTCTTGTTGTTATGATTGGGTACAAGTTCCCAAGTATCATTATTTTATATCTGGTAAATCACTTGATTCGAAGCCTAAACCCATTATTGATTCTCAAAATCATCATTCACATTATTTAGTCCCCCATTTGAATAAACGATGTGTGTTTCCCAAATTTTGACATTATTATTATTTGGAATTTATGATATTGAATGCCAATATTTTTTGGAGATTCTAGTTGCTTTCTCAGAATATATTGAGCTATTGGAGAATCATCGTTATATCTTTAAATATATGAGTTTATTTCTTCTTCATGGGTAGGATTACCTTTGTCTACAAAAATGTCAATATTTATCAGAAAACATTCTCTTTCCTTCTCATTTTCCACATCATCATAAGTTTGATTTTATTTCTCAATATTTTCAACAACATTCAAATCATCAGAATCAATAATTATCCCTATTTAATTGCTAAAACATATCTACCCATGTCTTTATAGAAGATATCCAAGAAACATTCCATCAAATCCTCTCTGTTAAATCATATGAATGTTTCCACCATTCCATTTTATAATTCATGGATTCCCAAAAACACTTATGTGTTTCAGACATGGATTTTTTCCACAGAACATTTCTTATGGAGTTATAACTATATCTGGAATACATAAACATCTATTATGAATATATATAGTAATGATCATGGTTTTCCAAACATAATAATGTGAATTACTATTTTCAAGTGACATATTTCTCACCAATTTCCACCAGACATGTATTCTTCCTTTCAGTGTCTCTATTCTATTGAGGTGTGTATGGTTAAATGACCTCCAGAAAAATTCCATACTTCTCATGATAACATTCAAATGATTCATTCGTATACACTCCACATTTATCATCTCTCAACTTCTTCATTGAATACTCACATTACTTATCTACTTTCCCACAGAAATTCATAATAATTTTCAAAGGATATGACTTATGTCTCACATACATAACAAAATTAATGTGATTAAAGTCATAAATTAAAGTAATGACGTATTTATATCTATTTGTTTATTTCTTGATTATTGGACCATAGATATCTGAATGTATATGTTCAAATAGGTTTTTTGAACGAATGTCAACTCTCTTAATTAAAATATTCTGACAATCTGCTTTCCTTTTTTCAATTGTAATGTTCTTCATCATCTCATATTTACTTTAATAAAAATCAGAACCAGAAGTAGAATAAATTTTTTTGGACTCAGGATTTTTATATAATTTTTATTTTTATTTGTTTCCAGCCATGTCCATATGCATAGACTTTCCAATTTTTTCTTATTGGAAATAGTTCTAGATTTCATATCAACCGTTGAAGAATTTTTTTTGAACCTTCATTGGTTAATTCATACCAAAACATTCACCAACTTCTGAGATATATTATTTTAACATGATATATCATTATTATGTTTTATAATGTTTCTGTTGGACACGTTCAAAGTCTTATTCTTTTATCCTCCTAGATTACGTCCTGATGATAATTATGATTCTTTTAATTATTAATAGAATCAATCAGTTCATCAATCACTTTTTTTATCATGACATTCTCATTAAGAAATCCTCTTTGATATATTAATGTGGAGTTATCATTTAAAAACTTCATTTTTTCCTTCTCATTCCTTCTGATCTTGCTGAAACTTCATTTCGACTCTTATTTCAGATGATATTCATGTTGAGTTTATTCATCTTTAGAAATGTTTCTCATATACTCTTTATTATTCAAAACTGCAATAAAGTTATTCTCTATAGATTTCATACTAAAAAATTTATTGGATTCTGAATTACTATCTTATCCTTCATAATCTTTATATAAAATGTTTCTACATTTTTATTTGAAGAAATTTTTATCCTTCCCCTTTTAAAAATACTTATCTTTAGAATATTGTTTCTTAGATTACCTTCTTGGCCTTTTTTTCATCATAATAAATTACTTCTTCTTTCTTCTTTTGATAATAGTTAGTCACAATGTGATAATGGATCCACATTCAAAACACTTAATCATAATATTCTCGTTGTATTTCCCTATAACTCTTTTCATATTCTTAGAAAAAAAGTATTAAATTTAATCTTACTTTTTATATACCTCATCAAAAAAATGGGATTCACTAGATTCTTATACTATACATGGCATACATGAATTTTATATAATTTCATTGATGAATGAAATTTCTATTTTAGTTTTCTGTTTCTCTTCATGTTCTTCTCCTGTCTCATTTAATTAGTAAAAAGGCATCTATAAATTTCATCCCGAGATAATGTTTCAGGGTGTCTATATTATAATGAAGAAAAATTGCATCAAACATGTCAGTCCGAATTATCAACATCATATCAACAACTGTACAATCCTACAACTTTTCACTATGATATCAGATTATACTAACAATTCCATTGACGTTGGTAAAAAAGACCCCAAGAGATTCAGATTCTCATATATTCATGTCTTCATACATCAACCTCCATATTTTTAGTTTTCAATATTAACATTTTTATTTTATTCATATATGTTTTTCAACTTATCCCAAATGACTTTACCTATATTGACACCTTTCACTCTTATAAAATCACTCATAGAAAGATATTAGAGTAATGCATTTTATCTCTTCTATCATTCTCAAGATTCTACTTATCAACAAGAGTAAGAGGAAACTTTTCATCAAGAATATGAAATGCAATTATTGTTGTTTCATGAAGTTAATTCCAAAGAACAATAAGAAAAGGAATAATTAGATATTTCTATATTTGATATTTCTTAGAATCAATTATCTGAGTCCACAAATTTTTCATACAATTCATATTCTCTATACCAACATAATCAAATATAAAATTAAGGGAACCTGACTCTGATACCAATTTAATTTCACAGTCAAGATATAAGTATCATTAATAGGGGAAGGGTTGAATTAGTGAAATCCTTTTCATTTTATGTTTCCATATTTTTCAAAAATCCTTTTCCTCCTGTTTATAATTTCCTTCCGAGTTGAACACACACAACCACATGAACACAAGATTGGAAAGGTTCCCTACTTATCACGAATACCTATGTCCTTATAATGGTATCAAAATAATCATGTAACATACAATACACTAGAAAACAATCCTTCTCTATTGAATACAATGAGTAGGGTATGCACTTACACTCACGTGGAACATTTAAACCAACCCAATATTTTGTGTAGTCCCTCATTTCATAAAGCGGGTAAAATAAGGTCTTGATTCTTTTTTATGAACATTCACAAATATAATATCAAAAAAATACATAACATTCCTACCCAGAAGATGATAAGACCCTCTTGGTGAAGAAAAAACTAGCACATCTCTTCATGCATGGGTGCCTCCCTACTTGTGAACCACTCTTCTTGTGTGCCTCCCTACTTGCATGCCACTCTAATTGCATGCCTCTCAGTTTGCACGCCACTCATCTTTTGTGCTTCCCTGCATGCACACAACCAACTACTTGCTCACCATAATTGTGCACAACATAGAATTTATGTGCCACTTCCGGATTATACACAACAATCTTCTTTCACACAACCCCCTGGCATGGGGAAATATACAACATGGATTCTAGGTCTACTTGAGCGCCACTTCTGTGTATACAAATAACTTGCATGTCACTTCATCTTACGTGCCACATTCCAATACATTGTTTGATCAGAGATATAATTTTATGTTAAGTGTTGGGAAGTGTAAAATATGGACGATATCAATAAAATTATCACGGTTTTAGTGATTTTGTACATTTTGAATGAAACTCAACTTCTAAACGTGTCCAAAACATACATTCCACTCCATCACATGGGAGTCACCCCATATCATTCTTGTCACTTTTTAAATTTCACACCACATTCATTGAATTATCATATTTTGATGTGATTATTTTGACATATTACATTCATGGAACATAAACATGCACTCCACTTATAATTGTTCACCACAATTGTGCACCAATTATAAATGCATGCCACTTTCATTCCATTGTCAAAACATCTATTTACTATGAAATCATTCATAAGGATTTCAACTGAAGTTATCAAAACATTATGATATTTGTGAAATACAAATCTGCAAAGCATCATCATATTTTTCAAGATCATTTATAATTTTAAATTGGTTTATGTGTATTGATAACAAATTACAACACCTTCCCAATCCCAGATAGTCCCAACAAGAATACCTAGATTTGTTTTCCATGAATGTAGACACGGTCATGACATTCAGTGTGTGCATCGACTGGATAAACAAAGTAACCATGAAGAAAAATTATCCTCTACAATAGACTGATGATCTCTTTAATCAACTGAAGTGACTGATTTGGTTATTGATGATAGACTATTGGGTAGGCTATCACTAGCATTGTGTACGAGATGAGGACACTATGAAGATAGATTTCAGATGGTGATATAGTCAATACGAGAATTTAGTAATGCTGTTTGGAATGAGGAATTTCCAAGTTATATTAAAGGGAATCATGAATAGGATCTTCAAGCCTTACCAAGACTAGTTTGTAGTTTTCTTTCTTTATGACATCCTAGTATACTCTATGTCCGATGAGGATCACATGATACACTTAAGGAAGGTCCAAGACATACTCCGAGGGAACTATCCATACGAGAACCTCTTAATGTATTAGTTATGGTTATAAGAATTTCATTGTATGGGACACATCATTTTGGAGGATGGAGTTGCAGTAGATCCATTGATCATATTGGTGGTGTTTTTTTGGGAGGCTCCCAATAACATTACTGAGGTGTGGAGTAACCTTATAACAGATGGGTACTATTGGAGGATCATGCCTGACTTATCCAGAGTAACAGAGTACATGACATCTTTAACAGGTTAAGGGAAACCATTCGTATGGATAGTGATGTTTGAGGAGATAATTCAAGAGATGAGAAATAGATTGAAATTCTTTTTTATCATTATATTACCAGATTAGGGTAATGATTATGTGGTGTTCTACGACACATCAGGAACTAGGCTTGGTTGTTTCCTAGTGTAGGGGAAAGATGTGATTGATTATGGTTCACAAAAATTGAGACCACATGAATAGAACTAAAAGACCCATGTTCTAGTTTTCACGGAGGTAGTTTTCCATTGATGATGTGGAGACACTACATTATTGGCCATCCATTTATCATATACTCAAAATTTAAATATATCAGGAATATCTTTTTTCTGAAGGATCTAAACCTGACATATTTCCATTGGCTAATGTTTTTCCAAGACTATGAAATCAAAATGTTATATACATCTTGGAAGGGGAATATAGTGGTGGATGTTCTAAACCAGTGATAAAGTACATTGCTACTGAATGTGGCCTCAGAGTAGTTGTCTTAGTTTGAAATATCCTCAGTGTGTGGAGATGAAATAGCTTATCTCCCGTGGATGGTGTTTATCACTATACCATTATTTCACGTACAAGAGGTACATCACAAAGATATATGATACCTGAATACACTTTCTACAATATCTATAGGTAATTCCCATGATGTATATTCGTTTTGTGGGGAACAGATCATCCTTTTTAGAGGATGCACAATTGTACCAGATATGTTATGAGTGGAATTGAAGAGGGAGTTCTATAAATTCCCATTGGTGGTAAATCTATGTGGGTAAATGACATACCAATAACATTATCATCAGTTCTGGTGGTTATGAATGATGAAATTGGTGGAAGATTTTGATTCAATATTCCTCACATTCCAACAAGTGATAGCTGAGCATCTGGTTCCCATAGGTTTGACTCAACCAATTGATGTTCCAATGTGTAAATGTTTTGGAATATCAATTTAATTTGTGATGGATTTACCACTTATATCTAGGGGAACAATACCATCTAGGTGATCATTTGTTGACTCACCATGTTTTCCCACTTCCTAGAAATTCAAGAGTGGAGTCTCATAGAGATTATGTGATGCATCTATGTTCAAGAGAATGTTAAACTCCATGGTGGACCATTGAAAATAGTCTCAAATTGAATACATTCATTACATCCTTTTTTTGTATGGGATTGATGGGGGCATTTTAGACTTAGTTGTGCTTGAGCATAGATTTACCCTTACAAAAAACCATCTAGATGGAGTAGAAAATCAGGTCTTATAGGAAATACATCGTGATTTCATCCTCAGTTATAATCATTGTTTGGAGGATAACCTAGACATAATAGATTTCACATACAAAAACATCAACCACTCCCCATTCGGTATGAATCCATTTGAGTCCATGTACGGGAGTCCCTGAAGGTCACCACATTGTTGGAATGACCAAAGAGGGCCATCACTCATGGACCCAATGTAGGTGACAGAAACTATTGTGAAGGTATAAGTTATTTAGGTGAAGATTAAACCATCTCAGAGCTGATAGAAGTCCTATGTTGATAGGAATCAAAGACCGTTGGAGTTTGAAGAGGGATACTATGTGTTTCTTCAGGTATCTACTCAATGATAAAAAATAGAGATTTGTTAGTGGATGTATTCTATATTCGAGGTTCATCGGATGATTTTGGATATTTACTATAATTGGTGTGGCGGTGTACCACTTGGCTCTAACTCTATAGTGAGAGTGGGTGCATTGCGTCATTCACATATCCCAACAGAGGAGATATGTACATGAGCATTCAAACATCATTGACTGGGGTGAGTTGGACATTGATGTCGGGGAGACTTTTCCAGTGTTCTTGGTGGAGATTTAGGATCATCAAGAGAGGAACCTTTTTCGGTGATTGATTCCACAAGTGTGCATTATGTGAAAACATGAGAATATATAGGAGTGAAAATCAGAGTGGGAGGCTCAAGTTCATTCTCAATATCCACATTTTCTTTGATGATCCCATGTTTTGGTTTTTGTGGATGTAATGTCCCAATGTGGAGAAAATAAAATTTCCCAGATTTTACATATAATTTTTTTGAAAATTATATGTGAATATTTTGAGACTAAGTGCTGATACAACACGCGATTTTGAGGATTAGGGTGCCCAGAATAAATGTTTGTACTATTTTTATGTTTATTAAAAATATTAAATGTGCTCAAATTTAGTAACATTCAAACAGCTGATCACATTTTAAATCATATGACACCATTCTGTTCATAGTAGTTTGTTTTTCTATGGTAGGAACTGACTTCGACCACCGGAGGTCGAATGCGAGAAATATTTTTTAGGGCATTTTAAAGCTGAATAAAAATAAAAAAAATATTTTAATTTATTTTATATTTCCATTAATTTTTTTTGATTATGAAAAAATGTTCTAAAGAATTCAATGAGAAGCCACTTTCATTCAAAAATGAAACAACATGGTGACATTGTATCAAAGGGATACAGTAATGATGGAATGTATCCTTAACCTCGGGCCGAGATTTAGGTTTGCGATTATTGATCACTGTAATTACCCGACCCATGTTACCCAATGTCGATGAATTATTACATAACATTGGAATGATCATAAGGGATCAAATCCTGAAAGACTAATCAGTTTAGATTCCTTTTTAGTACTAGATACGTACATATGTTTCACATTACATTATGAAATGAAATACTATAACATTTTGCCTCCTTTGAACACATTCATATACCTTAGACTATCTCGACTAGTCAGTAATAATATACTTCATCTCATCCTAATAATAATAAAAAAATTGAAATGGGTGAGCTCAGATGATCAGTAAGGATATTAATATAGTGGAAAATATCATAAATATGCATAAACATTTAAGCCAACGTATATGAAAAACACATAATCCTTTTAACCATAAAATACATTGTAATATGGAAAAGATAAATCAAATAATGCCATTTACTTATTCACATGAATATTCTACTTGTTCAATAAACATATTTAATATCAATATCTAATTTTATAATGATGGAATGCATAATTTTGGACATCATAACCACATAGCCATGTCCTTAAGACAATACTAAAAATAATATTTTTCATGGCCTTCTTCCAACACACGAGTTTTTCTCTAGAGACCTACGGATGCATCGAGAAGATATAGCGGGTCCACCAGTAACATTCTATGTACAATGAATTCCTCATAATAAACGGTTGAAACACAATATAAACATTTTTATTAGAACTAGCAACCTAAATGTAAACACATTAATTATAAAAAATGAATTGTATAAAAATAGCACATCCACAGTCAAACATATAAAAAATCCTTCAATACAATATTTATGATTGTATCATAATAAATCAACTTAAAAAAAATATAAAATCCAATGAAGGATATTGACATAGATGAAATATATCCAAAAAATATTTGGGTGACATATTTCATTCTACATTAAAATCATTCAAATGTAATGAAAACATTTATTTTGAAAATATTTTTATATGCTTTTAAGGGAAGCATCAAAGGTGTTATAATGCCGGATAGTATCCATACCCATCATATACATTAAAAATAATTCCTTAATTTTTCAAAAAAATATAAGGTACATTATTTGTATAACGGCAGAAAGATTTATTTCAAAACATTTTATAAATATTCAAAAAAGTGTAAAATTGACTTCAACCCATATTATTGAAAATAGTAAAAATATTTTGAAATATAGTTTTTTGAATCATAGATAAGGATGATAAATAATTCACAATAGATACTTTCATAAAAACAACCTTGTATTATAATGTGATTGAAAAACTAACCCATTCCTTGTACTTTTCCTTAGTCGGGGGTACAATGAACTCTTCTTCATCGGGATCATCCTTTTGATTTTAACAAAAGGTATAATTAGGATGGGTATGTGATCAATGTGAGTCATTTAGGATGAAGTGAGGGTAGTTGAGAAGATATTTGAGTTGGGTATGGCTGAGCCAAATGGATTTGGATGTGTGATTTTGAGAGAAGGTGAAGAACCCTTTTGTAAGAGTGGTGAGCGTAACATTAGGAAAAGCATGAAATTTTAGTTTATTATAAAATAATTTTCACTAAATAATGGCTCCAAAACGATTTATTTCAAGGTTAAGGTGGGTGTGTGTTGAAATCATCTCAACCAATTAGTTTTAGACTAGTTTAGATTATTTTATAACCTTATATTTTATATTTAACTCTTAGTTAAATAGATTTAATTTTACAATGTCTTTATTTATTATTATATTACATAGTTAATAAACATACTATAAAATGTCAAGGTAACCCCAAGTGGTTAATTAATGACATATATATCATTATATATGTCTTTTGGGCAATCTATATATTTTTTAGAATATTATATCAATTAATAATATATTATTTATTTTAAAACCCCATTTATATCAATTTTGACACTATTTAGTATTTGGCATTTGTGAAAATAAAAAAGAATTATTACATTGAAAGAATACATTAAATCAAAACCAACATTTAATATTAACCTATAATATTAGTGTAATTCATTAGAAGTCTAAATTTCCATTTATTTGTATATTTATAATATCTATTATTTTAATCATTTATTAATAAGGTAATTAATACATAATCAATGTGTCATAAATAAATTTATTTATTTAATATCTAAAAAAGATAAATAAAATACCATGATGTTGTAAATATATTTATATTTATAATGTGTACTTATAGTCAAATTTATCTCATGTATAAACCAATATAAGAATGGTTTAGTTATTAAAATTTGAATTTAACACTTTAAACTCATCATTAAATAAAATAATAATAATGTTTCTAATCTAATCCAATTGGATGAAAGAGGAACATATTTTATTCTTAATGCTGATTTTGTTTAAAAAACTTATCAAATAGTTTTAGGAAATTTGTTAGGGTAATTTAAAAGTCATTTTTACCTTTAATTACCCTATTTACATTCAACGGTGGAAAATAAAATTCCAAAGATACTATTCACTGAATTTTTTTTTCATTCTGCTGAACCCGATATTACTTACTGATGTCAACTATGTCTCTCGGATTTTTGAAATTAAATTTAATGATGCAGTAAAATTAAAATTTATACAAATTCGAAAATCTACCTAGATTGTGGGTAAAAGACGGTAAAAAGTTCAATAAAATTTTATACATATAATATTATTATAAAATGACTCAAATTAATTACAATAGACTAATATATGTATTATGTATCTTTTTTACTATAATATAAATTTAAATAAAAACATTTAATATTTTAATAAATGTTGGTTTTAAACAATCCCGTAGTGTTTTTCAAGATTCATCATGAATTGAATGTTTTCAGAAAAATACCAAAAATTCACCCTAAGCTAATTTTGGTATTCGACATCCAAAAATAAAGTCCATTTGGAAAAATAAAATATATAATAATTCAAAAAATGGGCATTACTATTCATATCTGAAATTTAAACACCTATTTTGATTGGTCATGGTGTGCTAGAACTCAAAATTGTGTACAACATAAGTTATTGCATTATTCAAAGCGTAGCATACCATGTAAGTTGGGTTTGTTACATTATCCCATACTTCAAATAATTTCTTCCGTGAAATTTATTTAATATTACTGAATAATATGATTCAGGTGGTTCTTCATCATAACATACTCATGTTCCCACATTACCTCTTCTATTTAATGGTTTCTCTATAGAACATTTACCTAAAAAGTTGTCCTATTTCTCAATAACTGTTCTCTGGTATCAAGAATTATGATAGCCTCGTCGAAATAAGATAGATCAGGTTCCAGTTCTGTTTCTTTATACGAGAGTACATGCATTGGGTTAGGCATTTGTTTTCTCAACATTTATACGCGAAACACATCATGAACATTAGAGAGGCATGGTGGAATTTCCAAATGGTAATGTACAACTCCAATTCATTTTAGAATTTAGAAAGGTCTGATATACATGGGAAATCATTTAACCATCTTAGTGAAATCATATAACACCCTTCTATGTTGATACATACAAGAAAACATGATCACCTACTAGAAAATCCAAATCCTTCCTTTGGTTATTGGCACAGCTCTTTTCCCTATATTTGAGAAGAATTTATTTGAGTTTAGATAATATTAAATTTTTCTATTGTTTTCTCAACATGTTCTTGGCCGACAATTTTTCATTCCCTAACATCATCCCAACAAGTTGGTGTACGACATCTCTTTCAATATAACACTTCATATGGATCCATCTAAATAGATGAATGGAATATATTACTATAGTAATATTCTTCCAGAGGTAAATACTGATCCCATATACCATGAAAGTCATGTGATAAAAATATCAACATGTCTTATACGGTTTTTATAGTCCGTTACAATTTTTTCATATTTAGTGGGTGGTAGGAAGTACTTAAATGAAGTTTAGTGTCTATGGAATTCTGAATACTTTTCCAGAATCTTGATATGAAACAGGGATCATGAATAGAAAAATATACATGGTTACTCCATTAAGTCTTACAACTTTATTAATATATATTAATTCCATATGTTCATGTTTTAAATTTTCTCCTATTTCAGAAAATTGTGATGACTTTGTAAGATAATCAACAATGACCCATATTTCATCATTACGTTTAGGTGTCTTTGGTAGCCCCGTCAGGAAGTCCATCATAATGTCATCCCATTTCATCTTATGTATGGAAATAAGTTGTATGAATCATCTTGGATGTTGTATGACACCCATCACACGTTGAAAAACAATTCATCTTTACACATAATCATCAATCTCCATCTTCATGTTGTCCCAACAAAAATGTTCCATAAAATATCTATACATATTATTACTACCTGGGTGAATAGAGAATTTGGAGCTATGATCATCATAAAAAATTCCCTTTTTAGATTAGGTATGTCAAGAACACAATGTCTCTACCAAAATTTCAATATTCCATCTTCATATAAGATCTTATTAAAGTAATCATCTTTTCCTCTTGTTGAGTTCATTCTGTGAGAAAATATACATCATGCTCTTGTGATTAGTATATATATCCTATTTTTTCAACTTATAGATAGTGTTTTAATATATTCAAATAAAATATTACAACTTCTAACTCATGATAATGAGTAGGATAGTTTTTTTTCATGATTTTTAGTTGTTGTGATGCATAGTCTACAACATTATCATTCTACATAAGGACACATCAATATCATTCCTTTTAAACATCACTATAAATAACAAACCCATCATTCCTTGATGTTATATTCATGATATAATAATTAACTAATATTCTCATCCATTCTTCAAAACATTCTTCACAAAATTTTTTCCAAAAATAATTGACCCCTTTCTGTGTGAACTTGGTTAATGGGGTTTTCAATCAGAAAAAGTTATAGTAAAAATGCCTATAATAACCATCTAAACAAATAAAACTATGTACCTAGTTAATAATCATCGGTGATGGCCATTCATGTATTGTTGTTATCTTAGAAAGATCACTAGAGATTCCATCTTTAGAGATAATATGGACAAGATCAAAATTCTCCTGAAGCCAAAATTCACACTTTCTAGACAACCCATATAATTCATTTCTTATATGAGTCTTTAGAATAGTGTGCATGTGATTTTCTTAATCTTATTATCATTTTAATTATACCAATATATCACCAATAAAAACTTCTATAATTTCAAGAAGATATTCCTTGAAAACTCTATTCATTAGATCCATGAAAATATAGAATGCAATAGTCATTCTAAAAGGAAATTATGTAAACTCATAATGCACATACCTCGTTCAAAATGTTGTATTTTGAAAGTATTCCTTCTTCACGCATGACTGATGATATTCAGATCGAAGGTCGTTCATTGAAAATTATTTAGAATCATGAGGTTGATAGAATAAATTATCTATTAGAGGTAGCATATATCATTTCATTGTTGTTATATCACTGATCTCCATATAGACAATGCAAAAATAAATATATCCAACTATTTTTAACCAAAAGAACAAGGGATCCCATTGGGGAAAGAATAGGGAGAAAAAATACTTTATTACTCCATTTATTTAGTTTTTTCTTTAGATCCGCTAATTATAGAGTGTTCCTTGTATAAGGGGTCATTGATATGGGCATTGAACCATGATTTAAATCAATAGAAAACTCAATTTTTCATTCATGATGATTTCTAGGTAAATCCTATGTAAATGCATCAACATATATTTTCACAATAGGTATGTCTTCTATTTTAACATTCATTTCCTCTCCCATAGTTATTTAATTATCTTCCTCCCAAATAATTGAATTTTTTAGAGCTTCTGGGGGTGGATCTGGATGAGAATCAGATGGTTTTGTTTCTTTTCAAAAGATATGGTATTTCTTATCATCATCAAAAAATGTAACCTCATTATTCTTATAATAATTTTTCGCATAATAGTCCAAAATCCAATCCATGTCAAGGATTATATAAAATTCAATCACGGGTATGAAAATGATATTAGAAGAAATATAACATTTATATTTCATAAAGGTAACTGATTTAAAAACATTTTTGATATGATACTTCCCATTGGTGTTTTGAATGACTACTCCCTTATTATGTCAAATTGGAAATATCTTTTTTTAATTGAAAACAAGGAAGATATGAAAAAATGTGATGATCAAGAATCATATAAATCATGGGATAAGTTTGAGGAAACGACTAAAGAAACATCCACCACTTCATTTAGAGCATCATCCTTACTTGTAGTGATCTCATAATCTTGTCCTTCTCCCTTGGATTTTTTTATTGAAAGATTCATTTGCGATTAGGACATTCATTTTCTTAATTTTCCATTTCTATATAACTAAAGCATTCAACATTGATAGGATATTTATTCCCTTTTCCATCACATTATTGGTGTATTTTCTCTCCACACTTGTAACAGGAACCCATTCCCTTCAAAAATGTTATGGGTGTTTTACCACATTTACTATAGAGTGGAAAGTCCATTTTTCTCTTATTCATATTTACATTTCCTGAGTGTTTAGAAGATCTCTTCATCTCCTACTTTTCTTTAATTTTGTATGACATAGAGAATTAGTTTTCTATATTGGTTTCACGTGCCACTATTTTTCATACGACGTGAAGGATTGTGAGACTAATGCTCGATAGAGAAATGGTTTTAACCAATAAAATTATCGATCAATCTTACTCCTTGGGTTACATATATATTCTTCCACATTCCTTTCAAACATTTTAATGATAGCCTTATACAATGCGACATTCTCTTCCTTCTTTTTCTTTAAACTAAAATATTGTCTATCTATACCCACTCTATGTTCATGAATAATGTATTTTTTGTTTGGTCGGAACAAAAACGGGAGTGATGGCAAGAGGGGGGGTGAATTTCCTTTTTAAAAAATGATTTACAAATTAAAATCAAAGTTGAAAGTGCAGCGGAAATAAAGAGGCAATCACACAAGAAATTGTTAACGGAGTTCGGCCAAAACCTGGCCTACGTCTCCGCTCCCAACTCAACGGTTGAGAGATTCCTACCACTTGCTTTTCAATGGTTTTAGCAAAAACCCACTAGGCTTTGAGGTAGCACTAGGACCTATTACAGCTTGCTTTTGATGGTTGAGCAAGAACCCACTTGCTTTTAATGGTTTAGCAAGAACCCACTATCCTTCTTACAGGTGAAGGATAGCTAACCTATGTCTCAAGCTATTTAAAGGAAAGCTTGGCAACCTTTTCACACCTTAATGGTGATGTGAAACCCAAAAGAAAGGGGGATGAGAAAAGGTTTGGGGTTTGTAGGCACAAACCCAATTTTAAGCTCAAAATAAATAATGCAATAAAAACCGTAATTGAGGAGAAGCCTTGGGCGCCAATTGGATAGATGGAGTTGATGTAGCGTGCTCTCCCAAGCTTCTTGAGGTGCTCCTTGGATTGGAAATTGGTTGGAGCACTTGAGGATCCTTGAAGGTGGAGCGCCGGAGGTTCGCCAAATGTGCAACAATATGTCCGGGCGCTTGGTATATGATCCGGTTAGTGTCCGGGGCTTCCTCAGCCTTTATTTATAGGCATGGAACCCATTGGGGGCCTTCGGAGCCGTTGGAGAAGTCCTCGGAGCCGTTGGAGGCCAAAAGAGGGTTGACTGGTCAAAGCCAACGGCTAGTTTGACTGGGCTACCGGTTGGCCGGTACAGCTCCACCGGCTGGCCGGTGCCTTGGATGTTGAGAAGTGCTTCTGCCCAGGAGCCACCGGCTGGCCGGTGAGAAGGCCACTGGCTGGCCGGTGGTGAGACAGTAGGTCTCACTGTTGAACCAGGATGCCACCGGCTAGCCGGTGACAGAGCCACCGGCTGACCGGTGGAACCTGGCAGTGGGCAATGCCTCTGCCAGGTCCACCGGCTGGCCGGTGCCGTCACACCGGTTGGCCGGTGGACTGAATTTCAGTCCACTTCGCCAGCTTTCTTGGGCCAATCCTTTGGAAATCAATTGCCTATCAACAAAAACACTTAAAACACAATTAGATAAACATGAAAGTGATTGTGATCATGAAAATTAAACCACGAGGGGATACGAGAGGTAAAACAATCTCCCCCTATTTTGATGATCACAATCACCAAAACAATCAAAGTAAAATACTAAAATTAAAGGAAATGCTAAGTTTGATGAAAAGGATTCTCCCCCAATCAATCAAGAAATTTCTCCCCCTTTGTGATTATCAAAATAGCGTGGGGCATAAAAATTTGATTGAGGGAAAGTTGAAAATCAAGATCAATTGGAAATTGAAAGATTGAAATTTGAAAGTTTTGAATCAAGAATTCAAATGAAAATTTTGAACCAAAAATTGAATTGAATGTTTTGAATCAAGAAAAATATGAAATGAGAATTTTGAATGAAAATGAATTGAAAATTTAAATTGAAAAAATTTGATACCAAGAGTTGAAATCGAAAGTTTGAATCTAAGACAAGGTTTTGAAAATTCTCCCCCTAAATGAAAACAATAAGTCACCGGGGATAGGAAATAAATTTTGGCCCGGAGAGACTCGCAAGAAGGGATTTTTCAATCCAAACTTGTCTCATGGAGGGTCTTCTCCTATAAAATTCGTCCGAAAAGAAAAAAGATTTGGGTTGACCGTACCGGGCGTTTTTACAATTACATTCATAAATAAGGTGCCCAGTTTTCTTACAATAATTACAAAATTTAAAACTAGAGCTCCCCCTTACAAAAACAGTCGGTGCATGGGAGGAGGAGGCTTGGTTGGTATAGCCAAGTCCATTGGTGGTTCTAGAAATCCTTTGAGAACCCAATAATTTGGTCAAATTTTGTTCACCTTGGGTGAACTTGGCTAAGGATTCTCTTAGGTCTTTAATGGTTGATTCCAAAGAATCAACATTGGGGAAATTTTGGATTTTTAGGGAGAGTTCCTCCTTCTCTTTGAGAAGTTGGTCTTTTTCGGAGGAAAGCTTTTTGAAATTCTTTTTTAAAGCAACAAATTTTGAAGAGAGTTCATGAAAACCAATTTCTAATTGGTCTCTAGCATGTTGGAGTTCCTCATAAGAAAGATGATTGAAAGAATTTGAAGAACTAGAAGACGAGGAAGAAGAGTCGGAAGATGATACCTCATGATTTTCCATTAGGAATTTTTTACCTTGGTCACTCGAGGAGAAGGAGGAGAATGAAGAGGTGGAGCTATCACATAATGTTGCCTTTAAAGCCTTCTTCTTCTCCTTTTTCTTGGCCCTTTTCTTGTGGAGTGGGCAATTGGGTACGGATTTTGCATCGGGTTCTTGCTTTTGAGCGGGTTCTTGCTTTTGAGCCTTCTTAGTGCCTTCATGGGTAAGTTCTAAACATTTCCAAATATCATGTGATGTAGAGAAAGAAGAAATATGATAAAAAACATTACGATCTAACCCACAATGTAGAGCATTCATGGCTTTTCCATTAAGCTCGAAATTTGCAATGTCTACGGGGGTCCATTGAGATTCATCTTTACTAGAGAGAGTATAACCATGCATGACAATTTTAAAAATAGGATATCCAATACTTTTAAGAAATGTGGTCATGCGGGTTTTCCAAAAACTATAGTCGGTTCCATCAAAGAATGGAGCACGATCCAAAGAGTGTCCTTCGGGGGATTGAGAGGAAGAAGCGGTAGAAGCCATCAAAAAAAAAATAGGATCTTTAATTTGAAACCGGTTAGGGAATTATTCAAATACGCCCTCTGATACCAATTGTTTGGTCGGAACAAAAACGGGAGTGATGGCAAGAGGGGGGGTGAATTTCCTTTTAAAAAAATGATTAACAAATTAAAATCAAAGTTGAAAGTGCAGCGGAAATAAAGAGGCAATCACACAAGAAATTGTTAACGGAGTTCGGCCAAAACCCGGCCTACGTCTCCGCTCCCATCTCAACCGTTGAGAGATTCCTACCGCTTTCTTTTCAATGGTTTTAGCAAGAAACCCACTAGGCTTTGAGGTAGCACTAGGACCTATTACAACTTGCTTTTGATGGTTGAGCAAGAACCCACTTGCTTTTAATGGTTTAGCAAGAACCCACTATCCTTCATACAGGTGAAGGATAGCTAACCTATGTCTCAAGCTATTTAAAGGAAAGCTTGGCAACCTTTTCACACCTTAATGGTGATGTGAAACCCAAAATAAAGGGGGATGATAAAAGGTTTGGGGTTTGTAGGCACAAACCCAATTTTAAGCTCAAAATAAATAATGCAATAAAAACCGTAATTGAGGAGAAGCCTTGGGCGCCAATTGGATAGATGGAGTTGATGTAGAGTGCTCTCCCAAGCTTCTTGAGGTGCTCCTTGGATTGGAAATTGGTTGGAGCACTTGAGGATCCTTGAAGGTGGAGTGCCGGAGGTTCGCCAAATGTGCAACAATATGTCCGGGCGCTTGGTATATGATATGATTAGTGTCCGGGGCTTCCTCAGCCTTTATTTATAGGCATGGAACCCATTGGGGGCCTTCGGAGCCGTTGGAGAAGTCCTCGGAGCCGTTGGAGGCCAAAAGAGGGTTGACTGGTCAAAGCCAACGGCTAGTTTGACTGGGCTACCGGCTGGCCGGTACAGCTCCACCGGCTGGCCGGTGCCTTGGATGTTGAGAAGTGCTTCTGCCCAGGAGCCACCGGCTGGCTGGTGAGAAGGCCACCGGCTGGCCGGTGGTGAGACAGTAGGTCTCACTGTTGAACCAGGATGCCACCGGCTAGCCGGTGACAGAGCCACCGGCTGACCGGTGGAACCTGCCAGTGGGCAATGCCTCTGCCAGGTCCACCGGCTGGCCAGTGCCGTCACACCGGTTGGCCGGTGGACTGAATTTCAGTCCACTTCGCCAGCTTTCTTGGGCCAATCCTTTGGAAATCAATTGCCTATCAACAAAAACACTTAAAACACAATTAGATAAACATGAAAGTGATTGTGATCATGAAAATTAAACCACGAGGGGATACGAGAGGTACAACATTTTTCTCATAAATAAACTTAATCTCAATCCATTACATATTTTATATTTCATATCAACCTTGTTTTTTAAGTAATGACCACAATTGATCTACTTCTCAAGTGAGGCAATAATGTACCATGAAATGTTTTTCCATTTCCCTACTCTCAAAAGAATGAAATAAATTCTCTATGGACCATATCTATTTCTATGATTCTATTATATTTTTAGTCCCATTGAATGTTGGATGTTGTTTCTTTATGATGTTTTCTAAAATTCATCCTCCACATTGTGGATCAAGGTTCTCTATACGAGTAATGATGTTATTTATAACCAGAGTGAGTTGTCCCAATATGGTTATAAGTTTTTCAACACTAGTATCATCACTAGCTCCACTTTAATTTTATTAAGTAGGATGGAAATCCCTAATTGGATTACAAGTGTTGAAATTGTTTCCATTCCTCCCACTAGGCACCATTTCTTTATAGTAGCATTCAATTGATATGTTTATGAATTGTAATAAATAATTCCATTCATGTAAAATACCTAACATAAATTGAACAGTTTATACATATAATACATAATCATAAAAATGTTTTATTTGAGAAATTATTTACTCAAAAATCCTTCATAATGGTTTGTAAATAGAATTTGAATTATCGTACACATATTCCCAGGGAGTTTCTTAAATAAAAGTGAATCAAGGCCCATTATCGTAACTAGTTCTCGTTCTGGACTAGCTCAAAACGGTGTTTTCAGGTTTTACCCCTAGATACATCTATTCCAGAGCCGCCTATACCTGATCGTATGTAGACTGGGATGTATTTTTTGAAAATTGACAAAATAAATACATTACAGAAATTATATGTAGTTCTTCTATACTAATCCTGAAAATATATATTTGGGTAATGTTCTCGAACAAAAGTTTTTCTAAATATAGTTTCCATTATTGAAACTAAACTTCTCATGATACCAACTGTAACACCCCGAACCTAGTTACCAAATGTCGGTGCATTATTAAATAACATTGCCATGATCACAAGGGATCAAATCCTCAAATACCAATCAGTTTATAAGTCATGGAAGTACTAAATACATAAATACGTTCTAAATTACATTATGAAATGTAAAACAACGACATTGTGTGTTCCTTGAAAAAATTCATATCCCATTGTCTATCACTGCAGGCCAGTCATAATATACTTATTTTCATCCAAGGAAAAATAAAACACTGAAAGGGGAGATCACATATTCTTAGTAAGGATAACAATATAGTGGAAAATATCATAAATAACCATTAACATTTAAGGCAATGTATATGACTAAAACACAAGATTTTAAACAAAAACATCATCATAATATGCAAAATATAAATCAAATAATTCCATTTACATATTCACATGGATATTCTACATGTTTAACAATCACATGTAATATCATTAGCTTTTTTCACATTGATGGAATGCATAATTCCAGATATCATAACCACATAGTCCAAGCCTCATGAAAAGGATACAATTATGATTTTGTCAAGACCTTGTTCCAAATAACTAGTTTGTATTAGGAGAACTTCTAATACATCAAGAAGCTATAGATGGCTCCTCATGTTACGTACTAAGTCCAATGAATTTCTCAAATTAAATGGTTGAAACATAATATTAACATTAATATTGAAAGTATCATAAAAAATATCATTCCTTTAACTCAAAACCATGAAAGGTATAAAAATTTCACATCCACAGTCAAGAAAATCACAAAAACATTAATACAATATAGATGATTGTATCATAATAAATCAACATAAAAAAAACGTAAAATCCCATGATGGATGATGAAATAGATTAAATCTATCAAAAAAAATATTTGACTTACATATTTCTTTCTACATTGAAATCACTCCAAAGTAATTATTTTTTTTAAAATATTATTATAAGCTTTTGAGTGAATCTCTGAAGGTGTTATAATGACAAAAAATAGTTTCCACCACCATATATGAAAAAATAACATTCATAACATAATTTTTCAAAAAGGGTGTAAAGCTGTATGTTTGGAAAACGGTAGAATGATTCCTTTAAAAAATTCATATGAAGTCAAACCATTGTATTAATGACATTTACCCATATACAAGGAAATAGTAAAAAAATTGAAATAATTTTTTTTGAAACACATATATGGATGATAAAGTAGTCCCAATGTATACATTTATAAAAAACCATGGATAAAAAATAGATTGTAAAATAACCCCTACCTCTTACTTTTCCTTAGTCGAGGGTATGTTAACCTCGTCTTCTTGGGGTTTTTTCCCTTTTATTTGAACAAAATGCATCCATATGATGGATTTTTTATAAGTTTATGGCCTCTAGGTGGATATGAGGGTAGTTGTAATTTTATTTGAGTAGGGGTTTCTCAAGAAAAATGGTTTTGGAGGGGTGATTTTGAGAGAAGGGGAAGAACAATTTTATAAGATAGGTGAGGCTCACTTTTGGAAAATATTGATATAATATTTTATTATAAATTATTTTTTGTTTTATAATGTATTTAAAAGAATTAATTTTGATGTAAGGTTGGTATAGATAGAAATCCTATAAACAAATATGTTTCAGACATGTTTAGATAACCATATTAACCTTATATTTTAAATTTAACTCTTAGTTAAATAGATTAACTTTTACAATGTCTTTTTGAATTTTTATATTAACTGGTTAATAATCATACTATAAAATTCCATGAAAACACCAACTGGTTCATAAAGGACATATCTATCATTGTATAATTCCTCTGGATGATGCGTATATTTTTAAGAGAATTATATCATTTAATATATATTATTTTATTAAAAACACATTTATGTCAATTTCGACATTGTTTAGTATTAGTTTATTTTGAAAGTAAAAAAAACATGAATACATAAAAGAAATACATTTAATCAATACTAACATGTTTTATTAACATATTAAAATGTTATAATGCTTCAAAAGTCCCAGTTTACATTTATTAACATATTTATAATATCAATTATTTTAATCATTTATTAATAAGGTAATTAATGCATCATCACTGTGTTAAAAATAAATTTAATTATTTAACTTATAAATTTTATAAATAATATAAAATTGTGTATGAAATCTTTATATCATTCTAATTAACATTTATAGTCGGATTTATCTTATGTATAACATAATATTAAAGATTGTTTAGTTATTAAAATTTGAACATAAAACTTTTATCTAATATTTAAATAAAATATTAATAAAAATCCAAACCTAATGTAATTGGGTCAAAGGGAATAATATTTTATTCACTAGGTTGTTTTAGGCCTAAATGAACTTATTTAATTGAATGTTTTCATGTTTTAGTGCATTTATAATGTCTTTTATACCTTTCTTACACAATTAAATTTTAACTGTGGTAATTAACATTCAAAAGTAATTGTTCACCAAAATTTATTTTCATCCTACTGGAACACATATTACTTACATATGTCAATCGTGTGTCTCAGATTATTGAAATTAAATTCACCGAGTATTTAAAATTACATTTTATGAATATTTGGAAATGTTCCTAGACGATGGGTAAAAGACGTTAAAAAGTTCTATAAAATTTTGTACATCCAATATTATTATAAAATGACTCCAATTAATTACATTGGACTAATATTAGTGTTATTAAAATATTTTTCATTTATTATAAATTTAAATATTAATAATTATTATTTAAATAAAAATCGATTTTAAACAATACAGTGGTTTTCACTATTCATCTAAAATTGAATGTTTTCAGAAAAAATAAATTAAAACTAAGAAAATTTTGAAATTATGAATCGAAAAATGATGTCCATTTGAAAAAATAAAATTCATAAAATTTCAAAAAGTGGGTATTTCTATTTATAACTTCTTTTCGAATGGCTGGTTTTATTGGCTGTGGTGAGATAGAACTCGATGTTGTGTGCATCACAAGATATTACATTATTAAAAGAGAAGTGTATCTTGGAATCTTTCAGTGTTACAATCAATCCCAATGAATGTTGGAGGAGATAATTTTTATTTCCTCCAATTGGAAAATGAAAAATTCCAATGATCACTAAGGGATCACAAATCATGAACTGGGGACCAAGGATTGAAAAACAATAGTAGTGAAACATTGATATTCACCAATGAATGGTCCAAAAACCATGTAGGTTATTTATTTTCCTTTATTATTTCATTCACCACCCATTGATTGAATAATGTATGCAGATCCACCCAAGAAAAATTCACTCGCAGATCTCCCTTTGTTGTAGGATGGTTAAATATTCATGATTAAAGGGGGTGAAACGTATAAACTATTATCATGTTCCTTTATCATATTTTTTTGACCATTAATGTAAAAAGTATAACATGAAAAATTCAGTTGTCTATTGAAAAGGATTTCTTTTGATAATCTCTCTTCCTAGTAATAGAATATTTTTCAATAGACCCTTGTGATCGTAGTGTGTTTTTATGGGTCGTTTGGAATGTTGTCGGACCCATTGATTAATGAAGGGAATATTTAGAGTCCACAATAGTGAAGGAAATGACCTAATGATCAAGAAGGTATTCAGGAATTGAAAAATGGGCCACTACGACGATAGTGATGAACCATATAAGAGGAGAAACCATTGTTTTTGTCGATGCCCAGTAACTGAAGGCCACTTGATCTATGGCCGACAGTAGAGGATCCTGTGAGGCTATGGATGCGGGTGGCGGATTCGGCCACCGAATCAAATGGATGCCGGCAAGCATCAGCCAGATGCGGAATGATTCCATGTTATGTGGTGAAGGATCGTGGTGGATCGTGATGGTAGTTTGACCTTGAATAAGTCATCATAGGGTGGTTCGTATGGTGGCCAACCAAGTTGAATGAATTTGTCATCCACATTGACCACGCATGGACACGACACCCACCATATCTTGGGTGAACAAACCGACCTACTCGAGCAGGCCAAGTTAGAGCTGGTAGGCTAGACTAAGTGTGCTAGTTCAACCCGATGTGTCGAGTCTATTCAAACACTATGGGTCGGGTCGTACCATATAGGTCGAGTGAGGTAGTACACTGGACTGTTCGGGTCGGGTTGGACCAGACCTAAACCCAATCATTCTCTTTTCACAAAACATCCCATAACTCTCAAAGCATGTGTCCATTTGATGAGCCGTTTACAAAATTGGGATCCTTGTGATAGGGAGTTCCATTTAATGTACATTATGTGTGTTTTATTTGATGTTTTATTATATACTATTGGGTTCCATGGGAGGTGCTCTCGGAATGATTTTGCTAATGACAAAATCCAATGATGGGTTGCAACCTAAAAGCTATGTGATTACCTAAACTATGTGTCTGGCCTAGGCAATGCATCTTTTCATTCATTTCATTCTTTCCAAGACTATTATAGTACTCAGCATTACCTCTAGGGTTTGGTTCCTCTAGACATTGATTATATTCTAGGTTTTACCAACACTCCATGTGTTATCTACACACCATGTGTATCCTATACTCCCTATCTTATTGACAATCCATGTGTTTCCTAAACTATGTTTGTTACTAACTCACATATTGTTACTAATTGAGGGTACTATGGATTCTTACTACATCCATATTAATATATAATAGATCTATGCATGGTGTGACTTGACTCTAGTGACTCTTTATTATAAATTTTAAGGGTTAGACATTATGTGCCTCTTTGGAATTTTACGTGGTGCATTTCTTAGTGCTCAAGATTTTGGAATTCATCGTGTGATTCACTGTGGTTTACATTGTGTATTTTCATTGTGTTTTTGGGTTTCTACTGAGTATTGTTTTATTCATTCATGTATGGTCTTCAACTGCACATGTTGTTTTTTATGTTGGTGATCAGTAACTTTGATGGAGTCCTTGGTGGGCCGCAGACATGGGGTGCTTTCGGGTGACCCGATGGATGTGGTTCGCTTCTGCGACATTCACAAAATATAATTTAAAAACCCTTCAGGTATGATTTTTTATCGATGATACCTAGGATCATGTACTTTTCTTTTTCTATTGCATTAGTTTTTTCCTTATATTTTCCATTTTGTAATGTTACTCTTAGTGGTTGTCTTTGTGGGTAGCATATATGTGAAATAATTTTTTTCATTTGAATTAATTTATATTTGGAATGGTTTTGTGTGTGACAGTTTATTGGAAAATGACTCCCCTTTGTGGGAAATTTTTACTCAGTGCTACTCACCAGCCCCAAGACTATAATAGGTAGGCTTGGTGTAGTCACGACATAGGCCCCAGTGGACTGGGAAAGGATGTCATTGCATTCCCTTAATTCAATTCTAATTTTAATCTTCCATTGAGATACCTGGAGGAAAATCATGTCTCCAACAATAAATTGTTTCCCTCTTCAATGATATTCTCCATAAATCTTAGAGAAACATCGGAATTCTTGGATATGTTGACAAATGGTTTTCACCATTTATACCTTTTCTTTAAACATTTCACATCCAAATTGTTACATTCACTGAAATATTCCCAAAAAGATAGTTTAATACTTCTTCTACCATAAATGGCCTCATTTGGAGCCATTTTAATGCTCAAGTGGAAACTATTTTTATAAGAGAACTCATATAGAGTATGATGTTGGTTATATCCACATTTTGAAGTTCATAGAACATTCATTAAAAATTCATTCCAATATATAAAGTTTCTAGTTATATTGAATATCTTTATGGGGATGATAGTCTATACTAATATTCTAATTTTTGTTTAGATACGGTTGAATACTTTTCTACAATAGTTGAGGTGAATCTCAAAACAAAATTGAAAATAATAAATAGTTGTACTCCATGAATCCTTACCACATATCTAATGAATATCATTCTTTGTTGATCTTGGGTGGAATCCATTAAAATGTTATTAACTCAAGTTTACTTTTTGATATGATCCCAAAAACCCATATCTAATTTTTTCCTTTGGATGACCATATATTTCTAGTGACAATGTCCATGGTTATGTTTTCCATCATCCAAGATTGTATCTATAATGGTTTCATCATACCCTTAGAATTTTTTCTACCATCCAATTCATCATGAAAAACAATGAACATTGATGTATATTTGTTGATCATATTTTTTATATTTTCCAAAAAACAATTATCTTGGATATCATGATAAATATTTGTACTCCCTAGTTGAATAGGAAAGGTTTAGCAATGTTTGTATTTCAGAATATATTTTTTATCTATGGATTGGAAGGTTCACATATTAGTAACCCAAATCTCATGACACCTTCCTCACCAATTGTGAACTATAAAGATTTATCATTTATAAAACATTCAACCATTTTCTAAATTTCTAAATCATTTCATTGAGAATCATTTATTTTCTCCAGGGTGGATTGTTTTGAAATCATTTGAGAAAGGATTGATGATGTTTCTACATTCTGGATTCCCATGTCCTTCAATTGAATTTCTATGATTATTTGATCCTTTATAGTTTTCATTATTGATAAATATGTACGAATATTTATACATTGGAAATCTTACACATTATTTCCCATAGCAGGATGGTTGTGGATTCAGTAGTCCTAACCTTGGTGAGCTCTAACTATTTCCACAGCTTCATATAGTGCTCATTTTCTATGAATATGTATTTGAGGCGCTTATTATTAGTATATTTCTCTCACATATCCCCATAGAGATATTTCATCTATATTTCCACCACAAATATCAGAACCTCTAACTCCATATAAATTGTGGGATAGTTTTTGTAATGAGTTTTCAACTGCCTTGAGGCATAGGCTATCACATTATCTTTTTTTATACTAAAAAACAATAAGACCTTATTTAAAGTATCACCAAATAACATAAAGTGTTCCCCACATGGGTGACTTGTGAGCACTAATGCAGTGATAAGCCTATTTTTAACACTATAATGTATTTCTCATATTAACTTATTTATGAAAAACACTACACCATTTTGAGTCAGATTGGTTAGTGGGTATTAAAATAAGGATAATTTCTACAAAAATTTTATGTAATTACTATGTAATTAGGGATTCTATGAATCCTTCTTAAAAATATTAGCATGGGAAACTGTTCAATTCTATTTTTGTTGGACCGGTTCACTTATATTTCTTTTCTGGTGATAACGTACACTAATAATGAATCTTCTTCCAACTAGAACATATATTTACTATAATTTTCATAACATTTCTCCCATAAAAAAGACTTCATCCCAATATTCAAATTCTTTTCATTTTTCTTTTTCCCACTTGAGTATATTAAAATATCATTAATAAAAACAACCGCATATTCGTTGAGGTAATATATAAAGAATCTATTCATTAATTCCAGGAAAAACGATGGACCATTAGTATTTATAAATGGAAATGCTATGAAATTAAAGTGTTCATAACTCCTTTTAAAGGATATATTTTGAATATATTCCTTATTCACCTTTAGTCAGTGATTTCATGGCCGAAAGACCATTATAGATAAATAATGGGTGTCATGATATTGATCAACGTTGTCTTAAATCCAAGGAAGGGGACAATTTTTTTCAATAAATATTTTACTAATATCAAACTAATCATTAACGAGGTGAATTGATCCATCCTTCTATATGAAAAGTGTTATGGTGCACACTATGGTGTTTCACTCGGGAATGTGAAACCCTTTTTTAAATTCACTAACAACTGCTCCTTCAGTTATTCTAGATCAATGGTGGTCATTAAATAAGGTTTCATTGATATATCCATAGATACATGAATATGTTCAATTGAGAACCCAATCTCTTGATCCTAAGGAAGACACAAAACACTTCTGCGAACACATCAATATAGTCCATCACAATAGTGATGACTTTGAGCATGACTCTCTACTCTGCCTCGATCATTTGAGCTAGATAATATTAATTAGTTGAAAGTAATATTCAATGTTGAGATAATTATTATGATTTATATTCATAATCCCCCGTTCAATTATATTGTATTAATGGATTGATCGAGATATGAAGAGTTATCTCCCTTTACTGATATTCACTGTGGGATTTGTATAAGGATAGACACTATATTCATAATATTAAATCAAATTCTACTAATAGATGTAAAAAATGATTTTCTAGGAGGTTCATTTCATTTAAATTAAATTGAGTGGAGTTATATACATTGTATGATACAATAAACCAGTTTCATATTTTCAAAGACAACTCAAACATTATATTTTTAGGTGGTGTTTCACAATTTCTACTAAAAATGAAATTTTTTAAGGAATGCATAAAACTAGAAACAAATTGTATGTTAACACTTCATGAATAAATAACATATGTACCTATAACGACATCATGTTCAGCATCCAAATTTTTAGTAGTGATAAAATTTTTACGCCCTTTCAAAAATGGATGTTGTTGTGATTGTTCATTTCCTCCAAAACCCATTGGCTCAGAAAAATGGTTTTCATAATTAAAAAATTCCTTATGGTTGAAAGACAAAAATATGGGACTGAAATTGATCTAAACCATACCATATTCATCCAAATTATTGGTTTTCTTCATTTCCCATTGGAAGCTATTATCCAAATTCACCATTCTTCCACATTTGTGGAATTTCATTATTCCATTTATACAGTTTTAGGGATTATTCTTCCCATAATTTTAACATGTTTTATATTGGGTTTTATTTCTATGATAGGATTTATCAGTTGATAAATAAATATTGAAGATTGTTTCCCCTTTATATCTCTTGACCTATGTGACCACTATAGTCTCTGATTTTTATTTTTACCATGAGGGATCAACAGAAAATCACTTCATTTCTATTGACTTCAAGAATCGTCTACAATTTTCACAAACTAGGATTTATTCTACAAGTGAACTGATCCATGTTTAATATGATTATCCTAAAACACACAGAGGTGTATCATTCAATAATTTTGAAATTTTCAACTAACATTTTAATAGGTTCGTCATAATATTGTCTCAGTCCAAGGAAATCCCATTCAAAATGAAGACAATGTGTTCAGTGAAAGTATATTTTTAAAAATATTTTCTTGAACTCCTCTCATATGATTGATTCAATTTCCTCCATGGACTTTTTATTCTGGATAAGTGTCCACCACTGCTCAACTACCGCATTAAAATGATTTAACTCCAACACAACATTCACTTATTTTAAGCACTAGAGTGTATATAAAATCATCTTTGTGGACTTAATCCACTGTTATGTGATGATGGGATCAGAGTATCCAATAAATATGGGAGTCCTTTTTCATATGAATGATTTGACTGAAACATTCCCTTTCATAAAAGAATAGTGTAATTCCACCCCATTAATGTCGTTATTCATAACATGAACCAATTTAGAAATAAATGACATGTTGTTTTGAGGAATCATTCCAATAATATTTGTAAAATCATTAGGGAAATCATAACATCTCCTATTACATGGATTTTGTGAACTAGTCCTTATATTTCCATGCATTGTCTAAAAACATATATACAATTAGAGGGATTGAATACATAGTTATTAATTAAAATAAAAGGTAACATTAAACATATAAGGATATAATTGTTAAGGAATATCATTACATAAGGTTTCATAAACTATTTTCAATCTAGGATTTCCTTGATGATAAAATTATACATAGGGTTCTTAATAATGTTCTATAGTCCATATCCCAAATATTAAACAGACCCTGATATGATACCAACATTAACATCCCTATCCTTTTACATAAATTATTAATTGTTTTTAAGCATTATTAAATAAAAAATACATGCTATAAATTGTAAATTATTGTTTCTTTGGATAATTAGAAATAAAATTAGAAAGGAAAAAATCAAAACTAAGAACATATTTTTTTTCAAATCATCATAATTTTATCATAACACCCTTTGAGCCCATAAATTTTAATAAGATAACATGGGGAATACATGAACTCATGAATGTACTAAAAATAAAATTACGGGAATACGAATAAGAATAAATCATAACACATGGGTTAGACAGAATAATATGACTACATAATAAGGAATAAACATATGGAAGCATTATATATATATATATATGATAATATCATGTAATAAAATTATTATGGGTGCATCATAAAAATGAAATAATCATGATTCAAGTCCACTCACACATGGAAGATCACAATATATTAATAAACCCCAATACCATTTCATAAGAAGCACACGTTAAGGGTATCTACCAAAACCGTTGCACATGATATCTCATGGGATTACACATTAGCAAAGTAATTATAGTTATATATTAGATCTACCATCATAAGATTTTTATGAATATGTTTGACCAATGAAAAATCATACGTAAATAATCAAACATAAACATAAGGGTTACCCATGGAAACAATTTTGTATCATAATCATGTCAAAAGGCATATCATAATGGAATATCCTAATGTTCTCCATCAAAGAATGCATTTGAAACAAACATTAAAATTGATAATGTTCTATAAGCATATATACTGATATCTTATGTAAAAAATAAATGAAAATATGAAAAAATGGAGTTTATAAATTATTATAAGTAAAATATTTTAGTGCTTTTCAAGGGAAACTTGTCCAGAATATTTAAAAAAGATATTGAATAATTGTTTCTATAAAATATGCAATCAATCGATATATATTTTCATTTCAAATGAGTGATTTTATAAAAATAATTATTAATTAAATTAGGCTATTTAGTGCACATAAAAATGGGTAAGAAATTGGGATGATACCTTTAGTCAGTCTTGCATAACATGAAGAATTGATAAGGGAAGATTTTAAAAACATATATTTCCACATAAAAATTGGATGTACCAATCCAAGAACATGATATTGGAATATATAAATATAATTTATAATAATTATATAAAATTTAATTATATTTACATTGGATAGATAATGGGAATCTATAAACCAAATTGAAATGGATTTTCATAATGAATCCCCCACATTATGTGTGAAAGTGTCCTACACATGATCTTAATATCTTTCATAGTGAAATTTAATCCATTAATTAATTAATTCATAACTTTATATTTATGTATTTTAATTATTATAATATTTTCATCTTAACTTATATCCATTTTGATAATTTATGAGAAATTGTTTATCATTCGGTAGAGTTAGATTCCTCTAATTTCGTGACAAGTTTACTTCTATACATGCTTGGATAATAAATTAAAGTGAGAATGGTTTTCTAGAATTAATGTTTTATGTTAATAAATTTCTCAAAAACTATAAAATGTTCTTATAAATAATTTTATTGTTTGTGGTTAATATTATTTATTAGATATGACTTTACTGATAGTCGTTTATAGAATTTTTGTAGTTTTTTATCCTCACAATCCTGTTTTTTTATTAATTAATATTAGCTAATTATAATAGTTCTCGAATAATAAATAAGAAATAAGATATATATTATAATATATTTTAAAAATAATATTATATCTATAACAATTATTTATTTAGGTAATGAAAATTAAAAACATGTCATCCTTGAATGTGATAATGTAAAACATGACATATGATTTTTTTTCATTTTTAAAACCAAAAGTGGTGGGGGATCAAAGGGTTATAGATTATTACTTAAATATAATAAATTTATAGTTTATTTGAGAAATTATATTAAAATGACACTTGGATAAGGGTATATGAGTATATAATAAAAATGAAAATAAATTGAAAGAAAATAAAATAAAAAGAAAGAGGGTATTACATCTTGAATTCTCATCCTTGAGAACCACATTTGAGAGATATGATTTTGTATTTTTTGAGAAAAAAATCTACTGATCATGGGGAGGTGTATTGGGAATATTATTACATAGAATTTTTGCATGTCTCAATGCTTGTAGGAATTACGAGAAGTGGAAGGGGTTCGGTATTTATAAGGGAGTAAAGGGGAGTTTTCTCATTATTTTATTCAATTTTTTATTTTTTTTCCTCAAAGCAAGAAATAATGACGAATAAATGACTAAATATAGTAATTATTCTATTACTGTGATATTTCTCCATTGTCCTTGTTATTAAAAAATTTTATCTAATACTAAATGAAATTTTAATTTCATTTTAAATTACTGATTGTTTGAAATTAGTCATCTATTATGATTCAATACTTCAATATGAAATAATATATGATAATATGTATATTCCAATATCATGTATATAGTGTACTATTCCAGATATTGAAGCATTATTAAATTTTGGTATCTAATCTACAAATATTGAATACCATTTGGATATTTTTTTTAAATTAATTTGGGGTCCCATTATCAATTATGTGAAATAATTTAATATATATCTTTTATTTGGGTCACTTCAATGACTTTCTAGTTACATCTTTCATATATTCATTACATTAATACATGATAAATGAACTATTTTTCCATTTTATGTTATATGTTTCACACTTATAATTCATTTTAATATTTTCATATGATTTTAGAAAAACCTCCCTCTTTTATTATTCCAATTTATTACTGGTTATGGGGAAACCATATGATCTAATAATTTTTATTAATATTTTACCCATTATTATAAATTATTAATGAATATCATAATAAAATTATTATTATTTTTATTAACTTATTTAACTTGGATATCAATTTACATTTATAATTATTCATTTTAAATCATATTTTTTATGATTAATTATACATTTTTTGTCAATCATATTTGATAACACAATGTTTACCAATTTATTAAATCATTATGTCACAAATTTTATTCATGTTGGTTTATTTATTTTTTACTCTATTAATATAAATACATTCTGTACTAAAAACATGTATTGTATATTTTGAATATGGTAGGTTGTCCAATAATTTAAAATTCCAAAATATATTTTAAAATACATTATTTCTCATTGGATCCATATCTATAGTCAGTATTCAATTATCTTTTTCCTTAAATATATAAAAGGCCATGATATTGATAGAAAATTTCACAACTTTTTATATGGGAATGATGTTGTTATATTTTCCTATAATATTATGATATATTTGAGGTAATAATTGAATTTTTTTAGGATAAAATAATTCCATTTGTGACATATATTTATTACTCTCATGGTTACTAGGCCCTACATTATTTTTTCATTTATTTTATGTCTCAGTTTATAAATTTATAATCTAAATCTTTTACAATTCCTACTCAAATTATTTAATTTTTCCATAACACATATAATTTTTTCATGATTTATTTTTTTTAATTATTTATAATCTCAACCCTTGATTTATTTAAAACCCATATATTTTTTATTTAGTTATAGAATAAATATTATTAATAGTACAAAATTATGAAGATATAAATAAAAAGTCAAATAATTGGTTCAAAAAAATTATATTATGTAATAAATATTACAAATCCATGATAACTATAGATTATTATGTTTTTTTAAGATAGTTATTCTAAATAAGTGTTATAATATTACCTTGAAATTCATTAAATTTTAACAATCGTGTTGGTGGTAAATTTTAATGATAATGAAAAATGGTTTTGTAAATGTTTTTTTATAAGAGAAATAATTTATAATACCAACCAAGAATAAACAGTCATACTAAAATTTCGTATTTTCATGTTCCTTTAATTTTTATAAATTTATGAAATTAAATGAATTTGACATGATAAATGGTAATAATAACATATATATCCCTTATTAATATAGAATATGAGAACCTAAATTTTTAATATACATGAGTGGAAGATGATTAATGTATTTTTGGTGACACACTAGATGTATAATATTATAATGATGGATAATTCACCAGGAGGGGAGATTTTACATATTCAATTAATTATAATCCTTAATGTAATACCAAAATTATATTTTTACCGCTCAATGCCTATAACAATATTATACACATTATTTTATAGTTGGGAAAATGTTTCATTACTTGGGATATATTAAAAAATGATTGTTACATTTCATGATATTATGAAATAATTACATTAAATTTAAAACATATTCATTTCATTAATCTGTTCTATGTAATGAAAATGTTATATTTTATTATATTATTAAAAATGTTTATCTTTTCATTCATATAACATTTAGATTCATCTAGAACGTGTGTTATAAGCCATGACAAGGCTGACTAGACAATAATATATTATTAATATTTATATTAAATATTATGGTTATCAAATAAATGTTAGAATGGTGGTAATAAATATTATTAACTGTGTTTTTAATATATGGTATAAAAATTTATATAAAATATATTCATTGGTTACCAGTTATTTATAAATAAAAAAATACTGATTCAATATAAAGGAAATTGTTTTACATAAAATATTTCCTAAACAGAAATTTGATATTATTTAATTATCTTAATCACTACTATTGATAGATATTAATGAAATTTAAATAATATATATATATATTTCATTCATTCCAATTCTTATTATAGGCATCATATTATAAAAAATCCAATTTTTAGAATGAGGAGTTGTATCTTTCTAAAAGGCAGTTTTCCCTCCTTTTAATGGAGAAATGTATCTAAAACTAAAATATAAATAAAATTTAAATTTAAATTTTAATTTAATATTTATTTTTTAATTAATGTTTTATAATTTTACCTTGGTTGAGTTTTTAGTATTTTTATGAGATGTGTCATGTTATAACAAATAGTGAAAAAATGTCTTTTAATTCAAACTGATATTTTTTCTATATTATATATAATGTAAAAATATATTTTAAAAAAAATTTAATGTATAATTAATTAATTATAAATCATAAAATCCATGTTATATAATTTTTATCAATTTAAAATTCTTATTTCATATAACAAAATTTCAATAAATTGATCTATTAATGATAAACATCTATTCTATTGTCCAATCTGTGACATAATTATAAATTAAACTCCTTCAGTTATGTGATTTAAATTTGTTTAAATGGATTCATTTTATTGGTTCCAAATAATTAATACTTTATATAATTTTAACTTATATTTCTACCACAAATATAAAAGGATGACATTAAAATTATATATAGTGTTTAACGTAAAAATGACATTACGTAACAATTATTCTTTAATCTAATGGTGGAATATGACTTAAAAACGTTTAAAAAACAAATTTAATGGTAATATATTGAAAATATACCATCATTTATTTAAAAATTAGACATTATTGGTGGAATAATATGTATGAGATACCTCCCAATAGAGTTTAAAAAATTTGGTATTTAAAAGAATGTCAGTTCTCCTACACTATAAATGTGCATTCAAACTTATTCCCTCTACACACCAATAAACATAGTTGGATTTTTTCAAAACCTACCCATGTCATCTTCAAAAAAACCCTCAACTCATCATAGAAGCCACAATATGAGAATAATGAAAATTAATGAATTCCTTTGATGATAACTGAAAATGATAATGAAAGAAGAGTTAACATTCATCAACGAGCACTATAGTTTTATTTCCCTCTCCACCACAAAATTAATTTTTATATAATGAAAATATAATAACCACAATATATTAAATATACTAATATTTTTTAAGTTATAATTAAATCCAACAACTTACACACATTCATAAAATTGGATACCCAATAATAATTCAACTGTGTGGAGGTCAACCAACTCGTGAATCAATTTTGTTTATTCGTTGTTTACCAGCTATCTTTGTTTTCAATAATGATGTCAATTTTATTTTTATATGATATTTATGATTTTTATGATGTATTTATTATTATATAGTTTTTATATAATATATACCTCCATACATTCCATTTTGTGGGAATAATAAAATATATTTTCTTGACGTGTGGAATACCACCTCCTCAAAGAGATAACATTCAATAAAACATTCAAAATAATGTTTTAATGGTGTTTTTAATAAAAATATATTATATAAATATCATATATATAATATTAATTACATAATTATGTCTGTATTAATTCAATATATCATTTTCTTCTTTCAATATGAAATATTGAAAAATTGGTAAAGTTATTTGTAGACTTGTGGATCATCGCCTCCTCAAAGAAATGTTATTATTCTTCATTCACCAACACATCACAAGGATTCTATATATAAATATATATAATTAAATATTATATTATTTATTATATAATGAGAATTATAAAATTATAAATTTTACTAACCATATTTCCATTTTTTTAATTGAAAATTGGAGCGTTTAACATGCATATGCACGACCTACCATCTCTATGAACACAAAGTTGGATCATTTTTATTAACCGTATTCCATTATTTGTATTTAAATATTACATGATTTATATATATGATTAATTTTAAAATATTAATATTCAATATATGTTTAAATATTGTCTTCTTTGACCATATTTGACCAACCAAAGGATGTATCGATACCGAAGAATAATATGGTCAGAACATTAGAATTATTCATTATTTATTATGTAATTGAATATAACATGTTAATATGTAACATTATGGTAATAATAAAAATGAAATTTTCCACATGAATGAACGTAATTAACATTTGACTATAATTATTTATTATAATGATACATGTGACAAGTCAAACGTAATGTAATGGAATTCAACTCAATCTACATTAATTGAGGAATATTTTTATTTTATACACCTATCATCATTGAGTAGTTGTATATAGAGCTCATTTGAAATAGGAAATCATTATATTTTTTATTTTCAGCTGAATTTTTTTAAAAAATCTTATTTTTTCATGGTCCTTATGTAAAAATTGAATCAAAGTGTTATGTGACACTTTTATTTAAAAATAACTTTTTAATTATTTAATGATATAATTGAAAAATATTTTTCCACCATATAAATATTTAATACAATATTTTATATGATTATATCAAAGTATTTTAATGAATTTTTATGAATATTTTAAATTTCACTCAATGTATTTCAAAATGAATCATTTATCATTAATGAATTGAAAACATTTCACTAATTTAAAAGTAAATGATTTTTTTTCATGTTCAGTTATAACAAAAACTCATGTTGTTGAATCATATATGTGATTTCAATATTCCATTGAATGAATAAATACTTTGTTATATGGAAAGCCTCCTTATTTTTTTGGCATTTAAAATATATTTTAAAAGATAAAGTGTTTTTGGTATATAAATTAGGTTTTTAAATTAAAATGGAATTTTTAATATAATATATTTTCATATCAGTTTAAAAAGAGTATTTTAGTGCATTTGAGGATTAAATAGTTATACACATGATGTTATATTGTATAATTGTATGAAATGTGAGATCACAATTCAATTTTGATTCAGTCTTGTGCCCCCTTATAGCTCACAAATGATGTTAATATATATTATATGAAGGGTAACACACATTATAGATATTTAATTCACTATGTAATGATAATTGGATAATTTGATTGTATGGTTATTTTAATTAATATTTTTTTGAAAGGGTTTTATAATTGTGATTCCCAAAGTCACCTAAATAAGTTTTACTTTATCTCTATGAATTTTAATTATTTTCATTGTGACAAGTTAGAGTATTTTCATGTGAAAATATATTAAATAAAGAAAAAAATAAATGTTATATGATATTATAATTGTTAAATTGAAAAATGGTTTCCATGATTTATAATCTCATACTTTGTGTTTGTTCCCATCCTATGTGTTTGAAAAAAAAGTCACACTGTATATGGATGGTTCATTTATTATAAGAATTAAATTTGACTATCATGGAGAATTTCTATGAATATAAATAATTCTTTATTTTTGAAGATTTATATTACAATAAAAATAGATATTGATCGGATGTGTCCACATGTTATTTTATGTAATTTTTATAGTTATTTTATGACCATATTCTATAAATCTATAGTCCAAAAAATATCCTCAATGTGAATGAATATAAAATTATTGACATGAAATAATTTTTATGTAATTACTAAATTCAGAGACTTATAGCTTGTTTCGATGGTTTTTATACTATATCATCATTTTGGGTGGTTTAAATAAAATCCCTTTAAAAAATTTTACATTATGGTTAATTTAAACTGATATTTAAATTTATAATTTCCTTGTTTCATCATTTAAACAAATTATTTTGCAAATTATTCTAAATAGAGGGAAAATGAAATATATAGAGGGAATTAATTGAGAGGAAAATATCTTTCCAAATCATAATCCCTTGATTTTTTGAATTGGAATTTTTTTAATGATGAAATAGTTGAAATAATCTATTAATTGTAGTTGTATCCATTCCATAGAGCTATATGATTGACCATGATGGAACATGTCCATATTGGATAATTTAAGAATGAAACATCCCCATGAATTAAATAAATAATATGAAATAGGGGTAGATGAATGATTAATCAATTACATAGAGAAAATATTTGAGGTCGTGGGATATTTGGAATGTTAGAAGAAAACCATTAAATTAATAAATTAGAATGTGATTCTGATAGATGGTGTTCTATTGTTAAGAATACCAGATAAAATGTTTAACTTCATTCCATGGAATAGGAATCATTCAATTATCTCCTCCATGAGAAATATTTCTATATGTTTAGTTTATGAATTATAAGGAAACAATTCTTGGAAATAAATAAAAACGATGAAATTTCAGTGGCTACATATAATGAAAACTGTACAATATTGTCTTAGGATGTGACATACATTATTTGAGACACTAAAAGTAAAATTATTCGATTTTAATCAGTAAGAAAAACATTAATGTAAAATTCATTGGCCGTATGTGAATTTAAAATTTATTTAAATTTTTTTGTAGTTCTATGAAATTTGAAATGGATTTTTCTTAAACATACATTCCATTAAATAATAATAGAATTAAATGATCACGATGGTAGAAAATAGAGGAGAAAAAAAATATTAATTCTAGAGTTAAGACCAAAAGATATTAACATGTTATACTAAATCTTTTTTGGAATGAATTTCATGGACTACAAAGTGCAATTGTTGTGGAATGTTTTTTCAAAAATTTAATGACTATAAAGAAAATATTCTAATCCAATTGATGATTGAGCTAGAAAATCTCCAGTTATTAATGAAATGTTTTAGATGCAATGAGACGAGACACAATTATAATGTGTGTAGAAAGTAAAATTCTGAGATAATAAATAATCACGATATAATGAAATAGGGTGGTAATTTATTAATAATACTACTAATATTGGCCCATATTATAAAGTGGAAATTACTCTAGGGATCTCATTATTTATCAAAGTCTGACCATACTCCAAATGTTGTAGGGAACACTAATTTAATTTTTAAAATTACTTGGGATACATTTATTGAGTCCTTATAGATGATTGAGTTATATGATTAATTTTTAATTGAGTGAGAATACCATTACTTTTGGGAACCAATGTACAGGTATTTGGGTGAAAGTTTGGATTATATATTTATGGAAATATTTAGTTGTGTTTTGGATATTACAATTTTTCTTTGGATAATAATTTATTTTCTCATAACATTATTGTTTGGTAAAATTTGGAATTATATAACTCTATACTAACCATTTTGGTTTTTATTAATATCTTATTATTGGTGGAATATCTTTCATTCATTTTGAGGATTATGTGATAAGTTAGAAGATGATTCTTGTTCATTAGGCACAAATATTTCTTCTTCAGTATTCATTATTTGGGGAAAATGTATAGACTATCCTATAAATTATTTAATGGTGTAAATTATTAACATTAATTATTTCTATTTCCTTATTCTATAATATATATATAGTGAAGGAATCCATTATATTTATGTGAATGATATTGAAATAAAATTTTATCAAATTAACATATTTCATGATGATATAATTGAAACTTCCTATAACTATTTCTCTTGTGTTCTTGTTATAATTTCCTTAATATTGAAAACATTCTCTATAACTATCATTTAGTCCATGGAAAATAGTTTTCCCTTCCAAATCAATTTTTCATTTCCAACCAATGGTCTCCCTAAATATATTCCTATTTATTTATATATTAAATTAACCTTTATCATTATCATATTCAATTATTATGTGTTTATTAATTTATTTCATTATTATTATATGGATTTCAATAATGAAATCTCATAAATTTAAATCCTTTATTAACCAAGATAAATTTTGATGGGCATATTCATATTAAGGGGAGTGGTATGTAACATCTGGGGAATTTTTTTATTATTTTATATCAAATGAAATTAAATTAATTGTTATCTTCAGCTATAGAATATAAAAAACATGACATCTGTTATAACCAATGACATATATATATTTTATGTCTTCTGACATCAATATTCATCTCTAAAAAATAGTACACATAAAGTTGAGTCATTCCAGAGAACAACATATTTTTAATATTACTATTTAATAGGATTGTTATCACATAACTAATAGACACATGATAATGATTGAGATTAAATGGGATGTGAATATATTGTCTTAATATTTATAATAATTATTTCATCTGTAAATAATTATATATAAATGAAAATAAAAAACGATTCAATATAAAAGAAATGATTTAATGAACTACATTTTATGACTAGAAATGAATTTTATCTTAATAAATTATATTATTCACTGTTATTGAGATATAATAAATAATTTTTTCTATGATATATTAAAATAAATGTTTTCATATAAAAATAACAAGTTTTATTGGAATTAAAAATTAAAAAATGAATTTTTGATATGAAAAGTTGTATTTTTCCCTATGGTAGTTTTCCACCACTTTATCGGGAACATGTTTTAAATTTAAATTATAACACCATTATATACTTTATTTTAAAAATTAAACTTTATTTTTTAATATTAATATCAAAATTTAGCTTTGGTGATTTTTTTGTATTTTTGGAGGAGTTTCATTTTTTGTGAAATAGTGAAATGTAATGAAATTTAATGTAACGATGAATTTTTATCTGATTATTCCATAATGATAAAATAAAATTTTAATTTGTTTTACTATTATAATGACTTAATTTATAAAAAAATAAATCCAGTTATTATAATTTGGTACAATTTTACAGTTAAATTTGATATAAAATCATTTCTGAATTTTAACCATTTTACATTCAAAACTTATTATTATATATAGATTTTGGGATTAATATAAAATTAAATTTACCCACAAATTTGATTTTAATTTAGAAAAATTTAATCTATATTTTTATGTAGAATGATTGAGAATTTCTATTTTGTTCAACTAAATTTTTTACAAAAATAACACTAGTGAAATAAATTAAAATTAAATACATCGATTAAGGTAATAATGACATTACATACTATTTATGATTAATATAATGGAGCCAAATGACCTAGAAAATTTTATAAACTATTTTGGACATAAATCGACCACATATACTATTTTATAAAAACATTATTATCATTTAAGCCAAATAGTGAATGGGATACCACCCAATAGTGTTTACCTTTCTTTATATGCCAGAATTACACTCTTCCACCACTACCAAAGTGCATTATTTCCCACTCTTACCACCTCTAAATAATTATTTATTCCCCAAATAAAACCCAAATGAAATCCAAAAATTAATCGTCTCATTATATAAAATTAATTTTTTTCATAAATAAAACAATAGAATTCCTTTCATGTAAACAAAAAGGAGTTGCATGAAAATAAAATAAATTCCTCAAAGTGCATGTCTATTTTATTAATTTATCCACCCGATCAACAATTTTTGTAAAATTATTCTACAATAATATTAGTATATTTAATATAATAATATTTTAATGTTAATTTAAATACCTAGACCTTCACACACTTCCATTAAATGGGAAACACAATCATTTTTCAGCTTTACAGTGCACTATACCCCCCTGAAATGATGTCGTTCGTTCTTCCATTTCCACCTCTCATGGTTAGAAATAACATGTTTAATATATATTTTATTTGATATTCATGTTATTTAATATTTACTTATGCTTCTAAATTTATTATATAACTCAAAACATCCTGATTTAAAATTTTTGTGAATATGAATACATCATTTGTGAACCTATGGACTACAGCCTTCTAATGGATATCTTATTCATTTAGGATTTACATGGAATATATTTAGTTGGTTATAAAAAAATAATGGGAAATAATTAAATATATATGGAATGAATTACATAATTATCCTTATAGATATATTGTCTATCATTTTCTTCTTTCCATTTCACACTCTAAAAATGTGATAACATCATTTGTGCATCTTTGGATTACAATCTCCACGGACCAATGTGATTCATCTTTTTTCATCACCAAATAATAATAAGGATATAACTATGTATATATTAAAAAATAACATGGTATTTTTTATTTAATTTTAATCCTAAAAATATAAATGTAAATTACTATATTCCTATACTGATCCTTGAAAAAAGGGAATGTTATACATGTGTATGCACAACCTTCCATCTCCATGACCATAACATAGGATTATTTATAATGAAAATCATATATTATTCATTTTTAAATGTATAATTTCTCTATAAATATTATGATAATATCATTATTATTATTATGGACATTTTTAAATTATTTCTTTTTTTATCATAGTCGACTATCCAATGTCGATTTTGAAACAGAATACAAATATGGTCATAATCATCTGACAAATAATTTAATGATTATGTAATTTAATATAATTTATTTATATGGGAAAAAAATTTAAATAGAAACATTAAAGTGGTTCAAAGTAATGTAAATAAATAACTTTTGTTTATTATTTATGAATATTAAAATAACAATGCAATGTGAGACACAAGGTAATGGACTGCATCACAATCACCTTCCATTGATGCATATTTTTATGTTATACACCTAGCATTTTTTATAAGATTTAAATAAAATTAACTTGAATTATATTATCAGTAATTTATTTATTCTCATTTTATAAAATCTATCGTGGAATATTAATATTTATTGGGGTTTATGATTCAAATGATTCAATGTAGTATGTTACAATATGTTTTTAAAATATTTTTTAAAATGATTAGGAATTTATTTTCAAAATCTATTCATACATGTCAATATTAATGTCATTATTTTATATGATTATAAAAAAGGATTATAAAGGTATTTTGTTTATATATATAATTTCATTAAATGTTTTTCGAAAATAATATTATTTACATATATAAAATAGAACGTATTGAAAAACAATAAATAAAATGTCACATTTTTTATTTTTCATAGACAACTACATATCATGTCATAAAAAATATTATTTGATGTATATATTCAATTTAAATATTAATTTATTTATTTAAATGTAAAACCCACTTTCATTTTATTGGTCTTTTATTGATAATGGGTTTTTGAATAAAAGTTTGTTTCATTATTGAAAATGGGGTTTTAAATGAAATTTGAATTTTTATCCAAATAAGTTTTTATATAAGATAATAAATTATTTTTCAAAAGGGTTTATGGTGAATATTTTTATTCTTAATATGTAAATTGAGTATTATATGGAATAGTTGAGCCTGATAAAACATAATAAAGGGTTGATCTAATTTATAAAACATGTCTGAGCTTGATATAACATATATGAAGGGTGATCACCATTATTTATCTCCCATACATTGTGTTTTGATAACTTTTGTTGTAGACCATATAGTTATTCAAATAAAATATGTTTTGAAAGAGTTTCATGAATATTATTATCTATGTAACTTCATAGTGATTAAATTTCTTATAATTGGTTTTTAGGATGATTTATTATGAATTTATGTTTGTTTTCATGTGAAAATGCTTAATTTAACATGTTCACGACCCCCTTCCATCAAAGATGCCCCTCTTGAGCTGGAAATGGTAAAAGGGAGATAATGAACCTTGAGTCCTGCCTCCAGTAGGCCCTAGGGTGGAGACTAGCACCAAGGGTATGAGTTTTCACAAATATGGGAGCCATTACCCTTTTTATTATTTAAGATTAAAAAATATGACGAGTCAAACTCCAAATGAAAAAAACGAAAGAACAGTAAATAAACCCAAACCAATCCCATTTGCATGATTAAATAGTTTTTAAATAAGGTACAAGTATAAGAAATCTCAAAAGTACATTACCAAAAGAAACAAGAGTACAACAACTGCAACAACTCCAACTGTCCCAACTAGTAGGGTCCTGCACGACCCTGGTAGTCCTCCTGGAAACCTGAATGTAAACGTAGGGTGAGCGTACAATTATACTTAGTTGGAAAAAATAAAGCTCTCAGGAACAAGGGGGAGACATCCTAATGTCATGTGAGAACAATAGAAGGGACCAAAACCTATCAAGGAATTCAATCCACCCAACCTCACGAGCCACACTGACCAAAACAAAAAAAACAGGTAGTAGTTGTATATATAAAAAGAAGAGTATTGGGTACCCCACACCATTTCTCATTAGTTAGTTGTTCTTCCTAATGGCGAACGTCCTGACGCTACCAGACTCTTCCCACCCTCACACACATGGGCCTCAATAACCACACATCCTGCCCGCACACACCTGGGCCTCACAACCAAACATCCCGCACGCACACACCGGGGCCTCACAACCACGTATCCCACCCGCACACACCAGGGACTCACAACCATGTATCCTTCCCGCACACACCTGGGCCTCATCCCGAAGATTCTTGGGAAAACTGTAAAACATGCCCGAAGAGTCTTGGGCTAAAACCACCCCAATCAAAACCTACTTGAAGAGTCTTAGGTGTAAGGTCGCCTCAAACCATCATTGCTTATGGAAGAAGGGGAAGGAAGGAGCTAGTAACTAAGGGGAAAACTATCACGACCCCCTCCCACCAAAAATTCCCCTCCCGATCTAGAAATTGTGAAAGGGAGATAATGACCACCTGAGTCCCACCTCCAGTAGGCCCTGGGGTGGCGACTAGTACCAAGGGTATGAGTTTTAACAAATATGGGAGGCATTACCCTTTTTATTATTTAGTATCGGGAAATAGGACAAGTTAACCACCCAAAAAGGAAAAGAACAAGTGTATAGAAATAAACCCAAACCAAACCCACATGCATGTTTAAACAATTTTATAACAAGGTGAAAGTACAAGAAAGGTCAAAGTGCAATACCGAAAGAAAACAAAGGCACAACAACAACAACAACAACTCCAATTGTCCAATTAGTAGGGTCTCGCATGTCCCTGGTAGTCCTCCTAGAAACCTGAAAGTAAAGGTAGGGTGAGCATACAAGTATACTCAATAGGTAAACCTAAAGATCTCATGCACAAGTGGGCAGACATCCTAATGTCCCGTGTGAACAACAGAAGAAACCTATCAAGGAATTATATCCACCCAACATCACCAGCCACACTCATCAAAACACAATCACAACAGGTAGTAGTAGCATATAAGAACAACAATATTGGGAACCCCACACCATTTCCCCTTAGATAGCTGCTCTTCCTAACGACGAATGTCCTGATGCTGCCACACTCTGCCTGCCTGCACACACCTGGGCCTCACAACCACGTATCCTGCCCGCACACACCTGGACCTCACTACCACGTATCACTCCCACACACACCTGGGTCTCACAACCACATATCCGGCCCACACACACCTGGGACTCACTACCACGTATCCCACCCGCACACACCTGGGTCTCACAACCACATATCTCGCCCGCAAACACCTGGGCCTCATCCCGAAGATTCTTGGGAAACAGTAGAACCTGCCCGAAGAGTCTTGGGCTAAAACCAACTCAATAAAAACCTACCCGATGATTATTAGGTGTATGGTCTCCTCAAGACATCATAGCCTAGGGGAGAATGAGCAGGAAGGAGCTAGTAACTATGGGAAAACACCCTCTCCAATAAAATGGGAGTGTTTGGCACTAAGTTCTCAACATGGGTGGGGTGCGATAAAACACAAAAGATACAAATATATATATATATATATATACAAACACACAGCCCAACCTATGGCTTATAAACAGAGAAACTAAGCACGTGTCTCGGCACTGCTACTACGAAGCATGCATACAACAAGCAATCCAAACCCCATTTAGGTTTAAACGTTTCAGAAGAATTAGATTATTAGTTCCTTAACTACTGGGAAACTATCCACTACCAACCACATCAATTGTCCGTAAAACATATCCCTGCAATCCACAAATCATGTTAGGAAAAGCATAAGCAGCACAACAATGTCCTTCTTATCTACCAACAAACCCATTGGTTAACATTCCCATTCCACTACCATGACCCACCATTCATTAACTCTCCCACTTTTATTTATTATTCACATCCCATAGCTCGTTCACATTCAACCCATCCCTACATCCCCACTGCAAACCACCATAACCACAACCACACTGAAACTCCTATGTCATTATCCCTTTAATACCATTTATTACAGCCCCGCTGCCCGTTACCAACACAACATTCACACCGACCCACAAACAAGTCAACTGCAGCCTCGCTGCTCACCTGATCCACAACAACACACAAAAACACCCCCAACACATGCCACGTAACCAAGGCAACACCCACATGTTCATTATTACATTTTTTTAACTGGGGTGATCACACAAGGGTTCCAGATTTTAAACAGCCAACTTTACGTGATTAACAAATTTCCACATTCCACAAGATTTCCACCCATAAGAAAATCAAGAAAGAGAGGGCAACATATAATTGTTTAAGCAAAGGCCCCAAACGACTGTGATTTTCAATAGGTAGAGGCTCATTCAATTCACAACATAATATCACATGATATAAAGTAACGACTTCCCATCCCTGTTATATAAGCGAGTTATTATCTTTATTAAAATAGATTAAAAAGTGTTTCACATAAACAAGATGTCACCCACCCCACATGATGCACAAAATTAAAGAGACGAAGGCAAAATTCCTACCTCAACAGTTTCTTGATCGTAACGCTCCCCTGGATCAACCTTAGAAGACGTCCGTCGGCGTCTGTCACTTCTGTCGGTTCCCGAAAAAACCTCCTTGGGTGGAAGTCGGAAGGCCAAAGGAAAAAAATGGATCCAATCATGGAAGCTCTACCTCGTTGTTACGATCACGTGGCCACTAACAGATCGTGAATCGGAGCTCGAACGAAGATGTTATGGAAGGAAGATCCTTCGAGTCTCTTGAGAGAGATCTGCTTAGAGGAGAGGATAGGAGAGGAGAGGAGAGGGGTGAATTGAAAGGTGGAGGGGACCCCTCCTTTTATATGTGTGAAAAGAAAAAGTACACGGCGTGTACATTATGGTAAACAGCATGTACTCGGTTCTTTCACACGGTCTCCACATGGCTTCCAACATGGCTCTGCGGCCGTTGACTGGTCAACACACAGATTGAGGGTAACACATACGCGGGGAAGGACTACATGACGTGTAGTTTAGACACACGACGTGTACTCATTTACTGCACATAGCAAGGACACGAATCTAACATGACACACTGCCGCTAACTGGTAACGCGTACGCAGGGAAGGACTACACGGCGTGTAGAACTGGTCACACGGCGTGCACCCATTTATTGCACATGGCAAGGACACAGCCCCAACACGGGGTATACCCGGAAAGGGGGTACACGGCATGTACTCAAACTACACGGCGTGTAGTTTCAAAATTCTAGAAATTGTGGGAAAAGTCTATTTTACCCTCCAGAACCCTTCTTGACCCTCTTTTTGACAAAGGAATGGGCCGGAGAGGTCCGGGCCATGACAAAAACACCCTCTCCCATGAAATGGGAGTGTTCGGCACTAAGTGCTCAACATCGGTGAGGTGCGACAAAAACACAAAGATACAGTTATATATATGAATACTAAACACACATCCCAACCTATGGCTTCTAAACAGAGAGACGAAGCACGTTCCTCGACACTGCTATCACGATTCATGCATACAACGAACAATCCCAAAACCCCATTTAAGTTTTCATGTTTCAACATAATCAGTTTATTAGTTCCATAACTACTTGGCAAATATCCACAAAAAACCATATCAATCATTCGTAAAACATATCCCTGCCATCCACAAATCAAGGTAGGAAAACATAAGCAACACAACAAGTCCCTTATTATTGGCCAACCAAACCCATTGGTTATTATTTCTGTTCCATTACCAAACCCCACCATTCATTAACTCTTCAACTTTTTTTATTATTCACAACCCACAGTTCTTTCACATTCAAACCCAACCCTGCAGCCCCACTACCAACCACCATAACCACAAAAACACCGTACATCATCACCCCTTGATACCATTTATCGTAGCCCCGCTTCCCACTCGATCCCCAAAAACCCATGAAAACACCCCCTTCACATAAATTAACCCTAAACAGCACCCGCATGCTTATTATTTTAGTTTTTTTCAACCGAGGTGATCACATAAGGCTTCCAGATTTTCATTTAATCATCCAACATTACGTGATTAACCAATTTCCACTTCACATAAAGTTTCTATCCATAAACGGTCTAGAAAGATAGGACATCATTAAATTACTCAGGAAAAGGCCCCCAACGACCATGATTTTCATTAGGCATAAGCCTATTAGATTCACAACATAATATCAAAGGATATAAATAATGATGTAACTATAATCACAAACTTCCCATCCTCGTTATATAATCTAGAAATTATCTTCATCAAACCGGTTCAAAAGTGTTTCACGTAAACAAGAGAACAAAAACCACACATGTTGCACAAATTAGAGAGACGAAGGTAATATAACTACCTCAACAGGTTCTAATAAAAATGCTCCCCCAGATCAACATTAGAAGACGCCTGTCGGGGTCCGTCACTTCTAGAAAAAACTGGAAAAACATCCTATGGTGGATGTTGGGAAGGAAAGGCTGAAAGGAAATCCACAAATCAACGCTCAGAAGATCCCCATCGTGGAATAACCTTCGAGTCTCTTGGGAGAGCTCTGCACGAGGGAATGGGGAGGAGAGGAGTGAGTTGAAAAGGAGGAGGGGACCCCTCCTTTTATAGGAGAGAAAAAAAAGTACACGGCATGTACTTGGCTATTTCACACGGTCACCACGCGGCTTTCAACACAGCCTTCAATGCGGCACACTGCCGTTTACTTTTCAACACACAGTTCGAGGGTGACACATATGCTGGGAGGGACTACACGGCGTGTAGTATGGGATATATGGAATATAAACATTTATTTCACATAGAAAGGACATGACTCCAACACGGCACATGACCATTGACTGGTCAACACATGATTTGAGGGTAACGCATATGCGGGGAGGGACTACATGGCGTTTAGTATGGGGTACACGGCGTGTACCCATTTATTTAACATGGTAGGGACACTGCCTTCAACACGGGGTATACCCGGCAAGGGGGGTATATGGCATGTAGTTTCAAAATTCTGAAAAGGGTGGGAAAAGTCCATTTTACCCTCCAGAACACTTCATGTCCCCCTTTTTATCAAAGGAATGGGCTAGAGAGGTCCGGGACATTACATCAGATACCTCTTAAAACATTCTTGTCCTCAAGAATTAAAAAGCCAACCCAGAGGCACCCAACAAGTTACCTCTTAGGGCCCTCATTATAACAGGAACCCATCCAACAACCCTAATCATATGTGTTAGGAATTCCTTCTCCTATGTCGAGATATTATCCGCTTTAGGCAGAACTGACTCGCCTCCATGGGCTTAATCGCATCTTCATTAATATGTCTCAATTAAGAATTGGGTCTTCCCACATTCATACATTATCATTTTTTTCAACATGCACAACCCCCAACACCACACAACCAACACACTTCGCTAACATGTGGGTTGGGAAAATTCCTTCTCCTAGGTCGAGATATTATCCACTTTAGGCGGAACTGACTTGCCCCACACAGTTTCAATCGCATCCGAATTAATGCATCTCGACTAAGGATCAGTTTTTCCCATTTTTCCACACATCTGAACATGATACACACTTCCAAAGAACAAGGAAACAAAATTTCTCCTAACTGACAAGCCAAGCATTCCATATATCAAAGCTACATAGTATAACATCAAAAAAAAGCTCATAAGACCAAATCAAACACAAGTAAAAACAACTCCGGGTACTGAGCGCGCATCTAAGACTCTCGCTCTTAAGTTATCTCCTTGATGACACCATGCCTCCACAACACATGAACCAAGTGAATGGTTTGTCCATGAAGCACCTTCTCTTTTCGATCCTCGATTCTGACTGGTCATTCCATGAAGGTCCCATCGTCTCCCATATCTAAATATCCCTAGTCGATAACGTGAGAGTCGTCATTTAAGTATCGATGTAGCTAGGAGACGTGGTAGACGTCATGAACCTTCTCCAATAGAGGTAGAAGGGATAGCTGATATGCCACCTCACTGACTCGCCTCTACACCTCAAAAGGTCCAATGAACCTAGGTGAGAGCTTTCTCCCTTTCCCAAACCTCTGCTTCCCCCATTGAGGTGAAACCTTCAAAAACACATGATCTCCCACCTCGAACTCAATGGGATCCTCTGATGATCATCATAATACTTCTCGTGGTCCTGAGCTGATTTCATCCTCTCACGTATAAGCTGGACTTTCTCTGTGGTGCTCTGCAATACCTCTAGCCCAAGAGCACCTGTCTCACAAACCAATCCTCAGCAAATGGGTGAACGACATGGTCTTCCATACAAAGCATCAAATGGTTCCATTCCAAAAGTAGAGTGGAAACTTTTGTTGTAGGGAAACTATACTAAAGGAAAGTGTCGTACCCATGACCCTCCGAAATGCAGAACGCATGCTCGCTACATGTCCTCAATGTCTGGATAGTCCGATCTGTCTGCCCATCATTCTGGGGGAGGAAAGTAGTGCTAAGGCATATATGGGTTCCAAAATCATGCTATAACCCCCTCCAGACTCATGAGGTAATCCTTAGTATCCCAGTCTGAGAAGATATTCTTTGGAACTCAATAAAAACCCACCACATCGTCTACATACCTCTGTGCTAAGGTACTCACCGGGCCCGATTCCTTAATAGATATGATGTGAGTCGATTCCGTCACACAAACCACCACCACCCAGATAGAATCATAACCCCCCTGAGCTCTGGGTAGTCATGTGACGAAGTCCATTGAGATTTCACCCCACTTCCACTCAAGGAAATCTAATGGATGCCACAAACCACTAGGAACATGGTGTTCAGCCTTTACTTGCTGACACACTAGGAACATAGCCACAAACTCCGCCACTACTCATTTCACCCCGGGCCACCAAAACTATTCCCTCAGGCCTCGGTACATTTTTGAAACTCCCAGATGTACCGCCAAGGCTGAGCTATGGAACTCATGGAGAACTCCCTCACACATCACCTCTGGTGCAAAAAACCTTCCATGGAAAAGAATCTGATGTCGGCTATCCTCTGACCTTTCTTCTAAAGCGTTTCCGTAATCGACACAATCCTCCATTACGTCCCCCTCGGAGTCCCCCCACTGAGACTCTTCCACCTGCTGCAATAAAGAGGACTGCACCGTCATCTGAAACAAACATCCTCTAACACCATCTACCCTTGCATCCAAGTGCTAGGCGGCCAACTCTCCCATCTCTTTCCATGAATCAGTGGATTCCCGAACCACATCCTTATACGACTTCCTTCTCATTTCATCAGCCACAACATTTCCCTTACCTTCTGTGTGGGAGTTCTCAAAGTCATAGTCTTGGAGAAACTCGACCCATCTCCACTGTCGTATGTTCAGGTCACGTTCGGAGAAGATATAACATAAGCTCTTGTGATCTGAGAATACTACAAAGCGCTCCCCATAGAGGTAATGTCAACACAACGTCAGTCTCAACCCTACTACTGCAGGCTCAGAGTCATGGATGGCATAGTTACGCTCATTAGGGGGCAACTAACTAGTCCCATAATAGATGAAACCCTTCTTCCGCATCAATACTCACCCCAAACCATGGCCAGAAGCATCACAAAACACCTCATACAACAACCCTTCCTCTGGAAACCTGAGTAATGGAGTACTGACCAACTTCTCCTTCAGGTAGTCGAAATATTTCTAGCACTACTCAATCCATAAGAAGACCTGGTTCTTCTTAGTAAAAGCTATCAATGGAGCAGCAACATGAGAGATGTCCGAAATGAACCTCCGATAGTAACCTGCTAACCCCAAGAAACTACGAACTTCTGCCACACTCTTGGGTGCTGCCCAAGAAACAATTATCTCCTCCTTCGATGGGTCCACTGACACTCCATGCTGAGACACTACGTGCCCAAGGAAGTGTACATCTTGTTTCAAGAACATACACTTATAAAAATTACAATAAAGTTGGTGGTGTCGAAGGACATCTAAGACTGCCCTGAGATTCTCAACATGCTCCTCTATTGATCTTGAGTAGATCAGGATTTCATCGATAAACACAATGACGAACCTGTCCAGAAACTCTCGAAAGACAAAGTTCATGAGTCCTATGAACACAGATGGTGCATTTATAACTCCAAATGGAATCACTACAAACATGAAGTGCACATACCTTCACCTGAAATCCATCTTTGAGATGTCACTATCCTTCACCATCAGCTGATGATATCTCGATCGTAGATCAATCTTGGAAAACCATCATGCTCTCCTCAGATGGTCGAAGAGATCATCTATCCTTGAAATGGGGTAAAGGTTCTTGACCGTTACCTGAATCAACCTTCGATAGTCTATGGATAACATGAGTCCACCATCTGCCTTCTTCACGGAGAAAACTGGAGCACCCCATGGTGACACTCTAGGTTGGAAAAAACCAATCTCCATCATATTTTCAATCTAAATCTGCAACTCTCGCAACTCTGAAGGTGCCATCCGATAAGGGGCCATCGAAATCTGATGAGCACCAGGCTGTACTTTTATCCTGAACTGATCGTCTCGTTGGGGGGGGAGGGGGTTGTAGAGTCACATCCTCATCGGGAAAAACATTGAGGAATTCCCAAACAACCTCTCGGAAATTCATCATCTCTGCATCAGCTGAAACAACTAATAACCCACCTAACAAGGAAAGGAGAGGCTCCACATGCCGGCTTCCCATTGATAGCTCCTCTCACCCACAAAAGATAAAAGATGTATGTCCACGTCGGAGAACATGACTCTTCTTCAGAAGCAGTCGATAACGACACTAACAGAAAACAACCAGTCTATGCCTAGGATGACATCGTACGAGTGCATCTATAGAAAAAGAAGATCCCCACTAGATTGATGTGGTCACAACATCAGCCCACATCCCCGGCAAACACAAGATACGCTGGTCTGGACTGAAACTGGTGTACTCAGCACCATGGGTACGGAAAGTATCACTACGTCTAGACCTAAAGAATGTGCTAGATCATGTGCAACAAAGGAGTGTGAAGCTCCTGAATCTAACAAAGAAGAAACGAGAGTGCTGAACAAAGAAATCGTACCTCGCACCACCTATGGTCCTGCTGGAACTGCCAAATCTGCTATGTGCAGTTGTCCACACCCATCTCCTCTGCCACTCTGATGTCTTACACCTCCCCGAACACGCCCTGGTCGAGGTCCCTGAGGTGCACCCTGAGGTTATACTCTTCACACAATTTCTTCCCTCGGTGGAGCATGGTCCTGCTACTGCGGAAAGGGCCTCACTGGCAACTGGTGCTGCTGAGGTGGGCGTTGAACCTACCCACCTCCATCGTAATGAGCTCGGGTTTGGCACCGACTCTGAATGTGCCTGAACCCTCCACATGAAAAACACTTCAGTCCTGGGCTCGAGAAAAATGGACAAGGACCTGATGATCTATGCTAGAACTACTGGGCCCTGCTCCCCACTGGCCTGAACCTGGATGGTCCCGTCATAGGAGACCTGCTGCTAACTGCCTTCCCCTTTGATGAACCTTGATGGATCCCCTCACATGGTGCACCTCCATATGATTGAATCCTATCTACAACCTCTTACTTCATTTGTACTTCCATGTATGTTAGAAGGGTGAAGGGGGTGACCTCATACAGGAGCGAAGGACAAAGTTCCTCCTCCAAACGTCTCACCCGAGACTCCTCATCCGAAAATAAATCTGGAGCAAAATGTAGGAGATATTTGAACTTGATCCCCAACTCTCGTACTGACATACTTCCCTGCGGGAGGGAGAGTAACTCCTACAGCTTCTCTACCTTGATCACGGAAGAAAGGAATTCTTCTCAGAATTCCTTCTCAAAAGTCATCCCACAGAACCTCTACATCTATCCTCTCTCTGAGGTAGAGCGTCCTCCACTGTCACACCGTATCTCTCAGCTGACTGACTGCTAGGGGAACCCAGTACTCCCTCAGAGCACAGATGAAGGTAAAAGTGATCCCTAGCTCCTCAAGCCACCCCTCTGTCTCCGTATCTGAAGTAATATAGTCGTACATCTTGAGGGATTGCCGCTAGAAATAATAGAGAGTCTCCTGCCAATGGATATCTTCCTCCTCTCGGTCAATCCCTTACTGATAGACTGCCTGAATCTGATAGGCCTCGGCCGTCTGAGTCACCAGGGGACAATGTCCAGGTGCCATAGTTGTACGGTAAACAAGGATCGCCTAATCCCATGTATCAAGGAATTTCTCAAGGTTCCATTTTATCATTTTATTCAATTTCTTTCCCAGAACACCCAAATCAAATGAAACACAATCATGGTGATGCATGTACCTTACCTAGGGTCTCTTGCCTTTAATCAATGTAGTCTCACTTAGTTGCTCAGTAGGCTCTGAGTCCTTGCATCCGATCACGGGGGCCCCTAAAATCTTGTGTCCTAGCATGTCTTCCCTGGCCTATGTCAAACACCAAGATTAGCCAACACTGTTTCCCTACCATCCCATGCAATTCTCACTATGCCTAACTTCAAACTCCATCCTATCTCTCAACCTGCTTTGATACCATTTTTTCATGACCCCCTTCCATAAAATATCCCCCTCCTAAGCTGGTAATGGTGAAATGGAGATAATGACCCCCATGAGTACCGCCTACAGTAGGCCCCAGGGTGGCGACTATCACAAAGGGTATGATTTTTAACAAATATGGGAGTCATTACCATTTTTATTATTTAAGATCATGAAATAGGATGAGTCAACCACCAAAAGAAAAAGAAAGGAAAGAAAAGTAAATAAACCCAAACCAATCCCACATGCCTGTTTAAATAGTTCTGAAATAAGGTACATGTACATGAAAGCTCAAAAGTACAATACCAAAAGAAACAAGATTACAACAACTGCAATAACTCCAACTGTCCCAACTAGTAGGGTCCCGCACGACCTTGGTTGTCCTCCTAGAAACCTTAAAGTAAACGTACGTTGAGCATACAAGTATACTCAGTATGGAAACCTAAAGCTCTCGTGCACAAGTGGGGAGACATCCTAATGTCCCGTGAGAACTACAGAAGAAACCAAAACCTATCAAGAAATTCTATCCACCCAGCCTCATCAGCCATGCTCACCAAATCAAAAAACAACAGGTAGTAGTAGTATATATATGAAAAAGAGTATTGGGTACCCAGCACCATTTCCTTTTAGTTAGCTGCTCTTCCTAATGGCGAACGTCCTGGTGCTACCACACTCTTCCCACCTGCACACAACTGGGCCTCAAGAACCACATATCCCGCCCACACACAGCTGGGCCTCACAACCACACATCCTGCCAGCACACACCTGGGCCTCACAACCACGTATCCCGCCCGCACACACCTGGGCCTCACAACCACGTATCCCACCCGCACACACCTCAGCCTCACAACCATGTATCCCGCACGCACACACCTGGGCCTCATCCCAATGATTCATGGGAAAACATAAAAACCTGCCTAATGAGTCTTGCGCTTAAACCACCCGAATAGAAACCTACCTGAATAGTCTTAGGTGTAAGGTCGCCTCAAGACATCACATCCCATTGAAGAAGGAGCAGGAAGGAGCTAGTATATAAGGGGAAAAAACCCTCTCCCATGAACTGGGAGTGTTTGGAACTAAGTTCTCAACATCGGTGAGGTGTGACAAAAACAAAAAGATATAGTTATATATATGTATACCAAACACACAGTCCAACATATGGCTTCTAAATAGAGAGGTGGATCACGTGCCTCAGAACTGCATTCACGAAGCATGCATACAACAAACAATCCCAAAACCCCATTTATGTTTTTATGTTTCAATAGAATAAGTTAATTAGTTTCTTAACTACTAGGAAAATATCCACCACCAATCATATCAATAATTCTTAAAACATATCGCTCCCATCAACAAATCAAGTTAGGAAAACATAAGAAACACAACAAGTCCCTTATTATTGACCAACTGACCCCATTGATTATTATTTCTGTTCCATTACCTAGCCCCACCATTCATTAGCTCTTCCACATTTATTTATTATTCTCAACCCATTGTACGTTCACATTCAAACCCAACCCTAAAGCCCCACTGCCAACCACTATAACCACAACCACACAGTACATCATCATCCCTTGATACCATTTATCGCAACCCCACTACCCACCCGATCCACAAAAACCCATGAAAACACCCCCTTCACATAAATTAACCCCAAAAAAACCCAGATGCTTATTATTTAAGTTTTGTTCAGCCAGGGTGATCACACAAGGGTTCCAGATTTTCATTTAATCAGCCAACTTTACGTGATTAACCAATTTCCAAATTCCATAATGTTTCCATCCATAAACGGTCTATAATGATAAGGTAGCATTTAATTGCACAAGCAAAGGCCCCCAATGACCGTGATATTCAATAAGAATAAGCATGTTCAATTCAAAATATAATATCACAGGATATAAAGAATAATGTAACAGTAATCACAAAATTCCCAACACCATTATATAATCCAGTTATTATCTTTATCAATCTGGTTCAAAACTATTTAACGTAAACAATGGGACACCCAGCATTCATGTTACAATAATTTGAGAGACGAAGTTAATATCCCTACCTCAACAGGTACTGATAACAATGCTCACCTGGATCAACCATAGAAGACGTCCGTCACTTCTGGAAAAACCCAGAAAAACATCCTCGTGTGGAATTTTTGAAAGAAAGGCTGAAAGGAAAGAAAAAAATCCAAGCTCCGATGATCCACCTCGTCTTTATGATCCTTTGGCCGCAGACAGATTGTAAATCGGAGCACAAACGAAGAAGTAATGGATGAAAGGATCATTTGAGTCTCTCGGGAAAGCGCTTCTCGAGGGAATGGGGAGGAGAGGAGTGACTTGAAAAGAAGGAGGGGACCCCTCCTTTTGTTGGCATGAAAAACAAAAGTACACGGAGTTTACTTTATTATACATGGCGTGTACTCGGCCTTTTCACACGGTCACCACGCGACTTCCAACACGGACTTCAACCCGGCACGCGACCATTGACTGGTCAACACATAGTTTGAGCATAACACATACCCGGGGAGGGACTACACGGCATGTAGTATGGGGTAAACGACATGTACCCATTTATTTCACACGGAAAAGGACACAGATCCAACACAGATCATGGCCGTTGACTGGTCAACACATGATTTGAGGGTAACGCATACGCGGGGAGGGACTACACGGCGTGTAGTATGGGGTACATGACGTGTACCCATTTATTTCACACGGAAAGGACACAGCCATCAACACGGGGTATACCTGGGGGGGGGGGGACACAGCGTGTACTCACACTACACTGCGTGTAATTTAAAAATTCTGTAAAGTGTGGGAAAAGTCCATTTTACCGTCCAGAACACATCTTGAATCTCTTTTTGACAAAGGAATGGGACAAAGAGGTCCGAGCAATTACAAACATCGAGTAAGATGTTTTATGTGTTTTCATGTGTTCATTGGTATAATTGTTTTTATTAATTTTATTTCCCATAATCATATTTTGGGTTAATCCAATTTTATTGAAAATATTTTTAAATTGTTAATGGATGTGTATGGGAAAGGATGAATACATGTGGAATTTCGTGGGGATTTTACATGAAAATAATTCGTGATTTGTTTATACAAAATTATATTAAAAGAAAAATATTAAAATTTATTAAGTTTAAACTTTTTATTTTATGATTTTTGGATAATTTATGGAAAAATTATCAAAAAAAATAAAAATGAAAATGTTCTTAGTTTAAAGGAAAGTAAAAATATTATCCTAAACTCATGATTATGTATTTATTAAGGATGGGGCCTTATGATGATGGTAGGTTATAATTTTTAAGGTATTTAAATTTTAAATTATGGTTTTGTATTCACATGTAGAAGATTATATATCAATTTATTATGTGTCACCCAACATGTTGGGGATTCATAAGAATCCACACCCATAAATGGGATTTTTGTAGGATTATTTTGAAAAAAAAATTATGAGGACATAAATCAATAAAATATTTAGATTAAACTGATGTTTTGATTAAATTTATGAATTAACCTTCCCTTTATATTTAATTCATGGATAAATGGTTATCCATATAATCGTTCAATAATTTATAACATTAGTGAGGCATGATTTTTCTAATTACACAATGAATAATCATCTTATGATGGATATCTATCAAAAGTATTTTCAACATGAAATTGATTTTATGAAATTTAAAATTATTAATATTGCTGTAGTATTTTAATTTGGTATACTATTTTTTTTGTTTTTTAATCAAACATATCATTCATAAGTATATATATTATATTATTATTATTATAGGTGAGTTTTCATAATATTAATGGAAAAATATTATACCTTATGTACTTATTTAGGTTTCAATGATCATAAAATATGATAAATTATTAAATTTAAACTTTTTAAATTATATAGAATCCAATATTATACATACTTCATATTTTTCCTCTTGAAACTATTGTTATCCAGCTAGATAATGTAATTTGTTCCATTAATTGATGAAATAATGATTTTAAATTTAATTTTTGAGATAAAATATTTAAAATAATATCATATTTTAATTTTACTAATTCACAATTGATCCGTGGGATTTGAATAATATAAAACAATCTATTGATTCATGTCGATAAATATGCAATTATAGATTATAAAATACGATTGGGGGAATATCTATTTATTAATTAAAATATAATTTTTTAAGATATTCATTATGTAAAATAATCTATTAGTACATAAATACAACATTGAATACGTTTGGTATGCTAAATTATATACCAATCATTATATATGTATAAAAATATTTTTCTATTGCAGAAAATCTTTTCATCTTACTATTTGGGGAATTATATATTTCCTAGAATCAAGGGAGAATTACATTAGAAATTGTTATCTAATTTTATTATTTCATTACTTATATACATTAACAGCTCCCAATTAGCATTCAATTATTTTATTCAGCCCCCCATAATCTTTAAAATTTTTTTTTTCATAAAACATGAATACAATAAAATCAATAAGATGGAAAATGGAATTGGAGAACATTGAATATGGATTTTGTATTTTTTTTTACTATTATATATTTTAAAACATTAAATTAATTTGGTGGATGAGGTATTATGTGATATTATAGTCAAAATTAGTGATACATCATAATTTTTTCTGAATTTAATAAGATTAAATTATAAAATCCTACACATTTATATTTTATGTCTTTTTCTGTTAACCACCAACGATTATTACCCATTCAAACAATATAGATTTCATCATAATTATATTATGTTTTTTGTAATTCAACTGGATAATAAATTATTATAACACATTAATAGAATTCAAGCAGTTGGGAATTAGATATTATTCAGTATAAAAAAATCAGTACTGATGAATGGAATATTCAGGTGTATTAATCTACTATTCTGTACGATCAATACAGAAAGTATTTTAATAAATGGTAAAAAGATAATGAGGTATGTAACTTTATTTAAATTTGAATCATCTAATAATTCATTTAATAATGATTTATTTTAGATATTTAATCCATTTATTCTCTACGTAGGTAAATATTGAAATCAATCTCAATAAATTCATTTATTTTATTTTTTGGGTGTATGATGATTTTTTATGTGTTAGTGATTGTGAGTTTTTTGAAATATTATTCCATTAGTAGTAATTTATAATGTCCCAATATTAATTTCAATATCATGAAATTTATGATTTTTTGGGGAATAAATTTATTTTTTGAACTATTTATTTAATTAGGTTATAATTTGAAATGAGCATAATTTTTAATATTCTATAATTTATTTCTAATAGAATTATTTTAATTTGTTTTTTTAATTATATATGAAGTGGAAAATGAAATATATATTTATGTTGAAATAAAAAGGATATCAAGAAGAAATATTTGATATAATAATATTTTATAATCACATATATCCTTCAAAAATCAACCATGTAATAGTAAATACTATTTAATGAAATATACATATATGGTAATATAAGAGTATTAAATGATTTTTTAATTATATTTAAATTTTAGTTTCCAATTTTAATAAATTTTTCAATTAAATAGACAAGTTTTTGAAGATAAAATCTAAGGGAAACCCATCTTCCATAAAATCTAAGGGAAACCCATCAAGATCCAAAGTTTCATGGATGAAACATCTCCATTAAAAATAATAGGAAGATTTAATTTAATAAAATATGCACACAAACAATTTTTCATGTTTTATGAAAAACTAGGAAAATACAAATGATTTCAATAAGGATATTTCATGATTCTGGAAAAACATAAACACAAATGGTGGAAAAAACTAGGGTTTTCTTTCATAACCTCTAGGATTATAATCCCCATAGAATAATAAATCCATTATTTCTCACAATTGAACAAATCAAATCCACTAAAACATTTGTTGGAATGATTTCCCTAATTAAAGGGGTAGTTTCTACTAAATCTGGTTTATTAATTATTCTGCATATTAAATCAAGCATTAAATATATAATCTAAATTTGTTAATACATCCTATATATCATTCCTCTAACTTTTATAGAAATTTTTTTCCCTATTGTTCATTTTGTGAATCATTGAGATCTATTTCATTATATATCATCCAATATCTTTATACCTCCTTTTTAAATAGTATGATATAAATTTTAAATATCATGATAGTCAATATGATACCCTGTCAATATTTCAGAAACATAGATTCATTATAATGGCAACACTTATCCAAATACCATCTCTAATTTTAATTCAACGTATCAAAAATAAATACCAATTATTCTTATTGGAATATATATTCATTGATTCGATGAGTATTCTTATTCAATAACTCAAAAAATGTTCCCCGTTCTATAATTATTTGGAAGCCATTACATTTTTTAATATCTAATGAACTTGCATTGTTGATTATATTATAATAACAGTTTGAACATTACACCATGTAACATTATACAAATAATTATGACATACATATTATTCAATAAAAGGAAATTCAAAATTGTTGTTAGAAAAATAACATTTTCATTACCTCTTAATCTTAGATGGCATGATATTCCACTCACAATAATGAATATTTTGGGGTTCTCCAATATACATTTTAAATAGTCAATCACTATTCCTATAATATAACCAAATCTCCTTTATTAGTATTTTTAATTTCATAGAGGGACATAAAAATTTTCTAGTTTCCACAATTGGGTTGTCTCCACAAGGAGTTTATTTCAAAAAAAAATTAAATATGTTAATCAAAATTTTTTTTGGAAGGAAACTTTTATATTTCCTCTATATGAAAATATATAAAACTCAACATGAATATAAGGTATATAGTTATAGTTATTATAATTATTATTTTTTATTAGAGAAACATTGATAATTGGTTTATTATTAAATTTTTTCTCTACATCTAAAATTGATACCTAAAATGATGAATTAGGAACTCTATGACATGTGTCAAAAAATTCCCCTATTAAAAAAATATTATTTAACAATTCACCAGAAAATGATGTGTCTTATAATCTCCTACTATCCAAAAAAATGAATAATGGAACTCTTATCCATTTCATTTAGTCACATAAATTAATATTATTCATCGGTCAATATAGTATAACATATTTCATTCCATTTTAATTTAAACTAATTAAAAATAGTCCTCCATTGTGTGGCCATTAATGCTATAGTTTGATACCTATCATTTTAGTTGATCTTCACATTGATTTTTATATCACCGTATACTAATTATTTTTATTAATCAACTAATATGTAAAAAATAATATTTAATAGTCGAACAATATACTTTTATTTATAAATAATATTCTTATTTGAGTTCTTTTGAATGATCCATAAATTGAATCAGTATAATCACATCTATAATCAAAAAAATTTGGAATCTAAACTATCCAAACACATCACCTTTAACTACTACATCAATGATTCTCTAATAAACAACACTAAGACAAAAGAAGACAATATAATAATGGGAAGAAGTTCAAAATTAAATGATCCACATGTAAACAAATATGTCATTTTGATGAAATTGAAGACATCAAAATGTTGAACCTCCCAACGAATTAACATTAATGTAATATCTCCATTTTGGGATCATATAAATAAGGAATATCTCCGTTTTCTAATATTAATGAATGATCTTCACATTTAATAAATCTAATCCTTGAATATTATAGAATTTATATTCAAAACAATGATTCTCACCATCAATAATAAATTCTAATTAAAACATTATAGAATGTTTTTATGAGTGGATTATAAAACCATAAAATTATTTTATAAAAGAGTATTATTTATTTTTTTCAAACTAAATAATCCATGGGATTTTATTGAATCTTATCTAAACATTATTTTTCTATATAGAAGGATAAACATCAATATCAAACTAATGCTTCTCAAGTATAAACTTGGGTAGTGATTTCATTATAACATCCAAAATCGGATTTATTATTTACATGTATTAGAAGATCACACGTACATATAAAAAAATATCCATGGTGAATTAAAGACTTATATTATGGTTCGTGGTCATTGAATTATGAAAAATATATTTTGACCAATGGATCATGAATTATCACATGAGATTGATATTATATATTTCAAATAAATTTATAAATCCTCATTCAATTTTTTCCTATTGTACATTACTATTTTATTGAGTATAGAAGATATATTTTGAATCTATTGTTAATTTGGAAATATTCACTTGATTATCTATAAGTCATGAAATTCATGTAATTTAATATATATTGATCATCTTGATTTAGATATATGATCAACCATTAAACCAACCCAATCTATATCATTGTATGCTTAATAAATTAATTAATCGATATATAAATATAATTATTTATTTTAATTCTTAAAACTTAATATTAGAGAACGTGGTTAATCCCCTCGGGCTGGTGATATGTTCTTTATCTAATAATTAAACATAATAATAATATTAAAATAAAAAAACCCATGAATAGATAATTGAATTTAGTGATGATGATGATGATGATGATGATTAAATCGTGAAATGTGTGTCATTCATTGTATAAAATATCTAATTTAATGAAATGAGTTATTAACAGAAACATATATTATTTATTGGGAAAATTTACTGTATTTTTATAAAAGGATTATACATTGTTCTTACTATATTGGAAATTTAGGATTCATACATTCTCAATTTGTAATGAAAACATTCAATGATGGGTTTCAATGATGATCTATGTTATTTCAGTGGTCTATAAACAAATGAATTAACTAGTATAGTGGGTGATGATATTAGTTTCAATAAGATCAAATTTTCATTGGGTGTTGATAAACATCAACTTTTTAAAATAAAAAATACACATATTGTGAAAATATATGAAAAATAAATTAATATTTCCCCCCCTTTATAATTTTACTATAAAATAATTTATGTTGTAATAATGTATTGAAACATGATAGTAGAAATGCGTGAATAAATTGGATGGCTGAGAGGAGTATTTTCTATAAAGACAATAACTATATCCAGTATATTTATTCATTACACTATTTTAGTAGCCATAATTATTTCAACTACACATAATGTTTTATCTATGAATGAATGGTAAAAATGTTCATGTTCTCACAATTATTAAAGTAGATATGAAAAGACATGAAATACTCCTCAAAATAAACAAAAAAAATATTACCCCTATTATCAAATAATTTGGCAGGACGTGTCATGGTTCACTATATATCATCTTCATCATGTGGCTCCAACTATGATCCTGTGAAAATTTCACAATAAAATAATATCTTGATTCATCTTATGTTAAAATTCCTTGCATTATTTATTTCATCAATTATTTTTCTACCTCAACATCTAAATATAAAATTTAAATTTGAAATTTTTTTTGATAAATGGAGTTGGGGACACAAGGAATTTAAATTAATCTTAGTAAAATTCCATAATTTACATAAAATTGTGGTATCCATTCATGAACCATGCACCTTTTTTTTGTTATCCCTTCTTTTGTGAGTGATCCATATGGGATTTTTCATTATTAATGTTTTTTGATCCTTATCAGATGAACAATACACAGCTAAGAAATTACACTAGTAGAAAAAATTATTTATATGATAGGAACCATCATCATAGTATATTTATTATATATGGTTGATTATACTACATAATATGTAGATCATTTTCTAATTTATAAATTCAAAATAATAATATGTTCACAAAAAATTAAATAATAATAATAAATAGATACTATAAAATAAATTTCAAAAAAAACTCTCAAATTATTTCAAATAAATATTTCGATGGATTTTTATCAAAAATTAATAAAATATTTTATCCTAAAAGGATATAATAAATTATTAATCATTTTATATAAAGGGATCCAAAAAAATCAATAAAATAACAAAGCAATAATTTTTTAATTAAAAAAGGAAAAATAATAACTATGGTAAATTAATATAGCATTATAACATGAAAATGATATTAAATACCTAAAAAAAGATTCAAATGTGCTTACAATCCATACCATATCAACCATGTAACATCTAAAATTGATGAATTTTCATTTTATTATTGTTATGGTTTACACTATGATTTTTTCCCTGGTTATTTAAAATATTTTGAAAAATGGTTTTGGAACATTTTCTAAGAATAACAGGTAGGGACATGACCTATTTAATGTAATGTTTTTCCTAGGTGTCACCCGTGTGAAACTGGATACACCAAAACATATATTTGTGTCCATTATCAAGATCATTAAATATTGGTAGACTCTATATCCACCATAACCAGCATAGACCAACCATTGTATGGTGTAAGACATATCGATACAAAAAAATACATGATATAGGGGATACAACAAGTTTTATTATAGTGATGATTTGTTTTTTTAATTGGAATTTTCTATAATAGGTATTGATCTCCTAGTGAAATTAATCATCCCACATGAGAATGTAAAAATTGGGTTTAATTAAACATTTAAAATTTTATAATATATTAAATTATCTTCCCCTCATCCATTATCTCATATTTAAAAATGATTAATTACCTTAAATTTTATAGTTTATGTTATTTTCCAATGAATTTTTTTGGGATATTCAATTACTTCTTTGTTTCCTTTTTGAAGAATATAGATCAGAAGGCTTGAAACTCTTCCTTTTCAACCTCCAACCCAAAATGTGGATTGGGATTATGTGTTCTATATGATGGTTAGTTTAGAATCAATTACTTATATAAAAAAATTATCATTTCAACGGAAATTTAATTATAATTGCATTATATATTAATAATGGATTTTTATTTTAAATTATTAAACAATATTAGGTTTTTGTTGACCAAATTTTCAATTTCTTTTCAAATAATTTTTTTAATTTTAAAAAAATAGTTTAAAATAGTAATAATTTCAATGAAGGTTGACTTTGATGATGATTCATGAGAAATTTTTTCATTATGTGAATTTTGGATTATAAATGAAATGATTTTTTTTATTAGAATGATGTTGATGAAAATATATTTAATGATTGTTTTCAAATGATATGTTATATTTCAAACCTCATATGGGACAATATGAATTATAATTTAATAATGTTAATTTATATTATTGGTTTTAGCTTAGATTTGTATTCATTAATGGGATGAAAGCCTGGGTTTCTTGAGGGTAGTCCATGGAAATATTAATATGTATGAATTATATAAACATAAATATGATTTTTAAATGAAAAAAATAGTATACATTGAAAGTATATGGAGTTCATTAATTAAGATGGACTCTTATTCCCCAACGACTAAGATTGAGTGTTTCCCACACAAATATATTTAGTTTTAATTGATATGTGTGAGGATCCTTAAACATTGATACAACTAAACATGTGTATTATAATTATATTCTATGATTTAAAATGATTTTTTAATTCCAATAATCATAACATCATTTACTTATTCCTATCATGATAATTCCTATTATTCTTGAGATATTTAATGAAATTGGTATTCATGTCACATTTATAGCTCTAAAAAATGATTTACAAATAATTTTTTGGAATAGTTAATATATTACCTTCCATTGTTTAATTAGAAATTAATAATATTTTGTTTCTTTCATATGAAATTATTTGAAATTTTAGGTGGGATATTATAGTTCCAGTTTACTTAAATCAATATTTATACATTTATATATCTTTTGAAATTATTTAATCAATTATAGTAAAATTAAATACACCACTTGGAGGAAGTGGGTGTCCAGGATATTGGATCCCAATGGGTTTGTGTTTATTGGTGGATTTTTTAATCCTTCTATTGTGATGGGATCCTAATGAAGATTATATCTACTATTGTCTCTATATTTCATATTGTAGTGTTTTTCTCAATTTTCTAACATGGGGATTTTTTCACATGATAAATGTATTTTAATGATGATAGTTTGTGGTTTCATTCTTTTTCTTCATTTTATATTGGTTTTCATGTGGTTGAATTTCTCCCATTAGTTTTTAAAATTCCCAAGAAGTATTCACTAGGCATTGGAGATCAAGAACACTATTCTGTTCATGTTAGATAACATATAGCTTTGGATGAATGGGCTAGGCATGTAGAATCATGAGAAAACAATAACACGTCAAATTATACTGGAAAAAATATCATGTGATAGACCATAAAATTGTTGAATAATATAATTCTTTCAAAGGTAATATTTTCATTTACTTCCAATATATTTTGTCCCTTGTGTCCATAGAATGGGATAACAAAATTTTTGGTTATGTCAATATAGGGTAAAATATGATTCTAAATATATTTCATTATTTCATTACATTGACCTCCTTACCCTATTTGTTACATGACAACATCAAAATGGTTTCCAATAGTATTGAAATTTTAATAGAATCCATCATCTGAAATCCCATGACTACCTATTTGGTATATTATAATTCATAAATAATATTTTAACTCCTTCTATGAATTAACAATAAACCATTGAAAAATAATAACTTCCCAATCATGATATTTTACAACATTCTATTAAAAAGACCTAAAAAATAACAAGAATTGTATTTATCTATATCCAATAAATATTTTTTCATTAATATAATTTACCACCACCATATTTTCTGCATTCCCCTTATAAATATAAATATTTAGATCAAGTACATAATTTTTTAATCCATGATCTAACAATATATTATGATATGTACAATTTTATACTCTTGGTGACTTCTTCTATAAATAAAATATCTTCACAAACTAGTATGCATTGTTTATAGATTATTCAACAATAAATCATCATGTATTCTTACTATACACTAAGTAACCGAAAATTACATTGATGAATTTCTATATCACTTATATCACATTGGTACTCCTTAATTATTCATTGAATTAAAATTTAAATGAATAGTATTATGGTCTTCAGTCATTTTACATGTGAAACTATAACATTAGTATACATTCCATTTATTTAGGAATATATGTGTAATAGAAAGAATGTGTTTTTCTATTTTTTATCAATATAATAATTTATATTGTTAAACAACCCTCACTTGGTTTGTATGTAATAATTATACACTTACCTTTGAAATATTTCCCATGATTGTTATCTATCATTAAATAAATTTTCATTATAAAAATATATTATGAAATTTTTATCATATAGAAAATATTAAAAACGTTTTCAAAATATTAGATGATATTGAAATCTTATTTTATTAACATTAACCATCATGATTTCTACATGTCTATCATATGACAAATTATATATTGATTATTTATTTTACTCATATTTCAGAACATTTTGTTAATAGTTGGAGATGATGTGATTTCCCCATCATTAACAACTTTTTGGGGGGTTTCTACTATATCCCCATATAGTATACCAATATTTTTTGATATTACCATAACACTGCTATGATTTTTCAGAAATATTTTTTTTTATGAAAAATTATTTATAATTTGTGAAATATACATCATATACACAATAGTAACAAAACAACACTCAAAAAATTCAAATGATTTTTTGGAGATTTTTTACAAACTAATATTATATGAGTATCCCTGAGAAACTGTAACAATAAGGATATTAAATTTATAAATTTTTCTTAGTGTTGAGAATACATAAATAACACATGAAGATTTGATATTATAAAACTACAAAATATTTTACAAACCACATCTCATAAGTTATCTTCTATTAATTAGTATATATAAAATCTTTTTTTCAAGTAATAAAATGCTACATTCACTTATTCTTTCCAATATTTAATGTTTATATTATTATTAATTATAATTATAGAAGACATAATTTAAAAGTCATTTTCCTCATCTCATTGATAATAATTTATTAGGGATTCTTCAAATCTAAAACATGGGGTCTGTAATTTTCCTTTTTAAAATTTTCCTCAACCTAATTAAGTGTTTATTGTTATCCATTTATAGTATATGAAATAAATTATTCTCATAATAACATTATTTTCCCAAAACATTTATCATGTTATACATATATATAATTTAAATTTCTGATTGAATACAATTAACCAATCCATATAGATATAATCAATGAATAATATCACATAATAACTATTTTATTCATAATATTGTGTGAAATCTGTTATACCCAGGTCGTCTCATCAATAATATATCTGTTATATTACAGATCATTTTGAATAATATATGATTATTTACCTTAATCACACATGTCAGTGTGCTCTTACAAGATCATAGGTAGATCACATGATTTTATATACAGTACTAAGTCTTATTTATAGTATTAGATAATGTAGACATACATCTGATACTACGTCTCATTTTTTTCTATTGTATATATGAAAAAAATTTACAAACCACTAATGAGGTTTGTATTCCCTCATTTCCATTTTATTTACATCATTTTAGTAAAATATTATTATTTTATGACGTAGGACTTCATACTGAAATTTATGTCATTTCCTAAGGATTAAAATATGAATACCCATTTTGAATATCGAAAATGCCATTAATCAAACAAAATATTCACATGACTAATCAAATTTTCCAATATAATTTCATTTCTATAGAAAATGTTCTTAAAATAAAAATTTACAAATTAATAAACTCTAATGATCAAATTGTTTTTATTTAAAGAATTTTTTCTCAATAAATAATGATTTTAAAAATTTCATAAAATAACATTTAAATTTGAGTCCTTTAGATATAATATACCCATTGATGATGAACTAATGTTTAAACCTCTCCTGATTGATAAGTAATGGAGTGGATCCCATTAGATTTGTAATATAAATTTCTCTTCTAAAATTTACAATGGAATCAAGTAATGCATTGTCTTTCATTGGTAAGCATTCCATTATATCACATGATAATTGGAAAAATCATCATTGAAAATATACGTTCAAATTATATTGGTTTTGTTTTATAAAACTATTAATATTTTATTGATTAGTTCTCTATAATAGATATCTAGATGAATGGTTTTTTTATTTAATAGTGAAAATATTGTTATATTTTTTTTAAAATCCACATATAAATTATTATGTATATAACTATTAGAATTTGTGAGGAATATATTCATGTTGATGTTCCTATAGAAAATAATTGATTTCATTAATGTGATGATAGTTAAAATTAATGATATTATCTAAATTGATTATGTATTCTTCTATGACCCTACAGAATGAATAAATATTTTTAATTGTTAATAAAATTCATGTATTTATTTGGAATAGTTATGTTCTTATTTTTCTGGATTGATATGGGTTTATTGGATTTTATGTTTTCCAAGAATGTTTTCAGACTATTCTTGAATTTCATTTTTTTCAAAAATTCTTATAAATAAAATATATTAATAACTTTTCCCGATTTTTTATAGTTAATTTGTTAAATTTAATGTCTAATTTTGTTTTTCAATTCAATATATGATACATTGTTATACACAAGACATGTGTTGGCCACATTAGGTATTCAATTAATTTAATAAGTTATATGGAAAATAATTATGATAATTGATTCTCAAATACATATTTTAGGGATTATGATATTTTTATTTCATATGATATCTAATTCATATTTGATAATTCTAGTTAATAAGACACTATTATCCCTCATATGATAATTTGATCACATATTATAATGATATCATGTACAATGTTCTGGATAGATATTGTATATGAGTTTAATTAAAAAAATATTCAAATCCCATTAGATAATTTTTTTCCCACACCACAACATGAATGATATATATTTTATTATTCATGTTTCAAAACATTGAGAAATTTTATATTTATAATTTATATTGATATATTATGTATATATTGGTATATATTAAAGAAGAGTCATATTATAAGATGTATATACAATTCATTCGAAATAAAATCATCCTAATTATTCACTGATACAGGACCCATGATTTTATTTGATTAAGATGAAGGGTACCTAGATTGTTAATATAAATTTTATTTTAAATAGAATAATTTCATTTGATTATATTTCAAATTAAATATCGGAAAACCAAATGTAGATTAATTTTGATGATTAAAAAATTGACTTAAATATCATGAAATTAGTTATGATTCATTATGGATAATATAGTAACATTAAATTCATGAATTATTTAATTTATATCATCTTGTTAAAAATTTATGATACATTACATGATTTAGAAAAAAATGAAATTGTAGAAATATAAAGGAGGAATAGAAATGTGAATATGAATATGTTATTAATAACTATAATTAAATATCCAAAATGAATTTTGTATTCAAAATGAATGATGAAATGTTTTATATAAAATGTTAGGTTATGGTTTTTTATATATTATGGTTCAAATAATTAATTTTTTATACTCATAGACCACTGTGAGAATATCCATGGGTTAAACCATTTTTTATGAATAAATGTTTTTTATAGAAATTAGGAATGGTTTAATTGAAGCATCTATTATAGTTTCTAGAATAATTCCATTGATGGATAATGAAATTATGAATGATTATCAATTCATCAAATAATAAAATTAAAAATTAATAGTAATTGTATTTAAAAATAAACCTAAATGTAAGGATTTTATAAAAGGATATATTCTTTAACATTAGACTCACAACCATGTGATGTTGATAAAAATATTGATGGATAAACATATTGAAATATTTGGATATATTTTTTAAAAATATAAAATATATTTTGGTGATGTATATAATGAATGATAATTTGATGTCTTAATAGTGTATGAAGTTGAAAAACAATAAATAGAACTATAAAATTCCGTAAAAATATAATAATAATAAATTGATACTAAACCATTGTATAATAATATATGATTATAAAAGAATAATTTGAAATAATAAATGATATGAAAATATAACTATTTGAGAGAATATTTTTAGTGATTCATTCATTGATTTTAAAAAGAGTGGAGAAGAATAATGGATGATAAATGATAACATTCATAGAGTCTCTCTAATATTATACTATCATTTGAAGTAATTAAAAATTGAATGGAGATTTACAATGAGATGATTATAAGTTATATATCTTATCATGGCAGTGTAATAGATAATATGTTTTAATCATTAAGAATGTGGATAAAATGAAATTTGAAGACACTCATAATGTGTAATATTATCATAAGGTTTTTATTTTGAGACATACTATACTAAAAGAATAACATTTTCAAGATTTAGATTTTTGTTATAATATTCAAGGGACTGGAGTCCAATCAGATTATAGAAATGAAAAACCATAGTGTCATGAATTATACACTCACCAATGAGTTATTTTTATAATGTGTACCATATAATCCCAATCCAAAGACACTTTTAAAGGGTGAAATGAGGTATGTGGAAAAATTTTAACTCAAATAACATTTTAATAAAATGGATTAGGTATAATAGTAGTTTCCAAACCCTATAAAGGATCAAGGCAATTTTCTATAATATCAATAATTTATTGTTGGTTTTTAATTCCAATTGGGTATAGAGATGATATCTATATTATATAATCATGTAACATGTATTAAACTCCAATGGATGTAAAAATATTATATTATTCATTTTGAATTTGGAAAACATTTATACACACATAATACACCCACTTCAAAACCCTATTTTTAGATATCCTAAGGATATTTAATGTGGTATTCATCCTTATCTTCAGTTGATTGGATATAAAAATTAGATTCCATTTGGTTTTCAATTTAATAATATGTTATGATGACTTGAACTTAATTATGATGATCCTAGGATAAAGAATTATATTTTTATCCCAGATACTACATAATAGGAAACCTCATCTAAGACATTGAAAAACATGAATAGATAATAATCCATTAATGTAATAAAAAATATATCTTTAATATGAGTCAAAAACTAGTTTGAGGGAGTCATATAATATTTTTTAATCTATTAATGATAACTCAACCAATTAATGTGGAACAAACTATACATTACATGATGATTACATTCAAAATCAATAACACAGTGACATATATTATATGATAGTCTATTATTATGAAATAACTATATTTGATGTTGATGGATACATGCTTGGACATATTATGGTAATATATGATGAAATGTAATATTATTAACATGATGGTAATGTAATTAAATTTTCATTGGATCAAAAGTGAATTATAGGATACATACATAAACAATAATTAATGATAAGAATGAATCTATCTCACATTTTAATAAGTCATAAAAATTTATTTATGATTATAAAAAATTAGTTTCATTGGAGAATATTATATTTTAGAATACTATAAATGAATAGATATATGGAATATAAAAAATTGAAAATGTTTTTTGAAGTATATATATCCTAATATGAATGAGAAAATAAAAAGGATAAAAGAACCTAATAAAGTTTTTCTAGAGGAAAACATATTTCATGTGGAAAACATTTAGATACATTGAAAATCTTTTGAAATGAATTTAAAATAATTATAGAATTTTCCACATGTTGAGGTGAAATTTTTACTATAATATTCATTGCGATTGTTAATTAAATTATAAAAATGTGACCTCTTGGATGATGAATTGAGTATCCACCAATGGAAGGATGTATGGTTTCATCCATGCTGAAAAAATAGAGATGAAAATTTGTATAACATTTTTCTTATTCTAAATAAAATATCCAGGTTATTCCATTAGATGAACAAATAGAATTTGTTTTGGAACCTATTACAATACAATAAATTTTTAAAAATTGATTTAAAAAGGAATAATAACATTTTAATGGTGTGGAGAAGATATCATGGATTGTAAAAATTCCATCTTTTTTTAATCTTATTAAGGATACTAAAATTAGTGATTCTTTAATCTTGCACTGACTATTTTTCAATATTGTGATGATAATGATTTTAAAAGGAAGTGGAGTACATGAAAATACTCTTATATGATCATATTTTCAGCTAGAATCCTTGAAATATTTCAAAAAATATCTATGTTATATTTATACATAACATAATTATTTAGCACTATTATGATGTATTTAAAAGTGGTTGAAATTCCAATAAATGGTTCAGGGGAGATATAATCTCAATTGAAATATGTAATGAATTCTATATTTTATTAATTTTTAATAGATATTAATTGTGTTTTTTGGAAATACTTGATGTAATGAGTATGAATTTATATCATTTTTAAGGAATTAATCCCAAAATGTATGAATTAAGTATCATGTGAATTAATTATGAAGAATTATATATGATGTTTCTCTTTTTATAATATATTAAAATCATCATATAAGTGATCAATTATTTTCTTATGCTTTAGAAGGATATTATATTACCTCATTCCAATTTTTATTACTTGACATATATTTCATATTTAATTACATATCTTAAAAAATTTCATGATATATAAAAGATGACCATGGTATAAAATACGAAATCATGAAATGTAGAGTGAAATTAGTTTTCCAAAATTTTCATTCCAAAATGACTTAAGAATTTTTTTCTCAATTAATTATAAGAATTCCTTACATATAATTATTTTTTACAGTTTTTTAGTATTTATAATTTTTGTTATAAATAATAAATATTTTAATTAATGAATGTAATATGGTTATTATTGGGTTAAATATAATTAATAAAACTAAATAATTGTGTGGATTAATTTAATGTAAAAACCCATGTTTTTCTAAAACTAAATAGAAATGCATGGAATTTTTATTTATGTAGATATTTTTAAGTATCCTTTTAACATTATTTTTCCATATCTATGTTTTGAATTTTAAGATACTTTCATCTACAAGAGTGTTTAGTATGTTATTTGGAGTCTATTGAAACCAACATGTTTTTTGGTGAATAGTAACATACCCTTATGAATACTAATGATAATAGTAATATGAACGTAATGAATATTTAATTTTATTATTATTATATTTTATTAAGGCTTTATGATATTAGCATCTAGGTTAATTTTTCATTGTGTTATAGAAGTAGTTACAGAATTAGAATTGTTAATTTATGAATTAAGAATTCTTTTATTTAAAAATTAAATTAATAAATGTTAGAAATTTTTTTTTCAAAAAATAGACTTAAATTTTGAAATATACATGTTGATGAATGTATCGGGTGTATTTTGGGAATTTTTTCTGAAATAGTTGATTTTTCATTGAATAGTAAAAAATATAGTTTTTATTTTTTGTGTATTAATGACATCATTAATGATATAATAATGATATCATAATTTTGGTCAACTTTTTTATAGTTAAATAATATGTGAGGTGTCCCAAGTGGCTTATACCATGGGAAATACCATGGGAAAGCCCATGGTTTTGTAAATACCACTCATAAGGCATCCCATGTAAATTATTAAAATAATCCCACACTTTTCCTATAAATACCAACTCCTCCCTTCATTTAATTCATTCCCAATTCTCCCACAACGAATATCTGAACTCCATACCTTCATAGTAGACCTCTAATGGTTTCCTCAGGCCCCATGGTCCCAAACATCATGTTCTAATTGTTACTCTACAAGGTAAGAAAATTTTTAATTTCATTCTTTTTTCCATTCAAGTTCTCTTTTATTTGGAATATCGGTAATGTTTCCATACCATGTTATTTTTTTTATTCTTATTCATGATATATTCTATATTATGATTCATTTATGTATGGGTGACTCTTGTCCCCTAAATTTTCAATATTTTATAAAACCATTTTGTGTAGCCATTAGGCTGCCAAATTTTTTAAAGTTATTTCACAATTATTCTTTTATCTTGAGTTCGTTCCTTATTATTTTTTCATATATCCACACCCAAGAGGAATGAAATCTCCATAAATCATGTATATTATATATTTTATCATGTTTATGGAGAAATTACTCATCATTATTCTTCTCCTCCCCCAATTATTTAAAAAATAAAAACATCATTCGTTTGTGTCGAATTACCCACATCTTCGAAGATGTGATCTCAAAATCAATTAATTCTTTAAAGTCTGGTAATTACCAAATTTATATGGTTAAAATAGGATATGATATATGTTTTATGACTCACCCATGGTTCTGTAATTTCTTTTTACTCAAGTTTCTAATTTATAAGACAAAACGAAGTTGTTATCAAACAAACACTAAAATTATCTAAATAAACATCATTAATGTATTAACTTATTAATCATCCACATGTAAGAATTAAAAATTATGAATAGAATAATTTATGTAATTGGATATATTTATATACACTCCATTCCAATTATGTTGATTCACTTCCAATCGACAAGAATGTCCATCATGAACCAATCTTGGAAAACATGTTAAGAACTAACCCAAAAACAGTGCAAAGGGAAAAATACTAACAATTAAGGGTGAAATGATGTTATTAAATGATCATATAAGTTTTTATAAACATTAGAATGTTTCTATAAAATATTAATAAAACTCTTTTAACAATTATATAGGATTTTTAAACACATTGGATGTAATACAAACCTGAGGTAAGGGAATTCTTAACCCAATATCCATTTGTTGTGTTAACCTTCTACTTAAATATTTACATGATATTTAAAAATTTTGGGTTATGGGTTATGTTTTTATTATGTTTCATTATGTTTATTTACATTATATATAAATACTCCATCCACTATATTATGCATCTCTTCAAATGTATGGATCTTTTAAGGAGATTATCTTTAAAAATCATTTTTTTAAATTCGGTTTTACAAAATTCCAAAGAAATGTTTTTATGGTATTAATAATGTTGTATGATTATGTTTTGGTTCTTGGGAATTATTTATGATGATTTTTGGGAACAATATCTCCCTCTAATTCATTGGTTATGAGTATGTTGGAGGTCAGTCGTATGGTTACTCCTTGTGTAACTACGATGGTTACACAAAGTACGGTAGCCATGAGGTTTACAAGTTATATGGTAGCCAATAATTGATAAAATATTATGTAATTAATTACCCAAGAAACCTTTATGATTATATTTATAACCTCATGTATTTTGTGGATATTTTATAAATCTCTTGTTACACAACTTATGTATATATGGGTGACATGAATGTCTGTTGAAAATGTTTTCGTATGTTATGAGTATTCATAGAGTAATGTCATTTTTCCTTATTTTCTATCTCTTTATTAGTTTTTGTGATCATCACATGTTTTTAAATTATTTTTCACAGGCTAATTGATGTGTAATAAAAGGATTTAAGACACGTTAAATGTTGAATAATTGTCAAGGAATCTGGTTTTAGGTTTTAATGTTTTATATTTTGGAAAAAATGGATACTGTTTTTATGGTATCCACTCTGTAATAATGTGTAATGTCATGAATGTACATTGGTAATTATCTAAATCTCTAATCTTGAAAACATCTTCAATGTAAAAGGAATTTTTTTCTTGGATAAATTCAAGATTATGTATGTAATTTGGTCGGGTCCTTATAGTTGGTATCAGAGGATGGTTTAGATAACATTAGGGGTTAAAGTGGTGTTAATAGAATACCATAAATGATTTTCACTCTATATTTAATGTGAAATTTTATAGCATTTAATGATTACCATGTTGATTTATCTAAGACATGTTTTTTCAGAACGGTTGTCTGCAGAAGGAACATAGATGCTGAAGAGGAGAGGCACCGACAGAATGGCATCCTTCTAAAACTACAACCTATAATGGTTGGGATTTTAATTGAGAAGTTAGTGACTTTAATGGATTAGCTAATTCATGGAATATAGGGTGGTGGAATCCATGAACGCAAACAAATAGATGTACTACAACAGAACATGACAGTAGTGGAACATTTTATGAGACCACATCCTCCTGCATTCAATCGATCTTCTGACCCAATAGCAGGTGAAGGATGAATCAATTCACATGAAAAAATATTCGATGTCATGGGATGTTCAAATAATAAAAAGGTAAGTATTTCCATTTATAAATTTTAAAGGAAAGATGATCTGTGGTGGTCAATGGTAAGGAATATCAGGAGTAGAGAGGATTTTGGTGCCTTAGAGTGGGATGAATTTAAAGGTCTTTTCATTGAAAAATATTTTTCTAAGGTTGTGCAAAAAAAATGGAGACGAAATTACTTGAATTGAAATAGAAGGAGAAAGATTCAGGGGTTTTTTATGAAACTAACTTCACTTGACTTTGATGGTATTCTCCAAATCTTATTCTGGATATTGATAGAAAAATAAACCTCTTTTACTCAGGATTAAATCCAAGGTATCGAAGGGCGTTGGCCTCTCATGAATTAAAAAGTTATGAGAAACATGTCCAATGTTCTGAGAGGGAAGAGAAGAAATTTTCTAATGATCATGTGCATTTTGTAAATAAATAGAATAAGAGGTCTAATTGGAATGAAATGGTTAAGAATCAACCAAATAAATATTATGGTAAGAGAATCCAATTTATAGTTTGTGAAATGTGTGGCAAGAAACACCTTGGTAAATATCTTAGCAAAACTGGGATTTGTTTTAAATGCAGTAAGTTTGGACATATGGCCCGAGATTTCAAGGAAAAAGATCCTAAGAATAATCCTCATATGAAAAATGTAATGTGTTTTAAATGTGGTGAGATAGGTCACTATGTAAACATCTTCCCAATCAGAGGTCTGAATGATTCAAATAAGTCGAAATATAATCAGAAAGGTTTAGTGAGATCCTTTACGACTACGTCAGTAGATGATAGGCCATCCAATGAAGTTGTATCAATACATTTTTTGTTCACTCAAATTTTTCTAATGTTTTGTTTGATATGTGTTCTACAAATTATTTCATCTCTGAGAAATATTTTGGTAAATTAAAAAATATCACCTCATTAAATGAGACCCAAACTTGTTGTTAAAACACAAGGGGGAAATGTTATATCAAAGAGGAATTATAAGAATCTTTCTATTGTGTTATGTGGATATACATTACCTAAAAACATTGTTGTTTTACCCTTAGTCGATTTTGATGTTATACTGGGGGTGGAATGTCTTTCTGATTATCATTCTAAGATTGGCTATAGAGATAAATAATTTCTTTATAAATAGTTTCTGTTTGTATATAAGAATGAACCCATAAAATTGATATCATATCTGGATGATGTGAAATATTGAATGATATAAATGAAAGTTATCTTTCTCATAATGTTTAAAACAAGGGACCAATTCAAATTAATGATCTTCCGGTGGTAAATGAATACCATGATGTTTTTCCTGATGAGTTACCTAGTGTCATACCTGATAGAGAAGTCAAATTCACAATTGACATAGATCCTGATGATAATCCAATTTCAAATCCCATATAACATATGGCTCCAATAGAACATCTTGAATTGAAAAATCAGTTGCAAGATTTTCTTGACAAAGGCCTCATTCTTCCTAGCACTTCAGCTGGGGAGCCCCTGTTTTGTTTGATAAAAAGAAATATGGATCCATGAGACTTAGAATTGATTATAGAGCTTTGAATAACATCACTGTTAAAAACTAGTATCATTTTCCTCATATTGATGACTTGTTTGATCAGCTCTAGGGATATCAGTACATTTCTAAGATTTACATGAGTTTCGGATACCATCAGCAGAAGGTGAAGGAGGATGAAATCCCAAAAACATTATTTTTGTACTAGATATGGGCATTATGAATTTGTTGGTATGATGTTTGGATTAACTAATTCACCTGGTGTATTCATGAATCTTATGAATAGAATATTTCATGAGTTCTTGGAGATGTTTTTGGTTGTATTTATTGATGACATTATAGTATTTTCTAAAAATAAAGAGGAGCATGAAAAACATCTAAGGGTATTTTAATAATATTAAATGAAAATAAACTATGGGGAAAATTCAGAAATTGTGATTTTTCATTGCAACAGTTATATTTTCATGTGACCATTGTAAATAAGGATGTATTAATAGTTAATCCTGTCAAAATATAAGTAGTTGATGAATGCCCAAGAACCAAAAATGTTACAGAGATTCATAGTTTTCTAGGCTTAGAAACTTATTACCAACGGTTTGTAAAGAATTGTGCATGGTTATCTAGCCTGATGACTATGTTAACATAGAATGTCATTAAATATGTTTGGACAGAGGAATGTCATGTTTGTTTTCAAGAACTGAAGACGATATTGGTGAATGCTCCAATTTTGGAATTACCCTCATCAAATGGTGTGTTTTTCATCTACAGTGATGCTTCAATGAAGGTATATGGTTGTGTTTTGATGAAGAATGATTAGGAAATTTCCTAATCATCGAGAAAAATTAATCCTCAGGAGCAAAAAAATCCCACACATGATTTGGAATTGGAGGCTATGGTTTTTTCTTTAATAATATGTTGGCATCATTTATATAAAACCAAATGTCAAATATATACTGACCATAAAAGACTAAAGTATATATTCACCCAGAAAGAATTAAACATGAGGCAGAGAAGATGGGTTGAACTGATAAAGGATTATTACTGTACAATCAATTACCATCCTGGGAAAGCAAACAATGTGGCATATGACATAATTTGGAAAAATCATGAATCATTAATCATGCTACATTTCGAACATGATCCCTTGATTAATGATTTGATGAATTTTGTCTTTGAAGTTGTTGGTGCAGGGAATACCTATGATTTGATTCACATTTCAATGCATTCTTTGTTGTCCAACAGAATTAAGTATGCACAAAAGGAAGATTGTGAGATACAAAAAAAGCTAGAATTGGTTATAATGGGTAAGTTCCCAAAATTTAATCTTGATACAGATTGTGTTTTAAGATTTTTTAAATGGTTGTGTGTGCGTACTGATCCTCAATTGAAGAATTATTTTTTGCGTGAAGCTCATATTTTACCATATTCTGTTCATCCTAGTAGTACTAAGATGTATAAGGACTATCTGTAGTATTATTGGTTGGATGGAATGAAAAGGGATATTTCTGATTTTACCATGAAATGATTGAAATCTCAACAGGTTAAAGTAGATTGGTAGTCACAGAAGGGGATGCTTCAGACTTTTCTAGTGCCATTGTGGAAATGAGAGAATATATCCATGGACTTTATGGTGGGACTACCAATGTCGTCTCGAGGTAATAATTCTATTTGGGTTGTTGTTGATCGGCTAACAATGTCTTCACATTTTCTATCAATTAAAGATAAAATGTCATTGGATTAGCATTATAGATTGTACCACAGGGATATTTTCAGGTTACATGGAGTTCCTCTTTCCATTGTATATGACTGAGATCCCAGGTTCACTTCTAACATTTGGAAGGGACTTTAAAAGTGATTGGGCACAAAGTTAAATTTCAGTACATCTTTTCATCTTCAATCAGATGGTCAGTCATAACGAATGATTCAAACATGGGAGGATATGATTTGATCTTGTTTAATGGACTATCAGGGAATTTTGAATCAAGATCATTCATTAGATGAGTTTTCATAAAATAATAGTTTTCATTTCTATATTCAGATGGCACCTTTGCAGGCCTTGTATGGAAAGTGGTGTCAGACTCCAATGTTTTCGGATGAAGTCAGTGAAAGAATATTAATGGGGGCATAATAAGTTGATGATGTGGCTGAGAAATTGAGGATGATCTAGCAGTAAATGAGGATAGCTCAGAGTAGGAAGAAAAGTAATGCAGATAATAGAAGGAAATACTTCTCTTTCAAGGTAGTTGACCATGTTTTCCTTAAAGTCAATCCATGGAAAAGTGTGATGCGTTTTGGTAAGAAAGGAAAGATAAGTCAAATAATCATCGGTCCTTTTAAAATCATGGAGAAATTTGGAAGAGCTGCATACCACTTAGCTTTGCCTCCGAGTTTGTTTCAGGTACAAAATGTTTTTCATGTTTCGATGTTGAGAAAGAATGTGTCGGATTCATCACATGTCTTGAGCCCAGAAAAAGTTCAGTTGGAAGAGAATATTACTTATGAATATAAACTAGTTTAGATTCTTGATCGATGGGAACATGTATTGAGGATTAAGGTAATCCACCAGGTAATAGTATTGTGTAGAAACCACATGGTTGAAGAATCAACATGGGAGTGTGAAAATGCTATGAGAGAAAAATATCCTCAGTTGTTTAATAAGTAAATAAAATTGTGAGGATGCAATTTCAAGAAGGTGGGGATAATTTAACACCCCGTGTTTTTCTAAAAATAAATATAAATGCATAGAAATTTGTTTTATATAGATATTTATAACTATCCTTTTAACATAATTCTTCCACTTCTATGTTTTGAATTACATGAATCTGTCATCTACAATTTTGTCCAGTATGTTATTTGGAGTCTATTAGAACTAACTTATTTTTTGACGAATAGTAACATACCATTATGAATAGTAATATGAATAATAATATGACCCTAATGAATAGTAAATATTATTATTATTTTATTTTATTAAGGATTTAATATAATTTAATATAGGATAATTTTTCATTGTGTTATAGAAGTAGTTACAGAATTAGAATTGTTAATTTTTGAAATAATTATGATATTATTTAAAAGTTAAATTAATAATATTTAGATAATTATTTTCAAAAAATGGACTCGATTTTGGAAATCTAAATGTCGATAAATAGTTAGTGTGAATTTTGAGAATTATTCTGAAACACTTGATTTTTCAGTGAATAGGAAAAAATACAGTTTTTTTTAGTGTATTAATGACATCATTAATTATGTAATAATGATGTCATAATTTTGGTAGACTTTTTTATAGTTAAATAATATGTGAGGTGTCCCATGTGTCTTATACCATGGGAAAATACCATGGTCAAGCCCATGGTTTTGTAAATACTACTCATGAGGTGTCCCTTGAAAATTATTAAAATAATCCCTCACTTTTCATTTAAATGCAAACTCTTCCCTTAATTGAATTCATTTTCAATTATACCTTAACGAAGCTATAGCCTCATTACCTTTATATTAGTCCTCCCAAGGTTTAATCAAGCCCCTAAGGTCACACTCTTCATGTTATAAAGGTTTCTCTACAAGGTAAGAAAATTCTCAATTTCATTCTTTTTTCATTCAAGTTCTCTTTTATGTGGTATATCTTTCATGTTTCCATAGAATGTTCTTATTTTATTCTCATTATTGATCCACTCAATATTATGATTCATTTCTTGATGTGTGACTCATATACCCTCTCTTATTAATATTTTCTCAAACCATGTTGTGTAGCTGTTAGGGTGCTGAATTTTTGAATGCAATTTTACAATTATTCTTCTATTTTGAGTTCTTTCCTTATTATTTCTTCATATTGCCTTACCAAAGAGGCATGAAATCTCCATAAATAATATATTTTATATATTTTATATTTTTATGGAAAAATTACTCATAATTATTCTTCTCCTCTCCAACTTCTTAAAAAAATAAAAACATTTTCTGTTTGTGTCGAATTACTGACATCGTGGATGATGTGATTTCAAAATAAATTAATTATTTCAAGACTTGACATGAAACCATTTATATGGTTGAAAAATGTTATAATATAAGTCTTATGACTCACCCATGGTTCTAGAATTATTTTTTACTCATGTTTCTAATTTATAATACAAAACGAGGATGTTATCAAATAACCACTAAAATGATCTAAACAAACATCATTAATGTTCTAACTTACGAATCATCCTCATATATGAATTAAAAATGATGAATGGAATAATTTTTTTTACTGGATATATTTAAATACTATTACATTCAAATTATGGCGTTTCACATCCAATAGATAATAATGTAAATCATGAACCAATCATGGAAATCATATTATGAACTCACTCAAAAACAGTGGAAAGGGAAAAATACTAACAATTAATGGTGAAATGATGTTATAAACATGAAAATGTTTATGAAAAATATTTATAACACACTTTTAACCATTATACCAGATGTATAAACATGTTGTACGTAAGGCAACCCTAAGGTAAGGGAATTCTTAACCGGATTTACATTCGTTGTGTTAACCTTCTACTTCATTATTTACGTGCTATTTAAATTTTTTGTGTGATTATTTATGTTTATATAATGTTTCATTATTTGTATTTACAATATATATACATACTCCATCCACTATATTATGTATCTCTTCAAATGTATGAAAATTTTAAGGGGATTTTCTTTAAAAATCATTTTTTTAAATTCGGATTTACGAAATTCCAAAGCAATGTTTTTATGGAATTATTCATGTTGTATGATTATGTTTTGATTATTGGGAATTATTTATGATGAAATTTGGGACCTATATCTCCCTCCAATACATTGGTCATGAGTATGTTGGAGGTCAGTCGTATGGTTACTCCATGTGTAACTGCGATGGTTACACAAAGCAATGTAGCTGTGAGGTTTACGAGTTATATGGTAGCCAAGAATTGTTACAAGATTATGTAAGTAATTACCCAAGACACCTTTATGATTATATTTATGTTATCATGTTTTGTGTGGATATTATTTAAATCTCTTGTTACAAAATGTATGTATATAAGGGTGACAAGAATGTCTTTTGAAATTGCTTTCATACGTTATGAGTATTCATGGACTAAAGTGTATTATTCTTCTTTTCAATCCCTTACTGAGATTTTGTGCTCATTCCATGTTTTTAAATGATTTTTAACTAGTTAATGGATGTTTAATATAAGGAAGTTAGACATGTTAAATGTTGAAGAATTTTCAAGGTGTCTTGTTTTATGTTTTAATGTTTTATATTTTGAAAAAAATGGAAACTATTTTTATGGTATCTACTCTAAAATAATGTGTAATGTCATGAATATACTATCCTAATTTTCGAAATCTATAAACATGAAATGATCTTCAATTTAAAAGGAATTTTTTTATGGCTAAATTCAAGATTATGTATGAAATAATTCCAGGTCCTTATATTTGAGATAAATATATATAGTTTAGAAGCTCTCGAGCAATAATTGAAGATCATTCCAATGAAAAACATATTCCATTTCATTTTATATATACTGTGATGAAAATATAGGTGAAATATTAGTTTTTATAAATATAATATATATTTTAATTAATAAACACACATTATAAGAAAAAGTGAGTAACCATAAAAGTACACAAAAGACGCCAAAAAACCTCATAAGAAAATGTTTCTGTTTTGAATTTTGTTTTAATCATTTTAGAATCCTTACCTTTCAGGAGACTCAATTGAATAGTTGTGGACCTCCCATCCAAATCATCTTAGAGTACGTCTTAAGAATAATATTCCCTCTTCTCCTAAGACTGTATGAGCTCCTCCTGTGATATATTCTTACCATTAAATCTACAAGAGAAATAATACATTGTTTTCATAATCCTGGAATCTTATTATGTGTAAAAAATAACCCTGAAACTCTTCATAATCAGCATTTCAAAGTACTATTCTGTATATTTGACCTCTATACCATTCAAAATTAATTATTAATATCCATTTATTATATTTTCCCACTAATCACACTCCATCATATACTTTCCACATTCAAAAAAATCATGATCTACAAGCACATTTCCATCAGTCGCCTAATGCTTATTGGAGTCCTTGACTTTTCTCAATAAGTGGTTGTCTGTATTATTGGACACCTTTATGGGTGGATACCTATTTCATGAGTATCTATTAATATGAGGACATTGTAAATTTGAATAGTATCATTTTCTACTTGGCCTCCAGGTGCGCTAAATAAACCGTCAAAATTAATCATAGTTATCTTACCCTTCCATAAAGTGGATATAAGATAGTCATCCACCATGTCCATTTCCACGGACCCATCCTGGAAGATCTATGTAGAATCCATATCCTTTTAGTTAGTCTCCACATCATTAATATACTCATAATGTTAACACTTTTTTTCTCCTAACACTACGAACTGATTTTGTGGATTAATAACCATTCTTCTAGACATGGCCTTCCTAGAATAAGATTTTCATACCACTGAGACCTACACTAGAATATCATAATATATTGGTAGCTTGAATCCACAAACCATAAAAAGGAATTTTGTATTTTAATCCTCACAGACAAACCATATAAGATCCTTACTTTTGGGTATATCATCATAGACATGACCAATCACCATATCTCTATTTATTGGATTAGCTAAAACAAGTTGATTGAGCTTGCCAAAAACTTCACTCAATATTAGTTCATTACAGTTTGGATTGGTATCATTTAAGTGGGAATAAATGATACAAAAAATGTCACCCAAACCATAGTCTTTGATGGTCCAGTATCTCCTAGATCACATTTTAGTCTGCCAAATGTTTTGAGACTTTTGGTTCTTGGAGTATAGACATTGGTGGATTCTAAGAAGATTGAATGCCATAAATCAGTTGAAAAAATATGTGTGACATATCCAAGAGGTGAAAAGTTGTTATTTTTCTATAATAATATTATAATCTACATGATAATGTTATTATGTATTATTTTCATCAATATTTTATATAATCAAAAAAATTATTCATCAACTTATTAAAATTAGACTTTGACAATATCAATTATGAAAAAATATTTAGAATTTATGAAGAGACACATTTGGTGTGTTTAAAAATAAGGATTTGAATGAACTCTACATGAATATTTATAAATGGAAATACTTACATATTTTGATTAAAAAAATAATCTATGTGGGAATTAAGATATCCCTCAATAGATATGGATCTACTGTAATAGATTAATATAATGTTTGGAATACTAAATGGAGTTATACTTGTTCTTAGGCTAAGAGATGTAGCACAATTACACCATTTATTGTGTAGCATAGTTAATTAATTTCTCATATTTTATATAGTGTTCTCTATTTTATATAATATAGAAAAAAATACTTATGTAAAAACCATTTCTAACAGACTATAATTGATAAAAATTATACTTCTACTAACTATCATTATCTATAGTAGTTGAGCAGTACATGGGGAAGATTCTAAAATTTTTGGATGTAGATTGTAAATACCTGGTTTCCAACATTATTTTTAGAAACGTTGGTTCATATAGGTGAATCCCTAATAAAAATGAGTGGGATAAATTTTTATCTTAATTGTTCATAGATGAAAAAATGTAATGAATTTATGTTTTAAAATAAAATTATATTTTTATAATATCAATTTGAGCAAAATAGATTCACTTACAAGTCAGGTATGTCTTTGTAAATCTTATGACACAAAAAATATGATCATATGTATGCTTTAATGAAGTGACACTATCATTTGATATATAAATATTTCATTTTTTAAATGAATATTCACTATATATAATTATGATTCATTCTATACTAATATATTTTTATTTTATATGGAAACAATGATATATAAAAAAATTTAAATTAATGATATAAACCACCTCCAACAAATTTTTTATAACCAGATACCATCATATATATAAAAGGGAAAAACATTATTCATATCATGAGGAAAAAACAAAACAATGGGTGATAAAAAATATATATTAGTGGTAAAAAAGGAGTTATTGATGATTACGAAAACTGAACATTTGAAGAAGGGTTCGAGGAAATGCGTATAATATCAAAAAAATCATAATAGTAACTCAATAGATCATCAACATGACTCATGTTATAATGATTTTCATTTCAAAATACATGAATAAAATATAATTCATAGAAAATGGTCAATGAGACCATAGGATTGTATAAAAGCATTCAATAATGTATGGTACTATTATTATCATAGAAATAAAATATCATGGATTTCAACTAATACATTTCTCACATATTAGAAATGGGATAACCATTAATTTTATTTTATTGGTCGAGGGATATCCTCATTTGTAAACTCTTCTAGGATTTGTATACCCCCCATTCCAAACATTTCCCATGGAATAACTACATGATTTGTATTTTTTATGCTAGGGATACCCACACATGTACCCTTCGTGTCCATAAAATATTAAAAATTACCCAATGAATTTCATGGATATTTTTGAGGCACTAGCTACATGTTCATAATAAATTCATTAGTTATTCTGAATATCATAAAATATTTATAATTATATCTTAACATAGCATGAGGAATAGAATATGGGATACATCAATATTTCATGCCCAAACCCATTAAACATATAGACAATGAATAATGATGAAATCATAGAAACATAATATCAGTGAATCATATATAACATCCAAGAATATTTGAATAGGTAAAAAATTAAATTAAAAAATTACATGAAAATTACATGAATAAAATAACATTTTCATTTCCAAAACACATATTGAAAACCATTCATTCTAAAAAAATTTGAGAAACAATTTTCAATTAATGGAACCATTAAAAATTGTAATATAATAATAAATTCATTTAGTGTAATGTTTAGTGGAAAATTATATTCATGTCTTTTATGTTAATGCATTGATTCCACTCACTTACTTAGACAAAAGTAAGAAGTACCATTATCCAAATATATCATTGGAAACACATTTAATATTTTTTAGAATAAATAAATGTATAAAAAAACCCTTTTAAAAATTATTAGAGAGTGAAATAACATTATTAACGTGTTTTCAATAATAAATGGACAAGGAAGAAAATTAATTTTGACCAATTATTAAATGATGTCAGTTTTCGTAAAACATATTCAGTCTATTGAGTTATCAAGGAGAGGAAAATCAATGGAATATATTTAATTAATAAAAAATACGTGGAGGAAAATATGATATGAGAGTGAAACATCTTATAATTTCTATATCATAATTTTATTCCCAATAATTATGATAAAAATGTGATTATAACATAAAACCATTACCTCATTATTATCTTTCTCACCTTATTTATATCCTCATATAAAATAAATATTATTTTCTATAATTATGTATCAAACTAATATTCATATCCAGAAATCCCTATTTGTTTTAATTATAATATTTCAACAACATTTTTATAATTCTATATTAGAAATTTAATTTATGGTTGTTATGCATTTCATTTTAGATGAATGGTTTGGTTTGGATGTTCTCATACATGATCATTGATCACTGATACATAATATAATGATATATAACCATAATATTGGTAATATATATACATTATTATAATTTTTATTATCATCCATATAGGATTGAAATAAAAAATAAATGAACCAATCAATGACACGAGAGTCTATACGTACGAATGAACACCATAGTTATTTTCTAAAGAATGAATGCAAAATTGTTGAATTCTATTTTATCATTTCAATATGAAAATGATATTATTGATAACATAAGTATATTTATTATATCCTTTATTATAAAAATAAAAGAGTTATGGTGATTTAAAATGATTTATCTGAAAACGAAAATAATGTTGTCCACACATATTCAGCAGAAATGGTTTCAATTTTTATCTTATGGAATAGAGGTGGAAATAGTTATTATGTAATATTAATAACCAATTATTATAATTATAATAATTAATTAAAATTATTTAATTGATATAAATGGTTTAGGTATGATGGAAGAAAAATTGTTTTAATGTACTATAATAATATTTATAATTCATTATTGAGAAACCGCTAATGGATAGCATGTTATTCAAGGAATGGATTTTATTCTAATCAATATAGGGAAAGTATGACATGTTAAGGGACATTATTATGTTATTAGGGTAAATCATGAATGGGATATAAAAATTATATATACTAAATAAGGGATAATTTGAGGTATTAATTTTTTTTGTGAGGGGAGCAGCAACATTGGAAAAAGTAAATAATTAAATTAATTGAAAATAATTTATACAAGAAAAAATAAACAAATTTATATATTTTAAATATAGTACGATGTGTTTTATAATTACCCAATAATATAATATTTGTATTTTTTTGCCTCTTTCTTAGTTTCAACCCTTCTTAACTTTTATGATGATTACTAAAATATTAATGTTTTTTACTTTATAATGTCCATGAATATTACAATAAAAGGAATAATTGACCCATTAGATGAAAATAATAGATATTCTAGAAAATATTCAATTTAATATCCCAAATAAAATATTTATATGAATTTTTAATCATTTAATAAATTAATATTTAAAATTATAAACTCATAAAGACATATTTGGACTATTCTCATAGATTTACATTAAAGAAAACATGATTGAAATGTATTTTTAATCCAAATATTTATCAAAAAATAATATGTTATATTTAATTAAAAAATTAGTGTGATATATTAATTTGTTAAAATTATACTACTTTTAATATATATATTTTTACTTTATTGTTTTTTATTTCATGAAAATGAATTGTTTTAATGTTACATAAGAATTTAATTTAATTAATCAATCAATAAAGCATTTCAAATAATTTCCATGATAAAAAATACAACTTCAAAAAAAATTATAATTGATTATAATAACCTTTTATAACTATGAAAAGCATAATAGTTGTTATAACTAAGTGACTGAAATTTTGAATTTATTCAAAATAGAAAATAATTAATGACCATTATCAAAGATAAATATCACCATGTTTCCATATTATGAAATATTATTTTAGTATGGATTATTTATAGTCATCCAATATAAATAATGAATGATTTATATTTATTTTAAATAAATGTCGAATTTTTTAACATTAATTAACTATTTTAAATTTACCAAAGAGAAAAATATTTTCCATCGTTATTATTCATAATGACAAAAAATAATTTCAACATATTTAAATTTTATTGATTTTAATTTTATATATAGAAATTAAATTTAAATTTTAAGTTTCTATTTATTATATAAATATATTTTATAATATTTTCACAAGGTGAAATAAATAATTTTTTTTGGATAATGTTTTGAACCCTAAAAAAATTATTATTATCCCATTCCTCGTAAAAAATAATTAAATAAATATTAAAAATATTTTTAATAATGAATATATATTTATAGAAAATGATTCCTTGGTTTTGAAGAAATTAATTTTTTATGATAAAAAAAATTGCGTTCAAAAAAATAGTTTTTTAGAAAACATATCTTTTTTTTACATTCAAATGATTTTATAACATGAAAACAAATATTTATTTTTTGATTTTGATTTTTTTTTAAAAAAAATTAAAAATACCAATGATACATATAAGTGATAAATATCACATTAAATACTAATAATTCAATTATAAAATGTGTTATATTTATACTCATTTATTATTAAACTTCTAGCTATAAAACTCTACAATATTATTTAATATGAAATATGTATTTAATATGGTGATGTAAAATAAAATACCTTATTAAAATAATTTTACCATTTAAATTACCTCACATTTTTATAAAAAAAATAAATTTATATTACTTTTATAACATACATAGTTTTTCATGTGGCATCATAAAATATCTAATTCTTCTGGTGAAAATTTACAATGTTAGTAGTATTGTTTTGTGGAATATTATATATATGGTTCTTTGATTATAAATATTGTCATTAATATTAATGGTTATTCAAAAGTTGTATAACATTATATAATGGAACTTATGATGGAAAATGTATATATTTCCACATAAGATATAAATGGAACACATCGTGAACTAGTGGGAGGTTTCGGGGAAGAACCAAAAAATATGTTATTGGTGATACACTATTAATAATCTCAATTGGACCAACAAAAAAATTAATTTTCATTACATTATTCAAATATAATATCCAACATCTATTGGTAAATTTTTATAAATATATTATCACTAAATTTTAACTCATGATCTCAACTTTGATTGTCACCATAATACGTGTTTCAAGTATGAGGTTCATTTAGGTGATATTGAACAGATATAAAACTCTATTAAATTTCATAATATTTCATAGTTATAACCATATTTTTTTATATATTCATCCATCCATGTTATGTTTTTTCACTTCCTTCAACAGATAAATTCATATAGATCCATTTGAATGTTTTCGAGATAGATATTTTTGAATGAAAATTAATCTAAATGAATGTATTGATCACAAAAACCTTAGATATATATAAAATAGGATCTAAAAATAAACACAAGGGATTTTATGGTTACCTAAAACTAACTATCTATCTTATGATTATAGGTAATACTCAAACATTACATCAAATCTAGTTCTCCATTAAGAATATTCCAAAACAATGAGATAATCCATGTTCTCGAGATGATATTACAAAAAGTGGTACAACATAAAACCTTTCTAGTTTCATGATTTATATTATGTAAATTTAATAATTATTGAAATCTTGCTTTATGGAAAATAAATTTCATGATTTCATTAGTTGATCAAATATAACACAAAATTAATTATCAGAATTAGATGTTTTGTGGAGTCTAATGAAGAAATCCACGGTGAATTTTTATCATTTCCATTTTGTATGGAAAATTGTGTCACACACTAACCTTTTATGTTATTTTATTTTATTATTTAATGGTTTTAGTTTTCATATTCATGTTGAGGGTTCAGAGAATTTTTATATTTTTTGATATTTTATGTTTATGGTTGGTCTCGAAATGGTGCAGGAGCCTCGCAAGGTTGGCGGAATCAACATAGTCATCCTGGTTGTCCCTACGGTTACCCATTAATTAAAATGATTGAACATTATGAGAATAAAATAAAGTAAATGTTTAAGATGTGATAGTAATAACATTATTGTGTTGATTATGGGTTTTTAAAAAATATTTTTAATTACCATATTATCAAAAAAATTATTATAAATATAAATATTATTCAATTATTAATTTTTTTATTATTTCAATGAAAATAAAAATAATTTAATAATAATTATTACTATTTTTATTTTTATTACTAATATTATTATCCTTAAGAAAATAAATGATGATGTTATGATTATAGAATTATTGATATTATTGTCAATGTTGTCATTAAATTTTTTTTGTTATTATTTTTATTTAAATTGTTATTATTATTTTTATTACTATTATAATTATTATCATTATCATTATATTAATTGACATCAATTTTTTATTTTTTAAAATTCTATTTTTTATGGTTTTCAATCCCTTAATTTTTATCATCCACACATCACCCAATTTTCCCCCATTTAATGTCTTCTTCTTTTACTCCTCACTCCAATCACCACTCTATCCACTTATCACCCCTCTTTTATTTAATCTCTTATTTTATTCAGCTCTCTAATAACCCCTCTCTCCACACCGATCCACTCTCTCCAATTTAGTCCATTCTTTTTTATTCGTCTCACTGGTCTCTCCTCTATCCATGCACCCCCCTCTCTAATTTATTTCCATTTATCCCTCTCTCCACTCGCCCCTCTCTCAAATCACTCCCAACTAATTTTTTTTAGATCATGCACACCACTCAATTTTTTATATCCACCGGAAACTCTCCCCTATTTACCCCATTTTCAATCATGTAAACCCCACATTTCAATTTATTTCCACACAAACAACCCCTTCCCAATCCCTCACACAATCTACATCCCATCTGTTTATCATTCTAGAAGTCCCTCCTCTCTTTATCTGTTCATTTAGTTGAGTTTTATTCCCATATTCTCCTCTAATAACTCAATTAGATGGGATTTCATGTGTGGTGTCTTCTTTTCTGAACCCAAAATGTTAGTTTTAATGTGTATCTCCTGATTCCTATGGTTTTTGGTTGTACTATTTCTCGGTGTCCATCATTCATCATCTCGTTGATGTTTCATTCAAATTGAATGAGGTTTGTGTAGAAATTTCCATTTTTTTCATTCCTAAGGATTTTCCATTTATGAAAATAAATTTAAATAAATTTTTAATCAAATTTCTCACCTCTAGGGAACCCTTGATAAAATTGTAATAGAAATTTGGAATTTATTAGGTTTGTTAAAAATTGTTTTGAAATTTGTTTTATTATATATTACCTAGGTTTTGGGGTACCTAGGAATCCTATTGAATTTTCCATTATTCTATTAATGAGTAATTGGTTTATTATGAAAGTATAGTGATTATTATGTTTCAATAAATATTATTATTAAAGTACATGGTTTGGTGAATTTTAATTGTATATTTTAAGGATTAGTTATTATGTCAAAACACATTGTTAACGATTTAATGTCTTCAATGTTTTTTAATTCATTTCAGATAAATTGGGATAGTGGGAATGTTTTTAATGAAAATATTTTTTATGGAAAAAGTTATTAGGTGGCCCTTTGGATGTGTTAAGCACTATTAGATGATGAAATATCCAGGGGTTCACTTCTTACACACATGGATGTGCCTCAAAATGAATACAATGACATAAAATAGTGTTTTTCTTTAATTCCATGGATCTGAAAAATAATCATCAGATTCTAAAGGATAGGGGATCATTGGGAATATTTAAAGGATGGGTATAAATTTACTCCTCCATTTTTTAGTCTATTTGTATTGAAAAAATACATTGTTGTGTGCATTTGAAAATGTGTGCTTGTTTGGATCTTGGTGTGGGTTTTGGTGTATGTTTGCTTAAAGGCCTACTAGAATTATAAATTTAAAATATTTTTTGCTATGAATTTTTGGATAAATGTGTTTAGACATGTCGAGTTAAATGATCATTTAGAATTTTTAAGCCAACGGTAATGTTTGTACTAACATTGACAATATATTTCTTTTTGTAGAATGTGTATGCCATGTTGGTAACTTTGATTACATTATGAAATAGTTTAAATGTTTAATGGTATGGAAGACCGACTAGAACCTTCATGTGATATGAAATATATATATATTTATATGGGGAACCTTTTATGAGGGATATACCTTTTGGGTTATCATATAATAGTGTCCTTGTTTGGGGTAGGCAAGTGCTACAAGATGAGTCACACGTGTAAGGGACTCATACATACATATTGTTACTATAACCACTATGGGTTCCTAGGAGTATTATTGAATATCAAGTGATTCTAACTTACCAACACTTGTTATACGGATTGTTTCCCCATGGAAAAATAGAGGGGATATGTGGGATTAGCCACTGATTTTTTTAGGAGGGAGATTAATGGGTTATTGACAATCGAGAATCACCATATGCAGGCAGGTGGTTCCAAACCGATTACATCTAGGGGTTTCCAAAAATGTCCCGGATCACCCATTGTTAAAACTCATATTTCATTATTTTTTTCTGCTACACTGCTTTATTTTATTTAGAATTACTTTATTATTTTATACTAAACTTGTTTATTTTCAGGTTGTATTGTTTACCAATCTCTCTTTTTTATATCCTGAATTTTACATGTTTGGTTTTTTTATAATATGGAAAATGTATTATAATATAATATATTAAATGATTTGGTTCTGGTAGTGGGAAATAGGTGTTATATTGAATAAATTAGATGAACTTATTTTTATAATTGTATTTCCGAAATTTTGTCCTTGGACTACTTTGGTTAAGAAAATTCTTGGATTCATTGGTTTACTTTTCGCATCCCAACTGAGACTTTTTATGCTCATGCAAATCCATTACCAATTTAATTATAGGTTCAGCTGTTGTTCAATATTTTCATTAGTGGCTACTCGTGTGGGGACAATTTTGGGTTTGGGGTTGGATATTGCGAAGGGGTTACATAGAGATCATTCCAATGGGATTTTTTTTCCAATTTTGATCATTATAGTCTTACATTGAATCTGGATCACTTCATTTTTGATTTAATATTTTGTTGTAATTTTGTTGGATTATCTATTGGTTCTATTTAATTATATTTTCCTAGTTTTTAATTGGGCTTAAATCATTCCCCCTATTATACTTTGATTCCCAAAAGTAGATTACAAACTATGGGGATTTGGAACTCCCTTTAGGACATATTGTGGACCATCTCATGTGACCAGTTTATGGATGACAATAGATGGTTCATGAAAAAATTGTTATTATTGATGACCCTTATTATTTTGTGTGTCTGGTATATTGATATTAGTAATTTTTGTACTCGAGCGATAGGTACGGGACAACCATCCTAAAATTTCTCTTGTTCCAAACCCCATTTCTCCAGGGGTAGTATAGGAATTGAGTCCTTGACTCGTTCTGCTATGTTTTGTATTATGGTATGACAACAGAGGTAGGTCAACATTACTTAGTAATTTTACTTGGAGTAGTGACCTGTTCTGAGTCTGACTATATGGTTTAGGTTCCTCCAAGTTATTGAAACATTCATGGGGGATGACACACTACCATGTTGAAAGGATAAGCATGATTACATGTTCTTCAAACTAGTAGTTTGATGCTTGTTGGGTGTCATATTTGTTCTGGTCGGTGTGTGTTATCTTTTGAAAATGAAAAAAAAACATTTGAAATGAGAACAATTTCTTATACATTGCAATATATTCATAATGATATTTTTAAATCTAAAATCACATGTTCTAAAATTCTGGTGTTTTCAAGGAATTGGTAGAAAAATGTTTTGGGATCACCCTTGGGTACACAATATGAACGTTTTCACATGTGAGGGGATGCATATAAAGTGATTGTTGATGCATATGGATGAATGTGAAAGAATACATTTTCAATAGTTCCTGGGGATACTGGGGTGTTTACATTGAATTAATGCCTTGAAATTATATTTATAATGTTATTTTTAAAGGGAAAATGATTTTTGAAAATGATTTTTTTTAAAGTGGGGTTGGAATTTGGAAAGTGGCTTGATGGAAAGTGGTTTGGAAATATAAAATGAAGGGAATTTTGGGCTGTGTTTTTAATTTTTTGGATTTTGAGGTTGTAATTTTGGATGAGGATGATACTTATAATTATACATTAATTTTATTTCAATTTCGGATTGGTGTTTCATATGTTGTTCAGAAAATTACCACTAAAAAAGTCTCCACGGTTATTGATAATTCATGACTAGTTTTTAGTCTGTCTAGAATGTCAAATTTCCTTCTCATTTATTTGGTTTTGTTAGATAATGAAAAGTGTGTTGAAAATGTTATGTTAATCATCAGTATATGGGAACTCTTGAAGCTATTAGAGTGTGTTCCCTTTTGGATTTTTTGGATGTCCATCTCTAGATGAATGGAGGTTGTTTTCCCAACTTCCAATGAAATTTGGGATTATGTGGTATTTCATTAAATCATTATTTATATGATGGTTCATTACGAAAGAGGGTAATATGATTTAAATCGTAGAACTCTTGTGTATTAAACATGGGAACAAACGGTGAAGACATATGTTTTCCTTTCCAAGGATCTTGTGTCCTTTTCTCCAAAGGTAGTGTTGTAGTATTCGACAAGGACTTTACTCTTAATCGAGGGGTCATCATCTAGAGATCATAGAACATGTCCTACGTTCTAAGGACATTAGTCTTGGTAAGATGGTGGATGAAACATTATAATCTTAGTTGGTCACCGGGGAACAAATTGTTGGCAATCTGGTATATCCAGCTACACATGACGGTTTCCAATATTGTGACCAAGATGTAATAGAGAGGCATGTTATTAAAGATTTATATATCATGCTTATGGCTTCTTGTTCATTTGATCCTTCAGTGGTTTTCCACCCGGGTGTACAGTTTGGGCATGTGAAGCTATCATGTCGCTTCCCTCTAGAGATGTGTCATCATTGAAGATATATGGGTCATCTAGAAATGTTTTGAAAAAAGTGTCTCCTAAATAAGGCTCTATTACTAGATGAATTTCAGCTTCTGATTATGAGGAAGGAAATGCTTCAACAATCAAATCCCCATTCATAGGTCTTGCTGCGATGGTCACATACAATCAAGTGTTTCTAGGGGTGTGAACCATGGTCTAGGATTTGTGTTCCTTGTTGAAAGTGGAACATATAAAGTATATTTGTTCTTGTTTTACTATAGTAAAACATTTTGCATTGTTGTATGTTCATTTTTTTTAATTATGTTATGATGTACTCGTTCTATTATAATCTAAGTAGTCTTGTTTGTGTGGGTGTGGTTTTATAAATAGTCAATTTTTTTTACATGTATGTATTCCCTTTTATGGGTTAATCATGTCATAATAGGGTTTGTTTGGAGGTGTATGTGCCTCTGGGAGAATTGATGTTTGTAGATATTATCAGATTCACTACATGGGTTTTGTTTTTCTCAGAGTTATTTCTCTAGTGTTCGGGGTTTTTTTGTCTTGGTGGAGAGTTCTATGTTCTAGTAGAGGTGTTGTTTTTCTTGTTCTATATATTTTAGTTTGAATTGGTTTAGAGATCCCACATTGACCCCTTGGGGTGGTTTTTTTGAATTATAATTCACGCGATATGGAAATTCCAATGGTGGGGATAACCCTCTCATATTCTCCCCTTGTTTTTTGTTTTGGTTTCCCATTAAGTCGGTATAGTTTATCATGTAGAGTGAATAGTCAGATCAATGATCATGTTTTTTCCAATATTTTTTGATAGGCAATGAACTGTGATGGGTTGCCTTTTAGCTTGGTGTCTTTCTAGGGGCATAATTTTTTACAGTGGAGAGAATTATCACACCCTGACTGTTTAAATTACATTATTTTATTATTTCTTGTTTTTTTTTAGCCTCATCATTGTGCGAGTTGATTTTATGTTATAATATTTTGATATATGATGTTTTTTGTGGGTCTCAAACTGGTGCATTGGAACCGCAATGTTCATGGTATCCATGTAGTGGGCCTGGATGCCCTTGTGGTTATACATTACATAAAATAATTATGAGAATTAAATAATATAAATGTTTATGATTTGATATTAATATCATTATTGTGATGATAAGTTTTAAAAATTAATATTATTAATGACCCTATTATAATTAAAATTTTTATAAATAAATTTTTTATTTGTTTATTAGAATTGTTATTATTTAAAAATAAATTAATAAAATTATGATTATCAATATTACTAACATTATTGTTATTTCTAATACCATTATCATTACGAAAAATAATAATGTTATTATGATTATATAATTATTAATATTATTATAAATGATTTAATTTAAATATTGTTGTTGTTATTATTATTTAAATTGTTATTATTATTAGTATATTTATAATTATCATTATTATTATCATTATCATTATTCTTATTAAAATATTTTTTCTATCATTGTTGTCTAATTTTATTTTTTATTAGTTTTAATTACTCTTTTTGTTTATCATCCTCACCCCACCCCTCTTTCCCACATTTAATCCCTTATTTTTTTCCTCCCTCTAATCACCCCTCTCTCCATGCCTTACCCCTCTCTCATTTAATCTCTTCTTTATTATATTCCTCTCTCCAATCACAACTCTCTAAACACCTCACCCATCTATCCCATTTTATCCATTATTTTTTTCATCTCTCCAAAGACACCTCTATCCATGCACCCCCCCCCCCCCTTGCATTTACTTCCATTTTTATATCCCTCTCTCGACTCACTCCTCTACCTAAACATTCCACACATATTTTTTCCAATCACACACAACCCCTACCATTTTATCCATCATGCACTCCCCTTTTACCTCATTTCCCTCATGCAATCCACTATTTCCACCTTATTCCTTCTCACACATCCCTCACTAATCCCTCACAAATACTTCCTCTCATTTGGGCATCCTTCAGGCTGCCGCTACTACATATGTTTGTTCCTTATGGTGAAATCACTTCCCTTATTCTCCTCTCCACACTCTATTTGGAGGGTTTTCTCTTGGGGTTTATTGTTTTCTGAATAAAAAATTTTACGGTTAATGTGTATCTTAGGTTTACTATTGTTTTTTGGGTGTGCATGTTTTCTGTATGGAATCGTTCTTACACTCATCAAAGTTTCATTCCAATTGCATGTGGTTTAAATATGTGTTTCCATGTTTTTCCTTAGAAAAACCATTCCCTTAATTCTTGGAAATTTAAATAAATTTGTAAACTATTTTCACACCACTATGGCACCCTTTCATAAATTATGATAGCAATTTGGATATTTTTTGTTTGTTAAAAATAGATCTTACATGAGTTTTTAAGTAAATTTCTTTGTCTTGGGGGTATCTAGGATGTTTTTTCAAATTTAAGATGATCATTTAATGAGGAATTGGGGTTTTTATTAAATATATATTGATTATTATATTGTAGTAGAATTTTTGTTAATGAACATTGTTTGGTGCCTATGAATTGGTAACGTCGTGGCTTCGTTATTGTCTTAAAACACTTAGGTAAGGATTTAATGGATTGAATGATTTTGTATGTGTTCTTTTAAAATAATGTGGGTGAGTTGAGATGGTATTAAATCAAGTTGTGTTTTATTGAAATGGTTATTGGGTAACCCTTTTAATCTGTGATTCACAGTTACATGTTGACACATCCACGAGTGCACTAGGTTCACACATGGATGTTCCTCCAAATGTATATGGTGTTATAAAATGATGATTTTCATGAAAACAATGGTTCCAAAAAATTTATCATAGTATTCTAAAGGATTTGAGTTAATTTTTAATATTCAAAGGATGAGTTTAAATGTATTCATCAAGGTTTTGGTCCAATTGTCCTGGAAAAAAATGATTTGGTGTGTGTGTTGGAAACTGCATGCATGTCTGGATCTCGGGGTGGGTTTTAGTAAATGTTTTCATAAAGGATCATTGGTATTTGAAAATTTAAAAGAGATATTGGTATGATTTTTTGGGTAAATGTGTTTATAAATGTTTAGTTAAAGGCATGATTTTCATTTTTACCCCAAGGGTAATGTTTTTACTAACATTTAATAGATAATGTGTTTTGTGGAATGTGAATTCCCTATTTTGAACTTTGATAATTTTATAAAATGGATTTAATTTTAAATGGTATGGTTTCCCAGTAGAAACCTTCGGTTGATATTAAATGTATGTTCATAAATATAGTTCAAAATTTTTTAAGGCTTATCACATATTGGTTATGTTATATTGGTGTCTATGTTTGTGGTAGGTAAGTTGAGTGAGATGAGTCACACTTGCAAGGGACTCATACTTACACAATAGTACTATAACCATAATGGGTTCCTTGGCGTCTTATTGATTATCGAGTGATAGTTACTCCTCTGTCCAAATTAGTTGGGTTGGAGCCCCTGGAAGATAGATAGTCCTGATGGGATTTTATAATGATTTTTTTGTGGAAGCAATCATTCGGATATAAACTATATGGATTCACCATACACTAACAGGTGGTTCCGAAATGAGTACATCCAAGGGTTGTCAAGGGATTTTTAAGATTTCCAATTCTTACAACATGTATTTATTGATTATTTTCTACTACACAGGTTTATTTTCATCTTGTATTTCTTCTTTTGTTTCTGGTATATTATTTTATTTCTAGCATGTGTTGTTTACCTGTCTTCCTTTTGAATAGACCAATAGTACTTTTCTGGTTTTTTCTATAAAATGGAAAACTATTTTTAAAATAATATATGTGGTTAGTTGGCTCTCATTGTGGGAAAAAGGTTTTAATTTGATTAAATGAGAAAACCTAATTTTTATATATCTTTTTGAAAACATGTTTTTTCAGACTAATTTGGGTAAGGAAATACATTGATTCATTGGTATAGTTTTGGAATCCCTATTTATCATTTTTTTCTCACTCCAATCTTTTACCCTTTTAGTTGTAGGTTTATCTATTTTTCAATATATTCATTAGTTTCAGCTCATGTGGGGACAGTTTTGGGTAACAGGTTAGGGGTGACAGAGGTGTCACATAAAGAACATTCTTGTGGTGTCCTGTTTCTTGTTTTGTTATTTTTAGTGGTACATTGTATTAGGAACGGTTCATTGTTTTCTTATGATTCAGTTCCCATTTTTTGTGTTCTATATTTATTCTATTAATATCCTTATCTGGTCCTATTTTTATATTGGCCTTAAATTGATCCCTCATGTATAATTTGGTTCCAAACCCAAGTTTCCATATTTTGGTGATTGAGAATACCTATCGGGACATGTCGCAGACCAGCTCAGGTTACCGGTTCAGGGTTTTCCCTAGACTGTTGGTGAAAAATTTTTATAACAACCTATTAGAATTTTATATCTCATAAATAACATTAAAACAAGCATATAACCATTGTATGTAATCTATAATTTATCTCATCATATTTTCCCTTAATAAATAAAATTTTAGCTATCAATAATTCATATAACATCCCAGATGAATAAATAATTATGAATAATGGGCTTCGTACAATAGATCCTTTGTCAGAACAATTATTGAATTAAAAAATACATGATTATAGATAAAAATAATTTATTCACAATTGATGTTGAAGTTATTAGTAATTATCACCTTTATATGTAGAACTATTAATTAATCCTTCCCCTCTTTATTTTTCATATAGAAATATAGGTGAAAAAAACATTGAAAATATATAATTTCTCTCCTTCCATCTTAATTTTATATTTTATCATTTGAAAATATAAAATTTGGAATCCTTTTTAAAAAACATCAATGAAAATTTAACACAAAACATCCAACTCAGAGCAACACCCACCTTATTTCTATCCAAGGGTTACACTATATTGAGCTTAAATAATCAATAATAATATATAATCATCTTTTTAGTAGCATATATAACTCTTTATTTGTTAATATATATTAAAATTTTGTGATAAATTTTTATGTAAAACCATTCTCTGTAAAGATACTCCCTCAAATCATTAACAAGTAAATCAAAATTTATAACTCCAAATCATGAGTAAGGAAATTTTTTTCCAGGAACATCAATTACAATGGGTATTATGCTATCACCATTTAATTTTTCATGATAACACATCTCCATTATTTATTAAAAGAATGAATATTGATCTCAAACCATTCACTATTATAGTTTACTGTGATCCTAGATTCTCTAATTAATATGATATATAGCTTCCTTAATTTTTTTCACATTAATTATTATAAAGGAACAAAAAAACATTAATTTAAATCATATTTATTTAATTGGATATGGATAATTTCATGAACAATACTATTAAAAATGTTTCAGTGGTACCTAATTCAATTATTAAAAAATCCATTAAGTGTGTAAGAAAACCTAGAATGATCTAGGAAGAATAAAAGAGAAAAAAATCACTAAATGATTATCTAGATCCATAAATGACATTACCTTGTTCTACCATTTAATGAAATGTGAGATGTGAACCATATAATTCAATTAAAAATTATTATTAAAAAAGTATTACTGATCAAAAATATCAAAATTAACATAAATATTTCATTAATCAATATTTTGAGAGCCTCAAACACCCCAAGGGAGTTTCTAAACTCAATAGTGTTAAATTAGTTGCAAATTAAAGGAGCATTAGTTTAAAAAAGTTTTCTCTTGAATTCAATTAAGAAAAATAAATAGGTCATATCATTCCATGTATATTGGAAACATGGTTTGGTAAACCATGCTCTAACCATGAAAATAAAATTGCATACTGGATGGGTTTTCATGTTTTATCCACCTTATTAGGTAAACCATTCACCACATTTTATGCCACTGAATTAAGGTTCAGGTTTGAGCCATATGGACTAGAAAATGGTGAACCCCCACTATCAAATACCCCATATTTTGGGTTGTAATATAAACTGTCTTTATTAACCATGATCCCTCGTATAGAGAATCAATTAATGTCTCATTAATTTGTGGGATATCCTGTATAGTGTTCCCTAACAATATGGAAACTATGAATATGTACAAAAACAAAAAAAATTAATAAAAACCCAAAACCACATGATAAATGATAAAAATATAAAAAGATGAAAAAATTTTAAATTACATTAAACTTTTCATCAAGAAGATACAAAATTACATAACATTAATTATTTTAACCTAGAAATCATTTCCACTAGTCTCCATTGAAAATATTTGTGGCCACTAACCCCCCATAAATTTATAATTCTCACACATCTCATTAGAATCCGAAACAAGGTTCTGTAAAACCCAAACCATCACATTGTAAATTCAATGACCAGCTTTTGGATAAATATCAACAATCCTAATTATTTTCAAAATCACGGGATATATTATTTTATATCATTATCCTCCACATATATGTAATGATATTCTTTTTAATGATACTTTATGAGATGTGACAGATGAATGATTACATTTAATGATGCAATCTTTTGTGGAAATTCCATATTTTTCTCTACATTACCAATTCTACAACAATCACTATTCATCCCATATATATTTGTGGAACATCCCCTATCCTCGTTGACTTGATGAACCAAATTTGGAGAAACATTTAAAAACAAATGGCCCCATCCAAGAACTGAAATTTTTATTGATGATAATAAGCATTGATGTTATACAACGTTGAAACGCACGGCCGATTGTCGCCTATCGACCGGTCAAAGTTCCGGTGCTCTGCTAATGTGTATAGCAGCACTCGTGTCGAATCCTCAGCGATGGTACATCGTAATAGTCGATTGTTTTTAGTTGATTGTATTTTGATTGGGGGTTTGTTTGCATAGCTTAATTGAAATTTTTAATGAATGATGCTTAATTTAACAAGGTGATAAATATTGGGGTGAGTTCACCATTGGGGAGTTAAGCATGTGATATCCTTGAGCCTTACTTTGTATTGCATTAAATTAACACCCATGTCATAAGTTGATGTTGATTGGAATTCCTAAGTGTGAAGGATTTAATCCAAGCCTTAACATAACTTAGGGTTCTAATATCAATCAAAACTTATTTATGGTAGTGTAATTATGGTTCCAATAATCCATGGAAACCACTCGTTAAACAAAATATATCATTAATCCATGACATATTGAGTTTAACATACACAATATTAAATTAAAGAATACTCATCGAGCAAAAATCTCAATCACTTAATATCCCCGAATTATAACTCACCCCAATAAGACATTTACTCATCCATTTGGATGTTTAATATTCTGGTTAAAATAATTATGATGATAAATTATGAATAGAAGTAAAAGAAAGGGATTAGAAAAGAGTGGTACGTTGACACACACAAACGAACGATGATGATAATTAAAAACGGATTTTCGATTGAATGAGGAAGAAAAAGAAGGGAAGGGGATTAAACTGAGTTTAAACTATTTTAGGAACATAAATATTAAAATACAAAAGGTGGATGAGAATAAGATATATTGAAGAAGTAACTTGCATTAAAACAGAATTACAAAGAAAGAGAATTACAAGATTACAAAAATGAAGAACACAAAAGTAAGTGAAAACAAAGAGAAGAGGAAAGGTCTCTCAAGTGAAAAAATGAGTATGGAAGGTCCTCCCAAGCCATTGGAAAGGCTTTGGTCGTGCCAATATGATATCCCCTCTTCTGAAATTCCAACCCCTCTCAAGGAGAGAAGAGGAGAGTATTTATAGCCCAAGGAGTGGACTGTTTGCATTCCCAATCTGTCCCTCCACTTTCATCTCCAATTTGGATACTCAGACAGCCGAATCTTCAAATATCCCCTTCTTCACAGTTGTAGAAAATAATGTTGGCCGACTACTGTCAAAATATGGAGTCATTTGGACAAGTGGATCCAATGTTATGGTGGTTTTATTAAACAACGTTAAACTGTCCATTTCTATCCATGCTTTTTCGATGGCCAAAATCTGAATGGATTTTTGAATAGTAAGATGCCTTCAAATACGAATGACTTATTCAACAAAGTCGGCCACCTTTATCTCCTCTTTCACACTGAAAAATCCCAGCGCGATTGGATGCTTACATCAGGAGATATGTCATGCATAATATACTGATTTTAATTCTCGGCCAAAATGGTGGGCTGGAATTCAATGATTTATTTGGGCCCCTTGTACTTGTATTTGGGCCTTGAAATTTTTATCCAAGATGACATGTAGTGTCCCCCGAATTATGGTGGAGAGTTAATGTATTTGGACTTATGGATTGATCCCAGTAAATCAATCTTCATGGCTGGTCCAATTTGTTCACAGATTCTTTGGTCTTGTTTGTGAGGACCATATGACCCTTCAAATAGCAGAATTGGATCATGGTTCCTTCTAATTAAATGTTCTATATTGAAAGGAGAATCCTACAAAACAAGAACCACACAATTTGTATCAGTATAGTGATAGTTATAATTAAAACATTAAACTGACTCAATTTGACTACTTCTAAAAATGCTCAAATATTATACTTAATATTAAAACATTAATATTTCACACAAATCATGCACATTTCATATAAAATAAGTAAAGGGGGAATATAATAATTCATGAAAATATTAATAAAATCAACTCCCCCAAACTTATATTTGTGCGTGTCCTCATGTGCAACAAATATAAAAACATGACAAAATCATTTTCACTCCCCAACAAATATTAAAATTTTGTTTTCTCCAATCAGAGGAGGTTTAGACTATTTCACTCATCCATATTGAATTCCATCACAAATTTGGTTCACAATAATGCATCAGAAACAATTCATTTTTTCATGTTCAAGGTTTGAATTGGAAAATGTAGTCACTCAAAACATACTCATCTCAAGATGATAAAAATGTATTTTAGGAGGTTCACTCATTCACCAACAAAAAGTGAAAATCAAGAGTTTGTAAGAGCTCTCATCTTCCATTCCCAAATATAATGTGTACAAGAATCAAGAGGTCTTTTAAAGGGTTTTTCAGTGGCTATGGGATGGTAGGTATATAATGTCCAAAGGAAAAGAGGGGATAAAAACACCAACATGGAAAAATCAATGCACATTTTTTTTTAAAATTTGATTTGAAAGGAAATAGAAACACATATTTACAAGGGAATGAATGTGTGATGAATGAAAAGTGAGGAAGATAGAAAATGGAATAGGGTGAGATGATGGAATATGTACAACATGGAAGACTTCCAATAATGACACAATACAAGATGATTCAAGTGTTCTTTTTTTCTTTGTTTTTCTTTTTTTCGAAAGTTGTGCTTGAAACAAGTCTCACAGTCATCTCCCAACCCATGTTTGATCTTCTCATGGAACTAATTTTAGTAGTTATAACACGATCAAAGGTTGATGATGAATGATTTTTGACCCACCCAAGACACAACCCATTCCTTTTTTTTCATTTTTTTTAATATAATTTTTTTCATTTTTTGAACACTTTCCAATGACTTTTGTACAAATGAAAATTACCCATATACACCCCAAAGATCACAGAATTACATCCTCTCCCCCACACTTGAATGGATGCTTTCCCTCAAGAATATGATTACACATTGGAAATCAATGAAAGTACGCCCAAAAATGAAGTCCATTCCCCCCATACATAAATTTCAATAAATTGTACAATGAAAATCCATGAAGATGTTGGGTGGGACAAGGTATTAGGCTTGTAATGTGGCTATCAAAAGTAAGGTTTTCATAGGCTCAAAGGGGCTTTCAAAAGTAGGATCAATGTAAGGGTAATGGGAGGCTATTTGGCTATTCTGATTCTCATGTGGCTTAGAAAATGCCTCTATCATATTAATGCACACAAAAGATGGAAATTCAGCTCAAAGGTCCACAAACTCAAGACTCACAATCAGTAGTGAAGACACACAATGAAAAAGATGGCCATAGATGACCTTGGCATGAAGGCTAATGTTATTCCTCACGGTAGGGGAGAATCTTTTTCCAACAAAAATTGTTCATTCAAAATGTTTGTTATTGAAAAAAAAACTGTTTACCCAAGTTTGAGATAAAAATTCAATATATTTGAGTTTAAAACAAGCCTTTTGACTCCCCAAAATGGTTGGACAGAATTTCAATATTGGATGATGAGTAATTATGAAACCCCTTTTTTTATTTTCATTTTTATAATTAAAAATTTATTAAAATTTTTTTATTATTTTTAATGACACATCCACACAAAAAAAGAAAACAGAAAAAAGGTTGTGGAAGACTGTTGTAAAAAAATGAGAGGGAGAGAGGAAGAAGAAGAAATAGAGAGAAGAAGAGAGGGAAGAGAGATTGAGGAGAGAGAGAGTTAAAGGGAAAGAGGTGCCCCCTGGTTTGGATTTGGCGGGTCTCCATCCAGTGGTGGTTCTATTGAAGTGGTTGGGGTTTAGATGGAAGTCGACGTGATTCCTAGATTGTGAGACCTCTCATGGTGATGCTTTAACCGGTGTCCATTTACAGTGAATGTTCTTTTTGAAGAAGGGTCTTGGACTTGCACTGCACCAAATGGGTAAACGTTAGTAATAACAAAAGGACCTTCCCAATGAGAATTAAGCTTACCTGGGTGAAGTCGAAATCGAGAATTGAAGGGCATTACCTTTTCACCTTCATGAAATACCTTTCGAAGAATGTTCTTGTCATGGAGTGACTTTGCCTTTTCTTTGTAGAGAATGGAGTTCTCATACGAATCGAGTCGAAGCTCCTCCAATTCAGTCAACAGCAACAATCATTCTTCACTAGATTTTTCACAATAAAAATTACATGTTTTGACAGCCCAAAATGACTTATGTTGGATTTCAACAGGTAAATGACAGGCTTTACCAAAGACTAGCCTAAATGGAGACATCCCAATGGGTGTCTTATAGGCTATTCGATAGGCCCAAAGTGCTTCACCAAGTCTATCGGGCCAGTCCTTTCTTGTGGGCTTAACAATTCTTTCAAGCACTCTTTTCACTTATCTATTAGAAAGTTCATCCAATCCATTTGTTTGAGGGTGATATGCAGTGGATGTTTTATGTACAACCCCATTCTTTTTCAAAAGTGACTCTATGGTTCTATTACAGAAATGAGTTCCTAAGTCACTTATCAAAGCACGTGGTGTTCCGAATCGATGGAAGATATGGGTTTTGAGGAACTCACTCACAGTTTGAGCATCATCTTTCCTAGTGGGTTTGGCCTCGACCCACCTAGAAACATAGTCAACAGCAAGGATAATGAAGGATAATCCATTGGAAGGGGGAAAATGTCCCATGAAATCGATGCCCCAAACATCGAAGAGATCACAAAAGATTAATGTATTTTGAGGAATTTTGTTTCTTTTGGAAATTGTGCCAAACTTTTGGCAAGTGGGACATGATTGACAGAACTCGTGTGAGTCCTTGAAGAGTGAAGTCCAAAAGAATCCAGAATCTAGGACCTTTCTAGATGTCCTTTGTGGTCCAAAGTGGCCACCTCCATGCATTGAGTGGCATAATTCCAAGATTGAGGATTAGTCAGTTTCATCAACACATCTCCTAATTACCATGTCAGCCCCAGTTTTCCAATGATTATTATCTTCCCAAAAATAATGCTTTGAATTACTTCTCATCTTTTCTTTTTGTTATATTGAAAAAATATTCATGGAAAACACCAGAAACCAAGTAATTGACAATTGGGGCATACCATGGTAACTTTGGAGTGAGAGATGAGTGGTGTTCAGTTGGAAATTCCGGATAAATTATTTCAGAATGAGAAGAATTAGAAATTCTACTCATGTGGTCAGCCACAGGGTTTTCTTTTCCAGGTTTATCTTTTATCACAAGGTCAAACTCTTGGAGCATTAAAATCCATCTTATTAGCCTTGGTTTGGAATCACTTTTCTTATGTAAGAACTTTAATTCTGGGTGGTCTGTGAAGATGATGATTTTGGCACCTAAGAGATAGGGCCAGAATTTATCCATGGAAAAAACCACAGTGAAAAGTTCTTTTTCAGTCACAGTGTTGTGTGATTGAGTTTCATCCAATGTTTTTGAGGCATAAAAGATGACATGAGGAATGTTTTCTCTTCTTTGACCAAGAACAGCCCCAATGGCCCTATCAGAAGCATCACACATCAATTCAAATGGTAAGGACCAATCTGGGGGTTGGATTATTGGAGTAGATGTGAGAGAAGATTTGAGTTCAATGAAGGCTCTATTGAAAGCCTCATCAAAATTGAATGTCACATCATTTTGAAGTAAACGAGTGAGTGGGAGGGAAATCTTGCTGAAGTTCTGAATGAATCACTGATAGAAACCGGCATGACCAAGGAAGGACCGAATGTCTCGAACTGATTTGGGTTCAGGAAGTGATTGGATCACCTCAATTTTGGCTGGATCAACTTGGATACCCTCTTGAGAAATTATGTGCCCTAGAACAATCCCACTTGAAACCATGAAGTGACATTTTTCAAAATTCAGCACAAGGTTGCACTTGACACACTTTTGAAGGACCAAAGAGTGTGAATGTAAGAAAGATTCAAATGACTCGCCATAAATGGTAATGTAATCCATGAATACCTCCATGCAATTCTCAATGAATTCAGAAAAGATACTCATAATACACCGCTGGAATGTTGCAGGAGCATTACAAAGTCCAAAAGGCATTCGCCTATAGGCATAGGTTCCAAAGGGGCAAGTGAATGTGGTCTTTTCTTGGTCTTGAGGTGCGATTGGAATTTGGAAGTAGCCGGTGTAACCATCAAGAAAGCAATAGTGTGACTTTCCGGCCACTCTCTCAAGCATTTGGTCAAGGAAAGGAAGTCGGTAGTGATCTTTTCGTGTTTCAGCATTCAATTTGCGATAATCGATGCACACACGCCATTTGTTTTTCACTCGAGTTGTGACCACTTCTCCATGTTCATTTGTGACAACTGTTATCCTGCCCTTCTTAGGAATGACTTGAATTGGACTAACCCATTCACTATCGAAAATGGGTAGATAATACCAGCTTGAAGAAGCTTGGTAATCTCTTCCCTAACTACCTCAAGTATGAGTGGATTGAGTCTTCTTTGAGGTTGCCTAATTGGTTTGGATGATTTCTCTAGATGGATGTGATGCATGCAAAGGGCAGGGTTGATTCCTGGAATATCCTCTAGGGTCCAACCTAAGGAATTTTTTTTCCTCTAACACTTGAACAAGTTGGGACTCCTCATTTTCAGAAAGTGAAGTATAGATAATGACAGGGTAGGAGGGATCATGGAAAAGAAATGCATACTTGAGGTGTGAAGGAAGTGGTTTTAGATCAGTTTCAGCCTTGATTTGAGAGCTAGACAAGTTAGGAGTAGGATAAGGGATTCCAGATGGGTTTGGATCATTTTCCTCAACACTTTCCAAGGTGGAGCAGTAGAGATCAGAGTTGATGTGGGATTCAAGAGAGTTTTCAAGTTCCTCTAGATTGATGGAGTCTATGAATGAGAGGTCCACATCAACTTCACCATTTATGACTTTGTTAATCATGGTGCATATTTCACAAGATCCTTTGTCATTAGAACATGAAGAACATGGTGGATTGGGGTTCTATTGAATCTTAGAAGTGTCCTCAAAAGCATGGATTGAGAATGCAGAGTGATCCTCAGATAGGTATCGCATGGCTTGGAAAATGTTGAACATGACCAGTTGGTCACCGAATTCCATGGATAAGATGCCTGAATGGACATCAATCTTGGTTCTCGCAGTCATGAGGAATGGTCTTCCTAGAATTAGGGGAGATCGAGAAGAGGTCGTCTCACCTTCCATGTCAAGGACATAGAAATCAGCTGGGAAGATAAGATCATTTACCCGAACAAGAACATCCTCAATTATCCCCTCAGGACTGGCACTGCTTCGATTGGATAATTGAATGACAACACTCATTGGGTGAAAGGGACCTAGACTAAGGTTAGAGAAAATGGATTTGGTCATGACATTTTTTGAGGCTCCAAGGTCTATGAGTGCATCATCAAAGTTGGAACTCCCTATTTGACATGGAACCGTGAAAGTCCCTGGATCGTTGCACTTCATGGGAATGGACTATTGGGTTGAAACATTTTCAATGTTCCTAAGTTGCCTCGTATGGGTGCACAATTTCTTAAGAAACTTGGCATACTTATGGATTTGTTTGATGGCATCTAAGAGGGGGATGTTCACTTCAACACGTCTACACATGTCAAGCATTTCAGGATCAGGTTCAAAGGACTTCTTAGGCTTGGATATGGCTTGAGGAAAAAGAATTGGGTTCCTTAGAGGAATGGAAGGAGGTGAAGTAGTGGATTCAAGTTCCTTTTCCATCTTTTTGTTCTTTTCATTTTCTAGATCAACATCGAAAGGGGAGGTAGAGGAATCAACATGGGGCATAGCAATTTTCTTTCCCGATCTAAGTGCAATTGCACTTACATTACCCTTAGGGTTGGGTAATGGTTGAGCTGGGAGTTGGGAAGAATTTGATTGTTGTTGCTGGCTCAGGTGGGATGAAAGTTGACCTATTTGAGTTTCAATGTTCTTGAGGCTAGAACGGGTGAAAGAAGCAAGATCCTCTACAGCACTTTCCCATGGTTGTTTAGAAGAAGAGTCTTGTCCCAAATTGGGTTGGCCTTGATTTTGGTTCTTGGGAAAGCGATTGTATTGGGTGGGGAATTGGGAAGGCTCGTTAGGATAGTTGAATCCAGGAGGAGAATTGTTCCTTTGGGGTTGAGGAACAAAATGATAAGGTTGATGGATGTTACCACCACTTTGACCATATTGGAACTGGTTTGGATTTTGACTAGAGAACTGAGGAGGATGAGAAATAGGATTACCATACCTCATAGGTGTGTTAAAGGTAGAAGAGAAGGGCTTAGAGTGGGGTTGGTTGAAGTTTCTAACAAACTGACCTGATTGTTGAGGGTTGAAGTTTCTAACAAACTGACCTGATTTTTGAGGGTTGAAGTTTCGTTGAGCATATGCCGCATTGAGCTCCATTGGACTAGATGAATCAGATGGATCATCTTGAATTTGTGCACATGTGTCAGTCGGATGAGATGGAGAGTTGCAGATTCCACAATTCTTGATAGGTCCAAGGAATAGTGACTGTGGAGAATATGAGGTTGGGGCTTTGGTAGCCACCGCTAGTTGACGCACAAGACCTGTAAGTTCACTCATCCACTCAGACATCTTATTGGGATCTATGGATTGATCCTCTTGGGCTTGTTTCACTTGATCATGTGCTCGAGTATGGAATTGCTGCTTGTTTGCAGCCATGTTGCTTATGAGATCTATTGCAGCTGCAGGAGTTTTGTCAACAAGAGCACCTCCACTTGCGGCATCAATGAGAGTTCGCTCCAGAGCCAATAACCCCTCATAAGAAGTATTGGATCAGGAGTTGGTCAGGGATTTGATGGTGTGGACAAGTTTCCACAACCTTTTTGAACCTCTCCCAATACTCATGGAGTGATTCATTAGTGAATTGACGGATGCCTCTTATTTCCTTTCGGATAGAAGCCGTTCGGGAAGCGGGAAAGAACTTCTCAAGGAAAAGTCTCTTCATGTCAACCCATGAGTTTATGGAACTAGGTGGGAGGTAGTAGATCCAATACTTGGCAGAATCTGCTAGGGAAAAGGGGAAAGGTCTAAGCTTGATTTGTTCTTTAGAAACCCCTTGAGGTTTCATGGTAGAGCATACTACTTGGAACTCTTTAAGGTGAAGATGTGGATCCTCACCGGCTAGCCCGTGAAAATGAGGGAGAAGATGAATCAAACCCGATTTGAGTTCGAAGTCAGCTTCAATGTTTGGATATTGAATACCAAGAGGTTGGTAATTCATATCAGGGGCAGCGAGTTCTTTTAGGGTTTGTTCCCTAGGATTGGCCATTTCAATTTCAACTGGTTGGATGAGGATTGGTTCATGAATTATTTGAGTATCTCTTATGTTCCTCCTAAGTTGGCGAAGTGTTCGCTCAATTTCAGGGTCAAACAAATCCGAGGGATTGTTTGGAAGGCTACAGGGCATTCAGAGAGATTTTGGAAGAAAGAGGAAGATGGTTTTTTTCTTTTTATTTTTTCAGTTTCTAATTTTTAAGAGGAAGACAGGTTTTTCTTTGTGTTTTTTTTCAATTTTTTTAAACTTTTGTATTTTTCTGGGGTTTTTTTTTACAATAACCAGAAACCAATGACTACTTAAAGCACCATCCCCGGCAACGGCGCCATTTGAAACGCACGTCCGATTGTCTCCTATCGACCGGTCAAAGTTCCGGTGCTCTGCTAATGTGTATAGCAGCACTCGGGTCGAATCCTCGGCGATGGTACTTCGTAATAGTCGATTGTTTTTAGTTGATTGTATTTTGATTGGGGGGTTTGTTTGCGGAGCTTAATTGAAATGTTTAATGAATGATGTTTAATTTAACATGTTGATAATGATTGGGGTGAGTTCATCATTGGGGAGTTAAGCATGTGATATCCTTGAGCCTTACTTTGTATTGCATTAAATTAACACCCATGTCATAAGTTGATGTTGATTGGAATTCGTAAGTGTGAAGGCTTTAATCCAAGCCTTAACTTAACTTAGGGTTCTAATCTCAATCAAAACTTATTTATGGTAGTGTATTTATGGTTCCAATAATCCATGGAAACCACTCGTTAAACAAAACATATCATTAATCCATGACATATTGAGTTTAACATACACAATATTAATTTAAAGAATACTCATCGAGCAAAACTCTCAATCATTTAATATCCCCGAATTATAACTCACCCCAATGAGAGATTTAATCAGCCATTTGGATGTTTAATATTCTGTTTAAAATAATTATGATGATAAATTAAGAATAGAAGAAAAAGAATGGGATTTGAAAAAAGAGGTACGTTGACACACACACACACGAACGATGATGATAATTAAAAACTGATTTTCGATTGAATGAGGAAGCACAAGAAGGGGAGGGGATTCAACTGAATTTAAACTATTTTAGGAACATAAATATTAAAATACAGAAGGTGGATGAGAATAAGAGATATTGAAAAAGTAACTTGCATTAAAACAGAATTACAAAGAAAGAGAATTACAAGATTGCAAAAATGAAGAACACAAAAGTAAGTGAAAACAAAGAGAGGAGGAAAGGTCTCTCAAGTGAAAACATGAGTATGGGAGATCCTCCCAAGCCTTTGGAAATTCTTTTGTCGTGCCAATATGATATCCTCTCTTATGAAATGCCAACCCCTCTCAAGGAGAGAAGGGGATAGTATTTATATCCCAAGGAGTGGACTGTTTGCATTCCCAATCTGTCCCTCCACTTGCATCGCCAATTTGGCTATTCATACAGCCGAATCGTCAAATATCCCCTTCTTCAAAGTTGTATAAAATAATGTTGGACGACTACTTTCAAAATATGGAGGCATTTGGACAAGTGTATCCAAAGTTATGGCGGTTTTATTAAACAACGGAAAACTGTCCATTTCTATCCATGATTTTTCGATGGCCAAACTGTGACTGGATTTTTAAACAGGAATATGCCTTCAAATACGAATGACTTCTTCAACAAAGTCGTCCGCCTATATCTCCTCTTTCACACTGAAAAATACCAGCTCGATTGGATTATTATATCAGGAGATATGTCATGCATACTATACTGATTTTAATTCTTGGTCAGAATGGTGGGCTGGACTTCAAAGATTTATTTGGGCCCCTTGTACTTGTATTTGGGACTTTAAATTTTTATCCAAGATGACATGTAGTTTCCCCAAAATTATGGGGGATAGTTATTGTTTTTGGACTTCTGGATTGAGCCCAGAAAATCAATCTTAAAGACTGGTCCAATTTGTTCACAGATTCTTTGGTCTTGTTTGTGAGGACCATATGACCCTTCAAATAGTAGAATTAGATCATGGTTACTTCTAATGAAATTTTGTATATTGAAAGGAGAATACTAAAAAACAAGAACCACACAATTTGGATCAGTATAGTGATAGTTATAATTAAAACATTAAACTGACTCAATTTGACTACTTCTAAAAATGCTCAAATATTATACTTAATATTAAAACATTAATATTTCATACAAATCGTGCACATTTCATATAAAATAAGTAAAGGGGGAATATAATAAGTCATGAAAATATTAATAACATCAATCTTCTACACCATTATCATTTAATGATGACTAAACTGAATCATTTTTGATATATCTAAAACCAAACTATAACCAATAAGGGATGTAGAAAATCACCATCCAACAGAGTTTAAATTTATATTCTTTTTCATATATAGTGTCAATGTATTCCTACATAATGGATGATTCTAATCAATTTTTATATGAACTGTCAAATGTAAACAACTATAAATCCAATGCTCCACAATATTGATGGAAACATTCATGAATCTTGTTATTAGAAATAGTTAAATCACATTCCATAAAGAAATATATCCATGGAAGGAAAATAATGATGAATTATTCATCAGATATAATCTCCTCATGGGGGATTCTCCAAAAAATGATATGTGAACAGGGGAACCCCTATATGGAAATATGGAAGGATGAGCTCCATAAAATATACTTACCTTATACACCAATTGATATATAATGTCTTCAATATTAATCATATAAAGAGTAAATAATAGCTTAATCAATTTGATAAGCTTCTCAACCACCAAAAAAATGGAATTTATTCCTCCTTTTTAAATTAAAAAACTATCAAAAATTACGTTTATATATCATCATAATTATATATCTACAAATAATGTGGTTAATACTAGAAGATGGTTTTTTATACCTAAAAATTATTACACAATAAGTATAAAAATGTCAAATAAAATCATAAATGTGTCATTTCAAAACTGCAAACATGAAATACTACATCATGTCAAAAAAAAAATTCATCGCACATGGGTGTAAATAACACATAAAATGAATAAAATCAATGATAATATCATTCATTTATATTTAAATCAGACAAAAAATATTTTTTAAATAAATGGATAGACATAGAATCGAGATACCCTTCATTGATGGTCTTCACATCATATAAATAATCCCTAATGCATTATATCTCGTTAACATGATGTTTTTATAGATAAATAATATTGAGAAGAGTGGATATAATCTAATCGCATATGAAAATAACATCATTCTTATACTCCAAAAACCCAAAATGATTATAATTTAATTGATCCATTATATTCCATTTCTAATAATTTTATCTCGTTGTATGTGATATAGTTTTCTTTTTAAAAGAATCAGTAATAATGTTACACTTCCTAGGGTTGTAGACAATGTTCCACTAATATAGTATTCCAAAATATTAGATCATTTTTTCGAAGATATGACAAAATATATGTGGAATGGAGGAGAAGATAAAACTATATAAAGATTTATAATGCCACCAACTATTTATGTTTTTTATATAGTTTTGTTTTTTAGCTCATGTGTGTGATAATTATTTTGATGGGGAATAAGTTAAGGAAACAATAAATAACCAATTGATCATCATGATTGTGAATTAAGTCCAAAACAAAACAATGATGCATTACAATAGCACAACATTCCATTCCCATGCTATAGTGAGGTCACCAAGGAAAATAATGTTAAATGATTTTTCAACTAACCAAAGGAATCCTGACTTTTAGAATACCATAGAATTATTAACCCATTCTATGTGAGGAAGATAACATATAATCCAACTATGATTGATATTTCAAAAAATGAAAAAATAACCTACAATCCCAAGGGGATCTGATTCGAAATGGAATTAAATGGTATTTAAAATCTCATTACAACATTAATCATATCATGATAATGTGATATAAAATATTTTTAAACAATGTATCCCACAAAAATTTATTCAATAATCAAGATATTTTATTTAAAATGTTTTATTAATGTCAATGGTTAATTATGATATAGTTTTCATCTTTCAAATGAAACATATTGCCCTCATTATTTATAGAGTATGTCAATTTGTCATTGAAAAATAAAATAATGAATAAAACATAGAAATAAAGTAAAATATTTTATAGGAAATAAATTAAAATAAAATTTTTATTGGTTATAATAAAATTATTATAAACTTAATTAATGTTTTCATACCTTCTCCCGAAGATGGTCTTTGGTATAACAGACAATTTAATACTAAATTGGGGATAATAAAAATTATTCTCATTCATGGAGAACCAGTTGTCCTATTTTATATGAAGAAAAAATTTATTTATAAAAATTATATATAATTTTTCATGAGCATGGAAAGACACATATTTTAAAAATTAGTAATTATACTAAATGTTTCATAAAAATTATTTTAAAAGAAATCAATGGTACTCCACAATGAGACACATTATTCCCAATAATGGTATTTGATAACATGTTATCCAATTGATCCATAATTTTTTTGTTTTGTTAGTTTTATTCTGTAGGAAGGAATATAAATAATCAGTATTACTAGTACTATGTTGACTTAATGATCTACCTTTATCAATGATGGAAAACAAAAAAATCTTATTGAAACCCAATTTGAAACTCTTCTAGAACTAGAGGAAGGTTACCAAATGAATATTAATTATAATGTTAAAATATGAAAATTAATTTCATAAAACCCCAAACTAATAGATTCTTTTAATGAATCAACATTAGATATAAATCTTGTTGAAAAGAATAACACACCTCACTGTGGGAATTAATTTTGATCCACTGATAATAAAAGTGAATTTGAGAATTATTTTCAATCATAGAATATATCACGTGAATTATATATAGTTTATTAAGATCCACTACCATAATTTCCCATCCCAAATCAATTTTTGATTAGGATAAAGATAAATAATTTAATAATATATCTTACTCTCTTTTATTTCATATTGGTGATAAATGTCCATGAAATAAAAACTAAAATTTATCTATTGGGATAATAGTTCTGTAATATCTGTATGTACACATGAATGAGTATCCCCAATATAAAAAATATTAATCACAAATCATTATTAACGGGTAACCATATATCATAATGTTATTGGACATACATTTACATCATCATGAGACTCAAACACTATGTGAATAATAATCGTTCTTGATGGATATTCATGGAAACCATTTTTTCATGATGTATTTCACGGCATTGTAGATCCAATATGTTATTTTTTATATCATAAATTTATTTGGAGTGTAAAAAACAAGGATATAATTTTTTAGGATACCTATGCATTAAAATTTATACAATTCTTCAATTGCTCTATGAAAACAAATTTACAAAGGCTATCATTTCCACATTATTTAATAGTTTTTGGGATATATCGAGATATTTCGAATGAATTGGAGAAACTGTGTTACTAAGAACCATTATATGTTTTTTTTAAAATGCGTCCATTAAATATCCACATTCCATTAAAAAACCATTGAAGCATATATGGGGTGTAATAATAACACTAATCATCCATTACTCACTTGATAAGTCAGGTTCATTCGTATATGATTTTTATAAGAAATCAATACATTGGGAGATAATTGTCATCCAAAAATTAGATTGTATATCTTCTCAATGACACATCTCAAACAGCCAATATTTTTGTTTATAATATGATACTATCTTATGAGAGAAATTCTGAATTCACTATAGTAGTTATAATAATATGGAATTGTTGATTCAACTTAATAACTATTATGTAACTAAATAAATATAAAAAAAAATACTTTTCATGGATATATCTAATTATTAAAAACTTCCTTGATGTAAAATCACATCGATACGGGTGAAATTACATCAATTATCCTCTATGGGATATAACATTTTTATGATGGATAATATTATGTGCATATACCTTGACCAAATAATGGACCACTAATAGAATAAAAACTCTAAATTATTTTTATTAACATGAAGATTCAAATTTTTTGTCCATCGATATCTCCAACCCTAGGTCTGTTGAATAATTTTTGGGAACAAGATATTAAAAATCATGTATAAATAAAAATTGTAATTTTAGTCAAGAAAAATGAGTTTATAAACAGTACCAATTTTAATTAAACAAATAAATTATATTTTAGATCAAATATTTTAAAAATTATTTAATTACATCAATATACACCTACAAACACATTTTCCATAAAATCCATATTATCTTAAGGATCATTATGATGATTGATGGAGAAGAAATCACATGAATTATACCCCATATGATCTGTAATTCCCATGTATTAACCAACAAGACATTAAAAATTGTATTACTACATTCATGAAAGTAAATGACATCCAATAGAACTAATTTTTCCTGAGTTGAGATAAATAACACACCTAAATGGATACTAAATAAATATAAAAACATAATCCTAAAATCCAGGGTGAAATGGGACTAAACAGTCACGCGTCTATCATAGAACCTAAAATCACTATAAAAGATCATGATTGATCAAGGACATGAGGTTCCAATACTAAACAATAATGATAAATGTGGAAAAAGATAATTCACAATAAATTTTTTTTCTCAATTTCTTGGAGTGATCAAATGTAACAACCCAAACTTTTATTATTGAAAATTCCTCTTTATCTAATCAAATGTATTATTATGTAAAATTGATATATATTCACTTCCATGATTTTAGGTTTTTTGGATTTTTAAATACCATTATGACATTATAACATTGATAATATAGTGGTTGAATAGTGATAACATGATTATTATAAAAAAGGAACATAAAAAATCTAATTTACTCAAACAAAGGAATTGATGGCCTCATCCAGTAGAATCTCTCTGTACAAATTTTTTTTGGATCTCATAAAGGGGGTATAAACATTTGGATTCGCTCTTGACCAAGACAATTCTAATATTAAACATGGCAATCTTGAACGCAATCTCTTATAGGTGAAGTGGATGTTAATATAGATTACCACCCGAGAAGAGTTATATGAGATTCCCCAAGTGATTGTCAACATCACAAACCATTCATATAGATAATATGAGTGTGTTATAAGGGGTTAAATAAAAATACCTTCACACTATGAATATGTGAAATATTTATTGTATAGAGAATATACATTCATTTTATTACTCTTACGTTATAAATTGTTTTTAAATAAAAAATAGTTTTTCTAGTTAATTTTAAATTAAAGAATATATTTTGATGAATTAAATTATTTTATTAATTAAATAACATTTTAATAAAATACTATTACTATATTAATTTATAAATTAATGTGTATTTTTTTATTAATAAAATTCAAATTTTTATTATGATTTTAAAATTGTTTTTGTCAAAGGCCAGAAATTTTCAATAAATATCTGTTTTTATTTTAAAAATGAAATTTCACATATTAAGAAAAAAACTAGAAAAAAATAATATAATTTTATGATAATTGATTAAATATTATCTCAAAGTTAATTTATATTATTTTTCTGTGACAGTCGGATTTTTGGGTAAAAAATAAATTCTGTTTAAATATATAATCTGTTTTATGACATCATAATGGCCCAATAGTGATGTAATAATATAAAAAAAGTAATTTATGCCCAAAATATGTTTCACCTTTAAAATAATTTTACTTCAGATTAGTTTTATTAATATTATGGTTCTATAGTGGACCCTCATAGAAATATAAAATATTTAATATTTTTAAAATGTTTTCCTTGAGAGTCTAACTCAGCTCCACATAAGCCAGCAAAACATTTTAAGAATTTAGGTCATTGGACATATATGATAATCTTATAAACTCCCCATTTTCAAAAACCAAGGTATAATCCCTGGGATGGATTTTGGTATTAAATATTTATTTATATATAATACAAAAGCTTTGTTTATGAATGAGAAAGTAATTACTATTTCTTTTCCTACATAAAGTCACACATGCTCAAAATTATATTAACTAAAAAACCTTGGAAGTTGACCAAATATAAAAATGATCCCTCTAAAATCCTACAATGGCTGTCCAATCTCCCTATAATCCCCTATCTATCCTCTCCCAAGCCTTTGGTAACACACTTCCGTGTAAGGGATTTCTTCCTTTCTAATTTTATTCCAAATTTCATAATATTGCTATACAAATTTGTTCTATTAAAAATATTAGGGTAAGATTTTTTAAATCCCTCATACTTACCAATTTATGATTTAAAGATGAAATACCTATTTATCTCACATTTATGCCTCCAATTCACCAATTTTACCTTGCTAAAATTCCGTAAGGAATTTCATTCTTCCTATTTACATTCACGCAATTTATTTATATTATGCATAGAAATTCCATTAAATTTGTGGAAAATTGTATCAATATGACCCCATTGATATCAATTTCATTTACATATTTTTAGATTCCCCTTTCACTATAATCATCAATTTTTTTGAATTATTATGTCAGGCCGTTATGCTGCCGAAATTGAATCACGATTCTCCAGGCCAAATTCGTTATGTAGTGAATACCATGCCCATTTATCAATCAAGGGAATTCATCTTTTTAGCATTCACATATTAATTATATTTTTTTCATGTATGAATTATAGATACATTTATCTTTTAATATGTGATTATGTTCAGTGAATCCATGTTTTATGATCTATGTGTCATATTTATGCATGAAATGAAATGATTATGAAGGGTGTGCCCTGATTGTACTCCAATGAATTGGGTAATGATTAGTATCATGTTACATAAAGTGAAATTATGTTTTACTATTGATAATTCATGTTCAATGAGGTTTTAATCATTTTAATTCATGTGTTATGTTGTTTTACTCAATCTCCATGTACAACGAGCCTTGTCTCAAAAAATAATAATGCTTAATATTGTTGGCACATTTCTATGTTATGATAATAATATTTTAGCAACCCTTCAACTTCATTTTTATCTTTTTCTCCATTAACTACCGGAAAATATACTTTTCCCAACACTTGTATAACAACATTTCACCAGAACTGTTGGTATAAGTGTTTTTTACCAACGGTTTTTACAAACCATTGGTAAATATTCGTTTTGTGAATGCTTCCCCAATGGTTTATTCAAACAGTTGGGAAAGACAAAATAATTTTATCCTTTACCAACAGTTTTTGGAAAACCTTTAGTATTGACTATTTGTTCCCAACAGTTTTTTCAAATTGTTGGGAAAGATCCCTGCAAATACATCGGCCTCCAGAGGCCCCCGCAGCACATAACATAAGCTCGTTCCCTCAATTTACGGAAGCTACAGCACCCAGGTGAACCCTAACCTGACTTCTTCCATCTGATCCACTAAAACTCCACCATCCAGGTTAGACTCTTTAAATCTCTTCCCAAATACAATCCCACTTCCTCCGATTTCTTGTTTTATTTCAACATCATGGATGATCACATCATTTTTTCCTATTTTAGGGATTTTTGAAAATTTTATGATTCACACTATTTGATATTGAATCAATGACTAATACATGATTGGTAGATGTTTGTGACTAATATTGAATTTGGTTTCATATATCATTTGCAACTAAAAATATGACATACTTCCACTAAAATAGTGATTCCACCTAAGAATGGTGGAATTTTCCTAGGATAATGGGGCTTCCTATTCTTTTGTTCTATTGAGTTTGTAGTTTTAGATTTTAATGTATTGTATTTTCTTGTGGATTTATAGTGATTATTTATTGGGATCCTTTGGTCATGAATTTCAGGTGAGTTATTATTACGTTCTTTTTAGAGATAATTGTATTCATAAAGTGTGCCTAATTTTTTTGTTGGTGGTTTCGACTCACTGAGTGACTATTTGGCAATGTTTTTATGATTCCAACGTTAGATTTTTTTAGTAATGAAACCTATTTATATTTTAATGGTATAAATGAGTGGTTTTTAAATATATGTTTATAAAATAGGTAAAATATTTTCTAAGTGGTTTATTTAGAACTGTACAAATATAGATCCCATATTTATTGTATTCTAAAATATCATTAAACATATTTATACTTAGAGATTCCTTTATATGTTTGGAACCATGTTTGAGCCTTAGCACATATAACCCACAGCATAATACAATTTTTATATTGTGTACATCTCATTTGATTTTTAATGAGTTCACTTCTTCTTTCATTAATGTCTTCCGAGGATTTATTAGAAATATAATAGACACATGAATGTTTTTCCATGTTTAAATAATGTAATGTATTCCTGGAATAGTCAATTAGATTTTACATTATAGTAAACCATGTTGATAACCTTCATAATTATATGATCTAATAGATGGGAGTGGTAAATATGGATATTATTTTAAACATATGTATTGAATTTTGTTTTTTTATTTGAGGGTTTCAAATTCTACAGTTGGGTTTTTTTAAAGACATATTTGTTTTCATTGTAGGAAATGACACCCATTGAAGAGAGGCAGTTGAAAAATATGACAGTAAATAATCACCGCATGATAAAGATGGACATTTCTCAACTCATCCCTGTTGTGAGTATTTTATTTCAAATATAAATATTTAAAAAACTTATAATATCATGTGTTTACATTTGTGTTAAACTTTTATTCAGGATCCACCCCCTAGATGAGAGATATCTAATGAGGAGGCTGATATTGCTCCCAGTAGAGAGGCTGGTGTTAGGAGGGGGGTGGTGTCAAAGTTGGACGATCATCACAAGGTCCCGGTACTGAGACCAGTGGTACGAGGGCTGGTGGTACGAGGGTTGTTGTGTCTTCAGGGAAACATGTGATATTTAGGTGTCCAATGTTTACACTACCAGTTGGCCTGACGTCTGTTCCATCATCTTTTTCTTCTGGTTCATTATCACCAATCTATTATATTCCACCTTCTTCGAATCTTTCTCCAACATAGTATGTGTATGAGGAGCGTACACTAAGGGACACTCCACCAGTACAGGATATTCCTTCAGCTTCTTCACATCTAGTGACACCCATTGATCTGACTACCACAGGTATATTTTTATAACTCTTTCAAATTATTATACCAATGTTTTTTTATTATAAAATGTACTGATATTTTTTTCATTAATAACAGATTCATCTACTGATAGGAGGTAGGGGAGGGGGCGTACTCACTTGCATGTGGTATAGAACCTCCAGACACAATTGATAGTTGAATACAATGACGATGGACAGATGATTGAGAAATATGGGCAGGAATTTCGGGGTTTTTGGGCGATGCTAGCCAAAGAATAAGACATCATTCCTGTCAGCACTCTCTCGTGGATACATATTCCACATGATGTTAAGGATAACGTGTGGGCACAAATATGTCTAAAAAATATATTGTATTTAATGTAGTATTTTTTTGTATTTATATGAAATAATCTATTGGGTGTCAGCTTCATTTTAACCACCCCGATGGTGAAGGTTCACGACCAGCGCATTTAAAGGAGCTACGAGAGCTTTGTATAGGTTATTAGAATGTGTTGTATTTTTGCTGGTGTGATAGAGTGGGCACATAATTTGAGACATTATTGGGCGACAGATAAATTTAAGGTATTAATCCCATTTGAGCTATTTAAATGGCATTTTTCATATTTTTCATTAATATTATCTTATTTATAACTAAAGATTATTTATGAATATTATGAAAAAATAAATTGATTCAAAGCAATACCTCTACACATTATGGTTCACAACTATGTCAGATCATTAGAGGCAGCTAATATGATATAGTTGTTTATAATTATTCCTTAGGACTTTCCCTTTTTATTGTTTCCTACATGAATTAGGTGATTTATTGAATATTGAATATATGATTATACAAGAACATTATATTGTTTCAATGTCATTTCAGTAGCACAAATTCAATATTGAAGGACGCATCCCTCGAGAAAATTTGTTTCTCTCGAGTAAAAGACAAAAATATGGAACCGCGGTTAATGAACCGATCCAAGAAAAGATTGTAAGTTTTAATATGTTTATTTAAATCATTAATATCTATTTTGAAATTTAATAATCTATTAAAAATTTTAACAGGCTGCTTTAGAGGCTCTTGATATGCAAGATCCTAACATTTTTGGTCCACACGGTCATTTATATCATGTTTTGGGAGAGGATCACTCTGGTTGAGTACGATGCCGACCTGGTAAGAATATAGTCCTGACGAGGTATTGGTCCTCTCCAGGTATCCATTCTAGTACCACCGAGTTGGAACAGGTCAAATATCATGAACGAAAATCTGATAAAAGGGTCCCAGAGTTGAAAGTTCACATTAAACAAGGGATAAAGAATTTATGAAACTGATGAAAGATTTATCTTCATCACTTCCACCAGAGGCCAGTGCGGCTTGTAAGACATTTATGTCATCAATGGGTGCATTATCCAATGCACCAGGTGAATGTTATAGTGGCGGTCATGATGATGACATTCATGGTGATGATGAGGATGTTGAAGAGGATGAGGGAAGGATGAGGATGAGGACGAGGGTGAGGATTGGACTGAGGGCGTGTTTGGGGCCGAGGACGAGGCTGGGGCCGACGATGAGCATGGGGAAGATGATGAGGATGACTAAGATGACATAAATGGCAGTGAGGATGAGGACGATGATGACAGTGGTGATGTTGTTGGTGATCAGGGGCATATTGATCCATTACAATTTTGAATTATGTATAATTCTTTATCTTTGAACTTGGTTTTCCACTCTGGTATAGATATTTTTGAATTTCGCTTCTTTCTTAATTATTCTTAATTATATTGAATTTCATATGTTGTAAATTTTTTCTTTAATATAATTGGTTCATTTTATAAATAATGTCATGTATTTATAATAAAACCCCTCCAACGGAGGTGCGCTGTCTATGAAAAATCTCAGTGATAGTTTAGGGTGTGATAATTTGACACTCAATTAGTAGTTTCAACTACCAAGTACCACTTTTAAAAACAATGAATATTAAATATATATCTTTATAATACCACAATCCCAAATCAAGAGTCTGTTTTTTATAACATAAGATCAGTTTCTATAATGTGAAGGACAACTACATAGGATTTATTTGGAATCCCTGTCGGAAGATGATGCCCCATGGATGTCGCTGGACCGGGCCAACACTTCGCGGTCACGCCGCCTGCGTGGGGTGGTCAAAACCAGCCGGAAGACCTTGGAATGCCATGAAATCAGACTACAACAATGGTTGGGTGAATTGTGAAATGGTCGGCAAGACGTCACGTCAAACGGATGTGTCATGTTACCACACTGGCCGAAAACGCACTCTACGTGTCATAAATGGCCAAACCATGCGTTTAACAGTCAAAATGGTTACCGAACGTCATCAGAATGACTTGAAATCACATGAAAACACCATAATAATTATTTTTGAGGAGTATGAGGAGACATAACATCATTTGGACGCACGGTTTGCGCGAAACGACTGGATATGTGTTTTTTAGGTGCTTAGTGCGCTTGAAAAGACCGCGTGGGGTGGTCGAAACCGGCCAAATGACCTTGCAATGCCATGAAATTGGACGACGAAAATGGTTGGGTGAATTTTGAAATGGTTGGCCAGACGACACGTCAGCCGGAGGTGTTGTGTGACTGCACTGGCCGAAAACGCACTCTGCATGTCGTAAATGGCCAAAACATGCATTTAACAGTCAAATGCATGCAGAACGACATTAGAATGACTTTAAATCACACGAAAACACACTAATTACTATTCGTGAGGTGTATAAGGAGAGAGAACATCATTTGGATGTGCGGTTTGCGCGGTACGACTGCATATGTGTTTTTTAGGTTCTCGGCGCGGTTGAAAAGCGCGCGTGGGGTTGTCGAAACCAGTCAAACGACATCGGATTTCCATGGAATCATATGGAAACGGGTGGTTGAATTTTCAATGGTCGGCTATATGGCACATAAATTGGAGGTCTCATGGGTCCGCGCTGGCTGAAAACGCACTTCGCGTGTTGTAAATGGCCAAAACATGCATTTACCAGTCAAATTCATGTTGAACGACATCAGAATAACTTGAAATCACATGAGAACACACTATTTTTTATTTTTGAGGTGTACAAGGAGACGAAACGTCATTCGGATGAGCGGTTTGCATGGCACGGCTGAATATGTATTTTTTAGGTGCTCGACATGCCTGAAAAGTGCACATGGGGTGGTGGAAACTGGTCGAATGACCTTATAATGCCATTATATCGGACGACAACTAAGGGTGGGTAAATTTTGAAAGAGTCGGCTACACAGCACATCAATCGGAGGTTTCGTGTGACCGCGCTGGTAGAAAACGCACTCCGTGTATCGTAAATGGCCAAAACATGCTTTTAACGGTCAAATGCATGCCGAACGACATAAGAATGACTTGAAATCACACGAAAAACACTCTAATTATTATACATGAGGTGTATGTGGAGATATAATGTCATTCGGATGAGTGGTTTGCATGATACAGATGAATGTGTGTTTTTTAGGTGCTCGGTGCTCTTAAAAACCGCGCGTGGGGTGGTCTAAACCAGCCGAACGACCTCAGAATGCCATGAAATCGGACGACAACAAAGGGTGGGTGAATTGTGAAATGGCTGGATAGACGGCATGTCAATCGGTAGTGTCGTGTGACCACGATGTCCGAAAACACACTCCACGTGTTGTAAATGGCCAAAACATGCATTTAACGGTCAAATTCATGTCGAAGGGCATCTAAATGACATTAAATCACATGAAAACACCCTAATTATTATTCTTGAGGTGTATGAGGAGACATCATGCCATTCAGACATTCGGTTTGTGAGGCACAGCTGCATATGTGTTTTTTAGGTGATCAGCGCACTTGAAAAGCGTTGTGGGGTGGTCGAAACAGGCCTAAAGACTTCAGAATTCCATGAAATAGGACAACAACAAAGGGTGGGTGAATTGGGAAATGGTCGGCCAGACGTCACATCAATCGGATGTTTCGTGTGACAGCGCTGTCTGAAAATGCACTCCACATGTCATAAATGGAAAAAACAAGCGTTTAACAGTCAAATGCATTCCGAATGACATCTGAAGGACTTGAAATAACACAAAAACACGCTAATTATTATTCTTGAGGTGTACAAGGAGACGCCACATCATTCGGATGCTTGGTTTTCATGGCACAGCTGAATATGTGTTTTTAGGTGTTCGGCATGCTTGAGAAGCGTGCATTGGGTGTTCGAAACTGGTCGAACAACCTCCGAATTCCATGAAATCGAACGACAACAAAGGGTGGGTGAATTGTGAAATGGTCAACAAGACAGTACGTCAATCAGAGGTGTCGTGTGATCGCGCTGGCTGAAAATGCACTCTACATGTCGTAAATGGCCAAAACATGCGTTTAATGGTCAAATGCATGACGAACGAAATCGAAATGACATGAAATCACACAGAAACACCCTAATTATTATTTTTGAGGTGTTATAAAAGATGACACGTCATTTGGATGAGCGGTTTGCATGGCACAGCTGCAAATGTGTTTTTCGGTGCTCGGCTCGCTGGAAAAGCGTGCGTGGGGTGGTCGAAATGGGCCGAACGACCTCAGAATTCCATGAAATCGGATGAAAACAAAGGTAGGATGAATTTCGAAATGGTCGGCAAGATGGCACATCAATCAGAGGAGTCGTGTGACCGCGCTGTCCGAAAACAAACTCCACGTATCGTAAATTGCCAAAGCATGAATTTAATGGTCAAATGCACGTCGAACGACATTAGAATGGCTTGAAATCACACGAAAACAGCCTAATTTTTTTGAGGTGTAAGAGGAGATGACACGTCATTTGGATGTGCGGTTTGTACGACACGACTGCATATGTGTTTTTTAGGTGCTCGACGCGCTTGAAAAGCGAGCGTGGGGTGGTCGAAACTGGCAGAGCAACCTCGGAATTCCATGAAATCAGACAACCACAAATGGTTGTTGAATTTTGAAATGGTCAGCCTGACGGCACGTCAATCAGATGTGTTGTGTGACCGTGCTGGCCGAAAACGCACTCTGCGTGTTGTAAATGGCCAAAACATGCGTCTAACGATCAAGTGCATGTCGAATGAAATCGCAATGACTTGAAATCAGACAATAACACTCTAATAATTATTCACGAGGTGTACGAGGAGATGACACATCATTCGGATGCGTGGTTTGTGCGGCACAACTGCATATGTGTTTTTTAGGTGCTTTGTGCTCTTGAAAAGCGCACGTGGGGTGGTCGAAACTGGCAGAACGACCTCGGAATGCCATGAAATTCGACGATAATAAAGGGTAAGTTAATTTTGAAATGGTCGGCTAGACGACACATCAATTGGAGGTTTCATGTCACCGCGCTGGCCGAAAACGCACTCTATGTGTCGTAAATGGACAAAACATGCGTTTAACTGTCAAATGCAAGCCGAACGACATCAGAATGACTTGAAATCACCTGAAAACACCCTAATTATTATTCATGAGGTGTACGAGGAGACGTTACATCATTCAGACACGCAGTTTGCACGGAACAATAGAATATGTGTTTTTTCGGGGCTTGGCTTGCTTGAAAAGCACGCGTGGGGTGGTTGAAATTGGATGAACGACCTCGAAATTCAATGAAATTGGAGGACTACAATTGGTGGGTGAATTGTGAAAATTTCGGCCAGACATCACGTCTATCAGAGGGTCTTGTGACCGCGCTGGCCGAAAATGCACTCTACGTGTCATAAATGGCCAAAACATGCGTTTAACGGTCAAATGTATGTTGAATGACATCATAATAAATTGAAATCATTAGAAAACACCGTAATTATTATTTTTGAGGTGTACTAGGAGACGTCACGTCATTCGTCCACGCGGTTTGCGCGGAATGGATGCATATAAATGCATACTGAACAACCTAGGAATGACTTGAAATCACATGAGAACACCCTAATTATTATTCGTAAGGTGTCAGAGGAGACGACACATCATTCAGACTCGTGGTTTGCGCGGCATGGTTGAATATGTGTTTTTAGGTGGTCGGTGAGCTTGAAAAGCGTGCGTGGTGTAGTCGAAACCGGACGAACGTCCTCAGAATGACATGAAATCAGAAGACAACAAAGGGTGGGTGAATTGTGAAATGGTCGGCCAGACGACACATCAATCAGAGGTCTCATGTGACCGTGATGGAAAAAAATTCACTTTGCGTGTCGTAAATGGAAAAAACATGCATTTAATGATCAAATGCATGTCGAACGACATTATAATGACTTAAAATCACATGAGAACACCATAATTATTATTCGTGAGGTGTACGAGGAGACATCATGTCATTCAGATGCGTGAGTTGTGCGGCACGACTAAATATGTGTTTTTTAGGTGCTCGGTGCACTTGAAAAGCGCGCGTGGGTGGTTGAAATTGTTCGAATGACCTCAGAATTCCCTGAAATTGGACTACTACAATGTTTGGGTGAATTATGAAATGGTCATCTAGACAACACGTCAATCAGAGGAGTCATGTGACCGCGCTGGCCAAAAACACACTTCGCGTGTCATAAATGGCTAAAACAAGCGTTTAACAGTCAAATACATGTCGAACGACATCAGAATGACTTGAAATCAAACAAAAACACCATAATTTTTATTTGTGAGGTGTTTGAGGAGATGAAATGTCATTCAGAGGCGCGATTTGCGCGGCATGGCTAAATATGTGTTTTTCGGTGCTCGGGTCTCTTGAAAAGCACGCGTGGGGTGGTAGAAACCGGCCGAACAACCTCAGAATTCCATGAAATCGGACGACAGAAAAGGGTGGGTGAATTATGAAATGTTCAGCCAGACGGCACGTCAATCAGAGGTGTTGTGTGAACGCGCTGGCCGAAAATGCACTCCGCATGTCGTAAATGGCCAAAACACGCCTTTAACGGTCAAATGCATGCCGAATGACATCAGAATTACATGAAATCACATGAAATCACCCTAATTATTATTCATGAGGTGTAAGAGGAGATAACATGTCATTATGATTCTTGATTAGATAGGTACGGCTGAATATGTGTGTTTTAGGTGCTCAGCGTGCTTGAAAAGCGCATGTGGGGTGGTTGAAACAGGCCGAACGACCTCAGAATGCCATGAAATTGGACAACAACAATGGGTGGGTGAATTTTGAAATGGTATTCCATACAAAACGTCAATCGGAGGTGTCTTGTGACCACGCTGGCTGGAAATGTACTCTGCATGTTGTAAATGGCCAAAACATGCATTTAATGGTCAAATGCATTCTAAACGACATCAAAATGACATTACATCACACAAAAAACCCCTAATTATTATTCATGAGATGTATGAGGAGACAGAATGTCATTCGGATGATCGTTTTGCGCGGTACATATGAATATGTGTTTTTTAGGTGCTCGACGCTCTTGAAAAGTGCGTATGGGGTGGTCGAAACCCGCCGAACCACCTTGGAATGAATTTTAATCGGACGAAAACAAAGTTTCGGTGAATTTCGAAATGGTCGGCCAGACATCATGTTAATCAAAGGTGTTGTGTGACTGTGTTGGTGGAAAACGCACTTCGCGTGTTGTAAATGGCCAAAAAATGCATTTAACGGTCAAATGCAAGCCAAATGACCTCAGAATGACTTGAAATCACACGAAAACACCCTAATAATTATTCGTGAGGTGTAAATAGAGATGACATGTCATTCAGACATGTGGTTTGTGCAGCATGGATGAATATGTGTTTTTTAGGTGTTTGGCACTCTTGAAAAGCGTACGTGGGGTGGTCGAAACCAGATGAACGCATTTGGATTGTGTTGATACTTTAGTAAAATGATCCATGGGTCACTTGTGAAGTGTAGAAGTCAACCCTGACTCAAGCTGAGGTGTTGTGTGGCTGGGACCACTCAATGTGTCTCTCTTTTGTTTCAAAAAGACATCATTGTAAGTGAATACAACATCTGACTTACAAAAAACTGACTAAAAGCATTTGGATTCTATTAAAACTTTAAGAAACTGATCCAAGGGTCATATGTGACGTTTATGAGTCAACCCTGCCTCAATCCGAGGGCTAGTGTGGCCGACACTAGTCAAAGTGTTTCTCTTTGGTTTTAAATTGGCACGATTTTAAGTGAAAACAACAATTGACATACATAAAATGGACCAAACACATTCAGATTGTGTTGATATACTAGTTAAACGATCCATGGGTCATTTGTGATGTTTACGAGTCAACCCTGCCTCATTATGAGGGGCATTGTGGCCGCCACCACTCAAAATGTCTCTCTTTTGTTTAAAATGGACATGATTTTATGTGTAAACAACAACTGACAAACGGAAAACCGAACAAACGCATTCAGATTCTATTGAAACATTAGGACAACAATATATGGGTCATTTTTGACATTTAAAAGTCATCCCCTTCTTAATCTGAGGCGGGGTATGGCTGACACAACTCAAAGTGTCTCAGGTTTCATTGAAATGGACAACATTTTATGTGAAGACAACAACTGACATCTGGAAATTGGACCAAACACATTCTGATTCAGTTGATACATTAATAAAATGATCCATGGGTCATTTTTGATTTGTACGAGTCAACCCCACCTCAATCTGAGGCACGGTGTGGCCAGTACCACACAAATTGTCTTTCTTTTGTTTAAAATGGATACTCTTTTAAGTAAAAACAACCAGCATATAGAAAACCAAACAAACACATTAGGATTCTGTTGATACTTTAGTAAAATGATCCATGGGTCATTTGTGACGTGAACAATTCAACTGCATTTCAATCTGAGGCATGGTGTGTCCTGAACCACTCAAAGTGTCTCTCTTTTGTTTCAAAAGGACATTATTCTATGTGAATACAACAACTCAAATTTACCCTCATCAACGATAGTCACAATCTCTTTTTCATTACTTGGGTAGTTTCACTCATGTCTCTATAAGTGACAAGACTCCTTAGAAAATACATTTTCACCATATATTATAAAAAATACAAGTTCAATGAAAAATGCAACACAAATCATTACATACCCAAATGTAGGATCAGAAAAAAAATGTGATTTGAGCCAATTTCAAACACTTATTAAAATCTAATATGTATTTCTCAGACCATTATACCTATTATAATTTGATGGGGACATGGAGGTATTGTGCATGGGTGAGGTGAATTACTACTGGTAGAGTGGTTGTCATTTGAAGATAGAAATGGGTGTAAATAATGTTTGAGTTATTGAAACTATTATTAAGTCTATGAGATGATTCGAGTCATATAAGATTGTAATAGGGAATTGTAGTACATTACATGGTTGGATCATTTTGATGGTTTTATGTGTTTTGTGTGTGTGTGTTATTTTATGTGTTTTTATGCTGTTTTAAGTCTGTATGTGGTTTTTGTGAAATTTTTTGTGCAGGTGTATACTGGAGGGGCTACTAGAGGGCAGTTTTGCAACACATCTAGAAAAGTACTTTACCAACAGTTTTAAACCGTTGGTATAACAGTTCTGGGAAAACACTTTACCTATGTTTTTAAACCGTTGGTATTTCTATTCTAGAAAAACTCATTACCAACTTTTTTAATCCATTGGTATAACAGTTCTTGAAATATAAATTTTAATGTTATACCAACTGTTCTAAACTGTTGGTATATTGTTTTGTATAAAATATACCAATGGTTTCTGGAATCCATTTGGTAAAAAACATTTACAATCCAGTATTGCCAACGGTTTGTAAAACCGTAGGTAATCCTCCAATTTCATTGCCTTCCCAAATGGTTATACATGAACCGTTGGTAATGGGCTACTGCCACGCCTTACTTGACAACAGTTTTCCAAACCGTTGGTATATCATATACCAATGGTTTGGCAGCTCTTACCAATGGTTTTCAACTGTTGGTAAAGGCTTAATTTCTAGTAGTGATTGATATTGCTATTTCCAAACAAGTACTATATTCTTCATTTTATTCATTGTTTACTCCTATAATAGGCTTTACAGCTCACCATTTTCATATGCATGTCCACGGGTTATCCCATGCAATGCTAAGTATGAAGGATTGTTGTGGGCATGTAAAATATGTTTTCAATTAAGATGTTGTGTTTTTTGTTATATATTGTTTTGTAATGCTTTTAATTTTCCCAAGACACTATACCTATTTACCCTAATATTTGTCTTATGTGAAATATTATGTAATAAATCATGTTTAGGTCTGTAATAAATATTAGGGTCGGTATAGTTGTTATCGGAGCAAAAGATTAGTTATTTTTGGTATTATGATTAGATAACACTATTGAATGTAGTTGGAATAAGAATAAGTAATATAAAAACATCCCTAAATTTTTTGAGTATAGTGTATGTGGACTATTAAGAAAATACATCCATGTTAAGATAGAATCAATTAGAGGTGGATTTGGAATAAATGTATCATGGGGAAAACCCAAAAACACCGCATTGAGCTAATTTTAAACGTTAACTAGTTGATGAAAATTTGCCTTGTTATACTCTTGGTTGTGAAAATACATGGGGATATGTATTGGTATATTCATAATCATAGTATTAAACACTAATATGAATAAATAAAAATTCCCCTAATAATATTTTTTGGCTTATAGGTCATGCATAACATAGATTGAAGCCCATAAATTCATAAATCAAGGAAATAAATATAATTTATATGTTATATATTTTTCCATTATATTCACATTTATGTGTTACGACTTACATTCCTTTTATTCCATCCAATGTCTGGTAATTGGAGGACTCATGAAAACAACTGATGCAATGATCATTGTGACGATTGTTCTAATGAGATTCTCAATCTGATTAGAGTATGAATTAAAAAATTTATCATGATACTCTCTTATTAAACTCATGTTTTGAAAAGAGACATGGGAAAAGAGTAATGTGCAACACCCCCCAAGAATTAATAAGACACAATAAATAGTTCATGATACAATATTCTATAAATTTTAATAGATCATATAATTCCTGAATTGATGAATAATGCATCAAATCCATTGGAATCATCTCCTCCATCAATAAATGTTATGTACAAGAGTGGTTTATTCTAGAAGCGTAACGTAAAAAGGTAGAATCTGATCAATGGTATAAATTAATCAAAAATTAAAAGCATGAGGATGAGATTTAGTCATTTGAATGGAAGGATTTCTAAAAAATGGTTTTCGATAAATACTTTTTGAGTACCCTCCGACATACGATAAAATGGGACTTCTTTTCTCACTAGAAAAATGTTGTGAGTACATCAACGTTTATGAGGAATGTGTAATAAGGCTTGCATGATATGCCTCATGCTTTTTTTGTTATCCAAGAATGCAAGTTATACTACATCATTGGAATGTTAAAACCTAATATATGATAACCCCTGGTGATATGTGACTTTGATATATGTTAGGAAATTTTTCGATGTACCCCAAATGTTGAAATGGAGATCATATAATCTCAGGGGTATCAAGGGTATTGGAAGTAGAAAGTGGAATTTAATTCTGGAAATTATATGAATAAATCCAATTATGCTATGAAATACCAAAACCACACATACCTATGGTGCAGAAAAAAGAACCCTATAAATTTCCTGGAGGGAATGATGAAATGCATTAGGTGTGGTTGAGAAGTGAACCTTTCCATTAACTATCAACAAGAAAAAACAGCTGCTATGACAGAATAGTGGAACAATCCATTCAAACCTCAAAACATTATTCATTACATCAACTACAAAAAACCATGGCATATTAAAAACAGTTCCCTAAGCTAAGGGTTTTCGAAGGAAACCAACAAACTCCCTGGAAGAAAGGGAGATACTTTTCCATCACTATGAAATAATAAAACCATGACATCGAAGTGGTGACATGTACACTAGTTATTCATTCAATAATAGAGAATGTACCTTTTGATTATAGTTCTACACATTCATTTATATCCTGAAAATTTTGTTGAATAATCCCAACATCCCGAAATTCATATAAGTAGATATGCCAGTTGGAATGAAAAATGGGGCATTCGTTTCAACCACTGAATATACCTCCTAATTAATCAAAATTTGTGGAATGAACTACCCATAAAACTTCTTAATACACCCTCTATTTAAATTTTATACAATTATAGTCTTAGATTGGATTTCCTAATATAGATCCAACATAAGTTTTCATGAGATGGAAATTGCTCTCTATATGGCCAAATCGACCCCCGATTCAATACAAGATAAAGGAAGAGGATGAATGTTCTTTAGACCCATCATCTGAAGCGTTGATATTACCAATCTATGTATTTATATCTTGTTAAAATTATTTATTCAAAGGATGAAACAATCCATGAATACATTCCTTTTGTGATGCAATTTGATGAAAACTTTATAAAGTAATTTTCTAGTCTCCCTCTTAGTAGAATAGTTGAATTATGGATTTATCTTTTACCTAGGACATTTCCAATACCCAAGACTCCATATAGAATGGATTTTATAGAGCATGAGAATATAATGAAACAACTATTGGATAATCTTGATTAATGGTTTATACTCCCAAGTTCTTCATCAGGGGTGCACCATTCCTCTGTGTCAAGAAGAATGATAGGTCAATGCGCCATTTCATTGTTTATCATGATCTCATCAAAATCATGATAAAGTACTAACATAATCATGCATGAATTGATGACTCATTCAATTAGCCACGTTGATCAAAATACTTCCCTAACATGGATTTTCTTTCAGGATATTACCATGTATGTGTAATGAAGGCCGATATTACCAAGATTACTTTTCATAGAAGGTATGGGAAAAATGAATTCATAGTAATGCCTTTTGGACTCACTAATTTTCCAAAAATATTCATGGAATTCATGAATAGATTCCCTAGATAGTAATTAGTAAAATATGTGGTTGTCTTAATAGTTGATATTCTAATATACTCCAAAACCAAGGAGGGGCATGGAGAACATCTTAGCACTGTATTAGTGGTATAAAAATTGAGAAGCTCTATGAAAAGTACATAATGTGTGATTTCTAGTTGAAGGAAGTCTCATTCTTGGGTCATAACATCACAAGAAATGTGATATTTGTGGATCACTCCTTGATAGATGAAATTTGGGGATGACCAAGGCCATCATTGGTGGAAAATATCAATATATTCCTAGGGTTAGATTGATATTATCGTCGATTAGTGATAAATTTATTAGGATAGTCCAACCCTCTTACCATGAAATCCTAGATGGGAGTCATGTTTTCTTGGAGTGGTGAATGAGAAGATATATTCAGGGAGTTGAAAAAGAAGATTATTTTTGCACATGTGATCACACTACCGAAAAGTGGCGATAATTTTGTGGTATTTAGTGATGATTTGATGAATGGAATGTGATTTGTGTTGATGAAAATTAACAAACTTATTGACTATGATTCAAGGAAATTGAATGTTCACTAGAAAAACTATCGTACACATTATCTGGAGTTGGCATCATTAATCTTGTCTTTGAATATTTAGAGGCATTTCCTATTTCGGGTAAAGTGTGAAATATACACGGATCAAAAAAATCATCATGTTTATATTCATATGTGAATAATTGGATATGCACCAACAAATATGGCTAGTGATGATTAATGACTAGGAATTATAAATCCATTACCACCTTGGGAAATTGAATAAGGTGGATGATGCTCTATGTAGAAAGGACCTAGTGATTATACCATTGATGATAATGGAAAGATATTCAATATTTGTAGATTTGATCAATATGGACAAGGGTATCATATAGAAGGGAAAATCATCAGTCCTTTCACAAATTATTGATATATCGTATCTTTTGGAAAGATTACATGATTCATAAAAAGATAATGTGGGTATTTATAAGAAGTTGGATAGTTTATGAAATTTGAAAATCCACATTGTTCAATGGTAATGTAGAAGGAACTGTATTATTTTGGTCATGATTATGTGTTCCATAAAATCCGAACTTAATGAATGTAACTATGGATGATGCATTTAGTTCCAATTTTTCAATTCACCCAGGAATGAAAAAGGTATTTCACGAAATCTAAGAGAAATATTGGTCAAATAAAATTACGATGGAAATTTGATGAGCATACATCAATTTTCATTGTGTATCAGCTAGTGAAGTATTAGAGTAATATTTCTAAAGGAATGATGAAAATATTACCCATAAAAACATGGAAATGGGGGAACATCACCATGGACATGGTCACCAAACATCCATAGACATCCAAAATGAAAAATTCTATTCGGGTTGATATGGATTTTCTTACAAAGACTGCAAAATTCAATGCAATTCAGGATCATTTCAATTTGGATCAAGTAGCACATATATACATTAGATAATTTGTAAGGATCCATAGATTACCACTATCTATTGTATTAGATCGTGATATGAGATTCAACTCTATGTTCTAGAAGAGTCTCCAACATGCTCTGAATACTTAGCTGAACCTTAGTAAGGCTTATCATCCTCAGACTATTGGCCATTATGAGCTTTATATCCAAACACATGAGGACAAGTTGGGAGCATGGTCAATGGTATTAAAAAGAAGATGGGATTAACATCATCCTCAGGATGAGTTCTCATAAAATAATAGTTTCCACTAATGAATCCAAATGGGTCCTAATAAATCCCTTTTATGCGAAGAGGTTCATTACACCAGCATGTTGTGATGATCTTGGGGAGTGAAAACTCTTTGGTTTAGAAATGGTCAAAAAAATTGTGGAGAAGGTTACGACCATCCAACAACACATTAAAGTAGAAAAAATATATGTGCTGATAATTGGTGATGAGGAATATAGGCTGATATTGGAGACATGTTATTCCTCAGTATATCACCATGGAATAGAGTTTTGAGATTTGGTATAAAGATAATGCATAGTCCAAGGTACATAGGCCCTTTTTAGACCCATGATCACATGAAGGAGTGTCCTACCAACTTGCACTCCCACTGAATATTTCTCAAGTACGTTATGTATTTAATGTTTCACTCTTGAGGATGTACATTCCTGAACCATTACATGTACTCAATCGAGAGGTTCTTCCACTAGAGAATGACCATTCCTATTATGAGAATTCTGTGATGATAATAGATATTATGGAAAATGATCCACAGAATAATTCAATGCCCCAAATAAATATGTTGTGGTGAAACCACATGTTTGAAGAATCAACATGGGAATTAGAAGAGGTGAAGAAGCAGAGTAACCCTAATCTATTTTATTGTGGGAAAATGGAATTTTGAGGGATAAATTTCATAAGGGGGATAATTGTAATGACCCAAAATATTATTAATGAGAATTCCTCCTAATATAATTAAATTTATTATTATGTAAAATGGTTATATATGTTCTTCATTTGATTTATGTTTTTGAATATTAAATTACCATTATGAATTTTTATTGTTTCTAAAATAATTGTTGAACAATGATCACATTATTAGTGCAAATATAGGGATTTAAAAAATCCAATTTACTCATTCAAAGAAGAGATGACCATTCCTAGTAAAATTGATATATATGAAGCACATTTGTCATAGTTCGGAAAGGAAATAGTATCAGTGGGATTCAATCATCTTTATTCCCATGTAGATATTCAGCATGTTATGCTTTCATGGAATCACATACAAGAGATGTTGATGTTTATAGAGATTACTACTCGAGTGATGATATATGATCCGCCCTATGAGACGGTAACCATCACACACCTTACCCTTAGGTCTTATGAAGATGTTATAAGTTTCTATTTAACATGACCCAATTAATATGATTATGTGCATTATTTTTCATATTAATAATATACATCAATTTTAATTTTTTACATTGTAAATTGTTTTTAAAGAAAAAATATTATTTTTAGTTAATATAAAATTTCAAAAGATATTTTGAAGAATTAATTGATTTTTTTGGAATTAATTTATATTTTAATAAAATATTATTGCTAATAATACGATTGATTTAGGTAATATGATTATGTGCATTATTTTTCATATTAATAATGTACATTGATTTTAATTTTTTTACTTTGTAAATTGTTTTTAAAGAAAAAATATTACTTTTAGTTAATATAAAATTTCAAAAGATATTTTGAAGAATTAATTGATTTATTTTGAATTAATTTATATTTTAATAAAATACTATTACTAATTTACATTAAAAATAATCGTATTATTTTTTCTAAATACAATAGAAATTCTAATATGGAATGAAAACAGTTTCTGTCAAAACCTGAGAAATTTATATAAATGTCAGTTTTTATTTTAATATTCAAAATTCACATATTTATAAAAATATTTACGTCAAATGAATATCATTTTTGGATTCAGGACATCAAAATTATCTAATGTAGAATTTTTTATATTTTTATGAGAGATTCATATTTTTAGGAAAAATTAAATTACCATTTAAATATATAATGTGTTTTATGACATCATAATGGCCAATAGTTTTGTAATAAAATACTATTAAAGGGATTCTCAGAAAAAATATGGTTCAAAATTTATATAATGTAATATTATATGTTTTTGATTAATTTATGATGCCTTAGTAAACCCTCTAAGACATAAATAATATTTTAACATTTTAAAATTATTTCCTTTAGAGTGTGACTCAACTCCTGTATCACCCCAACCCTAGTTACCCTGAGTCAGTCCATTATTACATAACATTGGAATGATCAGAAGACATATAGTCTCAAATGACCGATTATTTTAGTAGACTTTAATGTAAATGACATATAAATATGTTTTACATTACATAATCAAATAAAGAAAAAAACATTGTGTCCCATTTGGACACACTCACATTCTTTGTCAAGTCCCTAAAAGTTAATAAAAAAATAATTATTCACAACCTGTGAAAAAGAGAAAATAATAATGGGGTGAGATAAGATGCTCAGTAGGGATTACAATATTGCTGAAACTATAATAAATAAGAATAATCAATTAATGAAATGTATAAGACTAAAGCACAATCCTTCTAAACATAAATATCGGAATAATATTGAAAAAAGAAATCAAATAATTCCATTTAAATTTTCACGTAAATACTCTACTAGTATTTTAGTAACTTTGTAATATAAATATCTATTTTCATAATGATGGAATCTATAATACTTGACATCACAACCACATAGTCATGGCCATTTTCCAAGACTACATATAATATTTTTCACTGGCCTTATGCCAAGACAATAGTTTTTTTCATGGGACCTAACGATGCATCAAGGAGGTATATCAGGTTCCACCCGTCACTTATTAAGTCAAATTAATTTTTCATATGAAAATTATGGACCATAATATAAATATTCATATTAAAACTAGAATACAAATTGTCAACATTTTGTCCAAAAACCATGAATGATATAAAAATAACACATCCACAGTCAAACATAACTTATTAAATACAATATAGAATATTTTAATATAATAAATCAACCTCAATCATGAATAATGAAGGATATTGAAATAGATTAAAATAATCAGTAAACTATTTGAGAAACATATTCCTTTTCTGAAAAAATTTAAAAGTTTCCCAATTTATCAAGAAGAAGTTTAAAATCAATTTTTAAATAAAAGTGTCATATACCACTTTGAAAAATTAAAATTTAATTTTACTTTTAAATCATACTTTTCCATATAAATAAATCCTCATTAACATTTTTAAAACAAGAAAACTAATGAGAACGATTTTGATGAATAAATCAGTAAAATTTTTAAAATGATATTTTAGTTAGAATAACTAAACAAGACAATGTCACTTAAATTCCAATAATTGAGGTATTAAAAACAAAATAATATCATGAGAATAATTTTGTTGATGATATACGTTGTCAAATTACACTATATAGAAAAAATAAAAGTCAATTGGTGCATAACCACAAATATGTCTCAATAGAATGTAAATTTAAATGAAATCCCTTATAATGATAGTATCATTAGGTTAATGATAAATCAATGACAGAATTTTGTGGGATAAATATAAATAAACTAAATATTATAAGATATTTTGTGCAATTCGATAAAATTACATTCTCGCATATTCTCTTAAAAACCACACCAATGACTTGGATATTTAACTCAATTAATGGAAATTGATATTAGATTATTCTTATCAACATCATACCAATGACATGAGAATTTATCAATGGAGTGATTTTGTGTATAAAAATCCTATCCACCCCCAGGGGAGTTAAAATTACTACATAATGAAACAATTAGTGATTTCACAGATATTCTTGTTCTAAAATAATCAATGAAGTTTGTGTAAAACCCAATGAGAGGAAATTGAAATTGTAAATTCCCTAACCTATTTGGTAAATTACAAAACATACACCCCATTAAAGAAGGATCATAATATATGGTCTTAAATATCCACAAAATAATGTATATTTCACAAAAAAACAATCATGGGTACTAAATAATCCACAAAAAATAATATATTGTGAAATATAGCATGAATCTCACACGAATAAAAAGTGAGATGAAAACCACTTACCATGTACTTTTCCTTAATTAGTGGTAGGTTAAACTCTTTTATAATTGGGAAATCATAGTTATTAAATATTAAAATAACCACATAAATAAAAATGATATCATATACAATCGTCTAATATTGCGTTGTTAATGATATTTCAATAGTATCATTGTTTTGAGAGTTACCTGATTCATTTTCCTTTATTTTTTTTACGTAAGTCAAGTTTGTTATGGGTAATATTTATTTATTTCATGTCCATAATTTATGTTATTAAAAAAACTTAATCATACATGGATTTAATTATTTATTGGTTATTATGGGGAAACAAATATCATCGCGTCGTGGAGACGGTAAGCCATACGTACGCACGGGAAACAAAATCAATATATTAGTGGTGAAATAATATGTAATTGGATGGTATAATATATATAAAGAATCATTATTAGCTTATTATTATTATTATTTATATGTATTATTATCATTATTATATGGATCCAAATAATGATGTGTTGAATAACAAACTTCACCACGGCATGGATACGGTAAGTCATACGTAGACACGTATGGTGACTTTGTCATTCATATGATGAATAGAATAAAAATTATTGTTGAACCATATTTAAAATAAAATCACAATATTTAGAAGTTACATGAGTAATTATTTTGCATGTGAAACAACAATGAATTCAGTATTTGAAGAAGAAAAGGACTTTGAATGTGGTGATGAAATCATTACACATTTTTCTGGTGCATCCTTTTTATGTGAACAAATGGTCTCCTTAGGATTTTTTCCTGATAAAATTAGTTCGTCTAGGATCATGTGAGGGTAGTTGGGAGGATATTTTATCAGGGAATGGATGTGCCAAATATATTTATAGGTGTGAGTTTGAGACAAGGGGATGTTCCCTTTTATAATAGAGGAGTGGGTCACTTTAGGAATAGCTTGAAATATTATTATATTATAAAAATAGTATCTGTTTATAATGTATAAAAATGGACTTATTTATAGGCATAGGTAGGTATGTTCCAAAATAATCTAAACCAACATTTTATAGACACATTTAGGTAGCCATAATAAAATTATGTTTTAGATTTTAATCTTAGTTAAATATTTTAACGTTTACCATGTCTTCTTTTATAATTATATTACATGGGTGATAGAAACACTGTAAAATCCCAATAGAAACTCAAGAGGTTCATTAATTGCATATGTATCATCATATATGATCGTTTTCAGAACCTCATATTTTTAGGAAAATTATATCATTTAATAATATAATATTTGTTTTAAATAGTCGTTTATTTCAATTTTGACACTATTTAGTATTTTGTTTTTCTGAAAGTCAAAAAACATTATTACTTCAATAAAAAATTTAATCAACACTAACAAGTCATATTAACCAATTAATTTCATGTAATTCATCAAGTCTAAATTTAGATTTTTTTTTGAAATTTATAATATCAATTATTTTAATCCTTTATTAATACGACAATAAAGTCATCATCAATGTGTCATAAATAAATTTAATTATATAATGTATATAAATAATAAATAAATTACCTTGATGAAGGAGATATTTTTATCTATAAGATTTATATTTATAGTTGAATTTATCTTATGAATAACCATATTTTATTAATGGTTTAGTTATTAAACATTGAATTTATCAATTTTAACTCCTCTTTAGAAAATAATAATAAATGTCCTAATCTAATCCAAGAGGATCAAAATAATAATATTTTATTAATATGGTTTATTTTGGTCGAAATAAACTTATCCAATATAATTAGTACATGTGTTAGGGTAATTATAATATCGTTTTTAGCATTAATTTCCCTATTTACTTTTATCCATGGTAAAAAAAATTCAAAAATTACGATTCACCAACATTTATTTTTATCCCATTGAACCAAATTTTACATACTGATGTCAAACTTTCCTATCACATTTTTTAAATTCAATTCATAGTAGTGTGAAAACTGTGTTTTATGCAAATTTGCAAATTTTCCTAGAAGTTGAGTAAAAAATGGTAAAATGTAAATAAAAATTTATATTTCTAATCTTATAATAAAATGTCTTAAATGAATTAAATTTGACCAATTCATGAATAATTTATTTATTTTGACTTCAAAAAAAATTAAATTTAAAAATATTTAATTAAATAAAATATTGGCATTAAATAATAATGTTGTGGTTATCACTATTCATCCAAAAATGAAATGTTTTAAAATTACCAAACATTCTCCCTATGTTAATTTTGATATTGAAAATTTACAAATTTTGTATATTTTACCAAATTCAAAATATTTTAGTTGATTTAATGAATTTTTTTTAAAAATATTCTAATCCTCAAAACGAGGAAGCAGGTTTTTGAGCAGTAAAATCTATCAAAAGATTGATATTTGTTTTTGTACATTACAAATTTAAAATTTCATCCAATTACCAAAATCATATTAAATGATAAAAATATAATCTAATTATACTTGAAAACCATGAAAATGAATTATTTATCACTATAAATTATTTTTATTAAAATGATTTCAATTTAAATTTAGTATGAATCACTATTCATCAAAATTTGAACGCTATAAGAATAGCACAAAAATTTAATCCAAACTAAATTTTTATGCCCCACATATAAATAAGAAGTTTATATTTTCAAATTAATTATATAAAAGATTATAATATTATATTTTAAATGGGTTCTCTATTAAAAGGGTTTAAAAATAATTTTTGAAAATTACTTCATTTATCAAAAAATAGGAATTTGATCTTATATTAATTCTATGAAACAACTAATATGGATGTTAAAATTATATGGAGTATATATTATTCATAAATTATTTAACATTATTCATAACTGTTTTTTTGAACGACAAGTTTGATAAGTCATAGTGCGCTCGAACTCAGTGTTGTGTGTAGCGCAAGCAATTGAATTAAATTACAGAAAATTACTTACTATGTAATAATTGTGTGTTACATTCTTCCCACATTTTGAAAATTACATCCTTTCAATTTCAAAATTAGGCATGGAAACTTTATTGGATGTCCCACATTGGAAAAAGAGTCAATAAAACATTCACATTAAAAGAAAGAATGGGAAGTATAAAGGACACCCAAGATAACAAATATTAGGATTCCATGTAGGAAGAAATGGATATGGAAGATAAAATATGTGTCATGTTCTGGTGGAGAGTTATAGATAACAGGATCAGGATAATGGGAACAAGAAAAAACCACAAACTTGTGATTGGTTAAACAATCATTAGTATCCCAGTAGAAAATGTTAACGGACATCTTTTTTTGTTTTATTTATCATATAATAATGTTGATAAATTTATTAATGAGATTGAATATGAACATTAAGATATATAAAAATTTTAAATTATAGTTTCATACTTAATAGAAATTACACAAAAAACTAATCTTTTCTCAAAAATGAGTATTCAAGAAGACATGTTCACACCTGAAGAACTAGAATCAGCTTCTATAGAATCGAATAATCCTCAAAGGATGACATATATATTTCCATTTTCATTATAGATTAACCAAAAAAAATGGTTAGTACAGGATCATATGATCCCCAATATGGATAATCCATTATAGAAAAAAAAATACTAATCGTAATTTCTAAAATTAGATAAACAACACCTTATGTTCAATAAACACCATTCAATAAGAAATTGTCCTTAAAATCCATAAATATAACCTAAACTAAGATTTAATCCCAAAACATGGAAGGATTTAATCACATAGATATACTTATTAAATCATAACATTAATCTCCAAATAACATCAACTACTTTTGTAGTCTCATACTGAAGTGTAATTAACAAAATAATATATTCTATATGATATTTTAATAATTTCCATTAATAACCTAAAACCCTATAAAAAACATAGATTCCTCAAAAATAATAAATCCACCATTACACCTCAAATTAAATCCCATTGTAGTATATTTTCCTTAGGCATATAGTGTATCCAATAGAGATAATGTTTTCAAAAATTACATTTATCTGTTAATCACAAAATCATTTTACTATACTAAGGATATACATTTTATAAAATATAAGATACCAAATAAAATTATAATTGATCAGTAAAATCATTTATCTAAACATAATTAGTCACACAAATTAAGGATATCACGTAGTCTAGTGGTCGGTGATAAATCCCTATCAGACAATGGTTGTGGGTTCAATTTTCACAGCAGTGTTTGACGCGATGGGTTGTCACACAGTCTGATTGTTTTCCTTTTTAAAAAACTATATTTTATTACATTCTCAAAATAAGATAAATTCATCAAAATAACTATAATAGAATTTAACCACAATTGTAATCTTATACCTTATATTTTCATCCAAAAAATAAATAATTTATAATTTCCTCAATTTCATGGATCATATAATCTAAATGGTTCTTTATAACTATATCCCAAAAGAAAATATTATTTTTCCTCAAATAACATTTTCACATAACATACTGTTGGGTTACACATACAATAGAAATGTCTTCCAAATTAATCTCATTCACAATGAGAATTAACAAATTTAACCCTTTTTATGTCCATTATTTTCCACATAGTCTCTTTATTGACAAAATGGTTATCCAATCGAATAATACATTGACTCTGGTACTGATCTTTTCCCCTACATTTAAGGAAAATGACTATAAATGGATTCTTAGGATCATTTTTATTTTCTTCCATAGTACTCTGCATTTTTTCTATGCAATTATTTAATTTATGTTTTTATTTCCCACACATAAAGAATTTCATTGCTCCATTGAGAATCTTTCTTGGGTTTCTCCTTATACATTTATGGAATGATAGAAAATTGGAATTTTTTTTCTATATGGTCTCCACTGTTGGAGCTTCTATATATCACCACCTTCTTCTTCTTTATTGTGTTTTGGAGTTGGTTAATATATATATTGTTGATCAAAATTTTGGAATCCTAATTTGGTATCAACGCAATATATTTTACACATATCTACAATCCATTTATTTTTTCATTTCCACCATCATTACCACCATGTACATCAGGTTTAATATTACAATGACTTTTTTGGAATCCATCCATTGAATATGACAAGAAAGAATTGTGTGAGTAAAAATAGTCACAAAATAATTTAGATAATATCATGACAACTTATTTTCAATATAAAAAACGTTAATAATAAGAAAGGATATATATTATTATCTAATATTAAATTTCTTAAATTTATATTGTAAAGAAAATATGAATTATCCTAAGAATATCCCCTGAGATTTTCATAACCATGTGTGGAGCAAGGCCTGTTATCGTGAACCAGTTCTTGTTTGATGCTAGCTCAAAGCGGTGTTTTTTTACCCGAGGGGAATATGCGCTAGAGCTTCCTTTGCTTACTCATATCCATACAACGATGTATTTAAAAGAATACCCACATAATATTTAAATTACCAATTTTTTTATATTCTTCTATACTAATGCACAATGTCTATCGTATATTGTTTTTCTAATCACAGTTTTTCGAAATCATGCATCTAAGGATTGTTCTAAACTTCATGTGATATTAACTATAATTATCCGACCCTATTTAGCCAGAGTTGGTGAATTATTAAATAAAATTGGCATGATCATAAGAGAGCAGGTCTTAAAAGACAAATATGTTTAATATCCTTAGATGTACTAGATACATACATAAGTTTTACATTACATCATGAAATAATGATAAAAATATTGTGTCTCCTTTGAACACACTCACATCCATTGGACTATCACTGGAATTGAATAATAATATAGTTCTTCACATCATTGGAATAAGATGACATAATAAATTGGTGAGCTTAGATGCTCTGTAGGGAAAAAAATATATCAACAATATAATAAATATGCACACACATTTAAGGAAATATATATAACTAAAAGACAATCCTTTTAATCATAAACAAAAACATAATATTGCTAAAGTAAATCAAATAATACCATTTACTTATTCACATATATATTCTACTTGTTTAATAATCACATGTAACATCAATTGCTAATTTTATAATGATGGAATACATAATTTTAGACGTGATAACATCATACTGAAGGCCTCGTACCAAGTGTACAATTTTTTTTGTCAATGCCTTGTGCAAAGACACTAGATTGTCTCATGAGACCTATCGATTCGTTGAAGATATATTGTGGGTTCTAGACATCACTTATTAATTTCATGGAATTCGACATATGAAAATATTGGAACATAATCTAAATATTCCTATAAAAACTATCAAATGAAATTTCTGCATTTTAATGACATACCATAAATGGTACAAAAATCGCACATACATAATCAAACATAACTCATTATATACAATATAAAATATTGGGATATAATAAATACACCTTAATTAATACTAATATAGGATATTGAAATAGAACAAACTAATCAGTAAAACTATTTGAGAGAAATATACATTTTTTTAAACATTTAATAGTCTTACTATTTATCAAGAATCCATTTAAAAAAATTTGAATCAAAGATTCTCATTCAAATTTGAATCGTTTAAAATGAATTATAATTCTCATACATCCATGTCCATATAAATAACTTCTAAAAACCATTTATAAAAAATTGATATTAATGATAAAGACATAAAGTAATAAATCATTAAAACATTTAAAATGATATTTCAGTTAGAGTTCCTAACAAAATTAATAATGCTTGAATACAAATAATTGAATAAATAACAACCTTATAATATCATGATAATAATGGGATTCATGATATACTACATCAAAATACAGTATATACACCATATAAAAGTTAATTGGCACATAAAAACAAAAAATCTCAATGGAATGTCAATAGAGATGAAATGCATTATAATGATTGTATCCATATGTTAATGATAAATCTATGACATAATAATGTGTGAATAATATATATAATCTCAATATGATAGAATATTCATTTTAAATCAATCAGAGTACATTCAAACATATTCATGTAAAAAAACAAATGTCATAGATGTTTAACTCAATCATCAGAAATAGAGTTATGATAACTGTTATATATTTCATATCAATGAATTGATAATTTATAAATGGTGTGATTATGTTTATCAAAATTATATAAAAAAAACCCCATGTGTTGAAATTGAAATTAGAAATTCCCTTACTTATTTGGTAGCTTATGAAACATACACCCCATAAAAATGATCAATCAACGATGTTTTATGAACCCAAAAAATAATGTATATTACAAATAGAATACAATCATAGGTACAACATACACCACAAAAATTTAAATAGTGGAAAATATTGCACAAATCTCATGGGAATAAAATGTGATATGAAAACCCCTTACCTAGTACTTTTCCACAGTAGTCGGTAGGATAAACTATTGAATAATGGTTAAATCATTGTTATTATATAGTACATGAACAACATACATAAGTATGATATCATATATGATCTTTTAATACAGCTTTGTTACTAATATTTAAGTGGTATCATTGATTAGAGTGTTAACTGATTTGTTTTCCTTTATATTTTTTGTTAGGTAATACATGATTGATATGGAACGGACGTATTTTATTCATTTACAAAATTTATTTTCTAAATCACTTTTAATCATAAAATGAAAATTATTAATGAACAGATACGATGGGGAACAAAATCTTTTCGAGTCGTGGAGATGATGAAATGTGCATACGCACGAGCGAGAATATAATTCAATTTGTGGTGAAATATTATTTAATTGGATGTTATATTATATATATAGAATCATTAAAATGTTATATTTATTATTTAATTTAGATATACTCTTTTTTATACCCATGAAAATAAAGAAGTGTTGAATAAAAAACGACGCCACGACATGGAGAAAGTAAGACCTACGTACGCACCTATGGTGACTTAGTCATTCATAGGTTGGATAGAATAATAAATATGGTTGAACCATATTTATAACAAAATCAGTGTTTGTAGATGGTACTAGATTTATTACAATGTTATGGAAACAAAAATGATAGAGGAAGTCGATGAAGAATAGAACATTGAAAGAGGTGATAAAATTATTACCTCTCCTCTGGGTGATTCATTTTTATTTAATCAAAAGGGCTCCATAGGTTGGATTTATGGAAAGATTAAGGCCTATAGTTTCAATTTATTGTTTTTGGGAGGATAATAGAGCTTTTTTATATGGAAAAAATGGATTTTTAGGTGTGATTTTGTGATAATTAAAATCACCCTTTTAAAAGAGAGGTTACAATCACTTTAAGAATATCATGAAATATTATTATATTATAAAATCATTTTCTATTTATAACGGCTAAAATGAATTTATCTAGAATCTACAGTGTGGAGGGGTCTTGATACTCTCAACCAATTGGTTTTAGAAATGTTTATTTCCAAATATTAACCTTATCTAATAAATTTATTTATAATTTATATAGTTTAACTTTTACAATGTATTGATGTATTTTTTTATTACACAGTTAATAAACAAAATATTAAATTCCAAGAGAAACTAAAGTGGTTCATTAATAAAATTTATATCATAATATATTTCATTTGGATGAACCTCATATTTTTAAAATTATTATATCATTTTCTAATATAGTATTTGTTTTAAATACTCATTTTTTTCAATTTTGAAACTATTTAGTTTTTTGATTTTTTAATGTCAAAAAACATGATTAATTATAAAAAATACATTAATTAAAACCTAATATTTCATATAAACCTAAAAAACTCTTTTAATACATCAAATGACTCAATTTATATTTATTTGTATATTTATAATATGAATAATTTAATCATTCGGTAATTAGGTAATTATTACATCATCATTGAATCCAAAATAAATTTATATATTCAGTTTCAAAAAATTATAAAAAAAATTCCATGAAGTACAAAGTTTTTTAGATTTGTAATTAATATATATAATCGAATTTATTTTTTGTATAACCCTATATTAAAAATTGTGTATTTATTAAACATTTAATTGAACACATATAACTCCACATTAAATAAAATATTTATAAATCTCCTAATCTAATAAAAGTTGATCAAAAGGATCATATATTTTTTTAAGGTCCCCTTTTTGTCTAAATACACTTATCCAATAGAATTATGAGATATTTTAGGGTAATTATAATATATTTTTTACCATTAATTTCCATATTGACTTTTAAACGTGGTAAATAAAATTAACTAGTTAATATTAAGAAAATATTATTTCAATCCTATGGAACCATAAATTACATACTAATTTCAACCATGTATCTTTTATTTTTGAAATTCATTTCACATAAGTGGTAAAATAATGATTTATGTAAATTTTCAAATAAGCCTAGAAGGTGAGTAAAAGGCTGCAAAATGTAAATAAATTTTTTATATCTAATATTATTATAAAATGACTTCATTGAATTACCTCAGACTTATATAGGTATTATATAACTATTTTTATATTAAAAGAATTTAAAATAAGAATAATTATTTAAAGAAAATGTAAATTTAAATTATAATGTCGTGTTTTTCACTATTCATAAAAAATTGAATGTTTTTAGAAAATTTGAAAAAAATATCCCCCAATGATAATTTTGATATTACAAATTAAGAAATGATATATATTTTACCAAAGTAAAAATATATAAGTTATATTAGATAATTTTAAAAAAATTATTCTAGGAGTCAAAACAAAAAAAGTGGGTTTTATGAGAGGTAAAATCTATTAAAAGATTTATTTGTGTTTATGTCCAATTCAATTGTAAAATTACATCCAATGAAATAAGTTGGATTAAATTATAAAAATATAATCAAATTATACAAAAAAACCATTAATATGTATAATTTATCACTATAAATTATTTTTATAAAAAAAGAGGTTTTCAAATAAAATTTAATATTTTTCACTACTAATCAAAATATGAATGTTATCACAAAAGAACTTAAATTATATCAAAACTAAATTTTTATGTCTGGATACTGAAGATAATGTTTATTTGGAAAAATTGAATATATAAAAGTGTCACATATTGTATTTAATAAGGTTTTTCCATTAAAATGATGTAAAATTGCATTTTTTGTAAAATACTTATATTATCTGAAAAATTGAATATGTTCTTATATAATGTCTATGAAACACATAATATAAATTTTAATAATATATGGTCTATATAAAATTCTATATTCAGTTATTAATATTCATAACCATTTTTGGAACGACTAGTTTGGTATGTCATGGTGGGCTCAAACTCGGTGTTTCGTGTAGCACTAGATATTGAATTACATTAAAAAATAGCATTCAATGAAATCATGTGGTGTTACAATTCCCCATAATAAATCCTACAATTTTAAAATTTTAATTCATTCGCCATATAAACAAATATTTTTCAATCCCATTTGGAAAAAACCACGTCGAAAATCTATAGGATGATTTGTGGTTATTAATATATAAATATATGGTTTCCAAAACCAATTTTTCGAAATATTAAAGAACTACACTCTCTAATCCTATATAAACCCACCCATTCTCCCACTTGTATTCAATAAAAAACCATGGATCTAGAAAAAAAACTGACTTAATATCTCTATAATCATCCCAAGGCACCCCAGGATCCCTAGAAACCTCTCTCAGGAATCTGCTAAGCCATTGAGATCCCACATCCAATTAATAGATTTTTTATTTTCTAATTTTTTCCAAATTTAATTAAATTATTATACCATTTTTTTCAATTACAAATTTTGGGGGATGATTTTTCAACAGCCCAATACAGACTTACTTATTTTTAAATATGAGAGACCTTTTTCTATCTCATTAATGCCTACCATGGATATACATTTCAATGATGAAATTATGTAAGGAATTTCTCTCTTCCCATTTACATTCACGTAATTTTTTTATATTATGCATCTATATATATTTCATTACATATATTGAGACATTAATTTATATTAAACCCTTACTTTCTATTTCATTTACATATTATGAGATATTATTTTAGCTCTCCTTAACAATTTTTTTAAATTCATATGTCACGATGTTATGCTGCCAAAATTGATCCGCAATTCTATAAGAAAAATTTATTGTGTAGTGAATACCATTTCTATATATATATCAAGGGTATTTACCATTATGCATATTTATTAATTGATTATAGTGTTTCATGTATTAATTACACATTACTATATCCTGGAATACATTATGATGTCAAATGTATCAATAATGAATGATCTATATGCCATACTTATGAATAAAATGGAATGATTAAGAAGGGTGCACCCTGATAGCGCTCTAATGCATTGGGAAAATATTAGAATCATGATAAGTAAAGTGAAATGAGGAATTAATCATGCCAATTCACGTTTAATGAGGGTTACTAATGCTAATTCATGTGAAATGATGGTTTAATAGTGCTCATTGTTCAATGAGCCACTTCTCATGCTAATATCTTGTTAAACGGCGTTTCCATATTTCCATGTTATGATAATCATGCTATAACACGACTTTATGTTACACTGAAAACATCTATTATACCATACTATTTGAAAAATATAAAATCTTGCACTCAAAGAAACATGGAGTTCTAGTACCTCACAACCAATCAAACTAGCCTTTTAAAAATCAGTTATAAAAAGTAATACCCATTTTTTAAATTTTTTAAATTTTATTTTTCAAAATGGATTTAGTTTTTGGATTTTGAATATCAAAATTAGTTTAGGGTAAATTTTTGGTATTTTAATGAAAACATTCCTTTTTTGATGAATTGTGAAGAACACAACGTTATTGTTTAAAATAGAGTTTTATTTAAAGGATAATTATTATTATATAAATTTATTTTAATTTGAAAATAGATATGTAATACATATATATGTCCAATGTAATTCATTAGAGTAATTTGATAATATGATTAGATATTAAAAAAATTTATTGATCTTTTTCACTTCTTTTACCCACTATATAGGCACATATGCAAATTTGAATAAAACGTAATTTTACCACTTCTGTCAATTGAATTTCGTAAATATAAGAGCCATGGTTGACATTTTTATGTTAAATTTGGTTCAAAAGGATGAAAATAATTTTTGGTGAATTATAACATTTGAATTTTGTTTACCATAGTTAAAAGCAAATATTCTAATAAAGGTAAAAATGATTTTATAATTACCCTAAAACATGTTAAAATTCTATTGGATAAGTGTATTTAGACCCAAATAAATGTTAGGAATCAAATATGATCCTCTTAGATCCACGTCGATTAGACTAGTGCATTTATTATTATTTTATTTTAAGAAGAGTTAAAAGTTTTAAATTGAAATTTTAAAAATAAGAACATTATTAATATAGAGTAATACATAAGATAAATTAGACTATAAATACTAATTATAAAGATATAAATATTTCCTACATCATGGTAATTTATTTATAATTTTTATAAATTAAATAATTAAATTTATTTATGACAATATGATGATGTCATTAGTACAGAATATATTAATGATTAAAATAATTGATATTATAAATATATAATTTTAATTAAATTAAGAATTTTGATGCATTGCAATAATTTTATAGGTTAATTTGACATGATTGTATTGATTTAATGTACTTTTTTCAGATTAATCATGTTTTGATGACTTCCAAAAAAACAAATAGTAAATAGTTTCAAAATTCACCAAAATGAGTTTTTAAAACAATTAATTTATTATTAAATGATATAATATTCATAAAAATATAATATTAGTCCCAAGGACTTATTAATGATATCTTTTTCATTACATATCATCTTGGTGTTCACTTTTAATTTTTCATTATGTTTATTAAAATGAAATATAATAATATACGAAGTCATTATAAAAGTTAAACTATGTAACTAATAGTTAAAGCTAAAAGTTAAGTTTAATATTAATACCTAAACATGTTTAAAACATATTTTTTTAAAGTATTTCGACCCATCCACACCATATCCTATAAATAAATCTTTTTGGTTCCATTATCAACCGAAAATGATTTTATAATAATAATATTTCATTATTTTCCTAAAATGACCCTCACCTCTCATATAAAGGGTACTTCCCCTTCCCTCAAAATAATACCTCCAATGCCATTTAGATCATCCTAAGACATAATAAATATCTTCCAAACTACCCAAAACTCATACAAGAGTACTTACATTGATCATAAATCCTACATATGGATCCATTTTGTTCAAATCAAAAGGAAGTATCCGAATAACAGGTAATAATTTCATCCCATCATTCAATTTTCTTTTTTTTCTTCTAGTTCCTCTTTATTTGTGGTTTCCATAGAAAAATATTAACTCTAGTACCTTCTAAATAATTTTATGTTATTATAAATATTGTACAACCATATACATTATTATATCCATCCTATAAATGACAAATACAACATACGTGCGTACATATGGATTACGTATCAATGTCATGGTGTAAATAGTTATTCAACACTACATTATTTGGATGGGTATAATAATTTGTATAAATGATGTAAATAAAAAATATAATATGTTAATGATTCTGTATATATAATATACCATCCATCTACATATTATTTCACCATCAATATAACGATATTTACCATCGGGAGTTTGTACGACTTACCATCTCCACGTCAGGATGGGTTTTCATCCCCCATCCTAACCATTCAAGAATAATTTTCATGTTATGAATAAAAAAATGTTTAATAACTTATTATTATTAGGTATATGAATAAAATACATCCATCCATAACAAACATGACTTACCTAAAAAATATATAAAGTAATATGAATTAGTTAACACATGAAACAAAAATACTACTAAAATATCATGTACAAAACAATAATTGAAGATTATATTTGATGTCATATTTTTGGGTGTAGTTATTTTATTTTTTAAAAAAATTATTTCACCATTATAAAGGTGGTTAACATAACCTATACTAAGGAAAATTACAAGGTAAGGTTTAATTTTACAATCTCCTTATTATCCATGGATGTTTTTACGAAAGTATCTACTGGGACATCTTTATCGTATAAATCTGTGTTTCATAAAAATGAAATTAAAAACATTTTTAATATTTCCTTTAATATGAGTCAAATTAATTTATATATTTTTTTTGAATTTTTATAAAATTCTTTGAACGGAATCATTATTCTATTTTCCATACCGGATACATTAATACATTTTCTGTAAATTATTGTAAGAACGTTTTTTAACATATGCGGAGGGTGCAAATATTTTACGTTGTTATAAAACCATCAAAGCATCCCTTATAATCTTATAATAAAATTTTAAAAATAAATGTTTTTTTTACTTTTTAATGATTTTAATGTAAAATTATATTTGTGAGTGAAATATTTTTTAGATTGATATCATCTATGCCAACATCCTTCGTTTGAATTTACATTTGCTTCAAATAGATTTATATGATACCATATTCTATATTGTATTGATGGTTTTGTGATATGTTTGACTATGCCTGTGTTTTTTTAAACCATTCATGGTTTATAGTTAATGTATTGACATTTTTCTTCTAATTTTAATAAGAATTTTTATATTATGTTTCAACCATTTCTAATTAATAATACATTGGACAAAGCAATTGATATTACATGTGATTATTTGATTAGTATAATATCAATGTGAATATGTAAATGTAATTATTTGATATATCATTTCCATATTATGTTAAATTTTATTTTTAAAAGGCCGGAGTTTTAATGTTATAAATTGTCTTAGATGTTTATTCTTATTTATGAAAGTATCCACTATATAGTTATCTTTACAAAGCATCTGATCTCAGCCATTTTTATGTTTTATTTTTTCCATGATGTGAAGAAGTATATTTTTACTGGCCTATAGGCATAGTCTAATAGATATTAACGTGTTCAATGGAGAAACAATGTTGTTGTTTTTTATTTCATAATGAAATTTAAATGTTATGTATGTATCTTTTACATCACAGTATATTAAATTGATCGGTCCATCAGGATTTTATCCTTTGTGATCATGCCAATTTATGTAAAAGTGCACCAATGTTGGGTAACTAGGGTCATCGCGTTATAGTTGGTATTAGAGGATGATTAATACAAAACATGGAAAATAGATTTAGAAAAAATCAGATTATAGAACATTACCTTAATATTGAAATATTGGATTATTATAAAAGACCCTCCTAGAATTTTTGTAAAATAATGATTTTGTGAATTTTCAAAGAATTACCTTCCAGTTAATATACGAGTAGGTAGAGGTTGCTCTAGCAAACTTTTTTCTAGTTGTAAAACCCAAAAACAACGCTTTGATCTACAGAAGAATGGGAACTAGTGAACAATAGTGGGCCTTGTTGCACTCTTGGTTATGATAATCTATGGGGATATTTGGAGGATAATTTAAATTTTCATTATAGACCATTATGAAGGATTTTTGAGTATATAATTCCTAAAAGAAAACATTTTTTATGATTATGGATTATATATATAAACTGTTCAATTAATGATATGTATTTTACTAGTTCGTAATTATGTATTGTGATTCATAAATTAATCAAGGGTATCTCATAGTAAATAAATGGAAACTAGTGGAATTAATGGAATCTGTATTAGTACACGTAATGCATGTATGGTTTTCCCTCCTACTCAGGATAATTATAGTGGAGTTGGTGATGCAACCAGTGCTGAAGAAATTATAAACATACAGGGAATACTAACTCAGGTTATGAATAATAAACATACCCATATGTAGAACCTTGATTCACAATACAGAGACTCATTTATAGACTTCTTCATGTCCCAACAACCAGTAAAATTCAATTTTACTACCAATCCATTTGTAGCTGAACAATTGATAAATTCTTAAGTGGAAATATTTCATTCTTTGGGATCTAGTGAAATGGAAAAGGTTTTCAATGTATTTTTCACTATACAAGAGATGAAGATCAATAGTAGACTTTTATTCAAATCAAAATGGATGATAATAAAGTATAAAATATCGAATGAAGAGAGTATAATGAAATTTTCCTTGAAAAATACATTCACTGTGAGCATCGAGTGGATATATATAGGAAATTTCTGAGTCTAAAGAAAAAGGATGAAGAAAATGTTTCAATGAATGAGGCTTTCTTTACATGGAAAACATGGCATGCTGCAGAATATATATGTAACCCATAGAGTAAGATTGATCGATTATTTGATGGGTTAAAACCATTTCCCTATCAAATGTTAGTCTCACAACCTATATCATCGTACAAAAATATTTTTTCATGTTATATCGAGACAAAAAAGGAATCCAATATAACTTACGACTTTAACGAAATGATATATAAGAAGAGTTAATATGAACACAATATCAATGGAAATAATGGGATGAATGGAAATGTTTAATTTCCATCCTATAGTATATGTTGGATGAAAAAACCTGGTACATCCATTAAGGTAATGTGAGTTTATTACAAGTGTGGTGATAAATTCAAACAATGTTGTTATTGGAAGGTAATAAAAGAGGATGTCTATGTGGAATGATACTATATATGAGAGATGGGGAATTTTGAAAATTAATGTCATAATAATAAGGTAAATTTACCTCAATAAAGGCCAATTGAGAAATGCCAATCTTATGCGATCACGCCTAGAGAGGTTGAATCTCCAAATGACTTGGTGGAAGGTACTTTAATAATTTACTCTACTTTAGCCAATGCTTTATTTGATTCTAGTTCAGCACATTATTTCATATCTTCCAAATTTTACTAGAAAATTAGATACTTAAAATATGTCTTAATAAAGGATTTTTCAGTCAATGACCATAAGTGAAGTAACATAAACATAATGTTTTTTTAATCTATGACAATAATGGCTTATAAATGTTCTTTATCTGGTGATCTCATTTTCATACCAATGATTGAATTTGATATTATCCAAGGTATGGATTGAAATTCCAAACATTAAACAAAAATTTATTATAAAAAGAAGGAGGTTATAATTTTTTATGAAGATAAGGAATACCATATTGTTAGTGTAGAAACATAACCATATGATTCTCATATAGATCCACCCCTTTAGATCTGCTAAATTCAATTATTGGTGAGTATGAGAGTGAAAAAACTATGTGTGATGATTGGAATGATCAAATATGGGACATACCTATTGAACAAGAATATGTTGATGTTTTTCTAAATTATTTACATGTACATCCTCTAGAAAAAAAATTGATTTTTACATTGATTTAATTCATGGTTAATGCCCATATTAAAGACCCCTTATAGAATGAAAACTTTGTTATTAGTTGAACTAATGAAATAGCTACAGTAATTGAGTAATAAAGGATTTATTCGCCCCTAATATTTCATCATGGGGAGCTCCTGCTATTTTTGTTTAGAAGAAAGATGGATCTATGCGGTTGTGCATTGACTACATGGAGATAAATGATATAACAATAAACAATAATTATCCCCTACCAAGAATTTATGGTTTATTGAATCAACAACATGGAGCTCAATATTTTTCAAAGATTGACTTTTGGTCTTTATATCATCAGTTGTGTGTGAAGGAGGAAGGCATTCTGAAGAAAATATTTCACACTAGGTATGGGCATTAAATTTTTATAGTATTTCTTTTTGAACTAACTAATTCACCTTCTATTTTTATTGTTCTAATGAATAGTGCCTTCAAAGAATATCTTGATGAAATTATAGTGGTATTTATTTATGATATATTGGTATACGAAAAAATCTACGAAGATCATGAAAAACACTCTTGTAATATTCTAATGTCTCATTGATGAAATGAATTATAAGGGATGATTTGAAAGTGTGATTTATAGTTTCCTGAGATTTATTTTTTTGACCCTATTGTATCTAAGGGGGAAAATTTTTGTTTATACTTATAATAGAATAGAATTTAATGAATGGCCAACCCCACTGATTATAACTGAGGTACACATTTTTATTTTGTTTAGCTAGTTATCATCGGAGTTTCTTCTAGAATTTTTCTAGATTGGCTAACCCAGTAACCAAGATCAAATGTAAATGGGTTAATTTTTTAAAAAATAGATTTTAAAGTTTTTTTTGAATAACTGAAGAAAGAATAGTCAATTATCAAATATTGAATCTACCGTTTGGGAATGATGGGTATGATATTTTTATGGTTTCTTCATAGAAATTAATTAGTTTTGTTCTTATAAAAAATGATAGATTTATTTATTATGCATCAGGGAAACTAATGATTAAGGATCAAAAAAATAATTCTCATGAACTTGAGTTAGCACCTGTAATATTTTCTTTGATGGTATTGAGTTACTATCTCTATGGATAAAATATGAGATATATATTAATCACAAGAGTTTGAAGTATATTTCGTTAAAGAATGAACTCAACATGAAGAAAATATGATTTCTTGAATTACTCAAGGTTGATGAATTCATAATACACTATAATCTAGGGAAATAAAATAAGGTGTCAGATTCTTTGATCAGAAAGGATCATGGAGTTTTGAACAAGATGAGAGTTGATAGGGATCCTATGTTCATGGATCTAATAAAGATGGATAAGGGAATAATTTTGGAAGGAGATAAATTTATACTATTTCAAATGATTGAAAACACATCTTTACTATAAAGGATTAAATGTTCTACGAATTATTATGACGATTTTAGAAATAAAAATAATGTTATGAATGATGGGATATTGATTGACTTGGTAAGTGACTATGGATTTTGATATTTGAAAGGGGGATTTATGTTCTCAATATACCTGGTCTAAAAAGAGAATTGTTAGATGATGATCATAGATCCAATTTCTATATACACCCTGGTAACAAAAATATGTATATATATTTCAAGGAACATTCTTTATTGGACAACATGAATAGGGAGATTGCTGATTATGAATTAAGATGTATGGTTTGTCAACAAGTTAAGGCTATAAGACACCATCCTGGATGAGTCATGGAACCAATTCCCATACCTGAGTGGAAATGGGATGATATTACAATGAATTTTTCATGGGAGTACAAAATAATCATAGAAGGAATGATGCAATATTGGTCGTTGTTGAAAATCGTACCAAGTTAGACCATTTTCATGATTTAAGATAAGATTTACATGTTGAATGTATAACAAGACAATATATTAATGACCTTGAAAGACTTTATAGTTTACCCCTATAGATTTTTTCTGACACTAATCTCCCTTTTACAACAAGATTCTGGAAAAGACTTCAGAAGTCTGTGGATACTGATCTTCTTTTGAGCACTGCCTACCAGCCTCAAACTGATGGACATTCATAATGGAAAATTTATACCATAGAATACATGTTAAGATATTTCTCACATGCCATTCATGGTTTGTGGGAGTAGTATGTACATATGGTATAATTGTCCTATAAAAATATCTTAAATTCAAGTATTCTTATGGCACCATATGATGTGTTATATAAAAGGGGATGTCACACACCAACTTGTTAGGGTAATGTTGGTGAAAGAAAACTCATAGTCCCAGAAAGTTTTGAGGAAACAATTGAAAAGGTGAAGTTTATTCAAACCCATATCAATGCTACTCAAAGTAGGAAAAATAGTTATTCCAATTACCGAAAGAAATATTTGGAATTTCAACTAGGAAATTAGTTTTTCATGATAGTATCTCCATGGAAGGGTGTTTTACAATTCATTAAGAAGTTTATACTGACTCCTAGGTACATCAGATATTTTGAAATTCTAGAATAAATTGGAGTTGTAGCTTACTGTTTGGAAATTCCACCAGGTCTCTCCAAAGATCGTGATGTTTTCTAGGAATCACTATTGAAAAAATACATGCCTGACCCACTGAATGTACTCACCAATGATGAAATAGAACTGGAACCAGATATATCTTATTGCGATGATCCTATTAGAATTTTTGATACTAAAGAAAAAATGTTGGGAAACCAGAAGACTAAGCTGTTAATTTTTTTTGGAGAAACAATAAAATTGAAGAGGCTATATGGGAACTAGAGGAAATTTTAATGATGAACCACCCAAATAATTTTATACTGTAATATTCTAGAAATTTATGGGAAGAAATTGTTTGATTAGGGGATAATTTTTCACCCCATGCTACCATGGTTCTCTTCAATTTGAATAATACAATAGCTTTCATTGTACTCAACATCGAGTTCTAGCACATCCCGACCATGGGGTGCATCGATCCTCTTCTTCAAGAAGAAGGACGAGTAAATGAGAATTTAAATCAATTATCGTGAACGTAACAAAATCATTATAGAGACCAAGTATTCTCTACCATAGATCGATGACTTGATTGATCAGCTACATGGAGAACAATACTTCTTCGAGGTGGACTTGCGGTTGGGATATTATCAAGTAAGGGTGAAGAAGGAAGATATCCCCAAGACTGTTTTTCGCACAAGATACGGGCACTATGAATCCATATTAATGCCTCTCGGACTCACTAATTCTCTCACAATCATCATGGAATTGATGAATAAAGTCTTTAGAGATTTCCTAGACCAATTTTTGGTAGTCTTTATAGATGGTATTCTAGTATAATTCAAAACATAGTAGGATCATGAGGAGCATTTAAGAACTGTAGTAGAGATATTGCGCAAGGAGAATCTCCATGCAATGTACAGAAAGTGTGAGTTCTGGTTGAAGGAGGACTCATTCCTGGGCCATATCATTACAAGTAAAGTGATATATGTGGATCCCTCCTTAAAAGATGCAATTGAGGGATGGATAAGTCCAACATTGGTAACAGATATATGTAGTTTCACGGGGTTAGCTAGATATTATTGACGATTTGTGAGAAATTTCTCACAATTGTCCAACCCTCATTCTATGATAACACGAAAGGTAGTAAAGATTGATTGTAGTTATGAATGAGAAGAAATATTCAAGGAGTTGAAAAGGTAGCTTATTACTACGCCCGTTCTCACTTTATCCAAAAGTGGGGAACCTTTTGTGGTATTAAGTGATGCTTCGAAGAAGGTATTAGGACGTGTGATGATGCAGAATGATAAAGTGATATCCAATCCCTCAATGTAGTTGAAACTCCATGAGCAAAACTAGCCAACATATGATCCGAAGTTGGCGGTGGTAATATTTACCTTGAAAATCTAGCGGCATTATCTCTATGGGGAGAAATGTAAGATATATACTGACCACAAGAGTCTTAAATAAATATTCACACAGAAAGAGCTTAATAAACGCCAAAGAAGATGGATAGAGCTCATCAAGGATTATGATTGTTCAATACATTACCATCGTGGGAAAGCAAACAAGGTGGCAGATTCCCTTAGTAGAATGGACCCTACGATTCTATCAATGATGATAATTCAGAAGGATCCAATCTTCTTAGTCTTGATGAATATGGACATGGGAATCATAAAGAAGGGAATATCATAAATCAGTTAACAAATGATTTCTCGACTGTCTCTTTTGTAAAGATTAATGGATGCTCACAAGGATGATGTAGGAATTCAAAAAAAGTACAAGCTTTTGAAAAGGGGAAATCCTCAGAGTTTAATGTTAATGAAGAAGGAATTGTGCAATTTGGGAGAAGACTATGTGTTCCATCAATTCTAGGGATGAAGAATGAACTTTTGGATGATTCACATAGTTCAAATTTCTCTATTCACCCAGGGAGCACAAATATGTATTGAGATATACGAGAAAACTTTTGGTGGGATAATATGAATAAGGAGATCGATGTATATACATAAAAGTGCCTGGTGTGCCTACAAGTTAAGGTAAAGAGGCAGATGTCTAATGGTATGATGCAACCTTTACAATACCAGAATGGAATTGGGAGAAAATCACCATGGACAGTGCCACAGGACTTCTGAGGACATCCAAAGGCAGCAATCTAATCTGGGTTGTGGTGGAACATTTACAAAGTCATCACACTTAATTTTTATTTAGGAGGATTTCTCATTGGATCAACTGGCACAGATATATATCATGGAAGTGGTAAGTCTGTATGGAGTACCACTATCTATTTTGTCTGACTAAGATCCACGATACACCTCTATGTTTTAGAATAGTCTTTAAAAAGCTCTGGAAACAGAACCGAACATCAGTACAAACTTTCATCCTCAAAATGATGGCCAATATGAGTGGATAATCCAAACACATGAGGACATTTTGAGTTAATGCTCAATGGACTTTAAAGGAGAATGAGATCAACATCTTCCTCTGGTTGATTACTCTTATAATAACAGTTTCCACATGAGCAACCAAATGGAACCTTATGAATCCCTGTATGGGAAAAGGTGCAGAACACCGACATGATGGGATGAGGTCGGTGAACGTAAGCTGTTAGGACCCAAAATTGTCGAAGAAATGGTGGGGTAGGTGAAAACAATTAAACACCATATCAAGGAAGCCCAATGTCGATAGGAGAGTTATGATGATAAATGGCGATGAGACCTTGAGTTTAAGGTTGGAGACATGGTTTTTTTACGCATATCTTTGTGGAAGAAGGACGTGAGCTTTGGAAATAATGGGAAGTTAAGTACAAGTTACATTGGCCCCTTCTAGATTCTTGATCATGTCGGGGTTATGGCCTATCGACTAGAACTTCCACCTACCATGGCCAATGTACATGATGATTTTCATGTATCCCTCTTAAAGAAGTACATATCGAAAATTTCACATGTACTATCTTCTGAGGTGGTACTGTTGGAGGATGATCTTTCTTATGAGGAGAAACTAGTGACGTTCTTAGATCATAGTGAAAAAGTTCTATAAAATAAGACAATGTCGCTCATCAAGGTGTCGTGGAGGAACCACATGTTTGAAGAAGCGACATGGGAATCGTAGGAAATGATGAAGCTGATTTACCCACATCTGTTATAGTGTGGGAAAACGATATTTCAATGGAGAAATTTCTTAAGGGGGGAATATTGTAACGAGCCAATGTTTCAGTAATGAATATCCCAGATGATATAATTAAATGTCTCTTTATCTAAATTTGTATATAAAATGTCAACTTATTTGGTTTTATGTTATGAATTTTTACCGTTGCAAATATAGACGTTGAACAGTGATCACATTATTAGTATAAATATACTAATTTAATAAATCCAAACTACTCAGTCAAATGAAGGGATGTCCTCATCCAGTAGAATTGCTCCATACAAAGCACATTTGTCAGTGCTCAGAAAAGGGGTGGGGTCGTTAGATTTCAATCATTACCAAGCCCAAGAAGAGCTTCATCATTTAAATCTAGAACGGATCCGTCTACCGGAAAAGTGGAAGTTGATAAGGATTACCACTCAAGCGATGTAATCCGAGCCACCCCAACAGTCTGTCACCATCACACACCTTTCCCTTAGGTATTATGCGGCTGTTTTAAGGGGTTATGTAACAAAGCGCTAGTACTATGTTCATGTATATTATGATTTTTATATAATAATGAATATACCTTCTTGTCATTATTGAAACTTTGTAAAGTGTTTTTTAGGACGAGTAGTATTATTTTAGTTAACATTTAGATAAGAAATCAATTTTTATGAATTAATGGATTTTAGAATTAAATAATATATTAATAAAATATTATTTGTATTTTTATGATAAATTTTATTAAATATAAATGATTTTATAATTTTATGAATGTAATTGTTATTTTTATTAAGGATTGAAAACCATTTTTGTCAAAACCGGTGAATTTTCGATAAATATTGGTTTTTATTTTAAAGGTGGCAATTATAATATTTAGAAAATTATTTAGATTAAATAAATGTTATTTCAGGAATCAGGACATCGAAATTATCCAACGTTTATTTTTTCATAATTTTCTGAGACATACATATTTTTGGGTAAAAAATAAATACCGTTTAAATATATAATGTGTTTTATGACATCATAATAACCCAATAGTGATGTTAAAAAATTACTATAAGCTTTATTTTCGGCCAATATATGTTTTTCCATTAAAATAATGTTATTTTTGTTTTGTTAGACTTATTTTACCAAGAATTAATGTACCCCTCAAGACTTATTAAACATCTTTTGTTTTTAAATTATTTTCCATGGGAGTGTGACTCACCTCCACATAAGAAAACCCATTATTTTAAGAAGTTATGAATTTGGACATATAAAATATTTTTTCCCTCTCCCCTTTTCCAAAAATCAGGGGCAAAAACCATGTGATTATTTGTGGTTTAGATTATTTTAATGTTAGGGGTCCCAAACCTAAATAATAAAGAATTCACTCAGCTTTCCTATATAAACCCACCCATGTTCCAACTTCATCCTCTCTCAAAACCATTGGAGTTAGTCCATCCTCTTCCATACTCTCTCTAGAATCCTCCCAATGTTTTCAAGCTCCCATGAATCCTCTCTCAACCCTCCCTCAAGCCTTTGGAAGCACACATCCAAGTAAGGGTTTTTCTTGCTTTCACTTTTTTTGTCCAATTTTCTTAATATTGTTATGCCCTTTTAATATCAATTATAAATGCTTGGGTATGGTTTCAAAGAACCCCCATACATCCCTCTTATTGTTTGAATGATGGGAGTCCCCTTTTTATCTCACTAAATGCCTCCCATGTACACATGTTACTATGTCGAAATTCCGAAAGGAACTTATCCCTCCTCATTTACATTCAAGCAATACTTTTGTATCATGAATCAAAATTCCATTACAATTATTGGGACATGAATCTATATGACCCCCTTACTGTCCATTTCATTTAGCTATGATGAGGAAACCCTTTCTCTCTCATCAACCTTTTATTATGAATTCTTATATCACACTGTTATGCAACAAAAATTACTACAATTTTCTAATCCAATGCCATTGTGTTGTGAAGACCATGACCATTATTCTATCAAGGGTATTCACCTTCATGCACATTTAAATTGATTATAATGTTTTATTCCACATTCCTTTATCATGGAATAAATGATTATGTTTTATGAATCCATGTTTTATGATCCATGTGGTACACTTATGAATGAAATGAAATGTTTAAGAAAGGTTCACCCTTATAGTGCGCCAATGCATTGGGTAATGTATAGTATCATGATACGTCATGTGTAATGAGTGTTGAATCATGCTAATTTAAGTGAAAAGAGTGTTGACTCGTGCTTCATGTGCAATGAGTATTTACTCATGCTTTATGTTCAATGGGCCTTGGATCATGCTAATTCCATGTTAAGTGTTGTCGCACATTTCCATGTTATGATTATCATGATTTATCATACCTTTATGTCCATGTTTCTACTGTTCTCTATTGATATTCCTATTTTATAACATGTATTTTACTCCTCATGTATTCCATGTTTATTCTTTTACTGGGCTTTATAGCTTACCCTTTTCTTATGCATGTCCTCAGGTTACCCCACACAATGCTAAGTATGAGGGAATGTAGTGGTCATGTAAAGGAAGTATTCAATAAAGATTTGTTTTTCATGTTTTAAGTTGTTATGTATTGATACTAAGCCCCAAAGTCACTAGACCTCTCGATCATTCATGTTGTATCAAGTGAATAGTTTCTGTAATAAATAATTTTAAATTTGTAATAATAGAATGGTTTTCATACCCAAACTTATACCCAAGTTAAACAGTCCGACTCCAACTCGCGAGCCCAAGCACAACCCATTCTATAAAAAGAAGTAAAGACAATCATCTCGATAATATCGACAAAATGTCAAGACTCATCTCACATAGATATACATATTTTTTATAGTGATAGAGATGATCAGATGTAGTCATAGATTCATCTGAGTTGTCAGACCCACACACGATACATGACCTGCTAAGCTGTTAGACCCACACAGGATACATGATCAGCTATTCTGTCAGACCCACACATGATCCAATAATAGAAGTTAGAACTATCGAACCCATAGAGGATTTTGGTATAGATGTCATCACTATCTAACCCATGGAGGATTCTGGTACACAAGTCATCACTGTCGAACCCACGGAAGATTCTGGTACATGAATCATCACTGTCGAACCCACTGAGGATCATGGTATAGTATCGTCACAGCCAGCCCGAGGGTTCCCGCACACCGCTCACATGATTCCTGTAGGGTCCACTCCTCGAGCCATTTTTTGATACATAAACTACCACTATGTCTTGATTTGATTTTTCCCATAGTTTTATCTCATCATATAGAACCCAATGTGACAGACAACGCGTTAATCAGACGCTCGGTCTGAGAGTTATTGGCATCTCTGTTCCTGGGATCTGGATGGTTTTTAGGCTCAAACCAACCTGAACATACCCCAAATACATCCTAAAATCTAGTGTATTATTCCAAAACAATTGTTTCGCTCAATGAATTCCATCTCCACAGACGATTCGTCGATCGGACACCTATAGCCAAAGATGCAGGCTAAAAGATGTAAATGGCTATACCGAGTTTGGGACCGGTCGGACCGACCAGACCCTACCTGATCCGAACCGTAGTCTAACCTGGTCCACGGGTGTGTCCTAACCTGAGTGGATGGAATGAAACAAAGGAGAGGCCCGACCCAAAGGGGAGCCCGACTAGAAGGCACGACCCAGCTGTGGGCGGCCCTGCCCGACCGAGGGCGGCCCGGCTATGGGCGGCCCATCCAACGGTGACCAACCGGTTAGCATGCATGGACTAACCGACCACGGTGCGGGAGGGGGTTCCACGCCCCTGTATCCAATCCAAACTAGCACTGGGCACTGGTTCTGTTTAGCGCACATCAGTTGCCAGAAGAACCAGCCGCCCTTGTCTCCTTCCCTGCAGCACGACGATGCTACAGTTCAGCTAGCCTCTATGCAGTGCGATGATGCCATTCCTCCACTGTCATGGCCCGGCCTTTCCACGGAATCCAGTTCCACCACGCGGAATGATGGTGCAACACTTATTGTCTGACCGCTGCGGACCTCCTGGCTTTGGCTCTTCCTTTCGGCATAGTGCTACGGCACTGTTCCCCTCCGGCACCGCCGCATAACGCCAGGCCACAGCTCGGTTTTTTTGTGTGGCACGGAGGTGTCGTGCCCTTGCGGCGACCTAGAGGACTTGTGCCATAATATTTATTCGTAGTCGACTCGTTTCGGGTCTCCGCGTGTCCCGCCTCTGTCGTCATCAATAAATATCCAAAAAAATGGGGAGGGTTGTTCAGTGTTTTTGCAGTATGAACCCTTCTCCTTATGATGATATCATTTGGCACATCATTACACAAATTTAATAACATAGAAAAAAGGGTAATTTCATTCATAAAGATAACCCCAACCTTGTAATCGTTTATCGGTTTACATAGTCGTGGAAGGACGACGTCGTTCCGTTGACGTTAGGAGGAGATGATGACGTTGTTAGTGATGTTCTTCGTGGGTGGTGTCTTCCGTTTCTACCCTAATTGGATAGGTAGAAGAAGGTATCATCTTTCATTGGTTTAGATATGAATTCTTCATTGAAAGGATTTCTTTTTCTTTGGAGAGGACATTGTTCTTCGTTTGAGAGGATGCTCACTCTCTATTTCTCCAAGGTTGCACCAAAGTATTATGTTCCAACTGAAAATAATAAAGGTGGAGTCTATTATTTTTTTCCACAATAACACATATGAGTTGTGTTTAATTAAATTAAACAACTAATTAAATTAAATTCGGTGGATGAACTCAACTGTTTTCAAAAGATAATTAATTTAGGAATTAATTATCTCTTAGGTGTGTTGGCATCATTAAGGGGTAAATCAAGACTTTCCCCCATTAATGGGGAACTCAGTGTTAAAGGGGGTTTAAGGGGGTTTGAGCTCACGTGGGCCCTACAACATAATATTCTCCCATGGGAGGTTATGTGTGGGCGGTCCCCACCTCCAAACACCCCTTGGAAGATTAAATGAACACTCAAAATAAAAATATGCTAGACATATTTTTATTTAATTTATTTTTGAAACCCCAAAAAAATTAACTTAAAACCTCAATAAAAATCTACTGCAGAGAAGGTCTCCTTGAGAAAATACCAGCGCTGCGAGTTCAACTGTGCCCTCAGATTTCAATTCCAAGAATTGGTTCAGTTTTTATAAAATCCCGAACGTATGTTTAATGAAGGTACCTGAAAAAAGATTGTAAAACTATTTTCAGTCTCCCTCAAACCATGCAGGCCGAGGATAGGCTCTGCCTAGGTGAAATACTCCATAAAAATACCAATGGAACTCTCGGATTTTCAATCTGAGTTACCCTTTAGATTTTATGAAAATTACAATAAAATAATTATTACATAATTATTTTATTTGTGACCAAAAACTATCTCTCTCTGGTGGCCCTCTCAATCCCAAATAAGTATCTACTTAATGAAATCATACCCATATGAGTTCAAAGGTGGTCTCATATTTATAATCCTAGTTACAATTTGTGAGTTATAAGCATTTGAAAAATAAAATTACTTTATTTAGTTATTTTATTTACGGTTATTTCATTTTAGTGTTTTCTCACAGGAGCCCCGTGCTGAATAAACATAAGTCACAACTAGGGTAAATTCACCATCCTAAGCGCAATAATGGCCTCAGATTTCTGTTCTATGTAATCCTTTAAGAGTTTTTCTAATTTTTAGGTTAACTACATATGCACGTTAATTAAAGTATAAAACAAATTCGAATAATCATTCTGGGCACTCTAGGTCTCGGAATCGCGCGCCGTCAAAAACTGCGGACTTGTAAAAATCCAAAATATTTATGAAAAAAAATTCCACAGAATATTTGGGTCTTTATAATCTCCCCACCTCACGGTTTTTACGTCCCCATAATCTACAACTTGATCTAAGGGAACAAATGGGGACATAGAGCATGAATCTGAGTCTCCCACTCCTAGGTGCTCTCCAGGAGGTTTCCGCATGGCTAATGAACGCTCACTAGAGGTATCGACCAACCACGTAGGACCCACTTCTGTCGATCCTCAAAATCTACTTGAACCTCCATGAAAGTCGCCTTGTCATCAATGTCCACCTCGCAATGTCCGATGATGTGGGAAGGGTCTTGCACGTTTCTCCTCAACTATGATTCATGGAAGACGTCGTGCACCTAGTGCAACTGTGGTGGAAGAGCTAAGAAGTAAGCCACGTCGCCTACTCTACTGAGGACCTGGAAAGGTCTGAGAATCATGGGGATATCTTGCCGCCTAGGCCAGAACTCTGTAAAACATGTCGAGGTGAGACTTGTAGAAAGATGCGGTCGCCATCCTAGAAATATAGAGGTCTATGCCTTCTGGATGTATTTGGAAGACCCATCATGAATTCCGTGGATATTACATCCATCTTCCACATTTTGACCCCTAAAGGATGAACCAAGAATGCTGGTACCTGATGCTCTTCCTTCACTTGCTGAAAAGTGATGCATCGAGAGACAAATTCCGCTACTTCCTTTTTCATACCTGGCCACAAGTGCTGTCATCGAAGGTCCTAGTACATATTCACAACTCCTGGGTGTAAAACTAAAGGAGATGCATGGAACTCCCTCAACACTTCCTTTTGAAATGAAACTGGTACCATAGTACGTTCTCTGAAGAGTATGACATGCTCCCCACCTTCAGAAAATCCATCAGGTGCCTACCATGTGGATATCTGAGCACGTTGTGTTTCACAATCAATTTCATCATGATGCACCTCCTATACTCGCTGAAGAAGTAGTGGAGTGACTGTAAGAGAGTAAAGGAAGGCTACTCCATCTCTATCCACAAAGGATATCTGCAACGTGGACAACTACTCTATCGCCTCTCCTAGCAGCTAAATGCATGATATCTTTCTGAGATCATCTGCTACAATGTTCCCCTTTCCAGGAGTATATAGTATCTCAATGTCATTGTCCTGGAGGAACTCGGGCCATCATCATTGTCTCAGGTTCAGGTCCTTCAAAGAGAAGATGTACTTGAGACTCTGGTGTTCAGAGAAGACTGTAATAAGTTTTCCCATAATATAGTTTCACCACATCATCAAGGTGAAGACCACTACTACTAACTCCAGGTCATGGGTAGTGTTGTTCTGCTCATGATGTCTGAACATCTGAGATCCATATCCGATAACTACTTTCTTCCGGCATCAGGACACACCCATGTCTGGTCCCTGATGCATCATGGTATACTACATACCATACTGCCTCCTCTGGTATCCTCAAGATGGTATGAATATTAACCTTTGTCTTAGCACTTAAAAGATCTACTAGCATATCTCTGACCACACAAAGTTTTATCCATTATTCGTTAATTATGAAAGTGGTGCAACAACTCTAGAGACGTCTGACACAATGGTTAGTCTATCCGACTCATGAGTGATCGACTGCACTCTCTTAAGCATGATTCTATCCTATGCTTCCTGGGTTTTCCTTTTCGTTGACCAAGGAAAACCCCATCCCAACATTTTAGACAAACCACAACCTTTTTTCCTAATAAATTCAATCTATGTATGAACTGTGGTAGCCCAGTCCATACCCAAAATAACGTCATAAGGCCTCGACGCTTCCACCAAGAGGTTCCAACAGAAACTCTCACCTCTAGGGTCAGATCACACATTTGGTGTATGTGTGATTATAGAGTATCCTCCCAAAGGTATCTCTAGACGTGAGGGTCAAGTCGATGGTTTAACTGGAAACTCTAGGTCTGGGACAAGATTCGTGGAAGGATGGAATGACCGGTACCTATGTCTATTGATACAATAGCTAGTATTAGACACATAACGTAAGTCAAATCATTCCTAGAGCCCTTGGGTCACACTCCTTAACCACATGAAACTACTCTCTTCCTCTTCCCTCTATCTCTTTGAGCCTAGTTGGGACTACAAAGGTTGGTGGTTGTAACGTGACGAAATGTTCCCCACCTCATTCTATTGTCCTAGCTCTGCTTCCATTTCTGCTACCCTGCAGATTCACATGACCATTACACTTACTCTTCTTGAAACATCTCAAATGCCCAAGTCTCAAAGACTAGTTATATTTCTATGCTTCCCACTGCAAACATACATTGGAAATATTCACTCCGCCAAAGAACATCCAACCACAAAGGTTCTCTCTAGCACCCTAAAATAAGTAGGAGTGCATAGCGGAAAAAGTGTTGGCTCAGATGTACTTAACCACACCTCTCTCAAAGATCTGTTCTATATAGAACTATTCACATCGTATTAATGGAGTACTAGGAGGGGCCGGTACTCCTCGATGAATACTCAACTACCGACATGTTATCCTTTCTAAACTGCATATGCTCTAGAAAACTCCCATCCACCTCCTCAAGTCAGTCTTCAGCCGCCTGTGGTTCTGGATCGCCTAGTAAATTGAGGGATATTTGGTGCTGAATCACATGTAAGGCACTAAGAATACAAGTTTCCTCTACCAGTATCACCGGTAGTGTCTTCCTACCAACAGGCTGGGATATAGTTGACAGAACGCCTGAAGGAACCATCCCAGAAAACTGTATAAGTACCGAAACCTCACCACTATGAGGATAATCCTCATGGTCACTCACTAAAAAAAATTTGTAGCTACTATCAACTTGTGCTCTAATAGTGTCTCAACTAGGAGGAAAAATCCAATTATCACCGACATCCATTCCTCTTCTTCTTGGGAATCTATCTCACCTCAAAACCTCGGAGGCCTCTACCACTGGAACTCTTAAAATGTGCTAAGTTGGAATGCACTGTCTGCTAGTGTGGCTGGTGGTATCCTCTTCACAATGGGTGGTGCTGCTACTCGTACACCACACGAAGGTTCAAACATAGAAAGATGGCCCTAAAATGAAGCCTTGTTGCTCAGTGCGATATCATCGTGTACTCTCTCGGAACCCTAGCTGGCTGTCTATGCAGTGGCATCCTGATTAGAGACAGGTGTGCCAGAGTCAATAATTATACCTGGTGAGCTGACTCAAAGAATTTTTTTGAAAATAAACACAAAATCAGTGTTTTCGTGCACTAAGTCAGATATCAGAAGTCAAGGTCTTGGTGTATGGATATGTCGGTCGCTGCACCAACATTGGACTCCCGGAACTGAAAACCACACTAGATACCCATAACACTATTGATTAACAGTAACAAAGATTAGAGTCCAATGATATGCGCTAGAATTGACTCATCTGATAACAATTTTTTAGGACATGTCCCCCGTGGCACGTATCTTGACTACCCCAGGCCCGCCATCTAGAGACCAGGGGCTAGCGACTAACAGCAAAGGTGTTAAACACCAAACTGGGAAGACATTTCCTTTTTAACATTAATCAAAAACAACATAGTATGCAACTTGATGTAAAAAACTATGTGAAACTGTATACAAAAGATGGTGCAAATGGAAAAGGGCGTAGAAATACAAGCCCAATATTAATATACAATACAACTGAAAAGCTTGTACAACTACAGTAAAGAAAAATAGTAACTACTAAGTTGTCCTCTGGGATTCCAACCTAAAGGGTTGTTAAGGATGGCCTCTTCAGCACCCCAAGTCCGTACACCCACTCCATGTAGGTCTCACCATGTTGTCCACCACCGGGTTCCATCCAGCTCTACAACTCACTATCTCAATCACTGCAGTCTGTCGATTGCATAGAACACAACAAGGTGAGGTCAAAGCCCGTTTAGGGGTGAGTATAACAGTACTCAATAGGGGTCCCCGAGACCCCCAAATGGCTCTGATAATCCACTAAGTATAAAAACATAAGAATGATACAATCACGAAGTATCAACTAACTCTACATATGTATATACCCATATATATACCGAAGTTACATAGTCCGACTCCAACTGTCAAGCCCAAGAACAACCCATTCCAAAATTGATGTAAAGTCAATCAACTCGATAATATCAACTAAAAGTCATGACTCATCTCACATAGGTATACACATATTGTAGAGTGATAGAGATGATCAGATTTGGTCACTGATTCATCTAAACTGTCAGGTCCACATAGGATATAGGACCAGCTAAGCTGTCGGACCCACATAGGATACATGATCAGTAATTCTGTAGGACCCACACAGGATCCAGGAATAGAAGATAGAACTGTCGAAACCATGAAGGATTATGGTACAGAAGTCATTACTATCTAACCAACGGATGATTCCGATACAGAATTCATCACTATCGAACCCAGTGAGGATTCTGGTACAGAAGTTATCACTGTCGAACCCATTGAAGATCTTTGTACAATATCATCGCATCCATCCCTATGGTTCCCGCAAATAGCACGTTCGATTCTGGGAGGGTATGATTCTCAAGCCAATTGTCGATAAATCAACAAACACAATGTCACGAGTTGATGTATCCCATAGTTCTTTCATATCAAAAGGAAACCAATGTGACAGACATCGTATCAATCAGTCATTCAGTCTGAGAGTTATTGGAATTTCCATTCCAGGGGCCCGGTTGGTTTTTAGGCTCAAACCAACCCGACCGTACACCAACTACAAAAAAACCTCAATTGGATTATTCCAAAATAATACTCTCGCTCCAATAATTATATCACCATAGATGGTTCGTCGATCAGTCACTCGTAGGCCAAGATGTGGGCTAAAGGTGTAAATGGCCATAGTAGGTCAAGGTCCGGTCTGACCCAGTCGGACCGACCGGGCCCGACCCGATCCGAACCGGGGTCTGACCCTGTCCGCGGGTGCAGTCCAACCTGATTGGTCCACTCGGACCGAGTGGACGGACCATAACAAAGGAAAGGACTGACCCAATGGTGCGGCCCGGCCCGAAGGCGAGCCCGGCACGTGGGCGGCCTGAACTGTGTAGGGCCAGCCAAGGTTGGCCCAGTCCGTCGAAGGCCTAGAAATGTGTGGGTTATCCAGTGAGCGGCCCGATAGAGGGTGGCCCGGTCGTGGGCGGCAAGACCAAGGGTGGCCCGACTGGCTAGCCAGAGTGGCCCAGCTGGCCACGCTACGAGAGGGGGTGTCGCACCCCCCGTTTCTGATCTGAACCTGTGTTGGGCGCCAGTTCTATTTAGCAACCACCGTCTACTTGAAAAACCATTAACCCTTGTCTACTCCACCGCATCGCCACGATGTCATAGTTCGGTTGGCCTCTGCGCAGTGCGACGACGTCGCACCTCCTCAGCCACGGCCTGGCCTAGCCGCGACATCCAGCTCCACCACGCGGCGTGACGATGCCGCGCTTCTCATCTGACCATTGTGACCCTCCTGGACACGACTCTTACTTCCGGCATGGTGTGATTGCATCACCCCCCTCTGACACCGATATGCCCTGCCTGGCCGAGAATCAGTTCTATGTGCTGCATTGCAGTGTCGCACCGTTGTGGTGACCCGGGGGCCTTGCACTGCTGGATTTCTTCACATCCAGCTTATTTCTGGTCGCTGTGTGTACTTATTCTTCATCATCAATCAAGAACCAACAAAATGGGGAGGGTTGGGTCATGTTCCTGTGGTCCGAATCCTGCTTGTTTTGATGATATCATTTGGAACACCCTTCCACAAATTTAACGATGTAGAACAGAGGTTAAATTCATACATAAAGATAACCCTTAACTTGTAATATTTGGTCGAATGAAGTAGTCATGGAAAGATGGCATCTTTCTGTTGATGTCGGGAGGATATAACATTGTCATTGGCAATTTTCTTTGCGGGAAGCGTCTACCCTTTTGAGCGCTAGTTGGACTGGGAGAAGACGACATCATCGTTTCTCTGTGGAGATAGGCATTCATCATTGAGAGGATATCGTTCTTCATTGAAGAGTATATCATTCTTCATTGGAGATGATTCTCTCTCTCTATTTCTCCAAGGCTCCACCAACATATTATGTGCCAACCAAACAATATAGAGGAGGAGTCTATTATTTGTTGGCACAAAAACACACAAGAGTTGTGTTTAATTAAATTAAACAACAACATAAATTAAATGGGGTGAACGAATTCAAAAGTATTCAAAAGATAATTATTCGTGGCATTATTTATCTCTTAGGTGTGTTGGCATAATTAAGGGGGAAATCAAGAGTTTCCCGAAATTAATGGGGAACTCAAAGGTTAAAGGGGTTTTAAGTGTGTATGAGCTCGTGTGGGCCTCACCCTATTATATCCACCCATGGGAGGTTATGCACGAGTTGGAGGGGGCACATCCAACCTCCCCATGGAGTATTAAACCCCCACTCATAATAAAAATATGCTAGAAATAATTTAATTTAATTTATTTTGAAACCCCAAAAAATTAACTTCTATCCTTGATAAAACGTAACTGTGGTGAAGGTCTCCTTATGAGAATATTGGCATTGCGAGTTCATCAGTGCCCCCATATTTCAATTCCGAGCACCGGTTCAAAAGATATTAGATCCCGAACGTACTCGTACAGAATGTACCTGAAAAAAAATTATGAAATTTTTTTTCACTCACCCTCAACTCGTTCCAGTAGAGGTTTGGATCTGCCTAGGTGAAATACACCCCAATGAACCCATCGGTACTCTCGTATTTTCAATTTGAGTTACTGTTTGGAAGTAATGAATTTTACAATAAAATAATTGTCATTTCATTATTTTATTTGCGACCAAAAACTAACTTTCTCTGGTGGCTCTCATCGACCCATGTTAGTATCTTCTTAAAGAAATACTACCCTCACGAGTTTAGAAGTGGTATTAGATTTTTAATAAGAGTTACCATTTGTGAGTTATAATCCTTTAAAAACTAAAATAACTTTATTTTATTATTTTATTTATGGTTATGCCATTTTCATGTTTTCTCACAGGAGGCCCGCACCGACTAAACATATGTCACGCCTAGGGTAAACCCACCATCCTAAACTCAATGGTGGCCTTAGATTTATGATCCGAGTAACCGTTTAAGAGTTATTCTACATTTTTCAGAAAACTTAATATGCACGTTAATTTAAGCTTAACAAAACATTGACAAAACATTCCAGGCACTTTGGGCCATGAAATCATGTGCTTTCAGAAACTACCATCTTGTGAAATTCCCAAGTATTTATGAAAAAAAATTCCATATAATTTCTAGGTCGTTACACCTCTACACAACCAAAAAACCTCCTCTCCCTACCCATGGAATACATTTTACACTCATATACCAATCCAAATGATATAATATAATAAAATATTTTATTCCCAATTCATCCAGATAAATAATATATATTCTGTCATGACCAAAACTACATTGAGTTATGTGTTATAGAATGGAAAAATCTGAATAAATAGGGTAATATTTCATCAAAATTTTCTCTCATTTTCCTCTTCAGTTCCTCAATTTATCTCTTCCTATTGACCACAAAACATATGATATTAATTAAATTATATGATAAAATTATATTAATTATGGTAATCTACCCTGAATATTTTATATATGACATAGTTAATTACATAATTATATTTCATCCTCAATTGATAATGACACATGATTGGTTGGTTAACTGTAGTTAACGATATATCAAACTCTATAATTATCACAAAAACAATTGTTAATTATAATGAATTATTTATAATATATATGTGAATATATATATTTATTTCTATACTTTTATTTTTAATATTAAATTTTTATATGTTTAAATAAATATATATAATTAAATGTAGGTTATCAAACATATTTTATAAAATTATTATATCAATATCTTTCATCCTTAAGAATGTGAGTTATTGAATACAATAGAATTTCTATAGTTGATAAATTTTTAAAAAAATGAACATTATTCACAGAAAAATAAATTTTCTAAATAAAATATTTTTATTATAAATTAAGATGAAATATACTGATATAAATCTAGATTTTAGGTAAGGGATTATTGAATGAAACTCCCTCTAATTTAGGTAATCATCTCAATTGAATTATAATTAATTTTAATATTTCTATAGTGTAGTTAATTTGAAAATTTACTTTAATTTAAACTATATTTTAGGGGATGTAATTTTTTATTACTTGTTGAAAAGATTTCTAATCTAATTTATATATTTTTTCATGGAGAATATAATTTTAAAAACACACGAAAGACTACTATTGAGTTGATAATTATTAAAAAAGAATAATCATTAGTGAAAATATATGATCAAACAAACACATTTGGGAACCCCAAATGATTTTATAAAAATAATATTGTTTAAAATTATTATAAATCCCATTCATTTTTAGGACTATTTAATGACTCTAATTGGGATATGTTCTCTTTCTTTTATAACACACATGATTAAGGGAATTTGATGATGTGAGTATTGGTACTAGAATATTAAATCACCATAATTCCTAATTTAATTATAAATATCTCATGAGATTATATTTATTTTACATGAACATGATACATGATGTATTTGAAGCTAAAAATTTATGATTTATGAATATATGTTTTGTGTGATCATGATGATATATTTTTTGAAAAACTATGGTTTTTAACACTATGTTTAAGGTGATTAATTAATATTAAATTTCTATATTTCATGAATTTTTTAAACTATTCCCTAATTATTATTATGTTATTGTTTGTATGATATTATAATGATTATTATGACCACAAATATAGTATTTAGGTATGTCCCATATTCAATCATATTATCACTACCCTTAATTGTATTTTAACCCATACATTTCCCTACTTTATATCCATTGGTGAATTTAAATAACATGGTGTACATGAGAGAATGAGCAGTGAAATGAATAATGAATTAAATGATGTCTTTTAATAATTTCATACATGTTATTTATGATCCTAATTACAAAAAGAGACTAGATTGTTTGATTTTGTAATGTTTTCCATTTTCAATGTTTCTATTTAAAATGATATAATATATATATAATAAAAATATGGGTTGATATATTTCCCCAGAAAGAATATTAAATAGGTAAGATATGGATGATAAGACAATTGAATTTAAAAATAAAAACATCCAAACAAAATTTTTTTAAACTTGTTAATGATGGATTCCAAAACAATCAAAATTATATAAAGATAAAAAATCATTGGCATTGTGGTGACTTAGATAATAAAGGAAAATTCATTGTATTTTAATCATTTAATAATATAAGTTAGTTGAACCAATGTGAATTTATCAATGAAACATCAATATATTTTAACTACCTGAATTAATGGTAATTGAAAAAACCAAGGATTAATGAATATTTTTCTTGACATAATTAAGGGGTATAATTTTTTTCTCATGATACATGTTTTCATCCACTGTGTTGATCTTGGAAATTATCAATGAAAATTAATAAATCTAGTGAATAAGAATAATGATTACCAGCTTCCGCAATGACCAAGTGTCCAATGAAGGTCCCAAAAATCACATCTATTTAATTATACCATGATAATTAATTGATTAAATTAAATGACACCCATTATATTTATGTAATGAAGTCAAACACTGTCATTAGCCTAATAAGGAAAACCCCGAACCGATCACCCACATAAAAAGTGATATCCCAAAGGATTGTTACCAATATCCCATGGGTGAAGAAGATAAATAAAGGAATCAATGAGGGGTAGTGGAAAGAATTGAGGGAAATATAAAATAAAGAAATCAATTGAATGGAAGTAAATTATCCCAATAGGAAATAAAATAATTGGTAAATTTAAACTAAAAACTATATAAACCTGATGATTGAAAAAATCAATGTGTTATTCCATGCATCATTAACCAAACCAAAAACCAAAAATCACTACCTAGTTATATGAACCATAATATACCATCACCTAAATCCAAAAAATAATAATTGAACTATATGCACGTGTGTAAAAAATCCATAGGTGTTCCAAATTATAAATATTCAATATGAATTTTCATTAAATAAAATATTCATTTAGTATATGATTTATGTAAAATAATAGAAAAATAGTTGATTAATAGTTTGATTTCCTTGTAAAATCATTGTCCATTTCCACATTATTTAAAAAAAATTCGTTCTAAAAGGGATGGTTTGATAATTTAAAAGTAAGGGGGAAGAGGGAGATAGTGAGAGAGTGTGTGTGAATAATCATCCAAAGCATCATTGGAAAAACATTTATGAAAACTATGGATTCAATTTTCCCATGGGATAAGCATCAAAAAAGTATATAAACATAGGTAATATCATATACATTGAAATAGAGAAAAGAATTCTCATGTAACTAATCTATATATGGCACAAAAATTATATACATTAGTTAAATAAGTTCTCATGAACTTGTCAAAACATAAGAGAATACGGGTAAATAAAAAACATGTAAGGGTTGGTGTCCTAGAACCATGTGCTTGTACTTGGATCACATGGAAATTTAATGTATTTAAATTTTAAATATCTTATTACATATTTTTCAGTGTTTTGCATGATTGTGATGTAATAATGACTTAATGTGTTTGTTGTATTGATAAGTTCATGGAAGATCCCCACTATGATGAGAAACACAAAATGATATAAAAATATTCCTAAATATATTTATATGGTTGGATGAGTTACTATGATGGAACATATAACATGCATACTGTCAAGTGTGAGTACTCATTAGAATATGATACTTCCAATCACTTAGTTCTCACTTAGTAATCTCCAAGAAAGGAGACTATCAGAACAGACCCGCCAGTAGGAATTTGAAATATTTTGGTGTCATTGGGTATTTAAACATGTGATCATGTGTAATATTCCTTAGATATTAATATTTTCATTAATATGTGGTATGAATTGCACAATTTGATTTTCTAATGAAATCTGTCATATAGATAGATGGCTGGAATTAAGGTATGTTGGGTGAGTCACATGTGGCATGTTATTAATGGATAAGTTGAGGAAGGATTTTCCCCTTCCATTTACGGAAGATGATATCTTGGCCCTTTGATTAAAATTGAACCGTTACAGGAAATTCCATGGCCATGGTGTAAAAATGTGTTTATTTCTGGTAGTGAAGAAGCACAAGGTCACGAATAAAAGTCGATGAAACTATCATGAATCCTTTTTGATGAGATATTGTGAAAAGGGGATTATACTAAAAACTAAGCGTTCATATGTGGATTTTGTTGTTGACACGTTATCTTCTTTCTCATGGGTGCCTTGACACGTTTCTATGAATTACTCTTTGATATTAGGCAAGCCTACCTGATGCCAATGAGAAAAAATCCTAGAGGGTCACACACTATGTGTTTCTGGTGGTCTCGGTTAATTTCTACTTTAATTTAATAAATAAATATTATTCTCAAGATAATGGAATAATTTTGTACATGTGATAATGATTGCATAAATTAGTTAAATATTTTTTTACCAGATTGTGGCTAAAATATATTAATTTATTTTATTGAACATTTAATAAATATTTATGTACGAGTTTTTAAATTAAATATTTATTTAAGAAAATAAAAAATTTATTTATTTATTGAGGGGTTTAATAAATTGATGTGGTGTTCAAGAGGACCAAGCCTTGTCTGGTATTATAATAATTATTTGCAAGACGAAAAATAATTATTTATCTATTTGGAACAATTTAAAATAACGCTGCTATTATTTTGAGACATAGAATATTAATTAATATTTCTTTTTTCCTATATGATGTTGCAAAATAATTAAAGACACAATATTATTATTAATCACATGGATTTTCTCTATGGTTATGAATGTAATTAATCAATGTTAAGCAATTAAATTTTTAATCTGATGCCCCTATCAATAAATAGACACATATTTTTATTTTTACATGAATTGAACCACACAACCAGTGAATTTATAATTGCTGAGATAGAAAATTTATCTGTCGAATCCTCTTCCCACCCCTCTCAATAATGAGATACGTTCTTCATGGTTGAAGAAAAATTTATCTATAATGACTCACACCTGACACTCTCTTCGCCACAGTAGAACCTAAAGAGAAATTGGTTTCTATCAGAGTCCATCAGAGCACATGTGTATCAACGCTAGAGGGATTGTAGTTTAGATCCTTGAATGTGAAAAAATATAATAAGAAGGGTCATTCTAGATGATTAACATCATCAATAATGAAAATAATAAAAATCCAGGTAATATTGAAATTAATTAAATTAATTATAAACATGATTTGCTAGATCCTCTCTAACAGTTTCAGGCATATCCCTTCTTTATCTAAATCAATGATTTTATTCCATGGAGACTGGATTTCATTGTCTTATAAATACCAGAATTATCATTTTCAGGGTAAAAAATCACATTTATATTCAATCCCAACCACACGTATGATGCACCCAAAACCTTCAACTGGTATTAAAATTTTACATTATAGTTTATAATTATTTAAATATTTCATTGATGATATATAAATTTAATAATTTAGTTGTTTCAATTCAAGTAAATCATTCTATAAATTTAAATCTCAAGAATTATTCCCCCTCTTTCATTTCCCATTCACCATATAGAAACGACCATTACTTTTAATTTAGATTAAAATAAATTATAGTATATTGTCTAGAGGAGACAAAGGATCCTCATTGTACAACACAGGAAAAAAAAGTGTATTTGGCAGTACAAAACATGTATCCATGGATTAATGAATAAAGACAAGTCTTCCAAACCAAGCCATGTCATTGGAGTTTTTCTAAGCCATAATGACTCTGTGAGTTGACCATGAATAGGTGGCATAGTGTTTCAAGATTACTTGTTTTGTGTCCCACTGGACATGATGGGGAGTCCTGTCAAGATAGGGTTAGACCGTCTACCCCATAAACAGCATTCCTAAATGGAGCCCACGTAATAAAGAACTACATGTCATGTGGCCTCCTTGACACATTGTGTACTCCGAAGATTTCTGAAGTACAATCAAATGTTGTTTCCCTGAGCATGTACTTTAGATGGTTGGTGATAAACAGTGCATGTTGTGTATTAGTAACTAAACATTGTGTACTCTTCCAAATTATACATATTTATTAAAAAAAATCATAATATTATTCAAATTGTTTAGATGAGTACCATCGTGTAGGTGTAAAGCTATGGAACTACACATGATAGGAGATATATATATGATTATATTTAATCATTTTATTAATCATCATTTATACTTATTTGGTAGTTATGAATAATAATTCAATGGGTTTTCAACAAGGTACAACATACGTTAAAGAGATAACTTTAAATGATTTTTTTAAAATTTATGATTTATGAGAATCTTTACTAAATTCAAAAAAATGATTAAAAAAAGGATTCAATAATTAAATATGATATTTATTTAATTCGAGTGTGATTAATTTTAAACAAGAACTATTAACTAATAGAATGATAGTTTTATTTTTTCATAAATATCGATTCATGTATTTATGATCATGAGCCAGGCCATGACCATTGTATGTGTATGGTTTCTTTTAATTAATTTATTTAAATTTAATTTGTTGGCATGTGATCCTTCTAGTCCTTAATATGTAAGGACTGCATGCCAATGAATTAATTCATGTAAAACCCATGTATAACCCTCACTGACATTTAATTTAATAAAAAGGAATATGCAATGGTTGGAACTCACATGTCAGTGGATGCAGTTCAAGATGGAGTTGAGACAAAACCAATCTATGGAGATACAAAGGTGGGAAGGTAGAAAGCTGTAAACAAGAACCCAAAATGTTCAAGGCATTTCTCCCCTTGGTCAAGGTTAGTTTATCATATGCTATTCATATTATCCATTATAATATCAAATTATCTATCTTATTATTTTAATGTTGTTAGTTGTTTGGTTTTTCATTATGGATGTATTGTCACAATCACGTAATTAATGAATTAAACAAGAATGAAAGATAGAACTAAAATAATACAAACTTTTGTATAATTATTATTAAGTCATGTATAATCACTTAAGAAAGTTTCACATAATATTAACAATAATTTGATAATGATAATAATAAATTCACTCTTATGAGATTATGATTATTTAAATAAAATATTATGTCACACCAAGCCTTCCAATAAATGATTATGTGAAAAACCCCCAATAAATTTATGTGTTTGACCTGCCATTTTTGGAAAACTTACTATTATACCAGAAGACCTTATGAATTTATTTGGGTTTATCAAAACCATATTACATCAAAGGGAGTATCCCATTCTTGAAATTATGTAATACTGGAGGAAAGAGTTTTCAAATCAATATTAATGATTTCAGGATTGGGGATTCTACTCAACTGATCAAGGAGCTACAAGCCTGTAGTGGGAAATGAACTACCTACCTAAATACAATCTAGTAGATTGAACAACCCTTATTGGGGTTAAGTGAAGTGGAATATGTAACCCTACCACTAGAATTTCATTGCAACTAGAGATTTTTAGTTCAATGCTGAGGACTATTGGGACATGATAAAAAAGTGGGAGACTTAAGAAAATTTTATTATTTCTAATAAAATTTAATCAATAATGTTGCAATGATCTGCTCATTTAATTGTGAAATAAAAATGAATTTCTAATCAACCACACTATTCATGTGATCAATTTGGGATAAAGACAACATCCTCTTTATTAGAAACTTCAAACTATGGTTTATAAGCCCGCAGGTTATCATACACCCTGAAAGGAAGTCTTACATGTTGGAGTCAACATAACCTGATCCGCAAGCGAAAGAGGTGACTAATGAGGATATACTTATCTATGAGTAACATATAAATTATGTGTTTGACATTCAATGTTTAATTATATCATAAATTTCTTTTGATCTCATGATGTCTCATAAAAAAATTAATTCTTATAGTGGGATCGAGCAACTTCGTGGTCATTACATGGAGAGAGAAACACAGGAAATGTTTTATATGTCTAAGGAACTATTTCAAAGTATTCATGGAGAAGGGTCCCATTTGAACCTCATGTAGTCATTTTCATTGTCTAAATTAAGCACCTGGAGGTTCCAGTGTTTAAACTCCCCAATAAAATGGGCACCGATCTCATTCTCGAATAAGTCCCTCAGAGATTCTCTAACATTGTTGTCAATTTCAAAATGAAGAATAATGAGATCTCTCTATTTGATCTTCTTATCGTCATTCTCCATGCAGATAATGATATAAAGTATGACAATCATCCTGTCATTATGGTAAATAAGAGAAAAGGGATGGCTTAGAGCATTAATCACAAAGAATAATTACGACCTTCCAAGAAAATAAGATCAATGGGGTGGTAAAGGATCAAGAGGAGTTTTTTCACATGTGGCATGATGTGACACTAGAAAAAGAACTGCACATATCCTAATAAGAGAGTGGAATCATCATGTGTGTTAGTTATCTAATGAAATCTATATGATTCTACAGTTGGTTATTAAATAAAGATTTTTTCTCACATATGTATCCAAATACAGGAACCATGTAGATTCAGGTAGAATGATTGTGTAGAGGTAGATCTCTGAGTAGCCAACATAGCTAGCCTTCCTATTATAGCCATAGGGGACTACCACCTCACGTTTCCAACTGGGATGATCGTCGTGTTAAGGGTATTTTATTGTGTGTTGATTGTTTCTAACAAAATTATTTTTTTATCCATATTAGATAAAGATGTATTCATTTTAATGTTTGGAAATGAATGTTTATTATTTTATATATATTTAATCCTTTTTCATATGGAACATTTATACAACACTATATACATGTTTCATTTCACAATGAAGTTTTTCTGTTTTATAAGAATGATACATCACATGACTCAAACCACACCAATCGTTGGCATCACCGTCTAGGTCATGTAAATGAGAAATTCTTGGAAATGTTATTTCAGGATTTATATCTAAATTATTTTGATATAAAACCACTTTTCGTATATCATGCATGTTTACCAGACAAAAACACCATATCCCCATTTATTGAGAATACTTAATGTCCTAAAGAAATTCTTGAATTGGTTCATTCCGATGTGTGTAGAACATTACCAGATGAATAAAGGGGAGGGTACTCATACTTCATAACATTTACTAATGATTTTAGTAGATATGTATATATCTACATTATGAGGTATATGTCATATTCTTTTGATATGTTCAACGAATACAGGAATGAAGTTAAGAACTAGAATGGTAGGAATACTATGATACTTTTCTCAACCTAAGATGAATAATTTATATATCCATACATCATTGATTAAAAATTGGAGTTTGGGAACCTATCCCAACTCAATCCTCCACATGCGCCCTAGTGGAATGGTGTAAGGGAAAGGGGAAACTGCACCCTATTGGACATGGTGAGATCAATGATGTGTCATTTCATTCATCTCTTATCAATTTTGGGATATGTGTTACCATCAACATCACACATACTAAACCATGTTCCCACTAAATTGCTAAATGGTATTCTATATGAGTATTGGAATGTAATGAAAGCCATATTATCGAATTTGAATGTGTAGGGATGCAATGAATTTGTTAATGACTATTCATGTAACAAAATTGCACACCGATGCACAATGTGTACATTTATATGATTTCCCAAGGAATCAATGGGATATTACCTATAAAACCCCTCAGATAAAAAGGTTATAGTGAAATGAATTTCCATAGTCGTTGAGAGGAGGCACAACATTAAAAGCGATAGTGGGTGTGAGATAGGATTCGATCATGTTGAGGATCAAGGTACACAATAGTTGGTACAATAAAATATTCCACAATGCCCCTATGATATAATGACCTATTCCAAATTCTTACAATTTGTGTAGCCATAAAAGAGAGGTTAAAGAACCAGAATAGTATGGTTTTATAGTTATTAGGGATGGTGACTCAGTATTAGTTGATAATAAGGATACTCTATCTTATAAGAAAGTTGATAGTGGCATAGATATTTCCATGTGGAGAGAATCCACGTATTCTGAAAATGGATTACATGTACCAAAACCAATAATATATTTCGGTAAATCCACTAGTTGATGTAAGGCCTATTGGTTTCAAATCGGTATTCCAGAAGAAATTAGAAATATATGGACATATTAGAACCTATAAAGAACGATAGGTTGCAAAAGGGATCAAACTATGTCAAGGAATTTACTATGATGAAACCTTTTCCCCATTTGCAATAACGAAATCCATCATAATTATATTTTACATTGTTGCTTACCAAGACTATGAGATTGGGAAAATGGATGTCAAAATACCCTTCCTTAACCTGAAAATTCAAGATGAAGTCTACATGATACAACCTAAAGGATTTATGGCTCTAAAGGATGCATATACTGTGTGAATGTTGGAGAAATTCATTTATGGATTAAAGTAAGCATCCAGGTTAGGAAACAATCATTTTGACAAATCCATAAATTTTTTTGGTTTTATCAAGAATTAATGTGATCCTTCTGTCATCAAACAGTTTAGTGGGAGTGTAGTTATTTTCATAATAGTATTTTTTGATGACCTATTACTTATTGGAAATGAGATACAAGTCATACTTTTTGTTAAGGATTGGTTGAATCAATGCATCAAATGAAGGACATTGGTGGGGAAACCTATATTTTTGGGATCAAGATCCATCCTGACAGAACCAAGATATTATTGGGACTAAGTAAAAGTACATACATTGATAAGATACTGAGGATATTTTTAATGAACAATCCAAGAGGGGATTGTTTCCAACATCACATGGAATTCATCATTCCAAGAAAATGTATCCTTAGAAACATTAGGAAAGAAAGATAATGGAATATACTCCATATGAATCATTGATTGGCCAGCCTTGTATGTCATATTGTGTTCTAGGATGGAGGACTCTTATGCATTGAGTATGGTAGGAAGATATCATGTTGTACTAGGTGACCGCCATTGGATGGTAGTCATGACAATCCCAATGTATATGAGGTGTACTAAGGACATGTTCCAGGTTTATGGAGGAGATTAGGAAAAATTCATCATAAGATATACATATTCTTGTTTACAGACTAATGAAGATAACATGAAGTCTCAAATATGATACATCTTCACTTTGAATAGAGGTGTAGTGAGATAGAAGAGATCAAATCTGATTATGGTTAATGATTCTATAATAGATTCCAAATATAACGCAGCTTCAAATGTATCTAAAGAATCATTTTGTATAAGAATCTTCATCTTGGAATCACATTTGATACCTAGTAGTAATGATACCATCCTACTACAATTTGATAATACTAAAGTGGCGGCTCTGCAAAAGATCCAAGGCTACATCAGTCGAAGAAGCATATAACTAAAAATTATAATATCTTGATGGATTTTTATCTAAGAGGTGATGTTACATTATGTAGTACATCCATGTAAGACAACATAACATACCCCATGACTAAAGCCTAAAAGTAGTAGAAACAAGATCACCATGTGAGGTCTAGCAGTCTGATAGTCGTAGGCAGTTGGCTCTATTCAAAGAGGTAGTTTGTAAGAGTTGGTATCCTTGAACAAACGGGTTGTACAATAATTACTAGAAATTTAATTTATTTAAATATTAAATATCTTATTACATATTTTTCATTATTCTGCATGATTGTGATGTAATAATGTCCTAGATTATTAATTTCATTAATAACTCAGTGGTAGTTCCCTACTATGATGAAAACCTTGAAAGGAAATAACAGTATTCTTAAATATATTTATTTTGTAGGATGAAATGCTGTGATGGGACACATAGCATGAAGAAAATCTTGTCTGAGTACTTGTATGAATATGATACTACCTCTCATAAAGTTTACACTTGGTAATCTACAAGACATGAGATTATGAGAACAGAACTGCAAGTAGTAATTTATCATGTTTTGGTGTCATCATATATTTATATATACGAGTGTGTTTAATGATCCTTAGACATTAATATTTTCATTAAAAAGTGTCATGACTCATGCACAATGATTTACTATTGAATCCCATCACACAAATAGTTGGTTGGAAGTATGGAATGTTATATGCCTCATGAGTGGAATGTTATTAATGTATTAGTCTGGGAAATATTCTTACCTTCCATTTATGGAAGATGATATATCAGCCCTTTGATTGAAATAGAACCATCTCATAAAATTATATTGTCTTGGAATAATGGAGATTTTAATTCAGGTAGTCAAAGAAAGACATATAGAACATAAATGTGAATGGCACTATCATGAATCCTACATGATGATATATTATGGAAATGAGATTATATTACACATTGAGTATTTGTACGTAGATGTCATTTTTGTGACTTTCTGTTTATTATCATGGGATCTTATACCCGTTGCTAAATAGTACTCATTGACTTTAGTAAACCAAGCCTAATTCGATGGATAATGAATCATAGAGGGTCACATAGTAAGTGTTTCAGGTGGTCTATTTTAAATTCTATTTCAATTTTATTAATTAATACAATTTTCAAAACAATTGATTAATTTTATTCATGTTATAATAATTTAATTAATTTATGAAATACATATTCATCCTATTTTGGGTAAAATATAATTTTTTATTTTATTGAGAATTTAAAAATTATTTATTTATATGTTTTTAAATAAAATATATTTTTATGGGAATAATTTATTTATTTATTTTTTTGAGTGTTCATTAAATGTAAGTGGTGTTTGTGAGGACTAGGTCTGGTTCGGTAAAAAAATAATTATTTGTACAATGATAAATAATTTTCTATCTAGTCGGTACAAATTGAAAAAATGCTTCTATTATTTTATGACACAATATATTATTTATAATTCTGTTTTCCGCAAGATGGATCACAATAAATAATGACATGGAACAATTATTAATAGCATGGGGTTTCCCTACGATTTTAAATTTATTTAACTGCTATTATGAATTTAATTATTTTAACTGACCCCCATGTAAATAAATAGATACATAGGTCTATTGTTATATGTAAAAAAACACACACCTGGTCAATTGATAATTGTTGAGAAAAAGAATTTCACCCTTGAATCTTCTTCCCACACCTCTAAAAAAAGTTAGGTTTTCCTAAAGGACAAAGAAAAATTGATCAAGAAAGACCGACACAAGACACTCACATTGCCACACTAGCACCCATAGATTGGGTGATGTCAATCAGAGGCCATTGTAGCTTTTGTAGTTCACCAGTAGAGGGATTCTTGTATTGATAGTTGAATGAACAACAAGATAATCAAAAAAGATCATTTAGGATGATCAACATCATCGATTACGTAAATACCAATGATCCATGTATTACATTTTTTATTAAATTAGTTAAATTAATTAAAAAAATATGTGCAAAATTGGCTATAAATTTTTCGGGCCTCTATATTCTTTATTTAATTCATTGATTCTATTTTATGTATTATATCATCCATAGACATATTGATCCCATAATAATCATTTTTAAGGGAAAAAATCAATGATGGGTTTCATCCAAGCCACACATCCACTACACCAAGAAACATTAAATCATTCTATATCACAATCCATTATTTTTATATTATTGATGTGAAAAAAACACTAATGCTCAGTTTTACCCTACTACGCCTAACAAATGGACCCCATCACAAAAAAAGAGAATGTCCATACACAGGGGAAACTATGCTGATTGTAATTGTGATAATTTTTAACAATACATAATTTATAATAAACTAAATATTTTATGTTCCCATTAAATATACAAAATGGGGTTGAGTGAAGGAGTATCAAAAAAACAATCATATATATAAAATACATACATTCCCATGATAATCCAAACACCCACAAAGAACACCCCTAATCACAACTACAAAAATTCAAACATACGTAAAGTCCATTAATGTAAAAGAGATTTCCTATAACAATGAAATTATTATTCTATTAATAATAATAAATCAAGTAACAAATCCCAATTATTTATTTCCAAAGAAAACGCACATTCTGAAAGTTCAAATAGGGCCATGCCAATGCTTTTAAAAATAATCATTGTTAAATGTATCCAAAATCACCATTTATGAATCTATGGAATATTTAAAATGCATTTTAACAACCACAAAAATACTTGGAAATCACAAATCACTAATAAGGGACAACATAGTTTTAATCAAAAAAATTGTTTATGGATATATAAATTAATTCAACGCAATTTAATTTAAATTGAAATTAACATTTTTTAATATCAAAATGATTTTAATAACATTAAATATTTATATCCAACATAAAAAAAACTATACATACATCATGCAATAAATTATTCAATAATTTATAGGCCAATACATTCAAAAATATACCTCAATCTAAGACACATGTGATGAAGAGAACTTCCCACATTCAGGCATATACACTTCTATATCTATACACCCATTAATAAAATGTATATATTCCCCATGAAATTAGGTAATAAGTAAAATCATAATATATATACATACATACCAATATATATTTATTAAATCCTTTGTAGATCCATGATACATTATTAATTACCAAGAGGGAACCACATATCAGGAAGTGACTCCAATTAAAATTGGAATAAAAAAATAGTTGAATTATATAAACTGAAATAGTGGCTAGAAAACAAAAATGAACTGAAAGGATTGTCTATGGGTTGTGTATCCCTATATATGTACAAATATGTCCTAGAAAATACATCACACAACCTAAAGATAGATGTAATATGAACAATCATGTTACCAAAATAACCAATTGTACATTCAGATGACCGAGGTGATGAGGAGAAGAGAAGAATTCCTAGAATGAATTGATTTTAGAATAAGAGATCTTATCTTGGTTTCCATGCCAAAAAAACCAAAAACATATCATGACAAAATATTGATATGAAATGATCCAGTAGTATGGGTTGATAGGTGGCTATGGATGAAATAAGGGGAGGTTATAGTGTGCTAGATAAGGGGGAGGATATTTTTTTAGGGTTTTTATTTTATAATATTTTTGATTTATATTTTTGATTGTTTCAATAAAAAAATTAATGTTTGATGTTTTGGGTCACATGGTTTGGAAAATATTTTTCCATTGACTCCCCCTCTAATTTGGTATTGGAGAACCACAAATGGGCTATCCACGTAGTTTGGAAAACTGTGCACCGACCTTGTGGATGTCTCTTCCTAAAAGTACAAAAGTAATCACATGATTTCTGCATGGATCGGAAGACCATTGTCATAAATGTGTGAAATCATTTTAATACCCATAAAATTATGCATTACACTAGAATAACAATAAAAATAACAAAACAGATATATAGAAACAAATAAATATATTTAAATAAATATAATAGTATCGGTTCGGGGTTTGATATCTCTCTACCACCAAGACACATTCTCCCCCAAAAATTTCCCAAGAGACAAGGTAGTTCTAGACAAACACATAGATGATTTATGACCCTTACCATGCCCCAAAAATTCAATGACCCATGAACAAATGTTTTCTTTCATTCAAACCCCAGAACCATAAATTCTAAAAATTAAACTATGATACAATTTTTAATTGAATCCATGAATCCATGGGAAAATATCACACATCCAAATATCTCGAACAAATAACTAATGGATTATCTAGAGAATATCCACTATTTTCTAAACCCATCCTATAAAATAAAACCAAAAAAAATAATAAATAAACTTCTTATGAATCTCAAAATTTATTGTTTGGGATATCTTTGGTAATCGACTACCCAAACCACTATCCAGTCCATCCCAAAATTATGGCTACGTTGGTTGAGGATGAATCATTAAAGATAGAAATCATAAAAACCGGTATGTTTGGTTCATCACCATACCATCTTTTGGTGGCCCCCACCATATTACGAATCCAAAAAATATATATTCACCTAGACATAAAAAAATCTAATCCCAAGGAAAACAAAAAAAAATAATCAATGCACAACATATTGAATCACACAATCCCACAACAAAAAGTTTAATATTTTTTAAAAATATATTTATAAATTATGAATGTAATTCCAAAAAGATTACATAATGTAATTATCAATTTCTATAAAAATGTTGACTTCACTAAAGACAACACCCAAATTATAAAATAGTGGCATCAAATGAATCATCAAACTGAACCTGGATCATTACTGTACCCCAAAAAATGAGATAGGGTGGGTTCTAATGTGGTAGACCTGGATACATTTCACATCCTATTAACATCTTGGAAAAACTAGATCAATTCACCCATGTGTCCAATGGCATGGAATGTCTTTGGCTTATCTAAACATTACTCATTAATGTAATCCTACATACTATATTTATGACACACAAGGGTATTATTCACAGAATGATATGATGAAATATCATGAGGCATATATTGTTCGAAGAAAATTACTCAAGTGGGGGGTAAATTGAGTATCTATAAAAATTTCAGTTTGAAAAGTATTCTTAATATGTTCTCCAATAAAATAAATACATCCCAGTTAATCAATGTAACAATTTTATGAATTTTTGACTATTTAAATGTCTTCTAAGAAGATTGATTAATTCTCAGTAATCATAATATCTGTTATTAAAATTACATTAGAAGCTATTCTAATAATGAACAAAATAATTATAACTTAATTCCAATAATAAAAATCAATTTAAATTTAGTGATTTATGAATAATACAGTAAAATAGAAAATAATAAATTACTCATCACAGCTGATATAAAACAAGTGGATAAGTATCAAGTTGTGACCAAATCCACTCTTCATGGTGATCACCTCCCACCAAGTAGTTTATATTAATAAACATGATCTAAACCTTGATCAAGGTAAAAAATTGTACAATGAAATATGAAGGTCACACTATCACATCCATAGTTATTTGTGGGTATAAAATAATAGTTCCCATAGATAACTCTTACACACTTTTATTTGTGAGTAACCAAGTGTGAAAGGATGTTAGAGGAAGGATATCTTGTATCCTATAGTTCAACGTAGAAGACAATGTGAGTTTTTATACAGATAGACACCCACACTAATCGAAAGGTAAAAAAGTACAAAACATGTCTAAAATGATGAGATAATGTTAGATGTGATCTGAGTGTTTGTCTATGAAAATCTTGACTTTTAGGATTGATCTGATGTCTTAATTGAGTCCTATTACAAAAAATAGAGTATCACAAGACTGATGCTTTAGTTTCATGTTAGATCTGGCTTATTTTCTTCATGGAGTTGGTAATTAGAAGATGTTCTTCACTCTGAACTATTTCATCCCAAGCATTTTGGATTTGATAATTCTTTGTGTGTTCATCAGATGAATTGATTTCCGTGTGTTGGTTGTTTTCTCATGAATTATTTTTCTTCTTCATTATCACACACACCCTTGTTTCAGGGCCACACTACTCTTTTAATTCATGGAAATCATGTGTTTGACATGACATGATGCATGTATTCTGAACCTCATACTTTGAAATATTAAAGGAAATTTATACAAAGAAATATTAATTAGTTTAGTGCATTTAAAGGACTAAAATATAACTGTTATAAATTAAATTGAAAATGACCAAACTGATTAAAGAATGATGTCATAGTCTGTCTAGAAATAGATTCACATGGAAACAGTGTCTCCATGAAACAAAGTTTCGTTCTTTTCCTTTGAGTGGTGAGATAGTTATTGTGATGTATTTGTATAGAGATCACAAACTCTTAGCAAATATGTGGTTCAAGGAACAAAGTGTATTGTCCTTTTCCATACATCAATCGGTGTCTGAGCACTGAACCGATTTCACATACTTCAACTAATTTGAAACTAGTTTTGGTGCCTAGTCATGTTGTCGAGTAACAATGTGTGGGGCATAGTTTCTGGGTCATGGTGTCTGATCACTATGTCTGGGTCACTATGTCAGGGTCATGGTGTTTGGGTCACAGTTTTAGGTCAATGTGTCTTTACACAATGTATTGGACCTTTTCTAGATAAATATAACCAGTGGAAGACTCATGGTCTCTCAAACATATCAAAATATTTTTATATAGACATAAACAATGATATTCATAGAATGAATTAGAATTAATCAATTATCAAGAAAATCTATTATAACACAAAATAAAAATTAGTTTACAATAATCAAAAATAGATCTTGAGATCTTGTATAGGTAATTTTAAGCATAATGAAACCATGAATTATAAGCATTTAGATATATTAAAAAAGACTAACGAGCTTTAAATATTGTATAGGATTTGTGAACATTGAAACATGATTCACTTGTGAGGGTTCGAAAAATATATCCCTTTTTGATGATCACAAATATTGTGAGTGAGATATATTTTCTTAGTGAATGTGTATCTCCCTTAGTTTACAGTTTGAGTGCATGTGTCTCCCCATTTTGGGATTATCAAAAAGAGTAAAAAATAAATAAATGAATAGAGAATAATAGTTCAAAATAAATTAGATGGATAAAAATGTGTCATTATATAAATTAAGCAACAAAAAAAATAATTATCCTCATCCAAAGATATTGTTCATTTCTCTTCAGCACTAGTTGTCTTCTCTTAACCCATTGCAGCTGCATTAGGATAAGCCAAATAAAGAGAAGTATAAGTGGAAGATGGAAATGATCTAGTTAACAATGAAGTTAAAAGGATTCCTTCAAAAATAGAGGGGTCCATTGTAGTTTTAGTGGACATATGAGGAAATTGATGGTCAGGTATAACTGGTCTGATCTAACACCAAGCCTGAGAGACAGACATAGATGATAAGGCAAGGGCAGTGAATGAGAAGGTAGAAAAACCAAGGCTTAAGGGTGAAGCTTCAGGATCCACAATAGCAATGACATTCTCATGAATACAAGGCAAAAAAGATTGATGAAGTCAAAAATAATCTCACCACCATACTGTATCTCATTCTCAAATTCATCCTTGTACACTATGAACTTCTCCACCAAGGGAGCGAAATACATCATCTTTAGAACAAGTGTTTTCAATCATGAGTGACAAGAGTGATTTTTAGATTCTTTAAAAGCTACATGAAACTTATTTTCATATCATGCTTAATGAAAATCATATTGATGTAGAATTAATTATTCTATGTAATTTCCTCTTGAGTATCGTGCTCATTACTGGAATGACTTCTCATCAAATCAAGAACTATATTATTATTTTTGAAAACCATAGAAAGGAATATTTTTCAAAGCCACAATGAACAGACTGAAGTTCTTCATTAAAACCCGTTCTAAGTAGATCTCCATTCAAGGAAGGTTGAGATGATTGTACAAAGGAACTGTAATCTATAACCACTGATGTAATATACTTCAGTTGATTCAGATCATTCGGGATACAACCTTTATACTCATCACTCAATTTGTTAAGAACTATAGAAATATCACACATATCTTAAACTATTTTATTGTTTCATTAAGAAACCTTGTCAGATATGGATGTTAGGATAGGTTTAATCAAGGAGGATACATCCTATAGAATCCAACCACTAACTTACTCAATAGTATGAGAAATAGGTTCTGGTCTTGAGTTCATCACACTCTCTATTTCATCAACCATACCTATGAGAGACATCACTTCATCACTGAGTTGTTTATCTAAATATTGACTTTATAAATTTCAAGAACCATTTTTGGATCAATATCTTAAATAATCTTCTCTATCAACAAGGCTTCATCCCTTTCACTCATGTTTGTCACAAGAGAAGGTTGAGTGTTCATGATCATTTCAACACCATCCAATAGGGTAGCTCCAAATGCATCCAAATCATCCTTACTCACAAGGGGGAATGTTCATGTGAAGGTTTCGGGATAGGAGCTGAGAGAGGTTCAGGTTCCATAGAACCTATATCATCAATAGAAGATACAACTTTCAATGAAAACACAGTAGTTATATTTATACCTTTTACTGAGGATTCATGGGAGTCATTCACATAAAAATAACTAGGGAATTTATACCATGTATCAACAGATCATTAAACAATCATATTTGGTACATTAAAACATTCCAGATTCAGGTGCTACTCCCCCTCAAAATATGAATCTATATAATAACTAATAGATTTATATCATTGATACAATTCATAGATTTCAACCCCTATAGCCTCACCCATTTCATTTCAAGCTAATTTAAATGATTTCTCCATTATATAATCAGAAGATGGGAAAACATCAAGAACAACTTGTTCATCATGGTGTTACTCATATACAACATAATTCTCAAGAGATAGATATACTTATAAATGTTCTTCCAGAAAAACCATTTCTCATTCAAAAACAATAGATTATTTTTCAGAGATAGGTTCCTCCATATCAACTATATCTTTAGAGATAGGTACTTACTTACCAATTAAGACCTCAAGATCATGTTTACTATCTTCCTCATTTAGGATAGTTTTCCCTATAGGTGCAACAAAAACATCTTTTTATTCTTCCAAATCAGAGTAGTCAATGATTTCATCTGGTTCCAAACCAATATCATAATTGTCCTTATATCTTGAATAGTGTTCAACTGGGATGAACTTTTCATACACCCTATCATTATCTTCCACCCATGGTTTTCTCCATTTATTTCAACATAATATCATTCTGTTGACTGTAACTTTTGAAATAAAAAATTCATTTTCCATAATGACTTTTTCATCTGGTCCAACCAACACTTTCACATAATGCATAGCTGAGTTTAACCTTGAGTTGAACAAGGAGGCTGACATGGAGGTTGTCTTTATCAAATCACAAATATTGAGGATAACATACTTTCATAAGAAGATCATGTGTCCATTCATCGTAATATGTATCAAAAATAAATACAAAAACTTCTTTGTAGAGAAATCACCTTTTATGGGGAAGACTAGATTCTAAAAAAACATAACCAAATTTCCGACTTCCCCATTTATCTCAGAAGCTATATATCCTTTCATTATTTCATTCTGAGATATGCTTCCTAAGGAGTCTTCTAAATCTATGATCTCTCTTGGGGGAGGAGGACCTCTCTGGTAGTTCTCAAAAATACCTGCATATGGTATCCTTAGGCATGCATCCCATTACCTCTGAGAAAAGAAACATATTTTCCCATTGATTTGTATTATCATAACAAAACCATCATCTTTATCAAAACAATATTGAACGAACTAAAAGAACAATGAAACTAGATTTAGATATATCATCCTATCCTCTATTTTTAACCAATCTATACACATTTTTTTTAGTACATTCAAAAAAAAAGACTTACATGTTAGTAACAACTTGGGAAAATTACCTTTTCGGTTACCACTATTCTATTCACCTTGATTGGATTCTACGGACCTTGAGGCGCAATATTTTGTGATATTTTCATCATCTTCATTTATCATCAAATTTAATGAGATGATGAGGACAGGTGTTTTATTCTAGTAATTCAATAAATGTTCGATAGAGAGTGAGAGAGAGAAAACCAAAGGGTTGAAATATGGCTTATGATTTGATAGAAGAAGGCTTGAGTGATGAATAGAGTGAAACATCATTCATTATTATCATTTAAGGATTAAAAGTGTCACAAAATCAAGTGTGGGAAATTAAAAGAATAAAATAATTAATTTCCATAATATGAGTTATAATATGTAAATAAAACAATAAAGTGTGTTTACTATGAGACCATAACAGAATTTTATTGTGAGACCGTATCATGATTTCATGGTGAGATTATAATAGGCTTTCACTGTGAGATGGTAACATGATTTCACTGTGATACATTAACATGATCTCACGGTGAGAATGGTTTTCCCCTGGTACCTCAAAAATACATTCACATATTAATTATTTTCTATAAATTATGTGTTTTAATTGAATCATGTGGTTCTATTCTACCCGATCAGTTTGACCTGGAATATACAATGGTTATTTCTTCCATTTTCTGAATGAATCTCATGGACTCCTTATACTCTTCCTGAGATGAAGTCACATTCATGCTCTATTTAAATGTGAACTAAGATGTCTCTACATAGTATCAAAAAACAACAACCATCCCCCATTTTATAAATATACATAGGCATGATTCCTCATCATCGATCTGATAAAAGTGTTTTTTTGATAAAAAAAAGTGAGCGACTGAAGATATCAATCACTTATATATCTAATAATGCATGTCTATACTAAAATACTAATCATAAATAATATCATACAACACCAAGGTATAAAATTATTTTTTTTCAAATTCCATATCTTGTAGCTGATAATGTGTTGCATTGGTGGAAACATTGTAAAAATATGAATAATTAATATTTAATAAGATGAAAATAATTGAGTCAACTTGGAATCAAAAGTTACTAGTTTATCATGTGATGTCATCATATGAACACTCAATTTATTATAGGTCATTCTACCACAACATTTGTTCTTGTGTGGTCATGATGATTATGTCATATCTATCACATGATCCATATAATGTTTTGTGATGAAATAATGGGATCTCAACTTATGGTAATCATGTTTTATTTAATAAACAACATAGATGAATGGAAATGTTGTGTTCATTTAATTGATTTAATAAATCTTGTATTTTTTCATCAGTATGATAATAAGATATGGATAAATTTAAATGATCACCAATGATAATGTTAATGGTTATTGTCTTGATATCATTCATACAAATATATAATTTCAAATGATTATGTTGACCAATAAATGGTTAATATCATTTAGAACAGACAATACTTGTTTTATCTATATATATTATGGGAGGATAAATAAAAAACACATATCCACCTCCAAAATCTACTATAGTATCAATTATACTATTAAAATTATTAAATATATTCCATACTTTCAATAAGACATGAAACCGGAGTTGGATCGTGGGATCAATCCACACAACATCCAACAAAGTGAAATTCTCTATGCTATCTGACATACCAAGGCCCCTGAGATCTCACCTGAGTGTTTTTTTGGTCTTATAAAAAAAAGGGGGCTTGATGATCCCATTAAATCCCCTTCATCCATTTTCTTATAATAATTTACCACATTTTTGTGTGGTTTTCCTTTAGGTACCATAATTCTTAATTTGAGCTTGACCTAAGTTTGTTTGTGTGGTATGATCCTAATATTAAATAATTCAATATTTTATATTATACATTGAAAAAGTATATGTATTTAATTTAATAAAAATATTTCCTCAAATATTTTTCATGAATCCTCCTTTAATTAATATTTCTTAGACAATTCATCATACAAGATTACATTTTCATGGATTTCAACTATATTTCATCATCTATGTTATAGGTTGTAAATTTATTCAACATTGTGCACTCCATAAAAAATTCTTTTCACTATTTAATATTACTTAAAAAAATTCACTTTTTATAGATTTAATATTTTTCTATAATTACATCCTAAGACACTAGGGAATCCTTTAATAATTCTCCAAATATCACCAATTCACCCCCCAACACATATAAATATATTGAAAATAATGAAACTCAGGCTCAACATCCTTAAATAATCTTAATGTAATTGATCATATTTTTATACTAGAAAATAAATGTGTTTAAATTTTCATGTATAATATGATGTTGGTTTCCCATGTGAAAACCATGAAAAAACACATTATACTACTCATTAATTTCAATAATTCATTACATTTAAAATTTTTGGGTTCAATGAACCATATAAATATTTTATATTTGTATGAATAGTTTAAATAACAAAAGGGGAGAAAATATTATTTTTTTAATATAATTTCAAACAAAATAGCCACAATTGATTCACACTACTCCTGGGTTTTTGTTTATAGATCATGTTAAAATATTAAACACCTTTCTTGTTTTATTCTATTTCCATGACATGTTGTTGATTCCTCAAAATATATGAGGTTACTAAACTTCTAGGATAATCAATCCATAAAAATAAATCTCTTTAAAATTTATCATAGTGACATTCCATTTATAAGTAATTCCCTTCATAAACCATGTTTTTTTCAAAAACAAATTTTAGATGTTTAAGTGATTGTAACACCTCAGGATCTATTATATCATCCTCATATTTAAAAAAATCTTTTTTATTTTTAAACCATCATGATCATGTTTCTAATTATTTATATATTTTTCTCTAGGTAATTTTTAATTCACTTCATTGTACCCATTAAAATTAAATCATTTTTATGTCAAATTTACAGTGATAATAGAAATCAATAAAAATAAATTAATCATTTTTATTTCTTTTCAAATCTATGAGTTATATGTATATACTTAAATAAATATTTTTATAGAACAAACATAATTTCAATTCCTCTTAATTTTACAATATTATGAATATATTGATGTTTTATTATTTTATGACATAACTATTCATCAAGTATCCTTTTGGGAATTTTTTTAATAACATAAATTATAATATATTTTAGTATTATGTACTTGTTATTATCTATAAAATGAAATATATTTCTTAATATAACCATTCCCCTAATACATTCATTTTCTCCTAAAACTACTGAACATTAAAAAAACATAATAGTTTTTCTATTGTCTCCTCGGGATCCTACTCTATTATGTCCACTGCCCATTCACTCCACCATCATGATTTCATGATGGTTGATAGAATACGTTTCACGACCATCCTCACATACCTGATATCATCATGGTTTTCTTTGAGTCTCCATATATAATTCACTATGATTTTTACACATTATATGAGTAAATACATAGGCTCATTCAAGTCCATACTCATATACTTTTAAATAGAAAATAAATTATGTTTTTCATCATTTTCTTTTCTATTTGTATCATATATGTAGATATATATTTAAAAAATATGGTTATTTAAATTAAATTACATTCAATTATAAATAATTTTACGACATTCCTCCTAATACATTTACTACATTGGTTTTAATATTATTCTCCAATTTCTCTTTTAATAATAATTCTACACCCTCCATGAAATTTCATAACCCTCAAATGGATTACATGTAGAAATATATTCAAATGATCATAAATATTGTTTCATATGATTGCGACGTCTATATAAATTATTTTATTTAATTATTGTAATTTTATTATGCTTCATGACCACTGCCACCAATATTCAGAGGGAATACTTCTTAAATAGCCATTATCTCTAATACCACATATTGGTCTCATAAAATGAAAAGTAACTAAATTTTTGGGGTTAATCATGGAATGAAAAATATTTTTTAGATATCCCATTTCAATTTATATTATTCCACAACTAATAGGTAAAATTCCATCCATCAAAATCGATTTGAACTGATAATGTCAAAGACTTTGGAAATATTAAATTTCACTTGAATCTCTCAAATTGGGTCAACTCAAGAAAAAAGCAGTTGTTATGTATCATAAACCTAAAATAATAATTGAAATTATAATAGGTGATCATTACATTTTGGATCAGAAACCATCCATCGATTAAACCCTCCCAAAAAATAAACTCACTATATTCATACTCTAATATAAATACATACATGTGGTACATTCATGATATTTTTTATAGGAAATTTTAGTTTAAATAAATTTTGGGTGTATAAATTATTCTTCTCTTTTTACAATAGTGAAATCAATAAAACTCATGTGAAAATACATCAGATATCTTCTTCCATTGACACTTTCTCACATGTTTGGTAATCATAATTTCTCGGAGCATTTTTACAAGCTATATTTGATTATGTATCACCCATTATAATTATATCTTATTATTTAATATAATGATATATCATTTATATATCAGGTTAATCACTATGATCCCCTCCATTTGCATCTATGATATTCCATCATTATGATACATAAAATAAAAAATTAGAGCATTCAATATACAACCATATTATCCATAATAACCATAAAATATTCCTCATGAAATATAGGAACATGGATCATGTGATATGACTTGGTTAACTCCCTTTAAATTTCTCCATTACCATTATGAATGAAACTTTTAACTTCTACAAAAAAGCTACATAACAATTCATGGTAATTATATCAAAATAAAAATAAAACATTCACAATATGGACTAAACCAATGATAAACCCAATTTAACTATTATAAAATAAAAACAATATTTAGTATTCATAATGCTACTTTCACATTATCTTATTCACATTAGTATAAAAATTAAAATACATACCATTAATTGGTTTATGTTTAATGGTTCCTCTAATGTTCTAATTCATCTAGAAACACACAATTCCACCATAGCACCCAAACATCTCAGAGTGGGAGTCACCATTTTACAAAATTATTACAATAACTAATTTACATGTGAACTATGGTATTGTCTACACTAGTTAATGTTTTTCCTAAATATATATATGAAAAATAAATACATTAGGATCATGAATCATTTTCTCTGACACTGACCAAAATCAAATGTACATCCCTAAAAAATAGTGTATATATAGATGGTTATTTCTTTCCCAATTATACACTGAAACTCCCTTGAATGTAGCTCTAAATAAGCATCATATTTTTCCCCAACATACATAGGGATACTAATAATGAAAAATAACATGCTTCCTAGAATGGTTGAATTTTATTCCTATTTTTAGAAAAAATGTGTTATTCTCCATCAAATGGTTTCCTCTACATTATATAATGTACCAATAATTAATTACTATAATTAATTACCCAAAATCAAATAAATTACTCTTTCACATAGGTGACACATAAATATATCTTTCCTTCTCTATTATTTCCAAAAAATATTCCTCGATTAAATCTGTGATATGAGTTTAGTGACATTGTATCTCCCCTAAATGTTATATTTTTCTAGATATTTGCTTCAATAAATATTCTCCTTTGACTAAATTGATATTCCAAATCAACATATATAACAACCAATAATATACCAAGGGTATTTTTTTAACACTTATTAAAAACCTTATTTTTTATTGAAAAATTCAAAAATCAGTAACAATTTCATTAACTCCCCACAAAAATGTGTTTTTATTATGAGGGTGTGGATCATAATATATTGTCCAGGGTAAAATAAATATTATACGATATCTTTATATTAGTATTAGTGAATAATATTGTTAGGATTATGATTTTTTACAGTTTCATATATGTTGTACTATAATTTTGACCAAACGAATAAAGGTTAATAGAAAGAATAATTTTTTTAGTATTGGAAGCTAATGTCAATATCATTTATTCTTGTAAATAATGTGAAAATACTATGTTAAAATATATTCTAGTTATAATAACTAATCCAACTCTCATATTATTTTTAATAGGGGACGTATCAAATATTTATACAAAATATATTATATATATCTTTTTTATGAAAATAAATAATCATGATTTATATAGAGTTATATCATAAAATAATTTCAATTACCATAATTATGTTGTTAATTATTTGGAGCCTCATTTACAATAAATAAAATTATTTAATTATATAAATGGATTCACTCATTGGTATTTAAAAAGCGATGAATAAGGGTACTATAGGATAGAGTCTATAGGAATTTGGTGTCACATAGGGGAATACATTTTGAGATATAACGTGTAGAGGATACATAAGTGGTTTTGATTATGTTAGAGTTGTACTTATTTGATTAGGATTAACTACAATGTTATCATCATAAGGAACCACTGATATATTATATTAAATATTCCTCATTAGAATAATTAATTGCAAATATATATATTTGGTTATTTAAAAATGATAACTATCATATTTTTTAATTTTATTTTAATTATATAAGATAATTTATAGTGGTTTCTAATATAGTTACATTTTAGATAATGATTTTACACATAAAATTTATTTATATGATATTATGAAATTATTTATAAATTTAAACTAGTCATTTTCATCTATCATTTTGGTTTTATGTTATTATCACCTGGAATATGATATGCATCCATCATGTTATAGGAAATAAAACATTACACTTAAATAAATCTATAAACTTTGGATAAACATATAATGATTCATTTAAAATCATTGGGTTTGTGTAATTAAATTTCTATATTTAATCCAATATATATATATATCTCTAAAAACTTTATATATGAATTAAATAACCATTTTCACAATTAAAAAATAAAAAACATTCATGAAAATATTTAAATATTGAAAAACTGGGAATTTTCATAACTATTGGAGTAACCGTGTTAGTTTATAATTTGAGAAATGATTAATTGTTAGATATAAATGACTAATCAGGAGAAAAAATTTTGATTGTGAAAACAATCTGTGGCTATGAAAATGGAATGTGTTATCATGCTAACAAAATGTGATTGTGAGATTGATTTTTACTAATACCTGAATGAAATATTAGAATATGTGAATAAACTAGTACCCTAAAAAATAATTATAGGGACATAAAAATAAAAAGAATCATTGAGGAGGATTTGTGTGACCATGTGAACAAACTACGAATATGAGATATAAGTTTGCAATTATTGGAAGGAATTTAGCATCCATGATGAAGAATTGTATGACCATGGGATGAAATTCTGTAACTATATAACAAAAATAAATAAAAGGAATTTATTTACCATGAAAAAAACTATAACAATGGTAATGAATTTTGGGAATTTGGGATGAAACAACTACTATGGGAATGAATTGTGTGAACTTGTGAACATGCTCGAAAATTTCAATGGGAAGATGACCCCATCTATCCCCTTAGAAACTCTTGGTCTTGATAAAACATAAAAGGAATTTTTTATGAACCATGTGAATGAAAAAAAATTTATCTTCCTAATCCATATCAACAATAGAGTTGTATCTATACTTATGGGTCACATGGACTCAAGCATGGATCCCTATTTGCGAGAGGTTTTTGATTAGTAAATAGTGTCTAATGTGGGGATAGTGAGGAGACTATACCCTCCAGATGAGTGTAGCACTTCAGCATATTACGTTATAAATAACCAAGAATAGTGGATGTAGAAATATCTAAAAAAATAATCATCATAATAATAATATATATTTAATATGAAACATGGTCAATGCCAACGTAAAACATTGCATGTATGTCCAGATGTTAATACATATATAAAATAGTAGACATAGATAAGGAAACATTATACAACGAATTATTTGAATAATTAAAATAAATAAAATTCCATGAGGGTGAACTCCATGAGAATTCTAAGATGTTACTCAGTCATGTGAACATAACTACTAGGTACAAGCAAACAACGCAATCAAGGGTCCATGGTCCTGTGAACATATGGTCTACTCGGGTACCTCTATGAAATGGTGGCCTATAAATTGTGTGACATAAAAATTGAAGTAGGTTACCACCCATGGTTTCTACAAACAAATATAATATTTTTATACTATTTCAATTAGTTTGTATGTAATATGAACAATAAATCAACAGAATAAATAACTAATAACCATCTCAAGATTCAAAACGTCTCCAGGTGGCTCTACCTACATCAGATCACATCCAGAAAGGGATATATAACCAGTAACTATATACATGTATCAATAATATCACATATAACATAGTTATATTTCATATTGGCCAATATAAACCATGTATGTATAGACATAAGTGGATATATTCCATGAATACTATGTGATGGATGTAATGTGGAATAACTCCTTCATCCATAACTATTCTAAATGATTGTATAAGCTCTAACAGGGGATAAATTCCCTACATCTCATAGTGTGTTGGAGATATACTTCTCATAAAGAGATATGGTGGGTATGTCTTCATGTCAACACTCTGGAATGTGGTGAGTGTTCCGTCATTCCATCCCACACCTAGAAACCTGGTGTGTCAATCCCAGAATCCCAATAATGTCAATGGAGTGCGATACCATGACTCAACACCCAATGTAAGGGATCTGGATTCCTTCATAGTCAATATAATACTTATCATAATTCCATTTCTTATATAAAGGTGTCATCATATTTATAACTAAATACATGAGGAATAACATCTCATGATTAATATTTATCAAGAAATAGTAGTCAATGATTCAAAATTATAACAATTCAAATAAATAATTTTATATAGTCAATCAATTTTAATAATACCATTTAATCAAATTTAGGGTTTTATCCCATCCAGACTGGACATTCCATTTAATTCTATGTTTTGCATTTACTAAACCAATATTAATCATTTTATAAAATTTCAATGTAGTACTTAGGAGGTGTCATTGGAAAAATGGAAATTACCTACGGGGGTAATTTCAATTAAAAGTTTAGCCAAACATATAAGTGTTATCATGGTTAATTTAGGATTTATTTAAAAAGTAATGAAACTCCATTTAGAACATAATACATGGACATGAACAAAACATTTCATAAATAAATCTATGACATAAATGCATAGAGAAAATTCATGCATAAATCAATGCATGTTTCGAAACGCCCTTCCTCACTTTTTAATTTTGAAGACAACCCATGTCATACAAGGGGTTTTATTATAAAATATTATAATTTTGTATAATAATATTCATTTAGTCAATTAAGATTTATATTATTAATCTTACTTTATTCTCATTAATTAATCTATTTATAGAAACTACCGAACATAGAAAATCAGTTCATAAATGCATAATATGTTGTTTATTATTTGGGAATTTCCTAAAATTAAAAATCAATTTATTTCTTCTATAGAATCCTCATAATAAATTTTGGAATTTAATTAAATTAATATAAATAGATAAATATAATCAAGCACAACCATGGGGTGCCTATGATAGAGGTTAACATCCTCAATATACTATAAAATTACAATTTGGAGTATATCTATGGGTGTCGATCAATTTTATATGAAGAACTCAGCAAAAATATAATGCTCAAAAAAGGACGGTGTGTTGTATAATGAAAACATTCAAATTTCAATGTAAATATATGGATTAATCTGTATAACACCTATATTATGCATTGGATATGTCACTCATTCAATATCAAGGATAGATTTATTATGATTTGGAAGAAATCAATAAAACTGAAATTTTACTAGATAATATTTAAAATGATCTCGCACCAAAACAGCCCAACAGATCATAAGAGAAACATATATATTAATTTATAGGAATCATGTTCTTTATAATGTAGAAAAATATATACTAAAGTTGTTCCATTCAGGTGATGAATATATGAGATCCATTGAATCCAATTTTGAGCTTTGGAGGATGTCATGATGTAAGAGGAGGGGGGATCAACTACAGGAAGAAGAATTAATGAAAGGAATATGATGTTTTAAAACTACTTAATGTAAAAAAGGTAATTTTAACCTTAAAATTTGGTGACATGGTTTGGCCATTCTATGCACAAACCATGTGGAACCCACTAACACAGAAACAGAAAAAATATGTTATGTCCTGTTTGGTTTGCCAAACAGTTTTTATATGCATAAAAAATAGTTCTTAGGTACCAGATAAATAGAAATAACCTTGTGGGATAGGAACACAGTTTTGGAAATCTGTGAATAAATGATGTGCTTCATATCTTCTAACTTCCACAAGCCACATGGATTGTTTCTGGGAACCTCAACGTTTTAGATAATCCTATTAGACTATCCAAAACATGATATTTCAGAGATCAAGACTACATAAACTCAAACAGACACACAAGAGGCCCCTCCAGATTTTACATAAGTCTAAAAACATCACATTGATCTATTCCAATGCTTATAATTTTGTTCCAAATCCTAATTAAAATAATGGTGCATTCAATAGTCTCTAAAAATCAAAATCCCATTGAATTCTAACTTGTCTTCAAACATTGATCATTATAGCCTCCCAACCATTGATATTCTCATTCATGAGAAGCCTTCAGAAAAAATAAATACATCACTTGACTTAAATGGGTTTTTAAGTATCGTTCAAATGGTCACATTTCATTCCTAATTTCCCTATCTATCTTCAAAAACATAATAATTTTTTGGAACATAAGATATTCAATATTTGATCTAATACCATTTTTCAAATGGAAACACTGAAATCCAGATTTCCTGGTCTATTTTATCTAGAGACATTATAACATCATCTTTTCATTAAATAAATATCCAATGAGGATCCCAATCATTTGATTTAACATTTCAAGGTTCTAATTCAAAATAATTGTACCTACACCATTTCAATTTTATATGAGTCCTTCCAAAATAATTTTAATGATGACCCTTACAACATTCCTTTAATAGGGAAAACATGATTTATCTTAGATCATATTAGTGACCTCATCCGGTAGAATCAATGAAATCACAATTGGTAAAACTGAAACTAGTAGTGGCATCCTTCCATGAAAGACTCATCTGAATATCAAACCAAACCATCCTTAACATGGTGATATTTTGTAAACTGGTTTAAATCTACTATAAAAATTGATAAATAGGGAAAACAAGGTGGGCCACCACTAGCCGACAATTATTAGAATTCTCAAATTAGAATGTTTATGTATAACAAGCTGAACCAAAATTACATCATCTTTAAAATGTTTTATTTATAAATATCAAATTCACCAAATTCAATACATGTGTTCCGGTGATGGTATTTAATCAATCTATCACAATCCATTTAATTTTTCATTCCTCAACATGAATAGGGGTGTAACTCAACTGCATCGTATAAGAATTTTTACCCCTAAAATATCATCTATTCTTTTGAAAACTTGCCTGTGGTAACCATGATTTAATTTATCATCAGTCTAAGCGTCATAACCAAGGCATCCCACTCTCTATGTTTAAAAAATTGATATTGGTAAAAGTTTAAAATACCCACATTAGATAAATGATTGAGCCCATATCAGCATTCCTTTGGCGGTCAATTCAAAGAAGAATAGTTGGTGTCAAAGAGTTCATTCAAAGTGTTCTAAATGAGACCCTGGTAACAAAAAAAACGAGGCACTTCAAAACCCATGCACCCATCGTGTTACTATTTTAAGGAACACGAACCAACAAAATAGATTTCAAAGGTTCATGCAAAGTAAGAATAATTCTCACTTACTGAACAAATGACTATGTCAAGATAGAGTACATGATCATATCTCTTAGAAGATTACACTAATATGATTTAAATGATTTCCCATAAGATTAATGGAACAATAGATGAACAACTATTGGACTAATTCATAAATGAAGCACAACATTACTAGCTGAAAAATCATCAAAAAATGATCATGATCCTTAAAAAAATAAAAATATTATGATTTTTCATGATTTAACTACCAATGTCTATCAAGTTCCAATAGTGTTTCTTAGGGGTTTCATACACAACTGACCACTTCAATGTCATGTTTCTGAGAAATAACTAACCTTAAATCACTAAAAAAAATGTGAACTTCCCCCGCTAATATGTAATATAGTATCTGAAGGAAGGTAAATATTACCCACATATACAGGTGATATATAGGAAATCACCTTAAATGTACATTTTCGCTCCTCTAAATCATGACCACCACATCAAAACATGTAAGCATTTGGCTAGAGAGCTAAAACCAACCTAACTTGAATGTCACAACATTCAATCCTCTTTGAACATCACACCAATCATTGGGATGAATTGATTGTTTTAACACATAAGTCACTCTACAATAGAGATAACACAATAACGTAGTCAATATCTAAAGGCTCAATGATTTTACTGAACTCAAACAGTTCGTTACATCATTTAGAACTTGAAAGGAACTGCATATATGAGCACACACTACCCTGACTATTTAGAAGAAAGGCAGAACATTCTTGACACTATATATAGGATGCCTACCCTATGTATTCATGTATGAGGTGATCCATAAGAGTGACTTATCCTTGAGTCATATTTACCCATATGACCATTTACCTAGATAATGATATAACTTTTCATAAATCAAGGGGGAGAAGAAAGGTTCACACAACCTCTTAATCATCTATCCAAGACCTAAGCATGTCTAACCTGGTAAAATTGATTATTACTTTATTCTCAATCTGGAATCTTGGATCAAATATATCATGGAGAACTATTCGAAATAGGGTTTAATTTTTAAGATAAGTATCCTATAAGAGAAAATGGAACCTTAACAACACCAAATGATAGAAAACATATGGAATTATTGAGGATTTTATGTATTAAGTGTTCAACATTCCCTATTACAGCCTATTACCAATCATAAGAATCAACCCCATTACTAGGTCACTCCAACCATATAGTCACTAGGCCAATGTATATTATTTAATCAATTTTTAAAATGAAAAATGACTATGGAAAATTCTCTCATTAATTTTCCAAGAAAAATGAAAATAATTGTTTAAAATATCCCTACATGAATGTTTTAATGATGAATGCCACATTGAGTTACTTTTGATGCCATACCATTAATTCATATTCAATATTTAATCATTCTAAACGTTTATTTCAAAAAAAAATCCATTACCAATAAATTTTAAAAATAACTTGGTGAAACAGTTTATAAATAACTCAAGGAAAAATAGGTAATTCTAATCAATTTTTTTTAAACATTAATCAATTTTTGACATCCGATCATTAATAGTGAAATTATCAGGTAAACTATTTTTTATGAATACACAGTAGTAACAGATAAAGCATCCTACAAGGGTCCCATTTAACCAATGTAGTTCCATAAATATGAAACCCACTATCCATTTTTAAATAATATTAGTTTTAAAATGATTATAGTTGGTTATCTCACATGAAATATGAATAAACTGACCAACATGGGTCATTTTGTTCATCTATAAGGTTAATCAACTGATTGAAAGGACTGTGTGATTGAGCAATAAGCCTTCATATATTCAACCAACTCATTAAAAGTAAATATTGAATATATTTTTCATTTATAACAATTTTGAATATATTAAGGTCCTATAAATAATTTTTCAGTTATATGGTTATCCATCTACCAATCCACCAAGCACTCATACACTTTATAGGATGGAATTTTGATCCCATTAAATAATACCAATTCATTTTATCCATTAACAATAGAATAGTTCCCATTTTAAATTTTGGTCCCTCAATAATTGTATACCAGGCCCAAATGACAGTTCATGTAAATGGGTTACCTTACACAAATTAAAATGTACACATACACATTACTAAAAAAGATTGTATCATATTTAATTGAATCCAATTTATCTTTTAAAATATAATCCCATCAAGAGATTTTGATTTTAACAATGATCCTTAAATTCATTTAATGATCAATGATGGTTCGAGTACATGGGTTACAATTTCCCAATAATAAACCCCCATTTACTATAAAATGTAAAATTGGAACCTATTTAATCGCAACCCATATATTTATCCCATGTAACCATTTATATATATTATTACATCACAAAGAATGATACCACAATTGTAAACATAGATAATCATTCTTGATAAAAATGAAAGATGGCATATAATAATCTAACAAAGTCATATAAGGAACCAAGATAAAAATTACCAAAAGGTACAAACTAAAATTTACATATAACTTATGACATGAAATATAAATCAAAATGTAACATACAGTTTCATAACAATAACATTTCATATGCATGGAATGGGAATTTTTAGCTACCTATAATGATGCATGTAATGCTTCACCCTTCCCAATCTAGGACAAGGTTAAAATACTATAAATTCAATAAATAAATAAGTAGTATAAATAAGTAGTATAAATTACACCAGTCACTCAATCAAATATAAAAATAAACTATTATTGTTAATCGCATGAACATCAATACCTTCCCTGGCCAATTTATCTTTTCCCAGGATTGGGGTGATCACTACCCGACATGAATAATTAAAATACGCCAACACATTACTAATCTCAACAAATTCCCTAAATTTAAATTTGAAGGAAAGAACTCTCATGCCACTTTGTAATGTCCATATCTAACTCACCCCTAGAATGGTAGCCAGACTAGTGGGTCGCATGGCTTCAAGAATTCCTGACCACATGCCAAAGGGTACAGACTAGTAGAAATGTTCTACAGTCATGATAGTGGGGAGACTATATATAAGGACCCAGCAAGAGTAATGAACCACTTGGAGGTAGGGTGAATAACTGGTACCCCTTTTTCTTCTTTTATTTTCCCTTATTGTTGAGAACAAACTTTGTCTCCTGTTAAAGATATATTTATCTGTTGAGAAACAAACAAGCACACATACAAAGGAACACATCAATTTACAAGGTTCATAATTCAATAATATTAGCTACGTACTTGGTATGGTTAGAAACAATCCAGGACCATACAATACACTAAGAAAACAATCCTTGGATAAAAACGAGTATGATTTACCCTTACACTCATGAAGCACTGTGAAACAATCACTCCAGTGCGTGTTCACCCTCCTAGAACAATAGGGCAATGTCTCTTTTCTTGTAAAAACATTGGTTACCCGCACTTCCATTCAAATGCACATGTGTGAGCAAGTTCAGCACAAATATTCACTTCCTTACCTAGAAGAATGTCAGGGACTCAATGGAATTGAGATAGATCAATTACAGTCCGAACATCCCATTCGGAATCTCCACTCTGAATTTTCCCAATCCGATTCATCAATCCGAGTCTTCCTAAATTTGAGAAACTCAATATGGTGACAGCCAGTGCGGATTCCCCATTCCGAATCTCTACTACGAATTCATCACTCCAAACATTATTCTTCACTCTGGTTCTTCAATACAAGTCTTCCTCAGTCTGGGAAACTCAATATGGTGACATCTAGTACTGATTCCCCATTCCGAATCTCCACTCCGAATTAATCACACCGAACATTCTTCTTCACTCTGATTCATCAATCTGAGAAACTAAATTCAGTGTCATCCAGTATCAAATTATCATTACGATTGAAACCACAATGAAACACAGTCAGCAAAGATCTTCTTACTCTCTATAGATTATCAGAGCTTCTCTCTCTACTTTTTCATCAATACCTTACTTAGCACCTGGACCACATTTTATAGGTGCTCCATAGTATTCTTAAGTGGGAAACCTAAATATGTTCCTACTCACTTAAATTCACCCAAATCATAATTTCTCCTGAAATATCGAAGTAATTAGGTCATTTTAAATGCTTCTAAAATCTTCTTGAATCTTCTTCCCCTTCACTTGATTTAGAGATTTTTCCTTTTTCGGATCCAACCATGTTTCTCGGTATCACAATCTCAGATTTTCCCTTCTTGATTTTTCAGCATCACATTCTCAGATCCACTCTTCTGGAGTCATTAGCTTCACTTCAACTCTATGCATGACTATTCATTACTTCTTGGTATGGATTCTCATTACGACTTCAACAATTCTTGGTAGGACTCCGCACTTCTGGCTATGAACGTCAAGTTCAGGAAGTCGACTATGAACTTCGTCACTCCGAACTTCTGACTCACCAAGTTGACTCCAAAATATTCACAATGAACTTATTCTTCAGCAAGTCGACTCTGAACATTCTGCTACAAACTTCTTCTACAGCAAGTCGACTCTGAACTTCTCCCAATGAACTTCTTCTTTAGTAAGTCGACTCCGAACATTCCGCTACAAAATTCTTCTTCAGTATGTCGACTCTGAAATTCTCCCAAAAAACATCATCTTTAGCAATTCGACTCCTAAATTTACACTATGAACTTCTTCTTCAGAAATTCGACTCCAAACGTTTTTCAAAAAATCTCTTCTTCAGCATGTCATCTCCGAAATTTCAACTACGAACATCTTCTTTATCAAGTCGACTCCGAACATCTGGTAATAAACTTTTGACTATGGAATTAGACTCTGAAATTCTTTTCATTAAGTAGACTCCCAAAATTCTGTTCAGGAAGTAGACTCCTCATATTCTTTTTAGGAAGTAGACTCTGAAAATTCTGTTCAGGAAGTATACTCCACCAACTCTGTTCCACGTTGCGACTTCACCGGTTCTCGGAATAGCTCTTTCTGATTCGCAGAATGACTTCTCATATGAAATTTTTCTTGCATCGTTAGTACATGCATATACTAACAATTTAGAGTTACAAAAAATCAAATCATTGTCCCAATTAAATGTCTTCACATCTCCTATAAATCCAGTTTTCAAGAATATGCAAATTATCGATCCCGAACATCTCATTTTCTAGACTTTGAATTCTAGACTCTGAATTCTTCAAACACCAGGTTCTGAATGTTCAATAGTCTTGGTTCTGAACTTCTTAATCTCCAGACTCCGAGTGTTCAATATAATTGGTACCAAACATCAAACGTCCAGCTTCCGAATTCTTAAAAATTCAAGGTGTCTTTCCATTATGAAAACATTCTCATGATCAATAGAAGCAAATACATGGAAACCATCTCCTCCTTTAGCATGGTCCTAACAATATCCCCATTTGGATTTTGTTTTCAACCAAGTTTTCATAAATCACCAAACTTTTTAACCTCATGAAATGGATTACTTATCAATAATTCTAAGCCTACATGAGCTAAATCATTGTAGGAAACAAGAATGATTGTCTACAAAACCATGCTGTCCATAGTTAGTGAAAATGACATTTTCAACTTCACACATCTTGTAAACAACTTCATGATCATTCCTACAACCACTCCACGAAACAGTTAGAATAGTTCACATATAGAAATGTCGTTGATTTCACAGCTAACCCACAACGTCATATTTAAAAAAAAAATAGATTTATGATACGCACAACTTCTCCCCCTTGACAAAACAATCCAAAGGTAAGAAGAGAGAGGGGAAAGTACAACATAACATAGCATTTTTGAGAAAGAGGTTGGACACCCATGTTCATCCTCAATCACAAGAATGATTCCTTCGGCCTGGGTTTCTTGAAAATATCAGCAACTTGTTCAGCAGATGAAACATATTCACGTTTCAGTTCTTCTTTTCCACATGCTCTTTGTTGAAATGATATTTGATGTCAATATGCTTCCATCATGAATGTTGGACTGAATTTTTGGTAAGATTAATTGTGCTTTGATTATCACCGCCCAAGACCAATGGCAAATTCACTTCACCTAAAAAATCTTCCATCTGTTTTTTCATCAAGATGAGTTGAGTAACATCCATGGTTGCAGCAACATATTCAGCTTTAGCTATACTGAGTGTCACCAGATTTGGATCTTCTATCATAAACATTTCCTTCCCAATTTTCATCTGAATATCCAAACAAATAAATGTTCTTTGAGCCACTATACATGATTCTGATTTTTTGTGCCTTTTATGTATATGAGAATTCTTTTTTTTAAAAAACTTGTAACCCAAGAATGTATCTCATTTGACCCAACATAGAAATTTCAAACAAATTCTTCATTTATTCAGAAAACCTTTCACAGCTCCATTCATCATTCCCAGCAAAAATAATGTCATCAACATAGAAAATCACAATGAGAGAAAGATGTTGGATTTCCTTGAAGTACTGAATTCTATCAACTCTTCCTTTCTTGAAATTCATCTCTTTTAAGAAAGTATCCAGTTTGGAGTACCATTCTCTTGGAGCTTGCTTTATCCCATACAAGGATTTCTTCATCCAGCACACATAACTTTCATTCTTCCCAACAACAATTCCACATGGTTGCTCAGCATAAACTTCTTCTTAGAGATCACCAATACGAAATCCAGATTTAACATCCATTTGAATGATTTTGTATCCTCGTTGTGTAGAAATAGCATGAAAGATTCAGATAGTTTCTAATCTGGCTACCAGAGAAAAAGTTATTCTAATTTAATTCCTTCAATCTGATACTAGCCTTTACAAACCAATCTTGCATTATTTCTAATAACTTCACCTTCTTCATTCAACATGTTCCAGAAGACCTATTTGATTCCAATAATGTTCTTTATTTCAGGTTTGGGTACGAGTTCCCATGTGTCATTCTTTTCAATCTGATCCAATTCTTCATTCAAGGAATGAACCCATTCTGGATGCTCGAAGGCTTCTTTAACCTCATTTGGTTCCACTTTGGAATTCAAGGAAGAATGTGATATATAATTACTTGTTCTTCTTGTTTGAACCGTGTGACGTTGATCACCAATAATATTTTGAGCTATCAATTGTTTTATCATACATGGATATGTTTTCGGTGTGCCTTCCTCATCACTTGATATGGCTGAATCTGATTCTTCATCTTGATTAGGATTTCAATTTATTACATCCGTATCAGAATCATTAACTTAATTTTCCTTGTCTGTCTGGACATGCTTATCTTTTCCAAGAGTTTCAATGACTTTTACATCAACTACATCAAAAATTCATCATGTTTCATTGTTAAAGAATCTATAACATCTTCCTTCATATGAATAACCATGAAAAATCATGTCTTCTTCTTTCTGCTCGAATTTTCCACTACTTCAAACTTTCTTCTTTATAATGCATGGGCCTCGAAAAACATTAGCATGCTTCATACTTGGATTAATTCCATATAAATTTTTATGTGATATTTTTTTGGTTGAGGCCTATAGAAACATTGATTTTGAATATAAACAGTGGTACTTGTATATTGCCTCCAAAAGTAATGAGTAAGGCCATGTTCAAGCATCATGGTTCATCGCATTTCCACCAAGATTTTGTTCTTCCTTTCATCAACCCCATATTGTTGAGGTGTATATGGTTCACTATATTCATGTTGACTCACATGCTTCTCAAGATAGTTTTCAAATTCTTCACTTCTATACTCACTATCATTATCTATTATCAACTTCTACACAGAGTACTCACATTCTTTCTCAGCTTTCCTTCTGATGCTTTTAAACATTATCAGGACATCTGACTTGTGCTTCATAAACATAATACATGTAATGTGAGTAAAATATTCAATTAAAGTGATGAAGTACTTGTCTCCATTTTTTTATTGTTTTCTCATTGGCCCACATATATCAGAATGTATTAGTTTAAGGGGTTGTTTAGAACAAATGGTAACCTTCTTATGCACAACACTTGTAATCTTTCCATTCTGACAGGTAGTGAAACACCAATCTCTTCTTCTTGGAAAATCTGGAATAACTTGAACACTGTCCCTTTGAGATAACTTGTTCATATTTATCTAACACATGTTCCCATGTCTTCTGTGCCACAACTGATTTTCTTCCACTATGCTCATGTAACATGAGTTTGGTGAATTTCCAATCGGAAATAGATCTACTTTAGTTTATTGTCGTCATGTAAAAATCTCCCAATATTCGTGACTTTTAAAAACAAATACATATTTCTTTAATATATCTTTGTTACCCTCATCACACAATTGTGATACACTAAAAATGTTGTGCATCAGTCCATCAACATACAGTGTTTTCTTGATAATCAATTTTTCCTTCCCAATGATGGCTGATCCAAAAAATTTGAATTTTAAAGATTCATCCTTACCAAATGTCACAGTGACTTCTTTAAATTTTATCACATTCATAAGGAACTTCAAGTCTCATGTCATATGTGAAGAACACCCACTATCAAGTATTAAAGGATGTTCTTCCATTGTAACTTTTAGAGCAGTTTCAACAACAAGAGCTTTTAGTTATTTCACTTCATTATTCTATATTAGCTTCTAAGAATTAAGAACATTTTGATGAGCTTGTAACAGAACAAGACATCCTTTTGCAAGATGTACAGGTTGTTCACACCTTTCGCAAATATCCTCTAGAGGTTGAAACCTGTTTCCTATCTAGACTTCATTCTTCTCACCTTTTTCATGAACACCTTTTCACTCTTCTTCCTTTGAGGAGATTGACTCCCCCTAAATATCTGCCTTTCATAACCTCTAGGTGGTGGTAATAATGTTGATTGAACCAACACATATTCGATGTATTCCTAAATCCACCACAAAACCAAAAGTACCCATAGAAGGAGTACCTTCCTCTAATGATTTTGTTCTGATTCTTCTTTGTTTCTATTTCTTCATCACCCCCAACCATTCTTTTGTTAGCAATATTTCTCTGCTAGAATTCTGCTTTCTCTGATTTTGGTTGTTTTTCACCAGTGTCAGACATAGGTTTCCTAGAAACTTCGGAGTTTCCAGTAACATTGGTCTTGACCACATAAGAAACTTTCTCAGGTTTCTCCTTCACAGCAACCACTTTATCCTTCTGTTGAATTTCTATAGAATGTGCTTGTTGAGAGACTTCACTAATATTAGTAGTTGATTTTGAAAACATTTTATTTATTCAACTTATGAGTGATTCTTTTGAACAAGCTCTAATTCTTCCTCTTTTTCCATCAGCTTTAATCTCATGTGCTCATTTTGATTTTTCTCATCTTCAAGAGACACCTTCAAGTCTTCAAGATCATTCTCATGTTCTTCTATATCATTTTCTTGATTGGATGCTGAGGGAACATTCATCTTCCAACTTTTTGTTACGCTTCTCTAGCCTTATAATATTTCCTAAACATTCCTTCAATTCTTCTTTCAGATGGATCACAAGTTGAGTTTCTTCTTCTTTCGAGCTGGTGATTCCAAAATCTTCATCATTCACTATTTTAATAAAAGTATTTTCCACACCATGATCAACTGATTTTTCGGATTCATCCTCACATTCTTCATCTTCTTCATTTTCATATAGAAAACATTTTCTCTTGGATTTGAGGAACTTCGTTTCTCTCCCTGAAATTCCTTTACCACCCTAATTCTTCCATATCTTTCATGGATTTCTTTGTTGTTAATCAATATCTTCTTCATTATCCCTTCGAGGACAGTTAGCTGCAAAGTGGCCAATGCCTCTACATTCAAAACACTTCATAGGAAGTTTTCCCTCTGTATTTACCTATGGATATTTTATCATTTTTTGAATACAAGGATAAAATATCATTAAGATTTTTACATACCATGCTTTCAGAGTGAGAATCACCACCATCTTCTTCAATGAAGATCTTGTTAGACATTTCCTTCTTCATGGCTTTGAAAGATAATTCTATGTCAACCTTTTTCTTGGTCTTCATAGAATTTTCCCTTCTCATATCGTAAGTAATGAGTGTTCTATGAAAATCATCAAGATATAGTCTCTGAGTATCTGTCTTCTAATTAAGGGACCTTCGCATCGAACTTATCTAGAAGAATCCTCAATATACTTTCAACCGTATTAGAGTCTTTATGATATTTTCCAAGACATCTGATGGTACTAAAAATATTGTTTACCCAGGTGATGAAATCCCCAATAGATTCATGCTCTCCCAGATTCATGTCTTCATACTTAAATCTCCAGATTTGGAGTTTTGCATTATTAACTTTCGTTTTCCCTTCGTATGTGTTTTTCAGTTTGTCCCATATACCATTAGCTGTGGCCACTCCTTCTACTCTCAAGAATTAAATTTCGGAATTTAAAGACAATATAGCATTCTTGGCTCTTCAATCATTCTCAGGAAACTTCTTATCAATAGGTGTAAGTGTAACATTATCCTCAATTGGGGAAACCCAACTGTTGCAGCTTCAAGAAATTCTTAATTAATATACAAGAGATACGCTAGCACACTATCCTTCCAGATGTGATAGTTCTTCCCATCGAATACCAGAATGCATTTACTATTCAAACAATTCAGATTCTCCCTCAGCAAGGAAAAAGAAAGGAAACCTCCCTCTAATACAACTTGTAAGGACCCTGCTGGAGTAATGAACCACTGAGAGGGGGGGGGGGGTTGAATCAGTGGTACTCCTTTTTCTTCTTTTACGTTCCCTTAATGTTGAAAAAAACAATTGTCTCCTGTTAAATAAATAATTACCTACTGAGAAACAAACAAGAACTCATCCAAAGGAACACAATAATTTACAAGGTTAACACTTCAATAAGAATAGCTACGTCCTTGGTATGGTTTGAAAAAATCCATCACCATACAATCCACTAAGAAAACAATCCTTGTATTACAACGACTAGGATATACCCTTACACTCGTGATACGCTGTGAAACAATCACTCCAGTGTGTGTGCTCCCTCTTAGCACAATAGTGCAATGTCTCTTTTCTTGAAACAACTTAGGATACCTTCACATCCATTAATATACACAGGTGTAAGCATGTTCAGCACAAATCATCACATCCTTAACCAGAAGAAAGACAAGGACTCCTGGGACTTGAGATAGATCAATTATAGTCCGAACTTCCCATTATGAATCTCCACCTTGAATTTTCCTAATCTGATTCTTCAATCTGAGTCTTCCTCAGTCTGAGAAACTCAATATGGTGACAGCTAGTACTGATTCCCCATTCTGAATCTCCACGATGAATTCTTCACTTCGAACATTCTTCTTCACTCTAATTATTCAATCCAAGTCTTCCTCAGTCTGAGAAACTCAATACGCTGACAGCCAGAACTGATTCCCCATTCCGAATCTCCACTCCGAATTATTCACTCCAAACATTCTTCTTCACTATGATTCTTCAATCTAAGAAACTCAATATGGTGTCAACCAGTATCAAATTATTGTTATTATTGAAACCAAAATGAAACTCAGTCCTCCAAGCTCTTCTTCCTCTCTCTAGATTATCAATGAATCTCTCTCTACTTTTTCATCACTGCCTTACACAGCAGCTGGATCTCCTTTTATAGGTTCTGTAATGTATGCTTAGGCGAGAAACCAAAATATTTTCCCGCTCACTTAAATTCACAAAAATCATAATTTCTCCTGAAATATCAGAGTAATTAATACTTTGTCAATGCTTCTAGAATCTTCTCGAATCTTCTTCCCCTTCACTTGATTTAGTGCTTTGGCCTTTTCCAGATCCGAGAATGTTTCTCGGTATCACATGCTCAGATTTTTCCTTCTTGATTCATTGGAATCACTTTCTCAGATCCACTCTTCTTGAGTCATTAGCATCACTCAACTCTCGGCATGACTCTTCAATACTTCTCGGTATGTCTTCTTTTTATGACTTCACCAATTCTCGTCATGAATCTGCACGTCTGTCTACGAACATCAAGTTCAGTAAGTCGATATCGAACTTTGTCACTCTGAACATCTGACTCAGCAAGTCAACTATGATCTTCTCACAACGATCTTCTTCTTCAGCAATTCGACTCTGAACATTCTTCTATGAACTTCTTCTTCATCAAGTCGACTATGAACTTCTCGCAACTAACTTCTTCTTCAACAAATCGACTCCGAACATACCTATACGAACTTCTTCTTCAGCATGTCGACTAATAACATCTCGCAATGAACTTCTTCTTCAGCAAGTTGACTCTGAACATTCCTCTACGAACAACTTCATCAACAAGTCTATTAAAAACATCTCACAAAGAACATCTTCTTCAACATGTCGACTCTGAACTTTCCACTATGAAAATATTCTTCAGCAAGTCGACTCTAAACATTTGGTAATGAACTTTTGACTCCAGAAGTCAACTCCAAACTTTTGTTCAGGAAGTAGACTCCGCAAATTCTGTTTAGGAAGTATACTCTGCAAATTCTGTTCCAGAAGTAAACTCTGCATATTCTGTTCAGGAAGTAGACTCTGTAGATTCTGTTCCTCGATGAAAATTCCCCGATTCTCAAAATAGCTCTTCTTGGTTCTCTGAATGGATTCTCATACCAAAATTCTCTTGAATCATGAGTACTTGTATGTACTCACAATTTAGAGTTACAAAACAGAAAAGCATCATCACAATTAAATTTCTTCACATCTCCTATCATCATGTTTTCAAGAATATGCAAATTCCCGGTTCCGAACTTCAAAATTTCCAGACTTCAAATTCCAGACTCTGAATTCTTCGAACACTAGGTTTTGAATGTTCAATATTCGTGGTTCTGAACATCTCAATCTCTAGACTCCAAGTGTTCAATATACTCGGTTCTGAACTTTAATCTTCCAGTATCCGATTTTTTAGAAATTCAAGGGGGCTTTACTTTTGAAAACTTCCTAAACATCAACAAAAGACAATCCATCCAAACCATCTCTTCCTTCAGCTTGGTCCTAAAAATATACTATCATGATCAGAGTAACATATCATTATAATAGGTAATAAATAATAAGAAATAATGAATGAAATAATAACTAAAATAATAGCACAAAATAAGAATAATGTAAACTAAATATAAAAAATGGTCGACACCAGTGTACCATAATGAATTCATGTCAATGTGATGATACATAACAAAAATAGTATACATATAGTAAGAATCAGTATACAAGGTATTTCATGAATGTTGAAATGAAATATAATGGACCAAATTAGAACTCCATGAGAAACCTGATCTCCAACTCAGTCATGTGATCATAACTCCCATACATAAGAAAATATTACAATCCATAATTTTTGTAGGTACTAAAAAAATAAAAAACTTAATAAATCACTAATAGACTGCACATGTTCTTGAAGGACACATTTCACCTCTACCTACTACAACACAAGGCCAGAAGGAGGTGTCTAGCTAGTATGTATATATATGTATTATTAATTAATTATATATATATATATATATTATAATATCGACCAATATAAACCATGTAGGTACAAATATATGTGTTAATATACCTAGAATACATTGTTTTTTCCATACCAGGGTGTGAATCATCCTTCCATAAAAAGTCTAAATGAGAATATATGCTCGAACATATGGTACAAGTCATACATATAAAAATAAGCTGATGATATCATACTCGTCACATGATATGGTTAGCGTGGTTTCATTTCCACACTAGGGAAATTGGTTAGGGTTTCATCATTCCAACACTCACCGGGGAACATGGTCATTAGTTCCCACCATCCTAATATTATCAAAAGTGTGATATTCCATGGATCATGACCTAATGTAGGGGATTGTGATTCCGACATAATTAGAAGAACCCTTACCATTATTCCACATCATATATCAAGGTGTAATTATATATATAAAAAAATACCTGAGGTATAAGCTCTCGTTATTTATATTTTTCATGATAATGTAGTCAAAAAATAAAAATTCTAAAATTAACACATAATATTAAACACAATCATGACATTTAATTAATTTTATTTTTCCAATCATGGAAGGTATCCCATCATGAATATCCATTCCATTGATTGCAATACATTTAATTTAATAAATCAAGATGAGTAATCTTATAAAATATAATGAGGCACCTATGTGGTGTCACTAAAAAAGTTCAATTACCTACATGGGTAATTCCAATTAAAATAAAGTTCGAGAACATCGATTTTGGCCCTCGGTTTATTTATAATATCTAAAAAATATGGAAAATATATTTAGAACATAATAAGTGGACTTGTATTAAACATGATTTATGTGAAAATATGACCCAAAAACATATATAAACATCAAGAATTAATCCGACCATGTTTTGAAACACAATTCATCACTCTGTTATTTCTATGGAATCTCACCTTGACCAAGTTATTTTATTAAAAAAAATCATGGAATTGATTTCAATGAAATTAATTTAACAAAATAATATTTATATTCAATAATTTTACTAAATTTGTATCCAATAATAATTTTAAAGATACTACACTATAGGGAATTTCAATTCAGAAATAATTATTAGAACATATGGGTGATGTTATCATTATTTGGGAAATTTCATATAATGAAATTGATATTCATATCATTTTTATAATTCATAGAATTAATTCAAAGATTTTAAATAATTTATTATAGGGAAATACAATATGACACACCCACAGGGTGTCTGGGATCAAGGTTAACAACGAATATATACAAAATAATTGTAATTGACGACATTATCTTTGTGATAATATCACATTGATATGATGGACTCAACTAAATAAGAACACTAAAAAATGTCCACACACAACATGATGAAAACATTCATATTTCAATATAAATTAGTGGAAAATTCATAGACCACCAACAATATTCTTATGAAATTTAACTCATCCATTATAATGGTTTAATTTGGTCTGTTTTGGTAGAAATCAATAAAACGATCATTTTCACAGAAAACAGTATAAATGTTCTCACATGAAAACATTGTGATAAATCTGAATAGATATATAGAAATGATTCAATAGAAATAAATAACATACCGATGTATATCCATAGAAAATGATGATGTTCGATTTGTATGACAGATATTGGAGATCCCTTAAAGCCTAGGATAAGAAATAGAGGTATCAACATCATAAGAGGAGAGTGTTCACCCACTAGAAGAATATGAAAGAAAAAAATAAAAACATGTTTTTAAAACTCATTAATGAAAAATGTATATTAATCCTATAAAATGGTTCCCAAGGTTTGACCGAATAATGCCCCAACTGTGTGGAAGCTACATCCCTTAAAACCCACCTCATACAGTTTTCCTCTAATGCTTATCCTAACCATCCACTAACCATGAAATGAATAGTTAGTAGACAATACTTAATTAGAACTAACCATGTGGGATAGGTGAACATATTGAAAAAACCATGTGTACCTTATTCCCTTTAGATACTCTCACCACTACATGTTGCATGGTTTGGTGTTGTCGGCCACATGATTTTTGACAAACCATGATCCCTATTCAGACCACCCAAAACCTGATATTTCTGATCTAGGAAATCCCAAAACACAATGATCTACCAGACACGTCCCTCAGTCATTTAACAAAGTCTAAAAATAACACATATAAGCATTCAATCTATTGGAATTATTTCTAATAACATGAATCAATTAATGGATCATTCAATAAATTGAAAAGAAAAATTCTCATATAATACTAACACTGATCAAAACATAGGGTGTTATATAATATACCCTAAACAATTATCCATAGTTAAAAGAACTCAAAAACAATGAATGGATGTCCGGACAGTGTCATATTAGATACATCTCATGGATATTTTTTTAGTATGAAAATATTTACACATGGGAGTAAAATAGTCCATAGGTAGGATAATAAAAAAAGGATATAGTTATTATCATATATATATATATTGAGGTTAAAACCATCATCTCTAAAATTATAATAAAAATCACTAAAACAACTCGTTGTACTCTGAACAGTTATGTAAATTCTTCCCCCATGTACTTTTCTCATCTCGATTATGACACCTCATCACATGAACTAATGGGATGAATATCATACACATGAAATTATGAAAATAATCATGAATATAAACTAGATACTGAAAAAACATCATGTTATTCTCATTTTCCATAACATCCATACCAATTACATGATGGTATCATGATGATAATAATGATGATGGGACTTTTAGAAGTCATAGTGAACTATTTTCATCCATGGTATGACTGATAAACTGTAAAAAAAATCGAACAAATCTATCATTTCAAAAATATAAAAAACATTCGATGAAAATGTATTCAATAAGGAAAATATCATGTAACACAAATATTAGCAATGATAAAAGAACTCAATGTCTTCAATGTGAAACTCTAGGGGCCTCTACCATGGCTCAGTATAGGCCTTATGGAGGTCCTGTAAATCTATTTTCAAATCTCAAATAACCAATATCATCTCTATTGTTCTCTAAAGAACATTATTATAAAGGATTATAATTTCCTAACCTTATTTTATTATAATGAATAATTACAATATATTGCATTCCATACCATGAATAGATCCATGTTTATGCATGATTGGTTTAAGTTATTAAAAGAAAACTCATCTAATGGTTTATGGATCACCCATTAACCATAAAATACATTGAATAAATCATTTACCATAAATTAATGAATCTAATTAGAACGTTCTATCTATCCATCCATCTAGGGAAGAATTTAGTGAAACATCCAAACAAAGAGAAAAAATCAGGGTAAAATAATATCTATATATGTGTGGTAAAATGAGATTCCTGGAGGGATATAATAAATATTGTTACACCATGTATCCTGATAATGTCATCCATAAATATCATTTTTCGATAATCAAAAACATCCAACTCAATGGTGTTTTGAAATTTGTCTGAAATCATCAATCATTCCATGATTACTAAAATGGCATGCCTATATATGTTGTCATGAGGTATCCCATTGATTATATACATTATGATATTCTCCAACATAAATATGGGGTCAACCAAGTGCTGTATAAAACCTCAAATAACATGGTTATATTCTTTTACATGATGAAAACCCAAAAAACAATATACAAACATAGACACTATATTTTCAATATAATACCATGAAATCCACCACATTAATTCGTGATATATCATTAGTGAACCTTGATGAATTATGTAATGTGAGTTGTGAAAATTAAAGATAAATCCATCTAACATGTATAATTAAATAAATATCTATCACTAAAAAGTAATTTATTGTTGACTATCCTAGTTCCACCACTCTAGAGAATCATCGTGGGCAACATGATCTCACGTCACTATAATATCTGAGACCCTCAATTGAGACTCCAGCATCTTATTAATTAAGGATACTTACACTATCATCATTTAAGGAAATAATATTCCTATATATTAATTTATATTTGTAAACATACCAACTATATGATTCATCCATTTCAATGAATCCTCATTCAACATAATTATCCCTCCATATGACCATTGGTTTAGTGTGTCGGTGATCAAATTCCAATTTCATATGGTGTATGAAATCTCAAAATTAGAATCCTAGGAACACATTATCCAAAATTCACACAAGATATTTATGCGAAGCGTATATAAAACATACCGCATACTATTACGGTCTCTAGAGACCACCAAGTGATCAAATATTGGTTATTGTTGACATACCTCAAGGGAAATCAGAAATTCAACCATCATGTAAAAACATTAACCTATCATACATAAAAATTACATTTTAATATTTGAATATTAATTATTTAACATGATGATCCATGCATGAATCATTTATTTGTAGTTCCCTTGAAAACATGTACACCTAAAACATTGATCAATATGATATATAACTCATATCTCACTATGTTCTACATAGCTAGAACCATTCATATATATATCATATATAATATATTGTGTCATAACCATGTTAAAAATAAACACATGATATGGTTATATTAGATGTTATGTCAGATTAAAAAATGGAGATTTCAACATATTACGAGCATAAGGATAAGATAACATGATATTAACATTTTTAAATTTTAACCTTCATATCATATATCATAAAAACTAGTAATTTTATAAATTATGGAACATCAAAATAGATGAATCATAATGCAATCAAAGAACATAACCCACGAGAACAAACTTTTAAATAAAAAATATATGTGTTGGATAAAAATAATAATAAAATATCATATTTCATGGATACCCACAAAGTCACTCACAACCAGTTAGTCTTGGGATAGCCACCAATATACCAAATTGGGGAATGGGATAGCATCCCTGGAAGCATATTTATGGTTTGAAATTATATATTTTGTACCCTCTTCTAGGAAATAGATAACATCTTATGTACCCTCTTTAGGACATTGGATAACCTCCAATGTACCCGCATTTAGGCTTGTGATAACATCATGTGTAACATATTTTCTGATTGGGATAACAACATATGTAACTTTTTTGGGTGTGGGATAACCTCCAATGTACCTTCTTATAAGCTTTATATAACCTCCTATGTTCCCTCTTTCAGGCTTTGTATAACCTCAACTGTTCTATATGAGATCAAATAACATTAATAATTACACAATACAATATAGGTTGATATAGGTCACTCTAGTCACATAATAAAAATCATACATACGTGTTCCATATGATCATAAAACATTCATCACATCATAACCTAGGAATATAAATCGGCTTTATAATAATTTCACCATAGCATAACCGATTTAAATTAAATAGGGTTCATAATAATTTCATCATTTCTCTTCTACCATAAACAATCGATGATAAGTGGGTATAGTAAGAATTTAATAGTAGTATAGCATGTGGAATTGAAGAAGGACTCATCAACACCATGTCATCATTAACATGAGCCATCTAAAGGAGGAATAAGAATGTTATCCCTGTATCATATCCTAATAATGTCATAAGTAACATCATTGTATATCATCTTATATGGAATATTATTTTTGATGAATAATGACATTTAATGATTATAATGTAAAATATAATTTTTTATTAATAAATTTACATAAAAATAAGAATTTATAAAATATTTTGGAAATATGTTTCATTAAAAATAAAAATGAAAAAAATTTAAAACATGGTTGAAAAATTATTTAAAACATTTCATTGGAAAAATATCAATTCCACATTGAGTTTTTTAAAACATGAATCATGTTAAAATGATATTCTTGGAAAATAATCTTTTAAATTTATAATATAGGCATTAAAACTATGAATTTTCTTAATGTCGTATAATTCCATATATATTGTACTTTTTGAAACAAATATTCCATTCAAATTTTTTTATAAAATACAATTGGTGTTTTTTTGCAATTTAAATGAATATTTTATTAAAAAAATTTTAAAATTAAAATGTTTGTTAAAATTCCACATATAAATTCTTTTTTGAGAATTTAAAAAAAAAATTGGAAGAAAAATTCTAGAAATAATTATTATGGATGAAAAAACATTTATGATCGAAGTGGGAAATAAAATAACAATATTTTCATAGGACATTTTATTTCCCATTTATATATAATTCCATTTTAATGTCATGTTTCAGGTGATAACAATTTTTTTTTTTGTGCATGTATTAAGAGGGTTTTTTTATACTTTTAGTTTGATTATCTTTCAATAATATGAATATTGTAAAAATGGTAGATATATATAGTATAAATGTATTTATAGTAATTCATTGAATTTATATATACAATGTAAAATAAATCATTCGTGAGATGATATGCCACATGTATGTTGAACACTGTTTCCATATTATAGATGGGTTGATTGAAAAAGGATATATAAAATACTATGATTCATAAAATAATTATCCCATATAAATAAAATATTATTATTTAAACATATCCTTTTTATCGTCAATTTAAATAAAATTTGATGAATGAATCACATTGATTCAAGTGGTTATAGTCCATTTTACACAAAAACAATGTTATCATGTTCTCAGAGAATGAAAATATTGAAGGAATATGTGATATCCAAATTATAGTATAAATTAATATCATAAATATAATATAAAAAATATAACCATCAGAATATCCTCTCATATAGGTGGTGATAAAAAATTAATATCATCTTTCAAGAAGAGGGTATTACACCTTAGAAATAAATGAATATTCTATAACCCATTTTTTAGAAGTGGAGGTAGACAGTTTTCATTCTGAAAAAAAATTAAAAAATTAAAAATCCTTATGATATTATATAATAATATTTTAATAATAAATTATGTATTTGTAGGATTATATAAAAAAACTATATCTCAAGGATGTTACCTCTTATTTGGAAATCCCATTTTTGGTTTTCACTCAATGATATCCCACGTTATATTTATAATAAATATATCGACTCTAGGATAAGTGGAGGTAATTAAAGAATTTTTAAAAGATGGTCTTGGAAGAACCAATGATATTTTAATGTGTTACTAGGATAAGAGTGTGGGTGGCTTTTAAATGTGAGGTTAGAGCAAAAAATGAAATTTTTCCAAAGAAAAGGTTGTGCTCTTATTATTCTGATTCCATTCAGCTTCCAAAAAGGCTATTATTGAAAATAGAATATAATATTTCAAAATATACTCATAAAAATGTTGTGTTTCATGATTTAATTATTTTTAAACCATTATCTTTTTATTTTATCCCTATTGTATACATATTTCTATCATTACTATAATAAATAATTTTCATCATTTTTACAATTCATTATGGTCAAATAAATAAGCTGAAATTATTAGATTATACAAATTATTTTGTATCAATATTTGGAATAATTTATTCAAAATTCAATATAAATTAGTGGAACATTTTAATTTTATATTAGTATTTTATATACGGGGATAAAAAAGGTTTCCTAAGTGAAATGATTATTAAATTACAATATTTTAATATACTAATTCAATAAGAAATTGAATATAAACTCAAAAAATGTATTAATATATATATTATAGAAATAAATTTATTTTTCAAAATATATTAAATATATATAAATTTTATCATTAAATCATCAATAGAAATTATTATTCTTAATAAAACAAATTTTTTTCAGTACTCGCTGAAAATTTTATCTTCTCCATAATTTCTCAAAAAAAATAACATCAAGAAAAATGTAACATTAATTTAAAAAATTATTTTTATTTTTTCAAATATAATATCTAAAATTTGTTAAATTATTATTTTAGTTTTCAAAAAATTCTATAAAACATTCTCTGTGAATATGGTATAATAAATAAAATAAATATTCTCTAAATATTTATGTAATTTCTATAAATATGATTTCATTATATAAAAAATTATATAAAATATAATTAAATATCGATCAGTATTCAATTATCTATGTCTTATGGAACAGATTTAGTTGTATTATTGAATAATAAATTTAATAATACAACACAACTTGTTAAAAAATGATGTTGTTGTAAGGGTTGGTGTCCTCAGAACCAACTATTTTGTACTTTGGTTACATAAATGTTCACTTATTATATATTGTTCATTGTTCTGCATGAGTATAATATAATAATGTCCTGGAATATTTGTTGCATTAATAAGGTCATAGCAGATCCCTGCTATGATGAGAACCTTGAAATTATATAACAATATTCTTAAATAATGTTCTATGGTTGGATGACATACTATGATAGGACATATAGTATACAGACCGTCATGTGTGAGTACTCGTAATAATACGAGACTCTTTCTCATGGAGTTCACACTTGGTAATCTCCAAGATGAGAGATTATGAGAACAGACCCGCCAGTAGCAATTCTTCATGTCTTGGTGTCATCGGATATTGCTATCTATGAGCGTGTGTAATGGTCCTTATACTAGAAGATTATCATTAACTCATGTCATGACTCGCGCACTTAGATTTACTGACGATAACCGTCACGCAGATAGTTGGCGGGATGTAGGGTACGTTGGGTGCATCATGAGTGACATGTTGCTAATGGATATGTCGAGGAATGATTTTTCCCTTCCATTTATGGAAGTTGATTTCTCGGCCCTTTGATAGAAATTGACCTGTCGCATTAAATTCCATGGCCATGGTGTAAACGACGAGTTTATTTCAGGTAGTCAAAGAATGAAATATCAAGCATATAGGTTTATGACACTGCCATGAAACCTGCATGATGAGATATTGAGACAAAGCGATTAAATTACACAGTAAGCGATCGTATGAGGTGATACGTCAATGCGGCGCCAACTTCTTTCTCTTGGGTGCCTTGACCCGTTGCTAGACAGTAATCTTGGACTTTAGGCAAGACTGCCTAATGAAAATGAGAAAGAGGCCTAGAGGGTCACACACTAAGTGTATCCAAGTATCTCAAGTTGAATAATGATTATTCCCGTACGTGGTATAATAAATATTCAAGGAAGCCTAAGTTGTTTTTGATGATAGAGGAAAAATAAAATAAAACAAGTACACACTGTGTATTGTTATTACACGCTGTGTAGTTTTATTTTGGAATGGAAATGAATAAATGAAAACAAGATATACACGTCGTGTACATTTAATGTACACGCCATGCAGTTTTCAATGAAAAACAAGTACACTCCGTGTATTTATTATTACATGCCGTGTAGTTTTTGTAGTCGGGATTTTGAGGATATAATATTGTTTTAAATGATATATATTATAATCAGCGTGGGCGCATGTCAAGGAATTATTTATTCAACATGGGGTTTTATATAAAGAGTAAATGAAATAAATAAAATGTGTAACACGTTTATTTATTGTCATAACTCTATAACCCCACACACCCGATTATAAATATCCTCAAAACCCCAACTCTTTTCCTACACACAAGAGAATCATTGTGCACAACATCTCTGGAGAATTCTTTCAAGACTGAAAGAACCTCTTCCCCCAAGAACGCTCTCAAGACCGAGAGAGATCTTCTTCAATCAGATCAAGACGATATAAGGCATACAACACAAGCAAAGGCTTCTCTACGCTAGCACCCGGAGAATCCTTTGGCGACGTCCAGAGATACAAGGTACACATGTGGATCACCGCTAGAGGGAGTCTACACTTGGCTTCTGTGACGCAACGATGGATCACATTGACAACGTGATCGAGAACATCAACGAAGATAGAACACCCAAAAGTTATTTCTTTAGAATTAATTAAATTAATTGTAATCAACCTGTAACGATCCTTTTTTGTGGTTCCGGGACAAACCATCTTCTTTGTCTTTTTCTGTGATTCGATCCGTGGAGACTGGCATTTATCGTCGTATTGATCCCGGATTGATCATTTCTAATGAAAAAAATCCAAGTGGGCACATCCACACACGTGCTTCCGCTGTACCCGAAACCTTCAAATGGTATGAAAGCGAGGTTACAACATTGATTTTAGTTATTTAAATTTCATTGATAAGTTACCAATTCATATTTGATTCAATTCGAAATAAATCGTTCTATAAGTCTGAATTAACGAGATCTATTCTTCCTCCTTCGTTTCTCGATTCATATCACAGAAACGTCCTTTTTTATTTTAATTTTGTTTAAAATAAAAATGAGGAACTCATCCGAAGGAGCCGCTCTTTCAGTCTGTACAACATGGGATTACACGGCGTGTAATTAAAACAACACGCTGTGTAATTAGGTTCAACGAACCCGCACTGGTCCACCAAACCACGCCGTATGAATTGATTATGCCTATGTTTTAATCATGCCATGTTGACCAGAATTGAACGGTGCGTGGAAACCGGAATACATGGCGTGTATGTTGAAGAAACACGTTGTGTAGTCCGTTCCGACCCAGGTGAAACCGTGTACAAAGATAAGCTGCGTACCGCGTAAATGGGATTGCCAGGCCGGTTACCACGTATCAAAGAAGTACACGCCATGTATGATTCATCTACACGCCGTGTACTATAAAATTTCCAAAGTACAGAAAACACGCCAAAGCCCCGGAGTGTACTTTGGATAAAGGGTGAAAAGAAAAATACAAGCCGTGTACTTATAAACTACACGCCGTGTAATTTCCAGAAATAGGATTTCACTAGGTTTCCTCTAATGTACAAAGACTCGTCTAAGGAATATGGATGAGAAGAATCTCAAGGAAATTCAGAAAGGAATTTATGATAAAGAATTGATTAATTATTAGATCATAATTAATTGAATTCGAGCGCATCTTATCTTAAATTAAAGAATGATTAAAAGAATTTGAATTCTAAATATGCGTAAATGTCGTTGTATACTATTGATGATCGTGAGCTAGACCAAATACCCTTTGTATGTGTATTGTTTCATATAAATTTATTTAATTTAAATTTGTTGGCCTGCGAGCCTTCTTCCAATAAAATGTAGGGCATGCGTTCCCATGGTTTCTTTAATGTAAACACATGTAATGGAGGATCTCCCAAGACAGAGGAGATGGTTAAAATCCCGAAGCAGAGGAAAAATCGACAAAAGAATATACAAAGGTGGACAGGTGGGAGCTGCAAAATAGGAACCATCAGGATCAAGGTGTTTTCCCTAGGCTAGGGTTAGCTTATCAAAACTGCTAGATAATCTAACCAAATAGAAGCTCATGATCGTGCCATCTTATTTTAATTCTGTCTGATTGCATGGTTTATTTTTTATGCATTTTTTGTCTCGATCACATAATTAATAAAATGAACAAGCATGTAAAGATGGAATAAAATAAAAACTGGACTATGCGTAAACATTATCGGAACATGGTTAATCACTTAAGCAAGAATCACTTAATATTAACAAGCATGTGATAATGCAAAGATACGCATAAAGAATAAAATCCCTCAAATACCATATTAAGTCAAACCAATCCTTCCGTAACTTGATTAAGGGAAATACTCAATTAAACTATGTGTTTGACCAACCCTTGTTGGGACACTTACTTTTATAAAGGAAGCCCTTATGAAAGGCTTCAGGTTGACTTAACCATATTACATCAAGAGAAGTAGCCCTTGCTAGAGTTGATGTAATATTGGAGGCAATAGTTGAGGAAATACTATTCAGAATTTCAGGATTGTGGGGTCCACTCAACAGATCAAGGAACTATAAGCTCACAGTTGGCAAAGACCTTCCTACCTAAATACATTCAAATATCTTTACCAACCCTTGTTGGGGTTATGCGAAGGGAAATATGGATCCTTGACACTAGAATGTCAAATCAACTGGACATTCCGAGTTCAATGGTGAGGTCCATTGGGACTTGATAAAATAGTGGGGGACTTAATAAAATTTATTATTTCTCATAAAAGGTAATCAAGAAAGTACTAATAAATCTGCTCCTTTAAATTGTAGAATCAAGATGACAAACTCTTCAACCACATTTTTTCTGCGATCAATACTAGATAAAGACAATATCCTCACCGGCAGTAACTTTCAAGAATGGTTTAGGCGCCTTCAGGTTATCCTACCCACTGAACGAAATTTTTACGTGCTGGAGTCCTCACTTCCTGATTCCCCTGCACCAGGGGAAAGTGATGAAGATTTCCTGGTCTATGATCAACATTTGAATGACTCTCTCGACGTTCAATGTTTGATGATGTCATATATGTCTAGTGAGCTCATGAAGTCTCATGAACACATGGATGCCTACATCATGCTCGAGCACCTCTGTGGTCTATACCAGGAGAGAGCAAGACAGGAAAGGTTGGAGATCTCCAAGGCTCTATTTCAGAGCAAGCTTGGAGAGGGTGCCCCAGCCGGGCCTCATGTAGTCAAGCTCATTGGCTACATTGAGGGCTTAGATTTTCTAGGTTTTATACTCCCCGAAGAACTGGGTACCGATCTCATTCTTGCATCACTCCTCCAGAGCTTCTCAAATTTTGTTGTGAAATTCAATATGAACAACATTGAGAAGTCTCTGTCTGATCTTCTTATCCTTATTCGACAAGTGGACAATGACATGAAGTGAGAAAATCCTTTCGTCCTCATGGTGAATAAATGGAAAGGGAAGGCAAAGAGATTTAAGCCCAAAGCTTCTTCATGGCCTTCCAAGAAAAGGAAGATCAAAGGGGAGGCAAAGGAACAGGATTCTGTTTGTTTCTCATGTGGCAAGAAGGGACACTGGAAGAAAAACTGCACCCATCCAAGGAAGCAAGGGGAAGCTTCAGGTGCATTTGTTATCGATTGCAATCTATCTGTTTCTACTAATTGGGTATTAGATACTGCTTGTGGTGCTCACATCTGAATCCAAATACATGAACCAAGTATATTCAAGAAGATTGATCAAGGGGGGTAGATCTACGCGCAGCCAACGGAGCCAGACTTGCTGTTGTAGCTGTCGGGGACTACCACATCACATTGCCTACCAGGATGGTCTTGGTTTTGAAAGGATGTTATTATGTACCCTCTGTAACTAAAAACATTATTTCAGTATCTAGATTAGATATTGATGGATTCATCTTCATGTTTGGAAATTAATGTTGCTACTTTTATAAAGATATCATTTGTTTTGGTATGGCACATTTATATAACGGCCTTTATGTGTTAGACTACACAAACCAAGTAATGGAAATCGATAACAAAGTTAATTCACAAGACTCATACCTCACCCAACTTTGGTATAATAGGATAGGTCATTTCAATGAGAAACGTTTGAAAAAATTACATGAAGATGGGTATTTAGATTCATTCGAACTAAAACCTCTTGGTGTATGTCATGCGTGTCTACAAGGCAAAATGACTAAAGACCCATTTAGTGGGAAAGGTGAAAGAGCTAAAGAGCTTCTCGAATTAGTTCACACAGATGTGTGTGGACCATTTCCAGTTGAGGCAAGGGGTGGGTTCTTGTACTTCATAACTTTTACTGATGATTTTAGTAGATATGGATATATCAACTTAATGATGTATAAGTCATATTCTTTTGATCGGTTCAAAGAATACCAGAATGAAGTTGAGAACCATCTTGGTAAGAAGATTAAGAAACTCCGCTTAGACAGAGGAGGAGAATATATTAATCCAAACTTCATTGATTTCTTACGGGAGTTCGGGATTCTATCTCAACTCACTCCTCCTTACACACCGCTATGGAATGGTGTAAGTGAAAGGAGGAACCGCAACCTATAGGACATGGTGAGGTCAATGATGAGTCATGCGATTCATCCATTATCCTTTTGGGGATATGCATTACAAATAGCAGCGCACATACTAAACCAAGTATCAACTAAATCAATAAATGGTATTCCATACGAGTTATGGAGTGGACACAAATCCATGTTATTGAATTTACATGTGTGGGGTAGAGAATCATTTGTTAAGGCCTCTTCAGGTAAAAAACTTGTACCCCGAGGCACAAAGTGTATCTCTACAGGATATCCCAAGGAAACAAGGGGATATTACCAATACAACCCCTCAGTCAAAAAGTTTATAGTGGCAAGACACACCATATTCCTTGAGAGGGAGCACATCTCCAAAAGGGATAGTGGGAGAGAGATAGACTTCGATGAAGTCAAGGCTCAAGATACACATGATTTGGTACAAGAAAAGATTCCAAAAAGCCCTGTGGAAGAACAATCTATTCCAGAGATACAAGAACTGCGTAGGAGCACGAGAGAGGTGAGAGAACCAGAACGATATGGTTTTCTTGTCACCGATGATGGTGACTCATTATTGGATGACAATGATGATCCTCTTACCTATAAGGAATCAGTTGAAGGCACAGACATTTCCAAGTGGCAAGAAGCCATGAATTCTGAAATGGATTCCATGTACCAAAACCAAGTATGGAATTTTGTAGATCCTCTAGTTGATGTAAAGCCTATTGGTAATAAATGGGTATTCAAGATGAAACTGGACATGGAGGTGTAAGTCAGCACTTATAAGGCACGACTGGTTGCAAAAGGTTTTAGACAACGTCAAGGAATTGACTATGATTAAACCTTTTCACTATTTGTGATGCTAAAATCCATCAGAATCCTATTGGCCATTGCTGCTTACCATGACTATGAAATTTGGTAAATGGATGTCAAAACAGATTTCCTTAATGGGAACCTCCAGGAAGATGTCTACATGGCACAACCTGAAGGGTTTGTGACTCGAAAGGATGCCAACAAGGTATGCAAGTTGCAGAAATCCATTTATGGATTAAAGAAAGCATCAAGGTCATGGAACATTCGTTTTGATGAAGCTTTTACGGAATTTTGCTTTGTTAAGAACGAATGTGAGACTTGTGTCTACAACAGGTTTAGTGTAAGTGCATTCATTTTCCTAATAGTATATGTTGATGGCATATTTCTAATTGGAAACGAAGTACCTATCTTATAGTCAGTTAAGGAAAGGTTTCATAAATGCTTCTCCATGAAATACTTGGTCGAGGTGGCATATATTCTTGGGATCAAGTTCCATCGTGATAGATCTAAGGGAATGTTGTGCCTATGTCAAAGTATATACATTGACAAGATACTGATGAGATTCAGTATGGAACAGTCCAAGAGGGGATTGTTGTCAGTGTCACATGGCATTCATCTTTCGAAGAAAATGTACCCTCATACACATGAGGAAATAAAGAGGATGGAAAGGATCCCTTACGCAACCGCTATTGGTTCAGTCATGTATGCTATGCTATGTACAAGGCAAGATGTTGCTTACGCATTAAGTTCGGTAGGCAGATATCAAGCTGATCCAGGAGACCGCCATTGGATGGCCGTCAAGACTATCCTTAAGTATCTGAGGCGTACTAAGGATATGTACCTGGTTTATGGAGGAGATGAGGAACTAGTCATCAGAGGACATGTAGATGCTAGTTTCCAGACTGATCAAGATGACATAAAGTCGCAGACTGGATATATCTTCAGTTTGAATAGAGGTGCAGTGAGCTAGAAGAGCTCAAAACTATGTGTGGTGGCAGATTCTACATCAAAGTCCGAGTATATCGCAGCTTCTAAGGCAGCTAAAGAAGCAGTATGGATGCGAAGCTTTGTCCAAGAGATGGATGTTGTACCGTGAATTAAAGATCCTATCACACTCTATTGTGATAATACTGCAGCGGTGGAACTTGCAAAAGAGCCAAGGTCACATCAGCGGACAAAGCACATACTTCGAAAGTATCATCTCTTGAGGTATTATTCTCAGAGAGGTGAAGTTGCAGTGAGTATTATTTCCACGGAAGACAACGTGGTAGACCCATTGACTAAAGCCTTGACTCAGCAGAAACATGATCATCATGCGAGGTCCAACGGACTAAAAGTCGTAGGCAGTTGGCTGTAGTCCAAGTGGGAGTTTTTAAGGGATGGTGTCCTTAGAACAAACTGTTTTGTACTTTGGATACATAAATGGTCACTTATTATATATTGTTCATTATTCTGCATGACTATAATATATTAATGTCCTGTAATATTTGTTGCATTAATAAGGTCATAGAATATCCCCGCTATGATGAGAACTTTGAAATTCTATAACAGTATTCTTAAATAATGTTCTGCGGTTGGATGACATACTATGATAGGACACATAGTATACAGACCATCATGTGCGAGTACTTGTAAGAAGACGAGACTCTTTCTCATAGAGTTTTCACTTGGTAATCTCCAAGATGGGAGATTATGAGAACAGACCCGCCAGTAGTAATTCTGCATGTCTTGGTGTCATCAGATATTGCTATCTATGAGCGTGTGTAATGGTCCTTAGATAGGAAGATTATCATTAACTCATGTCATGACTCGCGCACTTAGATTTAATGACGAAAACCGTCACGCAGACAGTTGGCGGGAAGTAGGGTACGTTGGGTGCGTCAAGAGTGACATGTTGTTAATGGATAAGTCGACGAAGGATTTGTCCCTTCCATTTAGGGAAGTTGATATCTCAGACCTTTGATTGAAATAGAACTATCGCATTAAATTCCATTTCCATGGCGTAATCGACGATTTTATTTTAGGTAGTCAAAGAACGACATATCAAGAATATAGGTTTATGACACTGCCATGAAACCTTCTTGATGAGATATTGAGACAATGGTATTAAATTACAAAGTAAGCGTTCGTATGAGGTGATACAGCAATGCGGTGTCAACTTCTTTCTCTTGGGTTCCTAGACCCATTTCTAGACAGCAATCTTGGACTTTAGCCAAGACTGCCTAATGCCAACGAGAAAGAGGCATAGAGGGTCACACACTAAGTGTATCCAAGTATCTCAAGTTGAATAAATATTTTTCCCGTACGTGGTTTAATAATTATTCAAGGAAGCCTATGTTGTTTTTGATGATGGAGGAAAAATAAAATAAATCAAGTACACGCCGTGTATTATTATTACACGTCGTGTAGTTTTATTTTGGAAAGGAAATGAATAAATGAAAACAATATATACACGCTGTTTACATTTAATCTACATGCCGTGTAGTTTTCAATGAAAAACAAGTACACGCCGTGTATTTATTATTACATGCCGTGTAGTTTTTCCAGTCGGGATTTTGAGGATATAATATTGTTTTAAATGATATTTATTATAATCATCATGGGCGCATGTTAAGGAATTATTTATTCGACATGGGGTTTTAAATAAAGAGTCAATGAAATAAATAAAATGCGTAACGCGTTTATTTATTGTCATAACTCTATAACCCCACACACTCGATTATAAATATCCTCACAACCCCAAATCTTTTCCTACACACAAGAGAATCATTGTGCACAACATCTCTAGAGAATTCTTTCAAGACCGAAAGAACCTCTTCCTCCAAGAATGCTCTCAAGACAGAGAGAGATCCTCTTCCATCAGATCAAGATGATCTAAGGCGGACAATGCAAGGAAAGGCTTCTCCACGCTAGCACCCTGAGAATCCTTTGGCGACGTCCAGCGATACGAGGTACACGTGTGGATCACCGCTAGAAGGAGTCTACACTTGGCTTCTGTGACGTAACGATGGATCACATCAACAACAAGATCGATAAAATCAACGAAGAAATAACGCCCAAAAGGTATTTCTTTATAATTAATTAAATTAATTATAATCAACCTGTAACGATCCTTGTTTGTGGTTCCGGGAAAAACCATCTTTTTTTTCTTTTTCTGTGATTCGATCCGTGGAGAATGGCGTTTGTCTTCGTATTGATCCCGGATTGATCATTGCTAATGAAAAAAGGCCAAGTGGGCACATCCACCCACGTGCTTCTGCTGCGCCTGGAACCTTCAGTTGTGTGTATCAAAATAGAAACATAGTGTTGTGTGTAACAGAATATTTTGTTAGTGTTTCATGTAAGAAAAAATATATAAAAACTTATATATATATATATATATAATATATTTTGGGGTTACAATCTACCCCTTAATATGATTTTTTTCGTAAAAATTTCTCACTTTGTTATAATACACTACGTATACATCATCCTCATTTTTTTCTCAGAGTTCGAGATAGAATTCTCATTTAGGCGGGTTTTACAAAAAAAATGGATATGTAAGTGTTATTATTCCACAGAAAATTCTCTATAACATCTATAATCTCCAGTGATTATTCCACATGGCCATGGAAATGTTATAAATATAAGGGAAAAATTATCATGGCCATGGGAATGTTCTAAATATAAAATTTTCATTTCAACCATCTGTGCATTTTGAATAAATTATTTATATCTACGACTGTCTCTTATAACCCATTACATTTGATCTTTTTTCATCTGGACAACAAATAATCAAAAAAAATTCTTTTTCAAATGATGATTAAAGTATAAATTGACCAATCTAGTCTTATAATTTAAAAATTGTATAAAATAATAGATTCATCATCCATATATTTTAGATTGAGAAAATCCATTGAAATACATGTTCATTGAATTCAATGGATGTACTTATTAAAAAACATCTTATTAAACCCATAAAAATCAATATATTAAATTACTTAATCTTAAATATTATTTTAAATATGATTCCACAATTAATATTATTCACCTCAAAAATTATTATATCCAGAATTTATTTTTCATGATTTAAATACTAGAGAATAATAAAATATATTTTTAGTGGTTATTATTTAATGTTGGGAGAAAATTGGATTAGTAGACCCTCTATAAAGTGTATATATTTCCTTATAAATCACATAATAGATCTTTCTTCCTCTATATTGTTGTTTCAATGTCAATCTTGATTCATAGCTTGATAAATATTTTTTTGAATAGAATTAATGTCTATGAAATTCAAATTCTCCTATGAAAACTCATTGCATTGTCCATTTCACATAGAAATTAAAAAATTAATTTAGTTTATATTAATTAACTACAACTAGATATCATAGAATAAAAAACACTACTAAAAGTTAAAAATCATATAATCCCAAAAATATAATATTAGATTTCTAAATCATGACATATTCATTCAAATCCATGACACTATTATATTAACCATTGTCATTCATGGTAATTATTCAACTCCCTTGTGATGGTATTTAAAAATATTCTAAATTTTCAAAGAATAAGACTTGTAAATGTCAATTTAGGTTTGTATTTAAGCCCATTATCATTCACTAGGTGAAAATAGAGTCCAACATAATGTACCCTTTTCAATGATATTATCACTAGGTAGTTGTATTCAAGATCCACATAAACTTGTAATATCTATAAAGGGTTGTTATTTTTTGGAAACTACACACTATATCATTCAATAAAATTATATGGGTTTTTTCAAATACTACAACTCATTATTAGACATATCATTAGAGATGTCAAAAAATATTTATAATACAAAATTCCAATGGATAACTTATTGCTTCAAGGATACTAACTGTAAATACACAAAATTTTCAAAACATAAATGTTATGAATTAATAAATGAATATTAATTACATAAAATAGGGGTTCACAACCAAATTATTCGGTAGTAGTGCATTTGTATACTTGGAAGAAAAAACAATAGATCTGTAAGTGATCTTCAATATCTCCCTCTATGATCTTCATAACATGTAGCCTTTTGAAACATATCATACATAATATCTTTTTCAAAAATTGGGGAATGAATTCTTATGAAACAGAATTTATAGATGATCGATAAGGTAAAAAAATGTGAAATTATATTATTATAAGAATAAAGGTATGGTAACAATATAAATACATTTGAAAACAATACACAACATATTACATATTAAATACATGACTTGTGGAATAATTCATTGTAGTTCATATGATATAAATACTAAACGAATAAAATATCATCATCCATGAGAAAAAACATTGGAATTTGACATATTTTTTAGGCATAAAAATTAGTATATAAGATAATATATCATTAATACCCATGATGAATTTAATAACATGTTTGGAATGGGCTCATCACCCATCTTATTTTTATGGAATGGGGTGGCCTCTGGTGTACCTTCTTTGATCATAAGATAACCTCCCAGGTACCATCATTAATGATTGGGAAAACCTCTTTTGTACCATCTTATATGATAGTTATGATATCTTGTATAGCATAGTTTGGGTTTGGAAAAAAATCTAGTATACACTATATCAGGCTTCAAATAATATACCATGTATCTTCTTTTATTATTTGGATGACCTTTCATTGACTCAATATCAGGATCTGGATAACTGCTCGTATACCTTCTTAGGATATTGGCATGACCTCTTGTGTTAATTTTGTGATCATATAACAATTATCATTTCAAAATTAATTAGAGGGAGATATAGACCCACAAGTCATATATTTAAATTCATACATATATGTGACAGATGTTCATAAATAATTTATCCTATCACAACCCATGAAAAGAAAATTATTTTATAAACATTCTAAAATTTCATAACTTGTAGATAAGAATTTTTTTAAAACATTTAATAATTTAATCATTGAATTAGTCATATAAAAAAGTGTTTCTTTTATATAATATTTATCATGTTATAACCTGCTAAATAGAAACAAGTTTTAATAAAATATTTAATTCATTAACAGAAACCATTTTTAGTATAAATTTGAATGTACTTTATGGATCATGCCTATAGATAATCATAACTAAAATCAAGGATTTCTTCTTTTCTAGAAAATAGTTTTTGAATGGAAAAACAAATTGATTATTACATGAGGAAAAAAATACTTATTGATGACTCCATTTTTTAATAAAGAAATTCAAAAAATATTATCTAAATAATTTTCTTTAAATATTAAGATGAAATATTATAATTGAAGCTTCAATATTAATAAAAAATATTTTTTTATCAAAAATATTTGTTCTAATTTATGAAATATTTTATTAAAATATAAAAAATTAAAATATTATTTTATATGAGAATATCATTTGAATCATGATAAATAATATACAAAACATTTATTTTTCATGAGGATAAAAATCCCATACAAGACTTACTTATTTGAAAAAGGATTCATCTCTTATTTTTGGATAAAATAAAAACGTTCCATGTATAGAAAACAATATAAAGATTACTTTTGATAATATTTTATAAAAAGGAAAAAATGGAAAAATATTCTTTTAATAACTAATCAAAATATTTATAAATAAATTGAAATAATTTTATAAGAGACAATTTTAGAAGAAACATAACTTTTATAAAAGTATAGAAAAAAATTAATAGTATTCTATTGAAATAATAAAATAATAAAAATATTAAAATGAAATAAAAAAATTTATTCTCAATAATTTTGTATAAGATATGAAAATTAATTATATTCATTTTAAATAGATCATAATATTTTGTCATTGGCAGAATAATACTTAAATATATTGATAAATGATAAGATTATATCCTAGAACCCTTAGATATTTAAAATCCTTGAATCATATTCCTCTTAAAATAATAACACAATATAAAACATTTAATTTCATGATAATAAATAAATATATTCTATTAATTTTCAAATGGATGATATATAAATCTGATAAAATAATATGGGTTCAAAATATGTTAAATATCTTATAGGATGAAAATTTGGACAAAATCCCTTAATTATATTGTTGATTTTGAACCATAAAATAAATGAATGAGATTTATTAAATTAGATAAAAAATATAATTAATTTTTTGGAGAATAATCATAAAATAAAATCAATGGATGAATATTCACCACATAAAATAAATATGTGGTGAATATGGTAGTTGTCCCACAAAAGTATAAATGTTTTATTGAAATCCCATTTGATAAGACTCAACATCCTTCCCAAATATATGATCCTACTATATAATAAATATAAGTTTAACTTATGTATATTATATAATTATTTATATATATAATTCCATATATAATTTTTGCATGACGGTTTATTACTCATTTATATAGAATTCCATTTTAATGTCATGTTTTAGTTAAAAATCTCATTATATTTCAATTATCTTATGATATTATTATCTTGGTCTTCATAAATTAATCATGGTCTAATAATATCGTGATTATTATAAATTTAATAAATTCATTTTTAATTTTACTATGTTATTGTATATTTTCATGCATATCGATTATATATAGATATTCTACTATACAGTTCATGGAAATAGTAGGCAACATAGACAAAATATTCATGAATCCCTTGTCTCATAATGTTGAATGAATTATATAGAAATAATATATTTCATTTATAGATTCATTTTAATATCATATATTTTACATACTTTTATTTAAACACTTCCATATTACGTCGAATGTAACATGTATGTGAATTGAAAATGACATCACCTCTTTAGGCGGTAGTCTGTCATATACCAGAACAACATTATTGTATTTCAAAGGAATGGAAAGTAAGAAAATATATAGGGTATCATGACTCTAAAAAATTATTAATGTTATAAATAAAATATATAAAATATATAACCATCAATTTATCTAATCGTGACAGGACATGATTAAAAATGAATACCCTCTGTTTACGAGGTTCTAGCCATCGTACATTCGAATGATTATTTTGTAACCAATTTAAAAGAAGAGGATAACGATGTAGCAAATTACCTTAACATAGAAACATATCCGTATATTTATAATAATTATAAAAATATAAAATAATTTTGTAATATGAAATTAAAACATTTTGGAATAAATAATATAAAACACTTGTTAAGGGTTGTTGCATATTCTTCAGAAAATTTCTTCTAGTCTTCCCCAAATAACTTATTATAATTGAATTATGAAGAAAGAAAATGATTATATTATGATAGATGGAATTAATGAAATTTATATTCATTGGGATGATATTAACTAAATGTTTTTGTATGTCATAAGTGTGTAGCATATGGTATGCCTATTATAACTGATGTCTTCAACACTAAAGTATTTTTTGAAAAAAAAGTGTACCCTAATTTTTTACAATATTAAATAATAATAAAAATTTATCCGATTATATATAATTTATAAATCTGTCCATATAATGGGTGTTTTATATTTTTTTGATCATTTTTAACAATTAAAATATTTTTTTAACCCCTAATAAACCCATTTATTCTTTAAAATTGTAAATATGTTTTAATTATTTCAATATTTATTATGGTAAGAAAATTAAGAATAAATTATTAGATAACATAAATTATGATTATTCCAAATATCTAATACATTAATTTAAAAATCATATTATCAAATTTGGAATAAAATTATTTAATATTAATTCTGTAGACGTGATGATAAAAAGGCGTTTTCAGTGGGAAATTGTTCAAAATATTGAAAATATTTTATATCAATATTCAATAATAAATTTATTCCAATTCCCTATAATTTATTAATAGAAATATAATGGAAGTAATTTTACTTTTAATAGCATCTAAAAACAAAATATGAAAATTTATATTCATCAAATGAAATGTAAATTCAATACAAAAATAAGTATTTTCAGTATTAAGTGAAAACTCATTCGTTTCAAAAAATTATAAAAAATAATCGTAATAATTTTTTTAAATTTATATTTATAAAATGATGTTTTTTGGTCAATATTAATTTATATGATATAAAAAAATTATTATTTCTTCTTAAAATGATCTATTTTTGGGATAAATTACTATTCTGGAATTTTATATTGACATTTATAAAAACTAATTAATTTTTTATCAAAATGGTTTCATTATATGAAACAATTATACATAAATTTTTATATTTTTTAATTATATTTATGTTTCTATATTTAATGACTATGTTAAAAGGGTCATTCAAAAAATTAATATTAATAATTTATATTGATTTGTTAAAACACAGTGTATTGTGTAATGCAAGATATACTCAATGATTCATATAAATCAATCATAACTGAATGTAGGTGACATTAAAAATATATAAAAAATTAAATGTATTATTAAAATATATTTCACGTCATAGGGTATTACAAAAATTTGGATCCTAAGATTCATATTTACTCTCATATGTATGAAACTACCATGTCCCATAATTGATAACATCTCTTCACTACATCCATACGCATACCAAGACTGTTTACAATGCATTATAATACATATCAATCATAACCCATTCCGTTGCAAATTAATGAAAATTAGAAACTGATCGACATCTTCATTATGAAGTTGAATTTTTTTTGATACTGATCAATATAGATGAAGATTTTTCTTATAATTGTAAAACTAGTTAACATGGATACAATATTAGAATAGTGAGACATAAAAATGTGATTGTAACATAAATATATATAAATTTTTTGTCCTCTTCCATTTTCCAATTCTTCCCCTGAATGAAACTACTTGGAATTTAATTGGTATATGGAAACACCAAGCTATGACACTACATTTCAATGTAAATGATCACCTCTATCCCAACATTTAACATTTATGATTTCTATAGTTTTAATGGTGTAAAATATCTGATTGTAAATCAGTAATTTTTTATACATTATCCAAATTTATAATACACTATAAAATTATTTCATTAATGAATAAGACAATGATCTAATCCATTAAATCTCTAAATATAATTTTAATTATTACAATTAAAATTGTTGTTTAGTTCATGACAAAAAACAATAAGACCAAATAAATGAGGGATCTATACCTTAATAAAAACTACTTCCTTATGATATTATCCTTCTTCAACCTCATTTAGTGATAAAAAATATACATCATTCTTCGAAAACCAACTATCTTACATTATCAGGTCTAATATATCATCTATACCCGGAAGTGGGTAACAGTTATTGATCATAACATTATTTGACATATGCAAGTCCAGCAATAGAATTATACTACCATATTCCTCCATTTAAAATAGCATTATATCACCGCAATGACATACCCTAGGATAAGTAAATCAATTATATAATAGACCATTGATACAAAGTCATAACACCTGTAGATAAATGGGATCTATATGATTTTATTCCATTGATACAGAAGAGTCACCTAATTATAACTGTATCCATAAAATATTCCATTCACATGGAATTTTTATATAAACATACAAGAAGGTATAAATAATCATTTCCAAAAACTATTTGGATCTCTTCCATCTCAGTCACCACTAATGATTCATCTAACACATATATAAAAATGATTATCCTAGATAAATATATACCTGATGTATGAATGTAATGAAACCATTAATTTATAAAAATGACACTTTATGGAAACATATGTAGTATGAAGTATCTCCTAGTGGAAAAATGCTACCCTATCATTGGCTAACATCCTCATAACACATAAAAAATTAATGAAAACAGATAAATACCATGGATAATAGTTGTATAAATACAAAACTATCCACCTTTATTAATCTTTATATGACCATATTAAATGTATAAAAGTAGTGTGAATCTCTTAAATTAAACAACCGAGGAACTATGTTAGATGAGAAAATGATTGTACCATGAACAACCTATTAACTCACAAGTGTTGGAACCTATTTAAAATACACCTGACCAAGTCCATATAATATTAATAAATGTTTTAAACCTAAATATACATTATAAATCAAATAAAAATGATAGAAATTATTTAATATAGTATGAATTCTACCTACCTCATCTCCCATCATTAGCTGATAAAATTCTGGCATCCATTGTGTCTACTATAGTTTGGTCTTACCTACTAAACCAACACATCCTCTCTGACTAGTTGGACTTGAACCTAGAAAATGAACCAATCCTCCATAATAATATAACTTTACTCTAAATACATTATAGACTTTTTTTAACCATTATGTACATAAATTTTTAGACAAGACTGTTGTGATCTACTTAGATATTATCGAATCCCCAACTACACTACCATAACCAATCCTATACATAATGGTGCGTTCTTCAATAATAATTAATAAATTTCCATTTAGGACATGTGGGACCCATCAATTTTATGAGTTCCTACATCCAAAACTACATGTAGATGCTCCATTGAAGTCCCATTTCATACATAGAGGAATTACACATTCCCAAGTATTTATTGTTACTATAAAATACTTTATCAAACTTATTTGATTTTTTCACAATATTACATCTTCCAATAGCGAACCTACATTCTCTATTGCATACTATGTTCTAGGATCAGTATATGGAACACCTTCTATGTTTACTACTTACTCTTCCATAGACCTATCTTCTTCTACAGTCCACCTCCTCCTTCCTTATTGAGTACCGCATCCAATTTCATGAACCTCCCTCTAACAATGGACCAACTCCTTCTTTTCTATCACGTACTAATTTTGTGAAACCCCTAATATCCACGAACTATTAAATAGTCATGGAATTCCTCTACAAATCACTATATGGCCATGAACTATTCTCTGTTCGTAGAAATCCTTAACTAAACACTTTTGTAAGATACATTCTTCCTCTCTCTACCATGTCCTACGCTTGTTACATTTTTCTTAAAAAAAATTCATTAGAATTTCTTCCGCACAAACATCATCATTGTTCGCAGAATTCTCTCACGTGAACATACATCCATATTTTCCAATATCTTGGAGAAAAAGATATTATATAATGATATTTGGACTCCCTCTTATTAAGTGGGATTAGAGATTATTATATATGAAATGTTATCCACAATATCTGTTAATCCGGGATTTATTAACTCGTCATTCAACAGCAGACCGATGCTCTTTCCACCGTGAACCTCAATTCGTATAGTGAACCATTTTATTATGTATTTTTCATAAAACATTCTATCCTATGTGGTTGATCTCCTCTGTTGGATTCAATTCATATGCTCACCACACCACCTTCCAAATTGAACTATTTCTAGTTGAGTGAACCTCTCAAACGTATAGTTGTCACGGCCTAGTACTTGGTCACGTACCAATCCCGGGCATGGTATGTGATCCATGATCCAAGGTCCACTGTTCACTTCTTTTTCAAATTTTGTTCTCTAATATTCACACCATTCACTCCCATAAATAAATCCATAATTTTCAAAAAACAAACTCTTGATTTTGAGGCCCACCTTAAAATGATGTCTTCAGAAAACACCAATCGTTTTCATTCTCAATCACATAGCATTTTCAACAAAAACAATTGCACCAAAAAATAACGAGAGGACAGTATGAGGGATTTTTCACAAAAATCCACCCCTTTGCATTTATTGATAATTTTTCCGATAAGAAATATTTCATTTTGATATCTCATTAAATATCCTTCTATATTCAACCACCATTTGCACCATAAAATTAAAATATCTATCAATAATTTAATCAACAGATACACTACGCCTACATGATTCATGCTAAACTTGAGAAACACATGTGTAATGAAAATATCATCAATGAATATTTTTATCTCTTACAACAATTTTTGAAACCAAACTGATACGAATAAATAGATTTCATCAAAAACCACACGATCACGGATAGGCATGAGAAATAGGAGTATAAATCAACGATCATCAATGAATCACTTCATCTCTATCAATAATTGTTTAAACCACACTAATACCAATAAAAATATTTCATCATGAACCTGAAAAATATGTGATATGTAATGTTTTATCAATATATTAAAGCATCATCATATATAATACTCCCACTATGTTATATCTCCTTTATCAATGTTCATCTCTGCTTCAACTACCTCTATCTCACTTCTCCACATATCAACTTCCCCTCATGTATCCCCTCCCCCTGTGTCAATGAACCCAATGGGATTGTCAATATTTCCTTAAATAGGATAAAGAAAACATATAATTACATTAGGAAAAAACACATGATACCTTGGGGAGATGGGGACCCACATACAAAATTTTTCTTGTGAAGAATGTTGACTGGACTCCCACAGCCAGTCGATTCCTTTCAAATGCGTCTTTAGGTAATTCCATTTTTGGAAAGTCTATAAACTGTTGTTCTATAGGTTTTAGGTCTACAAGGATAGATTACCTGAGAGGGGGTGGGGTGAATCCAGGTATAACAGATTAAAAAAACATCCCTTATTGATCTTGTTTCATTGTGAAGATAAAATCTATTCCCTCTCTTTCATATAGCAAAGTATGAACTGAATCTAAATCATGGTAGGACACATTGATATTTACTTGGTTCCCCCTCACTGGTCTACATTCAGGAGGCATACACCGAAAATGTTACAACGTACCAAATCAACTAAAATCACACTTCTATTTATAGTTTTTAGGATATATACCTTATATGCCTTGGCTCATTCCATTTACAATTATTATGGTTAGCTCACAGCTTCACCAAGGGTCACTCCCTATTTCCCTCCCTCTGGATTACTTCTGGTTGAGAGTATCACCTTCTTTATCTTCCTTTTTTCACTACTCTAGAAATATCCACTCACAATTTAAAGACTTGTAGGTCCCTTCATTATCACTAATAAAATCTGCATATTTAACATTTAATAAATGCTCTGTTCACTTTTTACATTCACTCTCATATGAATCTCTCTTTGCACCGGGTGTACCGGGTATTCCCAAATTTTACGTGCAGCCTGTATACTGCCTTGCACGTAATACCGTACTTTTCCGCAAAATCAACATTTTGCACAACAATGTTATTATTCACAGCCAACTATTTTATGCATAACAACATTCTATTATGTAAAGCCTTCACATTATGTGAGAATGCTTTTTTTACGTTCAAAAACCATGTTTCATGGAAAACCAACTTCATTTACGTGCATCCTTTTCTTTACCCATGACACCTATTGTGTATTCCAATTTATCACGCCAGTGATCTGATACTCTCTTTGTCTTCAGCTACTCTGCATTAAGGTTGTTCGCTTCATATTTATAGGAAAAATCGACCCTTTAAAAAAAAACTCTTTTTGATCTAGTAATTCACATCGAGCACGAAAAACACATCATCTGGGAAACAAAGCTTTTGACACTCTACTCCAATATTTTCTGCACCTCATGCCTTATCCACTTTCCAAGCCTCTGATTTTGAAACACCTCTTGCGTGAAAACACCAATCTTATATTTCACATACTACAGTAATATTTCACGTACCACTTTCCTTTTTCATGCACCAAATAATTATTTCATGGACCACTTTATTTCATCATGCATCACACAAATATTTATCACACCACTGTCATTTCCTGCACACGTCCCTTTTCCAAATAAAAAACTCTCCAATTTTCGATTTTCAATCACATAAATTTGGCATCCAATATAAAATGGAACCACCATGTATCTTCTTTTTTTTTGAACCGCCTCTAGATCAATAATTCCATTGTAGAGGATATTCTGTGAAATATGGATATCCAACAACATCTCTTGAACCCATCAAATCATCAAGTATACCCCCATTGTCAACAAATTGTTCATCACATTCTTCTTTGGCAACAAACACAAAATGGACCGGTCTTTTTCAACAAATAAAATCACATCAAAAATGATTCAATGATACCTAGAGGGATGTTTACACTACAATAGGCACAGAATCCAACATCAAAATCCATTTATCAACCTACTCTTTAAAAGAACATTTTATTTCAATTGAATTTTACATGACAGATAAACTAGATTTTTGATATGATTTATATAACATGAATTATCAAAATGGATTATGATAGGATATTTCACTTAAATTACAAAATCTTTATGTTTCTTCTTTATCTGTAATAGTTGTGTGCAAGCTAGAGTAGCTTCAATGTATTCAAATTCTACGGTGCTCAATGAAATGAAATATTGTTTATTGAATAACCCTGAAATAAACAAACCTCCATGATAAAAGGAACCTCTTGATGTTGATTTACTATCATCTACTTAACTAGCCCATTATGCATATGTATATCCCAATAACACTGGCTGAGATTAGACATTACACATTAGTCCAAAATCAATTGTTCCCATGATATACCAATGAATTCCATTTACAGCAATCATGTGGCTCTCCATGGGGTTTTATTGATACTTCACTTCTTAGAATGTGGAAAATACAATATATCGCCTTGTTGCTATCAGATACTACATGTTTCCAGTGATTTTCAAATATTCTGTGATATTAACTATCTTACCATCATCCTATCAGGACATTTTCTTCCGGGTGGCAACTGGATCCATCATCTCTTTGTAATTAACTATTCAAAACCTTTTTAAGACATTCTTGGAATATTCAAATTGAAAAATAAATGTTCTATTCTTTCATTTCATCACTTTTAAGAGAAGGACATATATCATAACAGAAATCATCAACATTTATAATTCACTATTCATGTCTTCAGAAAAATATCTGCATTGTGCAATATTTGAACCACCATAGACTATGTCATCAATGTAAACCAACACCATCATCCATTTACTACTGACATTGTTTAAATATAGATTGTAATCATCTCACCCATTCTAGAAAACACGCTTCTTTAGAAACTTATCAAGCCTGTTATACCATTCTCATGGGGCTTGTTTCAAACCATATAAGGCATTCTTCATCTAACACACCATGATCTCATCTTCATGGATGATAAAATCATGTGGTTTCTCAATTTATACATATTCTTCAATAAATCCATTAAAAAATGTTGATTTTAAATCCATCTAAATAATCATAAACATTTTTTGCAATGTTAGGGAAAAGAATAATCTAATTGTCTCCATCCTTGTGGTAGGTTCAAATAATTCATTGACATTTATACCCTCTATCTACAAGTACCCTATGAACACAAGTCATTACTTGTTTCAAATTACAACACCATCTTCATTCTTTTTATAAAAAAACACCCTATTGTCCCTATGAAATTATTGTATACTGGTCTTGAAACAAACTCCCTTGTTTGATTCCTTTCAATTTGGTCAAACTCATCATTCATGTCTTGAACCTAGTTTTTATCTACGCCAGCTTCATCAAAAAATTTAGGTTCCACTTATGACAAGTATGATTCTTATTGAAGAGTCTTCACCCTCCATGTCTGTAATTGTGTTTTATAATCACCAATTATATTTTTTACTATCAATTTATTCTATTATTTCTAGTCTCTAGATAAAAAATAATTTATTCTCATCCTTAGAGTCTTCTTCTGAATCATCCTCTAAAGATGGAGCATCTCCCAATCTGCTCTTCTTTTCATCACTATCCCCTAATACTGAGAATGTTTTTTCTGAAGATTATGTTCATTTTCTATTATAGAAACATAGTGACTTTTAACTATCATTCCCAGATGCATATTGCTGCATTTTTATGTTTTTAATTTCATTGAGGATCCAAGAAATATTTCGTATTCTCAAAGAGATTCAAACATCATATGTCTCTCCTTTTTTATAACGAATCACTTTCTTTAGAATAATAGAAGGTATTTCAATGATGGATTCCTTTCATACCATAGTACATACTGTGTCTTCTCTTATATTAGGAACAATAGGGAAATGTTTAACATGTAGACTACTATCATGAATTCCTCATTCAAAATATTCTCTGGAAGAGAATTCTAATTCAGCATTGTTATATCCCTGATAGTAACAAATAGAATTTTTTCTGTGAACTACTCCATTATGTTGTGGAGTTAATACAACTAAAATGAGTTTAATTATCCCATGATTCTTAATATAATCATCCACATGAAGGTTTGTGAACTTTGTTCCATTATCAGTTCAAATCATCATTATATTATAACCATGCATCTTTTTACATTCTTGTTGTTGTTTTGTAATGATACTGGACTATTCATATTTGGGGGATATTATTGAAATCTATTACATTATATTATATTCCTCAATTAATAAAAAATATTATATCATCCTATCAATATACCTTGGAAAAATTTCCCCACTAACATCAATATTCACCAACTCATTAAATCCTACTGACTTTTTCTCCTTTAAAATATATGAATTTCCAATGATATTACCTTTTTATAAAGAATAACACAATTAAGTTTGATCACATGATAATTTATGGATATTTTCATCTTTATCATATTTCACTAGATATTCTATGGAACCTTGTCTTAGGTGGATAAGAATCTTTTCCATAACTTTTCTTCTTTATTCATGTATAGAAGGCACATATCTTCTTCTACACTCATGAGGTTTACATTCCCTTTCATATGCATTCCTTGAAACAAAAGAAACCATCATATTCCTTGATGATAAATAATTTCTTGGAAAAATATATATCTTGTCCTAAGTCACACAATTGATTAACTCTAGTCAATTTGTGACTAAGCCCCTCAAATATCAAGATATATGCTACCCTAATATCTTTTCCATGTTCCATATCTTTTCCAAAATGAATAATTTTCAAGCCCTAATCATTCCCAAATATTAAGATAAATTCTTTATCATACCCGATCAAGGTCACCAGATCCTTATTTTCCATCATATGGGATGTGCATCCACCTAAATTATCCATACACAGTGTTATTTGAAGCCTTGAATGCATTTTCTGCTCTACTGCATGCTCAACCCTTTTCTTTTAAACAAATTTGTTGACTTTATACCCAACATGGAATGATAATCTTGATATTCCTCATAATACAGGGGACCAACATTATCATTCCAAGCTACAAATTGATTTTGAAATAAATCATACATTTTGAGAGTGTCCCATCTTACCAAAAAATAAGATCTTATTTGAGGTACATTCTTGTGTGGAAATGATGCACCACTTGTTGTGACTTATGTTCTCTGAATTGTCTTATTATTCTTGGTACCCAAATCATTCTTCAATCATGGAGTGGATTCTTATGGTATGACTTGACCTATAACAACATTCATTTTTGGTCTAGCCCCATAACATCCTTATCATTCAGAGTTGATTATTTCTTCTGTTCTTTTGGACCACTCTGCTCAAATCTCCTCTTCTCTATTTTCGGTTTGATCTTCATTCTTGATGTCGAACCAAGAGTTAATAGTTTTTCCTAATCTGTAAATGATCATCACATACCATCGACTTATTATTATAGATCTTTGATACATTTTATTTGATAATTTCTAGTTTCAGTCCAACTTTTAATTTCCATTTACCGTTCTGTAATTTTTATTTTGAACACAACCCACATTTCTGAGATTTCTGTCATTAAGGACCACATATTTTCAATTTCTCTATTCATCTCAGGAATCTCTTCTTCCTACTGCTAAATATAGAGTTTTTTATCACGAAAAACATTGTTATATTACTTTTTTGGCTCTAAAAATATCATCCTCTTCAAGGTATTCTTCTAATTAATCATGATGTTCAGAACATCCTTCAATTTCTCCTTTATAATTTTTACTTTTCTATATTTCTACTAAATTTCTATAAATAACCCCATTCATCTATTGTATGATCCTTAGAGTCCTCCAAAACTTCTACCTCAGATTCATCTGATCATTCATCCACTTTTGATAGAAAATTATTTTTTATGTACTATCTTCTAGTACTTATCCTCCCTTTTTCATTTGATGAATACTTTTTTGGGGAATTTTATCATTCTCATCATTTTCATTATGAAACTTCATAAGACACTTCTCTATAAAATTCCCAATCTCTGTCCCATCTATAGAATTAAAATTTATGTTTACCATTGATCAAACCTTTTCCACATAGTATATTTGAGGAGAGAAACAACATGAAATTATCAATATTGTCCTCCACAAGACTACCATCAAGAGAGAGATTATTCATGGCCATGAATTCCACATAATTAAACATTCATTTTCCCACTACATCATTATCATCATTGATCATTTCTTAAGCTATATGGCTACTATATAGGTTTTCTATTTTAAGATCCAACATGTCATTGTCTTCCAATACTAAAACATTCAGATTGAACATCGGTGGTAGTTTCCTCTATATACCCTTCATTGTCATTATATCTTAATTGACATCTCCATGACCATGAATGTATTACACTATAATATTTATCCTATAAAATAATTTATCAACAATTTCATTATGATTCATTATGATATCCTCATAATTATTCCATTGAACCTGTAAATTTACTTCCCAGACATTTATGTCACCGTCATAAATGTTAATAAAAAATTCCACAATTCTTGTGATGTTTTATAGGGAATTAATTATGTATAATTTTCATTTGATAGGGATCCCACAAAAGCATTGATCCATTGAGAATCAATATCCATTTCATTTATTTCATCTTCTGTTAAAGAGACACAATTAAATTCAACTTATATTCTATGAATATTTTCAATGAAGACCTCAATCCATACTGGTCGGAATTAGTGTTGTATCTAATTCATCCATAGTAGAAAAATATTTATGTCAATGATGGAAATTACTTTATGATTGACCTCATTATTTTTTTTTTCTTGATAGTGAACCACTAACATTAAACATGCCTCTAATACAAATTGTTAGGTACACTTGGTCGAATAACCAGAGATGGGTGGGGGTGAATCAGGGTGTGACAGATTAAAACATTCTTCCTTTTGGATCCTATTTTGTTGTTAGAAAAAAACTCAATTCTCTCATCATCCAATAGAAATATATGACCAGATATGAAATATAGCAACTAAAACAAGAATTTTTACTTGTTTCACCCTCATTGGGGAATGTCCATGGATCATAAAATAATTATGTGCTGATGTACCAAATACACTAAGGCTCATAGCCAATAATGCATAAATTTTTGGGCTATATATTCTATGCCCATGATCACTGACTTTACAATGTTTATGGTCTTCTCACTGCATTCCCAAGGGTCACTGGCAACTCCTCATTCTTTGAACCGCTATTGGTGTAAAGGGTCAGCCTTTTCCTCATCCTTCACTCAATACTGTTGGAAAAAAAATCAACACACATTTTATCTACATGTAGGTCAAACAATTTTAATGGACATTTATGTCCCTTCATTTCAATGAATTAATTCATCCTCAACTATAGGTAGATGGAATATTGAACCCTTTTTATTACCCATAAATTAATTCAATCATCTTGAAATCTACTATGTACATGAAAATACTTCCCCAAACTGATTTGAATCTTTCGCAAGAATCCTTGTGCAAATCGCAAACCACCTTGCTCCTATGCGTACTCTGTTCCGGGTTTGATATGTGGAACACCTCTTTTTCATACCACATTTGCTTCTATGAACCTCCCTTCATCGACGGGCCACATTTTCCTTCACTATCATATACCACATCTACTTCTAAGAACCTCCCTTCAACCATAGACCACCTATAACTTCACTATCACATACCACATATACAAAACCCCTCATGTCTGTGAACTGTTCTCTATTCGCGGACTGCCTCTCTGAATCACCCTATGTATGTGAACTTTTCTATTTTCATGGAATCATTTCACAAAATTTTTCATACCACACATTATTCCTCCACATACAATTTCTTATGTTTGATAATTTTTCCGCAAAAAACGTTCGGTAAAATATCATTGTTGTGAACCACTTTATCATTCACTGAATTCTCCCTCGTGAACATCTATTGGACATTTATGAAATCACCCAGAAATATATGTTCTCTAAAGATATTCATTCTCACTACTAATAAGTGGGATTATAGATTCTTATATATTCAATGATATCTGAAATATCCCCTAATATACGAATAATCAAATCTTTGATCCACCACATACCGATCCTCTTTCCTCCACGAACCACAATTCTTCTAGGGAACCAATTTTCATACGCGATCTGGGTACTAAATTTTTTCCTACACGATCAATCTCCTCTATCGGCATAAAGTCATCTGCAAAGCACACCACCATCAACTATAAACTATTTCTGTTTAAGCAAACTGCTCCTGTGTACTATTCCCACTACTTGGTATGCAGTTGCATACCATTCATGGACATGGTACGTGATTCATGTCCCAAGCTCCTCATTTTTATTATTTATCAAATTTATTTTTCTATTATTCACACCATTTAGTCCCAAGAATATATTCATACATTTCCAAACACAAACATTCGATTTTAAGGTCCAAAAAATTAAAAAACAATAGGAAATCGTTCCTCCATAATAAATTTTCCCTGGAAAAAACAAACCATTATCATTTACAATAATCATTAATTGTCCAAAAACACCATCCCAACCAAAACATACCGAGGGGACACCTTGAGTTAATTTTCCAACAATTTTCTATGATAGGTACATGTGTCCTAGCTCTCTTCACCTTGTATTATCCTTCTAATGGTGTTACCTGGGCTTCTTACCTGATTTAGGTTGATTTTTACATATATTATTTATTACATCCATGGATTTGATATGATTTGAGATTCATTTTTTTGAAATGATGTATCTGTTAATATATATAATTTTGAAATGATTCTATGCACACATACCTAGATTATTTGTAAATGAAATGGGGGGAATTAAACGAATTCCATGATTATAATATGAAAATTATGAAAAATATATCATGAATTTTTTCTTGTGTTTTGATTATTATTTTATTATTGCTCAAAGAAATGAAATGGAACACCTAGGTGATAACCTACTATTCATGTTATCTCACACCCTACTTACTCATTTTTCAGTTTACAGACCATGTTGCCTCTTTCGATGTAGGTAAAGTAAAAACATCATAGTGAGGTTGATATGTTTTCTATTATCTGGGTATTTTGCTGTTGGTTATGAGAAGGTGGGAGGTTTCCCGCATCATATAATGGAGAAGTCAGTTAATATTATTTATTTTTATTCCTTTTTTTGGACTTCTCGCTTGGGGATGGTTTTTATCATTTTTAATTTCATCGCTTACTCTATTCATTATTAGTATTGGAATATATTTTTATCTTCCACTATTTCTCTTCATTGTGTGTATATATGAAATATTTTCACTTTTGGTAGGGGAACCTATTTCCTCTATTACTTATTTAATGTGTTGGTTCTAGTTTCCCACTCATGGGATTGGGATCCCCCATTAGGTTTGTGGTTGATTTTGTCTAATATAATTTTTAGAGCGTATTTTAGTCATTTCATTATAGTTTGGTATCATGTCCCAAGTTTTTGGGGTTTGTACTTTTCTTCGGTTGCATGATAAATTGAAGACTGTATTATTGAGTGTTTAAATGAATATTGTAGAGTGTTCATGGCCAAACATTTCCATAATAAAGATCTAATTATGAATGGATGTTGGGATTTTGTCTCTTATTAATAGTTATGATGTTAATCAAAATTTATTCTTATGGGTTTTCTAGTTTTAACAATGAATATTCCATTTTTGAAAGTTTCATTTTTAATCTATAGTAGTATTCTTCCAATATATGCTTCAAGAGTTTCTCAGGTTGGTTTAGTATATACTCTCAAAAAATTATTCCCCTAGATGATAAAATTGTTATGGATTTTAAGTGATCAACTCATGTTGTTGAGCATAATGTGTCACATGTTTAGACATCAGATGTTGAGTGACCATCCTGATCTATATGAGAAATTGATTGATCACATGAGTTCTTGCAAAAGATTCCACAATAAAATAATGTTACATATCAAACTAAATTGGTATATAATTGGATTATATATATTGATCGTGTATTTTGTTTCCTTTATACACCCTTGAGTTTCAATGTATTGTGTGTAGTGTTTATACATGATGGTTCCAACAAGTGCCAATGGGGTTCAAGGCCAATGTTATATAAGAGCATGGGATGGGACTATGAGAGTATTAATAATTTATTCATATTTTCTTATTTTCAAGATATTTTTATAGTGAACATCTCTCTATATTTCCTCTATTTTTAATAGGGATGACATTTTTTTGTTGGTGTATAGAAACCTGTTTACAGAGCTAGTTCAGTTTGCAATATAGGTTTAAAATAACAGAGATTAGAAAGCTCATACGTACCTTCAGGATTTATGAATTTTTGTTAGAACACATGTATAAATGTTTAAATTACCACCATATATAGATATTTTGGATATGATTGTGATGTTATAGATGAATTTTAATGGTAAATATGCATATCCACCCCTTATCTACAACCTAGTGGCCCCTATACTGGAACTCCACTGAAAATGTGGATGTGGAAGGATCACCATTGAAGTGGTGGAAGTGGATATCAATAGTTGGACTCTTTGGCCCCTCCAACTATATCTTGTGGTGTGAATCTGACTTGGTATTACTATATAATTGTAAAAGATGCATCATGTTCTAGTTTTTCACCAATAAAAAGATGTAATATTTGTGGACATAATGATTATCAACATTTTTATGTTAGTTTATTTCTAATCCTTGATGTGTTCAAAAATAATCTTCTATAATGACCAATAATACAAATTAATTTACTATAATGACTAAATGGATTTATTTATAAGAATCAGTATTGAAGAAAATTTAAATGTTGTAATAGTATCCGGCAAAGGTAGACCTATGTCTAGAAACAATTAGAGGAACCGTGTTTATTAAATCAATAGTAGCGATTTCATTGTTTGATATTGGTGCTTCCAAATAATTTATATCTTGATATTTTTTGACATTATAAAAATTACTATTGTAATAATGTCCTATATTATAGATATTGTAACTCCTCTTGGGAATTTGAAATAGGAATGGTATTGGTTTCTATCTTGTGCACTATCAATTGTTGATGTGGAGTTAGTCTGGTATTTTCTTGTTCATGATCTATATCTATTTTCGTTCATAATCTAGATTGGTGGATTTTTAATCATCATGATGATCTCTATTTTTATCATTATCATGTCTCATTTCATATGTATGGTGCCACTCAGGGGTGTTTTAGGGAGAGTAGGATCTGAGGACTCGTCTTGTTGGAGATTATCTCCTATGACCTTAATATTTTTTTGTAAACTTTAGTAGTATTATACATTATGTTTCTTCTATTGTTTATATTAATATTAATTTTTTATTTTCCCAAATATTTAACATTTTATTTAATAAAACATCTTCTATATTGGGAGGGAGATTTTATAATTTACATATTTCTAGGTGGAAAACTGATATCAAAATCTTAATATTATATGGATCTAGAAGAGCTAAAAGAGGTCAATATAAAGTTTGAAAATATGCAGGCTAAGGGTTTTTTAACCCTATTGTTCCACCTTGGGAATATTCAGTGACCTTTTACCTAAAGTAATTAGGTTCACTTCAACTTTTCATTGAATATTAGAAGTTAAGTCGGGTAGTGGTTAAGAACGTTTAACATTTTCCATGTTTAGAAGAATTGTTTTATTTGTTTAAGGGGGGATAGTGTCTTTCAATTATGGATACCCAATTTTGTAATCATTATCTAAGTGTTAATGAGTGTGATATAGAGAAGAAATATTTCTTGAGAATTTAAGGCCATTACTAATATCCTATGATGATTTTTGGTTTAACTAATTCTTTTATGGTTTTAATGGATTCAATAAATTGAATATTCGATCGTTTTCACGATACTTTTTTCTAGTTTTTATATATTATATTTTTATAACTCAATATTGTACAGAAATAATGATAACCATATGGGTTTTGTTATGGAAATTTTTAGGAGTCTATGTTTGTATTGAATGATCTCAAAATGAAACATCTGGATTCAAGAATTCAAATTCATAGGCCACATGATTTCTGATAATGGATTATCAGTTCTTCCTGATAAGGTAATATTTGTTTTGTCGTGGCATGATCCACATTTTTTTTTCAATTATATGATTCCATGATCTTTATATATAAAATCAATGTTTTTAAATAAATTCTAAAAGTTAGCATTAATTTTTAATGATATTAAATGGAATTTCATTAAATTTAAATTGGATGAAATGTTCTAGTCTTCCATTTATTTGATGAAAAGTCAACGAACATCATCTCCTATTCTGACCATATCTATGACTATAAAGGGGTATTTGGTTTCCAATAATTCTTCTAGAACTAGTTTAGATTGTGTACTCTTGCAAGATGATCATACATTTGGTTACCACTCTCATCAACTTTAGTGACCTGAGAATAATTACTCCAATAGATATTTTGAGCATTATGAATATGTGAATAATATTTAGAGTGCTTGGAATTATAATTTTTAAGAATGTTTCAAAAATATATTTGACATTGAATGTTTGATATATGTCATTTATCAGAAGGAATTCAACATTATATATAGGTACCGGGTCTAATTCCCTTAAACACATGATTTTTATATCACATACACCTCTGGGAAGTGGAATTTTATTTAAGTCACTCTTAGTGGTTTTGTTCAATCATAAAATATGTGGGATAGATTTAAGAGTGTAATATTATAGAGACCATTTGTTTATTGTAACTAGATGCTCAGTAGAATGTTTTAGGCATGTATTATACTATTATTATGTTATCCTCATCTCATCGTGAGTCTATTTTTTTGATTTAGTAGAATGATGTCATGTTAAGAGGAATTTGGGAAACCTGATATGGTGGGTGTCCATTTCTAGTTGGTCTCTCTCTTCAAAAGGTATTATCAATTATGTTGATCATTTTTTTGTCTGTATATTGTTCACAATATCAGTTTGTTTGACATTAATATTTCATCATGATACATTCATCTAGGTTATGTGAGTAAATATTATGAAATGAGGTTGTGATTGTAGTTCCCAGGTATGAAGTGTGACAATTCCAATTTTTTTCCTCAGTATTATACAAACCAATAAATTATTGAATAGAATATGAAACATTCTAGTATTCTATTGGATCATATAGTTCCTTCATGGATATAATAAAAGATATCATGGATTTCAATATTTTATTACAATATATTCTTTATAGTAGAAATAATATATGGGTGGTGATTGATCTGTTGAAAATGTAATATCATTTATTTATCAAACAAACCACAAATGATTATGATATTGTAAAATTGTATGTGTAGGATGTTTTGGTAATACATGGGGTTTCTTTTATCATTTTCTCATAAAGGGGTTACAATTTTAGATAACTGGATTGGAGAAGTATCTTAGATGTGACGGGTATACATATTAAGATGTATAGAAGTTATCATCCATAGATTGATGGACAGATGGTGCTTGAAAATTTGATTTCCTAGGATATAATCCATGTCATTTTCATATATTTAAGTGGATAATTTCATAACCAGAAAAGAAATTATGAGTTTTGCTATAAAAGTTCTTATCAATATTAAATAAAAATGGCACATTTTGAGGCATTTTCTTATCCCCCATGCTGATCACAACTTTGTTGAGAAAAAAGTGGGTGAGACTTATTTGGGGGGACTGAGTTTGGGAAATATGACCACTATGAGAAATCAAGATGTACATTGATATTTGGTTATTGATCAGATAATACATAATTATTATTTTTATCAACAAAACCATCCATTTCATTTTTCAATAGGTGACCATGTTTTCTTGAATGCTTCTCTTCATCTGGGGAATTATTGGCATTGAATGAATGGAATATTGGATCTGAGATATGTTTGACCATTTGAGGTTATTTAGTATCATGGGAAGGTTAATTGTAATTTTGAATTTAGGGCTCAATAAACATAAATTCAGGATGTCTTCCTTATATTATACCTTATGAAATAAAATCATATTCCCTCTAATGTTTTTTGGGATGTGATAGAGTTTGTTCATGATGATTTTGTATTTCTGAGTGGCCCGTCTACATCATAAAATTTGATTTCAAATTCTTCTATGGGAATTATATTACATCGTTCAGAGTATAGTGGTGACACAGATCAGATTCTCATGATACATGGGAGTGTGATTCATATATGAGGGAGTACTGGCCTTGCATATTAATTTCACTCTAAAAAATCACATGACATCATGGGGACTGAATGTCTTAATACGTGGATTTTATATCATATCGTTACCTATTTAATGTATTTTATATAAAACTACTTTTCCCCCTAAATTGGCCTTGTCTTTGTATAACTGATGGTATGGAATATTTGTTCAGAAATATAAATTAATGAAATGGGATGGTTTTTTTGGAATTAATAGATTCTGAGGTAAAATGTGTGATTGATTTTCATTGTTCTACCTTATATTGGAGATTCTATGATTTTATTAAGGGATTTTTCTGAATAATATGGAGATTTATGTTTCGTGATAGAATTTTAGATGGTGTATCAATGGGTTAAATTATGTGTAATTCCTTTCTAGAAAAATTAATGAATTGTTTACAGAGAGTGAAATGAGTTCATTCAATGTAATGGTTATAGAACACGTAATATTAAAATATAGATGTTTAATAAAAAATTTCATTAGTTCTGGGAGCATATGATTGTCAAGAATTATTTGACCTGCAATGGGTTTACATGCCACATAAATGAAATGGAAAATAATTTTATGTTGGTGTATCAGTTGAAACATATTTCATTCTTTTGTATCGCCGTTTTTGAATGTCATGTAACCCTTATATGGTGATTTATGGTGTATTAATATGAAATAGATTGATTCATTTGATGATTGTTCATTGTTTTCATTAGGATATATCTCTTTGGGTGGGTAATCATTTTGGAATCTTCAAGTACATTGATCGCAGTAGCATAGTTTTTTCAATATTATTTGATTTGTTCATCCATGAATATTTTCTCTCTGGTTTCTTTATATATTTTATGATTGATATTGTTATATGGGAAAATAAGAGTTATTCAGTGTTCGATGGGTATACATTCAAGATGTATGTGTAATTTTTTATCTCAAATTATCATTCTGTGTAATTTGAAAATTTATAATATGTGTATATTGAATCTTGGACCTCTATTGACATCATTCTATTCCTTTTGTTGGTGGATCACATTACGGGGATGTACAAATTGAGATTTGAGATTAGTGTTCCATATTTAGCCTATATTAGTGAAAAGAATTTATCTAATTTTGAATTTTTTTATCTAAAATGATTTTGCAAGAGAAGGAAATTTTTAATTGTGTGTATGGAACAAGGTTTTTATAAAAGATGATCTTTTAGTTATTTTTGAAAACAGAAAGGGGTTTTAAAATCATTTTGAATTAGTTTTGTGAATTTTTTATTCAATAAATGTCTTAAATTTTTTTTTATCAATGGATTTGTAAAATACCACACATGGGAGCCTGGGGTATATAGTTGGAATGAATTTTAATATGTATTATCCATTTCATGGGGGTTTTATCATAGTTATTTTCTCTTCTACCTATTCCCAATGTTATAGAGACTAATTAGAAGTGGTTGGATTTGAATTGATGGGGTGTTCGTCTTCCATATAAACATAGTTAATATTTCTAGTATATTTATTGATAAATACTTATATATATATTTGGTATCAGTCTCCTTGATATCCTGCACTTGTGTGATTCTTGGAATTATGTTACCGATTATTGTTGTCATATTTGGGATACATATGGATTTTACGGTTTTGTTGCACTACTGGGGATTTTATATGATATGAGATTCCAGATTATTTGATATAATATATCATTTGTGACAAATGGTGATGAAATAATTTGAAACTGATTTATCTACGATATTTGGGAATGAGTAAAATTGGATATTATGATTTATCCTTTATTTTAATATAAAAATAGTGAAATTGTTTTCATTCATTGTTTTCAATTAAATTCATCATTCTCGGATTATTATCTAGATACATGATATGGAACACCCGAGTGAGACCATGTTTAGAATTTGATCTCACACCCTACATATGCATTAAATGATGTGTGGAACTATATACGTATTTTAGTTTAGGAGAAGGAAACTAACCATAGTCTGGTAGTGAAATTTTCGGTCACATTTGTTCTGGGAAGCAGGTGCTGAGATTGTGGGTGGTTTCCCACATTAGTACATGGATATATCATAGTAATTGTTTAGTTTTGTTGTTCTTTTTTTGTTGTAATTTACACATAATTATTTATTCATACATTTTTTAGTTTTATTTATTTTATTATTATTTATCTATCATGGAATATATTTTCATCTTCAACTATTTCTATTTTTATGTGTTTATAGATGATTTTTTCCTTCATATTGGGAGAAATTGTTCCATCTTTTTGTGGTTTTATTCCCATAAGCTCGTCTCATCCCCTTGGGGATTAGGAACTCAATTATAGAATGTGTCATATTGGGTCAAATACTTGTTTGAGATGTTATTTTGGTTAGATCATTATATGGGGAAAATTCTTTTTCATCTTTCTCTAAATCAAATGAGTAATTTTCCATAAATCCCATTAAATATAGGATAAAAATGTTATTATATATTGTAATAAATATAATTTTTTTTGTAAAAAAATATCTTTTAAAAATAAAAAAAATGTAAAATATTTATATACTAATATAAATTATCATATTTAAGCATATAATATATATTATAAAATTTTAATTCACTACATACATTTATTATTAAAATAAATAATGTATATATTTTCATCTAATAAATGTACCTCCAAAACTTTGATATATAAAAGTTAAAATAATATAAATTCACTAATTGTGTTTTGTATATATAGGTAAGCTTATTGGCATACTATGAGGTAAAAAAAGGAATAAAACCCCCTAATAAATATTCATTAAAATCAATGTAAATCTACTAAAAATTCATGATTTTTATAATATAAAATATTCGTAAGCTCTAAAATATAACACCATGAAAAAATTTAAAATTAATTTAATACCATTTTAATGACTTGTATTTTCCTATTTATATTTTTAGAAAACCACTGGGAAAATTCTGAGAGCAAGCACTAAGACGACATGCATTTCCGACGTCCAATGTTCTCAAAATGGTTCAATAAAAAATGTCATGTTTTTCGTAACACTCAAGAGTGGTTTTCCTTAAAAGTGGAATAACATTTAATTGTTTACCCAGATCAGAAATCTGATGTAATTTTTAGGATCATGATAGCAAGATTACCTTAGGTGTGACATAACTTTATTCAGCGTGAGTCTCTAGTGAGAAAACCCAAAAAGGACATCACTGTAAAAAAATATTAAATAAAATTATTTTATTTTAAAATATTATTAACTTATGAAAGGTGACTCAGATTTGTGATAGGATACCACCGTTGAGTTCACGAGGTTGAATTTTCTTTAATAAATTCTTAACATTGACCAGTGTAGGTCGACTATGATCGTTCATTTTTATATTTTTTAAAGAGAATAATATAAACATAATGAAGTTTATTTTATTTATTTTTATGATTTAGAGAGTGTGATGATACGATGCAGGAATGGGGAAGACCATTATATTTTATGAATTAAGTAGCATGGAAACACTACAATGTTGCAACAATAATGCTAAAATATGTTTTATTCATTTTACAGTTTGATATGGATACGATATTAGATGGAAAATCTTATTGAATTTCCCTCGATGATCAAAAGAAAATAATCTGAGAACAGTGGAAGATCGACCTCCTTGGGATTTGGAAAATCAATGATCAATGATCCATGAATGGAGATCAAGGATCAGGGATTGAGGATCGAGGATTTAAGCTAAAGGATTGAGGATTGAGGATCAAGGTTCTATGATCATGAATCGAGGATCAAAGAATGGCAATGGCACAATCTATCTTCATTGATGATCAAACCAAATCATGGTATAGTTTTGGGTTTTGATTTTCATTTCTCCCATTCTCAATATGTTATGGTGAAGGTAAACCAATCCAAAAAAAATTGGATTCCAAATAGGTCATTATTTTAGGATGAGTTTTACCAATTTTATGGATTACAGAAGATTAATATTGTATTTGAAGTTAATTTACATTTACTATTTTAACAGTAACAAACCATTATTCCCATGAACATCAATTTATGTCTATTCCTCCTTGATGGTTCCTGCATCTCTTTCTCTACTCTTTGTTTGTTTAAGGTATTCTTTTTTTGCTCATGACTCGACAATTTCCGATCGATCAATCATTGAACACCCGATTCATGGAACAAATATTTGATATCACAGATCATGGATTGAAACAAAACGATGGAGGTGGGACAATGATGGTGTAGGATGGACTAACGTAGTGAAAACATATCACCATTCGAATGAACATGAACCATGATGGATCATGGAATGGTTCTTATACCACAAGAGTTATGGTGGAATCCAAATAATCAAGGAGCAATTCTCAGGTCGAAAAGAAAATCTCTCGAGTAAACATGGGGGCCTGTGGAAGGGGACACCATCACTCTAGCACTGGTGACCGATGCTAGTAGTGGTGACCGGTGCTAGTGGTGGCCATGGGCCAGTGGGATGGTGGGAGAATTCCTGAGGAGGCAGTTGTAGGATCTTGTGGTGGTTGTTGTGGGGATACATGGATGTTGGTGCTTGCCACGTTAACCGTGTCGACCGGTGGTATGCAGCCAAGACACATGACGGAATGGGGGATCTATATGGGTTGACCCAACTAGATGGAAACCATGTGGTCAGCTGACCATGTCTCGTCGTAGTGAATCGGCCTGCTCAGTGGGCTGGGATGGATACAACGGGTCACTCAAGTGGATCACAACCTAGTGGGACATGATCAATGGGATGGTCTGTGGCCAGTAGGTAGGATCAGGTCGAGTTGGTCCAGACCCGACCAAGACCCCAATTAGATGCTTTTAAGAAAAATAAACCTCAAACCATATATCTTTTTGATGATCTGTTTTCATCATTAGTACCCTTATGAAAAGGCGGTCTTTATCATATACTCTACATGATTGTTCAGAGAGTTTATTATATAAAATATTTGTTTGAGGGGTGGGTAATTCCTGATTGGTCAAGATATGAGATGAATATTGTGGCTATATGTGTGATGATGTGGTGTTGGTATCCTTCAAAGTCATAGATAAGGTATCCTATGAAGACACAGAGTGGGTCCCATGCGAAGATACAAAGTTAGTATCCTTCGAGGACACAGAGTCGGTATCCTATGAAGCCATAGAGTAGGTGTCCGATGAGGATGTAGTTTCTGTATCCTACAAAGATATATAGCATGTCTTCTACTATGATGCAGAATAGGTCTGCATCGAAGACGTATAGTAATTATCCGGTGAAGACACATAGTAGCTATCCTGTGATGATGTGGAGTAGGTCTCCTACAAGGACACAAAGTAGGTATCCTGCCACGATATAGAGTATGTCTTTGCTAGAGAATATAATATCATCATATTAGTATATTCATTGAAAAATATCAGGTGGATATTGATTTTTTGTGATATTGAGACTCCTTTTCTTAGTGAGACCATATGTATCAATGAAATTAATGGCCTATCAATACTAGTTGTTCTCTTGGATACTTTTTTTTGACTAGTTCATTATTCATTCTATTATATTACTCGATGTGTGAGATCTATCAGATTTAGTGTGAAATGAGTAGGACCATATGGATCCAGTGGATGTAACATTTAGTGATAGAATACTTTATGATTATATGTGGATGTTATTATCATATGTTTTTTGACACAATCCAGGATTGATCTGACTGTATCGTCTTAGTGGTGTCCCATTTGGGGTCATTAACATGGTGTTTTTGGGTTCCCTACAGAGTATTGTTTTAAAAACCCATGCAATGGATTTTCCCACACATGTCGTGTCTTTGGTAGATGATTAACACATTGATGGATTCCGTTGAGGGACAAGGCTAGGTTGTGTATAGTGTGACATGATAGACTAGGAGTGATTATATGGCTTCTGGAAGCTACTTTTGTACCTACTATTTAGGTAGGTATTTTTATTGAGGTGTTCCATAGACTTATACATTTAATTTTTCATTTTTGGGTTTTTATTCTGGCCTTGTTTACCTTAGTTCTATACTCTCATATATTTTTTACATAGATTTTTCACATTCCATCATATGTGGATTACCGTTCTGTTTGTGTGGTTATTTAGATATTAAAATTTCTCCCATTTTATTGGGATATGCCTACTCAGTGATAGTTGCCAACCCCTATCCTGTGGGAGGCAAGCACCAGGTAGTTTTGACATGAGCCGCAAGGGACTGGTCATGATAGAGTTGTATCAATGAAAATTTAGTTCTACCATATGAACCTAGAGTCAATATTATTGGTTTGGGGATACAGTGTTATGTGTTTCATGTTTTATTTTCAAACCATGGAATCCAGTGTTGGTGAGGCGGCTAACGTATCCATACACAAGCACCCCAAATTTTTCTATTCGACTCAGAACATGAAAACACTAGTTACATGTAAAAAATGTCACATGCATCACAAGTAAATGGGTTCGGCATTCCATATCCTTCATGATTTATTTCAGCATGTATACTCTATATTATGTGGTACATATTTTTATATTACAAGATGTTTCCACACAGATAGCCATCCAGTCTTCCACCACATGATCATGAGGATGATCCAAGGGGCGAATGGATCGTTACTTAGATTTTTACTAGAGACAAAATCTCCGAGTGGTGTGTCAATTATACCACCACCTGTGGAGTATCACTCAGTACTCATTGTACCAATGGATGAGATGTGGGGACTGAGCGTAATTCATGAGATTCTGTGAGAGAGACCACCCATGATTTGACATGAGCCTAAATCATAGGTGGCTAAGGACTATCTTGAGGTAGTGAACTAGTTTTCCATATAGTTAGGACACCATTGGATTATATGGTGCTCTTGGTGGGGAGACTTATATGTGGACTAATAGTGATATCTAGGGGTTTAGATTACATGATCATTCAATGAGATGACTCCTCTATGGGTAGAGTTTTATGTCATTTCTCAGATAATGTCCTCTACCCAAATAATCTAATGGCTATGCTAGACCATGTACTTATACTGTTCTAAAAGGATAACATATAAATATTTTTTTATTCATCGTGGTATACCATCCTTCCTAGGTACACGATGGATATGATACATGACCAGTGAATCAAGGATCAGACCATTAAATAAATTGTCCTTAGGGACATCTGAGAAATCATTATTCTAATGTATATTAAAATATATTCTTGGGTGCCAGAGTGATCCATTGTGGTTGAATTAATTTTGTTCAAGTGTATAAAAACAGTGTATTTCATTAGTGGAAAAGGACGAGAAGATACACCGAGATCTGAAAGATGACATTAGTCTTAGAAATATCGAAATGTGAGGTGTTCTGAGATGAGGTATCATGAATGTGTATCTACAACTCAAGGATCATAGGGTTAGTCAGTTCATCCAAGAGAGAGTTAATGCCTTTCATTATATGGAAGGGGACATCTTGCTAGATATTTTCCATCTCATCGGGTTGCAGAATGGGAAATGGTGGATAGGCCACAGAGGTAGAGATCGTGATATAAACATGTGGATATGAAGGGAATAATATATAGAAATTGATAAGGGAGGGCAGTATGAGGTGGTATACATTTTTTACATGTTACCACAAACCACCCCACGTGGTCCACAATCAGCTCCGGGAGATGGAGGATACAATATGAGGTAGTTTTATGTAGTCATGGCATTTGATTAAAGGGATATATTAATGATTAGAGTTACAGCCTGTATATATTAGTTTTTGTCATATTATTAGACACATTTTCTAATCATTCTTCATTGTATGGATATTTTTTGAGGCCTAGAGTTTAATGTTAATCCATTGAATTGACCATTACATCTAGAGATACCTATGGAAATAGACTTGAAAATCACACTAGTACTATTAGTGTGATATATCCTTTGAGGCATGATTTTTAGTTGAAACATATTGGATCTAGAATTGAGGCCTTATGAAGTCCTTCTTAGTATGTATTGGTTATTGAAATTCCATTCTTGGATTATCTTTTTATGAAAAAATGTTTCAGAATATCGGTACTTATTGAATGAGGTTTTATTTAGTCCGTAAAAAAAGAATACCCATACAACATGAGATAGAATCATTCATTTGAGGGTGAAGTGGATCACTCATGAGTCATATAGACATACAGTAAGGGTGGTGAATTGTTTCCGACACTTTTTTCGGGGTACGCGCATCCTTCTGTGGAGGACGTGCAGCTCTTTCCCCATATTCCATATTTCTTTAGGTGGGATACATCTGTTCCTTATTCAGAGACATTTTATCCTTGATCTAAATTGGATGATGGGATATCATTTCATCCTTCCATTGATTCATCCTCGGAACTTGTCATATTGTCTTGGAATCCCTTAATGATTAAGTAGTGGTTTTTGAATCAAGTTCACATTGACATATCATTGTGGACACCAGTTAATTTCACTACTTCTGTCAAGAAATTCCATCGGGTCATGATAGGGTTGAAACATTAGGTTGGAGTAGATTGTAACATCATTCATTTTGGGGAATGTGAAGATGCATTGACATTGGGGAACCTGTATTCTTCCTCATAGAAGGTCACCTCAAGGGCACATTACCCGAGGCATCCCGTGCCGGTCTTGGGGTATCATATTTTAGAGGCATGTCTCTAAGGATTTCTTATGCTTCCCTTTTTTAGCACTGGGTATGTCATGAGTTTAATTTCTTGTAGAGTCGGTTATGCCAAATGCGCGTATTTTGTGATTTTCCTTAGGCATCCCATGTTTAACACAAGGTAGGCCGCAAGTTTAATGTCTTACAGAGATTGAATGAGGGTGATCATAACATCCCATATAGATGGATCATATTGGTACATCCCTTAGAGGGAACACTTTTAAGTTTTACCCGGTGATATAAGAACACATAATAACATTAGACCCAATATGGTGTGTCCCATACAAGGAATATGTCAAATTGTGATGGCTGATCTGGACACCATTGAAGGTGGATCAGGGAGTGCACACCAAACAATGTGTAATCACGATGGATTACAATAGGCTGGTATTGAACCTAATGTAGTTTTCCTATGTTCCACGTATAGACGACTGGGATCAAATCCCACGTAGTTCAAAGGGGTGAAGAAAGGTGGTGTATAAAAATCACAACAACAAGGATACATGATTTTTCTTATGCATGGAATGTGGCCCGAGTATAGCTTGGATCAGCGAGGAGGTGGATGACATGATCCCACCAGGATGTGGTGGATCAAGTAAGAATCAATATGGATGATGGAGAGTTGAATTAATTTGAGGGAGAATGTGATGGGACCGAAGTGTGGATGAAGGTGATGGTGGGTTTGAGTGTTGAAGAGACTTCTTACGTATCCCCATTGTAGGGAATCAATGTCTTCATAGTTTGATAGGATTATGGGACACCTGAAGAGGCGGCTTGTGGAAATGGATTCATGGATGGGATCCAGAGGATATAGAACCTCCAGGATGAGGCATTATCTTCCTAGAACACATGGGATTGAGAGGTTGATAAGGATGATTCATGAGTGTTGGGCTTGAACCTTAAAGAGTTTTCCTACGTATCCCCGTAGTAGGGAATCGAAGTCCACAGTGTTCATCTAAAGATATCCTACAATTTATTATGGACTACAATGGCCTACCATCGATTGGGGGAACAATGGTTTTCATCTAGATGGGGTCATAATGGCATACCTCTTGATGGACATTACAATGACTTACCATGGGATAGTGTTGAAAAAGGCATACCGCTAGATGGGGTGCACAATGGCTTAACAAGGAAGGAGGAGGACAATGAATTTCCGCTTGATGGGGATGAAAATGACTTACCAATGGATGGCGTCTCAATGGCTTACCATTGGATAGGGGACGGTTTAGTGTCATGCAAATCAAAAAGGGGTGTATAGTTTAACATCATGGGGGTCGCGGGAGGATCAATGTGAACGGGGTTAGAACCAACGGATTGTGGGATTGAACCTCATAGAAACTTCTTACGTACTGTGCCTTGGCAAGGATCAAAGACCACATATTTCACATTAGGATTGGTTAACCGACGTGAAGGTGGTTCGGACCAATGGATGTTAGGTTTGATCCTCAGGGAGGATTCCAACATACCTCGCCCTGGAAAAGATCAATGGCATCAAAGTTATGAGGGTGTTTGGGGCTTACACTCTGGGTTTCCTATAGAAAATTTCCTGGTCGATTCTTACAACTCTAGGACCACATGAGTCGTGCTCGGTGTGAAAAAACAATAGGTGGTAAGGACCTAACGATCATGGCACAAAGGTTCCTCCATGAAGGGTGGTGAATAGGGATTACACAAGGAAGCTTCCTAGGTGACATTATGTTGAGGTAGTGGTGAATGGTTCATAAGCATGGAAGCTACCTGGGAACCTCTATGGAGAGGAAATGGTGGATGAGGTTTATGCATTAAAGTTTCCCTAGTGCTGCTATGGAGCAGAAATAGTGGATGGGGCTTATGCAAGGAAGCTTACTGGGTGCCACTATGGTGCGGTAATACTGCATAGGGCTCATGCAAGGACGCATCGTGTGTGCCACTAAATAGAAGCAATGGTTATTGGGCCATACGTAAGGAATCTGAATGATGTTCTTCATCATGCCGGGCCATGAATGCATCCAAACTCAGTGGAGGGTTGATGACATCACCTAAGTGCTAGTTCACAAGACGGATATCACTAAGGGGAATTACAATAAGTCCAAAAAATGGGAGAATAAAAGTGTTAATCAAATGCCTTACATTCGGAATGCAGTGAGGGCAGTGTGATGATTGAGGACAACTATTGACCTTGTTCAGAACATAGCACTGATATCGCATTATCCTGAAATGGGGACAAAAAAATGAGGGTCGACTACGGACCATGTTTGGAACATAGTAACTGACTAAAAGTGTCATACAATTTATTATGGGTAATTGTCCTAGGATGTTAGTTAATCCTAGGCAGCATGAGACCAACTTGTTATGGGTTCCCATTATAAATGAAAGAGAATGATGATCTGAATGAAGGAAACATGAAGCATGAGGCGGAGCGGTGGTATGCTCGGACGGTTTCCAATGCTCATGAAATTATTCCACTATAATAATAGAATGAGGTATAATATACTTGGAACATAAGCCATCACTTATATGGAATAAGAGTTATCCTATTATTGAATGATAGGTCATGGTATAGTTTAATTTCTTTTAGAGGGTATAATTTCCATCTTATGCTTGGAGAATACGGCATCTCTTGTTTGGAGTAAGTGGAATCCTATATTTTTCACATATGGATTAATATAATTTATATTCATGTAGAGAGCACTTTTGGGCATAATGTTCCTACCAATGGTTGTTGTTGGGACTTATGAAAGGATGGCCCTATCTAGTTGAACATGGAATAGGAGCCAGGTGATGGGGTGTGGATGAATTCCTTCCAGAATGGTTCAACTCAATGTACTCATGGGGATTGATAACGAGAATCTCAACTCTCGACATAGGAAATAGGGCATGAGAAATATGTTGACTCAAGGTCTTCCATGGTGTGTGGATGAGTATCTCGAATCATGGTATCATAAAGGAGGAAGGGATATAGACATAAGGGTGAAAGGGAAATTGCCGACATCCCAGCCCAAAAACCTTCTGGTGAGACTCTCCATTTTTCATGGGGAACAGTGCAGGTTGTGATGGGAGAAACCTATTGCATGTAAGATAGCCTACATACAAGATGAGGTGCACCTAATTTGGCCTACTCATAGGATGCATTGCGTGCATGATTGGACTGTGGGGCACTGGTACAAGCATGATTCAACACCTTGGTACTTTTGCGTGCAAGATTAAAGCCTTTCATGAAAGATTAATCTATTACGCATATTTTTTTGACATTTTTGCGTGATTTGATTTTTTTTCATGAAATATTGAAGTCATGTGTGCATGATTGGAGGTTTATCATGAAATATTGGTTGTTTTTTATGCATGAATGATCTCTTGTGTAAAATATTGGATGTTTTTCCTACAAGCATGGAATCTTGTGCACAAATAAATTAAGGATAAAATAGGTTAGGTGATTATCAAACCACTATGGTCCCGCACAAAAGCGGTCTCATATGGGACGTATCACGAAATATCTCACATTGATGGTTACATTCTATTAAAAGGGAGCATAAGAGCCAGTGGTATGCATGAAAAAGAGGTAGAAGACCTTTGTAGCGCTCTTCCCGAGGTGTGGGGGATTCACTTGTATTTATATGAAAACCCAGGAGTGGATGCATGTAAGATTCGGAGAATGTAAATTATCTTACATGCACCTTGTGGTAGGTGCACGCAATGTGGTGTTTGACGTCGCATTGGGAGTGGAAGAATATTGTGTGTGGTTTCTAATATTCCGTGCAACTCTCAAAACATGTGTGCACCTTCCTTTGATGTTTTTCAGGTGGATTGGGAAGAAGATGACAACACATTGGATGCATAAAAGGATTGTGAGACATGTTGTGCACTAGATTTTACTGTTCCATGCAAGTTTCCATTATTTCAAGCAAGACAACCATTCTTCGGTGCATGATTTCAATTCTTCCATGCAAACCACACTTTGCCGAAAAATCATTCTTGAGGGCCATTTTCAGCAGCCTGGCTTCGAACATCCATAACATCTGATATATAAATCTGATTGGGCTCCAAGAATAGTCAAATCTACGGTTGTAGAATGAGCTACACTATGGGATCATGTATGGATGCATTTGAAAACATTTTTGGACGTTTTTTCCAGTGCCAACATGAATGTTAATATTTTATTGTTCATAGTAGTAGTGTTGGAGTACGAGGAAGGATTTCTGAAATATGTTCAAGTTATACCTCCCTATATAGACATAGACTTCATTGTTGTTCTATATACCATGATTGAATTTATATCATCATCAGTATATCTGAGGTATTTCACAGAGCTTCTAAATTTGAGGGTACAAGTGGAGGACTTATAGAGGAAAGGAATAGAATGTACCAATGTCTGAGGATATATTTGTATTATAGGAACATTAACCATGTAACCATGGAGAATGAGTATCCACTACAAGATGGTCAATAAAAACATCAATTAGTTTAAAGGGAAATCCTTTCATGTCAATAAAAATGAGCATTCCTGCGTTTCAAAAGTTATGGAAGTGTTTGATGAGCACCCTGATCTAGATTTATCTAGAGGAGGGAGCCGAGTAAATTATGTTCTACGATGTATCAGTGAACAGACATTGTTTTATCTTGATGTAGAGTCATGTTGTCATTGAATTTGGTTCGCATCAGTTGATACCACATGATAATAACTACATGACACATGATCTTGTTTTGGAAATGTTAGTCATAATATTGAATATGTTGAGACACAACTTTATTCATGGGACACTTATCATCTACTCAAACCACAAGAGTCAAAAAAAATTCTTGTCCAAGAATGTGTTGAACATGATACATAGGCGTTGGATAGAATTTAACTTGGACTATGACTTTGAAAAAGTATATACTCATAGTTAGGGAAATGTGGTAGCGGATGCTCTTATTAAGAGATCATGTTCGTAGTTTCTAAATGAGATAAAAGGAAGTTTTCCTTTTAGCAGTTATTTTTTAGGGATCGAGATCATGTTTCTTACCTATAGTCAGTGGTTGTTACCCCTCTACATTCATTTGTGAGTCAGGGAGGCACAACTCCGTCGTACCAATGGTAAGACATTATGTGTTTGGTTGTCCATAGGGAATTCCCCTGATGGATATTCGAATGGTGGAGAGTACATAATTCTATTCAAAGGATTCATAATAGCAGCAGTGGACACAAAGAGTGTAGAGATGCACCGAGATATTCTTTTTTGAAGCTGGGGATACCTATTTATATGGATCTTGAATGATTGTTTGAATCAGTTTGTTGGTTTCTCATCTCACATTGAGAATCACTTCTTTCTTTGTAGGGATTTCTCCATTTCATTCCTATGGTGAGAGGAAGGAATGGAGAATGTATATCATAACATTTATTGATCGGTTTACAACATACATCGGGGGAAATGATACCATTTTGGTGATCATTGAGAATCACACCATTTCAACCACACCTTAGCTATTTAGGATAATATTTCATTTGGGAGATTGGGATACCTCTACATGTAGAAGATAGCTTGACTCCATTGAATCCCATATATGATAGTTTATAATTAAGATTATTGATTTACATCCTGTTCCATGAGATCAAGGATCGGTAGGAGAGGACCCACAACAAATGTTGTTTACTTTAGTGTAGACCTGGTGGAAGCACAAGAATATCTAGATGATCACAAGGGAGTGGGGGGCTCATTTTCATGATCTAATCTCCTCATTTTTGGTATCCCATGGTTTGGATTTTGGGGTCACAAATCCTTATGGGGGTGGGAGAATGTAATAACACATATTTTCATAATTTTTTTAAGAGAATTTCCCAGAAACATTTGAGAACATGTTCTATGATAGCCTAGTATATTGAGTCTTAATGTGCCTTGAATGGTTCAATAAATTTTTTTTCTGTTTTTTATAGCGTTCTTGGGTGTATTTCTAAAAAAATGGAACAACTATTAAAACTATTCCTAAATTACAAATCAGAGGGAACTATTGCGTTCATGATGGTGGGTTTATAATAGGTGCAACATAACATTTGTCAATGTGGGTCTCCAGTGAGAAAACCTGAAAAGGACAAAACTGTTAATAATATAACTAAATAAAATATATTTATTTTAAATTCATAATAACACATGAATGAAGAGTCGTATTAGAAATCTTAAACAACTTTTGAGTTTGTAATGTGGTATTTTTCTTAGTTGGTTCCTAACATGAATTGGCACAGGTCGAATGTGAATGTTATATTTTCGATGTTTAATGTCTACTAATATAATTGTAATGATGTTTATATTATTTCTTTTTAACATTTCATAGTGCGGAGACACTATGAAATGGAATCCCATTCTCTATCACAAATAAATCATTGTGTCCATGATGCAATGATACAAAAATGATGTTGAAATGAATTTTCATCACTTAATAGCATGAAAATGATACTGGATTAGAAAGAATATTATAGGTAATATGATTGGATGATCTTGAGAAAATCATTGGGGAATGGTGGTGGATTGACCATCAAGAATTGATGATCATGGATTGATGAACGGTGAAAATGAATTTATTCTTCCTCAATTATAGAACCTAATATTGGTTTGGTTTTGTTTTTTTAATATTATTTTCCCCATTATTTATATTCTCTAACAAATGAGGACCAATCCACAAAAATATTAACTCATACATCAATTGTTGTTGCGGGGTGGATTTAACCTATTTGTGGTTTATGAGATATAAATTTCTTATTTGATGTCGGTTTGAATTTTCTATTATAATTGTAATGATCCACAATATCCACAAATATTGATCTATGTTTATTCCTCCATGTTTGTTCATAATTCTCTCCCTTCATTCTTAGTTCTCCTTGGGTGTTCTTCATTAGGTATGTGACTCAAAAATTCCTAATATATTGATTTTTTCACAACTAATTCTTGGAATAATGATCTGATATCGTGGATCACAGACTGAAACAACATGATGGAGGTGCAACAAAAATGGATTTGGATGGATGAAATAAGTGCAGAAGATAACTTCGTTTGAATGACTATCCATCGGGATGGATCGTGGCATAAATCTCATCCGATTTAAATGAAGGTAGATACCCCAGGATCATAGGGAAGCTCTTGGATTAAAAATCAGATCATTGGAGAGAAGAAACATAGTAGGTATCCTATGCAGAGACAAAGGATTTCTCCTTCGAATATTCATAGTAGGTATCCATTAATGACGGATGTTAGTTCCCTTGGGAAGAGGCAGAGTTAGAATCAAGAGAAGGTGGAGAGTGGTTCTCTTGCAAAATCACATAGTAGTTCATCTTCGAATATGTCAATTAGGTCTCTTGGGAATATTTAGAGTAGGTCTATTATGAAGATGCAGAGTAGGTCTCCTACGAAGATGTCTAGCAGGTTTCCTGCAAAAACACAAATTAGGTCAACTACGAAGATTCGGAGTAGCTCTCTTATGAAGAAGCTGATTAAGTCTCTTATGAATATGTGGAGTGAATCTCTTACAGAGACTGTCTGTCTCATCATATTTGAATAAATATATAGCATAAATCATTTGATAATCATTGTTTATGATATTTATAATTTATGTATCATGTAACATCGTGACATATCGAGACCAGATGTTCTCTTCGATTCCTTTGATAGAGTAGTTCTACATGCTTTCCCTCATGTAGATCAAGGAGTGAGATCTCCTATATAGATATTTCTAAGAGAATGACCATGTCATTGGAATTTTATTATAACTTGTTTTTTGGAACCCTTTACTTTTATACGTAGATGTTTTTATTATATGTGCTATGGAAACATATATGTGTTGAGGAGACAATATCTTCTTAGTGGTGTTTCTTTGTGATGATTTACATTGTGTTTGGTTCTTCCCTACTGAGTATTGTATTTCTCACCCACATCATGGTATTTGTGTGAATGTGTTGTTCATTGAGTAGATGATCGACGCTTTGATGGAGTCCTTGGTGGACTGGGGATAGGTGTTTCTTTGTGTTAAATCAGAGATTTTGTCGATGTTCGGAACATGAGTAAAAAATGAACATGTAATAATTATAAATATCCCATGAGATAACAATTACATTATCCCCAGAATGATATTCCAGATTTAGATATCATATATATCTAATATATCCAGAATATAGGTATTTAGAATAGTTTTTAGCATTTGGATAAATGAAATGAAGTGTATTTTTCATGGACACGGTAAGTCGTATGTTCGCATGAATGCTACAATCATTTATTTTTCATATTTAATGAAACCTAAAATAAATCATACATAGGTATTTTATAGTTACATTATAACATTTAGGTTATATATTTTACATAATTTCATTAATTCCATCATTAATATATTCCATGTATAGCATGAATGTGTCATATCACTTTGAGGGGGTGGTAGTCTGCACTTCCTCAAATGAAATTATCGCATTTATAATACATGAAATGAATTAATTTATGTTCTAAATCGGTATTACAGTAGAATAAAGGTAAATATAAAATCATATACATCATATATGCCATATATAATTATATTTTCATCATAATTTACACCATATGTTGTTGTTGTGTATGATTGAAAAATCATCATTTCGTGAGTCAGTAGTTCGTCGTCCAAAGAAACAGTATGTTATATACCTATTAAAAATACGTGTGTGTAAGTGTAGTATGAATCCTTATTATATAATCAACCTTGTATAATTTGGATACTAGTTTTTAATTTAAACAAACAATAAGAATAGAACAGGCAGTAGATAAGGAAAAATAATGGATATAAACGATAGAAAAGATATTTCCTCAAAATGGGTAACTTCATTAGATTTGACCCAAATGGATTAAATGAATTGAATTTTTCATATGGGATATATTTTAGAGAAATCATGTAATCATTGGAGATTATTTGTACAGAATGTGGATGAGCCTATGGGGCTTGACTGGTGTGATTATGCATTAGAGGTGGTGTCATTTTATAAGAGGTAGGAGCGACACATTAAATTTTTTTGAAAGTATTATTTATTTTTAGTTTATTTTAGAATTATATTAACAAAAATGTGATTTATTTCAAATATCATATGGGGAAGGATCTAATTCCCCTTATAAAATGGTTTTTAGAGAAGTTTAGGTCACAAAATTAACTTTATCTTTTTTCTTTAACACTTAGTAAACTTATTTATCTTTAACAATGTCTTCTTGTATATTAATAATATATGGTTACCATAGTTACTATAGAAATAAAATAGACATGAAAATGGATCATTAATTAAATTTTTAACATTATATAATTCATTTGGGCGAATCGTAAATTTTTAATACTATTATATCATTTAATAAAATACCTTTTGATTAAAAAATTCATTTATGTATATTTTTATACTATTAATTTCATGAATTTTAATAAAATCAATGACAACCATATTTATCATGGAAAACATAATTAATTAAAATATTAAAATTCATACACATCCATAAAATTCGTGTATGGTGTAAAATAATTCCAAATAAATTTATTTTAATTTTTATAATCATATTTATTTGAAATATTCATTAAAAATGTAATCACTACATCACCATTTTGTCATATATAAATTTATGTATCTGATGCCAATAAATTATTAATAAAATACCATGATGTCGAAAATCATTTAATATTTCTAATAAATATTTATATTTGAAGATATCTCTTATATAACATCATATGATTTTTTTTAAAAGATACAGTTTTATGTAATATTTTCGAAAACTATAATTTAATATTAGTTAAATTTCATTTTCATACAGAAGTCAATTTATAGGGTAATTAAATAGACCCATGGATTCCCATGGTCTTATATATCTCATAAAATTGGGTTATTACATGTGTTAGGGTAATTTAAATTAATTATAATATTATTTTTTATTCTCATTTACCAGATTTACCATTTAATTATGGGAAATAAAATATTTAATGATGTTACAATTCATAATGTATAAAAATAAAAGATAACTATTTACAAAATTTTTAAATCATTATTCTATATATTTATGAATTTATTCAAATCCAAAAATTATATTTTTGAATAATTAATTAAAAATTAATTCGCGTTTTCAAAACCAAGAAGCGTGTTTTTGAGAAGTAAAAACAACCAAAATATTGACATGTCTTACTGTCCAATTTCAAAGTGACATTACATACAATGAAATAGATTGGATTAAATTATAAATTTATAATATAATATATATTTAAAATAAATTAAAGAAAATAATATCTCCCTATAAATAAATTATATGAAAAGACAGTTTTGACTTAAAATGCTGTTTTTTTCACTATTCAATATAAAATGAACATTATCAGAAAAATAACAAAAAATTACACAAAAAGTGATGATCTTACACTTCTAAATAGGAATTTTAATTTTTCAAATGAAACTTATAAAAGTGACAAAAAATATATTTAAAAAGGTTTCACCATTAAATGGCGGTAACACATCTTTTAAAAATTTAACAGTATTTATGCTTAAAATTGGATTAATTTACAATTTAAACATCTAAATTTTTTTACATAAATTTAAAAATAAAAATTAACAAACATTTTTAAAAATAATATGGTTATTTCTATTCATTATAGATAATAAAATTACTAGTAATTAACTACCATTTGAAATAATAATAATATATTATAATTAATTCTCTTAGTTTGACTCAGACTTGTGTCCAACATAAGATTTTGGAGAAACACCCTATTGTGGGTCAGGTACGCCATCTAACAAAGAATACCCATTAAAATTAATATTAATATTTTATTCAAAATTATTAATAAGTATGATAATGTAGTATTCTTTAATTACATGTGTTGTTACATTCATCCTCCATTTTAAAAATGTATCATCGCAATTTAACTGACATATCAAATATGTGGGGTATTTATCCCCCATATAATTATCAGATTCCAATTATTCCCCTTCAATCATATGGGTTTTCCACAAAACCATTACCTAAGGAATTTCTATATTCCTCAACAGTTTCTCTCTTTGGCCAAGAATCTAGGCTAGTATTTCATTATAAAAAAAGATTTTATTCCAACTTAACAAACTCTAGACTGTATTCATGATATGTATCCTTAATATAAATTTTCAATATGCAAACATGAAAAAAAATTGTGTACCTAGGATAAAATTGGAGGTAAATCAAATATACAAGAAACTATTGCAACTTTCTATAGGATTTCAAAGGTTACAACGAACCTCATGTTGGAACCATGGTCGTTCTATATATGAATTTGAGTATGGTATGGTTTGTGTTTGTTTTCAATCCTCAAAAGAAGTTCAAGATGAGTTCCAGAAAAGTGATCATACAAAACAAGAAAATAACAGTGTTGAAGGTGGCAATGTTTTCCAGTGTTTTCCAAATTTTTGTACATAAAAATTGACCAATGATGCAATGTGATTTTTGGAAATGGGAATTGAATGCCAAAGACATAGAAGATTGGAAACTTGCATGCCAAATGTTTTTCATGATAAAATCATCAAATTATAGAAAAGGAATAAGGGGCGCCCAAGTTTGGGGTTGGTCATGCAAGTGACTAGCGCGGCAGTGACTAGTGTGCCCAAACTGGCGCGTCGAGGGATGAATTGCGCGATGTCGCGTAGGGTATCCAAATTCCTATAAATAGAGGTCCAAACCTCATAATTTGGTACAATGTTTGAGGCTGATAGAAATTCAGAGCTCCCGTTGGGAAGGTGTAGTGGTCTCACAAGTGGTGGTGGATTGTGAAAGTTGATGTTTAATGACAGTTGTTAGGTGCACGTCTAAGGTGTTTTGGGTGATAAAGGATGTCGTTCATCCATGTTGGAGGTGGGGAAGCATGTGTCACACAGGTGGTTTGGTGACACTTGTGCGCTAGGATTTGAAGAAGCATGATAGTTGACCTTTGCACGCCAAAAAAGTTTTTGGTGGAAAAGATTGTGAGTCGCACAAGTTTGATGTTGACTAAGTGAGTTCCGTGCAAGTGGGAGAGATGTACTGCATTCCATCTTGAATCGTGCGCGCAGGACATGGAGAGGTACGCCAGGTGTGGTTGAAGTACACTGGTCTTTTTGGAGCTGCACGAAAGCTGGAAGATTACTCGATACCTTCGGTGAAATGTTAGTTTAGTCTACTGGTGGAAGTTAGACTTCAACCGAACATCTACATACAATAGATGATGTATTAATTGGAGAAAATGAAGAAACCTTCATGTCTATAAACTAAGTCGGACTTCACCAAAGCTTGTGAGCCAGGGGAGTTAAAGGGAGTGACTTATGGGATGTAGTGAGCTATCCCTGATCCTTTGTAAAGGCACTGAGCCTGGGGAAGTGTGACTATGCCCAAACCTTTGTAATCCATAGCTAGTTATGTTTTAGTGAAATTTGGTACGACTGAAATCATGTCAGCTTATTCTCCTTGGACGTAGCTCTTTGTGGTGAACCAAGTAAAAATTGCTTTGTCATCTCTCTACATGTGAATGTTTTCTTTCTAGTCATATTCATCATACATGTTTAACATTTTTCTACCATCATGGGAACAATATCCACCACATTAAAAGAAAAGTTGTCACCCTAATTCACCCCTCCCATCTCAGGGTGTCCCGGGGTCCTACAAGTGGTATCATAGGGAGGTTGCTGGTGTTGAATCTGTTTATTGTCATCATGGAGAATACAGTCACTGTCAGGGGAGTCCCTCCCATAGATATAAGTAATTTCATGATTTGGAAGAACAGAATGTGATCTCATATAAGATCTCTTGGAAAGGATGTTCGGTTTTCCACTATGCAATGTATACATGTTACTAATCCAAAAGGTATGGCTATGACTGATGCAGATAAGAAAATTTTTGATGCAGATGCTAAAGCATAGAATTTTCTCACCATAGCACATTCTAATCAGATCTATAAAAAAGTGATGAGTTGCACCTCACCAAAGTCCATGTTGTATAAACATGAAAATATTTATTAAGGAGATAGAAAAGTGAAGGAGGAAAATCTATAAGTTCTACACAATAGGTTCGATGATCTGAAGATGCATCCTAATAGGAATGAAGATTCCTTTTCAATAGAATTACTGAATTTTTTGAAGCAATTCGGGGTCAAGGTGAAGAAATCCAAGACATATACATTGTGAAGAAAATATTAAGAATACTTCCACCACTATGAAATGACAATGTGTCAGCCCTTGAGGTAAGTGATCTTTCCAAACATCCTTTGGATGATCTTTTGAGCAGCCTAGTGGCATATGAAATGAGAGTAAAACTAGAAGATTCTATTACACGAGTAAGTTAAGAAACAACATTCAAGTCCATCGTGAAACTGAAAATTTCAAATGATATTAGTGGTGAAGATGATGAGGAAAAAAACTTCTTTCTCTCATTTCCATTATGTTACAAAAGGGAAAAGTGAAATTCAGAGGGAAGTTACATCTACCTTGCTTTCGTTTTTTCAAAGTCAGGCACATTGCTTCTCAGTGCTTAAGAAAGATTGATGATGATTATAGGGATGCTGAAAATATCGAGAACCAAAGAAAAGGTTTTTTAAAAAGGGAGACTTAAAATATAGAAATAAAATACATAGGAAGATTTTTGACTGTGATGTGGAATATGATGATATTTAATTTTGTGTAGAAGAAGAACTAGAAATTAAAATAGGAATCCATGCTTCCATGGTGGCTCCCATTAAAAATTCAGAACCCCCGATCAATAAAGGATGGGATAATCATATTACTAGTAATGGTGATCCAAATATTCAAATTAAGGATTCCCTTTCAAAGCATGGGAATAAATTCAAGAGATGCAATAAGTGGAAGGAAATGATGGAAGAATCATCAGAATATGTCAATAAGCTTCAAGCAAAAATTGAATGAATAGAATAACTAGTGAATGTTCAGTCTTTAATCCTTGAAATCACAGATGAAGTTGTGGAACTAATTCATAGAGTTGAAGAAGAAGAAAAGGTCATAAATGACCTTTCATCCAAACTGGAAGAAAATTCCATGAATGTTGAGGGTCTTGAGGTAGAAGTTATTACTCATAGGAGTAAAATTGATGTTTAATCAACCAAAAAAGATGTTAAGAAGAAAATAAATTTTGGAAGATTCTCAGATACAGAATTACTGGAAAGAGCCAAGTGTGGTTCAGATGGGGTTGGAATAATCTTAAGTGATCAATGACCTGATTGCATGGAATGAGTAGAATTGGCTACGAAGCTGAGACATCAACTTCTAGAAATGAAAAGAGCCAAAATAAATACAAGATGAAGTTGTACATGTTGTACCATTTCCTAAAGTGATGAAAAGGGAACCCTCAATACAAACTAATATGAGAACTGAAAATTATCCTCAAACATTTATAAATGACAGGATGTCTAACTATTCTCCCGAGGAAGAAGGTATGAGATGAAATACAAGTGATGAGACATTTCCTCTCATTAAGTGTCAGTTATGTGGCTACTTGGGCCATTCCATGTCATATTAAGAAGAAGCAAGGATCTACTTGAATGGGGTAGATATAGGACATCGACAAAGGAGACTGACTTCATATCCATCATCTTATTGAAGAAATATTTTTTATGGATACTATTTTCATTGTTCTAAATTTGGCCATAAATCGATGTATTGTAGGTAGATATTCAATAGAATAGAAGCATAAGACTCTCAGAAATAGGTCAATATTCATCTTCCTGATGGTGTTGATCTCACAAACAAGTTTTCCCCTCTAGAAGATGATTATGGGTATGGAGAATCGGATTATTTGGAAAAAATAATTATAAGGTCGGCAATATATTATACTCAATCCAATACCTCATTGAATGAAAAAAGGAAGATCGATATATCCAATCCTAAGGAAGTAGCCTTCAAAGCTACAAAGAGTAGCATCACCTGGATTCATGATAGTGTATTCTCTTCACATATGACAGGATATGCTGAACTTTTAAAGAACATTGAAAAGAAGGTTGATGGAACAGTAAGGTTGGTTAATGATGGTTCTTTGAATATTAAATGATATGGGAACACTTCTATCTCCAATGGAGATCTGAAAAGAATGAATTTTTTTTATGTGGATGGTCTATGCCACAATCTCTTCAGTGTAAGTCAACTATGTGACTCTAGGATCATAGTTACTTTCAATTAAAAAGGTATCACTATAAAAGGAAAATAGGGAATTATCTTATGAAAGGATTTAGAACAGATAGAAACTTATATCCGGTTGACAGCAGAGTAAAATCTTTCTAATTGTCTATTGATGAAGAAAATAACATCTGGCATCGATGTCTGGGGTACATTAACCAATAAGACATGCAAAAGATATCTAAGGTCATGATTATCATGGATTTCCAAATTATGAAACATGAACAGGAAACCTCTTGTAATTCTTGCATGCGAGGGAATCTAGTATATATTTCATATCGACCAAAGGAGGAAAGGGAATCACACTTTCTTGATATCATCCATAATGATGTATGTGGCCATATATATGTTTTTGGAACTCATGGAGAGAGGTACATAATTATTTTAAATGATGATTATAGTAGAATGGCTTGTGTATTGGTGATTCATAAAAGATAAAATTACTTGATTGTATGAAAAAATATCGTCAGAATGCTGAGAATGATACTGAGTGAAAAAAAAATGTCATGCGATACGAAAATGGGGTGGAATAAACATCCATTGAGATTGTGAATTTCCTAGAAATACATGGAATACAAAATGAGGTAGCTTCTGTGAGAACTGCATAGAAAAATTGTGCTATTGAGCGCCCGAATTGACAGGTCAACAATATGGCCAGGACTATGCTGATTGAGAGTTGTATCTCTCACCACTACTAGAATGAGCCTGTTGAAGTTGTAGTGCACATTTAGAATTGAATAGGGCTCTATATGGGAGAAATGAAGACACCATATGAATTGTGGCATGGAAAGAAGCCTTCGTTGAAATATATTCATGTTTTTGGATGTAAATGTTTCATCCGGAATAAAGAAGGAAATCAAGGGGATTTTGGTGATAATGTTGATGATGTAATTTTCCATGGGTATCCTACGAACAAAAAAGCATACAAGTGTTTCAATAAACCCATGGGGATTATTTTGTAAAGCAATGATGTTAAAATCATTGAAGTAAAAACCCCAAATTCTTCGAACAATTCCTATTATGAGGATATAGAAGATGAGGATGAATGTGAACTTTGAGTAAATGAAAATACAGAAATAGAGAAAGGTGTACCAAACACTCAGGGCTCACGTCATGATTTTGACTTAGAAGAATAATCTGAAGAGGAAATATTGGGTAGAGAGAATGCGACTGAACATCATAGGAGAAATTGAAGAGCTGAAATTTATCCATCTAAAATAATTTGGGACAAGAGTGCACCCACACAAACAAGGAGGATGAGTAATGACCTGCAATCTGCATTTTTGTCAACCGTGGAGCCATCCACATTTGAAGAAGATTCAATAGATGAATCCTAGGTGAAAGCCATGAATGAAGAGTTAGATCATATTGACAAGAATCAGACATGGGATCTTGTCCAGATAACCTAAGGTCACAATGTTATTGGTAGAAAATGGATCTTCAAGAACAAGGTTTATGACCATGGAAGTGTTGTAAGAAACATGGAATGACTGGTTTTTAAAGAATATTCCTAGATTGAGGGTATTGATGTCGATGAAACCTTAGCTACATTGGCTAGACTGGAGTGAATCAGGAATTTTCATGCCATGGCTCTCCAAAGAGGATATAAAGTATATCAAATGGATGTCAAGACCATGTTCTTGAAAGGTGTACTCGAAGAAGAAGTCTACATTGGACAACCAATGGGTTTTATTCTTGGTACTGATGAAACAAAGGTCTTCAATCTAAAGAAATATCTTTATGGATTGAAACATGCACCAGGAGTATGGTAATCCCTGCTGGATTCTTACCTCACGAAGCTGGAATTCAAAAGAGGAGGAGTTGATCACAATATATATGTGAAGAATTCTCCAAAAGATCAGTTTATGGTTCTAGTATATGTTTATGATATAATATTTGGTTGCAGCAGGCAGAAATCAGTGGATGAATTTGACAATCAAAAGAAATTAGAATTTGAAATGTCAATGATTGAGGAGCTCACATATTTCTTGGGGGCTGCAGGGGATTCAAAATAAGGATTACACTTTCATTTCTGAGGAAAAGTATGCAAGAGAGCTGCTAATGAAGTTTAATATGCTAGAAACCAAACCAATGTAAACTCTGATTGCAGTTGGAACTAAACTTGGTATTCATGATGATGGGGACTCTATAGATCCCACCATATACATGAGGATCATTGGGATCCTACTGTACCTGATAGTGGAATGACCAGATATTGTCTTTGCCACATGTCTTGTAGCCCGCTTTCAGAGTAATCCAAAGGAGGAACATATGGAATCCGTAAAAAGAATCATGAGGTATATTCAAGGTACTCACAATTGTGGCTTATACATTTCTGCAGGAAGGGATAGTAAATTATAAGCATTTTCTGATGCTGACTGGGCTAGCAATGTTGTGGATAGAATTTCCACCACTGGTGGTGCTTTATATATTGGAAATAACTGTGTAGGCTTATTGACCAAGAAACAATAAAGTAATTCTCTTAGTATGGATGATGTTGAGTATATCTCAACCAAAATGGAAGGAACTCAAATGCTATGGATGAATCTACAACTAACATATATTGGTTATGAGGTCAAGCATCCAATGGTGATTACTGTGATAACAATAGCGCAATTGATCTTATGAAGAATCATGTTCTGCATTCTCGTACGAAACATATTGAAATCAGATATTACTTCATCAATGAAAATTTTTAGCAAGGGGTGATTTGAATGGATCATGTGGGAAGTAATGAGAAAGTGGTTGATATCTTGGCCAATCCACTATCAACTGATGTGTTTGAGAATCATTAGTTGATCCTCAGTGTTCAGCCACCACCTAATCCATAAGAACGTTACAAAATACACCTCTCCCTAGTTATGTTAATTGTTTTTATTGTGTTTATGGATGCGATGCAGGTTTGTGGGGGAGATACTATCCAAGGGGAATATGGTTTGAGCTAAACAATGAACAATTATCGGTATTTGGATTTATTGTCAATGGGGGAAAAAGGAATAAATGTAGGCATGTAATTCTTTTGTGACAGGTTTAGAATACAATGTCGATGATAGGATGGGAAGGAATACATTGGACATGTAATGCTTTTGGGACACTGTATAAGAATTTCTTGGGTGTTATTGAGAATTCAAAAACACGAGAACCCAATTCAAGCTTCCTATCTTGTTTACTACAACGATAATTGCTCACATAGACTTAGAGTGTTGGCTAGGATGATTCTTGTGTTTATGGTTTTCCTATGGCTGGTGCTCTATAGAATTTATTTAATAATTGCCAACAAACCCAATGGGGGAGATTGTTGGAACCATGGTCATTCTATGCATGAATTGGAGTATGGTATGGTTTTTGTTTGTTGTCAATCCTGAGAGGAATTTCAAGATGGGTTCTAGAAAATTGATCATACAAAACAAGAAAATAACAGTATAGAATGTGGCTTTGTTTTCCAGTGTTTGCCAAATTTTTGTACCTCAAAATTGACAAATGAAGCAATGTGTTTTTTGGAAAAGGGACATTCGATCCAATGACTTGGAGGCTTGGAAACTTGTGCACCATATGTTTTTCAAGATCAAATCATCATGTTATGTTAAAAGAAAATGGGGTGCCCACGTTTGGGGTTGGTTGTGCAAGTGAATAGAGTGGCAGAGACTTGCATGCCGAAGCATGTGCACCGAGGGAGGTCATGTGCATCATCGCACAGGGTATCAAAATGCCTATAAATAGAGGTCCTCCCCTCCTCATTTGGTATGAAGTTCAAGAAATAGAGAAATTCATAGATCACATCGCGCAATTGTAGTGGTCGCTCAAGTGGTGGTGGGTCGCGCATGTTGAAGTTGTGCGACAGTTGATAGTTGTGCGTCTAAGGGGGTTTGGGCGAGAAAGGGTGTTGGTCACCCATGTTTGGAGTTGGGGAAGGTAGTGTCACACAGGTGGTTTGGTGACACATGCACGCTAGGATTTGAAGAAGCGTTACAGTTGACCTTTGGCGCTGAAGCTCATTTGGGTGGAAAAGAATGTGAGTCGCACAAGTTTGATGTTGAAGAAGTGAATGTCATGAAGTTGGGAGAGATGGACTGGCATGACATCTTGAAACTTGCATGCTGGGCATGAAGAAGCTTTCCAGGTGTGGTTGAACTATGCCTGTCTTTTTGGAGCTGCACGAAACCTGGAGGATTGCCCAATACCTTCGGTGCAAAGTGACTTTAGTCTACTGGTGGAAGTTGGACTTCAATAGAGCATCTACATACAATATAGGTTGTATTCATTAGCTAAAATAAATAGACCTTCACATCTATAAACTGAGTGGAACATCACCAAAGGTAGTGATAAATGGGGAGTCAATGGGAGTGACCTAAGTGACGCAGTGAGCTATCCCTGGACCTTTGTAATGGTTGTGAGCCTAGGACAGAGTGACTGTGCTCGAACCTTTGTAATCCACAGCTACTGAAGTTTTAGTGAAATTTTGTATGACCAACAACCTATTGGCGCATTTCCATGGATGTATCCCTTACTGGTGACCAAGTAAAAAAGTGTTGTTTCATCTCTCTGTATGTGAATGTTTTCATTATGATCATATTCATCATACAGGTTTAACAATTTCCTACCAACATGTGAACAATATCCATCACATTAAAAGAAAAAAAATTCACCCTGATTCACCCCTCCCCTCTCAGGGTGTCCCAGGGTCCTACACCTCAGACACATCTTCCATTTCTTACCAAAACACATCACACTTTTACATGGATAGAAATTGACAAAGACATGATCAACTACATCGAAAGAAAAATCCTTCCATAATTTATCAGCCTAAATTTTATACCTTTTCTGAGTTTTCCCCATGTCATTCAGTATCAAATGATCATTCTATTCCATATTGTTTACTAATTCCATTCACAATGACTTCCTTTCAGCAAATTCATCCAAAAATACTGGAGTTTGACACCACTTCCCATATAATGGCTCAAATAGAACTATATGTATACTGGAATTAAAACTATTATTATAATAAAACACAACGAAAGAATTATGTTTGTCCCAAATTTCATGGTTATCCACTAAGGAATCACGTATCATGTTATTCAATGTATGAATTGTTCTTTTTGATTGTCCATCTGATTGAGGATGAAAATCTATACAAAAATTTAATTCAGTACTGAATGACTTATTAAGGACATTGCAATTGTTAGAAGTAGATCTGGGATCACGATCATATACAATAGAGAGAGTAACTCCATTCAACTTAATTATATTTAAAACATACAACTATGAAATTTTTTCTATATAAATAGTATCTCGAATAGGAATGAAATGAGGATCTTTAGTCAATCGATCAATAATAACAAAAATTTCCTTATTGCCTTGAGATGTCTTCAGTAGACCCATAATGAAGTCCATGGATATATTTTCCCATTTCCACTATGGAACCTGTACTGGTTGAAGAATCACTTTCAGTAACTTCCACTCTGATTTAACCTATTCACAAGTCAAATAATACACTATAAACTCAGCAATATCTCTTTTCTTTAAATGCCACCAATATTACTCTTGAAGATCTCAGTAATGTTTTTTACAGACATGATGAACTGAAAACATAAAACTATGAGACTCACATAACAATTCATTCTTCAACTCTGAATCACATGTCACACATAATATCTTACCAAATATCAATATACAATATTTATCAATATTAAATTCAAGAAACATACCCCTATAAACCAACTCTACATTTTTCTGAAAATCATAGTCATCCATCTGTGCATGCATAATTCTATCTGAGAGAGATGATTTCAGTGGAACCTAAAACAAAACATTGGAATTTCCTTCACCAACAAATTCTATGAAAATTTCATCAAATCATTAATAAACGTAGCTTGTTCGAAACGTAACATGGTTAATTTTTCATTACTTTTTCGACTCAATGTTTCGACCACATTATATTACAGTATTGGATGGTAATGAATCATGAAATTAAGATCCTTGATTAATTTCATCCATCTCATATGTATCCGGTTTAAGACATTCTGAGTGAATATATTATTCAAACATTTTTGTTCAGTATATATTTAAAATTTTAATCCATACAAATGATGCCTCAACATTTTTACAGAAAAAAATAGTATATAATTCCACATCATTTGTAAGGTAATTTAACTCATTAGGATTCAATAGTCATGAATCGTATGAAATGACTTGATCATTATTCATAAAGACACAACCAATTCCTTTCATTGAAGTATCAGTGTTGATAACTAATTCACCATCTCTAGAGAGTAATGCCAAAATTAGAGAATTCACCAGACTTCTATTCAATTCCAAAAAAATCATCATTACATTATTTTTTCCTTATGATCGTAACTAATTTTTGAGTTAACATAGTTAGTGGGAAATATTCCATGAAAAATTCTCAACAAAATATTTGTAATATCATTATGAACTAGGAAATATAAGAATCTAGTTTATATTTCTATGTCTTGGCCATTATTTAGAAACTTTTGATGTATTAAGATCAATAGTTATTCCATTTTTTTAAACAATGTGACCAACAAATGATTTTTTTGTAAAAAAACTAAAACATTTGGAATTTCCAATACAATTATTTTTCTATTGACGTTTTCACGACAACCCTTAAATGACAATAACATTCTTATTTACATTTGGAATATTCCAAAATGTCATCAACAAAAATTTCCACAAACATATCCATGAACTGATGGAAAATTATATTCATAATATCAACAAATATAGCCGGTTCATTGGTTGTCCTATATTCCAAAACTAAAAATACATAGTGGCCATTTCTAGTAGGAAAAACATTCTTTGAAACATTTTCATCCATTACCTTCGACGGATGGTACCCCGAACTCAAGCCAATCTTAGAATAATACTGCGCTACAATGAGTTGATAAAACAAATCCTCGATATGAGGAAAATGATACATGTTATTAATAGTGATATTATACAATTCTCTATAATCAATCGATAGTATCATTGATCCATATTTATTTTTAACAATAAAAACTAGAGCACCCCACGGTGATGTTATAGGTCAAATGAAACCCTCATCTAACAACTCATGCAATTGATTCTTCAATACTAAATTTTAATATTGAATCATTCGATAAGGAGTTTTTAAAATTGGGTTATCATCAAGAACATTGTCAATAGTAAATTCATATTATCAATTTTGTATATTATCAAGCCACTCATCAGGAAAAACATCAAGATAATAATTTTCTACTAGCATATCATTAATCTAAACATTTTCATTGTTTTCAGAAATATGTGCAATGTAACATTAATTTCAATAATTCAGTATTTTCTCATCATTCTAATATGTTATCAGCGATAGGGATCATTATTTTTAAAAAATATAAATTCATTATGAAAACAAACCTCTTTAGCTCTATATTCAATCTTTTTTGGGTAAATAGAAATCCATTCCATTCCCAAAATTACACCAAACACAATTATACTCAAAATAAATTGTTTTTTATGTAAATTATTTCAACAAATAATCATATGAATATTCTTATAATTTCTTTTTACCTCAATATTTCTTCCATGTGTTTTTACCATAAGTTCTATATTAATATCTTGAGGTGGAATTCCAAATATACCTAAAAATTTCTCATCAATTCTATAATGTGTAGAAACTGAATGAAACAATACATTGGCATAATCTAAAAATAATAATGAACTTAAATCTACTTCATCTAATGATCCCACATCAACTGTAGTTGTAGCAGAAAATTTTTTCTCTCCCTTAAGATTTTGATTTGTCTAGTTTCCACCCTATATAATCAAATTTTGACACACATTTGAATAATACCCTAACTCATTGCTACTATAACATCTTATCGCTATATTTTCATTTCTTTATTGATCATCATCCTTACAATTACGAGCAATATGACCAGTCTTAACACATCGGAAGCACATTGAAAATTTTGATAGACATTCTCTATAATTTTTTTAACATACTTTTTAAGTGATGGAAATTTAATTTTCTTACCTCCAAGATTTATTGATGAATAATTTCCATTTTCCTGCCAATTTTCCCACTTCTTTTAATAGATCTAATGGAACACTTTATCATAATTAAAATACATTTATACCTTCATGGAACATCTAAAAATGTTCTCATAGATTTTGAATTTAAGAGAGGATAACTCATTTAGATATCACTGCTTCAGTCCTGAGTAAAATTAATTTTTCTTACTATCACGATCTCAGATGAAATTTAGATCACACCATGCCATTCGTGAGAATTTTTCTTTATAAGAAGCCTTAGATTTATCCTATTTTCTCATTTCCATGAATTTTTTTCCATCATACGTCGATTTCCATAGGAAAATATTTCTCAAGAATCATACCTTTGAAATCAACCCAACCAAGATTATCAATATCCTCACTGTCCCAGATACTTTTAATCATCAACCACCACTAACAAGTTTAACCTGGAAAATGATAAACCTCAAGAATAAAATTTTTATTGTCTGTAAATTCAATGACATCAAATATCAATTCTAGTGATTTGATACACCGTTCATCTTGAATAGGGTAAGTTGATCTTCTGAATTTTGGGGGTTGTAGCCTCATGAAATTATCCACTATAGTCATGTTCCTCTAGGATTTATCTAGTTTATATCGTGCATTTATAACACCACCATTTATATCTTGAGTCAACTAAGCCATACCATAACCAATATTCAGTTCCAATCCCAACCATCTTGGGATGTTGATTTGGAAGTTTATTCTCCTCGGTATGCCTTCCCAAAACTACTGCCTTGTTTCCTCTATGGAAAACCATTTAGAACAAACATATCATAGATTTAGAAACATTTTAATCTTATAATTATATATCATTTCAATTTTATCATAATGTAAAATTAATTTATGGATATTCTATTAATAAAATTCATTCTCCTAAACTTATCAAAACTGAAATTTGATACAACTATAAGGCCCAAACCATAAACATTACATAATCATGAATTATGTTTACAATTTACATAGATGATATTTTCAGGCATAGAGATTTAGAAAATTAGGTCATGAAAAATAAATAAAAATTAGAATATTACATTTGAACACATCTACTCAGTATAAGTTTTTTCATTAAATAATAACTATCTGAAAAAAATAAACATTATTGGTTCCATGTTCTAAATAGAAATACATTTCTATGATCCCATCAATGACCTTATTCCAATTTATCTCTTGTAAAAAAAATTTAAAAACATGTGATGAGCATAAAAATCTTAGTAAGGGATACACAAATAAGGAAAACTGTTAGTTTTTCAAAACAACATGTAAACCACGCATACATTTTCATTAGTAATAATTTTCTACTTTATGAAGTAGTATATACTATTTGATGAATAAAATCTTATTTCATACCATTTTTTAACCAATATATTACTATAAAACACATATAGATCTAGCATAACATATAAAAGGTAGACTTGGTACATAATAATAGTTAAACGGTAAAAACATACGGTCGACTTCCTTAAATCATTATTACAAATGGAATTTCCAAACAGCTTAATTCCACACCAAATTCATAGGAAGTTATAATGTTTCGACTCAAACATGGTTTTTCCTAGAAATATCCTTCATTTGGTTTAATAGGCAACCGCCCATTAAATGTCAAATTTCTATTTTATAGTCATCACACATAAATAAGAGTTAATATCAACATTTCAATCATAAAATTTCATTTGAAATAAAAAGAAATAATTTCATGATATTGAAATAGTAAATAATCTTTCAGAACCATTTACAATAAAAAAAATATGTAAAAATGTGACATGGTTTTTATATTCTATTTAAAAACATTACAACTTGTTATGGAAGCCAAATTTCAAATAATGCACACTACAACTGAAAGGTCGTGGTCAACTCATACATAAAAAAGAAAATTCCCTTTTTTATTTAGTAAAATGATATATAGATTAATATTCCCATTGAATAAAATTAAATGTAAATTATGTTTATACACCATATAAAAGCTATTCATGTATATATCAAAATACGCCTCCAAGAAAAGTGATTGAGACAAAGTCCCTTACCACATGTCTGGCATGACACATTCATTATGTAATTTCCAGAATAATATACATATTTTAATTTCTACTTAATTCAGAACATTTTTCTATTTTATTAATCTTTTATATCACATATTACGTTCAATTAATAATTAGTTTATTATTTTATTTCATATGATACATTATTTGATGTTTGAAACATGAGTAAAAATTGAACTTGATTTAATTATAAATTGAGAATGTTGTCAAAATTCAATTATATATAGAATGATATTAGTTATTTATAAATAATATATATAATATATATCCCTTATATATTTACTTATAATAGTCCATATCATTTGGATATAGGAAATGAAATGCACCGTTCATGGAGATGACAAGTTGTACATACACAAGAATACTAATTTCATTTCTTTTCATATTTTAATGAATGAAAACTAAATTATATATAGGTATATTATTATTAGAGTATAATATATATTTTATATATGTTACATAATTTCATTAATTCCATCATTTATATGTTCTATTTATAGCATAAACGATTAATATCTCGTTAGGGGGTGGTAGTGTGCACATCCTCAAATGAAATTATCATATTTATACACAATTAAATGAATAATGGTCTGTTCTAAATGAAAATTAAAGAAGATTATTGAAAAATTAAATTTTATATATATCTTATATGATTACAATTATATCATAATTTCTACCATAAGACAATGTTGGAGAATATTGAACAATCATCATTTTGTGAGGTAGCAATTCACCGTTATCAAAAACATTATGATCTATACCCATTAGATAGATGTGTCTATAAGTATAGTTAGAATAATTCTCATAAAAAACACCTTGTATATTGAGGATACTGGTTTTCATATTTAAATATTCAATATGAGTAGAATAAAGAGTGGAGACAAAAAAATAATGGAATGAAACTTTGGAGATGACATTACCTCAAATTGGGTAACATTTTTTATTTGAGCTAAAGGGATATCATATATTTCCTTCTTCCTAAGGGAAGGATTTACTGAGTAATGTAGGGATTTTTGGAGCTCATTTGGGATGATGTTGGACAATCCAAGGTGGATTTAGTGGTGTGAGTAAGGGTTAGATGTTGTGTCCCTTTATAAGGGGGAGGAGGGGCATATTAATAATATTTGAATGTATTATTTTAATATTAATTTTTTTTTGAATTCAAATACCACCAATGTTAAATATTTAGAATATTAGATTAGGATAGGTCTAAATGCTCGCATAAAATGGGTTTTAGAGAAGTTAATGTCACAAAAGTTACCTTATAATTTAGCATTAACCCTTATTAAACATATTTATATTTTACCATGTATTCTTGTATATTAATAATATATGGATACCAAAGTTATTATAAAATTATAGATGAAACAAAATAGATCATTAATGAAATTTTTTACATTATATATTTCATTTGAACAGATCAAATATTTTTAGGACAATTATATCATTTAACAATATATTAATTGATTTAGAAACTCATTTATGTCAATTATTATACTATACATATCCTGACTTGTTTAAAAATATTTAAAAACCTTATTCATTGGAAAAAAATCATTAAATCAAACATAACAGCTCATACTGATCCATAAAATTCTTCTATAGAATAAATTTTTTTAAAATAAATTTATTTTTATTTATTGTAATTTCATTTATTTAAAACATTCATTTATAAGGTAATCACTACATCACCATTGTGTCATAAATAAATTTATTTATTTGATGTATTTAAATAATAAAACAAATACCATGATATTAGAAAAAATTATATCCTTAAAATTACTATTTTTAGGAAATGATATCACTTATATATCCACAAATATCTGTTTTTGTAAAAGAGATGGGTTTAGGTTATATCTTTCTTAGCTTTAAATTAGATTTACTTAAATGTCATTTTCACACACAAGTGGATACATGTTGTTTTAAAATGGACCCAAAGATACCTATGGTTGGAAATATATCATTCAATAGGTTTAGAACATGTGTTAGTTAATTTTATTTTATTATATTATTTTTTAACCTTATTTACAATATTTACCATTTAACCATGGTAAATAAAATATTTACTGAAATTTTTATTCATAATATCTAATAAAATATAACTATTTACACAATTTAGACCTCCTGATTCCATTAAATGTATCTATTTCTCCAAATTCAAAACATAGATATTTGAGATAATAATTTTTAATTAATTACTATATGTTAAAAAAATCTAGTTTTTAAGAAGTAAAAACTACCATAATATTTCCATGATTTTATGTATAATGATAAAGTGAAAATATGTAAATTTACGGTATTTTTATTAAATGATAAAAATATAACCAAATTACACTTTAAACCCAATGAAAGTTATAATCTAACAATATAAATAATTCAGATGAAAAGATAGTGTTGACATAAAATGCATTGTTTTTCACTATTCATTAAAAATGTTGTCTGGCAGAAAAATACTAAAAAATCATCCAAATTAAATATTGATATCCCACTTATAAATAATAATTTTATTTTGTTAAAAGTAATATAAAAAAGTGAAAAGACTAGATTTTAAATGGGTTCACCATCCAAAGGTTGTAAAACTACCTTATTAATATATTCGAGTATTTATGCATAAAATTAGATTCATTATATTTTTAAGCCATTAAATTTTATGGAATAAATGTGAAAACATTTAAAGAAAATTATTATTAATTATATAATTAGTTATGTTCATTTCTTCCAAAATAACGACAAGGCGTTAACAACCATTTGAAATAATATTTTTTCTTTATTATAATATTTCTCAAAATGACTCAGCATTGTTTGCAGCATATGATTTTAGATAAACCAATTGTTCCATGTCTAGTATTACATCAAACAAATAATCCCCTTTAAATTAAAATTAATATTTAATTCACAAATATTAATAAATAAAAAAATTTGGAATTCTTTAATCACCTAGGATGTTACATGGATAGACAGTTAGAAAGACCTATATAACTTATTGAGGATATGCATCGCACATTCAGTATTGACATTGGTGGGGATTAGGATGATCACATGGTGCTTGATTACATTTATTATAACAATCGTAACAAATATATTATTTGAATGGATCTTTTTAAGTCCTTGCATGGTCGACATTTCAAATCACTATTGTGTTTTTCGGTGATTGGGGGATGTTCCTTTACTGTTCTAATCCTAGTTCAAATGAACCTAGTAATGATCCCTTTTATTCTTCAGGTAATGTTTAAGGAACATAAGTGATATAATTCATATGGTGATCATCAACTTAGACAATTGGAATTCCCTATTGCTGACAGTTCTATCGTGATCATTTTTCCTCACTTGGGTCATCTACTGCTTTGGAGGCAAGGGATGATTGATCGTTATTTTAATGGACCGTTGGAGGTTGTTGAGAAGGAAGATTTTTATTACCACTACTAACATTCTCCCCAGATAACATAATTTCAAAATGTATTCCATGTATCATAATTGATAAAGTATCTATCTGATCCATCAAATGTTCTAAGCTAGAGTGACATTGTGGTAGAAATTGATTTAACCGTGACTGAACGACCAGTCATGAATGTAGATTCTGAAACCAGGTTACTTCATTCGTGTAAGATATATTTGTTTGAGTTCTATGGTAGCGTAGTTCTAATAATAATGAGTCCTGGGAGTGTGAGGAATTTTATGAGAGGGTAGTGGACTCATATTTTTGGCATGGAATCCTATAAGTAGGCATACTGGGGATAGGAAGTTTCTATGGTGGGGAGGTTGTTACACCCTATTAATATTTTATGTATTAATAATGACCTCTTTTAATTAATCTTTATTTTGGTTTTATTTAATTATGGATCATGTTCAATTTAAAATGTTTTTAAGGTTTATGGGCTACTACTCGGTTGACACTGAATTTTTCCAAACTGTGTCCCCTCTCATTGAAAATAATTTAAACCTATGAAATGAACTATTTCATAGTGGGTGCATTGTATGATAAACCATGCACCCAATTATGAGAAACTGTGTAGTCTATTTAAAATAGGCACATGACCAAGGTGCATGGTTTTTTCAAACCATTCATACCTACCTAGGATACCATGAATATATGTGTTTATAATTCTAACATATGTTTTAAAATTATAGAAATATTAATATTTGCCTCTGATAGAATACTCCAACCAAAAAAAATTATCCTTCCAAGAGAGATCCCAATTGTAGTTTTTTATCAACACAAACCCCTCCCAGATGTATATATAATCATGAATAATGGTGTCTGGTCCTCACTGGGTTAGATTTCTATTCTCGTTTTCTATATCCTAGCATCTCCATCATTTCATCCAAATGGGTTTTTAGATATCCATTATGTTTGGAGGATCTAATCACCTCTGTTTAGGGAAATTAAAACTATGTTTGATTCTTTCTATTTGTTTTCCTAATTATCCATCAACAAATCCCAATTATGGTTTTTTGTTCTGAGATCTTCATATTCATAGGTCAGTGGTTCCATCATGATGGCCAATTATTATTAACCATAAATTGCATGTCCTAAAAGCAATTATTTATTTATATTCAATTTTTCTTATAAATTAAATTGTTTTTAATTGATTGATTAAAAACCATCCACCAATGAATTTTGGTTTTTATAAATTGATTTTTGGAATGAAAATATGAAAACCTCATATTCCATTGAATTTGGATGTGATTGTGATATTGATCGGAAGTTATAGATATTTAAATTATTGAATTTATATTAAAACAAATATGGAAGGTGTTCAATTTAACTGAATAATTTTATTTTTGGAATATAATTATGTGATTGAATTGTAAATTGATTTCAATTACATATTTTTGGAGATGGATTTAAATTGTTTTTATATAAACAATTGTGTTTTATACCATAACAATGAATGTTTTGATTAAAAAATAATTTTTTATATAAAAAAATATAAATATTTTTAAAATTAGTGTATGGGATTTAACTTTATTTTATGGTTTCATAAAATAAATATCCTATAGTTGTTTTTACTAAAACACATGAAATCCCAGGTTGTTAGAAAGTTATTAGGGAAAATCACACTAGGGTGGGAGTTACCTAGAACTAGATTAACAAATTAAAAATCTATAACAATTTATTTGGAACATTTTATTCCTAATATGATTGTTGATGAGTCCTCTTTGAATCATGTAATGGTATGTGCATACACAATTTCATTTTCATTATAATATTTTCTGAGAATCACATAACATTGAACTATCATAACACTGGGAGGATGACCATGATACTACCTTTTTATATATGATATATAAATGTACCAAAATTTTAGAGAAATATTTTACATGACTTTTTATTTTATATAAATTATTTTATATAAAAAAATATCAAGAAACTTTTTTTAAATATTCCATCAATTGTAATGTCAATATTTTTCTTAATATATTTCCATAATTTGAAATATAATGAATAAATTTATTAAATATTATTCTGGAAGGAAAACCATCTAAATTTAAAATTTAAATATAATAATTAGGTTAGTTAAAGTTGAAATTTTATTATTGAACTATTGGTGAGAACTTACTAGGATTTAAATCTCACCATAACTATTATTTTAGGTGTTTGTATATTATCATAATCAAGTATAGAGTAGGGTTAAAGCACCACATTTAGGTGGTTCTAGCTATTGATATGTGGACTTAGAGTGTTTTTACCATTAGGTTTTGTGTTATCAATCATGTTTTTTGTTAATTTTCTATAGTACTTTGCGTTTTTAATTTATATTTCACTTCTGGTAAAATTCTCCTTATGGAGTTTATTTTGTATTAATAATGACTCTATTAATGTTTCATCCACAATGTTAGTGAAAAAACATCTACCACATTCATTTTTTATGATTCCAGGTTCTAGTCAACATCACATGGGGATATTAAATTTCATTAGATCCATGTTAGTGTCATCATGGTTATGAGGTTACCATGGTACTCAGGGTGTTTGGTAAAAATTAATCAATAACCTCTGTGTTTTCTGAGGGGAAACATACTTGAAAACCATATTAACCATGGAAAACTAAAAGGGTTAATTATTATATTGATCATATGATCATTATATTTTTGGAGGGGTAACCATAGGATTCTAAATCATTTACACATGTATCGTGGAATAATTTATCATACTCAGACCCATAAATAATGACTCTCCAGCCTCATTTAGGAATATTTGTGAATGAAATGGATTCACAAAAATAACCTCAAATAGATCCACCTAAACTGATAACAATTTGATATTATTTTATGAAAATATCACTAGATCGATGTGATCATGAATATTTAATTCGAAATTCAAAACACACACTTATAGCCTATACTTTAATATCTTGATCATTCTCACTCATATCCCAAGTGTATGAGGATGAATAGCTATAGTCATATTCAGTATATTTCCCCTCAACATTGGGAATAATTTTAAAACAAATTCTAGTCAGGTTTTTTTTATTTGATACAATTCTCTAAATAAAATTATTATGCTCTATGATCCCTATAACAATGTTTTTTCTTACATCATATTTTGAGTTATTTGGTCACATTATTATGTATTCATCAATAATGTTCATCTGATCCACTTCAAATTTAGTGTATAATCAACCTCTCAGAGTCTTGGGAAACCATTAAATGATTTCTATAGTCACCTCATCCAACATCGATGGTTGAACATGTAATATACCGGGTAACCCTCCATCTTTTCATTAGATGGTCTTAACATTTTGATAATTCTTAAAAGAGAAGACAAAGACTAAAATATCTATCTTAAATTTTTTCATTAGAAAATACTTCCAACATCATGATTTAACTAGGATGATCTTGAGTAACCAAACAACTAGGATGTAGGATAGGTTTCTAACAAAACTTCTTTCACATTGTAAGGAACCGCCACTATTTCATTAACTATGTTCACATAATATCCAATTAGGATCTATATTGAAATGGAATTATTAACTACTAAACTATCATGAATCATGAAAAACTCTTGATCAAGCTATTTAATCTCTTTAACATATTTCAATATTGAGTACCTAAACACCAATTGTACAAAAACAAATTATAAAAGATCTTAAACTACACCGAACTTACTATGTTTCATTAAATCCACATGCCTCCTCCCCTCATCTGTCATTAGCTCCTAGACCATCTACATCAACATTATTAGAATAACTGAATCTACATTACATTTCATAGGAAAACTCTTTATGTCAAAAACAAATATCAAAAGTTATTATACCCAGCTCATATAATGGAGATTCAGTTAATGTAAGGATGAAATATATTGTAGAATCATAAGGAAAATGTATGTGAAAAATATCTATTAAAGGAGTTATTCTCTCAAATATTTTCATTAATCTAACATATACTTAAACTATACATTATTTTTAGGGTAGTTCATCCAATGACCATATAGTTATGAGGATATGTATGAATATACCATAAAATTCTACATACAAACATATCCTAGGAAACTAATATATGATTAATCATATAAAATATTTCCAATATCGAGATTATGAAAATTAAGGAAGAGATTTGATCAAAACCAATTCCTATGATCAATGATTTAATATTTAAATTTTTTATTTAATTATCACCTGACATTGTTCATAGTTTGTGTAGTTATGGTAAATATTAGTTTATAAAAATATCAAATATACCACCTTTAGAACCTATCATGCCTAAGGAAACTATAAATCACTACTAAATTCCTCATTGATTCCAAAAACATAAAATCATCTGCCTTTTTTTGAATCAACTGCTAATCCTTCTTGAGAAATCATGTTCCCAATAATATGTAACTCATGTATCCAAATGTAAAATTTAAATTACATGCCATGAAGGTATGTTTCTTCTTGTATTATAAATAGGATCTCCAAATTCCTCCCATGTGATTATGACATCGTGGAATATATCATGATGTTGTTAATGAACATAATGAGGTTTGTGACCATGTATGGGTGGAATATCATGTTGATAACTACCAATAACACTGTCTAATAATTCATCTGTATAATGTGAATCATAATATACTCATAATAATTATACCTACTCATAAATTTGATCCTTGTAGTTTCATCCTCTCTTAGACAAATCTGATGGAATCTAAAAATTTGATCAATATTGGGGATCCAATTTTCTTCCATAGAATGATCGATCTAGTATTCAATTATAGGAAATGTGTTCTAATTCTCTTTGATAATCTAATCCATCGTAAAGTGAACAATAATAATATGAACACTTCTATTTTCATTCATTGAAAAAACACTACTGAACCCCAACGAGAAATTTATAATTGACAAAATCCATTAGATTCAAGATCATCCAGTAGTACCTCGATATATTACTAATTATCTGGTTCTATATGATAAAATAGTGTCAATATATGTAATGTATTTGGAATTATATCAATATCAAGCCAATATTTACATTTTCTAAGAAATAATATGAAATCATCTGAAGTGAAATATCTATATATTTCTAGCAAAGGACGATAGAGAAGGGGGAAGTGTGTGGTCCACTACAATGTTCACGCCATCTATCACTACCTTTCAACCTAGAGTCTCTTGAGTCACATGATTCACTATCTATTGTGGGGTTTACACTGATGGATAAGATCCTTCACCCAAAAAACATCTTGGATTTATTGTGTGAATATTTGATGGTAATTAATTTTACTAGTTACTAATTCTTTTCATTCCACATCAGTGTACTTTCTTAAGATAATATACATTCCATGAGTAAATTCATTTTTCTCCTATGGTTATTGCTCATTGAATTTCCATTACCTATTGATGGAATTAAGTAACCTATACTCTACTATATGTGTTGTCCACCAAACTAATACATATCCTATGAAATCCATTTCTTGCTCAAAATAAATATCATCTAGGACTATAATGGACATATCACATGTCAATTAACTAACATATGTAAAAATTCAAGAAACTATATCTTCCGAAATATCATTCACTATATAAAACTCTTATAAAGAACAACATGAATGGTTTCTAGATCAATGTTATGAACCATTATTTTTTTCAATACAAGAATCAAACATGAACTTTAAACTATTCTATGCCTCATTCTCCACCTAGTGTTGAGAAAAATGTATATACTAAGAAAACATATTGAATTATAATACATTGTCATCATCCCATACTATATATCCTTGAGCAATGATCATGATCATGAATTAGTGAGTCAAAGAAAATATCCATAAAGAATTGTTCTTTGAATGAATCCTTTTCCATTCCTTCACATCTCACTACCTAAATCCTAATGTCCTACCATATCCCATTTGTTCCATATATAATCACGGTCATAATTATTATCACTGTATCCTTTGATGTATCTGACAAGTCAAAAATCCACCTAATAAACCTTATCGAATCCATAAAATCCTATGTTATATTTATTCTATTTAAGTTTGTGGGATAAAACCAATGAAATTCATGATAATATTTCACCATCATTATCTCGCACCTATGGACAACTCTTACCTAACAATTTACTAGCTGATAGGGTCCCAACATGATCAATTTAATAACATAAATTGTCGGAGTGACCATAATTGAATGATATGTTCCAGATTACTAAATGATATATAGTGTCACTGGATTCGTAAATCATTTTTAGGAGGTTTTTTTTAATTAATGATCAATCCATAAAAACGGTCCATGGGTTAATAAGAATACAATTAATGAACATAGGTACACACAATTGATCAAAATGATGTCAAACCAATGTAAATACCCCCCATAACAATAAATTTCCACATATTCACTACCCATAACCAAGTCTAAGAATCGAAAATATACATATTAGTCTCATACATATAAAAACACTGATGAATAGAACACATAGGCTCAAATATAAGAAAGGATGTTATAATGAAACAATATAACATTAATAATTTCTAATGGAATTTAATTATGATGGAACTATCTTATTAATGAAATATGCATACAAAATGTGATCCTATATGCCTAAACATGATTCATGAATGAATTTCAAACCCCATAGATCAATATAACATCATAATGTTAATTTTCAAATGTGAATTTAAATCAAATGTAGCCACGATATATTAGAGAAAATTCCACCAAATTATGCTAGGCTAGTGGTCCAATAAATGAATCATAAAGGAGTGGACGTAGTTTCGTTCCTTAGTCCATAAAATCATCCCTCAATTCAACCATGTACCAAATCACAATAGAGAAAAGAAATAATTAACTTAACTAGGTGTTTTATTACCATTATGTAACACCCTGAACAAAACCACAAGGTCCAATATCAAATTAATCACAACTACATGTGTCACTCCCCATACACAAGAGGATTCTGACTATTAGTGAGTGATAAAGGTGGATTAGTGGGTGACACTTTCTCCATAACTTGTTAAACATCATAGGACAATAATGAAAGAGATAATAATTAAATCCACAAATAATGGTTAAATAAAAAGTTGTCATTGTAGAATAATATTTAATATGTATCAACTCATGTAATAGAACAATGGAATATCTGAAACCCTAACCTAATCATGGAAAAGTGATCCCTACAAGTAGCAGATCAAACCCTAAAACAAATCATGGCTATTAGAAATGATTATAACCCCCTCTAAACACTTTATTAGTGTTTAACATAATCACTACTAATGTGGTCACCCTATGTTTTTTGGGAGGTTTCAAGAAACCACTGGTATAGTGTGGTGAGATTAGTTATTGAGAAAAAGAAACCCTTTATCGTTATAATACCCCACCCTAAATATCATATGCCTACCATAAAATATCACCAGAAGTGATTTTTCATCCCATACCAGTTGAAAAACTAGTGAAGGTGCCTCCTCCCCTAAACACTATGGCAATTTGGATTTATTAGATATTTTAAACATCAATGCATTTATATATATTTGATTATTTAATAAATTATATATTATTTTCCAAATGTATATAAATACATTTAAATTATAATATATATATTATATACTATATGTATATGTTTATTTTATTATTTATAATATATTTATATAATATATTTAAAAATATTAAATATTTAGAATATTTATATTTTTATACAATTATATATCTTTTATATTATATATTTATAAATTACTGAAATATTTTATACATATATTTATAATTTATATATTTGTGTATACAGTAAAAATAGTAATATATATATTTTATATTTATATTTTTAAACAACTTAATAAATATATGTAATATTATATTTAATATATATAATTAATATTATATATGATTAATATATATATATATATAAAATTTAGTATTATATATATTCTTTTAATATAATATAACAATTCTGTATAGATTACATTTAATGTGAATTTATATATAAATATATTTTATATATGTAAATATCATTATTCATATATTTATATATTTTTTATATATATAATTAAAATATATATATATTTATTTTTTATTTTTGTGTATATTATATATTTTTATATGCATAATATAATATAAATTTATTTTTTAACAAATATACAGTAGAAATGTATTTAATATAACTTATGAATAATATAAATTAGAGTATAAATGTATTAAAAAAATGTTTTTTTATAAAACCACATATAATGTTAATATATTTGAATAATTTGTTTATAAATACATTTATACAATGTTTATCAATATTTCTATATGCATACAATTTTTAACTTATATGTCTTTTTTAATATATTTATATAATATATATATATATATATAATGTATTTAAAAACATCTATATTATGTTTTTATGTAATATATATATATATATATGAATGTTTTTGTGTTTATGTCTGTGTGTGTGTGTGGAAAAACAAAGTTATATATTATAAAATTTGATCATAAATGATGTTTATTTAAAAAATATCATGTTGGGTTAAAACCCTCTTAAATTTATTATATTATTGATGTTCCACGAATCCCTTCTAATTTTATAAGTATGACGGGGTACAAATAGTCCTTTAATATCATAAATTTGACGGGGCTTTATAACTCCCTTCTATTCTAAGAGAATAGTGGTGAATGATGAACACCTCCAATTAATTAGATATGAGGGGGTTGTCAATCCCCGTTATTTCATTTAAAAAACAATCATAAATTATATATAGAGCCTCTAAGTTAAATATTAATATAATATACACACACACATAGGCACAAAAACACATATATGTTATAAAATATGAACATATATAGGATTTATTTAAAAAAATGAAAAATAAATTTATGCGGGTTAGACCCTCCTCCAATCGACAGGATTAGTTGTGGTTCCCAAAAACCCTTTAATATAAGGAATTAATGGAGTGTTTTTTCAACTCTGACTATATCCATAAAAAATCCATTATATATTTATATATCCTCTAATATGGAAACAAATATATATATATATATATATATCACCTCTAAAATCAAACGATGTATATATTACCACTAATTATAAAATTAGTTGTTGTTCTGACATAAACTCTTCTAATTGACAACCCAATATATATAAAACAATACAAAAAAAATATATTGGGGGTTATGATCCCACTTTAATTTTGATGATTAGTGAGGGTTGTGCAAAACACCATCTAATTTACATAGTAAATGATTTCCGAGGGGGTTGTGACTTACACCCTCTAAAAACTTCTACTAATCTACTAGATATTTTGTATTTAATGTGTGATGTAATGAAAATAAATATGATAAAATAACATTAATCTAGAATTTTCATCCCCAAAAAAAATTATACTCTAGATAGACCTTCTAAACAATCCTTAGTGTGACACAATAACGTCACTCGATCCTTGGTAATGAAATCTTCAAGTGTACCATAATTCATGTATACGTTGTGAGTAAAAATATTATAAATGAAACACTAACATACCATAGCCTAATTGAATAAGGTATACATGATAATTTATTGAAATTAAAAATTTTAAATGTAATAAACAGGTATATTAAATAATAAAAATAAATATTGCAGGTCCTCAGAGGATGTATCATGAAGCCTCAGATCCTTGATGGATGGAACATCAATTAGAATCATCACATATCCCCAATAATGGGACTAAATAAAAAGATGTCTAACCCATCCCCATATAACGGTATAACCCAAATCTATATCTATCCAAATTCAAATAAACCCCCTTTAGGGATAGTTTTTATGGTTGAACCTATATTCTCAACAAAAAAGGAAAGTGGAACATAATATCAAATACAATATACAAATGATAGATCATGAATCATGTCATATCATCCAATTATTATAAAATTATTTATCCACATGTATAAAAAGACAACCACATGACTCAATAAGGTATAACTTTTCATATCATTTTCTTAAAAAAAAATATGTGACATAATTTGATACCGAAATAACAGAATTCATGTCACGATACTCTATAAAACATGTTATAATGTTAAGGGATTCTTACAACAGGTTAAATGAAAACTTATGGTTGAGGTCATCATTTGAGTCAAAATTCACCATGAAATCCTAGAACCTTTTATTAAATTACATGAATTAAAATTTTAGTATCATGTTTATTATTATCCACAAAATAATATAGGTCACAGAAAAACATACCTCAAAAGATATATTGTCCACAATGATCTAGGTTAGATGATTCTAAATAATTAAATCCCCTAACTAAAGGTTTTTATTCTATAAATTATCAATATTTACCAAGTTAAACATTGTTAAAACCTATATATGAAATCATAAATTCAATGATCTAATTGGTTTTCATCAAGGATTGTAGATGATTATTTTTCTAGAACAATGAAGAACATTTCAGATTTGAAATACAATATCAAACCATTATCCAAGAATTGAATGAAATATATGGAACATAATGGGGTACCCCCACCCCAAAATCATTAAATATGGATCCTAGAGAGATTGTGAAAAATATCACTTTAGAAAATTTTATATATTTTTAAGTGGTATGGTTTGTAAAAAACTATAAAATCAGGGACCATGTTGGGATCTAGAAGACACTACTAGAAAACAGGTGGCTGACCATAGATTTAATGTCGCTACACTGAAGAAAAATTTCTACAAATGAGCTCCACCATCTATATGGTTTTATAAAATAGGTAGGACGGTGGGATCTACAACCATGATTTTTGACCAATAGACTCCACCAGTTTGATGTTGGAGCCCACTGGGAAATTGGTAGAGCTATCATAACTTCTTAAAGCTATAGCATTTTCATCAGACTAGCCTAATTACCTTCTAGACATTAATGAAAAATATTAACAACCTCCAATAATAGAACACCCATATATAAAATCATTATACATTTTGAAATGATTATTGAATAAAATTTAGGATGTTACATTGATATTATGGAGACAACACATCAGAAGGGGGAAGAGATATCCCATTGAAAACTTTTATATATAGTAGAATATAATATGATAAATATGATTTTGTAGCTCTACTAAAATAATATTTATTTTAGTGGTTTATCTAATCAATATACTTATATTAAATACCTATGATAAAAAGAAAAATATATACATAATATAATTCAAAATAGATATTTTATTTCTAAATATGTTGGTGTTAAAATAAAATATATGTAATTTTGGAATATGAAAAATTCAAAATAGTTTTTGATTTATAAAATTGGTAAATTCTCCTAATAATTCCACATACAGTACAAATATTATATTTCTATCTAAAATGGATACCCAAAAATAATATTTGGAAAGATTCACTATCAAAATTAGAGGTCATATTTCAGTGGATATTATTGGTACTATAAAATCAATATATAAAATTCCTATTTTTAGGAATAATATAATATTATTAGAAAAAACTATTGATCCTTTGGGTGAGAGAATATAGAAAACCTCATTTATGGCGATCCATGACCAAGATGATGTTAAATTTGTCCAACCAAAAAAAAATTCTATGTTTATAATACATGAGTGGATGATGTGGATGGTAAGGTCATGGGGATGAAATGTCTATGAATACGATGCAAGAGATATGTTTCCACATTTTAAATAAATAATCACAATTATAGAATAAAAGATAGATGTTCAATGAATAATAATAAAATATTGTGAACCACCAAATCTATCTATGAATATCAATAATGGCTATATAATTATTTTTCCTATTCAATTAGAGATATCCAATAAAATGGATTAGGATGAGATTAAATAAAAAAATAAGGACAAAAGTGTCTTATAATAATATTTCTATGTTCATAATAACTAATCCATAATTCTATATAAAAATATTATCAAGAATATCTATGTTTAATATGTAGAAAGATTGAGATGAAGTTAAAAAATTAATTAATATACATCCACAATCTGATTTTAGCATGAAAATAATGATCCAATCAAAATACCATGAGGCTAACATGACATGTAATGTGGAAAATGAATCATCACTCGAAAATCAATATCAATATGATATAATGTGAAATAAACATATATTTTTCAGTGATAAAATAATTACTGTTCTGTTTAGAAGAAAATATGATCTTATAAAGGGAATTTATATTGATTAATGAAGTAATAAGTATTTGATAGAAAATAATAATTTTTTTCACGGTGTATATCAGATTCCATAAGGTGAAGTAAATTTGTGCATCCCATGATATTGTTAAAAAATATACGGGGATGTTAAAATATAATATGTTATTTAAATCATGAGTTTATATAAATCTCCATGTATAATGGTTTATATGGGTGTCATTCACTCATAATACTCGTATTTTTTATTTTATAAAATAATTAAAATGATGAAGTTTTGTTTGAGGAAATTATTATGAATAAATTTGGGATTCATTTCTTGAATAAAAATATATGATTCTTTTTTTAGATATGTGTAGGTTTAACAATTTTCAATGTATGAAATTTAGTGTTTAACCTAGTTTCACATATGTTAATGTTTTTGTAATTGATATATTAGGATAATCATTTCCTGTAAAACATTAATTTCAATGTGAAATAACTATCATTTTCTAAAACATGTTATCCATTTAAGAATTAATATAGATCAATTAAATCATTCTAGTATAGTGTGTATGTGTGTTTATCATTATATTAATAAGTTATTGAGTTTTTATATAGCTTTTAATTGGTAGAAATGGTTTTTTAATTTTGAAGAGAATGTTTAAATATAAAATTATATTTTCATTGAATTTTATATCAATAAGGATGATAAAAATAATCACACATGTTACACAGAGTTTTTTTTCATTAAAAACATAATTTGATAGGGGGATATTTTTTATATTCCCATTTTTGTGTTTATTTTAATAAGCATGAATACACTAATGCAATGAAAAAATATTATTATCAAGTATCTGATATTTTTTATAGGTACATTCACATTAATTGGAAATTGTATTTTATGAATAAGATTGTAGGTCAATCATTGATATATTTGAGGAAAATTCTAATGTTTTAAGGAAAAACATTCATATATGAGGTTTGTTGTGGGGATATTCATGAAACTGTCAAATTACGATAGTTACAAAATTTTATATAGAATTTTTGAATTTATTTTAATATTTTTTAGTCGATTTATTACGTTAAATGGTCTTAGACATAAACTGAGAGATGAATAGAAATTATGGGTTGAATAAAAAGTAACAAAATTTATTTTTCCAATGCATCATAATTTTGTGCTTTTCTAAAAAATTTAAACTATGAGAATGAAATTTTGGAAATCATGACGAATTACGAAAGATTTTAATTGAATTTAACATAACATTATATGTTTTTATCAATAAATATGAGGTTGGTATTAATTTAAAATGAAAATTTTCAATTTATACTAAATTGTTGTTAGCCTGGATGATATTATACATATATAAGACATTTATGGATGAGATAGAAAATGGAATACATCTAAGGGTCAGTATAATATCATACATATGATAAATTTAACTTTATTTTATGATATATGATGTTTTTTATGTGAATTCAGTGTCATAAAAATTGAATATCACATGACATCATATTGAACCAAAAAAAATCAATACATATAAAACTATATGTATTCATCTGAAAACAAATATGAGTTACATAAAAATAATAATAAATATGACAACCCTGCTTTTTATTACAACTTAAACATGCTTTATTACATAAAACTTCACTTGATACAACAAAGAATATCGAGAGGTTTAGTGTCTTTGGGGCTTATGATCATTACATAAAAACTTTAAACTTTAAATACAACATCCTTATTGAAAACTTCCTTTACATGACCACTACATTCCTTCGTACTTAGCATTGCATGGGATAACCTGAGGACATGCATAAGAAAAGGGTGAGCTATAAAGCCCAGTAAGGGAGTACACAATGATTAACATGAGGAGTACAATACATGTTAGGCAATAGGCATATCAATAGAGCATAAGAGAGACATGAACATAAAGGCATGATAAAGCATGATAATCATAACATGGAAATGTGGCAACAACACTTAACATTGAATTAGCATGAGCCAAGGCTCATTGCACATGAAGCATGAGTAAACCCTCATTGCACTTGAAGCACGAGTAAACCCTCATTGAACTTGAATTAGCATGAGTCAACACTCATTTCACATGATGTATCATGATACTATACTTTACCCAATGCATTGGAGCGCTATCAGGGCGCACCCTTCTTAAACATTTCATTTCATGCATAAGTGTGCCACATGGATCATAAAACATGGGTTCATAAAACATAATCATTTATTCCACGATAAAGGAATGTGGAATTCATACATGAAACTTTACAATCAATAAGTAAATTTGCATAAAGGTGAATACCCTTGATGGAGAAATGGTCATGGTATTCACTACACAACGATATTGGATTAGAAAATCGGTGTGATTTCGGCAGCGTAACGGCGTGACATAAGAATTCATAAAAAAGTATGATGAGAGAGAAAGGGGTTCCTCATCATATTTACATGTAATGGACAGTAATAAGGTCATATAGATACATGTCCCAACAATTGAAAAGGAATTTAGATTCATGATACAAAAGTATTGCTTGAATATAAAAGAGGAGAAAAAGGTTCCTTTCGGAATTTCGGCATAGTAACGGGTGTACATGGGAGGCATTTAATGAGAGAGAAAGGGGTCTCCCATCATTCAAACAATAATAGGGCAGTATGGGAGAGGTTCTAAACCATACCCCAACATTCATAAATGAAATTAAAAGGGCAATACAACTTAAAGAAAAATTGACAAAAATGAGAAAGGAAGAAAAACCCTTACATGGAAGTGTGCTTCCAAAGGCTAGAGAGAGGCTTGTGAGAGGCTTCTTGGGAGCTTGGGGCTCCTTGAGAGGATTCTAGAGAGAGTAGGTTAGAGGTTGGACGAACTTCAAGGGCTTTGGGTGAGGAGGAAGTGGGAGCTTGGGTGGGTTTATATAGGAAATGTGGGAGAATTCTTTATTATTTAGGTTTGGGACCCCTTATATTAAAATAATACAAACCACAAACCATCCCATGGTATTTGCCCATGGTTTCTGGAAAAGGAAAGAGGAAAACAATATTTTACAAGGCCAAGGTCCGAACTTATTAAAAAATTAGGGTTGCTTATGTGGAGGTGAGTCACACTCCCAAGGAAATTAATTTAAAAAGGAAAAGTGTTGAATAAGTCTTGAGGGCTCCATTAATGCTTTGAAAAGTGAGTCAAACAAACCCAAAACCTCATTATTTTAATGATAAAACACATATTGGCCGAACATAAAGATTATGGTATTTTATTACATCACCATTGGGTCATTATGATGTCATAAAACACATTATAAATTTAAATGGTATTTAATTTTTACCCAAAAATTTGACTGTCTCAGAAAATTATGAAAAATTCACCGTTGGATAATTTCGACGCCCTGATTCCAAAAATAATATTTATTTTATCTGAATAATTTTCTAAATATGTGAATTTTTACTTTTAAAATAAAAACCGACATTTATAAAAAATTCACGGGTTTTGACAGAAATGGCTTTCAAACCTTAATAAAAATTTTAATTGCATTCATAAAATTATAAGATCATTTATATTTAATAAAAATTAATTTAATATTAATAATAATATTTTATTAAAATATTATTTAATTCAAAAATCCTTTAATTTAATAAAATATAATTCTTAATTAAATAATAACTAAAAACACCGTTTGTACTTTAAAAACTAATTAAAATGTATCAAAAATTACTAGAAATTATATTCATTATTATATACAAAAATAATGTACATGAACATGGTGCTACTTATTTGTTACATAACCCCTTAAAATATCCGCATAAGACCTAAGGGTAAGGTGTGCGACGGTGACAGACTCTTGGGGTTGCTCGGATAACATCGCTCGAGTGGTAATCTCTATCAACTTCCATTTTTCCCGTAGACGATCACGTTCGAGCTTGACTTGATGAAACTCAGCTTGGGCTTGGTCAAGTGCAAAGCCCAAAGACGCCACCTCCTTTCCGAGCTCCGACAAATGGGCTTCGTAAGGGGAAATTCTACTGGATGAGTCCATCGCTTCCTTTGTCTGAGTAGAAAATTGGTTCATTAAAGCCTTATATTTAAACTACCCAGATGATCACTGTTCAACGGCTATAAAAGTAACGGTCACAAATCTTAACGTTAAACTAAAGAAGTTGACATCTTATAAAAACATTTTTTTTTTCCTAAAGAAACATTTAACTGGATCAAGAGGGATTTTCCATTAATGAAATTTTGGGTTGTTACAACATTCCCCCCTTAAGAAATTTCGCCCTCGAAATTTTCCTTTTCCCACACTAAAACAAATGTGGGTAACTTAGCTTCATCATATCCTCCGACTCCCAAGTTTCTTCTTCAAACTTGTGGTTTCTCCACAACACCTTGATGAGGGGCATTGTCTTATTTCGTAGAACTTTTTCTCTACGATCTAAGATCTTCACTGGTTTCTCCTCATAAGAAAGATCATCTTATAATTGTACCACCTCAGAAGAGAGTACATGTGAAGGGTCTGGTATGTACTTCCTTAAGAGGGATACATGGAAGACATCATGCACCTTGTCCATAGTATGTGGAAGTGCTAGTCGATAGGCCACAGCCCCAACAAGATCAAGAATCTCGAAGGGGCCGATGTACCTTGGACTTAACTTCCCTTTCTTTCCAAACCTCATGACCTTCTTCCACGGAGATATGCGTAAAAACACCATGTCTCTGACTTTAAACTCAAGGTCTCGTCGACGATTATCTGCATAACTCTTCTGTCGAATTTGGGCGGCCTTGATATGCTGCTGAATGGTTTTCACCTTCTCCACCATTTCTTCAACCATTTCTGGTCCAAGCAGCTTACGTTCACCGACCTCATCCCAACATGCCGGTGTTCTACACCTTTTCCCATACAGGGCTTCATATGGTGCCATTTGGATGCTCAAGTGGAAAATATTATTATAAGAGAACTCAACTAGAGGAAGATGGTGATCCCATCCTCCTTTAAAGTCCATTGAGCACGCTCTCAACATATCTTCAAGTGTTTGGATAGTCCGCTCGGATTGGCCATCAGTTTGAGGATGATAGGCCGTACTAAAGTTCAGTTCAGTATTCAGATCATGTTGAAGACTCTTCCAAAACATAGAGGTAAATCTTGGATCTCGGTCAGACACAATAGATAGTGGTACTCCATGCACCCGTACCACTTCCCTGATATATATCTGTGCCAGTTGACCAAAGAGAAATCCTCTCGAATAGAAATGAAGTGTGCAGTCTTTATAAGACGATACACAATAACCCAGATTGCATTGTTGCTTTTGGATGTCCTTGGAAGTCCAGTGACGAAGTCCATGGTGATGTTCTCCCATTTCCATTCTGGTATGGGCAATGGTTGCATCATCCCCTTAGACTTCTGCCTCTCTTCCTTCACTTGCTGACACACCTGGCACTTTGATGTATATTCGGCGATCTCCTTCTTCATATTATCCCACCAAAAGTTTTCTCAGAGATCTCGATACATCTTTGTGCTCCCTGCGTGAATAGAGAAATTTGAACTATGTGCATCATCCAAAAGTTCCTTCTTCAGCTCCGAACTTGATGGGACACATAGTCTTTTTCCAAACCGCACAATTCCTTCTTCATTAACATTAAACTCTGAGGATTTTCCCTTTTTGATAGCTTCCACTTTTTCTTGGATTCTCACATCATCCTTTTGAGCATCCTTTAACCTTTCCAAAAGAGATGGTTGAGCAATCATTTGTGAAAGGATTGATGATGTTCCCTTCTTTATGATTACCACGTCCATCTTCATCAAGTCTACGAAGATTGGATCCTTATCAATTCTCATCATTGATAGAATTGCTGGATCCTTTCTACTTAGGGCATCTGCCACCTTGTTCACCTTCCCAGGGTGGTAATGTATTGAACAGTCATAATCCTTTATGAGCTCTATCCATCTTCTCTGGCGCATATTAAGCTCTTTCTGTGTGAATATATATTTAAGACTCTTGTGGTCAGTATATATCTCACATTTCTCTCCATAGAGATAATGCCGCCATATTTTCAAGGCAAAGATCACCTCCGCCAACTCCAGATCATGCGTTGGATAGTTTCGCTCATGGATTTTCAACTGTCTTGAGGCATAGGATATCACTTTATCATTCTGCATTAGCACACATCCTAATCCCTTCTTCGAAGCATCACTGAATACCACAAAAAGCTCCCCACTTGTGGGTAAAGTGAGCACATGTGCAGTGATAAGCCTCCTTTTCAACTCCTTGAAGCTTTCTTCGCATTCATCACTCCAAGCAAACTTTACTCCCTTTCGAGTTAGCTTGGTAAGAGGGTTGGACAATCGTGAGAAGTTTCTCACAAATCGTCGATAATATCCAGCTAACCCCAAGAAGCTACGGATATCAGTTACCGATGTTGGCCTCGGCCATCCCTCAATCGCATCTGTTTTGGAGGGGTCCACAGATATCCCATTGCTTGTGATGATATGGCCCAAGAATGAGACCTCCTTCAACCAGAACTCACACTTGCTGTACTTGGCATAGAGCTTCTCCTTGCGCAAAGTCTCCAGTACAGTTCTTAAATGCTCCTCAAGGTCCTCCTTGGTTTTGGAGTATATTAGAATATCATCTATAAAGACTACCACAAATTTATCTAGGTAATCTCTAAAGACTCTATTCATCAAGTCCATGAATATTGCTGGAGCATTGGTGAGTCCAAAAGGCATTACTATGAATTCATAGTGCCCGTACCTTGTACGAAAAGCAGTCTTGGGGATATCTTCCTTCTTCACCCTTACTTGATAATATCCCAACCGCAAGTCGACCTTGGAGAAGTATTGTGCTCCACGCAGCTGATCAAACAAGTCATCGATTCTTGGGAGAGGGTACTTGTTCTTTATCGTGATTTTTTTAAGTTCATGATAATCGATGCAAAGCCGCATTGACCCATCCTTCTTCTTGACGAAGAGGACTGGTGCACCCCATGGTGATGCACTTGGGCGTATAAACCCTTTATCCAGATTCTCCTGTAGTTGTTTCTTCACTTCTTCAAGCTCAACCACAGCCATTCTATATGAAGTCTTGGATATTGGTAGCGCCCCAGGTATAAGTTCAATTGAGAACTCAACATCTCTTCTTGGAGGAAGACCAGGAAGTTCCTCGGGAAATACTTCAGCGAATTCCCTCACAATAGGCATTTCTTCAAGGGTGGTTTCTTCCTTGGACTCAATCATCTGAGCCAGATATGCGTGCTCATAAGGCAGTAATATCCATGCTTGAGATGATGGAGCTAAAGGAGATTCATCTTCCTCCTGACACTTGTAAAGAATCGGGGGTCGATTCTCCATATGGAGTGTGATTTCCCTCTCCCGACAATTTATGTTGGCTCTATATAAGGAAAGCCAATCCATGCCCAGAATTGCATCAAATTCCACCAAAGGGAGTATGACGAGGTTCGCCGGGAAATTCAATCCACAGATTATAACAGGGGAGGACTTATACTCATGGGATGCAATGATTTCCCCATTTGCCGTACTCACCGACATCTTTACTTCCATGATTTGTGGTGGTGTAGGGATTGTTCTACTAAACTTTTGAGATATAAAAGAATGCGTAGAACCTGAATCAAAAAGTACGCTCGCTATTCTTGAATGAATAACTAGCGTACCTGTCACCACTTCGTTGTCGGGGTTCACTTCAGCAGAAGTGATGGAAAAAGCTCTTCCTTGCTGTCTTGGAGGTTGTTGATTGCCTCCGATAACCCTTGGATTAGGGCACTGATTCGCAAAATGACCCGGTTCTTTGCATTTGAAGCATTGAACAACGCGTTGAGGTTCGGACGGAGCGTTCCTCCCCTCTGTCGCAGTCGCGGGTCCTTCTTGCTGACAGTTAACAGCTAGGTTCCCTTCTCTTCCACACTTAAAGCATTTTCTTGTCCCCCTAAGGCAATTTCCAGGGTGCTTTTTTCCACACTTTTGGCAAGTGGGGTGCTGGAATTTCTTAGCACCGTTGGATTTGTCCATCGGAACACCAGCATTGAAGTCCACCTTCCGCTTCTTGTCCCCATGATACCCCTGTGATTCTCCGATCTCCATTTCAACCTTGAGGGCACATCGGACAATTTCCTCATAGCTGTCGATGTCACGGATCGCTAATGCTTTCCGCAAGCTAGGCTTCAGCCCACCAAAGAAGAGGTCAACCTTGCATTCAGGGGTAACGACAAAGCCGGAAGCGTATCGTGCAAGCCTTGGGAAGTTTGCCTCGTACGCTCCCACAGATTCCTCATCTTTCTTCTTGAGGGAAAGGAAGTCCATTTCCATCTTAAGACGGAGGGTGCGTGGAAAATATTTATCGAAAAACATCTTCCGGAATACCTTCCATTCTAAAGCCTCGATCTCCTCCTCAGGCTTAGTATTTTTGATCAACGTCCACCATTGATCAGCTTCACCCTACATATGATAAGCCGCCGGGAGAACCTTCTCTTTTTCAGAGCATTGGAGGATGGAGAATATCTTTTCAATGGAGTTGATCCATTGTTCAGCAATTGTGGGATCGGATGATCCACTAAAAGTAGGAGGCCTTTGTCTCATGAAGCTTTCAATAGCGACTTGTTCTTTCTTAGGGGGGGTGAACGTTCCTCTTGACCAGTGTTTCTATTCAAAACTTGAGTTAGCTGAGAGAGAAGCGTGACAAAGTTCGCGATTCCCGCTCCCATTGGATTGGGAATCTCATAAGGAAAATCATCACACTGATCTTCACAACGGTTGTTAGCCCGAGTTCTCCTATAACCGGTCATTGGCTGGAATAAAAGGAAAGTTATGGGTAACACATAAAGGGTAATCCAAAGACAAAAGTTGATGAATTATAAATAAACATTAATCTCTTTAACTCATGAGTCTATAGGATTCAATCCAGGCTTTTCATGATCTTCCTTCTAACATATATTCTTAGGGGCATTTTTCCCTTACTAAGGGTTCATACTAAGATTGTGAATTTATCAAAACATATCCCCCAGGAGTGTCGTAACCAAGAGTGCAGCAAGGCCCGTTGTCGTGCACCAGTTCCCGTTCGAGTCTAGCTCAAAGCGGTGTTTTCGGGTTTTACCCCTAGGATACATCTGTGCCAGAGCCGCCTCTACCTGCTCGTATCCAGACATGGATGTATTTGTTTGATAAACCACTTACTTAGTATTTACCAAAACATAGGGATGTTTTTATTATGCTTATTCTTGTATCTAAGGCTTTACTAGGGTTTCCTAATCCCAAAAATAACTAAACCTTCCTCTGATACCAACTATGACAACCCTGCTTTTTATTACAACTTAAACATGCTTTATTACATAAAACTTCACTTGATACAAAAAAGAAGATCGAGAGGTTTAGTGTCTCTGGGGCTTAGGATCATTACATAAAAACATTAAACTTGAAATACAACATCCTTATTGAAAACTTCCTTTACCTGACCACTACATTTTTCGTACTTAGCATTGCATGGGATAACCTGAGGACATGCATAAGAAAAGGGTGAGCTATAAAGCCCAGTAAGGGAGTACACAATGAATAAAATGAGGAGTACAAAACATGTTAGGCAATAGTCATATCAATAGATCATAAGAGAGACATGAACATAAAGGTATGATAAAGCATGATAATCATAACATGGAAATGTGGCAACAACACTTAACATTGAATTAGCATGAGCCAAGGCTCATTGCACATGGAGCATGAGTAAACCCTCATTTCACTTGAAGCACGAGTAAACCCTCATTGCACTTGAATTAGCATGAGTCAACACTCATTGCACATGACGTATCATGATACTATAATTTACCCAATGCATTGGAGCACTATCAGGGCGCACCCTTCTTAAACATTTCATTTCATGCATAAGTGTGCCACATGGATCATAAAACATGGGTTCATAAAACATAATAATTTATTCCACGATAAAGTAATGTGGAATTCATACATGAAACATTACAATCAATAAGTAAATGTGCATAAAGGTGAATACCCTTGATGGAGAAATGGGCATGGTATTCACTACACAACGATATTGGCTTAGAAAATCGGTGTGATTTCGGCAGCGTAACGGCGTGACATAAGAATTCATAAAAAAGACTGATGAGAGAGAAAGGGGTTCCTCATCATATTTACATGTAATGTACAGTAAGAAGGTCATATAGATACATCTCCCAACAATTGAAAAGGAATTTAGATTCATGATACAAAAGTATTGCTTGAATATAAAAGAGGAGAAAAGGGTTCCTTTCGGAATTTCGGCATAGTAACGGGTGTACATGGGAGGCATTTAATGAGAGAGAAAGGGGTCTCCCATAATTAAAACAATAAGAGGGAAGTATGGGAGAGGTGCGAAACCATACCCCAACATTCATAAATGAAATTAAAAGGGCAATACAACTTAAAGAAAAATTGACAAAAATGAGAAAGGAAGAAAAACCCTTACTTGGAAGTGTGCTTCCAAAGGCTAGAGAGAGGCTTGTGAGAGGCTTCTTGGGAGCTTGGGGCACCTTGAGAGGATTCTAGGGAGAGTAGGGCAGAGGTTGGACGAACTTCAAGGGCTTTGGGTGAGGAGGAAGTGGGAGCTTGGGTGGGTTTATATAGGAAAGGTGAGAGAATTCTTTATTATTTAGGTTTGGGACCCCTTATATTAAAATAATCCAAACCACAGACCATCCCATGGTATTTGCCCATGGTTTCTGGAAAAGGAAAGAGGAAAACAATATTTTAGAAGGCCAAGGTCCGAACTTATTAAAAAATTAGGGTTGATTATGTGGAGGTGAGTCACACTCCAAAGGATATTAATTTAAAAAGGCAAAGTGTTGAATAAGTCTTGAGGGCTCCATTAATGCTTTGAAAAGTGAGTCAAACAAACCCAAAACCTCATTATTTTAATGATAAAACACATATTGGCCGAACATAAGGATTATGGTATTTTATTACATCACCATTGGGTCATTATGATGTCATAAAACACATTATATATTTAAATGGTATTTAATTTTTACCCAAAAATTTGACTGTCTCAGAAAATTATGAAAAATTCATCGTTGGATAATTTCGACATCCTGATTCCAAAAATAATATTTATTTTATCTAAATAATTTTCTAAATATGTGAATTTTTACTTTTAAAATAAAAACCGACATTTATAAAAAATTCACGGGTTTTGACAGAAATGGCTTTCAAACCTTAATAAAAATTTTAATTGCATTCATAAAATTATAAGATCATTTATATTTAATAAATATTAATTTAATATTAATAATAATATTTTATTAAAATATTATTTAATTCAAAATTCATTTAATTTAATAAAATATAATTCTTAATTAAATAATAACTAAAAACACCGTTTGTACTTTAAAAACTAATTACAATGTATCAAAAATGACTAGAAATTATATTCATTATTATATACAAAAATAATGTACATTAACATGGTGCTAATTATTTGTTACATAACCCCTTAAAATAGCCACATAAGACCTAAGGGTAAGGTGTGCGATGGTGACAGACTCTTGGGGTTGCTCGGATAACATCGCTCGAGTGGTAATCTCTATCAACTTCCATTTTTCCCGTAGACGATCACGTTTGAGATTGACTTGATGAAGCTCAGCTTGGGCTTGGTCAAGGGCAAAGCCCAAAGACGCCACCTCCTTTCCGAGCTCCGACAAATGGGCTTCGTAAGGGGAAATTCTACTGGATGAGGCCATCTCTTCCTTTGTCTGAGTAGAAAATTGGTTCGTTAAAGCCTTATATTTAAACTACCCAGATGATCACTGTTCAACGGCTATAAAAGTAACGGTAAAAAATCTTAACGTTAAACTAAAGAAGTTGACATCTTATAAAAACATTTTTTTTCCTAAAGAAACATTTAACTGGATCAAGAGGGATTTTCCATTAATGAAATTTTGGGTCGTTACAATAAATAAATGTGAATAAAATAAGAATATGTTGTTAGAAATATCTTCAATATTATATAACATGATCAGAAATAGTTCATTATTTCACATGAAATGATATAGGAAATTTTCAAAGAATAATTATTCAACTGAGGAAATAAATTCTAGCTTATAATTTGGAATAATAAGTAGGTATTTTCTATACAACTGTTATTTCAAAAAACATTTATTCATAAATATAATTAGAAATTGAAATGAGTTTTTGAATCATAAAATTTAAATAATAATTTAATGGATTAAATACACTAATTAATATTAGAGTGGTGAAATATTTCAGGGATCATATTTGATGACCAATTTGACATTACCATGTTCGAATAATTATATTTTATGAATTTTATGGATATAGATAATAATATCCCAATAGGTTTTTAAAGTTAATAAAAGTTTAGGGACCTCAAGGAGTCTTGAACCATGATTTGAGATGTGAATAAATGATTTTTTGTAATTATTATAATTGATTCTTTAGAATGAAGGTGTTTTAATTTACTCTAATGGAATATTATATGGTATTTTTTAGAAAATATATACCATAATTTTAAAATTATCAATATATAAGAACCATGAGGATAATAAAATGTTATATAATTTATTCAATCAAATAATATCTCTACCTATCATGATTGTAGATTTTCAGTAAAATATTTATTATGAAGAATATCCAACACTTATTTAATAAATATAAATTATTTCAACTTTAAGGAAGAAATGGAATGTTAAATATATTTTATATACAATTATTATAAATATAATAGAGTATAAATAAAAAATAAATAAGATTCTTTGGATCAGGATTCAGATATATGATGAAAATACATGCATTCCTAATTTTCCAGATTGGAAAGTAAGTGAAATATTATAATGAATATTGGGTGGAAATTAACACTAGAAAAAATTATGAAAATGGTAATGGATATTCATGATGTTATAAATATCGTTGAATAATTTTCAAGGTAGTTCATGGAGGTAGAACTATTTACATGTGGTGTAAAATGAATAGGGATCATATTGATATTTTATCATTAGATCGTCATTGGAAAGGATATTCTGATGGGGTATCTGACAAGTCACTGAAGTGAAGATTGAAATATTGGTCTATAACCAATTGTTATAAGATATTAATTCATATTTCTAGAAAAAAATAATTTAACCACTAGTTTCTATTTTTGTTACTTGATATTGTTATGTCTAACCAATCACGATATGGTGTAAGAAATTAAGCTTAATCCATTGTAATTCTCAAGTTTCTTATTTTATTTATTTTTCATTAATAATTAATATAAATTTTTTTTAATTATTGAAGAATTTTTCAAGACCATAACCATCGTAGATGTAAGGTTAAAATGGCAGTGACACATACAGAAAAAAAACCGTCCAATGATTCACCCCTAACCCACCTAGTAATCCATCTAGTCATTTGGAACATCAAAATTATGTGAAAATATATTTGTATATGATTTATATTTATTATCCTTCTATAACATTTATTACATATGTTAATACAGTGGGAAATATGATACATAAATAATATCAAATAATACAATATACATGTTCTAATTCATGGATAATATATTTTAGAATTATAATGATCGTTATGAGCCGTGTATTGGATTTAAATACACAATAAATATATTTAATTGATTGAACTACCAAAATCTAATATATATGTCTATAAGATATTTGTTTATTTTGAATATAATTTATTTTTATATTCTTATCTATACTACAACATTTTATTATATTTAGATAGTGTGTCAAACTGTTTTGAGGTAGTCGCATCTACAACTAATAATAGTAATGTTATGAAAAATATTATTATAAGAGATATCCTTTTTAGAGAAGTATTTAATATTTTCGTTATCACTAATCATGGATATAACATTTATACAATGGATGGTAGGTATTTTATAGAAAATATGTATATAATAATTGATAATATTCTCTATAAAACTCAAAAAATTGATAATATTATGATAATAATATAAATATAAAAATGATATACATGTTAGATTATTCATGTTAAAAATATTTAAAATTTTACATATAAATGAGAGAATTTTTATTATTGTCTAATCATATAACTTTATGAAATGTTTTTATATTTCACACATATAAGAAACATTTTAGTATTGTCATCACCCACCATTCAAACCTCTAAATTGTTCATTTTTTATGTGAATAAAATTAAATGATAGATTATATAATTTTAAAAATAAAAAGATCCTTTAATATTGGGGTAAGAATAAAATAATATGATTTTAATTGAATATAATTGTTATAAAAGGTAATAAAAATGGTCAAAAATGAAAATTGAATAATTCATGAATAATTTTATGTAGGAGATAATGTTATTCTATATAATTAAATATTTAGATTAACATATTTCAATTTTATACTAATTAGTCATGTACTTTTATTTTTAAACATGTATATCGTTATGTTTTACTGAATGTTTTGAATTAATAATAACATTCTATATTTACACTGAATGAAATTAGGCTAATGCAATTAAAAATTTGTTATGTAGGTTAATTATTTAGAGATGTATCACTCTACCAACAATCCACTGATGAGAAAGCATGTCATATCTTTTTATTCTCATTATTTAATAAAATTTATATTTTTTATTCTATATTTTAGAAATATTTATTTATTTATTTATTATTTGTATTATTATATTTTAATATAATTGAAATAGATTATTAAAGAGTTCTAGTTTCAATAAATATTATTTCATATTTCCAAGAAAAACAATTGATTTATACTGTATTTAAAAGTAAATTAATCAATACAATTTTTTTAATCACAAAGTATCTCATAACAGATACTTAAAATCATTGAAATATTAAATTTAAAAATTTTTATCAAATTTTATTACTATATATTTACTATAGAACATAATTTATTACAAACTATTTTTTTTGAATGATTAAATACCTCCCTGATAATTTAGTTATATTTTAGTGTAATTATTCTTCTATATAAGAGGAAATATAAATTTTTTTATATTTCATCAAAATTATTTCATTAATGAGTTAATAATGGGACAAATAATATCATATAGTGAAATCTTGAGTACTTATAAAATATAATTGATTAAAATTATTTTGATGGAAATATTCAAATAATTTTTCGATTTTATATTCCCTAGATTATACAATTGATCCCACTAGATATTTCATTCCCTAAAAAGAAGAGTAAATCATAATTAGATCCAAATTATCGATTATCATCCAATTATAATCTCACTTATGTTTCATGATTATGTTTAAATAATGTGTCTGAGAGGGTGAGAAATTTTGCATATAGATTTCATTCACTGGTTTTTATTGAGAGAAAACTATACATGTATGTTATCAATAATATTATATGGTTGAGTAATTATTAATTATTTATAAATTTAATTTAGTTATATTTATATTAACTATTTTAAATATTATAAACAATAATTTATTTCTATATTTAAGAAATATTTGATATAAGTTGTAATTATAATAAAATAAAAATTCAAATTTTTCAATATATATTTATCTATACACAAAATTATGACCACATTATTATCCTCATAGATATGATTAATTAAATTATAAAGGGACTAAATGGATATAACATTTTTTATTAATCTGCATACATTTAGTAATAGTTCTATTATGTGTGTGATGGAGGTTGATCACAAAAAATATAAAATCACAGATATGATAAAATAGATTAAGATCCTTTATATCCTTTTCATTTTTTATATTAATCTACTACCAATTCACTCAAAAATAATAACCCTAAATCTTCATGATGGGAAATTACTTTATAATCTAAGCATATGATATATTTGAGATTTATAAAACAGTTGGTATGAAAACTTTTACATTATTTTAGAAAAAAATAATTATAAAATATATATTTTTTGGATTGATACAATTGAATAGTAAATATATAATAAATATATAATGTGTGGGATTTTCAAAAATATTTTAATTAAATAATAATATATAAATTTAATTTTAAATTTTAATTATATGATTTTATCTATTAAAAGGGACTAAAATGTTCTTATTTGTAATGATTATGTTCATGCACATATATTTAAATCAATTCATTTACTAATTCTAGAATGAAATTTCCAAATTGTTAATAATATCTTGTTTGTGTGGGTTATATGGGAATATTATATAATATTTATTATTATTATTTATAATATATTCATAATTTATGAAATTATTATTGACGCAATAAAACTTTTTTTCTGTAATTTTGTGTTTTTATATATTAGAGTAATTAAATTTTTATGTTCCTCGGTAATTAATTCATTTGATTTAAATGTGTTATTTTTTTATTTTTATTAATATTAATATTTATATAATATAATTATAATAATAAGTAACAATTTTAAACCCTTTCTTATCATTCTCTTTTGTTCCATTTTGTATTCAATAATTGGAGTCTCTCATCCCACCTTGTACTTATTGTTATTTACATATTAAAATATATATTTATAATCTGTGGGATCGATTACCATGGACACCAAACCACAATAGACTCCCAAAGATCCATGTAGTGTTGGCCTCATCCCTCCTTCAAATATTAACAAAAATCCAAGAAGAACCATATTTAAATATATATATATATATATCAATGCTTCAGGTTAACATCCCAAACATTCTCCAATCGTTATCCTCACTTCCCCTTATTCAGTTTTTTAATTTCCTTCATATCATCATGCATATGGATTTCATGAATTAGATTACCATTAATCATTAATGCTTCATTTTTTGACTCCTTTCTACACCAACATATCATAGGGGTCCATCAAATCTTATACACCAATGAAATCCAAACCAATAAATAACTATTTTTTCACCATTTGATATGTGGGACTTGTCCCTAACTACTAAAAAAACATATAGTTAGGGTTTTTTTAATGTTGAATAATAAATTTTTCTAAAACTATTTTTCTCATTCACAACACATAGAGTCACTATATCATGAAAATTAATTCATATTTTAGTTGTTAAATGCATTCTATTTTTGATTTATCATTAGATTATATGAATATTTGAATATAATGTTAAATCATATTTAATAATATTGATTTGAAATGATTTGTTAGAAGAACCCATAGAAAGGATTAAATGGAAAATGAAACATAGTAAATTTTATTTCAAACATATACTTAAATGGATATTATTTATTTATTTTGATAAATTAGTATTTATTTATATACACAAAATATTAAGTAATATTTATCAACTAAATATTGGTATTATTACATAGAGGAAAAAGAGTCTAATCAATATTACATGTTAAAAATATTTAGTAGATTTATTTTACAAATCATTCAATATGGATTCATCAAATCAATGGTTCCCAATTTGAAAACATACATTATATAGGCTATAGTGTAAATTTTTACATAATTGGTTCCAAAATATTTTTTTCTTATTATTTTAGATAAATGTTCAATGTAATATTTACATATTTTGTTTTTAATGAAATTTATAGCTTATTTTACATTTTTATGAAATTCATAAAAAAATATAATTATATTCATGTGATATATGAAAGGTTGAGTTGATATTTTATAGTATGAATTTTCATATGTAATAGTGATTTTAAAACGAAGATGTTTTAAAAACCATTGAAAGAAGTAAATTGATAAACTCACCATCCAAATGAATAGAGGAAAAATCCATTGAAAACTATCTATAGATTAAATTCATAGAATCATTGCATGTTAAATTACTTTTTCAATATTATTATGTATAAAATTTTGATGAATCATGTTAATGGTAATTTAAATTATAACTTTTCCTATAAAACATTATACTAAATAATGTATAATAGACATTTTTAAAGAATTTTTTTAATTGGAAAACACTACCATGACCAATGAAATGATAATTTTCTATGACAACTATGAATTACAAAATATCACTAAAATCATTCCATTTGAATGAACTAGATGAAAAAATTATAGAGGAATATTCGAGAGTTATTTTCAGTGGGAATGATTCAATATAATTTTAATCATGAATTGTTGATGTGAAAATTTTTCCATGATAAGATCCATTAGATTTAAGTACTATAAATTTGGTATATAACTATTTTAGTTCAATATTTCATTTTATTCATCGAATGAATCATTATAAATTTTTCACAAAAAATGATATTTTAATTTCTAATTGTTTTATTATTTTATCATGTTAAATTTATATGATTCAATTATACCATCCCATTTGGATTTTCAACTATGAATGTTATTTTAATACATCAATTTTAAGGTCTTATCCATTTCCAAATATTGTAGTTTAAATTTACGTGAAATAGTTTTGTTCTAATATTTCACCAGAATATGAATTGTCTCAGCTAAAATTCATATTATATATTCTCCAATTAAAATATCTTCATTAAGGATTTCTCTCTATTTTTTAAATTTTAATACATATTTTATACTAATTATTTTTGTTATGTTCAAATTACTATTAGTGGTGGATTGACATTCAAGAATAGAAAAACAGAAATATAAAAAACTATTATAATAAATCCAATACAAAATTAAACATGTACATATGTCATGTTTTGGAGATACATTTATTTATAACTATGTAAATTAATTAATATAAAACAATTTATAAAAATTATATTTTATGAAATTGGTAATCACATTCATGTATATCGTCATAAAATATTCTATATTTTTTTAAATTTCTATTTCTGTGTTGAGGAATGTAATAATTTATAAAAACTTTTTTAAAATATTGTTTGGGTAACTAATGGGGAAATTTGAGTCATTGATTCCTATAAATTAAATCCACTAAAAAACTCATATTTTTTGGATATTTTCAAAAAATGGAAAAATAAATACATATTAAGGTACTAAAACAATAATTTTTTTATTTTGTTTTAGGATGTCACCAAGAAGACCTTTTATAAAAACAATTTTTTATTCCTATATTATTATGTAATATCTTCTTAATTACTACAGGATTTTACATGATTTATGGATTTCATCCATGTATTTTTTTATTTGTGGGGTTTATATTCTATGTATTTATTGGGATATAATGTTGTCAATGATGAAATCGTGAATATATTTTTACAAAAATATATATATAACATCTTGGACTATAATGACACTACATATTTACCTTCTATTTTAAATTTTATTATGTAAAATAATATAATTGTAATATGAATATTCATTTATTGTAGTTTAAAATTTTTATATCCATTGGATTATGATTTGAATATGATTTTAATGACAATTAACTGAATCGATCCTCAAACTACTAGATTATAAAAATATGACTAAATTTAAATTTGATCAATTGTTTAGTTAAAGTAATTTATTATCATATATATGTTTTGGAATTTTAGTTCCATTAAAAAAATTATGAAACAAATATTTCCCATGAAATCCTTCATAATTTATTTACATAAAGAATCATCATATTTATGTTACATGGATGCGTTATAAATACAAAATTGATGTAATAATTTTTTACTATGGTTATATGTTGTTATGAGAAAAAATAAAAAACATCATTTTGAAATTTGGTTGATTAAAAATAAAGTTAAGATATTAAAATTTATGGCTTACACATATTGAAAAAAAATAAAAAAAAATTATTCCCAGTATTATAATACTATTAAGAAAAAATTAACATTAATAGTTAAAAGGGAACTATGTTGATAATTATGAATTTTATAATTATTATAAGTTAGATAATGTATTTTTCATAGATAGAATGATATTATGGAAGACTCTACGAGAATTGAAACTATAGGTATATTATGTAATAAATTATATGAAACTATATATTTAGTAGATAAAGAAGACAACAAACATATTATGGATGGGGTGAATAATGTGTTATGCATATAATAGAATCATAATTCATGATATATGATCACAAATGTAATGTTGAGAAAAAGGAATAAAAATAAAAAATATTACATTAACATTTATTAAATAAATTTAATAGGAAGAAAAATTATACTAAAAATTATTTTAATATTCTTATGACTAATAAGAGGTTATTAAAATTGTATTTATCATAAATAATATATAAATGGATCCGGTTTTATTTAATGTTATCATACAGAACAGAGAAAAATAAAAAATAATAAATCACATAAATATTGTTAATAAAATGTGAAAATATATTTGAGAATTATACAATGGGGTTTGATTTATATACAATAATGAAAATATTTAAATTTTATTACATTATATAATATGTTAGCATATTATTATTATTTTCTCATTTTTATAGGTTTTTGATTCCATAAAACAAATAATTATGGTTATAGATATGTTTTTCCATTTATAAATATCCATGAAATTAAATTAAATTTTCATTATTGATTCCAATGGCTAATGATACTTTACATTTGTATCTAAATATAAACTATAATTTTATTTAAAAATATTTATATAATCCTTGTGTTGATTATAATGTTCATATTACTATACTTTTTCATCATATGAGTGAAATGTAATATATTATTCTAAAATTTATTGTTTGTTAAGTGTAATTAGTGGGACCAAATTATCTAATGAGATGACTGGGAATTTGAAGTGAATTAAAACCCTTAGAGGAATGTGTTAACTAATTAAATAGTGTGATCCAAATTATAAATCTTCCCAATGCATTTTGTAGTAACATACAACATATGAGAGGAAATGTCACGGATTGGGGAAAAATAAACTATGAAACTCTATCCAATCTCTAATGATTATAATGGAAATGATATCTGAAAAAGGGAATTATTCTCTTTGATGATGTATATGACACATTATTAAGTAATTTTGTAGTGGGTCACGATTATTTATTCATGTTTCAAAACATCGGTAAAATATAGCATTATATATTTCCAATTGAGTTATAAAAATCACCCATGATTTATATTGGGTATGATTATCCATTGTTATTTCTGTGAACAGTGATTATGTTATCATAACAATAGGTTTATATTAAAATCAGGTTGATCCCAAATTTAAACTCATTGTATATTTAGTTGTTGTAGAATATGTAGTGATTAAATTTTTATGAACTAAATAAATGAAGTTCAGACACTCAAAATTGATGGATGAATTTTCTATGAAGTGGAAAATAGTTTTTACTGATTTGATTTTATGAAAATATTAGATAATTTTAATATATATTAAAGAAACTAAATGAATTCAATTTAATTTTTTAAATATTTTAGCATAATCTTGTGTCATTATCACTCAAATAATGGATATAATTGTTTTCTTATTATTTTTCCAATTAGTAGTTCAGGTGATATTCAATAAATTATATAATTTCCCAATGTTAGTCACTGGATTCATACATACACATTTCAAGGCTAATCATATACGCACATATAGGAACACATTCATGGTCACATTGTGTAATTGGATTATACTCTGACAAAAAAAATGTGTAGTCGTTAGTTTTTTTAGTATGAGGAAGAAATAACCTAATGAATTGAACTATCAATCCATTGAATGAATTGATGAATTTAAGATCAAAAAATAACATCAAATCAATACCCTTGATACATCATTTGATAAAACCATAAGGTTTTATCTTTCTATTTAGGAAATTATACCAATTTAAGTTGTATGTAGATGTTTTAGGGAGGAATTGAATAAGAAAAACATAAAATAATGATCACTACACCATTGTGGGAAAAATTTCACTATTATAGATATAAATAAATTCACAGTTTGATTCAATAGTAAAATGATCTTTTGGAAAATGAAAGAATAAATTAATAATAAATAGAAAATTTTTATAAGGGTAACATTAATTAATAAATGAACATAAATGAAGAATAAACATCATAAAAACTGACGTTGTGACTAGAAAATGAAAGCATGAAATTACAATTGAAAGATTAAAACATCTATCGTGAAATAACATTACAAAAAACTCATAATATAGGCGTATTTGGAATTTTCAGTACACCCCCCCCCACAATAATCAATTTCCTCTAATTTAATTATTTGAGTCAAAAGGTTGGTGAGAAAAACTATAAATTGGACATTTCAATGTTGAACACAAAAATAGGACCAGATTCATCCACCCTCATCGTTTGAAAAAAATCATTATATATGGACTCATATTTGATGGTAGTAGAAGAAAAATATATTCTATCATTTTTCCTCTACTGTATTTCAAAATCTCATGACAATTGTATCCATTTTTTGGATATTATTCACGAAATGATTGGATGATTTTATGTTCTTTCAAATATGGCCCACAAATATGATGTCAACATGGGATCCCTGAATCACCCAGAAAAATTCATAATTATATATTTTTCTTGTTTAATTAAATTATAAATATAATTATCCATTTCTAAAATTAATATTTTAACTTCATTGTACTGGAATTGTGGCCTCCACATTTATTGGACGATTCGAAGGCCCATTGTGACCTCCACTCATATTTGATGGTAGTAGAAGATAAAAGTGATATATCATATAACAAAATATAAAATTTAAATAATGAAAATAATTTATTCAAAAAAAGGATAATTTATTGGGCCAAAATTTTTACTTTAACATGTAATGAGAAAATAACTAAAAATTATAAAATTCATTAAAATTGGTGTCTATATAATTTTAAATAAATGAATATTAAGATATAGTTAATTAATATCATCCTCATTTATTTTTCAATCAATACGATTAATATGATTTTTTCTAGTCCTGAGGAAAAATTGTCTAAAAATTTTGACATTGAATTCCATTTTTTTCTAAAATATTTTAACATACAATGCTCATGAAAATAAATCATGATAAAAAAAATGAAACTAATCAAAATAATTTCACTAATGTTGTGTACAATATGATGATTGAGAGATTGATTCACGTAGTGTCCTAACTCATTGCAAATGATTTATTGTACATTTGAAACCTTTTTTTACCATTGAAATCACGAACATGGTGTTCTTTTTAACACACTTATAACAAACTCCCATAACCTTCATGCATTTACCAGGGTTATTCATTCCCCAGTTATCACATGTGAGAAAATATTTCTTTCTATTTTTCCCTAAATCTATCTTTTTCCCTGCCATCCTCCTATTCCTATGCGTACCATCGAATCAATATGAATCAGAGAATTCATTACATATCGTATTAGCAAACTATAATATTAATTCATATCCTGAGAGTACATGGGAGACTATTTACCTTATAAATGTTTCTTAAGAATACAATAGATAAGATCCATATAACGCTTTGTATCATTAGTATTACAGTATTTATTGTTCCATATACTGGGAGCTGTTTCTAAATTAATACATATAATATGTTAGATCATATCATTATTTATAATACAAAAAATAAGAAAAATTATCAACATTAATTGAATATTTCATACATCCAATATCATAATCATAAAAATGGTTTCTTGGCTGTAATATTAACTCATAGATACTTTATACTCATTTGTAATGAATATTTCAATTATCCTATGCATATCACCTAGGAGTGTTACACTAGATGTGAAATAATTCCCATTGTCATGTACCAAGATACCTCAGGCAAGGCCAAAACTGCGTGTTAGTGTTTTCACTCATAATAACATCCATTCTAGAACCCTGTCAAATTGTAGTATCGAGACAGAGATGTATTTCTTGAAAAACAAACAAAATATCTATAGTTTTAAAATTTTTATATGGTCTTCTATACTAATCATTATAGTATATCTTAGTGTAATGTTTCCTAATTATAGTTAATCTAATTCTAGTGTCCAAGGTTATTTCTAAACGTCCCCAAAAACCAACAGTAATGCCCACACACAAAAATCCCATATATGGTAAATAATTTTAATATATTAGCATGATTACAAGGAATCTTGTCCATAATGACCAATTAGTTTAGCAGTCTTGTAAAAATATTATACATGAACATTATATTACACTTTAAAACATATAACTCTAAATAAATAATCCTTTTACAACTCCTTTATACCCCTACCTTTACCCTTCATATGAATCAAAATGATCTTCATCTCATCCTATTAAAAAATATGAATGGTGTGAGGTCAGATTCTCAATAAGGATAACAATATAGTGGAAACTATCATAAAAAGAATTAAATTGAAGGAAATGTTTATGAAAAAAACACAAACTCGTTGAACATAAAATTTCAGCATAAGATGGAAAATATAAATCAAATAATGTCATTTAAATATTAACATGGATATTCTAGTGGTTGAATAATCACATGTTATATTAATAGCTAATTTGTTAATGATGTAATGCATAATGCCTAACATCATAACAAAATAGTCAAGTCCTCGTTACATGACTAAAAATAAATTTTTTTACAAGGCCTTGTGAAAAGACATTAATTTGTCTCATTAGACCTACTGATGCATCAAGGGCCTATAGTGTTCCCCACCCGTCACTTACTAAGGCCAATGCATTCTCCATATGAAAAGGTTGAAACATAACATAATCATTTATATTAAAACTAGAATTCCAAATATTAATAAATTAACCATAAACCATTAATGGGATAGAAATATTACATCCATGGTCAACCATATGGAAAAACCATCAGTACAATATGGAATATTGTATCATAATAAGTCAACTTTGAACAACTGTATAATCCAATAAAGGATGTTGACAAATCTGAAATTAAAACATTTAGAGAGAAATACAATTTTATATTATGAAATCATTTAAAATTAATGTAATTATAAAAGTAATAATTTATTTCCAAATAATCTTATAATATTGAAATGGATTCTTCAAAGGAGTTATAATGATAGAATATAGCCTCACACACTGTATAAGCTAAAAACATTCTTTCCTTAATTTTCTGAAAAAGTCATAAAGCACCTTGCTTGGAAAATTATTGAAATATTCATTTTAAACAATTTATAAAACTTAAATACTGTGTATGAATTAAATTTTCCAATATTATAAGAAATAGTAAAATATATTAGGAAATAAATTTTTAAGAAACACTTGTTTGGATGATAAATAAGTCCCAACAGATACTTACATATAAAAAAACTAAAATAATAAAGATATTGTAAAACAATCCCTTTGTATTTTCCTTTGATGTGGATAGTTTGATGTCTTATATACTGGTGAAATCACTATTATTAAATTATACATGAACGAAATTCATTAATATGATACATATATGATGTTTTAATATTGATTTGTAAATGATATTTCAGTAGTATCATTGTTTGGGGTGTTTAGTGATTCGTTTTCCTTTATATGTATTGTTTCATAAGTCATGATTATTATAGATATGATGAATTTGATTCAAATATAGTATTATATTATGTTCTTAAATGTTATTTTTAATAATCAAATAACAATTATTTTTTATTTTTTACGATGGGAAATGAAATCTCATTGTGTTGTCGAGATGGTGTGCCGTACATACGCACGAGCGAAAATATAATTCTATTAGGGGTGAAATATTATGTATATTTGATGTTATATAATATATAATGAAACCATAACATGTTATATTTATTATTAACATCAATTATACTCATTATTATACTAATCCAAATAATGAACAGTTGAATAACAAACTACACCACGATGTGGAGACGGTAAGTTGTACGTTCCCACGTGTGATGAAACATTCATTCATAGGATAGATAAAATAATGAATAAGGTTTGACCATATTTATAATAAAATCTTGGTATTAATATGGTATTGGATTTTAATTTTTATTATGTAAAACACATAGGATGTGTAAGTGGACGAAGAAACGAAATTTGAAAGAGGTGATGATGTAATTCTCTTTTCTTCAGGTCCTTCCTTTTGATTTGAACAAAAGGACTACATGGGATCGATTTTTCATCAATGTAAAGCCTCTATGTTGAATTAATTGAAGTTAGAAGGATATTTGTGTAGGGTTTGACCATGCCAAATGACTATTGCAGTGTAAAATTATGAGAAGGGGAAGTACCCTTTCATAAGGGAGGTGAGGGTCACTTTAGAAAAAGCTTGAAATATTATTTTTTTATAAAATATATTTTGGTTTCTAATTTCCCCATATGGATTTATTTTGATGATAATGATGGTATGGGTTGCAAACCAGTCAAAACAATGTTTTAGACAAGTTTATACAACCATACAAACCATATCTTTTTTATTTAACTTTTAGTTAAATAATTTATCTTTTACCATGTATTCTTGTATTCTTACATTATATGGTTAATAAACCAACTATAAACATAAATTTAACATCATGTGGATATTTAATGACATATCTATCATTGTATAAGTTATTTTTCTAAATCATAGATTTTTACGAATATTATATCATTTCATATAATGATAATTTTTTTAAAACTCATTTGTTTAAATTTTGAAGCTATTTATTTTTTGTTTTTTGTTAATGTTTTATCAAAAATTAATTTCTTATAAAAATATACATTGATTCTACCCTAATATTAAATATTCACATATAAAATTCATGGAAAACATCAAAATTCTCAATTAACATTTATTATGATATTTATAAAATCAATTATTTTAATCTATTATTTATAAGGTAATTACTACATCATCATTGCATCATAATTAAATTTAATTATTAAATGTATAAAAATTATAAATAAAATAAAATGGTGTAGGAAATAATTTTATCATTGTTATAGATATTTATATTTGAATTTAGATTATGTATATCTCTATATGTAAAATGGGTCAGATAATAAGAAATGAATTTAAAACTTTTAACAATACCTTAAATAAAATATAATTAAAGTCCAAATCTAATCGATGTGGATCCAAAAGTGACTTATTTTTGTCTTATGGTTGAATTTGGTCAAAATAAGAATATCTAACAGAATTAGTACATGTTATAGGGTAATTATAGGGTCATTTTTACATTTAATTACCCAATTTACTTTTAACTTTAGTAAAAAATATTACTATTCAACCAAAATAATTTTCATCCAATTGAATCAAATATTACATACTGATAACAAAATTGTCTGTCATATTTTTGAAATTCAATTCATAGAAGCTGTAAATTTCATTTTATGGATATTTTCAAATATGCCTAAAATGAATGTAAAAGAAGTTAAAAAAAATCAAAAATATTTATATGTCGTGTCTTATTATAAAATGACACCAATAAATTACATTAGACTAATATATGTATCATGTATCGATTTTTACTTAATGAGAAATTTTTAATTAAAAATAATTATTTAAATGAAAATGTTTTTTGATCTACAAGGAAGTGTTTTTCATTATTCATAATAAAATGAATGTTTCTAGAAAAATACCAAAAATTCACCAAAAGATAATTTTGATGTACCAAATTAAATTATAATGTCTATTATACCAATTTCAAAACATATATGTTTTATTAATTAATTTAAAATTAATTACCATTGTTAAAATGAGGAAGATGGTTCTTGAGATGTATAACTATAAAAAGATTGATATGTGTTTAGGTCCAATATAAATTTATAATTACATCTAATAACCAAAATTGGATTAAATGATAAAAATATAATCTAATTATACTTCAAAAACATTCTAATGAATAATCAACCACTATAAAATATTTTTATATAAAAATTTGTTTTAAATTATTATTTAGTATTTACCACAATTCTGCAAAATGTAAATATCATCAGAAATGTGATAAAAATTTATCCAATATAAAATAATATGGCCCTATTCTAAATAATAATTTAATTTCATTAAATTTAATATATAATAGTTTCAAATATTGTATTTAAAAGGTGTTTTCCATTAAAAGGTGGAAAAGATTCTATTTTTTAAAATACTTATTTTATCAGAAAATATACATTATCCCTTATATTATATCAAAGAAACAAAAAATAATAATTCTAAAAATATATATGTTATATATAAAATTAAAAATGTGTTTAATAATTTTCTTAACATAATTTTTAATATCTAAGTTTAAAGGTCGTGATGCACATGGACTCAGTATTGCGTTTCACACCAGCTATTGAATTACATTAAAGAGAGAAAATAATATAAAATAATGGTGTGTTAAATTCTCCCCTCCTTTAATAAATTGTGTCCTCAAAAATAATTATTTTTTTTCAAAAAAAATAGATGAAAAAAATAACTTTTTGGAAACCACACTTCAAAAAATGGGGTTAATATAATTTATTTTTAATAAGAGGGAGATTTAAATGAATAATTCACCATGAAATTAATATTCCCAATATGAGAACATTTGTGGAAAATTGAGACACATAATTTGATAGAAAACATAAATATTTATATGAAGTGACTGAGGGAATCAATCCCGAAAATAGAAACAATAAATGTTAAATTGAGGGACTCAAAGAAATAAATCTATGATGATTTAAAATATCACCGGTTCTAAAAAACATAAGGTATTTGGATAAAACATTTTTGGTTTTATGTTCCTTTAGTTAATTTTTTTGGAAACATAAAAAGAATACAATACAAGTAGAGATATATCCATTAACTAGTTCCTAACACAAACTCATCTCTCACACTAAAATATAATAGAACTCAAATAAATTATATTTAACCTAATTGTTTAGGGTTCCAAAAAAATGAATTTATAATTCCTTCATCAGACCATTTAAAAAAACTACATTATAAAAACTAGTACATCACATAGTCCAGTTGTAGTTGATGAACCCTTGTCACCCTATAGTTGTGGGTTCAATTCTGGCCGCATTGCTGGATGTGATGGGTTGTTGAGCAACCTCCATGATGTCCTTTTTATAAAATTCCAAAATTAATCATAAAAAATGTTTGAATCTTAAAAAATAGTGTCCAATGTCCATCATTATAAATTACAAATTTAGACTTATCTAAAATACTTGTTTCAAACTCACAATCCAAAAATTTATAAGGAATTTCAACATAAAATAATGATGAAAACATTTATCACATAATAAAAATTGAATACATTCATCATGTATTCTATTAAAACATGGTAACAACCTGAATTTCCGGAAAACCTTATTTAATAACTTCATTATCCCTTATTTATTATAAAATATTGGATATAATCCTTTAATAATAAAATGTTGTATAATCTAACAAACAATCAATTAGTTCTATGGTAGCTAAGAATATCCTATATAATTTATCCAAACTAATCACCTCTTATTCCAAAATCATTACCTAAGAACCATGTTTATTTTATTTTTTATCTTTCCTTCGACCATATATTTTACAAAATGACTAACTTCTTATTGAGTCACTTTTCGCAGTATCCTACAATCTCTAATCGACAATGAAATAGTATTGAAGTAAAATATTTATTTATTTAAATAATTCATATCTACAGAAAATCATTGATACAACACTCAAATGACATAATAATTTAATAACAACATAACAACACTAATCATTCCTCTTCATCTCCCTAGTATCATAACATGATTATTACCTAATAGAATCATTTTGGGTAAACTCTGATGATTAGGACATTTATTGTCATAATGTCCCAACTCCTTTCCGATGAAACAATGTATATTTGAAACCTTTTTCTTACCCTTGTAATATGAAACATAGTTTCATTTTTCACACACTAATAACAATATCCTATTCCCTTCAAACATTTACCAAGGTTATTCTTTCCACAATTAACACATGGGGGACATCCTTCTTTACCTTCTTCCTTTAATCCATATTTTTTTCTACCATCCTCTTCATATATTTCTTCAATTAGATGCCATATAATTCAAATAATTTGTTACTTATCTTATTGGAAAAATTTACTATTTCTTTATATGATTATAATACCTTGGATATTATTTCCCTTTTATATGTTTGATAAACACAATGAATTATATGATCCTTCTTACTATTTGGATCATGCGTACTTCTAGATTTTGCATTCCTTCTACTGGGCTCCATTTCTAAATGATGTCAAACATTATGTTAGATCATATCATTATTTATAATCCAAAAACAAGAAAATTTCTCAACATTAATTGAATATTTTTACACAACTAGTATCATAATCATAAAAATGGTTTCATTGCTAACATATTAACTCATAAATATTAATATTGGTTTCTAACGAAAATGTTAAATATCCTATGTATAACCCTTACGAGTGTCAAACATGGGGGTAGTAAGAACCATTGTAGTTTACCCGGATACCATGAGGTAAGCCTAAAACTCCTTGTCAGTGTTTTCACTCCTAGGTACATCGTTTCCCAAACCATGTCCACTTGAAGTATCCAGACTGGGATTTATTTCTTAAAAAACCCACATAATATCTAAATTAAGAAAAAATTTAGATGTTCTTCAATAATAATACTCAAAGTCTATATTAGGGTAATGTTTACTAATTAATGTTTATCTAAATCTGGTTTCCAAGGTTGCTGTTAAAATATTCTGATATCAATTATAAGTCCACGACCCACGAAGCCCAGAGATGGTGCATTATTTTAATAAAATGGGATGATTATAATGAATCATTTCATTAAGGACCAATTTGTTTAACTTTCTTGGAAAATGGATTACATACATGAATGTTACATTACACATTCAAACATAAGACACAACATAACAAATTATTTGAGGATGACATTATTCCTTCACCTTAATCCTGTATATCAATCATAATACAGTTCTTCACATCCTGGAAAAAAATAAAACAAATGAAAGGGTTGAGATCACAAGAAAAGTAAAGATAAAAAATAGAGGAAATAATCACAAATATGAATAAATATTTAAGGAAATGTATAAGACTAAAATACAAGCCTCTTAAGCATAAAACATTATCATAATATAAAAAGGATAAATAAAATAATTTCATTTACTTTTTCACATTGATATTATACTGGTCAAATAATCACAGGTCATATCAATAGCTAATTTCATAATAATGGAATGTATAATGACAGAAATTATAAACACAAAGTAAAAGACTTATTCGAACACTTAAAATAAAAAAAAAATCAATTCCATTTTTTCAAGAAACTTATTTTTCTTAATATAACTACCAATGAATCGAGGTTATATAGCAGGCCCCAACCAGCACATACTATGTCCAAAGCATTTCTCATATAAAAATGATGAAAAATAACATAAACATTCATATTAAAACTAGCATAATAAATGTTAATACAACCATAAACAATTAATGATATAAAAATATAATATGTGTATTAAAACATATTAAAAACCATTGGATACAATATGGAAGATTGTTTCATATTAAATCCACTTCAAACAAGTTTAAAATCAAATAAAAGATGTTGATATATATGAAATCAATAATATAAAAGTGAAATATATCATTCTATTTTGAAATCACATAAAAGTAGTGTAATTATAAAACAAAACATTTATTTTGAAAATATTCTCATAATTTTGTAATGGGAGCTTCAAAGGACTTATAATGAATGAAAATAGCTTCACCAGCCGTATAAGTTAAAAAAATTCAATCTATAATTTGTCAAAAAGGCCATTAAACAAAATTATTTATAATGATGGAATGATTCCATTAAAACCATTTATAAAAATTCAAACATGTTTATAAATTAATTCAACCAATTTTGTAAGAAATAGTAAAAAAAATTCTGAAATTCATTTTTATAAAACACAGATGTGGATGATAAAGAAGTCCTAGTAATACATACGTATAAACAATCTCAGATAATGAAGAGATGATAAAATTAACCCTTACATTTACTATTTATTAGTCAAGGTTATGATAGAAATTTGTATAATAGATAAATCATTGTTATTATATTATACAAGAACCACATGCATAAATATGATATCATATATGATCTTTTAATTTTTATTTTTTAATGATTTTTAAATATTATAATTTTTTTTAGATGTTAACAGATTCATTTTACATTAAATTTTTTGTTGTGTAAGTTATGTCTGTAATGGATATTATGAATTTTATTCATATACATAAATATATTCAGTTCTTAATCATTAATTTTAATCATCAAATTAATATTGTTCTTGAATGGTTTTAATAAGAAACCAAATCTCATCGCATCATGTAGACGGTAAGTTGTACGTACACACGAGTGAAAAAATAATTCTATTATTGGTGAAATAATATTTAATTAGATGTTATATTATATATAAATAATAATTAAATTGTTTATTTATTATTTACATAATTTATTCTCATATTTATACCCATCCAAATATTGAAGTGTTGAATAAAAAACAACACCACGGCCTGGAGAAGGTAATCCTTACATTCAAACATATGGTCACATTGTCATTAATAGGATTCATTCAATAATTAATATGGTTGTACCATTTTTATAATTACATATCAGAATGTATAAAGTTCTATAGTTATTATTTTAGTATTTAAACATCATATTAATGGGATGTGGTACAAGAAAATAACTTTGAATGAGGTGATGAAGTAATTACCTCTTCTTCAGGAACATCCTTTGGATATGAGGAAAAGGTCTCCCTAGGTAGTCTTTCTAATCAATGTAAGGAATATAGATTAAAGTGAGGGTATTTTTAAGGTTATTTGAGAAGGGATTGGCCTAGGCAAAAGACTTTGTTGGTGTGAAATTAAGAAAAGGGTAAGTACCTTTTTTTATTAGGGGTATGTGTCACTTTAGGAAAATCATGAAATATTATTTTATTATAAAATCATTATCAATTACTAATATATTAAAATGGATTTATTTCGTCTATAAGGTGGTTATTGGTCAAAAAAATCAATCATTTGGTTTTACACATTTATATTCCACCACATTTACCATATCATTTTTTATTTAGAACATAGTTAAATAGATTAACTTTTACCATGTCTTCTTGTATTCTTGCACTAATTGGTTAATAAACATTCTATAAACATCCAATAAAACCTAATGAAGTTAATTATTGACATATATATCATTATATAAGTCTTTTGGTCAAATTGTATATATTTGTTATATTATATCATAAAATTAAAAAGAATTTGGTTTGAAAACTCATTTCTATCAATTTTGACAATATCTAGGTTTTTTTGTTAAAGTAATCACAACATAATTATATAAAAAAAATACATTGAATCAACCCTACCTTTTTATAATCACCTATAAAATTCATGGATGACATAATAAATTTCAATTTATATTTATTTTAATATTTGTAAAATCAATTATTTTAATCGTTTATTAAAAAGATAATTACTAAATCATCATTATGTCATAAATAAATTTAATTATTAAATTTCTAAAAAGTATAAATAAAATACCATGATGTTTGGAAATATATTTATATTTATAATTAATGTTTATAGTAATGTTTATCTTATGTATAAATCTATATAAAATATGGTTTGGTTAATAAATTTTGAATTTATCACTTTTAACACTATATTAAATAAAATATAATAAAAGTCTTGATTAATTATATTTGGATCAAGAAGGATTATATTGTTGTACTATGGTTTATTTTGGTAGAAATACTCATATCCAATAGTATAAGGACATATTTTGAAATAAATATTATTTCATTTTTACCTTTAATTATCCTATTTACTTTGAACTATGATAAATAAAAATAAAAAGTTAGTATTCACCAATACATATTTTCATCCCATTAAATTGAATATTAATTAGTGATGAAAAATATGTATGTTGTAGTTTCTATATTCAATTCACAGTAGTAAAACTATTTTTTAAGCAAATTTGCAAATGTTACTAGAAGGTGGGTAAAAGACATTAAAAAAGATCAATAAATTGTTATATGTATAATACTATTATAAAATGGAAACAATGAATTACATTGGACTATTATATGTATAATTTATATATTTTGACATTAAGATAAATTTTTAATTTATATTAATTATTTAAATGAAAAATTTTGGTTTTATCTACAATGGAGTGTATTCACTATTCATTAAAAATTGAATGTTTTTAGAAATCATCAAAAAAATCACCAAAATATAATTTTGATATTTCAAGATGTCTATATTACCAAAGAAAAAACATATAGGTTGTAATAATTACTTTAAAATTAATTCCCGGTTTCAAAACATGAAAGCTGGTTTTTGAGATATAAAAACTATCAAAATATTGATTTGTGATTATGTCTAATTTAATTGTAAAATTACTACCAATGAAAAAAATTGGATTAAATGATAAAAAATATAACATAATTATACTTCTAAAACATTCCTAACGATAATATAACACTATAAATTATTTTCATTAAAAAAAATTTAATTAAACATTATTTTTTTCACAATTCATCAAAAAATGAATGTTATCAAAAAAGTACCCAAAATTTATCCAATATAAATTTTTAGGTGATTATTTTAATGAAATAATTAATTTCATTAAATTAAATATATAAATGTTTAAAATATTGGATTTAAAAATTGTTTCTATTAAAAGGTGGGAAAACTGCATTTTGGAAAAATACTTCTTCTTTCATAAAAATTAAATTTATCCTTATATTCTGTCTAATTAATACAAAAGATAAATGTTAAAATTGATAGGATATATAAAAAATTCAAAATGTTGTTAATAAAATTCATTATCTCTTGTTAAACAGCTAGTTTGATTGGTCATGATAAGCTTGAACACGGTGTTGTGTGTTGCACAAGCTATGGAATTACACTAAAGAGATAATATTTTATGAAATCATGGGGTGTTACATTAATTATAATTGAAACTTCATTATACATAATTTTGGTATAATTACATTTTTGGGATTAAAAATTCATTTTTTTAAAAGAATTGGTTTTCATTGAGATCCATGAATTTATATTAAAATTAATTTAATCAGATTACAAGAATATAATTTTATAAAATAGTATTTAGTTTGAATTTAGTTTTTTAAATATGACATAGTAATATTTTTTCATATATTTTTGAAAATTCTTTATTTTTAATGATTAATAATTAATTTAATTTTTATGAAACATGATACAATTTTTCGTATAACATATAATAAGAAATTAAATAAAAAATTATTAAAATTAATTGTTGAATAATGATTCAAAAAATAAAAAAATCTCATAAAAATTCATTCAATAAAATTAATTATAATTAATTTCATTTTAAATTTGAAAATAATTTTATGTGTTACCCCAACGACTATAAAGAACTAGAAAATAAAAAAATGGGTTCTGAGGATAGTATTTGATATATAAAAAGTACTTAATAAACTTGATTAATAAACTTGTTGTTTAATTGATCCTTTTTATTGATATAAATAATATTTGTAGTTATATAATAGTTTTCTTATCCAGACACATGTTCAATTATTATGCAAAGCTGAAAAGATCTAAATAACATTTTAAATAAGATAACATGAAATATATGTTAGTAAATATACATTTATAAAAAATAAAAAATTATTATAATGTATTTTTTATTTAATTTTTTTTTTGATTTTATTTTCAATTTTTATTGATGATTTAATTATATTGAATTTCTACAAAATGTCATGAATGTTATGTGTGATGAATTTAAAAATCAATTAAATAATTTTAAAGACACACTATATAATATTTTTTAGGTGAAGAAATACTTACCATGAATTATTTAGATAAATATTACATATTTGATTTTTATAAAAAAAAAAATTGTATTCTATTGTATTCATGTTGTTTTCAAATTTAAATTACATGAACAATAATTATAATTATAATAATAGTAATTTATGTGAAATATATTTTATTAAATTATTTAAATACTTTAAAAATATTAATGAAGTAAAATTATTTTCATAATTTGTCTCAAATATTTTCCGTGGATATATATTTTTAAAAATTAATGTTATAAGATAAATTATAATCCTTCAATATTGAAAATTTATTTCCATGATTGAAGTTTAAATTGGATATCCATGATGTCTAATAAAATTATAGAATTCAAATGAAAAAAAACAAAAAAATATTTTCTATTATTATATTAAGACTAAATATTCTTTATATATATCTAAATTTCATTTTGGTACCATTTTACATGAGTTAGACACACACTATATTCTCATATATCATGTATTTTAGAAAATTACCTTCAAAATTAATTATAATAACAAATATATTATTAAATAATTTAAAAATATATAATATATATATTTAGAAAAGTAAATTTAGTATGTTTTAAAATATCATTCTAGGGAAATTTAAGGTACATTGGTTGATTTTCTCTAACTCTCTTGACCTCTAATAAGTAAAATAAATTGATATGATGGTAAATTATAATAAAGGATAATTGGTGTTAAATCTATGATATAATAGTAAAAAAACATCCAAAACTTGTACAAATTTTATTAGATTAGAGTATTTAGACAAATACATATACTATATTCAATTTATATCAATTTGGATCTCTTTTCCCATGAATTATAATTTATAATATTTTAATGCTTTATATATTTCTTAGAGCTCCCCTCTCATCACATATAAAATGGGAACCCCTTGTCCATCATTATTCACAATGTTTGATACTTTTATCTCATTTAAGACATAAAATTATATCATCATAGATTCCATTAGCATATTTTATATATATTATCCTTCTAGTATTCTATCCATTCATGGTTTAATGATTATGATAAAAATGATTTCTCAATAGAAACAAGGTTATAGAACTTTCTATGAAATATTAACATGTGGTAATTTATTTATTGTTTTACTTTTATACCAATGATAAATAGTCCATATTCACAACTGTTTTCTTTAATTTAGTGTATATAAATCTCTTTTTTTGTGTTATTTCACGAATATACTTCATTATATTATATTTATTTATTCAATTAATGTTATTATTTCATGGAGCTTACGATTAAAGAGTTAGAAAAGTGGTAAGTATTTTAATATAAAATATCTTTGATTATTGGTATTTCTTATGATTAGGTTTACAATGAAGAAATTATTGAATTAAATGTGAATTAAATTGTTACTTTAAGGGTGGTAGTGAATAGTATTTTTAAAATATTAATGATAAAAAAATAATTTTTTAATGTAAATAATGGTACAAGGTGTAGTAATCTTGATATGTGGTCAAATATAAATAAACTAAAAGAATTCCTAGATTTATAGTTATTTGGCTAAAAAATATCCCAATCCACTCTTCAAAATTATATACTCCATGGGTATATTATTAGTCAATAAAAACATCAATTTTAATTGTTTGGTAACCTTATTACAATCTCTATCATTAATAAGATCCCAATGTCATAATTTATTATTTATATTGGAGAATAATCCTAGTATCATTACCCAACATTTTATCAAGGGAACAAATCTATAATACATTTTCCGTGCTTGGTTAAATTGTAAAATAAATACCATATTTTTTGTGGAGAAAAAATGAATCGGATAAGAACATATTTACAAATTGAAGATGAAAGAAAATAAAAAAATAAAATGATAAAAAATAATCCCTAGGGAATGATAAAATGATGTCAAATGTTATAAAGCTCAATGATTGTTGATCACTTCAGTGGAATATGGTTTAAAAAATATGTTATTTTGTGATCACCTATAGAGTATTGAAGCCACATATGTTTCTAGAACATAATGAGAGAAGTAAATAAATTTTTTTTCAAATTTTTATCACCAAACTAATCAATTTAATATTTTATAATAGTATTTTTTATCCATAAAGGTATCACACAAATCATTAAAAAATTCTTCTAGTAAAATTTCCATGTTTAATATCATCATGATTGTTTTTTAGTATAGTAATAAAATAATACAACTATTTACTTTGTTTGTAAATGTTACTCTAAAAAATTAATTAAAATTTTTCATTATATAACATCATTAATATAATAATAAATATATTCAAATAATAATAATAATAAATTTATACAATTAAAAATGAAACAAATTATAATAAATGAACTAGTAATCTTCTATATTATTATTAATATAAAAGCATATATAATGTAGAGAATCAAAAAAATATCAATCTACATGAATAAATATACAGAGAAGTAAATGTAGAATTTTTTTTGAACAATAATGAAATTATATTTCAATATAATAAATTACAAAATATATTTTAAAAAAATTATTTAAAAATTTTGCCTACAAAAATTAAAAAAATTAATTATTAGTGTTTTTAAATTAATTATCGTTAAAAAATATTGTTCTTGCATGTTTCCACTACCAAAAAAATCCAATAGTAGAATAAAATGAATGGTATATGTATTATTGTACTAGTGAAATGATATACCATTTCACAATGATGTATAATGTAACAACATTTAATTAAAATATAATTATTATAAAGGAACTATGAAATCAAAAGCCTCTCATTAATAAACAATAATATTAAATTGTTTTCTATCAAACAGTGTCTGATGATTTACCATTTGATATCTAATTGTTAGGAAATCTAACAACAGTATAAATGAGGATTAAATACAATATAAAAGAAAAATTAAAAATTTTAAATAATAAAAAACAATTCAAAATAAATATCTAACTAAAAAAATTACAAATGCTGAAATACATTCATATTTGAAAAATCATCTTCCCAGCAAAGGGGAAATGCAATGAAAATTATAGTCTATATGAAATAAGTATTTCAAATATATACATAAAAAATGATGATGGTATATTCTATTAGTGAGACAAATGTTTAAGAAACACAATCCATTATATTTCGAACTACTATGGAATAAATGATACACAGTAGGATTCCAATGGTATGAATACAAATAATATACTGCTAGAGTTTATTCTATTATTGGATGTCCAATGGTAGAAAAAAAGGTAAAATCATCAATATGTTGAATACATGAACCCCTATTGAGAAAAGTGGCTTCTATTGGGGTCCATTGGTCGACAATTATAAATGATCCATTGGTGATAGTGATCTACTATGGATGAGAGTTCTAATGGTGAGAAAAACATTATTATGGAGATGTTAAAAAACATGTGAAGCTGACATTGAATCTACCCGATAAGGCATGAGACTAGTAAATTATGAAAAGAGGATGCATATATTGTGATATATGGGTGTATTTTGAATTAATCAAGCATGTTAATGTTGAATATTGATATGAAGAACAAAAGGAAAGTAACTGAATGATATAATTTGAATAGGGTATGTGATTGAATTAGAAATAAAACGATGGAGATCAAATTGAACATATCGATTTGATCTAATGAGTGAGTTTATGTCTAATATCTTAATTGATTAATAATAATTATGTTATGTCATCTCTCACATATAATTTTTTATACCGATATGCATTGGTATAACAATCGAGTTTCACCTTCCCTAACATGAGTTGCTAGTGTGGTTCATCACTAGCATACCATCACTCACACACATGTTCCTTATACACAATCCAAAATGTATTACCTATACAAATACATGTTCATTTTGTGTTCACTATGTAATAATTATAAAAGTTCCCACTAAAAAATGACATTTAATATACATGGTCGAACACCACTACCTCATATAGGGGTTCCTAGGTGAGGCCCTCACATGGGGTTTACCCATTGGGTCCCCTAAATGGGTTGAGGACTATATAAGGTTTCTATAGAGGCCCAACCTTTTTTACATTAATATTACATTATTTTAAAGATAAACAACATTATATCATTACACATAAAGGATCTCAGGGTTTTGTGTCCTGTGAAAACTAGGACCATTCATAACTTTTACAACATAAATTATAAACAATCATTTAATTCCTTCTTCACTAGATTTTTATTGGCACATTCCTTCTACATAGTACATGTATTCAAAAAAGGATAAAAATCCAAAAATGGGTGATATTAAATCCATATAAGAGGATATATAAGAACAATATAGCATGGGTTGAGCATAATCATAACATGGAAAAATGATCATGATCATGAGAGGAAGAATAAATTAAAGACTTCAAGTGTGGCAATGCATTAAAATAAAACATCATGTCTTAGTGGTTGACTGCCACACATACATTTGAACAAAGTTATAATCTTCTCCACATAATTTAAAATTTACTCATGAGATTCATCACTTTTCCCAATGCATTGAAGAGCTGTATAATTTTGGGTGCACCCGTCACATTCAAACATTCATATTGCACTAGATAATTCCAAGCACACCCATCACATCATAATATTATCATTATCGTGAATGCCAAATAGAACATAAATCAATAATGACCACAACTATCCCATGGAAATAAATGGTTTTTAACTCTTAAAAACATAGTCATAATATTTGGGATCCCAAAAAAAAGATAGAATAACATAATAGATACAAGAACCACCATCCATGAATGAGAGGTAAAAGTTGAGTTCTTTAAAGAAGAGTTCTTTTAGAAAACAATTTTTTAAATGTAATTTAGTATAAAAATTTAAAATCCCAGAAATGGAAAGATAATGTTGAAAAAATTATTTTTAAGAAGTTACCATAACAAATTTCAGTGAAAGAGGGAGAACCCAATGAAAGAAAATTTGATTCTAGATTTTTCCCTTACCTCATATCTGAACACTTGCTTCTCATTAATATCATATATAATGATATTATATTCATTAATTAAAATTAAGGAACCTTTTCTAAAAGAATAGTGTTGATTCTGGTTTCGTTACGTAATTTTATGTTCCTTTTCATAACTTATTGATTTTAAAAACATCGTTCGGGGATGATCGTTTTTTATGGTTTTTCTTGGGTTGGTCACTTGTATTCATAAATTGAAGTTCAGGTAGAACATGGGTAAACATCCGGATCAAATATTACATGTTATTAATGAAATTAAAGAATTTAACATGATCTTATAATGGGTTTTATTATATACCATGTGGATGAATAATTAGGAAAAAATTAAATGATGATTATTTGGGTTAATTTGGGTGGTTTTTCGATCACAACGATCTTGTTTTAATAAAATACGTAGTAATATGTACATAAGTTAGTTATAGAAAATTAAATACGACATAGTACGTATAAAATATTCTTGGTTAACCTTAATATGGTTTCATGTCTAGATCTGAAGTTAGAAATAGGAGAAGAAAACATGTCATTCTTGAAGGTTATAAATCAACACCTCATGAAAAATGTTTTATTTAATAATATAAAAGAATCTGGGAAATCGATTGGATGATATAATATCACATTAGTATAAAACAATTCTAGTATATTTATTATACTTGAGTTACCATAACATTTGGCAAAAGATAGGTAGGGAAATAATATGAAAAGAACTTGAAATTGAAAGGGAATTAAAGAAGCAAAGGGAGGGAAATTACCTCTTGAGAGCCTCCTTATGGGCTCTATGATTGGGGTTTTGATGAGACCAAAAGTTCTTGGACGTGTTGGAGGGGATAAGAATGATTCTTGGGCAGATTTTAGACAAGGATTGAAGCTTGAGAGGTGTGAGAAAATGAGGGTTTGAATAATGGGATTTATAGTAGAGGTAAGAGATGTTTCCTTAATATAAAATTCATTAGTTTATTAATTTCCCCTGAGACAAGGAGTAATTAGTCATCATTGACCATGAAAAGTAATTTTATCATGTGATCTCGAACTAAGTGGGATTCCATCAGCATAAATAACACATGACACTATAATTAGCTTATTTAGCTAGTTTTGTAAATTATTGTATTTCACTATTCAACAAAAAATCACGTATCTCAGAAAAATCCCAAATTGTTACCACAACCATTTTTCGACGTATAAAATCCAAAAATGAAGTCCATTTTTCAAAAATATTTTTACAACTATGATTAATTTATTATTTATTTTAATATATGGTTTATTACTAAAAAAAGTTTTAAAACATTTATTTACTTGTTCTAAAATATTGGTACATCATACTTTCACATAAAGATTATTTTTATACTATCATAGGTATGGTTACTAGTCATTAGGGTACATAACTATTAATAAGGGCATGTTACTATTCATAAGGGTAGGTTACTATTCACTAAAAATTATTTTTGTTTTATTAGACTCCAAAAATCATCTTGAACACAACCTTGTATGTCAGATTCTTTAAATTACCAATACAGAAGTGACAAAATTATGTTAAATGGTCACTTAGCACTAAGTAGTTAATTACATTTTGTTTTCATGTGATTTTATGACATAATTATATGAAGGGAATTTCCATTGAAAAACATTGGGTTGTTACATTACTCACAACGATAGGATAAATTTATTAGATTGTGATGAAAAAAAATTTAAAACCATTACAATAATTATGAAAAATAATAATTACTAAATAATTATTCTTATTTAAAATTTTTATTATACACTAAATTTCAATTATTTTATACTAATTTAATTATTTAAATATAAAAAAGAATAATTTTTTAGAAAACAAATATTAAATTTTAATATACATAATGAGATATTAATTTATCAAAAAAATAAAACAATTATAAGTATGAAAAACAATTTAAAAAATTATAAATCTAAACAAATCATAAATTAAAAAATAGAAACATTGTTATATATTCATCAAAAATATCCCCCATTTTGAAATTTTTCATAATGTATATTATATTTTAAACTAGAAAATAGTATTCTATTAAAAAAATATAAAATTCTTAAAAAATTAACATAATGTTATTTAAAAAAAATAGAATGATAAATATATTATTTAGGTAAATATAGAATTAAAACAAATTTAATAGGTTGAATAGTATTATCAAAATAAAAAATTTTAAAAAACTAAAATGTTAACCTTCTTTCACGTAATGAAAAATCTCAAACATATTTAATAAAATTATAAAATTAAAAAATAAAACTCATTTCCTTAAACAGATAGATAAAATAATATACTTCACAAATATGATGTGAAGTTACAATTATATATTTTTTATTAAAATAAACTCCTCTTATGTTTAATATAATTTTTTTTTAAAAAAATAAATAAAAATACAAATTTTTTGTCATATTTTTCCGTAAAACTTTAACGAAATAAAATATATTTAAAAATTGACAATATTGGTTTTAATAAAATTCTTAGATATTTAATTTTAATATGAACTAAGACTAAATTCACCATTACTGAATTAAATCAATTTTAGAATAAATCATTTATTTAAATCATTTCATAATTCTAAATAGATGTCAACTTAGATTTAATATGAAAAAAAAATTAATGAATATAATATATTTATAATATTATTTTAGAATTCCCTTGATCAGTTGTTGAAAAATTATATTATACAAACTATTGAATTTTCTATATTCATAAACAAATTATTTAACCCTTAACTAAAAAAATACATAGAAGTGTCTTAATTTAATCATAAATAAATGGGTAATTCCCCCTAAATTAATGATCTTATAAGGATATAAATATCAATAATGATATAAATTTTTATATAAAAGATAAAAAAATACATCATGTTCAAAACTAAAATTTAAACGATGTAAACAAAAAAAAGTTTACGTTCAAAATAAAATCATATAGATATTGATGTGCATGCCCAAAAATAATAATTTAAAAAAAATTGTAGGTATATCTTGTATTCTAGAATATTATATTGTGTTAACGTTGAAAATATGCATGATTAATGAGAGAAAATTGTTATCTGGAAATTTTAACCAACATATGTCCAATAATATTTTAGTAAAATATTTTTCATATTACTGCTATCAAAAATTCAGTAGAATTCATGGACTGCCTTTTGGACACTAAAACATATTTCAAACATTTGTTCCATGGAATGTGTGTAGAAAAATATTTATATAAAATAGTTCCAGTCTGACAAAATAATCAGTAAATCTCATTGAGAATTAATTTTCAAAATTTCCTTTCATTCTATATTTAAATCAAGTTACAGCAGAAATAACACCTTTTAAGAAATAAAAATAATTATTCTTATTCGTGATTACATAAATTTTGTTATTTCCAGAACCATTTATTTTTATTTATTTTCTATAATGACAATAATTCTTATTATTTTTAATTAACATCTATGAATTATATAAATCCACATTAGGATTAAAAAATAATTTTAAAATCTAAATTCCCATTTTATATAGTTTTAAAATCCTTATAGAAAATTGACGTTTAAAATAAAATCTATGTATTGTAATTTTTTATATTATTGGAATAATTTATTAAATTCATTTTCTTCTTAAGTTAGATCATCCACAACTATGTTAAATATTTTATCGAAGACATTATCTTTTACTTAAAAATTGTATTTGACTCCGTCATTTTGATCGTTCAGTTTCAAAAACTCTTAATCACAATTCATTTTATTTTATTAATTTTTCTAAACAATGATATTTAAATTTTAACATTCCCCTTTCAATATTTCATTATCCCTAAATAACTTATTATATATATATTTAAATTTTCTATATTTTTTCATCATTTTGAAAATAAAATTATGCATTTGTTCATCCTCTTTAAAAAAATTAACATAACAGATATTTTAATTCTTGTCATGACTAGAATCAATGTCAATATATTTTTAATTTTCAAATATTTCCATATTATCTATGTCTAAAGTAGTTAACAACTATATAAAACATGAATCATTTCCCTTAAACTATATACCAATTTTGGAAAGGTTACCAATTCCCTTTCATATCTAATGACACTACTTGAGTTATAATTGTCTGAGAATTCATGTCCTCCCATGGGATCCTATTTTTATTTAATACTTTTGAATTCATACTTATTTCAATGCTTTATTTTTTTGGTAATCTGGTATGATGTGAATTTTATTTCTATAATCATAACATGTTATATCTAAAACGTAATAATTCATACTTGAATTACATTTCATAAAAAAAATTTATTCCTTATGAAATTTATCTTATAACATTCTTTTATCAAAAACCTGAAAAATGCCTTTTTAATGTGAAATATCTCATTGAAACTCTTATAGATATCAATATAAGAGGCATTTTGGGAGTTAGTATCCTTTGAAAAAAAATACATTTTCTCTTTTTAGAATCCTCATCAATAATTTTTCTCATCTCTATATCTAGCATCTATACAGATCCAATTCATTCATCTAAAGTATAATCCCTAAAATTATTACTCTCACCAATGGCCACCTTATTTTAATGTCATCATTTTGGAAAATCTCTCAATAGTAATGACCATTGGATTGTGTTTTCAAAAATGTCTCAAAGATCACTCATACTATTTTCTATACTATTAATCCATTATTTAATCATGTTTATATATTCTTCATCTCTAATTATGAATTCACTATATTTTGGATGGAGCCATCCAAGCATGGTTTTCTATGATTTTCAGTCCAAAATGAGTCAACTGATGCATCGTCTATATAGTGTGGGATACGATAACAGTTTAAACATATCAATAGGAATTTCTACTTATAACATGATATAAAATATTTTTATCCTTACAATTGAATATATATTTTAAAATATCATTAGCTAATACGGTCTCTCAATTAAATTTTTGCAGCTCTTATGAATTATCCAACATATTCTAGGGATCCATAGTTAATTTTTCTTATAGAATTCTATTATTTCATTGTAGTAGTCATAGAAACATTCATCATTGAATGGGGGATTAGTGGAATACCTCTATCATTCTCACTGATAGTTATCATATTAAAAGAAACCATTTTATATTATTTTATAGAATTTCATGTTTAAGAAATCACTTTAGAATATAGTAAAAAAACAAAGAAATAGAATTATTAAAAGACAAAAACATATCAAAGGCCAGGATCCTATACTGAATTTTTTGTATTAAAACCAAATAGCTGTTGAACTAGCTCAGAAAAAAAAAATTTCGTATAAAATTAGAGTCACTAGAAAATAAAACCTATCAGAGACCATTCTATAATACCAATTGATTGGATATCGTAACCAAATATCAATTTACTTATCTATGATACCAATTTTTGGACCGATAGTGATAGAAATTATTACATGATGTGGATGAATAATAATATTAAAATTTAAAATAAAAACAATAGTGTATAAAATATAATATTTTTATTGAGTGTAGTTTTATTTATATGAGGTTTAATATAAATACAATGAAATAACACAAAGGATTTTAGTGGTCCCAATAACAAATATCTTATTTTCTCCTCATCCATTTATACTCATTGGGATTATTTTTACCCATTAAGAACATCACATTTAAATGTTTGAGAACCTTATTATATAATTGAACATTTATAATGACACAGAACAACAACCAACTGTTTTTATTGTTGAATATTCCTCATCTTTTCACATGACTTTTGTTCTATATTGACAACCCAAAATTACATTTTGATTGTAGAATAACCTGAAAAATATAGTCCAATTTATAATGGGGAAAATAAACAAAAATAGAATTTATTTACAAATAGATTATGAATAAAAATAAAAAACAAAACCCAAAAACAAATAAAACCATCAAAATGATGAAATGATTATAAAGATGATGAATGGTTATGATTGTTGAACATTTATTTTCTTCTATGGCCATATCTATAGTTGATAAGTTGATGTAGTATCTTGAAAAAATTATACAGGGTAATGAATTTTTTCCAATTTTGTATCACAAATTTAAAATCATGAATGATCTGTATTGGTAATGTTTTTATCCAAAAAATATATCTTAAATAAATACAATTGAAGATCCTCTAAAATAATATTTATTTCTAATATCATCAATGAAATAGTTATATTATAATAATAAAATAATATAAGTATTTCTTTCAGTTCTAAAAGTCTAACTGAAAAATTGAATTCATTCGTGCAGTATATTTCATCATGAGATATAAAAATAAAAAATCAATAAAATAGTAAAAGGAATGTATACCATAAAATATTATATTAAATAAGAAATAAAATAATAATATTATAAATTATTATGACAGTGAAATATTTTCTAATACATATCATTGAAGGAATTTCAATCTATAAAAATATAAAAACAAAATAATAATACATACATTTATTTTTTACACAATAATGAAATTATATTTCAACAGTATATAATATAATAATTATTTGGATAATTAAAAAATATAAATTATAATTTAAATTATTATATTCAATATTTTAACTAATTGTCGATTTATTTTATCTACCATTAATATATATAGTAGTACCTTGTTTCTCAAACTGTTGAAAGTCCAATAGTCAAAATATTGATAACACTAATAATATTTTGCTACTAGTGAAATTATCCACCGATACACATTCAAGAATATGATAAAAATTTAAAATGAAAATAAAACTATTTCCAGGTCACTATAAATAAAAATATTCATGGGATGAAAGAAAAATATACCATTGATTGATGTCTAATTATGGAAGATGATATATTTTCTAGTTTACAATGATGGAGGTATATCCCATTAATATAAATGATTATTAAAAATTGTAAAATAGAAAAAATAAACTGTTGAAATAATAAAATCATTTCTAAAATAATGAAAATACATCATGTCGAAACAAATAAGAAAGGAAGAACTAATGTCTTATAGAGGAAGATTTTGGCAAGCCACAGTGAAATGAAAAGTGCATTGTTGTTTGAAAAAAATATAAAGGTAAAATTAAAACATATAAAATGATGATTAAAGAATCAATTTTTTTGAGAAAAAATGAAGAATAAATATCTACCCATGTATTTGGATTTAACGATGGATAAATGATCAAATTTTGGATTCAAATGGTAGAAAAAAGTATGTTTCCGGGGTAGTTTATTCTACCATTGGATGTGAAATGGTATAAAAATATAAAACTATATCATCTCTTATGGGGGGAATAAAATGATCTACCATTGAAAAATGGTTCTTATATCAGGTTCTAATAGTCGATCATTTTAAATTATCCATCACTAACTAATATATAATGATGATGAATGTTTTACTGGCGAGAAAAATGGATTTTCAAGTGAAGCTAAGAAATAGTTGATACTTAAATTAAAGCCACTAGAGAATAATTATAACCTTTACAACATGTTTATTTTTGTTTTATATTGTTAAAGCAGGAATTACTTATAATGATGCATGCCTGGACGAGATGTCTAGCTATTTGAAGAAGCAGAGGTGAGGAAGAAGTTGATATAATTTTAAATGTTTATGAGTTTGTGTTAAGAAAAAATGCAAGAGATCTAATGGATAATATTGATCTTATCTTATAGCTGATCATAAGTCATATATTTTGATACATTTTTAATATTAAATATACTTCACTTTTCATCATAGAATTTTTGATGTAGAGATGAAGCGGTGTAAAAATCAATCAGTACATCCCCATCTCTATCGCAAGGTGTGGTTCATCACCCAAACCCCATCATTCACACACACATACCTTATAAATGTGTCCAACATACTTACCAAGACCAACCCATATGAATATCATACGTGCTATGTGGACCTCACATATGAGGCCAATCACGAAAAGCTTACACTATGCATAGACGAACACAATTAACTCCTTAAAGGCTATCAATAGAACGATCTCTCTTATGGATGGCCTAGTTTTTCACATAATATGGTTTAGGGATAGCTTAGGTTTCCCCCATGGATGACCCAATTTATAAAAATAATGAAAAAATTTAATAGACATTAAAATAATTATTAATCATATTAATTTCTAAATAATAACAATTATTAAAAAAATTCACAAAAAATCTATTACAATGATTGAAAAAAGATAGAAATAAAAATATAAAAATATTAAATTTGTTAACAAAAATTATTAATTTTAATAAATGTAATGATACAAACATTTAAAAAATGTAAATTTTTTTAATATATATAAAAAAATATCAATAAAAATTGAAATAAGTGATCTCCAAGACAATAATCTCATAATTATTTTCCATTATTTTTATTTATTTTTAATACATGTGCCGATATTATTTCTACATTTTATTCACTCAAGAAACCAAAAGTACATATTTAAGGACATGTAGATATTATTTTAATCTTCGGTTTAATGTTATTTCTCTTATATATCCATGATTAAAAAAAATATTACATCAATGTTTTATTAGTCATCAATTATTATTTAAAATCATCATTACCCATGATTGTACTTATGGAAATATATTTAAAATGAATCTTCTTATTATTTTTAAAATGATGTACTATTTACTTTTAAATAAAAAATTCATGCAATAATTTTTTAATATACTTTCATGAGAATAATTCATTACGGCAACGAACACTTAGTGAATTAAAATATCAGTTATATGTAACCATGTCTATTTTCAAATAAAATATTTCCCAATATTTATGAAATTTCTAGATTATAATATGTACTTTAATAATGAAAAGTTTATTCCTCTTATTTATGTATTCTATTTAATTTTGAATTAATTTTTAAATAATTATTACAAAACATTATTTTTTATAATCTATTGGATATATAATCCAATGATACGAAAATTATTATTTTTTGTAATGTTTATATTTATAATGATGAAATATCAATGAATTCCATTATAATTTTAATTTTTTAACATAGGATGAATGTTTTTGGATATTATGGAAGACATATGAATGGGTTTATGATTATGTGATTTGTGGTCCAAAAATTATCTAGTCAAATAATGCACTACTTAATGATTAATGTTATATAAGATCAATGATTTCAGGGGAGGATACCCCAATCCTAAAATAGGGTACATGTGAGCATATCCCCACCCCAAATAGGGTACATAGAAGGATATACATGGACTAATGAATGTTTATTGGAATTTATCAAAAACTATAAATGATATTAATAAATATATTTTTTATCCTTGACATAAGAATTCTTCGATTGCGAAATTTCCACACATTATCCAAGCTATTATCACATGAGATTATCCCACCAATATATTTTCATAGATCACACAATCTGATACCATTATGAATCATTTCTTATAAACTAATTTTATTTATTCCTTTACATATGTTAGGATATATGATTTTATTGGTATATTTTACATAGGATAATATCATGTTATGTGTGAGGTTTCTAACAAGGGTGATAATTATGAAGAACTATATAGGATACTATGTTAAACATTTTTTTATTATCTGTTTATGTATATATATATTTAATTCCACTAATAATTATTGTTTTACCACAGATCATAATTTCATATATTTAATATTCATTTAAAAAGATATTAATATTTTTTTATTAAATGTATGGGTAACTATAAATAATATCATAAATTACTTCATCCTTTTATGATTTCATTTTATATATTATAGAAATGATTTTTATAATTTATATGTGGTCTAGAGGATATGTGATAGAGAAAATAGTCACGAAATATCTCAGATACCCTGGTAAAATTATGCCATAGCCGACTTTGACATTTCATAAAGGGTATTTTAAATCACCATGTGTTGTTGAGTAGAAACTAGAATTATACATGAACAAGTGGTAGAGATTTATTTCTGTAAAATAGAGGAATGGGAAGTATTATTGTTTTCATGTTTGTCATTGAATAGGGATAAAGTAATAAAAAATTTATTTAAACAAAACCCAAAACATAAAATCATTAATATTCTCCACAACATCCAACATAAATTCATATATATAAAATAAAATAGGTGGATAACATATCCACCACATCCTGATAAATATCAGTCACCAATATTAAGAACATATTCCAATTCCATGTGGTTCATTCCCTTTGCTCTGACCTGATATAAGATAATTTATAAATACCTGATGGGAATGGGTGGTTGTGAGCTTAACATCCTAGAATGGTCTAAACAATTGTCGCATATAAGATACCATACAAATAAATAAGTTTTGTTATAAATATAATTAATTCAATGAGTATAAAATCAATTACATATTAAAGATTAATTCTTTAAAATCATTTAATTGAATAAAATAAAAACTGAATTAGATGAACATGTTATATAAAACAGTTCATATTACCTATCTAGCTTGAATAAAAATGTTTTGAGTATAAATTGAATGTAATCGTCATATCATGTAGATTATATCCCTCTCTAAAAATCATTTCCTTATGTAAATTTATGATAATATGATCATCACAATGATTATCATTTTTCTCAAAAAAATATTGGGCACATATCTCAAGGCACATGATATTAAGAATCAACACCATATCTGGGTCAAAATCCATCAACAGAATGTTTAGTTAGTGTTTTTATTATTAATCCAATGATAGGGGATCAAATTCTATCATGGTTATACAAATTATCCACTACTTACTAATTCCCACATTTTTTAGTCAATAAATTAATAAATAATTGGAAAATCATATCAACCACCTATGAGGGGACCCATTCATGGAAATAGTATGTATCAAAAAAATTCTTTCAAAATTCAATTACTTGAAAATTAATTTTTTGACATCCCATTTTCATTTCATAAAAAATAATTCTTTTCAAAAAGTTAAAGATCTTTCAAAAATAACATTCAATTCATTATATTTTTTCATGAATCTACATCTATTCAATTTAATCAAAAAAAAATTCGAATCTAGCCATCAGGGATTTTTTATAAAATCCATCAAATCAATTTGAATTCTATATATATTTAGGGTTTTTTTGAAAAATTCCAAGAAAATTTAAAAATCCAAAATCATCTATTTCTAATATGGGATTTTAAATCATGTATGAATGAATTTTAATTTAATCAGACAACATAGTGTATCAATTTAATGGATGTGTCTTATTGAACTACCTACTAATAAATACATGATTTATGATAACACTAAAAAAGTTATTTCCAATGATGAATAAGGTAAATTGGTACAATAAACACAATCCTGAATAAATGCAATTAAAAAATGATTATATCCATTAAGAAAATTATGACATGTTTAAAAATAATGATATGGATATTTTCTAATATATTAACAACAAGGGTATAGATCTACATACATGAATCATAATGGACAAGTCAAATGTCACTTTGATAATTTAAGATAATACTATTTTGGAGAGAATAATACTTCTTGAGAGCCATCAATGACCAATGATTTTGGTTATTATAGAAATAGTTTTTTTAAGGGTTAAACAGAGTGGGTTAAGAGATTTAAAAACAATTATTGGGGTATTAATATCCAACATGAAAATTTTGTCTGATTTTTCTAGAACGATAGAATTAAAGTGTTCCTTAACTATATTCCCCCAACACATTAAGTTTTATGGTTTCCCTATAGAGGTAGCCAATATTATTTTACTACAAACCAACCATTTATATTCCCACATATTAAGACTTCATGGTTTGGATTGACTTGCCACAGGGATTTGAACAACTGTATCCCCCCTTCTAGACCACCATCATAGAGCGCATGGTTTGTAGGTCCAAACCACACAGTTTTTTTTTTGAAATTTTAGTTCAACAATTCAATGCCCCTTAGTCCTCAAAAATTAAAAAAAAACAAACAAATCACATTAAAAAAAGGTTGGAGATTACACAAAAATGAAATGGGATGTTACCTACCGCCCCCCCCCCCCCCCGCCCATAATAAATAAGCTTTCCACAAGAATTCTATCATATGTTCCATTAAAATGTTAATGAGGCCAATAATCTCTCATAATCATCTCACACATCCATGTATAAAGTGAATAATTACCAAGATTTCATAGAACATGTTCCAAATGTATCATACTCCCACAAATTACATTTTTAATAGAATTAAAATTATTGACAATACATTCATTTTTTGTTAAATCATGCTCAACATCAATATAATCTATTATCTAGACATGTTAATGATTATAAAGATAATGACAGAGCACTGATACATGAAACTGAATATGGACAAATGTAAACTATAATGGTTGTGTTAAATATTAAGCTAACATTCCCAACCACTCAACAATCATAAAAGTGACGACCCTACTTACTGTAGGATTTTATAGACTCACAAAACATTGATAACCCAACTACGGGGAAACAGTCATGATCATTAGGCCATCAAAAGAAAAATACAATTCTCATTGTCAAGGATCAATATATGATTTTTATAGTCAATGATCCATGATAATTCATTGATGAATATATTATATATACACCATCATCTCATTAACCATAATTATTTTTGCAATGGAGGCTTTATCTGTATCCCAACATAACAGTGAAGATTTACACGGTCATCTATATATGCCTTTATAATTATATATCTGAATAGAATATTGTTACCTTTTTTTATAAAAAAATCATTTAGTCCAAAATGGATGTCCTAAGTTACATTAAATACATGAAAATAAGCATAAATCATTCCCTCAAGTATATATATAGAAATTTCTAACTCACCATAAATCATTGGATTATGTGTCATACTCAAATGTAGATGGGATCCCGGTGACTCTGGGAGTCATCTCAAGAAAAGTGAAGTAATATATGGATCTTCTATAGAGGCTATATTATATGTTACTCCAATAATCCTATCATTATATTGCATATAAATATGTCTCAAATCAAAATATTTGGTTTTATCTTGGATTGTTATAAATTGGGATAATTTCGATACCCAGTCAATCATAACACATATTGTATTCCTTTATCGAGGGGTATGTGGTATCCCAAACACAAATTACAAACATATATCATCCCACATCCATAATAGAACTATAAATGATCAAACAATACCCATAGATTACGGTTCAATGGTTTGAGATTATGAAAAGTATAATAATTAGAAAAAAACAACAATGTATCTTATCATGCATAGCCACTATAGTCATCACTACATAGCACAAAACATATTCATGGTTCTAGGGTGCACTAGACACTAGGATTTATAGAAATAATACACTACATTATTTATCATAGTAAATGGAATGAGGAACCTGTTCCAAAAAATTAGATACCCTCAAAATTGAATTATCCACTACATGTTGGTATACATACCGTAAGAGAGTCACTTATACTACATAATTATTCATTAATAAGTTGTTCCCAAACAATAATCTCAAGGATAGAAAAGGTAAATTAATAAATAGAAATGAAAAAATTGTTATCATCCTCTCATACATACAAATGAAATTGCACAAAAGAATCCATCATGTTTCACTCATTTGATGATTATTTTAGGAACTATATATGATTATTCATTCTGAAAAAATAATAAATGGAATTATTATTATCAAGTGTATATGAAATGTTTAAATCCAATGAATGATGGTTGCCCCCCAATTTCACTATCAAATATTAAAATATTTTTTATAAAAGATATAACTGAAGTATTTCTGTCCATAATAAATGGTATGTATTTCCCTAAAAATGAAATGCATCCAAATTATAAGAGAATTCATCCCAAATGTGTGTTGATGAAAATAGGTAGGACAATTATTCTCATGTGGCCAGTGATTTGTGTATTTATGTGCAACCATTTTATTACCCAACATAAGAACACATCCCAAACACAAAATCGATGCATCATAGAAGATCAAATAGCCCTCCCTATCCTCTTGAAGACTAAGTAATAATGAATAATTCAGAATAATATTTATCTCCCCATAATATTTATGACATTTATTATTACAAAATAATGTTTCTCTCTTATTAGTGATAGTGGTCATTGGAGAATCCATCTTTGATAAAACCATAATAAACAATCATTAATACAACACCAACCTTAAGAGGATTTTTATCTCAAAACAATTATATGGTTTCTCATTTTTTTTAAAAACTTCTACATTTTATGGGTCAATTGGAATAAAATGTTCTATGACATCATGTAGAAATTACATCCCTTATCGGATCTGCAAATTTTACATTCAAATTTCTATGTGAATTAGGTGATATCTCATAATTATAAGAATAAATATTTGATAATAAACATGGTAATCCTTGGTTCTAGAGTAAAATATGATGTTGTTAACAAATACCACCATGAAAGAATTGAGGTACATAATAATAATCATATTTATTACATCCAAAAAAATTCTAGGAGAATAGGTCAAACCAAATATCGAATGAAACATACATATATTTCCCATACCTACACTTGAAGAATGTTTTATAAATGTAGCACTGGTTTATTATCCAATAGTGATAAAAAATGATAGATAAATCTTCAAGAACCTTGTTTCCCCTTTAAAATGGTAGGAAATATTTCATATTATGGTAAATGAATAATTTTTCTTATGAATAATTGAATTATGCTTCCAATAGTACTCATACAGGCATAGTACTCTATCATCATTTTCACAAATACAATAGAAACATAATAAGGTGAAACACTCATGTGAATAGAATATTTCCCCAAAAGGTGATCTAATTTAGTCTTTGTCACTTTTAACATTATTGGTTTCATATAATATGATCGAAGATATAATAACTTACTACCATGTACTGAATCAATAAATAATTATACCTCTATTTATAGTGTAAAACTGAAAATATTATAAATAAAAATGTCGGTAAACACATCCATAACATTGGAGATCATCACTCAAATATTATCTCTCCAAAGAAAGTTAAAACTCTAATATTACCGTTTTTAACCCTAGAGATGATGGTCTTAATTTATTCAACCTTGGGTCCTATTCCCCCTAAAAGTTAGGGCACTCCCCATTGAGAACATAAAAGAATACATGTAAAAGGATAGAATAAATATTATCCATATTATAAATGTTCCAATAAAATGTAATAAAACATCATGAGATTTCATGACAAGAACAAGAAAATACTATGTAGTCAAAATTTAGGATAATGATAAAAGAAGGGTCATCAGAAACCCGACTCTCTCTTCATTTCAAGGGGTACATCAATGTCCATCACAAAAGATAAATGCATTGAAGGAATATTTATATGGTTTATAAAAATTTTCTCTATAAAAAATTTATAGGAAACAAAATCAAATAAAATATTGACTAATAATAAAAATATAGTTATTGTTTATTTCAAGGTCACTAGACCAGCATATGCTTCATCTTGAGAATATTCTATAACATAAATAATCACTATCCTAAATTCCTCTAGTTTTAATCTCATTTGTTATGATGAATCAAATTACAGTACAGGATGTTTTTGTTCTGAATTTCTTGTTCCAACACACATAGGAGAAATTTCATATTATAATTTCTTGTTTGTGGCTTAAAAACCAATATGAACAATGGATATTATGTTCTTTAGTACACACAAATTATGAATGTATGACATTACGAAACTTGAACCATTTCAAATGGCCTCTGTCTGTCACTATAAGAAGACTGGAAGATTAAATATTTCTATATGGACCACTATGTTCATCACTCAATTTCATTCCTATAGAATAACACAATAAACATAAAATATAGAAAAAATAACTCTATTCAACCCTGATTTACCATATAGTTCTATCTAATCCATCAATATTGTATTTAGTATGTTATATTAAGAAGTGTGATTCAACATGAAAACTTAATATTGTATATCATATTCAAGACCCATCTCAAATATGTATGTCTACATTTTCACATTAGACAATTACTCTGAAAAAAACATCACATAATCATCAAAACTGATAGTATACTGTGTCACAATTTTTTCACCCTATTGGAGGTTGAGAAACATGTTAAAAATTTCCAAGATCATAAAATCTAGGTAAAAAAAATATTTCAAAAAAACACAAATTTCATTCCACCCTATTTCCAAATTCATCTTTAATGTCACCATAGATCCCATCATATCATTTTAGTTCATTTCTAATTGATGGTATCACATTTCATCTTAATAAAATCATGGGTATCCAAGAAATCATTGAGAATCACTATTTTTTCATCCAATACTCATAATATTGATGACCATTAGAGCATTTTAGAGTATCTATCTTTGAGTAAATATAATATTGAGACTGATTTAGAGATTCATCCCTCTATGGTTCCATAAATGGAGTCATAAAAAGAATGTGAAGAGGTGTCTATCCAAATTCATGGAGAGCGTGAACCACTATCTCAACAGTATTCTTATATACTAGAGGTTCCCCTTATACTGATTCTCTATCATATTCATCGTAGATAATATATGATCATCAACTTAGAGGCATGATGCTACATGACATCAACATACAACACTAAAAGCATCAACAAGATTATACTGATAAATGATATATATACCACGATTATATAAATATGAATTAAATCATGAAGAATACATTATTAAAATTTAAATTAAAAAACTAATTGTGGGGAAAATTTGTTATTCATATCAAAAATTTATTAAATGCAAATTTACCAAACACCCATGTTGACTTTAGGAACATTATAATGTGATATAATTGGGAACTTACTCAAAAAAAACCCACCAATTCCTAGAATTCATTCCTCATGTATAATATCACAACCCAAAAACATATCAATTCCAAGGAAATGAAAAAGATCTATATGAAAATATTTTTTTCATTAATAATCTGAGATACCCTGTAACCCTAATACCTAGGCCAGCCCTAAAATTTCACAAATATAATTCTTCATCCCTATCAATTGGAGACTAGCACCTAGTTCCATACATGAACAATAATGAAAAAAATCTAAAATAAAATAGATAAATAAAAAATATGAAATTCACCATGATCAACACAATAAAAGGAAAATGTAATAGAAATTTGGAGGTAAAATAACCCAAAATATAACATCATAAAATTAATTCACAACTACCAAGATTAAATCTCATATAACCCATGTAACACAAGAATATCACCTCCATTTATGAATTATATAACATTAATTCCCGACAACCAAAACATAACTCAGAATTACAAGTGGTGAAATACCATTTATCATAACAAACATAAGATATTTTTCAAACACCAAAATTTAATGGTAATGTGTGATCTAAAAAAATATATAGTGTCTCGCCTATTGTTCCAAAAATTATTCGATATTAAAAATATTAAATTATTCTATAAATTTAAATACAAAATTACATGAAACTAATTTATATTTTTTTATAAAACATTCCTTTAAATAAAAATCTAGAAAATATATCAAATTTCTTAAATGAAGATTATATATATAATAGTTTATACAAATTAAAGGTAATGAATAAAACAACACTAAAAATTAATGACATGTATTTTTGAATTCACTTATATCATAGAACCATGTTAGAAAAGAATCAATAAAATTGATTATCAATATAAAATCCTCACACTAGTCATCATTGACCTCGACTTAATGTGTGAAAACATCCAATCACTTATGTCATTGGGACTGAAATCCACATCACATATAAAATAATTATCCATTGTGGTTGGTTAGTGTTTTCATCATCAATACAGTCCAATTGGATTAAATAAATCCGTTCATGTCCCAGTTACCCACAAACTCTCCATTATAACTTGATTTTCACTCAACAAATTAATGAAACAATCATTAATTAATTTAATCAACACATAAAGAGGGGACACATTATGGGAAATCATTTTTTTCGAAAAAAATTAATCTTTAAATATATGATATCCCCAAAATTCAGTTATCAACCTACCTTCATCATTTCAAAATTATATCATTTTTATAAATAATTTCATTCCATAAAAAACAATTTATTTAGTGTACTCAATTTTACCAAATATCAACATCAATATAATTTCATTAAATCAATTTTCAAATCATAATATCAATTTTTTACTCAAATACATCCAAAAATTTCAATTCTATTGATGTTGGGGGATTACAAAAAATTCCATGAAAATAACCAAATCATACATCATCCATTTAAAATCCAAGTTTTGAAATCACTTAAAAACCCATTTCAATTAAATTAATATACAATTATTTTTAATTGAATGGAATCTTCTTATGGAACCACCAATATTTAATCAGATGTCCATAGATAACACCTGCATTAGGAAATCGAACAAATAAAAAGGTGATGCTGATTAATAAAAACTATGAATAATGATCCATCATTATATAAATTTTATACATCAAGGATGTGATTATATAACAATATCTAATGAGATTATGATAGGATATCCTAAGAAAACACATGAAGAGAGATATACTTACTGTAAATATAATGAATGTGATTAGTGATGAATTAGTCCTCAAAGAAAATATGGTTATGGATTAAAACAACCTAATTAGAGACATTAAGGAATGACTATTCAACATGGAGTCAAATAGAGTTTACTGAGGATAAAAAGGGTTTTTTAGTGTAAAAATAATTTTTATTGGATTAAAATATGTTTGGATATTATTTCAAGAGAGTGTGTATGGTTAGACTAATTGAACACCCACTCTATCGACCATTACATTATTTGGTGCACAAATTCATAGAGGTAGGTTAAGAATTTTTGAATCCATATTCCAACTGATCACATTACCATTTGTTAAGGTCACACAGTTTCGAGGATTCAAAAAAATGGTTTCCAGATGCCTTGTACCCCCTTCTAGTGCACCATCATTTATCACATGGTTTACTAGCCTAAATTTCATTATTTATCATAAATATTCGCCAGCCATGATATTCTACATGATCACCCAAAATTCCCAAAATTCCTCCCAAAATAACCTAAAACAAACCCAAAATAAATAATGATAAAACAAGGGATAGAGAGTACCTGTACACATATAACAAGAATAAAAAATAATCAATTAATATCCTCCTTGTATTTATCATATATAATTTACTATCAATTAATCATCATTGGTCATTCATGATACTTTTCAAGATATAACATAATAATTATAGAACATTTTATGTGAAATGTTTTTTTGATATTATATGAAAATTATGTTGATGTTTTCATTAAATTTTTCAATATATGGAAATGATAGTAGGAAATATTATAGTGTTAATATTTTCCCTGAATGTGAGGATATAAATTTTCTTTATTATTATTTGAATTTAGTTTGAATAAACAATACATTGAGAAAGATATAATTCCACAATTGGAATAAGGATGGATAAAAATTATTCATATGGATTTTTAATAAAATTATTTTCAATCACCCATTAATTTAAATGATTAATGAGGTTATTTAGCTCATATTAATTATCATTAACATCATTAAATAAACAAATAATGCATTTATTGTTTCCAATATTGGTGATTATTATGTGAGTTGTAATGAATAATTCCAGGTAAATTTAATTTATATGTGGGTCAAGAGAATGACGTAATGTGGTTCAAATATGTGATTAGATTTGAATGATGATATATAATTGAAATATTTTATTTTTATATTACTCACATTATTACTTATTATTTAGAGGTGTGAAATAAACATGGATATTATTATTATTATATATTGCATGAAAAGATGATACACATTATTATCTAAATAAAAATATCTAATGTTGTGGGTAATGACACCATTTAGACATATTTTTTGTTGTATAATTATTTAATCCATAAAATAATTTATATCATGGAATCACCATTTTTAGTTTTTTTTATATCAATATTTTAATGTAATCGTAGAAATATTTACTAAATATAAAAAATGATATTGTGAAAATAACTGCACAATGGATTCTGGTTAGGTAAAATATATCATAGTTATGATGCACATATACTAGTGTTAGGCATCACAATTCATATTTTATATAATAATATTTGAATCATATTCATTCTCCCATGATAGATAACATATATTTGTTGAAAAATCCTTGGGTGATGGTTGAAGGATTTCTAGTAATTAAAATGAAGATATGATAACCAATCATATAATGATATGGTTAAATCACATTATATAATTACTATTAACTCATTTAAAAGTACATAATTTTTTTATAGCTTAATATTTTATAGAAGTTAAGGATTAATAGGACGTCCTTTATGGCCAATACATTATTTTTAAAAAGTAATTTATTATTGTTGTGCTAAAATATAATTCAACGTTTATTGAAAAAATTAAAAATCGAATCTCTATCTCTCTCATTATATTATAAAAAAAATGTAAATAACTATAAAAATTATATTAAAAATATCTTATGTTAGGGAAATCATAAAACAGATGATTTCAGTGTGGCAGGGATAGTTTTTCCTCTATGTTATCTCTATCCATCTCATATATATACAATCTTGGATCGATCTAATTCATAAAATAAAGACATATAATTTTCATTTTTTGTATTTATTTCAATTAAATGGATTAGAAAAGTAAATAATCGATGTGTTTGTTTATTTCCACTACAATTGGAAGATATTTATCCCAACAAAATCTCAATATTGTTTTTCATCCACCAATTTTTAGAAAATTGATTTTTAAATATAAATAATATAGATAAATGGTTTTTAATTATATAATTACTTTTTTATGAAAAACATTCTCTATTTATAAACATTAATGAAACATTTAGATTTTCAATGAATCATATGATTATTTCCATTGATTGTTTAGAAAATTGTCTAATAAAACGTGTTGAAAAAATTGAATTCAAAATCCATATCACTATAAAATATGATTTTTACATTGTAGTTTTAATTATATATTGTTTGTGGTTTTATAGGAATTTTAAGTTAATTGTATAACCAAAATGTATCTTAACAAATTGAAATTTTTTTAAAATAAATATGACTATAGGAGTATTTTCCCTAAATATATTCATCTAATAATCCACAACATTACTCATTTAGAAATGGTTATCATATAAGAATAATATAAGACAAAATTATGGAAAAAACCAGAATTTATTGATATTTAATAATGAAAAAAATTCAAAAGAGTTATTATATATCATCACGTGAACATACACACTATGCATTAATAAGATACCACAGGGCCATAAAAAGGTATACAAACTGATTAACATGATCTGATCTATATTTGAATTGCATATACATGTCTTATTTTTTTATAAAGAGATTAAAATTATAATGAATGGAAACATATAAATTATGTTATATTTATTTATGATATTTTATGAGAAGATATCATGAATTTTCTATTAAAATATTATATGTGTACTTTTATTTTTAATATGAAAAAAATTATTTCTAGTATTTAGTCAAGAAAAAATTTTCTAAAATATGAAATATTTAAATTCATATAATAATTATACATATTATATACAATAAATACTTGGAATAAAAATTATTTATATTTTTGTAAATAAATTATATTTTAAATTAAAAGGATTTTATATTGAATACCTTGTAACATTGTAATAAAATAGTTTTTATATGTTAATAAGTTTTATCTTTTTATATTTATTTTTTTTAATTTAAATAACAATATAATAATTATATTATTATCATTATTTTTTATTAATTAAAAATACAATTACCATTTACATATAATTAAATTTATTATCATTTAATTACATTATTTCCATTCAAGATTTTTATAAATAATAATGATTTTACACTAATATTATGAATAAATTTAATGTATAATTTGATGAATTAAATTGTTTATTATTGTCACAACCTCCTCCCCACAATGTGTACCCCTCTTAGTCCGGAAATGTGAGAAGAGAGATAATGACCCCCGAGTCCCGCCTCCAGTAGGCACCGGGTTGGAAACTAGCACCGAGGGTATAATAAACATACAAATGGGAGGCATTACCCTCTAAGGGAACACATGCAGAAGAGAGAGATAGAATAGACTCCAATCAACTCCAACTCAGAACTGAAATAAAAGAGAAAACCATGTACATATATGAAATATCATGGAGAAGTACTACAACTGAAAGGGGAAACTAAAAGTACCCAAAAGAAAGTAAAACTGTAGTGAACACAAGCCCAAACAACTCCTCCTCCAACCACAAGCTACTAGTAACCAGCTTGATCTCCAACCTGCTCCAAGTGACCTGAAAAAAAGTTTATGTATACATAGGGTGAGTATAACAGTATACTCAGTAGGATCCTCCCCAAGCCTCTCGTGAAAAAGTAATGAAATCATGCTAAAGCCCAATGAACAACAAGTGAAACTAACTCGTCACCTAAACATGTATACTAAGTTCCCAACCTCACCATGGCTACTCTCACCAAGTAACGAATACAAGAATATAACATATAGTAAAGATTATCAAGGGTACCCCGCTACTACTTCCCCACTGGTTTGCCACTTTTCCCCAACGACAAACGTCCTGTGCATCTCTCTCCAAAGGCCTGCCACAGACACCTGTGCTAAGATCCACATTCTGAACCTCGTGCACCACATAGGCTTCCCCGCAGACACCTGGGCGAAGCACCACACCATCCTCACAACCAAAAGAAACCGGTTAAGTTCCGGGAGCCAACACAACCCTCATAACGTGTATCATACATCGGGTATTATACCTCAAGCCATTATATCCCATACACCGAATAGGGATCCTCAAGCCATCACAGCCTATACACGTTACACCTATAGTAGTCCGTAGGATACTATATCCAGAATATATATGTGTGCGAAATAACCACATGCCATTACAGCCCTCTACACACATATATGGGTAAATCTAACCACTATGCCTACCAGCACAAAGATCTACCAAGAGAAGAGAGCGGGGTCAAAGGGGGTAGTCAGCCATACAACCTCCCATCAGAATGTTGGGGAAAAAACCCCCCAGGGCTCAAAATCCCCGGGGTGTCATTTCCCCTTACCGACATGGTGGAGTAGCGTATAGAAACACAAAATGTACAGAATATTTATGTAACTGACATCCACACTATGGGAATTAACTAGTCTTATATACAACTACTGCTAACGTCTCTCAGACTCCAGGCTACTACTTCTAAGACTAGGTATCCTATAAGCACACAAACATTTTAAGAGCTTTATTAGATTACTCCGTTCTCATTTTATTAGTTCCACTGTACATTAATTAATTCTTTAAACACTAATTATGAATGAACAATTCAACATTAAACTGAATTGGCATCACATTCAGTACCAACTTCTCCTTTTATGATTCGCATCACCTTTTAAAATCTAGAATCTCCATCCCTGTGGATTTTCACCATTTAATCAAACATTCTTTACAAATATTACCTTTCCATATTCCCAGGCATTCTAGAAAAGCATCATATGCTTCTAAACACAAAGGAGGCTCAACACGGTGAGTAGATATACTACCCGTCGAGTCTTTGATGCCTATAGAAAGAGAACATACCCATTCTCCCTCGAGAGACTAAACACGGAAAGTACGTGGCATACCTCACGCGTCTTCACCTCCTTCAGAAGAAGGGTAGCATGACCAGCTGCCTTGAGCAGTGGGGAAATGATAAACATATTAACATTCAAAGAAAACCACAAGCATCCAGCAACCACATCCATCCCATAGATATCACTCTATCTAGAAAAACATGAGGAAACTGTTATCACGGTATAAAGAAACAACATGCGATCAACCAATTCTCTTAATCAGTTTCAAGTATTTAATTAGGTCAATTCATTGTGATCCAAAGGAATAAATCATGATAATTATACAATTTCACATATATAATTAGAGAAGCCATGAATCCCCTACCTCGAAGACTTCGTGACGTCCTTTATCCACACAACGGGTCACAATCCTCCTCTTGTGACAACTGAAACCACCAGAGGATGCCACAGTACGACAGTACCAACAAACTCCAAGAAAAACCCATTAGAATCTTGGAAATTACATGGTATAATATTGAAGGGGGAAACAAGAGAAGATGATCCCCAAAGGAACGGCAATAAAACATACCTTATTGGGATGATTGACCGACACAATTCGGTTGCATCCAAAAGAGAGCAGAACCAATCCTAGGAGTAAAGATTGACTGTGCAACTCCTCTGGGAAGGATTGAAAGGTTCTAGCGTCTCTTAGATGAGATAAAATGAAATGAACAAGGGATAATGATATCTCATCCCTTTTTAAGATTTTATGGGGTGACGGTTTATGATACGGTTAATTCTCCATTAAAAACGGATTGCATTAACCCACGCGGTTTGACCAAGTAAAACATTTCAAGCCTTAGGAATAATTAATATATGATTTATGGCCTTTGACACAGCCTTAAGAGCCCTTAAAAAAGGCTGTAAATGTATTTTAAGTCAAAGGAAATGTCAAAAGGGGAAAAACTGTTGGAGTCTGGAAACACTGTTCACCCACCGTTACTGTACATGAAACCGATCTGTGAAACCGATCTGTCAGACCGGTCTGTGAAACTGATCTGTGAAAACGATCTCTGAGACCGATCTGTTAGACCGATCTCTCAGACCGATCGGTGAGACCGATCTGTTACTGTTCATAAAACTATAAACACTATTCACAGAACCAGAAATTTGGCAAAGTGTTGGGGATAAGTCCCCTTGACCTCCCAGAACACCTACAAAACAAAAATTTCACAATGTAAGGGACCGGAGTGGTCTGGTACATTACATCAGATACCTCTCAAAACATTCTCGTCCTCAATAATTAAAAACCAACCCAGAAGAAAAGAGGGGTCCGAACAACCACCCCATAAGATACCTCTCAGGGGAAAACCACCATGAGTTGTTCTAAATCTAGAACAAAACCATGACATCCAAGAGAAAGGGAACAAACAATCCATATCCAAACCATTCAAACATAACATCACATGAAAAGTACGTAATTAAAACATAAAATTTCCAACCACAAAGAAAACATAATTACGTGAAAAGAGTTAAACATTAAACAACTCTGGGTACTGAGCACGTATCTGTGACTCACGCTCCCATGTACTCTCCTCCATGCCACCGTGTCACCACAAGACATGAACTAAGGGGATAGAACGCCCACACAACACCTTCTCCTTGTGGTCTTGGATCTCCACAGGTCGCTCCTTGAAGGTTGAATCTTCATCAATATCGATCTCTCCCAAATCGATAACATGAGATTCATCATGAAGATAACGGCGGAACTGTGATACATGGAAAAAATCATGTATCTGACTCATATGAGGAGGAAGTGCTACTCGATACGCCACAGCTCCAACACGAGCTAACACCTCAAAAGGCCCAACAAACCGGGGAGAAAGCTTACTTCCACGACCAAACCTTTAATGCCCCCGACGGGGAGTCTCCTTAAGAAACACATGATCCCCAACATTAGACTCTAAGGGTATCCTTCTTTGTTCAGCATATGATTTCTGACGATCATGTGATGTCTTCATCCTCTCATGAATCACCTGAACAATCTCTGTTGTATTCTCCAATAGTTCTGGTCCGAGAATCACTGACTCTCTGACCCCAGTCCAGCACAACAGAGAACGGCATGGCCGGCCATACGAGGCTTCAAACAGCGCCATACCAATGGTAGATTGAAAACTATTATTGTAATAGAACTCTACCAAGGGTAATTGCTTCATCTATGAACCTCCAAAATCAAGAACACAAGAGCGCAGCATGTCATCAAGTGTCTGGATAGTTCGCTCTGTCTGACCATCCGTTTGAGGATGAAAAGCAGTGTGATGGCACAGTTGAGAGCCAAAATCATGATGGAGACCTCCCCACACCCTAGAGGTAAAACGAGGATCTCGATCATAAATGATCGTCCTAGGTAAACCATGAAGTCTCACTACCTCCTCTAGATACTTCCGCGATAAAACATCCAATGAGCTCGACTCCTTGATCACTATAAAGTGGACCGACATTGTTAAACGATCCACTTCCACCCATATATCATCATGTCCTCCCGGAGCTCGGGGTAAACCTGTAACAAAGTCCATTGAGATGTCCTCCCACTTCCACTGAGGAATCTCTACTTGCTTGAGAAGACCACCAGGAACACGGTGTTCGACCTTCACCTTCTGGCAGACTAAACATCGAGACACACACTCAGCAACCGTACGCTTCATCCCAGGCCACCAAAACAGACTCCTCAAGGATCAGTACATCTTCGTCACACCAGGATGTACTGCCAAGGGTGAACTATGGAACTCTCGGAGAACCGTCTCGCGCATCGCCAAGGGAACAAAAAGCCTGCCATGATACAACACTCGGTTTTGTTCATCCTCCGACCAACCATCAGTGGCCTCACCACAAACAACTCGATCTCTCCAAACTTACACCTCTAGATCACCCAACTGAGACTCTTCCACCTTCTGCATCCGGGATGACTGCACCGTCATCTGGAAAAGACATCCTCTACCCCCAACTTCTCAAATATCATGATTAAAATATGATAGATCTTCCATCACTCTGCAAGAATCACCAGATTCACAGACACCATCATTACATGATTTTTGGCTCAGTGCATCAGCTACAACTTTCCTTTTTCCATGTGTATACGATATTTCAAAGTCGTATTCCTCCAGGAACTCCATCCACTGACGTTGTCGTATGTTCAAGTCACATTGGGAGAAAACATACCTCAAACTCTTATGATCAGTGAAAACCATAAAGTGCTCACCAATGAGGTAATGTCTCCACAACTTCAGATCAAACATCACGGCTAACAACTCAAGATCATGGGTGGCGTAGTTGCATTAATGGGGACGCAACTGCCGATACCCATAAGAAAAAACTGACCTCTGCTTCATGAGAACACAGCCTAGCCCCAGATGTGAAGCATCACAGAAAACATCAAACAGGACTCCCTCCGCTGAAAGACAAAGGACTGGAGCACATACCAACTTCTCCATTAGATATTCGAAAGTTTCCTGACACAGATCATTCCATATGAACGCTTGATCCTTCTTAGTCAAAGATGTTAGAGGAGTCCCAACTCGGGAGAAATTGGCTACAAACCTCCTATAATAGCATGTGAGACCAAGGAAACTTCGCACCATTGACACGGTCTTGGGGGCTGCCACTGACATCACTGCTTTTATCTTCGAAGGATCTACAGCTACTCCCTGTTGGGACACAACATGACCCAAGAAACAAACTTCTCGAGCCCAAAACTCACACTTGGACAACATACCAAACAACTGATGTTGGCGAAGAACTCCCAAAACGGCACGTAGATGCTCTGCATGCTCCACTTCAGATGTGGAGTACACAAAGATGTCATCGATGAAAACCACAACAAAATTGTCCAGGAATTCACGGAACACAACATTCATCAAACCCATGAAAACAGTTGGAGAATTCATCATGCCGAATGGAATTACAACAAACTCATAATGCCCATGACGACAACTGAAAGCAGTCTTCGGGAAATCCTCATCCTTTACACGCATCTGATGATGTCATGGCTGTAAGTCGATCTTTGTGAACCAACTTGCACCCTTCAGTTGATTGAATAGGTCATCAATCTGTGGAATAGGATATCAGTTCTTTATTGTCACTTTGTTTAATCGAAGATAATCGACACACAACTGTAAACTGCCGTCATCCTTTTTCACAAACAAAACTGGTGCACCCCACAGTGACACACTTGGCCGAACAAAACCACACTTCAATAGACCATCGAGCTGAATACATAGCTCTCATAACTCAGAAGGGGGCATCCTATACATATACATAGAGATAGGAGACGCTCCCGGCTGTAGCTCGATCCCAAACTCGATCTCTCTTCGAGAGGGTAAGGATACAACCTCTTCTGGAAAGACGTCTGGGTACTCCTCTACGACCCTAGGAAACTCCAACTATTGAACCTCTGAAGAACTCAGCATCATCCCAGCCCACATGGTTGATAAGGATGCAACTCGTCTATGACTCATCTGAGGTTCTATCTCACCAAAAAACACCACTTTCTCTCCATCTGCATCAAATAAAATTACCTTATTCATGTAGCAATCCACACTAGCGTGCACGGAATACAACCAATCCATGCCGAGTATGACATCATATGGTTGTATTCGTAAACATAGGAAATCTCCCCAAGAGCGGTGTTTCCCCAACACTAGCTCATAGTCTCTACATACTTCAAACAAGCTGGCTCGACCTCCAACTAGCGTATTCAACGCCAAGGGCACTGGAAGCCTCTCTTCCTCAAGTCCCAAAGCATGGAAAAGGGTTGGTGATATGAAGGAGTGTGTTGCTCCTGAATCAAACAAGGCATACACCAAGGTAGAAAACAAGCAAAGGGTACCTCAAACGACATCTGGATCGCCTGGGGATGGCAACGCTAGAGCATGAAGCTGACCACGACCTCCTCCACGTCCTCTCTGACCCTGATGACGACCACCACCATGGCCGCGCTCTGCTCTCTGATGATGGGGAGCGTCATGGGGTTGTCCTCTGCCTGCTCCATCTTCCCTCGGGTGATCTAAAGCTGGTGCAAACTGCAGCTGCTCCCTCGGCTGGAACTGCCTCAACGGAGGAACCTGGAGTGGAGCGCCGAGTGAACGATGATTGCTCTGAAAAGTCGGGCACTCCCGCTGCTGATGACCACGACTACCACAAGACAAACAATCTCCTGATCCTTTAACATAGGCTTGAGAGTTGCTGCCTCCGGAGAAACGAGATGGAAAGGGCTGGGAACTACCCCCAGGTGAACGGAAACTCTTCTGCCCTGAAAACCGGGATCCCCGGACCACAACTTTGCTTCTTGAAAAATCATGACGATTACCCTCTCCTAACAATCCGGTCCTAGCCAATGTCCTATCAACAAACTCTACCTCTCCTGAACCTCAAGATACGTATTTATCATAAATGGGGTGACCTGGCGCTGGATCTCTGGACGCAAGGCTTCCTCGAAATGCCTCGCCCTGGCCTCCTCATTTAGTAACAGGTCTGGAGCATATCGTAGAAGGTTCCTGAAATGGATTCCAAACTCTCGAACACTGGAGCTCCCCTGTTGAAGGGTAAGAAGCTCATAATGACTGGACGCCTTCACATTTGAAGAAAGAAACTCGACTCTAAACCTATCTCTAAACACCTCCAATGAGATCACTGACTCCTCGCGATCCCCAAGGAACAAGAACCACCACTACCTCACTGCTCCACGTAGCATCGTCACAACCAAGGACACCCAGTGTTCCTTTCAAGCACGAATCGAATGGAACCCTATCTTGACCTCCTCCAACCCGTCTTCTGTGATTGCATCTGAAACGGAGCCCTCATACTTCTGCATACACTGGCACTGAAACTCTCGGAGTGTCTTCCTCCAAGTGTCATTGTCGTCAACCTCTACCTGGCGGCGATCTTCTGGGATAGCCTGCTGGGCATCTTTTGTGCAAACCTGACGAGGACGTTGACCTGGAGCAATACGTGTAAAATAACAATTGTTAGATCTCTTAATCCTAGAATATGGAAGACTTAACATTAATTAATTAATTATTTAGTTTTATTAATTTTTAGGTTACCTATCCCAAGGTCTACCAATTCAAACACAGGCGAAAAGAATAATGATGCATGATCCTTTCCTAGGTCTCTACCCTGAAACCAGTATCACTTTGTTTAGTATACATCGTAAACTTAATGGTATGTGCAACAGATCATAGGGGGCCATAAATGCCTATGTCTCTACCTGTCTCCAGTGTTTACCCCACTTGGAAAACCTGAATGACACAGTTGCCATACCATCCCACGCATCCTCACCTGTGCCTAACTCCAAAATCCACCCTATCCCTCAACCAGACCTCTGATACCACTCTGTCACGACCCCTCCCCTCAATGTGTACCCCTCCTAAGTCGGCAATGTGAGAAGAGAGATAATGACCCCCGAGTCCCGCCTCCAGTAGGCTCTGGGTTGGCGACTAGCACTGAGGGTATAATAAACATACAAAATGGAGGCATTACTAGGGAACACATGAAGAAGAGAGATAGAATAGACTCCAATAAACTCCAACTCAGAACTGAAATATAAGAGAAACCCAAGTACATATATGAAATGTCATGCAGAAGTACTACAACTGAAAGGGGAAACTAAAAGTACCCAAAAGAAAGTAAAACGACAGTGACCACAAGCTCGAAAAGCCCCTCCTCCAATCACAAGCTAGTAGTAAACATCTTGATCTCCAACCTGCTCCAAGTGACCTGAAAAACAGTTTATGTATACATAGGGTGAGTATAACAATATACTCAGTAGGATCCTCCCCAAGACTCTCGTGCAAAAGTAATGAAATCATGCTAAAGCCCAGTGAACAACAACTAAAACTAACTCGTCACCTAAACAGGTATACTATGTTCCCAACCTCACCATGGCTACTCTCACAAATTAACGCATACAAGAATATAGAATATAGTAAAGATTATCAAGGGTACCCCGCTACTACTTCCCCACTGGTTTGCCGCTTTTCCGTAACGATATAAATCTTGTGCATCTCTCTCCAAAGGCTTGCCTGCAGACACCTGGGCTATGCTCCACAATCTGCAACTCATGCACCAAATAGGCTTTCCCGTAGACACCTGAGCGAAGCACCACACCATCCTCACAAACAAAAGAAAACGGGTAAGTTACGGGAGCCACCACAGCCCGCATAACGTGTATCATACATCGGGTATTATACCTCAAGCCATTATAGCACATACACCGAATAGGGATCCTCAAGCCATCACAGCCTCTACACGTTACACCTATAGTAGTCCATATGATACTATATCCATAATATATATGTGTGAAAAATAACCACATGCCATTACAGCCCTCTACAAACATATATGGGTAAAACTAACTAGTGTGCCTACCATCACAAAGATATACCAAGAGAAGAGAGCGGGGTCAAAGGGGGTAGTCATCCATTCAACATCCCATTAGAATGTGGGGGAAAACACCCCCCTAGGGCTCAAAATCCCCGGGGTGTCAGTTTCCCTTACCGTCAGGGTGGAGTAGCGTATAGAAACACAAAAATTACAGAATATATATGTAACTCACATCCACACTATGGGCATTACCTAGTCATAGATACAACTACAGCTAACGTCTCTCAGACTCCAGGCTGCTACTTTTAAGACTAGGTATCCTATGAGCACACAAACATTTGAAGAGCTTTATTATATTACTCCGTTCTAATTTTATCAGTTCCACTGTACATTAATTAATTCTTTAGACATTAATTAAGAATGAAAAATTCCACATTAAACCGAATTGGCATCACATTCAGTACCAACTGCTCCTTTTAAGATTAACATCACCTTTACAATTCTAGTATCTCCATCCCCATGGATTTTCAACATTTAATCAAACATTCATTACAAAAATTACTTTTCAATATTCCCAGGCATTCTAGAAAAGCATCATATGCTTCTAAACACAAAGGAGGATCATCACTGTGAGTTGATATACTACCCGTCATGTCTTTTCCACCTATAAAAGAGCACAGACTCATTCTCCCTCGAGAGGATAAACACGGAAATCACATGGCATACCCCGCGCGTCTTCGCCTCCTTCGGAAGAAGGGTAGCAAGACCAGCTGCCTTGAGCAGTAGGGAAAAGAAAAATAGATTCACATTCAAAGAAAACCACACACATCCAGCAACCACATCCAACTTATTCCATCACCCCTGGTGTCCTCCCCGACACCCACATGCATAAAATGATGCATATCGCCACTCTAGGCGTCATCTACTGCCACAAACACAAGGCCTCCATTCCTCCACATATCACAACAGCTATCCAGGCTCACATCACAGCACAAGCAGCAGGAAAACAAACATCACATCATGGGATCTTGACCCTTTAACAAACAAGAGTGTAACTCAGAACCCTTTTTAGAAATTCTCACACAATCTGTTCTCCAATCCATATTGAATTAGTAGATTTGTTATTCGAAGGTTCCAATTACAGGATACCTAATTAGTAAGCTATCAAAAATAAATAACCATGTTTACTTCCCTAATATGATTATCCTCAAATTAGAACAACTACAACAACGGAAAAAAAATTAGCCAGATTAATTTACATGCCTCTTTATCTTTATCCAATTAATTAACAATTAATTCAGGATTTACATTCATTATCAATCTCTATCATGAACAAAAAACAACTCAACGAAAACATAGATATCACTCTATCTAGGAAAACATGAGGCAACTGTTGTCACGGTATAAAGAAACAACATGTGATCATCCAATTCTCTTAATCAGTTTCAAGTATTTAATAAGGTCAATTCATTATGATCCAATGGACTAAATCATGCAAATTATGCAATTTCACATATATAATTAGAGAAGCCATGAATCCCCTACCTCGTAGAGTTCTTGACATCCTTTATCCACACCAGGGGTCACAATCCTCCTCTCGTGACAACTGCATCCACCAGAGGATTCCATGGTACGACCATACCAACCAACCCCATGAAAAACCCATTATAATCTTGGAAATTACATGGTATAATATGGAAGGGGGAAATAAGAGAAGATGATCCCCAAAGTAATGACGATAAAACATACCTTATTGGGAAGATTGACCGACACAATTCGGTTGCATCCAAAACAGAGTAGAACCATTCCTAGGAGTAAAGATTGACTGTGTAACTCCTACGGGAAGGATTGAAAGGTTCCAGCATCTCTTAGTTGCGAACAAAGGGAAAGAACAAGGGAGAATGATATCTTTTCCCTTTTTATGATTTTATGGGGCAACGGTTTAAGATCCAGTTAATTCTCCATTAAAAACGGATTGCATTAACCCACGCGGTTTGACCATGTAAAACATTCCAAGCCTTTGGAATAATTAATATAAGATTTACGGCCTTTGAAACGGCCTTAAGAGCCCTTAAAAAAGGCTTTAAATGTATTTTACGTCAAAGGAAACGTCAAAAGGGGAAAAATTGTAGGAGTCTGGAAACACTGTTCACCCACCGTTACTGTACATGAAACTGATCTGTGAAACTGATTTGTGAAACCGATCTGTCAGACCGATCAATGAAACCGATCGGTGAGACCGATCGGTGAGACCGATCTGTGAGACCGATCTATATGACCCATCAGTGAGACCGATCTGTCAGACCAATCGGTGAGACCGATCTGTGAGACCGATCTGTCAGACCGATCAGTGAGACCGATCGGTGGGACCGATCTCTGAGACCGATCTGTTACTGTTCATAAAACTGGAAACACTGTTCACAGAATTGGAAATTTGGCAAAGTGTTGGGGATAAGTCCCCTTGACCTCCCGGAACACCTACAACGACAAAATTTCACAAAGTAAGGGAACAGAGAGGTCTGGGACATTACAATTATAAATACATTACCATGTGTATAATTAATATCATACTACATAAGACATAAGATTAAATTATGTTCAACCAGTTGGAAGATTTAATTTTGGCTTTAGAAATCAATATTTTATGGGTTATATTATAATTAATAACTATAAAGTGATTTTACCAAATAAATGTGTGACTCTTATTTTAGTTTCTCAATGTTTTTATGGATTAGTTAAAATTTATGAGTGTGTGGGTTCGATAAATATTAAATAGTAGTTTTTTCATTTGGGATGTTTAATTTTATATGATTATAACACATAATGTTAAATGGTTTTGTGTATGTTATCCAAAGGATAAATTTGGATTTGTGTGAAATATTTGGTTTTTATTAGTTGGTATTAATTGAAATTATGAGTTTAATAAGGTTTTATGCATTAATATCTTTGAAAATATCATCTATGATTAAGATATATTTAATTAATAATCATTATAATCATACACATTGGAAGGGAATACAAGAAATTAGATTATAATACATTAAATAACTGTAAATATAATATCTGTCACATTCATTTTAAAGGCAACACATATCAAGGAATCGATCATCCAAATGGGTTTCCCATGTCATGTCTTGTATCCTATGCCCTTAATTTTGTAAAAAATTAATAATATGGGACACTATAATTGGAATGAGTTCATTTTTGAAACATTATAATTACGATTCACATTTCAAGAAACCCCAAAAATTAATGACACGTGACAAATATAGTTTAGAAAATCCATTTGATGAATTTATCTATGGTTTTGACTTCAAAAATATCTACGAGTCATACATGATATTAATGAAATGATATTATACCTAAATAAAAAAATAATTTGAGAAATTATATTATATGATCAATAATAATCAAAATGTAGATATTAAAATACTAATGAAATTTTTTTAAAATTTCAATTACACTATTTTTCTAGTCAATTCATATTTAATTATCATCATTATTTTATGATTTCTCATGTGATTCAAAATTGGAAAAAATTATAAAAATTTACGATTAGTTTATTTAAACATTAATGTTTAATAAATTTATTATAATAGAAGTCATTATGATATCATATTTTGATACAATAAATGGAATGTATGATTTATGTTCCATTATGATGCATAATTCCCAATTACAACAACCCCCACCTGAGCTACCAACATTTGAAACAAACAATTCTAATATTTTATGATAAATATAGGAAGGATTATCTTTTTTTATTACAATTATTCTGTACATGGAGTCAATGAATAAAAAATATTAAAAATAACGATGCCCTCAAAACTGTAGATAATATATAATGGATCCAACTAGAATAAACTATGGATGAGTGTTATGTGGTTCCAAATTATTTATTTATAGTAATTATAAACAATGTAACATTGTCTCTAATTATCTAATAAATATGATTATATATATATTACATTAAGATTTTCATCTATACACATATCAATATTTGCCAACATTCATTATTGTATATTCTTTATTAAATTTTTTCTAAATATTTATTTTAAAATAAAATATGAATGTGAAAATAAAATTTGTAAAAATCTCTTAACATTTTTAGTTATATGATGAAGTTCAAGATCATATTATACAATGATAATATATATGTTAAAAATTTAAATATAGAATATTAATATTATAGTCTCCAATAATAATCCAAATCCATTGAAACATAAGTGAGTTTACATGATTGAATGGTAATGCTTCCATTCGTAAAAGCCTCGATATTCTAGATGAAATTTTATAAAATAAATGATGTGTATTTAGAATCCCATACGATTGACCATTTATTGTATTTATTTTATATAAATAAAATATTCAAATTTAACGGCTACATGATATGAATTATTAGTAATGATCTATTGTGAATATATATTGGTAGGTAAAAGTTCTGATTAATTGGTGAATTTAATTGGTGGATCAAATTAATATAATGAAATAAATCGTTTCTAAATAAAGGTTATATATATAAATGATTAACACAATGATAATATTGATTCCCATAAACGAACTATATTATGTGGAATTTATGATTTTTATTTTTAATAAATATTTTTAATATATGAAAAAAAAAATTTAAAAAGGGAGATAAATTTTTTTGATTCAAATTGTTTATAAATCACCTATTTCTATTACATGCGAAAAAAATATAATGAAAAAAAATATTATACATGATATAATATCATTCCCATATTATATGATAAAATATTAATTAAATAGGAACTACATAACCCAATGAAAATATTCTAATGAATAAATTCATATTTACTAGATATTTATATAAAAATATTTAATACCATATATGATATTTTTATTGATACGTTAATTAACATTCTATACCTATAAACTAGTTATTTTTTATATTATAAAATATAAATAAAGTCATAGAAAATATTATTTGAAAATTTTAATTTTTAGAGGAATGATTGAAAATATTTTTATATGGAAATTACCAAAGAATATTAAATAACTACAATACATGCCTAATTTATTGTGAATGTGAGATAATATATTTACGGTGTTTAAGATAATTTGGTAAAAAGTATTTAAAATTTAATAGTTTATATTTTAATTTGTTTGAAAATTATCCCAATTATTTATAATTGTTTATTTAGAAATGGCTTTTATGAAAAATAAAAGTGTTTTGAGAATTTAAAAAAGAGGATGACATTAACATCATAGCCATAGATTTTCCTAAAATAATTATATTTGAATACTCTATTTAAAAAAATTATAATAAGGATTATGAATTTGAATCTCTCTATTATTCAATAAAGTTATCTTTATAGATTTCCTCCCATTAATAGTTCTGTGGATGTATATGATAATTTTTTTCATAGTGAACTATGAATAATTACATTGTATTTTGATGAGTGAAAAGCCATAATAATATGAAAAACATTGGGATATACTCATTGTGTGTCATTTAAAATATTATTACATAGATATCTATGTATTTTTTATTTATTCTTAATAGAGTTTATAAATTTATTAAATTTAGTATGTTATATAAAAAGGTAGTCCTACAATTCAATTCTATCATGTAGAATGAATATATAATATGAAATTAAATATCAATAACCACCTCTTGAATGGAATATTAATATAAAACATTTATTTTAATCACGTAAGATTATTATTTTTAATTAAATGTGATTATTTTATTTGTATATGTTTGATATGGTGATACAAAATCCAGTTATAATTGAAAAGGCTGATTTTTGTTATAGATATTGTTCCATCTATACTTCATATGTATTTATAAACTATTTAAAATTAAAATTACGTGATCATGATTTATATTTAATCCATAATAAAAAATATAGATCAGATATCTATCATGAGAACATCAATACATTAATACATTGTAAAATAGATGTTTTATACCAATTTAATCAATTGTAGTTTCATAATGTGGTTGATCACTTCATCTTTTTAGGATCAACCAAGATAGAATGTTTTCTATTACATGAAGAGTATCCATTTCATATAATTGATTATTGATTGATAAATTATATAGTTATTCTTAGATTAGTAATATGAGAGGGTCATATCATTTTAAAAGAGGGGTATGTCTAATAAACCATGTTTCATTATTTTTTGAACAATAATTAATTGTTTAATTAAATATAAGAAGATTTCATTCTATGCATAAAAAAATCAAATTGGATAATGAATATTAAAATTGAATGAAATTTTTTTAATCCCATTAAATCACTATATTTTATTTATCATACACATTTCTATAGGATTGATTTTATATTTAAATTTAAATAATTAATATTATACTTAAAGTCTTATAACATTAAATTATAATTTTTTTATTCAACATTTTCAATGAGATGAAGATTCATTAAATAAATGTTATATTAGATACATAAATAATCAGAAGACCTCTAAATATAATCTAAACATATAAAAAAATATATCATTAATATAAAATTTTAAATTAAATATATTTAAAAATATATATGAATTGATTTGATTTGTATAATTAAGGGGATTGTACTGTAAACTGATCAGAATGGTTTTCCATGTGTGAGGAAAATCATATGTAGAAATTATTCATTTATACTTTTTTTCATTTCAATCCTATGCCCATATCTTATTCCTATTATTATATTTCACTCTAGAAGGGGGTGTATACATATTGATGGATTTATATATAAGTATATTTGTTTCATCCCACACATCTAACCATTCAAAAGAATGATGGATTTAATATAAGTATCACGTCTAACTGTATATCTTATACTTTTTCATTGTAAACATATTTAGATTTTAATTTCCAAAAGAAGTATTATCTAATAAACTATTTTATATATTTATAAAAAATATTCATTTTTTAATATTTAGACTTGAATATTGAAGTAGATATTTTATTGTGCCATTCCCATTGAAAAAATGTTTTTATACATTTCATTTATATGATAATCGGTCTCCTAATAGAACAATAATATTATTTTTCAGTTGATTCTATTATAATATGAACGATTTATTTGTTTTAAATACATAAATATACATTTATTATTTAAAATATGATTAATTAATTGGATTCAAAATTATTTGATATTTGATTGATGATAACATATAAAAATTTGAAACATGCTTAATTCATTGGAGTGATATTTTAACTATATATTTTGAGGCTAAATGTTTTATCATGAAAATAAATTTCAAAATAATTTATTTTGAGGATCCGTAGTAGAAGGAAGGTTTAAATGACATCTTCAAACATGTAAAACCCCTAAATTGTTTTTAGAGGATTTAGTTGATCTCATATCATGGGACATACAGTTGTAATAATGTTGAAAAATATTTTGATATTCCAATTGTATATGGTATTTTTTGTCATTTAGGTAATTACAAAGTTCTATACCATCCATTTGAGCATCAATACGTCCATAATGAGACACAAATAAGAATTTAATTCTAATAATTTTACATGGAATGGGTGTTTTTGGCCATTGGTATAATTTATATATGTCTTTATATACATTTAATTGGAAAATATTTGGATTTTGATTAAAAAATAGTGGATTGAAACTAAATATATCATTATTTATTTTAGTAATAAAATTATGGAGACTAATAATTTGACATATATGATAAAGTAGATTCATTTTTCATATTCTTGGAGGAGGAGAAATAAAAATGTTAAGGAATGGAGAATATAGAGAAATAAAAAACTTATCAATTGGTGAAGGATGTTGTTTCTATACAATTCCTGTATTTATGTGAACTCAATTCAAAAACATATTCATGAATTACTTGATAACCCAATCAATTATTTTTATCATGTCAAGTAAATTAATATTTTTTATTATTTTATAGTTTTTGTAATTATTATTAGAGGTTTTAATTCAAGGATCAAATAAAAGGTGTATTGAAATAAAATATTTGACCCTCCTCCTCTATCATCAGGATTCATTCATAGTATTTTACTAGACCTATTATTTCTTTTGGAATGATATGGCACATATAGGCCAATTGGGACTCTCTGCCATCAATATATCGTATATCTCACCCACACTCTCTTAATATATCTCTATCTATATACCACTCTATCCCTCTCCCCTTGTCCTCGTGTACCCATATCTACCCCTCCCCCTTTCCCCCTAAATCCCTCAAAACCACTCTCTCCCAAAATCTCTATACCCCAAGTATATCCCTCTACCTCTAATGTTTGGATTATGAGCCTTGAACTCCAATGTTTTCCTTCAATGATCAGCTGATACACAACATTGAAAAATGGTGTGGAGATGATTCACCTCACTAGTTATTAGTAGTTATATAGTTGTGGAATGTTCTATGATGATAAAATTATTTAGAAGGTGGGGCAGGTTGGGACCATGAAGGTAGATCCAAAAATTGACTCAGTAGTGTGTGATGGGTGCTGTCAAATGATTCTATAAATATCAAGGATCGGTTATGCATATTTTATTATGGATTAAAATTCACTAGTTCTTATTAAAAACTATTTTATTAGGGTTTCTATGAGTAATATCCAACCACATATATGTTAAATTGGGTGGGATGATCTCAACCCATGGTTTAAATTATTTTACCCTGATGGAAGATGAGTGTTGCAGGGTATGTCTGGAACATAATCCAAATATAACCATAATTCATGTGGATAGAAAACTATGTATCCAAAACTAGTGTATCCTTATAAATATTGAGGTTTCTATCTAATTATATGGACAATACATTATTGATATACAATCCATATTTCTGTATACTTAATGAGGAAATAGACCATATTTTTACCTACCCATCACAACCCTTGGTCCATTCTTCATGATGATAATAAAATACCATTGCCCTATATATTGATGGGTTGAAATGTGATTAATGAAAGAATTTCATCACATTTCACAGCACCATATATCATTCATTGGGATATGGAGCATTGAATAGTACTATTTTTTTTTTATTTTTGACATTTTTTTTAAATAATGTCAAAAATAGATAGTCAAAAACATCATTATGTGGTTTTTTGTGTATATTGTGATGTTATAATCCATTTTATTATAAAAAGGATAATTATAATAAATTTTCATTTATTTTACATTATAATACCTATAGTTTCAATGAATGGGTTTTTGAATATGAAGAGCGTATCCATGTGGTTTGGTATGAAAAAAGCGTGAGCAGGAGATAGGGTGTGGGTCACCTAATCACTATTCCAATTTTATTACACTTCCACTGACTCAGGGATTTAAACTTTTATACTAAGAAGGTGATCAGGAACTCCCTTGATCACTACATTCAATATAAGTAGTGGGTCACCATCAATGTATTTAGAGAGACTTGTGTATTTCAGAAACACATAAAATGTATGTGTTCTATGTTTATAAATTGGTTTTTAATTTTATTTGGAGAATGGGATATTGTCTTGATATTTATTTTATTTAATTATATTAATTTTTTATATTCTAATGAATCCACATTTTCCCAAAATTTTCTTTTGTGGATGTTTCCACATTTAAAACAATTTTGATCATTTTTTCAATGTATACCTTATCATAACATTTCATTACTATCTTAATTATAAGTAAATTCATTAAACGTCTATTCACGTGGGGTTTAGTTGGAGTAAGAGATGAGAATTCTTTTCATAAGACTGAAATTAAAACATTAAATTAGAAAAATATTATATCTTGGAGATTGAAAAATAATGACAAATGTGAATTCACCATTAAGTATATCCATAATCATTTCATATTTTATGATGTATATGTTCTCCATACAATAATAGTGTGGGTACCAAAACATGGCATATGTTGAGGGTCCTCAATAATAATATTATGGATTAACAACCCTCCAAAAGTCATTAATATATATATAGGCAATAATTTCCTATTATTTTTTTGGGAAGGGAACTCCCTTACATTATATAGTATGGGTATTTTATTTCTAGTTTTTACACTGTCTTGAAGGGAATACTACTACCCATTGAGGTGTTGTTCATCAAAAATTTATATTTATTTGATAGATGTTTATTAGAGGATATTGTTTGACTTTATCTTCATCAAACATTGTATTGTGATAAAAGATATTAATTATTGCTATATATTTCTCGGTGTCCTACATATCATGTGAGTAGATGATATATTGATATTTCCATATTCATTTCATTGGATTATTCATGTTTGTATGTCTATATACATTATTTACCCCAATGAAGGATGTTGAGATATTATTTTGTTGGTAATACTTTTTTCTCTACCTTATCTAAGGTGAGTGGAAGGGAATTGATTTTATTCTTTTCAAAGGTAAAATTATAAGTAACATGATTTGATGTTGTGAACCCTATATCAGGATTCTCTATTCAACATTATAATGTTTGATGGATATTTTTTAACATAATTGATAGTTATGATATTATGATTCCAACTTGTATCCAAGATCATTTAATTAGATATAGTATTTTACTATTATTGTATAGGGTTATAACATTTTAAATTAAAAAATAATTTAATTATCATTATCCACACATATTTTAAGGTTATTTGATTATAAATTTTTTTCTTTCGGACATAAATTTCATTCTTAAGTTCTTTTTATTTTAGGGTTCTATATGTTGTACATTTAGAGTCAACCCTATATATTTGTTCTACCATAATGTAATTGTGTTAAATATAGATGATGTATAGTATTTGAATATTCATTGATGATTTTGAATTTGGCGAGTTGTTTCTTAGTGGAATGCATAATCGATGGTTGTTATTAGATCATATGTCATCAACATGAAGGGAATACATATCTCAATTTACAACCATGAATACACATAAGATGTCATAAAATTGTACATTATTTTTTTCTATGGTTTTACTTGTTACATTATTATCTTATTAGTATTAATCAAATCCATTTTACACTATAGTGATAAAATTTTATTTGTTATATATATATGTATTTTTTTACCTATAAGGATATGGACTATAATGATAGTTATTGATTCCTATTGAATGTTACTGCCCTGTTATGTTATATTTGTAGTTTTTGGGTGAGATAAATAGCCAATCAACCATTCTATATGAAGACTCAGTAAAAGATTTTGTATAATGATTTTATTAGAACGACATTATTCTTTGTGGTTAATTTTTTTGTGATATATTTTCTGTGATTTTGGTTTGATGATTTTGGGCTACAGTGTTTCTTTTGATCATGTTAGAATCCACACACAACAATCCATGATCAATTGGATACATTTTTACCGGGGAACTAGATATTTTTTTTAATTCCATGGTACCAAATAGTTTATTATTCGTTTTAAACTTGATAAATGATAGAATGTCATATAATATTTAGAAACATAGTATTTTTATTTTAAAAATATATTATTCTCTTAGTAATATATTTTAATATCAATAATAGTACCCATATAGAAATAATAGGGAATGAAATAAAATGAATGGGGTGATATAAGATTCTTATTAAGAAAATGCATAGAGTTGAATATACTATTTAATAATTATGTATTGATAAGTATTGAAGGAATAAAATATGATTAAATATGTCATATAAATAATATATATAAAATAAATATTTTTCATTGATATAATAAATTTAATCCCCTGCACGTATATAACATTTTTCATAATGATGGAATGCATAATGTTGGGAAACAATAACATAAATTTGCGGCCTTGAGCCAAGAAATAATATATAAATAGGTAAAGATATTGCCAACTAACCAAATATTTTTGTCGCAATAATCCTATTGATTCATTAGGAGAATAAATAATTTCAATCTCCACTTATCACATATAATAATAATTCATTCACTTAAATGAATTAGTAATAAAACATAATAAAATTTCATTAATTACCAATAACTATTTATATAACATGAAATTGCAAAATTTATATCAAAAAATTCATTGAATAAAATTATCATAAGGAATAAATAGAAATATAGGAGATGAATTCATTATTTTATAACCTCATTAATGGATAAGATTCACCAATGGATGTTTATATAGCAGAAAATAATTTTAAAAAACTATTGGAATATTTCTTGATGAAATTACCCTTATAATTTTGAAATCACTTACATAAAATGATAAATTATTCAAAATACTTGGAAAATAAGTTATTTATAAAAATAAATGGATACTAAAAAGGGGATCATAACATAATATAATTTTTTAATGTTAGAAAATAGGTTATTATGTCTATGGATAAAAATAATAATTTCTTCCACACCATTGTTAAAAAACACCTCATTTAAAAGAAAAAATAATACAAAATTATAAACATTAGAAAAATTAAATTAATAAAATATTGGATAATATAAGAAACAATCACAAAAAATAAATTATATTAAATGTGGATATAGTAGAAAATGATTCCAGACAAAAGAAAAACAATGTCACTTTTCCCTACAACATTATTTCATTTTAATATTTTCGTAAAAATAGTAAAATGAAATAAAATATTTATATTTACATAAATATATAGTAGATAATAAAATATATTATTATTTTGATATAAATTTCATATAATTACCCCAATTTAATTATAATCATAAACTATCCATAATAGTTATAATATTGTGAAATAAAAACATACCACTTGGATAACATTCAAACCATTACAAATTAGATGAAGTGATAAGAGTTATAAAATTTAATACCACGAATTAATAAAAATCCATAATATAACATTGAAATGGGTATTATATTTACCCCATAAAAATTAATCGATTCATTAAATCAATCATGTCGCAATGAAACAATGTTTAGATGAATAATCCATTGTACATGGCTGGTATAGTTTATATGTTCATTGAACATCTAATTTAATAAATTTTATTTTATTATAAATATATATGTGAAAAAAATAAATAGTAAAAATATAAAATTTTATTGATTTATAAAATTTTCAAATACATTTATTAATAATTATAATTATAATTGTCATTTATATGTGTTAATAGTTTCATTTTTAATGTCAGTTTTCATTCAGTTGTTTTGTTCCTTGCATAATTCCCATAGTTATTTTATATAATGAATGTTAATTAGGATATGAATATAATATATAATAATTATATACTTATTTATAACTCTCCCAGATAGGTGGAACTAAAAACTAAATCACATCAATTCATTATGGTTGTAGTCCACATGTACACATGAATGACACTTTCATTTTTTAACAAATGTATGTGTAAGAAGGTAGATTATATATTATATTCATGAGACCATATTTATTTCATAATTATCATATATGTAAATGTTTTCAATATTTATATACATCCAAGTAAAATGTTGATAAAATTTAATTTCAACATTATATGGGCATGATAAGTTATACTTATATAGGATAAATGTCTTCAGCTTCCATATAATGGAAAAGTGGAAAATTATTACTTTTACCATAATAATAATAACATATAAATATATTAATTAAACTAGAGAATTTATTTTTATATTGTTACATCTTATTTAATGGAATAATAATAAAAAATAAATTTGAATGATTCTCTAGAAATTAATATTATTTTTCAATAAACATATAATAGATATTTTCTTAATGAACAGTGTAATGGACTTTTATGAACAAATATTGAAATAATTCATATATAAAGATATTTATAACATAGTTTATCTAGGTTTGGTCATATTTGGTGGCTCATAGTTGTTTATATAAAGTAAATGTGGCGTATCCTTTTGTTGTGAAGGATATGAATCAAAATGAATTAATAAAAATATTGCAATATATTAAATTCATTTTCATGTGAATGTAGTGAGATGTGTCCATATTTTAATATAAATTATAGGATATGGTTTATATACCATTAAGAAATTAAATTTGGAGTGGTTAGCATTGGTTTTTAATCAATATCCTTTTTTTAACAACTTTTTTAGATATTTTTAATCTTAACCTCTGTAAAAAGGTATTCAACATAATTATTTTCGTAACATTACATATAAGGTAAATATTAGATAATTAATGGAAAATGGAATGACAATTAGATAATATATAATCCTTTTTTCCTCATTCAATATTGTTATGGTTTAAATTTGATTAACAAAATATTATGTAACATTAAATAATTGTCATGTTACTTAAAAATAATCCACAAAATTTTACAATAATATCATCATTGTAGAAATGGTAATAGAATATAACAAAATTTTACAACAATATTACATTATTAAAAACTATAAATTTATATTTGGCACATAATTTATATGGGATACATTAATTTTAATGATTCTAAAATTATCTACATTAACCTTCCAACAATATAGACAATCACTAAGTTAGTGTAGTATATATGTTTATTATATTTATATAATAAATAAAATTTAATAACAAATGATTAAATTAAAATAATATCAAATATATAAAAATAACTTTTATTATCTACTAACAATATTTTTGGTCCCTATGTGAACATGTATGGGAAATTTAAAATCCAGATAGTTGATTTATAAATTTTTCATTACGCAAAATGTTATAGAGGTTATTAGAAAAGAGAAAAAGATCCCAAATGTCCAAAAGGAATAACCATAGATGAGTGTGTAATATATAGACAAATGAATATTGTTAAATTAAAATTTTATGTAGTTTTTAATTCCCATACTATGATCATTTATCCTTAATTAACAACATGTTCTCTTTTTTGGTTTAAACTATTTACATTAGTTACAATTCATATTGTCTAAAAATGAAATTTTCATCATTAAAATTATTTTAAATCATAATCGAGAAAAAATTATAATGTTTTAATCTATAGAAATAAAATAAATTAAATTTTATAAAATAAATACACAATTAAATGAAACAAAATTTTTTGAAATTTAAAAATATAATTTTAAAAATTTAAAAATAAAAAAATTATTTATTATTAAAAATAGAATTATTTATCATACACCAAAAAATGATCATATAAAACATTATATAAAAATAAAAAATAAAAAATGACTTTAAAATAAATTTATTTAATTAAATTAAATTATAATATTTGAACGATGTTATTTTTTACTACTCATTTTAAATGTCACGACCCATCCTCGGGGCCCGTGTCCTGACTACCCCAAGCCTGCCATCCATAGGCCAGGGGTTGGCGACTAGACCCAAAGGTGAATCCCTGAAAAAAGGGAAGGAAATGCCTTTAAACCTGTATCACTCATTGTCTAAACAGAAGTAGTAGACGAAACAATTACTAATATGAAAAAAAATAAAAGTGTGCAGGAAGAAAGTGGGCCAGTTTACCAAACCAACTGAACATCCAGAACAAGTATAAGTAAAAAGGGAAAAACTTCTCATGGATCATCCACCAAGGAATCCTACCTGAAGGGTAGGTACAAAACTCGAACAACTCCTCCCAAAGGTACGTACCGTATAGTGAAGCTCTGAGTAGCCTCTCGTCTGACTCCCTCAGCTTCGATCACTGCTGACCATCCTCTACACAGAACAGAACAAGGTGCGGGCGAAGCCCGTGCAGGGGTGAGTATAACAATACTCAGTATGGGACCCTGAGACCCCCGATGGTCTACCAGAATCTACTAAGGATATATCACAGTAGTAAGATACAATCACGAATTATCAACCATACCTACTTAGGTATATTACGATTTATATAACTATGTTACAAATCACTATCCAACTCCAACACTCGAGCTCAAGCACAACCCATTCCACAAAGGAAGTAAAGTCATTAATCTCGAAGATAAAAAATTAAATACAAGATTCATCTCACACAGGTATACAATGCCTGAAGAGGGGTAGAGATGATTAGTTGTAGCCCCTGAATCATCTCCTTTGTCGAACCCACGTATGATCCTCGTACAGTATCAGCACTGTCGAACCGACGGAGGCTCCGAGTACAGAAGTCATCGCTGTCGACCCCACGTAGGATCCCGGTGCATAAGCCCTCACTCTCGAACCCATGTTGGACCCCGATGTAGAAGTCATCACTTTCAAACCCACGATGGATCCTGGTATAGTAGTTGGTCCATGTAGGATCATATCATCACAGTATCTGCTAGCCATTGGGTCCTCGCACACAGCACGCTTGAATCCAGGAGGGTCTTCTCCTCGAGCCAAGTGTCGATACCTCAACTACAATGATGTCTTGAGTTGATGTATCCATATGTTATTTCTCATTATAAGGAACCAAATGCAATATACGGTGCGTCTATCAGATGCTCATTCTGTGAGTTGTTGGAATTTCCATTCCAGGGGACCAGTTGGTCTTTAGGTTCAAACCAACTCGAACGTAGCCCAACTACGTCCAAACCTCATTTGTGGTATGCCAAAAGAACCATATTGCTATAAGATTTCTTTATCTGTAGATGGTTCATTGATTAGACACATATAACCCAAAATATGGTTGGAAAGGTGAAAAATGGCCATAGTGGGTCCGGGTCCGGTCTGACCCAGTCCGAGTGACCCGGCCCGACATGGTCCGGACTGGGGTTTGAGGAAATGACCCGAGATGAGGGGGAGGAAAAGCCTGAAGGGGTAGCCTTGCCGAAAGCGGCTCGACTGAAGGCTGCATGGCCCGTGACGACACGGCTGAGGGCGGTTCCGCCCCTGGTGGCCCGGCCGAAGGTGGCCCGACCCAAGGCGGGCCAGCCTAGCTGCGCCTAGGGGTGATCTGTGCGCCCCATGGAACCCAATTGGCTTAGCTGTTCGTGTGATAACCCCAACAGGAGAAATGTGGCGCCGATATAGGTCACAATAGACCCTAAGGGTCCCGCTTCTTTGGTTCTTCCAGTGGCCGGCCTGGTCGGCCGCCCGACTTCTCCCCCACGATGCGACGACACTGTGGTCATACTTCCCTCATCGAAGCGCGATGACATTGTGCATCCTCTGTCGTAGCCCAACCTTTCTGGGGACTCCAACTCCACTGTGCGGGGAAACAACGCCGCGCCCCTCTACCATGACCTGGCATGGTCATGACCCCCTGATGCCTCTGCGTGGCGCGACGACGCCGCACACCTCCGTAGAGGCCTGCCGTGACTGCGGCTCTCCTTCTGTGTGGCATAATGATGTCGTGCCCTCTGGGAGACCCCGCAGCCATACACTGCTGGTTTTCTTTGCGGCCAGCCCGATGTCCTCCGCCATTTCTCCACCGCTGACATCAACATAATGAGGACAACAACAAGGGGGGTCAGACCGTGTTGTTTCAATCCAATCCCTCCTTTTTATTTTGTTTAAAATTGACATATATTATCCGAGGATTGAAGGACGAAGAACAAGAATAAGAATTGCACTCAAATACCCTACCATGTTTCGATGATCGTTAAAACAGTCGTAGGAAAAGGCGACATCAATTCGTTGACGTCGAAAAGGGTCTGAGGACGAAGTGTTGTCAGAGTTATTCACAGTCAGTTCCTTTTCTTTTGGGTTGATCGAAGATCAAAGATGGTGTTCGTCATTCTTCAGTGGAAAGGATGATGTTCTTGTAAGAGCTCCCCAAAGCTCTCCTAAAAATAATCACCAACCAAAATAATGGGATAATCCAACCAATTATTTTTTTGTTGGATAAAGAATTCAAAGGAATTCAAAATATTTTAAAATAATTTTTTAATTGAAGGAATTATTTAATTTTATGGTGAATTGGAAACATTAATGGGAAGTTCAATATCTCCCAAATTTATGGGGAGTTTAAGGGGTTTAATGGGGGTTCAAAAGAGATATAGGTATCGGGTGGGCCCCACCTCAAAACATCCTCCCAAGGGAGGTTAGGCTGTGGTGTGCCCCACCTATAACCTCCACTTGGAGGATTTAACTACCCAACAAATAAAAATAATGTAGCGCCTTTATTTTTATTTAATTTAATTAAAAACCTCATAATCAAAACATCTATTCTCATCAAAATCAACTACTATGGGGGCCTCACTAAGAAATAACTGACGTTGAGAGTTCAACGGTGCTCTCAGATTTCAATTCCATGCCTCATTTGAAATCATATAATATCCTGCTTGTGAGTTTACTGAATGTACCCAATCAAAACATCAAAAATTGATTCTAGGAACACCGGGCCTCAGAATCAGGCGCTGTCAGAAACTGCAGACTCGTAAAATTTCCATGTTTTCTAAAAAATATTCCATTGAATTTCCGATTCTTTAAATTCTCGCAAAATCAAGGCTTTATGTCCCCATAATCTACAAATCACACTAAGGAAACGAAGGGGGGTAATGAGAATGAATCTGAGCCTACCGCTCCCATGTGCTCTCTTGGAGGTTCCCGTGCAGCCAGGGAACACGCAACAGAGGTATCGACCTTCCATTCAGTACCCACTACTGTTGATCCTCAATATCCACTAGAACCTATGTGAATGTCTCCCTGTCATTGATTTCCACCTCCCCATGGTCTATGATGTGGCCGGATCATGAAAACATCTTCTCAACTGAGATACGTGGAAGACGTCGTGCTCATGGTTCAACTGAGTTGGATGATCCAAGCGGTAATCCACCTCACCTACTCTGTTGAATACCTGGAAAGGTCCGATGACTCATGGAGACATCTTTTTTCCTCAGCGAAATCTCGGTATACCGCATCGAGGTGAGACACGTTAAAGGACATGGTCACCATCCTCAAACACTAGTGGTCTCCGTCTCCTCTCATCATATGAATTCTGCCTACTCTGTGCAGTCTTTATCTGCTCATGGATGATCTACACCGTCTATGTCGTATCCTGCACCATCTCTGGACCCTTAAATGCTGACTCCCCTATGTTAGTCCAGCACAACAGTGCTGTTCATGGTCGCCCGTAAAGTGCCTCGAATGGTGCCATCCTGATGGTGGAGTTGTAGCTATTATTATATGTAAACACTTCCTAGGGTAAATCATCCTCCCAGCTACGACCAATGTCGAGGACTCATGCACAGAGCATGTCCTCGAGAGTCTGAATTTTCCCCTCAGTCTGACCATCTGTCTGAGGATGGAAGGCAGTGCTCAAGCAAAGCTACATCTCAAAAGCCTCCTAAAACCCCTTCTATAGAAGGGATGTGAAACAAGCATCTCGATCAAAAACAATCTTCGATGGTAGAACATGAAGTCGTACGATCTACCGTACATAGATGCATCCCAGTCTCTCTACTGAACCCTTCTCTCTAATCGATAGAAAGTGGGCCGACATGGTGAGTCGGTCGACAATCACCCATATAGAGTCGTGTACTTTGGATATACATCGAATCCCTGTCACGAAATCCATGTATATCCTATCCCACTTCTAATCTGGGATCTCTAAGGGCTAAATCAAGCATGCTGGAACCTAGTGATCCGCATTCACTTACTAACAAGTTAGGAAACATGAGAAAAACTCTACTACATCCTTCTTCATACCTGGATACCAGTGCTATCATTGTAGTTCTTGATACATATCTATCACTCCTTTATGTACCACTAAAAGAGATGAATGAAACTCCCACAACACTTCCCCTTGAAGTGAAACTGGTACCATAGTACATCCTCTAAAAATAATGATGTACTCCCTATATTCCGAAAATCCATCAGGTTCCTACCCTGAGGATATTTGAGAACGTCGCATATCACAGTGAACATCCCCATGTTATGCCTCTCTGACTCACTGATGAAGTGGAGGCGTGACTGTAAGAGACTACATAAAGGCTACTCTATCCAGATCAACAAAGGACATCTACAACGCGGCCAGATGATATGTTTCCTCTCCAAGTAGTTGAATGCACGATCTCTTTCTGAGAGAATATTCTACAACGTTCAACTTCCTAGGAGTATAGAATATCTCAAATTTCATAGTCATAGAGGAACACAAGTTGTCTTCACTGTCTCATGTTCAGTTCCTTCTGTGAGAAGAAGTAACTACGATTCTGGTAGACAGAGTAGACTATAAAATGCTCATCCATTAGATAGTGCAGACACATCTTCTAGGAGAAGACCACTACTTCTAACTCCAGGTCATGGGTAGTGTAGTTCTTCTCGTGTTGTCTCAGCTACCGAGAAACATATGTGATCATTGTGAGCTCCTATATCAGGACACATCGAAGTCCATTCCCTGATGCATCGCAGTAAACAACATACCCTACACCCTCATCTGGAAGCCTCAAGATGGGGGAACTAGTCAACCTCTACCTCAGTTCCTGAAATCTTTGTTGGCATCTCTCTGACCACACGAAGGGTTTCCCCTTTTTTGTCAATGTAGAAAGAAGTGCTACAACTCATTAGAATTATGGCACAAATATTTGATTGTACCCATCCAGTCATAGAAAACAATGTACCTCCATCACACTCTTGGGTGGCTACCAAGAAAGAACTGCCAGAATATTTGATAGATCCATTGCAACTCCAACCTCCGAGATGACATGTTCTAGTATGAGAACCTCTCAATTCCAAAACTGGCACTTCGAGAGCTTACCATAAATCTATTTCTCTCGTATTGTGTCCAGTACTACCTCAAAATGGTAGGCATGCACCTTCTTAGTAGTCAAGTAGATCAGTATGACATTGATGAAGATTATGACAAAGTGATCGATGTAAGGCTGGAAGATCATGTTCATGAGAATCATGAACACTACTAGAGCATGGGTTACACCGAAGGGCATAACAATGAATTCATAGTTACCATACCGACACCTAAATGATGCCTTCTGCACATCCTCATATCAAACTCTGAGGTGGTGATAGCCCGACCTATGGTCGATCATCGAGAACCATCGTGCTCCCTTTATCTAATAAAAGAGGTCGTCAATCATCGAGATTGGGTAGTTGTTTTTCAATGTCACCTGGTTCAGGCATCGGTAATCAACACAGAGTTTCATGCTCCCATTCGCCTTCTTGGAAAAAAAATTTTTGGATGTACAGGGTGAAACAATGGGTTGGATAAATCATTTCCCATGCAAGTCCTCCAGATGTAACCGCAACTCACGAAGTTTAGCGGGAGCCATATGAAATATTGGTGTACATATCAGTTTCTTCATGGGGTACAAGTCAATGTAGAAGTCCACCTATTTGTGAGTAAGTAGTCCTAGAAAATTGTTAGGGAAAACATCTGCGTACTGATCCACCAAAATAGGAAAACTCTGACTCCGCACATCAACTGCTCTGAGAATGACGCCAGCCAACTGTTGTGTGATCGGTTACCCCCTCCTCTGTGTAAGATCATCTTGTGCTGCAAAGTCACCCTTCTTGCTGGTGAAGGTAATTCTCATCCCATCCTTGTGGACACACCACACTTTCCGCCTAATACAATAAATATGACCATGACCTATGGATGACATGTCTATACCCAAGATGACATCGTAAGGACTCGACACCGCTACGAGGAGATCTCAGCTGAATCTCTCACCTCCTAGAGTAAGGTTACACTATCGACAACAATGAGTATTCATCGAGTCTGGTCACATTGTAGTCCCTAGTCTTAAGGATCGAGCCAATGGCTCAATCGGAATCTCCGAGCTCTGAATGAGGGAAGCGACAACAAAATAATGACTCACTCATGTGTTATAATTACTAAAACAAGGGTGGAGTAGACACATATAGTACCTCAAATCATCTCAGGTGCTCCGTGGTCATAGGCCTCGACTACCAGGAGTATACCTCGCCCCAATCTGCCATCTCCCAGTGGTTGGGTGGACCTCTTGGTTGTGGTGGGAGGGGGGGCCTTGAAACTTCGTCCCCCACCAGCTGCTCGACCAACTCCTCTTCCACGTCTGCCTTCTCCCGGAGTACCACCACGGTCAAACGTCTACCTCTTCTTGGGAGGTCCCGCTACTATATACTTCTCATATTTATGGTAGGTCGAGCAGTCATGAGCCATGTGTCCCTGCACGCCGCTTGCATAGCGCTAGATGTTCCTCATATTGCTGGCTTTGTCTCGGGTTACCCGCAAAACCGAACCTGTATCATGGGGTTTCCAACCTGATGAATGATCCTCTTAGAACTCTGCGACAGCTGTCTACTGCTGGAAGTAGAAGACTCTACTACGTGTCTCCCTGTGGTGGGTCTCGATGCTGGTGACTGCTTAGGAAGAAAGAAGTCAACTAAAAGGGCTCCCTCTAGCACCACCGCCTGCGTCTGGATGCTAAGGGAGATCATCGAAGCCCTGATATCATTGCTAAGTCCCTTCTCGATGGTCTGAGCCCAGATGTACGGGTCTCGTACCATTTTTGTGGAGAAGCATTGAAGGTTGGCGAACCATGCGGAGTACTGAGCTACTTTCATGCTACCCTGCTGCAGATGAAGTAACTCCTGAATCCACACCGCACAAAGGGTGGCTGAAACAAACTCTGACTGGAAGAGACACTCAAAGTCTACCCAGAATAGTGATGCCTCATCAAGAACATGGAGCATCAGGCTCCACCATCTTCCGGATATTCCATGTAGGAGACATGCGGCAAGGATCTCCATGTGTTCAGCTGGTATCCATACAAATATGATATCTCTCACAACAGTCGCCAGCCAATCCTCAGCTACCTATGGGTCCATCTCTCCCCTGAACTTGGGTGGCCTTTGGTGTTCGAACTCATGCAACGCACTCAGATGGCATGCACTCTCTACTACTAGAGCTAGTGGAATCGGTGGCCCAGTGGGTAGTGGTACCGCTAGTACCTATGCTCTGATGGGGCCCTGCACAAAGGCCTCGTCCTCGGTGGGCTACCATCTCATACAAAACTCGGAACCCTAGCTGGTTGCCTACGTGGGGCAATCCTGAAAAGAAACAGGTGTTCCATGGTCAAAACAATATACCTGGTGAGCTAATATAATGTAATCACGATGAAATATTTTCAATGGAAACACACACGCAATCAGTGTTTTCGTGCACTGCGTCGGATGTCAGAAGTAAGAGTCCTAGTTTAGGGATAAATCAGCTGCCTCACCAACACTTATTTCCATAAACTGATAACCACACTCAAAACACATAACACTATTTCCATTTAAATGAATTAGAGACCATGTTCTGTGGTAGAACTGACTCCTCTGATACCAATTTCCATGACCCGTCCTCAGGGCCCATGTCGTGACTACCAAAAACCCGCCTTCCATAGGCCAGGGGCTGGCGACTATCACCAAAGACGAATGCCCGAAAAAAAGGGAAGGAATATCCTTTAAACCTATAACACATACAGTCTTAACAAAAGTAGATGAATCAATAAGTAATAATATAAAAAAATAAACGTGTGCTGGAAGTAAGTGGGCCAGTATACAAACCCAACTGAACAACAAGAATAGGTACAAGTAAAAAGGGAAAAACGGCTCATGGATCATCCGCCATGGAATCCAACCTGAAGGTTAGGAATAGAATTCAAACCACTCCCCCTTGAGGTATGTCTCATCTAGACCAGCTTTGAGTTTTCTCTCGTCCATCTCCCTCATCCTAGATCACTGCTGACCATCGTTTGCACAGAACACAACAAGGTGCAAGAGAAGCCCGTGCATGGGTGAGTATAACAATACTCAGTAGGGGGCCCCGAGATCCCCGAAGGTCTCCTAGAATCCACTAAGGATAAATCACAGTAGTAATATTAAATCAAGAAGTATCGACCATCCCTACTTATGTAAATACCCATACATAAACCTATGTTACCAACCAAAGTCTGGCTCCAACACTCGAGCTCAAGCACAACACATTCCACAAAGGAACTAAAGTCATCCATATCGATGTTAATTTCTGAAAGACAAGACTCAGCTCACATAGGTATACATCTAATGAAGAGGGGTATAGATGATTATTTGTATCCACTATGTCATATCCTCTATCGAACCCATGTAAGATCCTGGAACAGTATCAGCATTGTCAAACCCACGGAGGATCTTGGTACAGATGTCATCGCTGTCGAACCCACGAAGGATCTCGGTGGAGAAGTCATCGCTATCAAACTCATGTAAGATCCCGGTGCATAATTCATCGTTGTCGAAACCATAGAGGATCCAGGTATAGTATTAGGTCCATGTAGGATCCTATCTTCACAGTCGCAGCTAGACATAGGGTCCTCAAACACAGAATTCTCGATTCTGGGAGAGTCTGTTCCTTGAGCCGAGTGTCGATATAGAAACTAATTTGAAGTCTCAAGTTGATGTATCCCGAAGTTATGTCTCATCATATGTAACCCAACACGACAGACATCATGTCAATCAGACACATAGTCTATGATTTATTGGCATTTTTGTTCCAGGGGCGCGATTAGTTTTTAGGTTCAAAACAACCCGACCATAGCCCAACTATGTCCAAACCTCATGTGGGTATGAAAAAAGAACTATATCGCTCTAAGACTTCCGTCGTCATCGAAGGTTCGTCGATTGTACACCAGTAACCCAAAATATGGAAGAAAAGGTGAAAACCGGGCCTAGTGGGTCCAGGTCTGGTATAACCTAATCGGAGTGACCCAGCCCGACCCGGTCCAGACTGGAGTCCATGGAAAAGGCCCGGCCCAAGGGCGGCCCGGTCCACGGTGGCCAGTCCATGACCGGCCCAGCCAAGCCGCACCTAGGGAGAGGTGCGTGCCCCCTGGCGCCCGAATGGCTTAGCCGTTTGTGTAGTAACCCCAACCGGCGCCTGGTGGCACCGGTACAGGTCATGAGAGAACCCTAAGGGTCCCGCTCCTCCGGTTCCTCTAGCAGTAGTCCCGAATGGCAGCCCGGCTTCACAGTCGCGGTGCGACGGTGCCGCGGTGCGGCTACCCTCCGCGCGACATGAATGCACCACGCTGCCTCCACCACGGCCAGGCCTGGCCATGACCTCCCACTCCACCATGCAGTATGCCGGCATGAACCTCCCTTTGTCGTAGAACGACATGACCGCGACCCCATGCTTCCTCTACATGGATCGATGGCTCCGCACACCTCTGTCACGGACCACCATGGCCATGGCTCCCCTTCCGCGTGGCACGACGGTGTCACGCCCTCATGTAAACCCGGTGGCCTTGAGCCACCAGTTTTCTTTGCGGTCATCCCAATGTTGGCCACTATTTCTCCGCCTCTGCCATCAACAAAATGAGAACAACAATAAGGGGTGAGGGTCGGACCGTGTTCATGCTGTCTGATCCCTCCTCGTTTAGTTTTTTACAATCTTCAAATATAATCTGAGGTTTGAACGACGAAGAACAAGAATAATGATTCCACTCAAACCCCTAACATTTGTTCGATTGTCGTTGATGTTGTTTTGGGAAAATGTGGTGTCGTTTCATTGTCGTCAGAAAGTGCCTGAGGAAGAAGTGTCATCAGCATTCTTCACCGGCGACTCTTTCTCTTTTGGCTTGATCGAAGATCAAAGATGGTGTTCATCATTCTTTGGTGGAAAGGATGAAGTTCTTCAAGAGTTCCCCAAAGCCCCACCAAAAAGAATAACCAACCAAAATAATCAGTTAATCCAACCCATTATTTTATTGTTGGAAAAATAATTCCAAGGAATTCAAAATATTTAAAAAAATTAATTTAATTGAAGGAATTATTTAAATTTAGGGTGAATTGGCACCATTACGGGGATGTTTAGGTGCTCTCCCATTTATGTGGAGTTCAATGGGATTAAAGGGGGGTTAGAAGAGATAAAGGGCTCTGGGGGGCCCCACCTAAAAACATCCTGCCAAGGGAGGTTAGGGTGTGGTGTGACCCACCTCTAACCTCCACTTGGAGGTTTTAACCACCCAACAAATAAAAATAATGTAACACATTTATTTTTGTTTAATTTAATTAAAACTCCAATAAACTGAAATCCATTCTCATCAAAATGCAAATGGAGTGAGGCTCTTACTAAGTAATCACTGATGCTGCGAGTTAAATAGTGCCCTCAGATTTCAATTCCGAGAACAGTTTCAAAAGATATAAAATCTCTCTCATACGTTTTCTGAATGTACCCAAACAAAACTTTATAAATTGATTCCTTGCACACCGATCCTCGGAATCAGGAGCGGTCAGAAACTGCAGACGCATAAAATTTCCATGTATTTAAAAAAAATTCCATGTAATTTCCAGGTCTTTATTATAAAATTATTCATTATAGAAAATTCGAAATAATTTACCATACGTATCTTTTTTATGATGATTTGTAAAAATTTTATTATTTAATAAGGTAAATTTTATAAATTTAGAATATATAAATAATAATTTCCACAGACATAATAATGAAAAACCATTTTTGGATAAAATTCATTTTATAAGTATAAAAATACAACACAAAAAATGATGATTTATTTCCACATAGTTAATCATTATATTTTTATTGTGAAAACCCATTATAAATTAGTTAATAATTCATTTACTCTTATTCATAACAACCTAGTCAATTTATGTCTATAATAGTCACGCAAAAATAAATATATTTTTAATATATATAATAATTATATTAAATTTATTTTTTTCATGTTACACCAGATATAAAATATAGTAATTTGGGAAGATAAATTTTCAAGATGTAACATTATACCTCATTAAATTAATTTTCTACTTGGAATTTTATCTTGTAAATATATGGTTAAATATTTTTTTAATATGAATTGTTAAAAAACCACATCGTTCTAAGTGTTTAAAAACATTATTTACAACTATTAAGTGGGAATCTTAAAGGATACCAAAAATAATAATTTTGTTCCTAAATAAGGAGATCAATGGAAGGATGTTTAAATATAAACGTTGCAGTGAATAATAACATCACAGGACTAAGAGATATTGATACATAACAGGGTCATGAGAATGATAATGACCGCAATACCATACATCAATTAGTGGTTAAAATCCATAAATTAATCAAAAATGAGGGTAAAATAATTACATGATATTTTTAAAATACATTTCATGAAGAGGAGGTATTATTTTATTATCAGGATAAAAAAATAAAATATTATACAAACACAATTTTAACGGGAATAATTCATGAATGGGAAAGCTATTATTTTTAAATTTTTGTGATAGAATCCCTATTGTGTCTATTAAATATCAACACATGTGATACTTGTGATTCCTCAACACCTTGGGTGTTTTATTTGAGTTATAATTGAGAACCTAGAAATAAACATGAGCCTTTTTGGACACTTTGGTGTTGTGAAAACCTATATATGTTCATTTCATGTGTCTTTTGAGTATTGGATCATAGTTAAATGAAAGAAAATTGAGTTCCAATTTCATTATGTGATTATAATATATGGAATATTATGTTTATGTTCTCTATGACACTCTTTAGTACTATAACCCATGAGGTGGGATAGTGTTCTTCATTTCCTATCTATCTTCCTTATGCAAACATCCCATATAAAGAGCCACAATGAGTTGTTTCTTTGTATTTTCCTTTTGGTATTAGTGTATAATACTTGATATTTTTATACTCAAATATCCATTGTCCTTGTGATGTCACATGTTATGGTTTTGTAGATAACACAAATGATTATAGATTTCCATGGTAGATGTGAAAATGGGTTTTCAAATTTAATTCTTTTATATGTAGATTCATCGAGTTTTTATATTGTTCATAGGGATTTTTTGTTGTAGTAGTGACCAATATGGTTGTGGTTTGAATCTTTTGTACATGTATAGCTGTGAAACATAATAGGGATATGTATTTATGAGGAATGACATATGTTTGGTTGGATTTTTATGATAAATTGTAGTATTTCTTGTATTTTCTATCTTATGTATGTTATATAAAAATTTTAGTTGATAGTTTATATATATATACTGTTGTTGTTTTACATATTTTTTATTTTAGATATAAATATTTGTTTTATGTTTTTATACGATAATGACACCAATATTATTAGATATGTATACTCTATGTTATTTTTCATCCATTAGCTTATTATATGTGGACATGGAGTAGGTAAATTGACTTATCACATTCCCAGGAAGAACCCCATTATGTTAAGATATTTTAGAGTGGTATTACAATGGTTATATCCTAGAGATGTCATATAGACTTTCTAGTCATGGGAGGTGGGTTTTTATGTTAGGGACTGGATTTTAAGGTGATCTGGTGTTTGGATATCACAAAAGAGATTTTATTATAAGTGTGGAAACCAACATATCATTTATTAATGTCATTGAGGACAATCTATGTTGACCAATATATATTATACATCATTTCATGGTATAAATTAGACTGTTATGTCTATAATATACAAGTCAATTTTAGTATTCCATGTTCTATTTATGTCAACTCATCCATATATAATCAAATTATTGAGTATTAACTATATCATATAAAGGGTGATACTAGATAATATCTAACATGTATATGGAGGAATTATCATATAAATCTAATTCCTATATTTATGAAAAATTATAAAAGATAGTGATCGATGAGGGATTGTTTTTATAGGCTCATCTTAGTGATGAAAATTCCACATTATCTGAGGAAGACTAACACACCCTCATGTTCTTAGGTACAATATTTATTAAAGATATGTTAATATATAGTTTTGATCTATATGAGACTTATAATATATAATAAATGATATGTGTTCTTCATGGTTGTGGCCACAAGATTTTGTAAAGAAATTATTATCTTTATAAAATAATTATTTTGGTTAGATCATTAATATTATGATACTATTTGGTTTAGGAATTTTAAAAAAAATATTGAATCTTATTTGGTGAAACCATTTTAGAATTTTTCGAATTTATGTTATGGTGTAAATTTTCTTGATCTCATATGGGATTTCACTACCATTCCAATAGTATTGTATTAGTCTATAATGGATATTTATTATAGGATGGTATTCCCATCATAGTCTAGCATGATTATATTTGGGAATGCATTGAGGACCTCATAACCTATTCGGTATTCCCAAAATATTTTCATTTATGGAATACTTTTAGTTAAGCTCCTTCACTATATACTCTAGAGGAGTCATCATGTTGTGGATTTAATTTCGATTAAAAAATGTCAAGATTGGTGCTCACGTATTGAACGATGGTATAGTTTTACCATTATTATTGGAGAAGGTCAGACAGTAAATAAATTTCATGAAAATGAGTTAAGTTGGTGGAAATCAATGAGTGTGTTCATTGATCGGGAAATACACTCCCTTGTTATAGATCACTATGATTTCCAAGATTTTTTATTTTAAGAGATGTTGGCCTGAGATTAGTTGGGGTTTGATGATGCATCCTTCCACTCCGATAAAAAATTCCTTTGGTTAGTTACTATCTAGTAATGATCTCTTATAATCAAAATTATAGGTTAATGTGTGTGTGGTATTACTATGATTTAGAGTCATGTGCAATTTAGGGTATACTTAATTTTTTTCTTAATTGATCCTTATACTCTTTGATGTTAGAACTAGTTTATCTTCTATAATTGTATGTCCAATAGATGGATAATAAAGTGGAACTCCCTAGATAAAACCTGGTTAATAAGAGGGCTTCCATAAATTGTTTACATAATTCAGTCTCCAAATTAGTTAATGTTAGTATTTACATTTTAAATTAATTTTAATTTTTATATTCTCTTAATGGAATACGAGGGGATGAGATAACCATATTTTTCATGGATTGGTTATCCATTATAGATATTTAGGTGACTTGGTTTCGGTGGATGTGGTAGAACCTTCCATTAGTTGTTAGGGAATCCCCCTTCCAATGGTGAGGTTGGTAGGGAAAACCTTCTTGTAGTTTAAATTGAAAACATAGATAGTGGATTGTTTTTCTGGGAGTTATTGTTGTGTTTTGGATAATTAAAAATCCAAGTGTATTTTGAAATGAGAAATTTAATATTATGGGTAATCTGTTGTTGAAATTTGATTGAAAAATAATATTAATTATATTTCTATCTAAACGGGATTTTTAATGTTTTAAAATAGTATGATGAGAAATTTATTATGAAATTTCAATGTGTATACCTAAATTTCTATTATATCAATTCTTAGAGGATCCAATTAGGTTCTTGAGGGAGTTTCTCTATCTATTTTGGGTGGATAAAAGTGGTGTAGTATTTTCTCATGATGTGGGATATGATGTCTTTTGGTAATGTAAGACTCCAATACATTAAAGCTATTGAATTCTTAGAGACCATAGTAACACAATAGTTGCATGGTGATTTATGACTCTAGAATAAGATTCTACGTCCAGGTATCAGATGATTCATTCGATCATATTGTTTAGGTGTTGTTGTGTGTTGATGGATTGGGTTAAGTTTATCACCTTCTATTTATTAAGGTATCCTCAAAAAAATTCATTACATAATATATTTTCCTAGTTGAAATGTTTTCCTAGTGATCTTATCTGACCAGATGTTCTCGAGTTGTAGACCAAAAGGTTTTTTCTTGAATAAGGTGAGAACAACATGAACATTATAATGTGGATAGTAGTTTATCCAAGATATTTTGGATGATTTACATGAGTGGAATTATGAAAAGACATCTCTCTAGTAATCCACAATTCATGAAGTGCCATTTATATGGTATTTGTTTTGGTGTACCCAAATCATAATGTACCATATTATGAAATAAAATGAGAGGTTTTTTCAAGAGGTCAAATATTATGTTCACTTGGTTAGGTTCTTTAATGGGGTCATGGTCAAATAGAGAAGGGTCATCATAATTGTTTATAATAGCAAGATAATATTATAGACCAATTTTCCATCTGTTGGGAATTTGTGTGCTTTTGTGTAGTTGGTTGAAATTGGGGTTGAGTTTGGTGTTCACATATATTAATTTCAATGACATATGATGTCCACTCAAATAGTTTTTCATCGATAGTTTGTTTGAATTTTATAGATATCCTGATGCTTGTGGAAATTTCAAGTAGATACTTGTGTTATGGTTTTAAAAGTGGGATCATGTTTCTTTTTATCATCTAGTTTATATAAAATTATATAATTTACATATGTAATACTAATGGTAGTATGTCTAAGATAGTATTTGTAAAGACGATGGGCCTTGAAATTTTATCAATGTTAGTTTTGGATATATGGTATGAAAAAACATATCATTTAAAAACATTAATTCTTTATTTATTATATAAAACACATAATAATATCATATTTTTTTGATAGGGATGGGGTTTGGGGGTAATTAGATATAGGACTTAATAACATGAAACAAAGATATAATGGCATTATTTAAAAAATCAAAATCATTTCCTTAAAATCCATTGATCTATTAATACTTCACTAGATATCCATGGGGTGTATATAATAAATGGGTGCACTATAAAGCGCAATAATGAAATAATTAATGAATAAAAAGATTAATATTAATATATTCGAGTCAAGAGGTAAATTAAGGTGGCATAAAAGTCGATATAATTATAAATATTAATATCAAATAATCTTATAAGATGACAATTTCAAGGTAACATTGGAGTATTGAAACAACATAAAACATGACATAATAAGCATATGTCAAGACTAACTATTAAGACATCATATCATAATGTTTTTAAAATAACAAATCACGCTCTATATATATTCTATCTATGGATATAAAAACATTACCAAATTCAGTGGAGGGTATTTAATTATGGGGGCTCCTATCAAATTAATATCATGTATATACAACTGTGTACCACATACTTCATATAACATAAGAATGCCTTTCATTATTTTTAATCCCATTATTATGGTTTGTGGGTTAAATTCAGGGATGTAACCATTCAATTACATATAGGTACATCTATGTGAATACGATTGATTGGAAATAGGGATGGTTATTCCCTGCACAAATTTTTGGTTTAGAAAATTAAAGAACACATTTGGTTACATAACTAATGTACATAATAATACATTGAAGTGTTTAATGAGAGTAAATATTGGAATATCATACCTTATATATCATGAGGATTGTAAAATAGATGTGTAAAAACGTATTCTAGAACATTCAATTGGAAATTAAAATTTCATAAAACAAATAATAGGATTGAATACATAGGAGAAGGACAAAATCCCTAATCTTAAGAGTGTTCTTCAAAAATCATGTCAGGATCTACATAAGATCATGGGAACACATTATGATGGATTTTGAGATGGATATGGGGAATAATGTTTTGATAAATGGGTTTTTTATTATATAGGAGTTGATGGATGGGTGGGTAGATGTGGAGTTTATTAATTACATTTTTTCCACATCCATTTTCATGAATTTATTGTGCATTTAATTCAAAAAAATTAATTTTATAATTTTCTTGTAGAGGCCTAGGCCATTTGTTACAATTTTTTTTAAATATTCTATTAAAATGTTTATTTTTTAAAAATTATTTAGTTTTTCATTATTTTAATTTTTTTTAAATATTTTATTTAAATATTAAATTTCAGTTTTTTTAAGATATTATTAATTAAATATATTTTAATTACCCTATAAATTTATAAATAATTATAATTTTATTTTATTTTTAAAATTATTATTGATTTATTTTATTGTTTTACCAAGGTATTATATTTATATTTAAATTTGGGATGAAAATATATAGAAAATTTTTATATCCCAAAAATTATGAAAAATTTTCAACAACTCATTTTCTATATTTTTTTTATTGTTATCCATGTTACTAAATCTAGTGTGGCACCCACATTTTAATTTTTTTTGTACATGATTATCAAGTACCCAATTTCTCGTTACTACTAAAGAGGATATACTATGCTTTGGAGCTAGAATTTTTTTCTAAAATAAGATTTGAATTATATTTGTCATGAAATGTTTATTGAATAAGGAAATCGAGCTGACCCTAAATCTATTGAAGACAAAAATCAGAGGGTCTGAAAAAATTAATCTTTTCATTAGTTATTCACAACAGATTCACCTGCACTCAAGAATGTTGAAATCAATAGAAACACCTAGAATTCAACCACGATATGGAGAAGTTTGATGATGAATATATGAATTTATAACAAGCTTGATGTTTTGTGTCTGCAGATGGGTTATTTATCTAACTTAGAGACTGAATGGATGAAGATTTTCTATGTTCACAGGTCAATTCTATGAAAATAGAAATTAAATACATTTAAACATATAAAAGATAATGATACATTGTATCCAATATTTGAAAATTTGTGATGTGAGAATACATACATGTGATCAAGTGAAGATCTTGTTGAAGTAGAAGAATATGAAATATGTTTGTTGATGAAGAATTGTCCATGTTTAGGAGTCTTCGACAAATGTAATATGGTTATATATATAAAAAACCAAAAAAAATATCAATATTATAATTTTATAATACATTTAATTTTTTCCAAGATTAATTTATATAAAACAACATGATATAATTATACTACACGGAACACTATGTAATCTTACATTACAGGCAAGACCATGTTTTACCGTTAATATAATTAAATTATTTTCCATCTCTTACCACATAAATTAAGAGCTGTGAATAGGAATAAATAACTTATATATATATATATAATATATGTAATCAATTTTTTACATTCATCCAAAAAAATTATATACAAATGATAAGAAAAATTAATTTTTATAAATAAAAAGATATATTTTTGTACATGCAGTTTTACTGCAATTTAATGATGACCATATTATAATAGTTAATTTTAAACATTTTATAAATATTATTTATCAAAATAGAATTTTTTTTTTCAAAATTTTCTTACGGTTATTTTTTGATGTTTTTCTAATAAGTTTCATTTTCTGATGAATATTTAAATGTACTGAATTTTTATTTCAAATTGCATTTTTTTTAAATAATTATTAAATTTATATTATTTTAAGTTGGTTTTAATGTCACAATAGATAAAATATACATCTATTAATCCAATTTTTTTTGGAATCAATTTTATAGTGAATTTAAATATGAAAATATAAACAAATTTTGAACATTTATCAATATAATAACCACCATTCCCACCATGTCAGTGGTAGTATTTATAAATTTTATTTTAAATTTTCAATTAATTGAATTTTATGAATGTTATTTACATAGTTAAAATAAGTATTATATTTATATTCCAATAATATAATCTATGTTTTTTTACCAAATTTCTAACTGAAGATAAAAGAATTAATTGCAATGATTAAGGTAAAAATTAGTTTAGATAGCTGTTGAACATTAATCCTAACAGAAAAAATTACCTATACCCATATACAAAATACATTATATTCCCATAATTAGTCTATATCCCCTATTATTTCTAATTTTATGAGTTTTTGGGATACTATTACATTTATTTTTCTAATATAATAAGTTAAGTAAGGAAAAAAGACAGAAAAAGAGAACCATCATTACCTTTAATAATTATAAATCCTTGAGATATGGATAAAATATCATATTTTTTGTTATTAATATCCTTTTGAAAGATAAATGATTAATTTTCATCATAATAAATTTTCACTAATTATTATGTATTTATTAGTCACTTACATTTCTTATGAAATGCCAATGTTGTGATAATTTAGGTAATAATTAAATTAAATAAATGATTCCAAAAATGTTAAAAGTTAGTAAAATTGAAAGAACTATTATGTTCCCTTATTTTTATTATATGAATATGTAATGTTACATATATTTTAAAATAATATATTTTAATTAAATGATCTTCTACATATATTTAAATTTAAATTATATAAGTAATGACAAACCCAACATTAATGTTATTTTATAATAAATGATATTTTATTAAATGATTTAAAAATAAAAAAAATTATAGTATTCTATAAAGTGATTTTGAATTTTATAATACATATTAATTATTGTCTATTAATGGTCTAATTTATCTGTTATAAATAACATATTGACCCTTAAATAGTAAAAACATTGGTAGCACGACTAGGTTTAAAGTAGTTTTTGTTGTGTTACGTATGATTTTGTAGAATTAATTTCACAAATATATGGTATATTTATCATATAAAATATGAATACTATTTAATAATTTTTTTATATATTTTCAAATAATTAAAACATTAATTTATTCGTAAAGGATGAATTAAATATTTAGAAAACTAGTTATTGAAATGCAAAACCAAAAATGAAAAAAAGAAACATAATGAATAATGAATAAAATAACAAAAATTCATTTATATTTTTGTGGTGTGAGTTTCGATAGACCATAATTCCCATTTAATATATTAATTTTTTGGATGAATAATTAGAAAGATATACCATTAAATAATGTTTACCATTTGGTATTTACAAGAATATCACTCCCCCACCAGTATAAAAATGAATCCACTCCCCCTACATGTTCACATCACTAAATCGATATTGGATCCTCCAAAATCTGCCCAAATAATCTCAAAACATTCCTACCTACATATTGGTAGGCTCACATTGGTCATAAATCCATCGAAGTATTTTATTTTGTATAATCCAACAGGAGTTTCCCGTAGAATAGGTAATGTTATTCAATGATGTCTTTTGATTTATTACATTCTAAACCACTTAATTGAATCTTATATATTTCTCATATAATAATATAAGTATCCTCAATATACATGGATATTTTTATCTTACGTTTATGACCTATAATTTCACACACTTCCATCAAATGGGATATCTAATCATTATTTTTTTATGGAGGACTACCCCCTAGTGAATCGTTGCATTTATTATTCCATTACCACCACTCATGATTTTGAATAATGATGTATTTATAGTTATTATAATATATATATCTATATTATATTTCAAATATTCTAATACTTCTATAATTTTTATATATCACATTCCTTTATAATTACTATTTTGTTGGAATAAGATAACTTTATTTCTATACGTGAGAACTACTGCCTCTTTGAAATGATTTGATTCGTTCACAATATACATGGAATGTATAAGGGATGTTTTTAATAAAAAATGTAATATAAATGATATAATTATTATTATTTAAATATAATATAAATATATATTATTTAATTTTCATTCATTTACTATGATATGAAAATTAAAACAACGTTCCTGCGTACGTATGACTTACTATCTCAATGAACAGTGCATTTCATTTATATCTCCAATTTTTATTAATCATCATAAATACATATACAATGAATATATATGGTAATTAAATTACATTTAAAATTTTTAGATAATGAAATCATGATCTAATAAACAAGAACTACAAATAACAATCTATAACATACTTGGGAAAAGGAAAGTTAATACATTAAATTGTGAAAATGGTGAATGATTACTAAATAAAAATTTATTATATATTATAATAACATTATATATGATATAACAAAATTTTTATATAGTTCTATAATAAGCACATAGCATGAATAAAACAATTTTATATGAGGTTAAAGGGCATTCGACCAAAATAAATATTATGGTAAGGGATTTCTTATCAGTTTTTATATACATGAGATACATTTAATATCCACCAAAAAATTCTTTTGTGTGGTACATCTACTAAAACATTTCTTATATTATGTCCCTAATTCGTAAATATTCATGTTATTTAATATTTCACATTGAATTCTATCATTTAAGGGTTTTAAATTTGAATATTAACAACTAGTAAAACTTATCTTCCAATCTCTCTTTCTTTTGTGATTACTAACATTATCCCAAAATGATAACATTATCATAATAATTATTCATTGAAATTTATAATTCATTGTTATATCCTTATTATTTAATGATTTACATTATAATTTCATAAAATTTATAAGATTTTTACATATGATCTTTGCATTGAATGTTATTTATTTACTATGGAAATATTGATAAATGTATATCCTTTACTCAATATGGATATTTAATAACACACTTTTTTTAAGAATATAAATTTATTATTCACTATATGAATATTTATTTGAACATGAATTCCATGGGTTGGAGACCAGTTAATGAAATTTCCTCGATGTGTTAATATTCTCATGGGAAAAATTCAGATGGGTGAACCCTTCATGTTTGTAACCAGTATGTTTTAAACAATCTTGTGAAATGTCTTGATTTTAGAGTTATAGTAGGCTAAATATATTTTTCCCCATTATGTTTTAAATAATAATATTAAATGTATTTTTGTTAAAGGATAAATTTTCCTTAGAAACAAGATGTCCAAAATTTAATCATTTCCTTCATTTCACATATTATTATCTAGAGGAGATTCACTATAAAAGAATATATGGTTGAATTTATTTCTCAGTATATTTATTACATGTTATTTGGGTTCATTTTTACCATTCCATATTTATTATTCTCATTCATTGATTATCACTTCCACTTTACATAACCCTTATTAATATATTAATCACACACTTATTTGTTTTCATTTATTCATGTTACGATGAAGAGGTCTTTTAAAGGGTTTCAACGATGTAGTTTATTATCCTTCGTTATGTATAATGTTTTGTTTTTTTACCATTATAAAATGGATATCATATATGATTATAATTTCCAATACTGATAAATTGATCGGTATATCAGGATTTGATCCCTTGTAATCAATCCATTATATGAAATTATTTCAAAAACCATAGGAATCCGATGTCGCGGTGTTATAGTTGGTATCAAAGGGAGTTTAGTAGAATAATTGAAAACTATATTAATGAAAAAAAAATTACAGAACATAATTCTATTATATAATTAGAGGATGTATATAGAATATAATCTCAAAGAAACCATTTTTATTATTATGAGATTACTAATGCAAAAAATTTTCAATTTATGTTACGTATTTCACTAGTTTATAACTTATAAATTTATATATCTAATCTAGATTGTGTATTAAATTGGAAATGGAACCTATCATAATCAATTTGAACCTAAAAATTCACAATATCCAATGAGTAAGAATTGTACTTTCTTTTATGGTATTTTTCCAATGATTCAAAGGGAACCATTCAACTAAACATTATCATCATATGAGGACATGGTGAAATTTTCTAAAGTGAAATACATTTTTTTATCTAAGTATAATGTCATTAATGTGAATAATGATAATAAGATTCCAATTGGGGAAATGATAGATAAAGGGAAGAAATGAAATAATTATTTTCCAACATGTTATAATTTTGTAACTAACCACCATTTGGAATTCTTGAAATGATTAGTATTTTATTATAATTGAGGAGAAAAGGGTCACCAGGAAAAGTAATACAAGGGGAATCAATAAAATACGGATATACATTGATTCATCTATAGTGAAATAGTGTACTACAAAAGAAAATTCCCCAAGTATCAATAGAATATGAATCAAAATAAGTAATTGTATCATACACATGCTTTTGATATTACCATTAATGTAGAAGAATGATTAATGGGTTTATTTTTGGATTCAAGAATTATTTAATTTGAGAATTTTATCAATTATATACTACTTATGAGAATTATGGAATATATGAATATTTTATTACAGTAAATTTTCATTAAGTATTTTATTTATTATGTTGAATGGTATTAATAACTAAGAAAAATAATTCAGTGAATGTTGGACATCTTGGGAAACATATGGTTGTGGGTATGACATCCCTTAATACTTTCCTAATACTGATATTATGTTGTTGTAATAAATATATGGTTGATATGGATAATGTAAATTGGATAGTACCAACTACCTTGGAACTCGTTAAGGGTTTTTTAAATAGTTGGTTATTTCATTATTAATAGAGTTTAGAACAATTTTTTATTTAAGGAAAATTTATAATAATAATTGTTTGAATTTAGTAATAAAGAATCTTTATGTTTTCAATATGGTTTTTGGGTTATTCATGTTATTACCATGTTTTAATAAAATACATGATGAATTTATTAACATGTTTGTAAGATACACTATTTGTTGTTTGATACGTTCATTTTAGAAATTTAGTTACCTTACTTATAAAGTGTTGTATCATAATATTTTGGGAAATTTAACCACTAAAGAAATTTTTTAAGATGATCATTAAACAAGTTTTTAGATAATAATGTATTACTTCAACATATGATGAAACATGTGCTAAAAAATAATGTAAAAATAGTTCAAGGAACTACCAAAGGATATTATTGTTCATAGGAAATATAAATTTATCATGTTATTATATTTATATACCTTTATAGCGAGTGAAATAATTATTAAAATCTTGGAAAATTATCTAAAAAAATTATTCTATTATGTTCATATCTGATGAATAAAATATACCTTTATATCATTACATATTTATGGTTTTGAGGATCTTAAAATTCCATTTATTACTTATTTTCTTGTGATTAATGACTTTATTTATTTATTCCTTTTTTCCACGTCTATATTTTTATTCCCCACCAATTTCCTCTTACTCGGGATCCTATTTACGTAACCTTCATACATCACTATCTTACAAACTATGATGATAATTTTATGAATTATTTGAAAATTTGGGATTTCAACAATATTATTTTCAAATATGAAACCCTCGATTACTGAGATCAAGGTTGAATTGTGGGGATGAAATTTATTTTAGGTGAGAAGAATATAGCAGCCCAAGAATTTCAAATATTTACATTTTTAGTAAATTTAATTTTTTTTCTACAATTTTTTATATGATAAATCATGTTATGTTATGCTACACACAACACTAAGTTGTATTACGTTATATGTAAGACCACGTTCTACCATTAATATTATAAATTTAACTACTATATCATTGCCATTAAATTAATGGTTATAAATAGTGTTAACTAACTTATAAAAATATATATTATAAATGTCACGACCCGTCCTCGGGGCCCGTGCCGTGACTACCCCAAGCCCGCCTTCCATATGCTAGGGGCTGGAAACTAGAACCAAGGCGTAAATACCGATAAAAAGGGAAGGCATTGCCTTTGTAAAATAACCAAACACCACAGAACAAGAAAGAAGTAGAAGTAAACACTATGTAAAAACTAGGTACAACAGTAAGTGCGGAAAACTAAGTGGGCCAGAATACAAACCCAAACTGAAAGTAAAGTACAAATGGAAAGGGAAAACAACAACTAAAAAGTAAAGTCGCAGCCTCGAGCCGTCCACTGGAAATCCCACCTGAAGGGTCGGTACAGATAGCATCCATAGCCTCACGGGTCCAACCATCCGCTCCGAGTACGTACCACGCAGTGGTCCACCTCCAGGTACTGTCCTTCTCCAAAAGCCACAACCACGATCATCACTGTCCGTCGTCTGCAACAAACACAACGTAGTGCGGGCATATCCCGTGCAGGGGTGAGTATAAACTACTCAGTAGGGACCCCGAGACCCCCAATGGTCTCCCAAAATCTATAAGGATAATCCACAAAGGAATGATGCAATCACGAAGTAACATCCGACACTGCTTAGATATATGGCCATACATATACCTAAGTCATCAATTCCAGTTTGCTCCAACCTCTGAGCCCAAGTACAACCCAGTCCACACAGGAAAGAAAAACGTAATCCACATAGAATATCACAACACAATCCACAATGGAAAGAAAAACAGGATTCAGCTCACACTGGTATACTTTTTCGTATGACGATAGAGATGATCAGATATAGCCACTGATTCATCTAAGTCATCGGACCCACAAATGATCGATAGGTACTAACCCCCGCAATGAACCACAAAGGATCTGACCCACACAGGATCGATAGGTAACTAACCCCCGCAATGACCCACAAAGGATCTGACCCACACAGGATCGATAGGTAACTAACCCCCGCAATGACCCACACAGGATCGGACCCACACAAGATCTGTAGGTGCTGGCCCACACAGGACTGCTGAGCGCTGACCCACACAGGATCGAACCCATACAGGATCAGTAGCACTGATCGACGTAGGATCTCTGAGTGCTATAGTTGTCGTCGTCGAATCCACTGAGGATCTCTGCACAGTCGTCGTCGTCGTCGTCGTCGTAGTTGCAGCCAGCTCTAGGGTTCCCGCACACAACAAGCTTGTTTGGGAGGGTCCACTCCACGAGCTGAGGGATGATACATCAACTGACACATAGTCCGTATTTGATGTATCCAAAAGATCCGTACCGCAAACAGGAACTGAACGTCACAGACGGCGCGTCAATCGGACGCCCAGTCTGAAGTTATTTGATTTTTCGTACCAAGGGTCCAGTTGGTTTTTAAGTCAAAACCAACCCGTCCGTACTCGAACTGCATCCAATCCTCGAGCGGAGTAAGACAAAAGGTCCGTCTCATTTAAAGGAATCCACAAAAGTCGACGGTACGTCAATCGGACGTCCGAAACTCATGTTATGAGCATTTCCGGTCCGAGGGCCCGGTTGGATTCGTGTACGAACCAAACCGGCTGAATGAAAAGTACTTTGAATCCTTATGTGTAATATATCAAAACGACCGCCTCGGTCCAAAGATCGCATCACCACTAACAGTGCGTCAATTGGAGGTTTACAGCCCATGATATGGGAAAAAGACCGAAATGGGTCCGAAAACATGGTGTTTGGGCCCGGACCGACCCGGCCCAACCCCCCTAGGTCAGCCCGAACTGGGTCGACCCGACCCGGGTCCAGGTCCGACCCGGATGTGCGTGACACGGCCCGGCCGGCACGGCTCGGACCGGCCTGGGCGCGACCCGGCGGGCGCGGGCCGGGTCGCTGCGGGGCGGCGAGGCCGTTACGGCCGTGCGAAGTGGGGGGCGCGCTGCCCCCGAATGGAGAGACAGCGGCCCCGCATGGGGCCGCCCTTGCCAGTGGACGCGGCCGGTTTCTGCGTCCCACTCCCTTCGGTCCCGCGCGGTCGTGGGACCGCGGAAACTCCTCCTGGCGGCGCACCGGGCGCCATCGCCACCTACAGTCGGCGCCACCGTGCCGGTGAGGCGCACTAGCGGGCTACTCCGCGGACCACCAGACGAGTTCCGTTGGTCGAAATTGCATGAAATATTCGTCAATGGACCTCCTGAGGCTCGCCCTTCATTGAGAGGACCTCGCATCGCCTGTGCGGCCTGCTTTATCGTCGCCCGCCAATCCGCTCACGATGAATGAAGAGACGGTGGGTTCGGACTTGTTCGTTGGTCCGCAGCCACCATGTTAACGGTTTTAAAAAGTCTTCCGAAAAATATTTTAAACATTTTCCGTGGGTATAAAATCACAAGATTTAAAATGCACCATTTGAAATCATGACGAGGATATAATTCACGAAGAATATAAAAGAACCGCAACCCCCAACCTCAATCGGTTGTTGATCGAAAATTTTATCTTGGGAAGGAACGTCGCGGAAGAAACGTCGTTGTCATCGTTGTACACAGTGTTATACAGTAAATCTCCGAGTGTTTGGCATTTCTCGTTGGAGATCGGTGCGTTCCTCACAGTCTTCGCATTCTTCGCGTTCTTCGCATTCTTCGTCGAAGAAGAATGCTTTCATCCAAATCCTCTCCACAAAACAACTTCCAACAGAAATAAAATAAGAGTAATCTTATTTTATTGATGCACAATCCAACCTTTGAAATTCAAATCGGAAATGAAACGAACAATTAATTCAATGAATTAATTGTATCGATTTAACCGCTCAAATTAACGAGGCCTTCTTTAACCAAAATAAACGCACGGTTGACTTTAATTAAAAAGGGGGTGTGGGTGCGTTACTTAGAGGGAAGGAAAAAGTGGGGATCATTTGGGCCCCACCTCACAGATATCCTACCAAGTGGGTGGGATATTGTGGGTTCTATCTTATCTGCCTAACTTAGGTTAACACACATTAAGAAGAATAAAATTAAATGTCGCACCACTTTTATTTTATTCTTTAACATAACCCCAAAAATTAAAAACCACACCCTAGCAAACGCAACTACGGAATAGGTGTTTCTAAGCAATTAATAGCGCTTCGATTTCAAAGGAGCCCTCAGAATTCTATTCCGAGCACCAGTTCAAAGGTTAGAAAAACTCGCTCGTTCGTTCACTGAACATACCCGAGCTAAACATCAGAAATTGATTCCCGGCACACCGGGCCTCGAAATCAGGTGCCATAAGAAACTGCATTCTTGTAAAATTCCAATGAAAATTAAGAAAACAATTACCTTTAAATTTACGGGTCTTTACATCACTCCCACCTCAGGTATTTACGTCCACATAAATACACATCATAAACTTGGGAAAAAAATGTCGGTACTGAGCATGCATCTGAGCCTCCCGCTCCCAAGTGCTCTCCTGGAGGTTCCCGTGCTGCCATCTGATGCACACTGGAGGAATTGACCATCCACGTAGGACCCGCTCATATCTATCATCGATCTCCATCGGGACCTCCGAAAAAGTCGCCCCATCAACAATGTCTAGCTCCCCATGGTCAATGATATGTGTCGGGTCGTGCACGTATCTCCTCAGTTGAGATATGTGGAAGACGTTGTGCACCCGGTGCAACTGAGGTGGTAGATCCAGGCGATAAGACACCTTGCCAATCCTGTTGAGGACCTGGAATGGTCCGATGAAGCGTGGAGACAACTTGCCACCTCGTCCAAATCCTCGTAATCCACGTCGAGGTGAGACCCGCAAGAAGATGTGGTCTCCATCCTCAAACACCAGTGGCCTCCGCCTCCTGTCAGAATAAGACTTCTACTGGCTCTCAGCTGTCCTCATCCACTCCTGGATGACCTGGACCTTCTCCTTCGTGGCCTGGACCATATCCGGTCCCACAAGTGCCGACTCCCCAGGGTCTGTCCAGCACAGAGGAGATCTACATGGTCGGCCGTACAAAGCCTCGTATGGTGCCATCCTGATGCTGGAGTGGTATCTTTTATTGTACGTGAAGTCCACCAAGGGTAGGTGGTCCTCCCAGTTGTGACCAAAGCCGAGGACACATATGTGGAGCCTGTGCTCGAGAGTTTGAATGGTCCTCTCCGTCTGACCATCCGTCTGAGGGTGAAAGGTGGTGATCAGACATAGCTGCTTCCCGAATGCCTCCTACAACCCCTTCTAATGCTAGGAAGTAATGTGATCATGTCGATCGGAGATGATAGATGATGGCACAACGTGAAGCCATACAATCTCCTGGACGTAGAGACGTCCCAGGCTCTCTACTGAGCCCTGCTCACTGATGGGTAAGAAGTGGTCCGACTTGGTCAGTCGGTCGACAATCACCCAAATGGAGTCGTGACCTATGGAAGTACGTGGAAGTCTAGTCACGAAGTTGATAGATATTCCATCCCACTTCCACTCTGGGACCTCCAAGGGATGTACTAAGCCTGCTGGTACCTGGTTCTCTTCCTTCACCTGCTGTCAGGTGAGACATTGAGAAATTAACTCTGCCACAACCTTCTTCATGCCCAGCCACCAGTGCTATCGTCTTAGATCCTAGTACATCTTCGCCACTCCAGGAAGTACCGCCAAAGGAGAATTGTGAAACTCTATTAGAACTTCCTCTCGTAAAGAAACTGGTACCAAGTTATGTCCTCTGAAAAGGACATCGTGCTATCCCCCATGGAGAATACATCAGGTGCCTATCCTGAGGATATATGTGCACACTGCGTCTCATAGTCGGCGTCCCCACGCTGTGCCTCCCCTACCCGCTGTAGTAGTGGAGGAGTGACTGTGAGTGACTGAAGGATGGCTTCTCCATCTCTATCCATGAAGGATATCTGCAAAGCGGCTTGTTGCTCTGTCGCCTCCTCATGTAGCTGAATGCCCATCCTCCTGCTGATAGCATCAGCTACTACGTTCCCCTTCCCAAGAGTATAGACTATCTCAAAGTCATAGTCCTGGATGAACTCGAGCCATCGCTGTTATCTCAGGTTCATGTCCTTCTGAGAGAAGATGTACATTAGACTATGATGGTCAGAAAAGACTCTAAAGCGCTCGCCCATCAGATAGTGTCGCCATGTCTTCAGAGCGAAGAACACTGCTGCTAACTCCAGGTCATGGGTAGTGTAGTTTGGCTCATGCAGCCTCAACTGACGTGATACACATGCGATCACTACCCGCCCCTACATCAGGAAACAACTGAGTCTGGTCTATAATGCATCGCAGTAGACTACATACCCTACTCCCTCCTCCGGAAACCTCAAGATAGGTGTGTTGGTCAATCTCTGTCTCATCTTCTGGAAGCTCTGCTGACATCTATCTGACCACACAAAGGGTATCCAATTCTTCGTCAAAGCTGAGAGGGGTGCCTCAACTCTGGAGAAGTCTGGCACAAATCTACGATAGTATCCAGCTAGTCCCAAGAAACTCTGCACCTCTGTCACGCTCCTGGGTGGCTCCTAAGCTAGCACTGCTTTGATCTTTGTGGGATCCACCGCAAATCCCGCCTCAGAAATGACGTGTCCCAAGAAGTGGACCTCACGTATCCAGAACTGACACTTCGAGAGCTTACCATAAAGATGGTGATCTTAGAGTGTGTCCAGTACATCTCGCAAGTGGTAGGCGTGCTCCTCCTTGTGGTCGAGTATATCAAAATGTCGTCGATGAAGACTACGCAAATTGATCGAGGTATGGTTGAAAGATCTTGTTCATGAGGCCCATGAACACCGCTGGAGCATTGGATACGCCGAATGGCATAACCAAGAACTTATTGTGGCCATACAAGCATCTGAAGGACGTCTTCTACATGGCCTCATCCTGAACTCTGAGCTGATGATAGCCTGACCTGAGTTCTATCTTTGAGAACAACCATGCTCCCTTGAGCTGGTCAAAGTGGGCGTCCATCCTCGGTAGCGAGTACTTGTTCCTCACTGTCTCCTAGTTCAGGCGACGATTGTCGACACATAGTCGGAAGCTCCCTCCTGCCTTCTTGGCGAACAATATCGGGGAAGCCCAGGGTGAAACACTGGGTCGGATGAATCCCTTGCCCTGTAAGTCTTTCAACTGTACTCGTAGCTCTCGAAGCTCAGCGGGGGCCATCCGATACGCTGGATTCGATATCAGGGTTGTACTGGGGTATAGGTTAATATAAAATTCTACCTCTCTACGAGGAGGTAGTCCTGGAACGTCGTCGGGGAAAATTTCCACATACTGATCCACCACTGCAGGAAAACTAGGACTCTGCACATTATCTGATCCTAGGATGAGGCTCGCCAACTGATGAGTGATGGGCTGTCCTATCCTTTACAAGAGTCCATCCTGTACTACAAAGGCTCCATTCTCGCCGGTGAAGGTGAACCTACTCATGTCGGTGCATACACATCACACCTTGCGCCTAATACATTCAAACTGAGCATAGACTGTAGATAACCAATCCATTCCCAAGATGACATCGTAAGGCCTCGACGTCGCTACAAGAAGATCTCAGCCGAAACTATCACCTCCTATAGTAAGGTCACACTACCGTCACCAGTGCGTAATCATCGAGTCTACTCCCGTAGGAGTCTCTAGCCATAAGGATCGAGCCAACAGCAATGTCGGAATCTCAGAGCTCCGAGCAAGGGCAACAACTATGAATGAATGACTCGCTCATGTGTCTATAAAAACTACAACAAGGGTGGAATAGACACAGATAGTACCTAGAATCATCTCGGGCACACCGTGGCCATAGGCCTCCGCTGCCTGGAGCTGTGCCTGTCTCTGCCCGCCAGCTCCTTGTGGTCGGGGTGGACATCCTGGTTGTGGTGGTGGTTGAGCCTCAAAGCGTCACCCACCACCTGCTGCTCGGACAGCTCCTCTGCCTCGTCTGCCTACTCCCTGAGGACAGCCATGGTCGACCCTCTGCCTCTGCCTGGGTGGTCCCTCAACCGTTTGCTGCTCCTCAGCACGGCGGGTCGGGCAGTTACGGGTCAGGTGGCCCTGCCAGCTGCATGCGTAGCACTGTCTGCCTCTCGAAAGACTGGCTCCACGCTGTCTTCCCCGCACGGTTGAGTCAGTGTCCTAAGGTCGTCTTCTTGAGGGACTAGTCTTCCTGGACCCATGATTCATCCGTTGACTGCCTTCTGCCGAAGACTCTGCTACATGTCGCCCTGCGGAGGGTCTCGCCACTGATGTAGACTTAGCAAGAATGCTCTCGATTAGAAGGGCTCGCTCCAGTACCCATGCCTGTGTCAGAATGCTGAGGGAGATCAGCGATTCCCTGATCTCGTGACTCAATCCCTGCTCAAAGGTCAGAGACTCGAAGAATGGGTCTCATACCATGTCTGTCGAGTAGCGCGAGAGATCGGTAAATCTCGCCGACTACTAGGTGACTATCAAGCTGCCATGTCGTAGCTGTAGAAGCTCCTAGATGTGCATCGCACGGAGGGTGGCTGGGACGAACTCCGAGCGGAAGAGGCTCTCAAAGTCCGACCATAGAAGAGATGCATCATCGTACACCTGGAGCATCAATCTCCACCATCTGCCTGCTGCCGCGTGCAGGAGGCTCGCTGGGAGGATCACCGCGAGGTATGTTGGTGTCCTCAATAACCTAAAAAACCCGTACAACTGCCTCGAGTCAGTCCTCGGCTGTCTGGTGGTCCGTCTCCCCGTGGAAACCGGGTGGTTGCTGGCGCTGAAACTCGTGCAGTGCACTAAGGCGATGTGCATCGTAAGAAGCTGGGGCTGGTAGCAACGGTGGATCGGCGGGTAGTGGTACCTACGTTGCCTCTGCTGTCAAAGGGCCCTGTACCGAGGCCTCGTCGCTTGGTGGGCTGTCATCACACACGACACTCGGAACCCTAGCTGGCTACCGTCGTGGCGCCATCCTGAAAGGAAACATGTGCGCCACGGTCAAATATTATACCTGGTGAGTTGTCACAAAGTAATCACAAAAAAAATATGAAACAAACATGCAATCAATGTTTTCGTGCATTAAATAAGAAATCAGAAGTCAGGGTCCTGGTGTATGGATACGTCGGCCACTACACCAACAATGGACTCCCGGGACTGATAACCACTCCCAATACGCTTGACGCTATTTCTTGTCATAGAAAAAAAGGATTAGAGTCCAAAGTTCTGCGGTAGAACCGAACTCCTCTGTTACCAATTTGTCACGGCCAGTCCTCGGGGCCCGTGCCGTGACTACCCCAAGCCCGCCTTCCATAGGCCAGGGGATGACAACTAGCACTAAGGCGTAAATCCCAATAAAATTGGAAGGCATTTCCTTTGTAAAATAAACAAACACCACAGAGAAAGAAAGCAGTAGAACTAAACACTAAGTAAAAACTAGGTACAACAGTATGTGCGGAAAAGTAAGTGGGCCAGAATACAAACCCAAAATGAATGTAAAGTAAAACTGGAAAGGGAAAACAACAACTAAAAAGTAAATCTGTAGCCTCAAGCCATTCACTGGAAATCCCACCTGATTGGTGGGTACAGATAGCCTCCACAGCTCCTCGGGCCCACCCGTCCACTCTGAGTACGTCCCGCCCAGTGGTCCACCTCCAGCTACTGTCCTGCTCCGCAAGCCTCATCCACGATCACTGTTGTCCATCGTCTACAACTAACACAACGTAGTGCGGGCATAGCCCGTGCAGGGGTGAGTATAAGCTACTCATTAGGGACACCATGACCCCTGAAAGACTTCCAGAATCCACAAGGATAATCCACAAAGGAAATATGCAATCACGAAATAACATCTGACACTACTTAGGTATATACCCATACATATACCTAAGTCATAAATTCCAGTTCGCTCCAACATCTGAGCCCAATTAAAACCTATTTCACATAGGAAAGAAAAATTTAATCCACACAGGATAGCACAACACAATCCACAAAGGAAAGAAAAACAGGATTCAGCTCACACTGGTATACCTCTTCGTATGACGATAGAGATGATCAGATATAGCCACTGATTCATATAAGTCATCAGACCCACAAAGGATCGATAGGTACTAACCCCCGCAATGACCCAAAATTGATCTGACCCACACATGATCGATAGGTAACTAACCCCCACAATGAACCACAAAGGATCTGACCCGCACAGGATTGATGGGTAACTGACCCCCGCAATAACCCACACAGGATCGGACCCACACAGGATCTGTAGGCGCTGGACCACACAGGACCGCTGAGCGCTGACCCACACAGGATCGTACCCACACCGGATTGGAAGCACTGATCCATGGAGGTTCACTGAGTGTTGTAGTCGTCGCCATCGAATCCACTGAGGATCTCTGCACAGTCGTCATCGTCGTTGTAGTCGTAGCCACCTCTAGGGTTCCCGTACACTGCAATCTCGTTCGGCAGGGTCCGCTCCACGAGTCGAGGTCTGATACATCAACTGACATAATTTCCGGAGTTGATGTATCCAAATGTTCCATATCGCTAACAGGAACTCAACGTCACAGACGGTGCGTCAATCGGACGCCCGGTCTGGAAGATATTGGTTTTTTCGTCCTAGGGTCCCGGTTGGATTTTAAGTTAATACCAACCCGACCATACTCAAACTGCATCCAAACCTCGTGCGTAGTAAGCCAAAAGTTCCTTCTCACTTAGAGGAATCCACCAAAATCGACGGTACTTCAATCGGGCGTCCGAAGCTCTTGTTATGAGTGTTTCTGCTCCGAGAGCCCGGTTGGTTTCGTTTACGAACCAACCCAGCCAAACCCAAAGTACTCCGAAACATTGAGTGTAATATATCAAAACGACCATCTCGATCCAGAGATCAAATCGCCACTGACGGTGCGTCAATCAGAGGTCTGTTGCCCATGATATGGCTAAAATCCCGAAAGGGGTCCGAAAACGGGGGGTCTAGGCCCAGACCGACCCGGCACAACCCTCCCTGGGTCGACCCGACCCGGCTCCGGGTCCGACCAGGCTGCGCGCGACCCGACCTGGCCGGCGCGGCCTAGCCCGGCCTGGGCGTGACCCGACCTGGCCGGCGCGGCCCTGCCCGGCCTGGGCGCGACACAGCTGGTGCTGGCCGAGTGGCCAGCAAGTCAGCTCGGCCGTTAAAGCCTAGCGAAGTTGGGGGCGCGCTGCACCCGCGTGGGGCCACCCTTGGCAGCGGATGTGGCCTTTTACCGTGTCCCGCTCCCTGCGGTCCTGCGTGGTCGCAGGACCATGGCCTTCTGCCCCCTGCCACCGACGCCGCCGTGCCGGTGAGGTGCGCCGGCGGGCTGCTTCACGGACCACTGGACGAGTTCCGGTGGTTAGAATTACGTATCGTCTGCTCCAATGGCCCTCCCGGGGCCCATCCTTCACTGTGAGGACGTCACATCGCCTGTGCGGCCTGCTTTGTCGTCGTCTGCCAATCCACTCACCAAGAACGAAGAGACGGGGGGTTCAGACTTGTTCGTTGGTCCGCACCCACCGTGTTAGCGGTTTTAAAAAGTCTTCCGACAAATATTTTATAGATATGCCATGTGTATAAAATCACTAGATTTTATATGCACCATTTGAAATCAAGCTGAGGATATAATACACGATGAATTTAAATGAACCGCAACCCCCTGCCTCAATCGGTTGTTGATCAATGATTGTCACGGGGGATGGAACGTCGCCGAAGAAACGTCATTGTCGTCGCGGTACACGACGTTGCATAGTAAATCTCTGAGGATTTGGTATTTTTCATCTCAGATCGGTGTGTTCTTCACGTTCTCGCATTCTTCGTGTTCTTCGTTGAAGAAGAACGCTTTCCTCCAAATCCTCTCCATACAACAAGTTCCAACAGAAATAAAATAAGTGTAGTCTTATTTTATTGACGCACATTCTAAGATTTGAAATTCAAATAGGAAATTAAACAAACAATTAATTCAATTAATTAATTGTAACGATTTAACCGCTCAAATTAATGAGGCATTTCTTAACCAAAATAAATGCATGATTGACTTTAATTAAAAAGGGGGTGCAGGTGCATTACATAGAGGGATGGAAACTGTGGGGCTCGTGCGGGCCCCACCTCACAAATATCCAACCAAGCAGGTGGGATATTGTGGGTTCCATATTATCCACTTAACTTATGATAATCCACTTTAAGCAGAATAAAATAAAATGTCGCACCACTTTTATTTTATTCTTTAACTTAACCACAAAAAATAAAAACCACACCCGAGAAAACGCAACTCCAGAATAGGTGTTTCTAAGCAATTACCGGCACTACGACTTCAACGGTGCCCTCAGAATTTGATTCCGAGCACCGGTAAATGGTTATAAAAACCCGGCCGGTCGTTCACTGAACATACCCGAGCTAAACTTTTAAATTGATTCCAGGCAGACCAGGCCTCAGAATCAGGTGCTGTCAGAAACTGCGTTCTTGTAAAATTCCAAAGAAAAATAAGATAAAAATTTCCTTGAAATTTACGTTCTTTAAAATAAATTTAATCCAATTTTTACATATATTAAATAAATTTGATAGACATATGATAAGAAAAATACATTTTATGCATAAAAATTTGTATTTTTCTACAGGACGTTTTACCACATTTTAATTGTAAAACTATTTTAAATCTATATTTTTATGATTTTATAAATTTTATTTTTAAATATAAAATTCATTTTATAATTTGGATGTTGAAAAATTATTATAGGGTGATTTTTTTTATTTTTATTAGATGTTTCATTTCATGATGAATAGTATATAATAATGCATTTTAGTGGATAACTAAATTTTTGTGTAATTAATTACTACAGATAAATTATATTTTAAATTGGTTTTCTTGTAACAATAGATGAATAATAAATATAACAATACAATTTTATTTATTTTAATAACATTTATATTGAATTTATATATAAAAACATAAAAAACATTCAAACATTTATCACTTAAAAACATGATATTTTTTAATGTCTGTGTGATTAAAATTAAATTTAATTTTTCCACATCTATAAATTGAATTAGGAAAAAAATATTTAAATATTTTTAATTAGTACAATATTTATATTCGAGTAATATAAACTTTGTTTTTTGACCAAAATTATTTGTGTAGGTAATTTAAATTATATATACTGATTAATGTAAAAAAATAGTTTACATTGTGGTTTAACATTATTCATAGGGGGGAATGACCTAGATACTTGTCCAAAAGACAATAGATGCCCTTTATTTGACTATATCCCCTCATGGTTCAAATTTTTTGAGTTATTGGGAAACCTATTTCATGAAATTGACCTATATTTTGAGTAATGTAAGAAGAAAAGTCAAAAAGGGAACCTTTCTTAACATTAGTAGTTATAAATCATTAAGATATTGAAAAACGTCATATTTTCATTTACACGTTTTATTTTTAAATAGTAATGATTTATCATTATCATAATAATATATCATTTTTAGATGAATTAGTTCCTTAAGATTTTTAAAAAACGACAAAGTAGTGTTTATTTAGTTAATAATAAAATAAAATAAACCATACTAAAAATATTAATGTAAATAAACTTGAATAAATTATTGTGTTACATTATTATTATAGATGAATATGACTTTTTAATTATATGTAGAGCTAATATATTTTAATTCCATAATTTTCATGATATATTAAAATATAAATTTATTAAATTATTTCAAAATTGAAATTATTTATATTTTAAAATAAATGATAATTTATTAAATGATTTAAAATTAGTTTAAATAATATCTTATAACAAATTACTTTTATTTGTTAATAAATATTATATATTTTCAATTAATGTCCTAATTTATCTTTTATAATTAACATAATGACCCCTAAATAGTAAAAACATTTCTAGTGTGGTTAGGGTTTCCATAGTGTTTTTCAAGTCAAGTATTCTTCTATTGAATTAATTTAAAAAACAAAAGTAATTTTTTTATTATAAACTAGGCATAATATTTTAGAATCAATGTGTGTAAATGTTTTAATATTTATCACATTGTTTTAGTATTAATGGATTAACTACATAGGTTAGGAAACTACTTACCTATATGAAATACCAAAATAAAATAAATAAGTAAACTTATAGACTTTGGAGAAAAATAATGAAAATTATTTTCTTTCTTTATTGTGTCAGTGTGTCTCCACTAAAATTGCCTTTTAATAATTTTTTCCATTTTTATGAACATGAGGTATGCGAGTCCTCCCCAAGTGTTTACATTTTGGTATTTATAATAATGTCACCCCTCCACTATAAAATTCATTCACTCCCCCGCCCCCACTTATTCAAACATTTAAACCACATTTTCTCAAAAAAAAACTTACCAAATAAGATCCAAAAATCCCTAACCTAATCATAGTAGCCTAAATTTGGAAATAAATCAAACTAATGATTTCTTTTATGTTAATCCCACAAGAGTATCCTAAAGAATATGTATCATTCTTCAATGAACTCTTTTGGTTTATTTCATTCTTTATAACATCATTAATTCTAATATATTAGTCATATAATAACCATATTATCCCCAATATAATTTAAATTATTATTATAATGGTATCACCTTGACTTCTATATACTTCAATCAAATGGGATACACAATCATCATTCATATGTACGACGTACTACCACATCACAAACCGATGTTGTTGGTTCTTCCATCAAAACATTTGATGGTTGGGAATAATGATGTATTTATAGTTTTCAAATGATATATATATATAATATTTTTATTATATTTATTATAATATAATTTCATATAACACATGCATTAATGCATTACATTTTTTGGGAATGTAATAACATCAATTGGGGACATGTGGACTATTGCCTCCTCAAATCGATATGATTCGTTCACACTATACATTGAATGTATAATGTATGATTTTAATAAAAATATGTGATACACATGATACAATTATTTTAAATTAAATATGATAACCTTATATATCATTTATTATGAAAAAAACTGATAACATTATTAAATCGTACGTACGCTCTACCATCTCCATGAACTGTGTATTTCATTTATTTATGAAAGTGTAATGAATTATTTTAAATAAATATACATTTAATATATAAGATAATAAAATAGTTTTTTTAATTATTTATATGAAAATTTCATAATCTAATTTATTATAATGACAAATAACAAGTCAAAACACAGTCGAGAAACTGGGCAATTAACACCTGAAATAGTGAAAATAATGAATGATTACTAACAAATGCGTAACATGATATTATAATAAGTTCATATTTGATATCATAAATACTAATTTAGTTCATTAATAATTTATTAACATGATTAAAAAAATTTACAAGAGTTTAAATAGAATTCCACCAATATGTAGCATAAGGTAAGGGAACTTCCTCAATTTTTACATCTATGAGATAAATGTAATATTCACCAGTTTCTTCTTTTGGGATGTAAATACACATCCAAATTACATATATTATATTATTTATACAAATATATTACTTCCATATATATTTTTTAATTTGAATTATCTCATCTAGGGTGTTTTATATTGAAGATTACAATCAGGTAAAGGTTATCTTGTAAACTCACTTTCTTTTATAATTATTAACATTATCTCAAAAAACCCACTTTCTCACAATCGTTTTATTGATGAAAATTCTATTTAATTATGAAATAAATTTTCTTTTATTGATGATATTATTATTTCCAAAATTTTATACCATTTTGACTCACATTCTTTTCTTTGGATGTTATTAATTTATTAGGGAAATATTGATAAATATGTTTCCTTCACTCAATATATATATTTCATAAGTATCTTTATTCATGAATTTAAATCAATTATTCGATATACGTTGAATTATTTATACATGAAATACATGTTTTTGGGATTTTTTAATGCAATTCTCACGATGCATCGGTAGTCTCATGTGATGAATTCAGTTGGGAAAACGCTTTGCATTTGTTACATGTACATTTTAAACTATCTTATGAAAGGTCTTGATAGTAGATTTTTGGTCGGACAAACCAAATAAATTATTACCTTGTGTGTTCTAAATATAATTGTTATGGGTATTAATGGAAATGGATTATTTTTCCTTGTAATCATGAAGTTCAAAATTTTAGCATTTCCTTCATTTTAGTTATAATAATCTAGAGGATTTCAATTATGACAAAATCTGTTACCGCATTTCATTATCAGTTTATTAATTACATTTAATGTTTGTTTTTTTATTTACACATATATACTGATTATTCCCATTGATTCATTATTACTTCTATTATACTTAACTCTTACTGATTATTTTAGGAAACACTTATTTTATGACAACCCTACTTTCTATTATAACTTAAACATGCTTTATTACATAAAACTTCACTCGATACAACAAAGAAGATCGAGAGGTTTAGTGTCTTTGGGGCTTAGGATCATTACATAAAAACTTTAAACTTTAAATAAAACATCTTTATTGAAAACTTCCTTTACATGACCACTACATTCCTTCGTACTTAGCATTGCATGGGATAACCTGAGGACATGCATAAGAAAAAGGTGAGCTATAAAGCCCAGTAAGGGAGTACACAATGAATAACATGAGGAGTATAATACATGTTAGGAAATATTAACATCAATATATCATTAGAGTAACATGAAAATAAATTCATGATAAAGCATGATAACCATAACATGGAAATGTGGCAACTACACTTAACATTGAATTAGCATGAGCCAAGGCTCATTGCACATGGAGAATGAGTAAACCCTCATTGCACTTGAAGCACGAGTAAACCCTCATTGCACTTGAATTATCATGAGTCAACACTCATTGCACATGACGTATCATGATACTATACTTTACCCAATGCATTGGAGCTCTATAAAGGGTGCTCCCTTCTTAAACATTTCATTTCATGCATACGTGTGCCACATGGATCATAAAACATGGATTCATAAAACATAATCATTTATTCCACGATAAAGTAATGTGGAATTAATACATGAAACTTTACAATCAATAAGTAAATTTGCATAAAGGTTAATACCCTTGATTGAGAAATGGGCATGGTATTCACTACACAATGACATTGGCTTAGAAAATCGGTGCGATTTCGGCAGCGTAACGGCGCGACATAAGAACTCATAAAAAAGGTTGATGAGAGAGAAAGGGGTTATTCATCATATTTACATGTAATGGACAGTATGTAGGTCATATATAAACATGTACCAACAATTTAAAAGGAATTTAGATTCATGATACAAAAGTATTTCTTGAATGTAAAAGAAGAGAGAGAACTTCCTTTCGGAACTTCGGCATAGTAACGGGTGTACATGGGAGGAATCTAATGGGAGAGAAAGGGTTCTACCATAATTCAAATAATAAGAGGGAAGTATGGGATAGGTGTGAAACCATACCCCAACACTCATAATTGAAATTAAAATGGCAATACAACTTAAAGAAAATTTACAAAAAAGAGAAAGGAAGAAAAAACCCTTACATGGAAGTGTGCTTCCAAAGGATTGAGAGAGGCTTGTGAGAGGCTTCTTGGGAGCTTGGGGCACCTTGGGAGGATTCTAGAGAGAGTAGGACAGAGTTTGGACGAACTAAAAGCGATTTTAGTGAGGAGGAAGTGGGAGCTTGGGTGGGTTTATACAGGAAAGGTGAGAGAATTCTTTATTATTTAGGTTTGGGACCCCTTATATTAAAATAATCCAAACCAAAAACCATCCAATGGTATTTTCCCATGGTTTCTGGAAAAGGAAAGAGGAAAAAAATATTTTACATGGCCAAGGTCCGATCTTATTAAAAAATTAGGGTTTCTTATGTGGAGGTGAGTCACACTCCCATGGAAATTAATTTAAAAGGGAAAAGTGTTGAATAAGTCTTGAGTGCTCCATTAATGCTTTGAAAAGTAAGTCAAACAAACCCAAAACCTCATTATTTCAATGATAAAACACATATTGGCCGAACATATGGATTATGTTATTTTATTACATCACCATTGGGTCATTATGATGTCATAAAACACATTATATATTTAAATGGTATTTAATTTTGACCCAAAAATTTGACTGTCTCAGAAAATTATGAAAAATTCACTGTTGGATAATTTCGACATCCTGATTCCAAAAATAATATTTATTTTATCTAAATAATTTTCTAAATATGTGAATTTTCACTTTTAAAATAAAAACCGACATTTATAAAAAAAATTCACGGGTTTTGACAGAAATGGCTTTCAAACCTTAATAAAAATTTTAATTGCATTCATAAAATTATAATATCATTTAAACTTAATAAAAAATTAATTTAATATTAACAATAATATTTTATTAAAATATTATTTAATTTAAAAATCCGTTAATTTAATAATATATAATTCATAATTAAATAATAACTAAAAACACCATTTGTAATTTAAAAACTAATTACAATGTATAAAAAATGACTAGAAATTATAATCATTATTATATACAAAAAAAATGTACATGAACATGGTGCTACTTATTTGTTACATAACCCCTTAAAATAGCTGCATAAGACCTAAGGGTAAGGTGCACGATGGTGACAGACTCTTGGGGGGATCGGATAACATCGCTCGAGTGGTAATTTCAATAAACTTCCACTTTTTAGGTAGACGATCAAGTTCGAGCTTGACTTGATGAAGCTCAGCTTGGGCTTGGTCAAGGGCAAATCCCAAAGACGCCACCTCTTTTCCGAGCTCTGACAAATGGGCTTCGTAAGGGGAAATTCTACTGGATGAGGGCATCACTTCCTTTGTATGAGTAGAAATGGGTTCGTTTAAGCCTTATATTTATACTACTCAGATGATCACTGTTCAACGACTAAAAAGTAACGGTCACAAATCTTAACGTAAAACTAAAGAAGTTGACATCTTATAAATACATTTTTCATAGAGAAACATTTAATTGGATCAAGAGGGATTTTCCATTAATGAAACATTGGGTTGTTAAAACATTCCCCCCTTAAGAAATTTCACCCTCGAAATTTTCCTTTTCCCACACTAAAACAAATGTGGGTAACTTAGCTTCATCATATCATCCGACTCCCAAGTTGCTTCTTCAAACTTTTGGTTTCTCCAAAACACCTTGACGTGGGGCATTGTCTTATTTCGTAGAACATTTTCTCTATGATCAAAGATCATCACTGGTTGCTCCTCATAAGAAAGATCATCTTCTAATAGTACCACCTCGTAAGAGAGTACATGTGAAGGGTCTGGTATGTACTTCCTTAAGAGGGATACATGGAAGACATCATGCACCTTGGACATAATAGGTGTAAGTGCTAGTCGATAGGCCACTGCCCCAACACGATCAAGAATCTCGAAGGGGTCGATGTACCTTGGACTTAACTTCCCTTTCTTTCCAAACCTCATGACCTTCTTCCACGGAGATATGCGTAAAAACACCAAGTCTCCAACTTTAAACTCAAGGTCTCATCGACGATTATCTGCATAACTCTTCTGTCGACTTTGGGCTACCATGATATGCTGCTGAATGGCTTTCACCTTCTCCACCATTTCTTCGTCCATTTCTGGTCCAAGCAGCTTACGTTCACCAACCTCATTCCAACATGCTGGTGTTCTACACCTTTTCCCATACAGGGCTTCATATGGTGTCATTTGGATGCTCGAGTGGAATCTATTATTATAAGAGAACTCAACTAGTGGAATATGTTGATCCCATCCTCCTTTAAAGTCCATTGAGCACGCTCTCAAAATATCCTCAAGTGTTTCGATAGTCTGCTCAGATTGGCCATCAATTTGTGGATGATAGGCCATACTGAAGTTCAGTTTAGTATTCAGAGCATGTTGAAGACTTTTCCAAAACTTAGAGGTAAATCCTGGATCTCGGTCAGACACAATAGATAGTGGTACAACATGCAACCATACCACTTCCCTGATATATATCCGTGCCAGTTGATCCAAAGAGAAATCCTCTCGAATAGCAATGAAGTGTGCAGTCATTGTAAGACTATCCACAACAACCCAGATTGCATTGTTGCCTTTGGATGTCCTTGGAAGTCCAGTGACGAAGTCCATGGTGATGTTCTCCCATTTCCATTCTGGTATAGGCAATGGTTGCATCATCCACTTAGACTTCTGCCTCTCTGCCTTCACTTGCTGACACACCATGCACTTTGATGTATATTCAGAGATCTCCTTCTTCATATTATCCCACCAAAAGTTTTCTCGGAGATCTCGATACATATTTGTGCTCCCTGGGTGAGTAGAGAAATTTGAACTATGTGCATCATCTAAAAGTTCCTTCTTCACCTCCGAACTTGATGGAACACATAGTCTTTTCCCAAACCGCACAATTCCTTCTTCATTAACATTAAACTCTATGGATTTTCCCTTTTTGATAGCTTCCACTTTTTCTTGGATTCCTGTATCATCCTTTTGAGCATCCATAATCCGTTCCAAAAGAGATGTTTGAGAAATCCTTTGTGAAAGGATTTATGATGTTCCCTTCTTTATGATTCCCACATCCATCTTCATCATGTATAAGAAGATTGGATCCTTCTCAATTCTCATCATTGATAGAATAGTTGGATCATTTCTACTTAGGGCATCCGCCAACTTGTTCGCTTTCCCTGGGTGGTAATTTATTGAACAGTCATAATCCTTGATGAGCTCTATCCATCTTCTCTGCCGCATATTAATCTCTTTCTGTGTGAATATATATTTAAGACTCTTGTGGTCAGTATATATCTCACATTTCTCTCCATAGAGATAATGCCGCCGGATTTTCAAGGCAAAGATCACCACCGCCAACTCCAGATCATGCATTGGATAGTTTCGCTCATGGATTTTCAACTGCCTTGAGGCATAGGATATCACTTTATCATTCTGCATCAGCACACATCCTAATCCCTTCTTCGAAGCATCACTGAATACCACAAAAGCACCCCACTTGTGGGTAAAGTGAGCACGGGTGCAGTGATAAGCCTCCTTTTGACCTCCTTGAAGCTTTCTTCACATTCATCACTCCAAGAAAACTTTAATCCCTTTTGAGTTAGCTTGGTAAGTGGGTTGGACAATCGTGAGAAATTTCTCACAAATCGTCGATAATATCCAGCTAACCCCAAGAAGCTACGGATATCTATTACCGATGTTGGCCTTGGCCATCCCTCAATTGCATCTGTTTTGGAGGGGTCCATAGATATCCCATTGCTTGTGATGATATGGCCCAAGAATGAGACTTCCTTCAACCAGAACTCACACTTGCTGTACTTGGAATAGAGATTCTCCTTGCGCAAAGTCTCCAGTACAGTTCTTAAATGCTCCTCATGGTCCTCCTTGGTTTTGGAGTATATTAGAATATCATCTATAAAGACTACCACAAATTTTTTTAGGTAATCTCTAAAGACTCTATTCATCAAGTCCATGAATATTGTTGGGGCATTGGTGAGTCCGAAAGGCATTACTATGAATTCATAGTGCCCATACCTTGTACGAAAAGCAGTCTTGGGGATATATTCCTTATTCACCCTTACTTGATAATATCTCGACCGCAAGTCCACCTTGGAGAAGTATTGTGCTCCACGCAGCTGATCAAACAAGTCATCGATTCTTGGGAGAGGATACTTGTTCATTATCGTGATTTTTTTAAGTTCACGATAATTGATGCAAAGCCGCATTGTCCAATCCTTCTTCTTGACGAAGAGGACTGGTGCACCCCATGGTGATGCACTTGGGCGTATAAACCCTTTATCCAGATTCTCCTGTAGTTGTTTCTTCATCTCTTCAAGCTCTAAAACAGCCATTCTATATAGAGTGTTGGATATTGGTAGCGCCCCAGGTATACGTTCAATTGAGAACTCAACATCTCTTCTTGGAGGAAGACCAGGAAGTTCCTCGGGAAATACTTCAGCAAATTCCCTCACAATAGGCATTTCTTCAATGGTGGTTTCTTCCTTGGACTCAATCATATGAGCCAGATATACGTGCTCATAAGGCAGTAACATCCATGCTTGAGATGATGGAGCTAAATGAGATTCATCTTCCTCCTGACACTTGTAAAGAATAGGGGGTCGATTCTCCATATGGAGTGTGATTTCCCTCTCCCGACAATTTATGTTGGCTCTATATAAGGAAATCCAATCCATGCCAAGAATTGCATCAAATTCCACCAAATGGAGTATGATGATTTTCACCGGGAAATTCAATCCACAGATTATAACAGGGGAGGACTTATACTCATGGGATGCAATGATTTCCCCATTTACTGTACTCACCGACATCTTTACTTCCATGATTTGTGGTGGTGCAGGGATTGTTCTACTAAACTTTTGAGATATAAAATAATGTGTAGAACCTGAATCAAAAATTACGTTCGCTATTCATGAATGAATAACTAGAGTACCTGTCACCACTTCGTTATCGGGGTTCACTTCGGCAGAAGTGATGGCAAAAGTTCTTCCTTGTTGTCTTGGAGGTTGCTGGTTGCCTCCGATAACCGTTGGATTTGGGCACTGATTTGAAAAATGACCTGGTTCATTGCATTTGTAGCATTGAACAACGCATTGAGGTTCGAACGGAGGATTCCTCTTCTCTGTCGCAGCCGCGGTTCCTTCTTGCTGACAGTTAACAGCTAGGTGCCCTTCTCTTCCAAAGATGAAGCATTTTCTTGTCCCCCTAATGCAATTTCCAGGGTGCTTCTTTCCACACTTTTGGCAAGTGGGGTGCTGGAATTTCATAGTGCTGTTGGATTTATCCATCGGACCACCAGTATTGATGTCCACCTTACGCTTCTTGTCCCCATGATAGCCCTGTGATTCTCCGATCTCCATTTCAACCTCGAGGGAACATCAGACAATTTCCTCATAGCTGTCGAAGTCACGGATTGCTAACGCTTTCCGCAAGCTAGGCTTCATCCCACCAAAGAAGCGATCAACCTTGTATTCGGGAGTAACGACAAAGCCGGAAGCGTATCGTGCAAGCCTTGTTAAGTTTGCCTTGTACGCTCCCACAGATTCTTCATCTTTCTGTTTGAGGGAAAGGAAGTCACTTTCCATCTTAAGACGGAGGGAGCGTGGAAAATATTTATTGAAAAACATCTTCCGGAATTCCTTACATTCCAAAGCCTCGATCTCCTCCTCAGGCTTCGTATTTTTTATCAATATCCACCATTAATCTGCTTCACCCTCCATACGATAAGCCGCCAGGAGAACCTTCTCTTTTTTAAAGCATTGGATGATGGAGAATATCTTTTCAATGGAGTTGATCCATTGTTCAGTGATCGTGGGATCAGATGATCCACTAAAAGTAGGAGTCCTTGGTCTCATGAAGCTTTCAATAGCGACTTGTTCTTTCATAGGGGGGGGGGGGGGGTTGAACGTTCCTCTGGACCAGTGTTTCTATTCAAAACTTGAGTTAGCTAAGAGAGAAGCATGAAAAAGTTCGCGATTCCCGCTCCCATTGGATTGGGCATCTCATAAGTACAATCATCACACTGATCTTCACAACGGTTGTTAGCCCGAGTTCTCCTATTACTGGCCATTGGCTGTAATAAAAGTAAAGTTAGGGGTAACACATAAAGGTTAATCCAAAGACAAAAGTTGATGACTTATAAATAAACATTAATCTCTTTAACTCATGAGTTTATAGGATTCAATCCAGGTTTTTCATGATCTTCCTTCAAACATATATTCTTAGGGGAATTTTTCCCTTAATAAGGGTTCATACTAAGATTGTGAATTTATCAAAACATATCCCCCAGGAGTGTCGTATCCAAGAGTGCATCAAGGCCCGTTGTCGTGCACCAGTTCCCGTACGAGTCTAGCTCAAAGCGGTGTCTTCGGGTTTTACCCCTAGGATACATATGTTCCAGAGCCGCATCTACCTGCTCGTATCCAGACAGGGATGTATTTGTCTGATAAACCACTTACTTAGTATTTACCAAAACTTAGGGATTTTTTTATTATTCTTAGTCTTGTATCTAAGGCTTTACTTGGGTTTCCTAATCCCAAAAATAACTAAACCTATCTATTTGATACCAACTATGACACCCCTGCTTTCTATTATAACTAAAACATGCTTTATTACATAAAACTTCACTTGATACAACAAAGAAGATCGAGAGGTTTAGTGTCTTTGGGTCTTAGGATCATTACATAAAAACTTTAAACTTGAAATACAACATCTTTATTGAAAACTTCCTTTACATGACCACTACATTCTTTCATACTTAGCATTGCATGGGATAACCTGAGGACATGCATAAGAAAAGGGTGAGCTATAAAGCCCAGTAAGGGAGTACACAATGAATAACATGAGGAGTACAATACATGTTAGGCAATAGGAACATAAATAGAGAATTAGAGTAACATGAATGTAAAGGCATGATAAAGCATGATAACCATAACATGGAAATGTGGCAACAACACTTAACATTGAATTAGCATGAGCCAAGTCTCATTGCACATGGAGCATGAGTAAACCCTCATTGCACATGAATCACGAGTAAACCCTCATTGCACTTGAATTAGCATGAGTCAACACTCATTGCACATGATGTATCATGATACTATACTTTACCCAATGCATTGGAGGGCTATAAAGGGCGCACCCTTCTTAAACATTTCATTTCATGCATAAGTGTGCCACAAGGATCATAAAACATGGATTCATAAAACATAATAATTTATTCCACGATAAAAGAATGTGGAATTCATACATGAAACTTTACAATCAATAAGTAAATGTGAATAAAGGCAAATACCCTTGATGGGGAAATGGGCATGGTATTCACTACACAAGGATATTGGCTTAGAAAATCGGTGCGATTTCGGCAGCGTAACGGCGTGACATAAGAACTCATATAAAAGGTTGATGAGAGAGAAAGGGGTTACTCATCATATTTACATGTAATGGACAGTATGGAGGTCATATATAAACATGTCCCAACAATTTAAAAGGAATTTATATTTAGGATACAAAAGTATTTCTTGAATGTAAAAGAAGAGAGAGATGTTCCTTTCGGAATTTCGGCATATTAACGGGTGTACATGGGAGGCATCTAATGAGAGAGAAAGGGTTCTCCCATCATTCAAACAATAAGAGGGAAGTATGGGAGAGGTGATAAACCATACCCCAACACTCATAATTGAAATTAAAATGGCAATACAACTTAAGGAAAATTGACAAAAAAGAGAAAGGAAGAAAAAACCCTTACTTGGAAGTGTGCTTCCAAAGGCTAGAGAGAGGCTTGTGAGAGGCTTCTTGGGAGCTTGGGGCACCTTGGGAGGATTTTAGAGAGAGTAGGGCAGAGGTTAGACGAACTCCAAGGGATTTTATTGAGTAGGAAGAGGGAGATTGGGTGGGTTTATATAGGAAAGGTGAGATAATTCTTTATTATTTATGTTTGGGACCCCTTATATTAAAATAATCCAAACCAAAAACCATCCCATGGTATTTGACCATTTATTCAGGAAAAGGAAAGACGAAAACAATATTTTACAACGACAAGGTCCGAACATATTAAAAAATTAGGGTTTCTTATGTGGAGGTGAGTCACACTCCCATGGAAATTAATTTAAAATGGAAAAGTGTTGAATAAGTCTTGAGGGCTCCATTAATGCTTTGAAATGTAATTCAAACATACCCAAAACCTCATTATTTCAATGATAAACCACATATTGGCCGAACATAAGGATTATTTTATTTTATTACATCACCATTGGGTCATTATGATGTCATAAAACACATTATATATTTAAATGGTATTTAATTTTTCCCCAAAATTTGACTGTCTCAGAAAATTGTGAAAAATTCACCGTTGGATAATTTCAACGTCCTGATTCCAAAAATAATATTTATTTTATCTAAATAATTTTCTAAATATGTGAATTTTCACTTTTAAAATTAAAACCGACATTTATAAAAAAACCACGGGTTTTGACAGAAATGGATTTCAAACCTTAATAAAATTTTTAATTGCATTCATAAAATTATAAGATCATTTATACATAATAAAAAATGAATTTAATATTAATAATAATATTTTATTAAAATATTATTTAATTTAAAAATCCTTTAATTTAATAAAATATAATTCTTAATTAAATAATAACTAAAAACACCATTTGTACTTTAAAAACTAATTACAATGTATCAAAAATGACTAGAAATTATATTCATTATTATATACAAAAAAAATGTACATGAACATGGTGCTACTTATTTGTTACATAACCCCTTAAATTAGCCACATAAGACCTAAGGGAAAGGTGGGCGATGGTGACAGACTCTTGGGGCTGCTCGGATAACATCGCTCGAGTGGTAATTTCAATCAACTTCCACTTTTCCCGTAGACGATCACGTTTGAGCTTAACATGATGAAGCTCAGCTTGGGCTTGGTCAAGGGCAAAGCCCAAAGACGCCACCACTTTTCCGAGCTCTGAAAAATGGACTTCGTAAGGGGCAATTCTACTGGATGAGGCCATCGCTTCCTTTGTCTGAGTAGAAATGGGTTCGTTAAAGCCTTATATTTATACTACTCAGATGATCACTGCACAACGACTAAAAAGTAACGGTCACAAATCTTAACGTAAAACTAAAGAATTTGACATCATATAAAAACATTTTTCATAATGAAACATTTAACTGGATCAAGAGGGATTTTCCATTAATGAAGCATTGGGTCGTTGCATATTTTGTTTCTTTTTCTTTGGGTTTTGTAGAAGCTATCTTTGAATGAGTTTTCAATGAAGTTTGTTGTTATAAATTGTTTTTTTTCTCTTTTTCAATTTAAAATGGGAGTCATGTTTGCATCAAGTTTCAAAAAATAATTAAACTGATCATTCATTTAGGATTTGATTCATTGTAATCATTCCAATGTAACAAATTATTACACATGAGATAATCTTATACAGTCGTGGCATTATAACATTCATTATAACACCCCATGTAAATAAAAATATGACATTTTCATATTTATACATATTTTTGAATAAAATATTAATATTTCTTTAAAGGGGACGCTATGCTCGATGGCGTACCCAATACGCCACAACGAGTTTCTTGGGAATCTTACGTTGCACTCTAATAACAAAATGATATTAATTTAAATGGTAGTTAACGCCTTGTCATTGTAATGGCGGGAATGAACAGAAATAACTATAAAATGATTATATATGTTTGTCAAATATTTTTATTTTTTATAATAAATGTTAGAGGATTAAAAATGTGAATGAATCCAATTTTAAGCGTAATCATTCTAATATTATTTAAAGGTTGATTAATCACCTTTTGATGGCGAACCTCTTTTAAATCCACATTTTTACAATTTTATGTGTTATATTTTAAAAAATAAAATTCTTCTTTAGAATAGGGACATTAGAATTTACTTTGTGTAATTTTTTGGTATTTTTTCGATAAAGATCATTTTTTAATGAATAATGAAAAATGTTGTATTTTAATTCAAAACCACTTTTTCATCTAATTTGTTTATATGATTATATTATATTTTGAATTTTTTTTAAATTGAAATTAGAATATATTTTTACCATTTAATACAATAGTGGTCATTGAATTAATTTTACTTTGAAATTCGAGTTAAAATAGTGTCAATCTTTTAATAGATATTGTTTCTTAAAAACACGCTATTTGTTTTGACAACGGGAATTAATTATTAAATTAATTAATGAAACATATATGTTTTGAATTTTGAAAAATAGAAATCATTTTTGATTTCGGAATATCAAATATAGCTTAGGGTGAATTTTTGTCATTTTTCAAAAAAACTACAATTTTTTATGAATAGTGAAATCACTAAGTGGTTGTTTAAAAACTGATTTTTTCGTTTAAATGAAACTTCACCACTTCCGTGATTTGAATTTCAAAAAGCCGACATACTTGGTTGTCATAAAGATTTAAAATGTGGATCAATGGGATTAAAATAATTTTTTTGTGACTAGTAACTTTTATGTTTTTAATCGCGATTAGAGGTAATTGGTGTAATTTAAGGTAAAAATAATGTTTTAATAATATTAAATGACCTAGAAACATTTCCTACCCTAATTTTATGTATCATGTCCGTCCAAGAAAATCCATGGGTAAAAATGGGGACCCCATGGAGCCACTTTGGATGGAAAATGACTTAAAATAACTTTTTATTTAAAGGTAAAATAAAAATATCACAAGCATTAGTTGTTTTACTAATACAATTTTTAAATGGGTTTATACAAGTCATATTTTTGACTATAAATATTCATTAGAAATATAAAAATATTTCCTACATCCTGATAGTATTTTTATTATTTTTAGACACTAAATAAATCAAATTATTTATGACATCATGATGATGCAACGATTACCTTATTAATAAAGGATTTAAATAAAATGAAAAGATAATGTTATAACAATAACATACACTTTTCAAAAACCTATTTGATGAGTATATTTCGAACCCTTACCACCTTATCCTCGAAATAAATTAATATGGGACCTTTAAAATCTGAAACTCATTTGAAAATAAAGTAACATTTTGTAACTTTCCAAGAGTGCCCCTCCTCTCCTCTTATAGTAGGCCCCCACCTCTACCACCTTACCCACACATCTCAAGCCTTTGGAACGGCCAAACCTAGCTCATTTTGTCTCTCCAAATCCCTCTGTTACTCCTAGAAGCCTCAATTTTGGTACACTTCTTCCCAAGGAAGCCTTTGTGCTCAAATCAAAGAGAGATACCCTATTTTAAGATAATGTCTTCACTTGTGTTCTTTTTTTTATTTTTCTTCTCCAACCCCCTATCCTCTTTTTATTAATTTCGTTTGTAACAACTACAGAATCTTCAATATACTAGGATGTTTTCATAAGATGTATTCGAGCTACACTTACACACACCTACATCTAATTGTTAATGAACATACTGTTTCTGTGGATGGTGAATTTTTGCCGCACGAAACGATGATTGTTCAATATTCTTTTAAAAACCTCAAAGGTAGCCATTAAGATGTCACTATATTTATATATGATATATAATATTTTTATGTTTTACTTATGCTTCTGTATTTTTCATTTATGGCATACCTTTATGGTTTTTATTATGGTTAAACGCGATATCTTCATTTTAGGAAGTGCGGACTACTGCCCCCTCAAAGTGATTTGATTCGTTAATACCATATGTGGTAGGTATAAAGGATAGATTTAATGATATTATATATGATACCATACTGGAATTATAATACTATTATGTATCATTATGTTTTAATTCCACTAAATAAGAAATAGAAATGGATGTAGCGTTCATGAGTACGTACGGCTTACTGTTTCCATGAACAGTGCATTTCATTTCTTACCTCTAAATGTTATGTAACATTATAAATTCATGTATATAATTGATATATATGATATATATGATATCTTCATAATGAATATAATTCTGTATATAATATATATTTTACCACATGAACAACTTGTAATTATAAAGAGTTTATTTTGGACTCAAGTAGTAATGATCTACAAAACAACCATTATTAACACAAATAATTATATAGGGTTAATAGCATGGTAGTAAGTGATATAAAAGTAATAATGAACTAGAAAATGGTTCTTAAGAAAGTATAAATTAACACAAGTTTATTATATAGGATGTTAAAGAACGGTCGAGTCAAGTCAGACCCGAGGTAAGGGATCTTACCCCTCTATTTCTTTTTAAGTACACTCTTTTATATCATTCATTTTAAGCTCATATTTCTTATGGTTGGGATTTTATTTTATCTTAAAATTACTGTACTTTTTATGTTAATATGATTAGAGACCCTACTTTCTCTCATCAATCAATTTTGGATGTTTTGAGTGGCACCGTTAGGCTGCCGAATTTTTGTAAGAGATCCAACCTCTCTCTTTCTTTTTAAGTATTCTCCTTTATGTCATTTGTTTTAATCTCATATTAGTTATGTTGGGGGATTTTATTTTATAATAATATTTATTTACATTTTATGATAATATTATGAGAACCCTATTTGATCTCATCAATCCATTTTTGGATGTTCTAAGTGGCGTCATTAGGCTGCCGAGTTTTCATAAGGGATTTTTCATCTAACTTTTATTCCCATGAGGTTTATGCTTCATTTTCCACCATTTCCGTTGAGTGGTATATATAATTCCCATTATTCTACTCTTTATGTAACATACATTCATTTATGAGTATTTACATCAATGTTATATTGTTTTTCTTTCTTGGGGTGTATGTTTTGAAAGTTACCCAAGTCGGTAAGGGAACCTTTCACCCTCCTCTTTTTAAATTATTCTTTTGTTGGGTCTTTTAATTTACATATTGTTATGTTGGGATATGTTCTTATATATCCTTATTGATGTAAATTTTATGTCCAAGTGATGAGATACCCTTTTTATCTCTCATCAACTAATTTTCTGATGTTTGAAGTGACGCCGTTAGGCTGTAAAATTTTAGCAAGGGAACTTCTTAACCCAATATTGATTATTTGGAATAATCTTGTACTCATTGAATATGTGGTTCTATGAATATATGTGAAAGGCATCTGGTTGTTTTACACTTAATATCCACTTATATTTGGTGTATTCATTTGTCACACATAATTATGCAATTGATTAATCCTTAATCCAAGGATATCGTCTTTGTATGGGACTTCATCTCAATCTCCATTCATTGATACATATTTTGTTTTATACACAAAATTATTTTATACAGTGTATAAGACCCTTTGAATTTTACATTTATCCGAAAGGAATCTTTTCTATAAAAATCATTTTACTAAACGAATAATGGATATGTTTTTGCCCTACGTATGCTGTGACAACGACTTCTCTGCCACCGTGACCAATATTTGAGTTTCAGCTTCCTCTACAGGACATACCTTTTTTTTAAAATGAAAAATAAATACCATGTTTTACTTTTCTTTTATTTTGGTATTGAAAATGGTTTTCATAATATTTTTATATCAATGCATTGTATTGATATCATGTTATTGAAAAGTGGAAATGTTATGTTTCCTTTATGCATGTTTTATGTGATACGATTATGTTATGGTACTTGGGCATTATTATGAAGATGGGTGGTTTTGTGATAAACTAAGGGTGGGTGAGCCCGATATAGCTCTCCAATTCATTGGGTAACGCAAATGATTTATATTTTAAGGTTTCTCTGAAAAGATTTAGAGAATATATTGTGATGGGTATTCCAAACGTAACCTAGAGGGTTACTCCATATGTAAGAATGTTATGAATTCCTCAAGTTACCATTATGTCTTATTATTTCTATGATTTATTTATGATTTTATGAGGTATGTTAAAATTCTTATGTTTTATGAGTAATGTAGGATTTAATACATGGACTAATGTTTTCTTATCATACTTTTATATCCCTTACTGAGCTTGTTATGATCATCCCAAGTTTTTGAAAAGTTTTTCACATGTCAAGGGAAAGGTGCATGTTATGATGATAGTGTCACGGAAGGGTCAAGAAAGAATCCATGTTTTATTTTAAATATGATTATGTTGATGGGGAAAGACGAATACTCTCTTTTATGTAACCACTTTATTTAAATGTGAAATGTTATTCATGATTTATGATCTAATCATCTAAAACTCTAAACCTGAAAAGATCCTCAATGTGAATTATTCAATTAATTCAATATTAAGTAAGGTTTAAGGTTGGGGCCTTATAGTTGGTATCAAATGTTGGTTTAGATAACTTTAGAGGTTAGAGTGTTGTTTAAGAAAAAGTGACAAGTTTTGTATAACAATAATGGTTAGTATATTAGATGAAGTCATCATTTTTTTTGAAAGTTAGATTGAGTTTAAGATAACATGGATAAGTATATCTTGGTGTTTATCATCCTCTTTTTTATTTGATGATTTTACTGATATAATCAGTCTGACCTTTTTGGTTTTAGTAAATGGATGGATCTAGCAGGAACCAAAGTAACAGTGGATTTGAAGAAAACTGTGACGGTTTTATGAAAGAACAACTGAATGATATGGGAGCTGCAATGAGAACTCTTATGGTTATCCTCAACCAACTATCTGGAGTAATGATTGACCACCTGAACCTTAGTGATTTTTATAAGCCACAGTATATGTGAGAAAAACATCCCTACAGATGTTTAGGTAATAATCATAAAGGTAAGTAAGTTCAAAAAACTATGTGTCACATATGTGGAAATAAACACATAGGAAAATGTTTCAAAAGGACAGAAAGATGCTATAGATGTGGAAATGAAGGTCAATAAGAATGAACCTGTCCTGGAAGAAGGAATCATCTTGTTGACTCTAGGAAAGGGAATGAAGTTCTTTCTGAAGGATAAATTGAATGTTTTAAATGTGGTGTGAATGGTCATTATTCAAAAAAATGTCCTACGAAGAAGTTTCAGGAATGGGGTCACCAGGATCGTACAAATATTCATTTACCAATACCTAATTACATTCTGATTAAGGATGAAGAAACTGACAATGAAGAATGAAAGGTATGGATTATTTCTTAACATATGTCTTCCTATTATTTGAATCTTAGGATATGATTCATGATTTTGTTTGTAAGAAAGATGTATTTCGGAATAAGTTTAAAAGGAATGGATAATGGATCATGAATAATGTTGAATGATTAAGAAGTCATCATATATGAGATTCAAGAGTTATGGTATATTTTAGGATGGTGAAATTCTTAGATGTATTAAGTCTCTTTCGATGATGGGGTTACATTTGAAGACTTTTTATAGTAACCCTAATGTTTGATATACGAAAATTTTATTCAAGGAATAATTATCCTTTCTTTTGTGGATATATTTATAAATAACCATTTGGGTTTATATGATCCTTGTATTTGAGGCAATTACTGGTTAATACATTTTGGGTTTAAAAATGGATGTTATCAGAAAACCTTTGTGGATAAAATATGTTATGGTTATTTTGATGAATTTATCTCTTTTTGAGGAATGTTATAAAATTATAATGTTTTTGAAAAGGGACAACACGCAGAACGTGTGACAACCCGTCGCATCGGACGAAGCTGTGGGAATAGAACCCACAACCAATGTGCAACTAGTATTTATCACCTACCACAAGACTACGTGAAGTACCTAGTTATTTTGAATGATTATTTTTAGGTAGATGATTTTATGAATTATGAGTAATTTGATTTTTGGTTATAAATGGATATGATTAGCCTATCATGGAGGATATGTGATTAGGTTAATTACTTTTCAGTATGAGACTGTAAGAGTAACTGATGTTATTTTGGAGAAAAATATTAAAATTTATCTTAGGAGTCTATGTGATTAAATCCTTCAGATAATTGGGTTTCATTCTTAGTTTGGTTTACTTTGTAGAATTTTATGGATAGATGTTTATTGAATGGTCTTTGTTGAACTTTGGGTTTTGTTTGACAAATTTTGGAGATAAAGAATAGATTTTTTTATAAAGGATTATCCTTTTTGGGTATTATCTGATCTCATACTAACATTTTTTGTTTTAGTTTTTGTTAAGGTATAAAGACATGGGATGTGTATAGTTCTCTTTTTTGGATTAGGTGATTCCCTAGAAGTTTATTATAGCTCTATTAATGTGAAAAAGTCATCACAAATACTCATCTTTTGGAGAAAATATGAGTTCGTGCAAGAAATCTAGTAAAAGTTGAAAGTCAACATGACAATTAAGTATGATTACTTATGTTTTTGTTAAGGTAATAAATAAATTCCTCAATTAAATGTATATAAAAACAAAAAATTTGTTTGTTAATTTTTTCTACTGGGGAATCAAATACCGTTTAACCCATCAAAAGTTTGTGATTTCCTTGTTGTTAACTTTCTCCTAGAAATATTTACTATCACTCTCCATCAGAACATGACCATTTGTTTTTTCCTCCATATCCATATTTTCATAATTAGAATCCTAGTGTGGGTTAAATCGGGTGACATTTGTACTTCTATCCCATTCTTTTAATGTGATAGTTTTACTGACACTTGTTCTGTTGTGGGATTCTCAATGAAGCTTCCAAGCCCAATTTTAAAATTGTGAGGATGAAATTCCTAGAAGGGGGGAAACATGTAACACCGTAGGTAAATAAAGTATATGAAATTTTCATATTTATCCATATTTGTGAATAAAATATTAATATTACTTTAAAGGGGACGCTATTCTCAATGGTGTACCCAATACACAACAACGAGTATCTTGGGAATCTTACGTTGCACTCTAATAACAAAATAATATTATTTTAAATTGTAGTTAACGCCTAGCCGTTGTAATGGCAGGAATGAACTGAAATAACCACAAAATGATTATATATGTTTTTCAAATATTTTTACTTTTTACAATAAATGTTAGAGGATTAAAATTGCGAATGAATCCATTTTTAAGCGTAAACATTCTAATATTGATTAAAAGGTCGATTAACCGCCTTTTAATGGAGATCCTCTGTTAAATCCACATTTTGAAAATTTTATGTGCTATATATGACAAAATAAAATTCTTCTTTAGAATCAGGACATCAATATTTACTTCGTGTAATGTTTTGGTATTTTTCCGATAAAGTTCATTTTTCAATGAATTGTGAAAAATGTTATATTTTAATTCAAAACATCTTTTTTGTATAATTTATTTATATTATTATATTATCTTTCGAATTGTTTTTAAAGTAAAAATAGAATATATTTTTACCATTTAATCCAATATTGGTTATTGGAATTAACATCACTTTGAAATTGGACTTAAACTAGTGTCATTCTTTTAATAGATGTTGTTTCATAAAAACACGCTATGTGTTTTGACAGCATGAATTAATTATTAAATTAAATAATGCAAATTATATGTTTTAAATTTTTTAAATTAGTCATCATTTTTTAATTTGGAATATCAAATATAGATTAGGGTGAATTTTTGGTATTTTTCTGAAAACATCAATTTTTGATGAATAGTGAAACCACTAATTGGTAGATTAAAAAGTGATTTTTTCATTTAAATGAAACTTCACCACTTATGTGATTTGAATTTCAATAATTTGACATACATGGTTGTCATTAGGAAGTAAAATGTGGTTCAATGGGATTAAAGTTTTTTTGGTGAATAGTAGCTTTTAAGTTTTTAATCGCGATTAGAGGTAATTAGTGTAATTTAAGGTAAAAAATTTTATTTAATTATTTTAAATGACCTAGACACATGTCATACCCTCATTGGATGTGTCATGTACGACCAATAAAATCCATGGGTCAACTTGGAGACCCTATGGAGCCACTTTGGTTGGAAAATGACATAAATAACTTTTTATTTAATGTTAAAATAAAAATGTCACAAGCATGAATGTTTTACTAAAAAAAATTTTAAATGGGGTTATAAAAGTTTTATTTTGTACTCTAAATATTAATTAGAAATATAATAATATTTCCTACGTCATGATATTTTTTTTATAACTTTTAAACATTAAATAAATCAAATTATTTATGACATCATGATGATGCAGCGATTACCTCATTAATAAAGGATTTAAATAAAATGAAAATATAATGTTAAATCTATAACATAAACTTGTCAAAAACGTATTTTATGAGTATATTTCTAACCCTTACCAACTTATACTCGAAATACATTATTTTGGGACCAATAAAATCCGAAACTCATTTGAAAATAAAGTAACATTTTGTAACTTTCCAAGAGTGCCCCTCTTCTCCTCTTATAAAAGGCCCCCACCTCTACCACATTACCCACACCTCTCAAGCATTTTGCTCGGCCAACCACTGCTCATTTTGTCTCTCCACATCCCTATTTTACTCCTAGAATCCTCACTTTGGGCAGAAGTCTTCCCATGGAATTGTTTGAGCTCAAATCAAAGAGAGATACCCGATTTTAAGGTAATGTCTTCACTTCTGTTCTTTTGTATTATTTTGCTTCTCCAACCCCCTAAACATGTTTTATTCATTTCTTTTTTAACAAATCCAGTATCATAAATATACTAGGATTTTTTTATAAGAAGTATTTTATCTACACTTGCACACACCTACATCAAATGGTTAAATAACATATTGTTTCTGTGGATGGTGAATTTCTGCCTCACGAAACGATGATTGTTCAATATTTTTTTAACACCCTCAAAGGTGGCCATTAATATGTCACTATATTTTTATATGATATATAATATATTTATTTTTTACTTAAGGTTATGTATTTTTCATTTATGACATACCTTTATGGTTTCCATTATGGTTAAACGTGATATCTTCATTTAAGGAAGTGCGGACTACCGCCCCCTCAAAGTGATTTGATTCATTAATACCATATGTGGTATGTATAAAGGATATATTTAATGATATTATATATGATACCACACTGGAATTATAATACTATTATGTATCATTATGATTTAATTCCATTAAATAAGAAATAGAAATGGAAGTAGCGTGCATGCGTACGTACGGCTTACCGTCTCCATGAACGGTGCATTTCATTTCTTAATGCTAAATGTTATGTAATATAATAAATTAATGTATATAATGGATATATATTATATATATGATATCTAAATAATGAATATAATTCTGGATCTAATATGTATCTTACCACACAAACAACTTATAATTATAAAGTGTTTATTTTGGACTCAAGTAGCAATGATCTACAAAAAAACCATTATTAATTTAAATAATTACATAGTGTTCATAGCATGGTAGTAAGTGATATAAAAGGAATAATTAATTTGAAAATGTTTCTTTAAGCAAGTATAAATTATCTCACGTTTATTATTCAGGAGGTTAAATAATGATCGGGTCAAGTCGGACCCGAGGTAAGGGATCCTACTCATCTCTTTCTTTTTAAGTACAAATTTTTATGTCCTTCCTTTTATGATCATATTTATTATGATTGGGATGTTATTTTATATTACTATTACTGTACTTTTTATGTTAATATCATTAGAGACCCTACTTTCTCTCATCAATCAATTTTGGAAGCATTGAGTGGCGTCGTTAGGCTGCCGAATTTTCGTAAGAGATCCAACCTCTCTCTTTCTTTTTAAGTACTCTCCTTCATGTCACATATTTTAAGATCCTCTTTGTTATGTTGGGGGATGTTATTTTATATTCCTATTTATGTACATTTTATTTTAATATGATGAGAGACCCTATTTGATCTCATCAATCCATTTTTGGAAATTCTAAGTGGCGTCGTTAGGCTGCTGAGTTTTCGTAAGTGATTTTTAATCTCACTTTTATTCCCATGAGGTTTATGCTACATTTTCCACCATTTCCGTTGAGTGGTATATATACTGACAATTATTCTACTCTTTGTGTAATATAATTTCGTTTATGAGTTTTTGAATCATTTTTATTTTGTCTTTCTTTCATGGGGTGTATGTTTTGAAAGATACCCATGACGGTAAGGGAACCTTTCACCCTCTTCTTTTTAAAAGACATATTTTGTTGGGTCTTTTATTTTACATATTGTTATGTTGGGATTTGTTCTTCTATATCCTTATTAATGTAAATTTTATTTCCAAGTGATGAGATAACCTTTTTATCTCTCATCAACTCATTTTCTGATGTTTGAAGTGACGTCGTTAGGCTGTCGAATTTTTGCAAGGAAACTTCATAACCCAATTTTGATTATTTGGGATAAACTTGTACTCCTTGAATATGTGGTTCTATGAATATGTGTGAATGACCTCTGAATGTTTTACACTTAATATCCAATTATATTAGGTGTATTCGTTTTTCACACATAATTATGTAATTGATTTATCCTTAATCCAAGGATACCGTCTTTGTATGGGACTTCTTCTCAATCTCGATTCATTGTGGCATATTTTGTTTCATACACAACTTTCTTTTATATGGTTTATAAACCCCTTTGACTTTTACGTATATCCTAAAGGAATCTTTTTTATAAAAAGTGTTTTACTAAATGACAAAAGGGAATGTTTTTGTCGTACGTATGCGGCGACAATGACTTCTTCGTCGTCGTGACCATTATTTGAATTTCGGCTTCCTCTACAAGCCATACCTTTTTTCTTAAAATGAAAAATAAATACCTTGTTTTACTTTTTGTTTGGTATTGAAAATGATTTTCATAATTTTTTTTACATCAATGCGTTGTATTGATATCATGTGATTGAAAAGTGGAAATGTTATGTTTCTTTTATCCATGTTTTATGTGATACAATTATGTTACGGTTCTTGAGAATTATTATGATGATGGGTGGTTCCGTGATAAACTAAGGGTGGGTGAGCCCGATATAGCTCTCCAATGCATTGGGTAACACAAAGGAGTTAAACGTTATTGTTTTTTCGAAGAGATTTAGGGAATATACTGTGATGGGTATTCCAAACGTAACCAAGAGGGTTACTCCATACGAATGAATGTTATGAATGACTCAAGTTACCATTATGCCTTATTATTTCTATGATTTATTCATGATTTGATGAGGGATGTTAAAATTCATTTGTTTTATAAGTAATTTATGATTTCATACATGGACTAATGTTTTATTTTCATACTTTTATATCCCTTACTGAGCTTTTTATGCTCATTCCAAGTTTTTGAAATGTTTTTCATAGGTCAAGGGAAAGGTGCTTGTTATGATGATAATATCAAGGAAGTGTCAAGAAAGAATCCATGTTTTGTTTTAAATATCTTTCTGTTGATGGGGAAAAACGAATACTATATTTTATGTAACCACTTTGTTAAAATGTGGAATGTAATTCAAGATTATTGATCTAATTCTCTAAAAATCTAATCCTGAAAAGATCCTAAATGTGAATTATTCATTTAATTCAATATTAAGTAAGCTTTAAGGCCGAGGCATATATCCCTGATGAATTATAATTGATCAAAAAGTTATAGATCAAATCATTAGAGATATTATTGTGCATGAATAAATGATTTCTTAATATTTTCCAAACCAATGTGTGTCTAAATTTTCTAGGGATTACTATGATGCTGGTTGACATCAACTCCTAGATCTTATATAAGAAGGTTAATGCATCACCTCATGTGTTTAAATAGTTTTACGATGATCAAATCGATTATGAGAATGTTTTGATATAAAATTAGGTTATTTATAATTTATAACTGGAGAATTCATCCACATTGATGACTATTTAGGGATTGAATTATGTGATTGCGTTATTTTTTGTAACTTTTTACCGATCTAAACAATGAATAATTTAGATAAGTCCATTGTTCATTCCCAATGAACCTGTTTCAAGGATAAAAATACATGGACCCCAATATTCATAGTTCACACTTCATGATTATTGACAAAATATTTATAGTTTACACTACCTGATTAAATTATTAAAAGGATCTATGAATGGATTGTGGTCATCCAATCACAACTATATACATAAATCAAGACATAAAAGATGTTATAAATGATTTTAAATCAAATTATGGTTTAAAAAATGATATTGAATATTATTGGAATTTGAAATCTGAATTTGTGAGACCTAGTAGTGTAGTATGGAGTGACCAATATAAAAAAATTTGTGATTACAGATTAAATATATATAATCAGAAAAGTAGACACTTATACCTAAATTAAGATTATATAAGGTGAATAATATAATTATTTATAGCTTAATAATTTAATATATTTTCATGGGGTAGTTTATTTTTTGATAGATTTTTAATGTTATAGATGTTGTGGGATATGGATTAAATAAAAACAACCTATCATTTAAAACCCAAAATTATAAATTAGAAAAATTAACTTAGTTGAGAAATTAGAGAAATCAAAATCATATTCAAGATGAGGGGATTTAAATATATTTTCGATATTAGAGTTAGATCCTTAAAATGTATAATATAATGAAGAGGAATGAAAATTGAATAAAAAAGATATATATTTAGATTTCCTTATTCGCCAAATATATATCATTTGTATGTTTTTAATGAAATAAATTATTTTTCTTCTTTCCTGATTATGATTAACAAAAAAGTAGAGGAATTGTAATATAGTTATTTTCTATCTAAGTCCTTCGAGGACTTCGGCCCACCTATGCCTCTGGGCCACCACAAAGCCTTTTGGCCGCCTAAAGTGCATCTTAAAACCCGACAAACTATAAGGAACAAGTTCTTGATGGTGGATGAGAGAAGAGATTTCACCATAGCTGATGCTAAACAAATTCCAAGAATGAGAGGTTTTGGAACCTTCCTTTAGGAAAAGCCTATGCAAGCACAAAAAACCAAGCTAATCTGAAATGCGAAGGTGCAGAGCAGATTTAAGGACGAAGATGTTGGGGAGGAGCAGTTCCTAGTAGTTAGTCTGGGTTGTTTTTAATGTTTGAATTGTAGGATTGAAATAATAATGTAAATGCTCAATATAAAAGAGGGGGGGGGGTGAATTGTACACTTTAAAAATTCTTTTGGAACCTTTAAAGTTAGTTACGAATAACTATGTTTTCCTTCAGCAAAGGAAAGGGATAAGTTTAACGAAGTTAAACTAAGAAAATTCACAACACCTCTAACACCAAATTAAACATGGAATAAGGAATGAAGTTATAATCTTCAAATCCTATGAACTTTCATCAAACTGGAAAGAGATTCCGAAAGTAGGATCTGGAGATATGGTTTCGGATATTGAAACATAACAAAATATTACAATATGAGATTCTACCTTAAAGCGTAAAGAATCTAAATGAAACAGAGTACAAGTAAGGAAGTATAAGGAAGTTATACTTTCCTTACAATACAATATGCAGCAGAAAATAAACAATTAGTAGAGCTACAAGTAACAAGATATAAGTCTTTTTAACCCAAATAGAAGGGTATCCAACAACCTTGGATAAAGGTCCCTTGATTTATATTTTCAAGCAAGTCTGTCTTACCCACACCAGGGTAATCCCTCAATACGATGATCAGAGTCCTTGTCTTGCAATCCCCGCAAGCCCTCAACATCATGGTAGTTGTAATCCTCTGTCTTCCTCAGCAAGGAATCTCTCAACTTCAAGGTGTTGGAAACCTCTGTCTTCCTATCCCCGGATGTCCTTGAATGTAATCACCAACATTCAGAGTCACACAAAGAAAAAACTGAACGAGCGGTTCAGTACGCACAAGGCATGAAAAGCATTCTCTCTCTAGAAAACACCTTAGCAGCGTGCGGTCTCTAGATTGATCAACGTCATTTTCTTATTGAGCTCTTTAAAATGAGATCCTATTTATAGGAAAATTTCCAACGGTCAACTCCCTCTTCCAACGGTCATATTTTCCATGAAATTCGGAGGGACCTGTACACGTGTAACTCAACCAACGGTTAATTAGAAACAGAATAGACTACATCGTTTTATAAAAAAAACTATGTATAACAGAATGTACGACATCGTTTTGAATGAATAAGTAGGTAAAAGCTAATTAATATTTTAGAGTGTAAGCAAGCCAAAATTTCGGAGTCTAACCAAAATGAAGTTCGAAGTCTGTGTTAAGAAATGTTCGGATTCTGTTTAATAGGAATTCGGAGTCTGGTTTCACCAGAGATCGGATTCTGAACCTCTAGAGTTCGGAGTCGATCTTCTTAAGAGTTCGGAGTAGAACTGCTTAAAAGTTCAGAGTCGAAATTCTTAAGAGGTCTGAGTAGAACTGCTTAAAAGTTCGGAGTCGAACTTCTTAAGAGTTCGGAGTCAAACTGCTTAAAAGTTCAGATTCGAACTTCTTAAGAGTTCGGAGTCGAAGAACTTAAAAGTTCGGAGTCAAACTTTTTAAGAGTTCAGAGTCGAACTTATTAAAAGTTTGGAGTCGAACTACTAAAGTGATCAGATGATAACTATATTAAAAATCACATCCAGAATTCGGATCCTAAAAACAGAATACTTCAAATTTTTCATTATAAGGCTCTGGAAATTTGGTTATGATTCTGGTTTTTTAATGTATGAAAAAATATCTATGTATAAGAAAATCTAGGTTAAGGTAAATTTCCTTAATGAAGTAAATTTTCTTTATTTGGGTAAAAATAATATTTTCTTTAAGTATAAGGTGTTTGTGATTTTCAAAACAAGAAGGAATGGAAATGTTTTAAGGAAAACCTTATTGACTCAACAATCTCCCCCTTTTTGGAAAGCACAAACATCCTTTTGAAAAAGTATATAGGCTTTTGAGAAATTTCATTAGACTATGAAAATTTAAACTTATCTCCCTTTGTTCATGGATAGAGGTGAATACAAATAACTCCCCCTTAGGCATTGAAACTCTAAGGATTGTATTTTGGGTTTCCGGAGTAGAGATTTCATTATTGTAAGAATGAAAAAACTTCGTAGTGGGAAACTCCCCCTTTCCTTAAGGAAATTTCTCTTAGAAATTTTTCCTTTCTCCTCCTTATGAATAGTTCTTTTTCCTTCTCCCCCTTTGTGATTTTCAAAAAGAATTGAAGGGAATGGAAAACAAAGTATACTACCTGAAACATTAGTATATAATAAGATACAAACAAACAAGATAACAATTTCATTATAGTTGGGGGAAAAAATTACAAGGAAAGACAACTACAACAAAATATCGGAGTGGGTTCATTTGTCTTCCTTTTCCATCGGAATGAGCTACTTCAACAAGGCTTTGAGTTTCTTCAAGCCTCTTTAATATTCCTCTCATTTCCTCTACAAGGATTTTACCTTTTCTTCTTGAGCTCTTAATGCCCTTGCTTGAGCCTCCAAGACTTCTTTCTAAAACTTCAACAACTCACCTTGCTTTTCCATCTTCTGCTGAAACTCAATCCGGAAATCTCTTTCAGTTTCCAATTTTGAGATACTGAGTTATGCTTTCCATTCAGATCCCTGAACTGTTGATTTCTCAAATTTTTCTCCTGGGTCAACTTCTCAGAAATTTCATTAACCTTTTTATACTCCATTTCAAAGGCATTTTGAACTTCAGCTTGAAAATTCTTAAAGTGGACTAAATCTTCATCAACTCTCTTAGACCACTTGGTTACTTTACTACAAGACATCCTATGCACGTCATAATCGATCAGAAAACTTTTCTGTTCAGCTTCCAACTTCACAAACATATCCATTACCATGGATAAAGAAAATGATTTTTGATTCATAGATTGTTGCAGCAACTGGAATCTGGAATCTATAGTAGGAAGAATCAGAATTGTGTCCACCAACATTCTCAGAGATTGAACCACAAAATCATGCCCGTGGGATGATGATTCCGAATCAAAAAATTCTTTTTGAGATTCCTCTTCTTCAACTGGCATTAGCTTCCTTCTAGAGGTACCACCAACCTCTTTCATTCTGATAATATCTTTAATAGGTGTCTCCATTAAAGTTTTTTTCCCTTTATCGGATTTCGGAATGGATTTCACATTAGGAGAAACATCCTCAGATTCAGAAACATGAACAATCTGATCTTCATCTGGTTTATGTGATACAATTATGTTGTGGTTCTTGGGCATTATTATGAATATGGGTGGTTCCGTGATAAACTAAGGATGGGTGAGCCCGATATAGCTCTCCAATGTATTGGGTAACACAAAGGAGTTAAACGTTATTGTTTTTCAGAAGAGATTTAGGGAATATAATGCGATGGGTATTCCAAACGTAACCAAGAGGGTTACTCCCTACGAATGAAAGTTATGAATGACTAAATTTACCTTTATGCCTTATGATTTCTATGATTTATTCATGATTTGATGAGGTATTTTAAAATTCATATGTTTTATGAGTAATTTATGATTTCATACATGGACTAATGTTTTCTTTTCAATTTTTTATATCCCTTACTGAGCTTTTTATGCTCATTCCATGTTTTGAAATGTTTTTCACAGGTCAAGGGAAAGGTGCATGTTATGATGATATTGTCAAGGAAGTGTCAAGGAAGAATCCAAGTTTCGATTTAAATATCTTTCTGTTGATGGGGAAAAACGAATACTATATTTTATGTAACCACTTTGTTAAAATGTGGAATGTAATTCATGATTATTGATCTAATTCTCTAAAACTCTAAACCTAAAAAGATTCTAAATGTGAATTATTCATTTAATTAAATATTAAGTAAGCTTTAAGGCCGAGGAATATATCCCTGATGAATAATAATTGATGAAAAAGTTATAGATCAAATCATTAGAGATATTATTGTGCATGAATCAATGATTTCTTAATATTTTCCAAACCAATGTGTGTCTCAATTTTCTAGGGATTACTATGATGATGGTTGACATCAACTCCTAGATCTGATATAAGAAGGTTAATGCATCACCTCATGTGATTAAATAGTTTTACAATGATCAAATCGATTATGAGAATGTTTTGATATGAAATTAGGTTATTTATACTTTATAACTAGAGAATTCATCCACATTGATGAATATTTAGGGATTGAATTATGTGCTTGCGTTATTTTTTGTAACTTTTTACCGATCTAAACAATGAATAATTTAGATAATTCCATTGTTCATTCCCAATGAACCTGTTTCAAGGATAAAAATACATGGACCCCAATATTCATAGTTCACACTTCATGATTATTGACAAAATATTTATAGTTTACACTACCTGATTTAATTATTAAAAGGATCTATGAAGTGATTTTGGTCATCCAATCACAACTATATACATAAATCAAGACATAAAAGATGTGATAAATGATTTTAAATCAAATAATGGTTTAAAAAATGATATTGAATATTATTGTAATTTCAAATCTGAATTTGTCAGACCTAGTAGTGTGGTATGGAGTGACCAGTATAAAAATTTTGTGATTACAGATTAAATATATATAATCAGAAAAGTAGACACCTAAACCTATATTAAGATTATATAAGGTGAATAATATAATTATTTATAGCTTAATAATTTAATATATTTTCATGGGGTAGATTATTTTTTGATATATTTTTAATGTTATAGATGTTGTGGGATATGGATTAAATAAAAACAACCTATCAGTGAAAACCCACAATTATAAATTAGAAAAATTAACTTAGTTGAGAAATTATAGAAATCAAAATCATATTCAAGATGAGGGGATTTAAATATATTTTCTATATTAGAGTTAGATCCTTAAAATGTATAATATAATGAAGAGGAATGAAAATTGAATAAAAAAGATATATATTTGGATTTCCTTATTCGCCAAATATATATCATTTGTATGTTTTTAATGAAATAATTTTTTTTCTTCTTGACTGATTATGATTAATAAAAAAATAGAGGAATTTTAATATAATTATTTGGTATATAAGTCCTTCAAGGACTTCGGACCACCTATGCCTTTGGGCCACCTCAAAGCCTTTTGGCCACCTAAAGTGCATATGAAAACCAGACAAACTATAAGGAACAAGTTCTTGATGGTGGATGAGAAAAGAGATTTCACCATAGCTGATGCTAAACAGATTCCAAGAATGAGAGGTTTTGGAACCTTCCTTTAGGACAAGCCTATGCATGCACAAAAAACCAAGCTAATCTGAAATGCGAAGGTGCAGAGCAGATTTAAGGACGAAGATGTTGGGGAGGATCAGTTCCTAGTAGTTAGTTTGGGTTGTTTTTAATGATTGAATTGTAGGATTGAAATAATAATGTAAATTCTCAAAATATAATAGGGGGTGAATTGTACATTTAAAAATTCTTTTGGAACCTATAAAGTTAGTTACGAATAACTATGTTTTCCTTAAGTAAAGGAAAGGGATAAGTTTAACAAAGTTAAACTAAGAAAATTCACAACACCTCTAACATGAAATAAAACCTGGAATAAGGAATGAAGTTATAATCTTCAAATCCTATGAACTTTCATAAAACTGGAAAGAGATTCCGAAAGAAGGATCTGGAGATATGGTTTCGGAAACTGAAACTTAACAAAAGATTACAATATGAGATTATACCTTAAAGCGTATAGAATCTAAATGAAACAAAGTACAAGTAAGGAAGTATAAGGAAGTTATACTTTCCTTACAATACAATATGCAGTAGAAAATAAACAATTAGTAGAGCTACAAGTAACAAGATATAAGTCTTTTAACCCAAATAGAAGGGTATCCAACAACCATGGATAAAGGTCCCTTGATTTATACTTTCAAGCAAGTCTGTCTTACCCACACCAGGGTAATCCCTCGATACGAAGATTAGATACTCTGTCTTTCAATCCCCGCAAGCCCTCAACATCATGATAGTTGGAAACCTCTGTCTTCCTCAGCAAGGAAGCACTCAACTTCAAGGTGTTGGAAACCACTGTCTTCCTATCCCCGGATGTCCCCGAATGTAATCACCAACATTCAGAGTCACACAAAGAAAAAACTGAACGAGCGGTTCAGTACGCACAAGGCAAGAAAATATTTCTCTCTCTAGAAATCACCTTAGCAGCGTGTGGTCTCTAGATTGATCAATGCCATTTTCGTATTGAGCTCTTTCAAATGAGCTCCTATTTATATGAAAATTTCCAACGGTCAACTCCCTCTTCCAACGGTCATATTTTCCATGAAATTCGTAGGGACCTGTACACGTGTAACTCAACAAACGGTTAATTAGAAAGAGAATAGAACACATCGTTTTATAAGAAACTATGTGTAACTGAATGTACGACATCGGATTGAAAGCATAAGTAGGTAAAATCTAATTAATATTTCAGAGTGTAATCAAGCCAAAAGTTCAGCGTCTAACCAAAATGATGTTCGAAGTCTGTGTTAAGAAATGTTCGGATTCTGTTTAATAGGAGTTCGGAGTCTGGTTTCACCAGAGATCGGATTCTGAACCTCTAGAGTTCGGAGTCGAACTTCTTAAGAGTTCGGAGTAGATCTGCTTAAAAGTTCAGAGTCGAACTTCTTATGAGTTCTGAGTAGAACTGCTTAAAAGTTCGGAGTCTAACTTCTTAAGAGTTCGGAGTCGAACTCCTTAAAAGTTCGGAGTCGAACTTCTTAAGAGTTCAGAGTCGAACTGCTTAAAAGTTCGGAGTTGAACTTTTTAAGAGTTCAGAGTCGAACTTATTAAAAGTTTGGAGTCAAACTACTAAAGTGCTCGGATTAGAACTATATTAAAAATCACATCCAGAATTCGGATCCTAAAAACAGAATGCTCCAAATTTTTCATTTAAGGATCTGGAAATTTGGTTATGATTTTGGTTTTTGAATGTAAGAAAAAATAGCTATGTATAAGAAAATCTAGGTTAAGGTAAATTTCCTTAAAGAAGTAAATTTTATTTATTTCGGTAAAAATAAGATTTGCTTAAGTATAAGGTGTTTGTAATTTTCAAAACAAGAAGGAATGGAAAATTAATAAGGAAAACCTTATTGACTCATCAATCTCCCCCTTTTTGGAAAGCACAAACATCCTTTTGAAAAAGTATATAGGCTTTTGAAAAATTTCATTAGACTATGAAAATTTAAACTTATCTCCTGTTGTTCATGGATAGAAGTGAATACAAATAACTCCCCATTAGTCATTAAAACTCTAAGGATTGTATTTTGGGTTTCCGGAGTAGAGATTTCATTATTGTATGAATGAAAAAACTTCGTAGTGGGAAACACCCCCTTTCCTTAAGGAAATTTCTCTTAGAAATTTTTCCTTTCTCCTCCTTAGGAATAGTTCTTTTTCCTTCCCCCCCATTGTGATTTTCAAAAATACTTGAAGGGAATTGAAAACAAAGTATACTACCTGAAACATTAGTATATAACAAGATACAAACCAACCAGATAACCATTTCATTAGAGTTGGGAAAAAAATTACAAGGAAAGACAACTACAACAGAAGATCGGAGTGAGTTCATTTGTCTTCCTTTTCCTTCGGAATGAGCTGCTTCAACAAGGCTTTGAGTTTCTTCAAGTCTCTTTAATATTCCTCTCGTTGCCTCTACAAGGATTTTACCTTTTCTTCTTGAGCTCTTAATGCCCTTTCTTGAGCCTCCAAGTCTTATTTCTACAGCTTCAACAAATCATCTTGCTTTTCCATCTTCTGCTGAAACTCAATCCGGAAATCTCTTTCAGTTTCCAATTTTGAGATACTGAGTTAAGCTTTCCATTCAGATCCCTGACCTATTGATTCCAGAAATTTTTCTCCTGGGTCAACTTCTCAGAAATTTCATTAACCTTTTTATCCTCCATTTAAAAGGCTTTTTGAACTTTATCTTGAAAATTATTAAAGTGGACTAAATCATCATCAACTCTCTTAGACCACTTGGTTACTTTACTACAAGACTTCCTATGCACGTCATAATCGATCAGAAAACTTTTCTGTTCAGCTTCCAACTTCACAAACATATCCATTACCATGGATAATGAATATGATTTTTGATTCATAGATTGTTGCATCAACTGGAATCTAGAATCTATAGTTGGAAGAATCGGAATTGTGTCCACCAACTTTCGCAGAGATTGAACCACAAAATCATGCCTGTGGGATGATGATTCCGAATCAGAAAACTCTTTTTGAGATTCCTCTTCTTCAACTGGAATTAGATTCCTTCTAGAGGTACCTCCAACCTCTTTATTTCTGATGATATATTTAATAGGTGTCTCCATTAAAGTTATCTTCCCTTTATCGGATTTCAGAATGGATTTCACATGAGAAGAAACTTCCTCAGATTCAGAAACATGAACAATCTGATCTTCATCTGGTTGCTGTCTTTCTTGTCCTTCCTCATGAAAGTTCCTCTGATAGGATTCTTCTTCATCAAACAACTCATTCTCTTCTTCTTCTTCTTGAAGTTTCTTGCTGGCTTCCTCATCTCCCTTCCCTGGAGATACTATTTTTGTGGATTCAGCATTATAATTCTGAATTTATTTGATGAAGGTATCCAGATCTTCACTCTCCTCCTCCTCTTCTTCTTCTTCAACTTCTTACTCAACTGCTTCAGCAACCTCCTTCTCAGCTTCTACTATAGGTTCTTTACCCTTGTCCTTTTCCGGAGTGACATAATTTTTCACTGGAGTTTCTGGTAAAGAAGTTTCTACACCGAAAGTTTCCGGAACTGGAAGCCTTTCGGAAGCCAACTCTGTATCTTTTAATAAGGATCGCACTATATCAGTAACTTCTTCATGAGTAACTACTTCCTTAGACTTTGTCTTCTTCCTTTGATTTTTTGAAGGTTCCAAAGATTGTGTTTCTTTTTCAGCTGCTTCAAATTCTTCCACGGATAGGGGTAAAATTCTCCGGATTCACTAGAAAATCCCATCTTCATTCTCTTAAGTGTATCATCACTGACAAGCATGAGCTTGCAATTCCGGATCATTGATTTGCAGGAAACCTTGAATGATTTTAAGCATCAAACTATCAACTTATACAATAAGGCAGGAAACATTATAATCTGAGCTCTCAGATTTCCTTCTTTGATATTCTTGATCGTAACCAAGACATGCCTTATCAGATTTATTGTTCTTAGATTTACTAAAAAATCTAAGACATAGATATCACTCTTCTTCATATTGTCTTTGTCTCCTCTTCTCGGAACTAGAAAACCTTGCACCCATAGTTGAAGTATTCTATTATTTGGAGTGAGCCGAGCAATCATAGTTGTTGAATCATCCTTGAGCCCAAGAAACTTCAGTTCCTTCTCCTTATTGAAACTTCCTTGTACATCGGGATGTTTGTGAGAATAGAATTCAGATTCTCCCTTATATGCTATACCAACCAGGCTTGCTGCCTTAGTGTATGAAAGATTATATGTTTTCCCATAGGACTTGAAAGAAAACCTTTCTCTGCCATCTTCCACTGGGAAGGAAACAGACTCATAAAACTCTATCAACAATTCAGTATAAACTAGATCCTTTTTGTCTGACTTAGCTATGCAGACGTCTTCCCATCCATTCAGTCTAACATTCTTCGAAATAATAGAATCAAGAATATAAAAATCCGGATGAACTAACATTTCTCTGTAAACTAACCACTTTGAAATTGGTTTCACAGTTGACATATCATTTGAAGATTCTTCAATAGACATTCGGAGTGAAGTATACGGTAAGATTCGGATCAGCTTCACACGGTTCAGAACCGGACTTAAGAGGATCAGCCGGGATTCGAGACACAAAAGCTTGAAAACCGATGTGGAAAGAGTCTCGGGACCCCCTTTTTATAGGCAAAGAAATTGACCGTTGGTCTTCCAAAAGTCATACAATGGTTGAAAATACTTTGATCTGATCTGACGGTTGAGAATAATTCCTCAAGGGAAAAAAATTTGACTCTGATCTTTTGAGGTTTTTAAAGAAAACATTGGGATTTGAGGAAAATCTAGAATCTGAACTAAACAAGGAAGTTATCAGTAAGCAAAATTTGATTAAAAAACTATAAGTAGGAAAATCATAACTTACGGATTGACAAGAAATATTATTTAAAATTGGTAATATTCTTCTTGAAAGAAAAAAACATCATCATGAAAAGTGTAGTATGAAAATGACGTTACAAAAACCCCAGTCCAAAAATTTCAATTCCGAAAATTATCAGTATGAAAATTCCATTCCGAAAGTTCTCAATACAAAAAATTTCCATTCCAGAAAATTTCAGTTCCAGAAATTTCCATTCCGGAAATCATAGTTCCGAAAAGTTTGAAAACAAACTTTGAAAAACGTTGTTATTCTAACAAACAAATGTACCCCCCCTATGAAAAAGAGTTTATTAAAGTAAAGAGAATTTTTCAACAGAAAGTTAATTATGAAGGATTACCTTACAGTTATCATTCCTAACTTCTGTTTAATGTATTCAAATCTATCAGAAGGAAATGATTTTGTGAAAATATCAGCAAGTTGATCTTGTGTTCCGATAAACTGAAGAATGATATCTCATTTAAGTGTGTGATCCCTAAGAATGTGATGCCTAATATCTATGTGTTTAACACAAGGGTGATGTGCAGGGTTCTTACTAATGGAAATGACACTTGTGTTATCACAAAAAATCTGAGTTTGAGTAAAACTCAAGCCATAGTTTGTGAGTGTGTGTTTCATCCATAACACTTGAGCACAAAGAAATCCAACTTCTACATATTCAGCTTCAGCAGTGGAGAGAGCTACAGAATGTTGCTTCTTGCAAGACCAAGAAACTAATGAATCTCCTACGAAATGTCAAGTTCAGGATGTACATTTTCTATCCATTCTACATACACCAATGTCAGCATCAGAAAAGTTTTTTTAGAACAAAATCATTTCCAGAAGTATAAAATAATCCAAGATCCATGGTTCTCTTATGGTAGCGAAAAATTCTTTTTACTGCCTTTAAGTGAGATTCCATAGGATTTGATTGATATCTTTCACATAAGCATACTGAAAACATTAAGTCTGGTCGACTAGCTTTTAATTATAATAGACTTCCTATCATACCTCTAAAGGATGTTTGATCTACGGTTTTCCCAGCTTCATCAAGATCTAAAGAGTTTGAGGTACCAATAGGAGTACTTAGACTCTTAGTGTTGTCATAACCATAATTTTTAAGAAGATCTTTAATTTACTTATGTTGAGATATGTAGGTTCCTTCTGGTTTTTGAGAAATTTGAAAACCAAGGAAAAAAGTTAACTCACCCATCATACTCATTTCAGACTCATATTTCATTAGACTTGCAAAGGAGTCGGTTAAAGATTGCTGAGTTGAACCAAATATGATGTCATCAACATAAATTTGAACAATCAAAACATTTTTCTTATCTTTATTTTTAAAAATGGTTGGATCTGCATTTCACTTCACATAGTCATTTTGAAGAAAAAATCCAATGAGCCTCTCATAACAGGCTCGTGGGGCTTGTTTAAAACCATACAAAGCTTTGGTAAGTCTAAAAACATGATCAGGATGTTTTGTATCTTCAAAGCCAGGAGGTTGTTCAACAAAAACTTCCTCTTGAACATAACTATTAATAAAAGCACATTTCACATCCATTTGAAAAAGTTTAAAATTAATGAATGCTGCAAAGGCATGTAGAATACGGATAGATTCAAGTTTGGCTACTGGAGCATAGGTTTCTTCATAGTCTATTCCCTCTTGCTGATTATAGCCTTTTGCAACAATTCTAGCTTTATTTCTAACTATGACTCCATTTTCATCACATTTGTTTTTAAAAACACATTTTACTCCAATAACAGAAGTCTCCATAAGTCTTTCAACCAAGGTCCAGACTTTATTCCTCTCGATTTCATTTAGTTCATCTTTCATTGTTTTGATCCAATCATCATCACCTAAAGCTTCAACAGTGCTTTTAGGTTCTAATTGAGAACGAAATGCTAGATTTTCTATTTCATTTCATAAGGAACTTCTAGTCCTTACAGGTTGATTTATATCACCAATGATACTGTCACTGGGATGATTCTTACGAAACACCTAATTTGGATTTTGAAAAGCCTGTTCATCAACATAGGGTAGAATGTCTTTTGGGGTAAATGTTTCAGAAGTATCTTTTTGAACAATTTCCTTATCAGAAGGTTCTTCTATAAAAGGTTGACAATCAGTTTTTGAAAACACATATGAGGATGTAGGTTGGGATGGTTTAAAATCAAAAGGATCAGACTCATCAAATTTTACATATACGGTTTCTTAAACTATACAAGTATTTTTATTGAAAACTCTATAAGCCTTAGAGGATGTGGAATAGACTAAGAAAATTCCTTCATCAGATTTTGGTGAGAATTTATGTAGATTAACTTTAGTATTCAAAATGAATACTTTGAAACCAAAAACCTTGAAGTAGGATAGTCTTGGTTTTCTACCATTCCATAACTCATAAGGGGTTTTATTAAGAAAAGGTTTAATCAAAACTTGATTTATAGTATAGCAAGAATTACTTACAGATTCAGCCCAGAAATGTCTAGCTATATAATATTAACTCATCATGGTTCTAGTTATCTCTTGATGAATTCTATTTCTTCTCTCAACTATACCATTTTGTTGAGGAGTTCTAGGTGCTGAAAAATTGTTAGTAATACCTTTTCTACTACAAGAAGTTTCAAAATCAGAATGTTGAAATTCTCCTCCATGGTCACTATGAATTGTTTTCAAAGGAATGTTTTTCTCATTTTTAACTTGAGCTCTAAAACATTTGAAATAAGAAAAAGCTTCAGACTTCTTTACTAGAAAATAGACCCAAGTAAATCTAGTATAATCATCAACTAAAACAAACACACAGTATTTTCCTCCAATACTTCCAGTTTGTGTTGGACTAAAAATATCCATGTGCACTAACTATAATGCATCAGTTGTTGAGACTTTACCGATTGATTTAAAACTAGATTTAGGTTCCTTGCCATTTTGGCAAGGATCACAAACTTTAGAAGAATAAAATATAAGCTCTGGTAGATCCTTAACTAGTATCTTCTTAGAGAGTTTACATAGGTTCCTAAGGCTACAGTGACATAGTCTTCTATGCCATAACCAGGAATGATCTTCCATTGCACTTAGGAAAGGTAAATCTTGGATTCTAGGGTCTTCTATGTTCAAAGTGTAGACATTCCCTTGCCTATTGGCTGAGAGAATAAATTCTTCCTTGAAATTGTGAACTAAGCACTTATCATTCCTAAAATTCACTAGGTAACCTTCATCACATAACTGACTTATGCTAATGAGGTTGTGCTTAAGAACCTTAACAAAAATAAAATTTGAAATAAAGGTTTTACCAAGAAGAATTATATTACCAATACCAAAAATCTCTCCCTTAGCAATATCTCCGAAAGTTACCTTTCCTCCTTTTGTTTTGATAATCTTTTCAAAATAGCTTATGTTACCAGTCATGTGCTAGGAACATCAACTATCCATGTACCATGTATTGTTGCTGGTACTCTCTTTATTTTCCTAAAATCAAGAAGAGAATTAGACTTTCGGAATCCAATCTTGCTTGGATCTGAGATTTCCAGGTAATAAAATTTTAGGTACCCACATATTCATAGAGAAATAAGCTTTATGAAATCCTAGAGATTGGGTTTTGTTTAAGGAACAATTCATTGCCCAGTTACCACCACATTGACACTTGGTACAAAATGGGGCACTTTGAGGAACAAAAAAATTGTTACTAAAAATTGGTTTTGCATGGGTATAACCAAATCTAAATTTACTTCTTAAAGGTTGTATTTGGGAATACATTTTATGAAAATTTTCATTACCATGGGTAATGTTTGATAAAAACTTCTTTAAGGAAAAAATTTAGGACTTGAGTTTTATATCCAAATTTTTATCCTCAAAATCATTAGTTTTAGTACTAGAGCTTGGCTTGAAAACATTTTTCTTTGAAATTACTATATCTAATTCTTTAGAAAGTTGGTTCTTCTCAGAACATACATCCTCAAGATTTTTCGAAATACTTTCAAAATCAGCATTTTTTTTATCAAGATCTTTAGAAAGATCTAATATCGCTTTTGTAAGAATAGAATTCCTAGAGTTTTCCTTATCAAGTTTCTTATTGAGTATGGAATTCTCAATTTCATGAAGTTCAGAAAACCTAGAGACTTCTTCATAAGTAGGTAAAGTATTTTCTTCATCAGAAGAGGATTCTTCATCATAAGTGTTATAATACTTACTATCATTAGAATTTAAAGAAACATTGGTCAATGATTCAGAATTTCGTACCTTATCCATAAAACAATGATTATCAATAGGTAATATGGATATAAGATAAAGATTATTTTGTCCTGAAGATTCATAATCCGATGATTAATCTGAAGAGTCACCACCACTGGCACTCCAGGTATCATTAGCTTTCAAAGCTTTCTTAGATTTGGATTTATAATAATTCTTTATGTTCCTATCTGAATTCCTTTCTTTCCTTTCTTTCTTTTTGAGAAAAGGGAAATCTGGTCTAATATGTCCAGCTCTCTTGCATTCATAACAAGTAACTTCTCCATATTTCTTATCTTTCCTTTACTTTTTCTTATACATGGATTGGAAATTTCTCTGGCCAGATATATTGTTCATCCTTCGAGCAATATTAGCTAACTCATTTTCTGATATTTCACTCTCACTAGAATCTGATTGAACTACCACCTTCTTAGACTCGGATCTGGTTACTCTCTCAGGAGTCTTAGTTTTTATATGATTTAACGTTGTTGTAAAAGAAACCGTACCATTTCCATTTTTCTTTTTAATGTTGTCAGCATCTCTCTTCATTCTTGTCTCATGTTGTAGAAGAGTTCCAAATATCTCATCAAGAGTAATTTGAGTGACCTTCCTGTTCTCATCTATAGCTGTTCTTTTGGATTCCCACTCATTGGGCATAATATCAATTATTTTGTCTACAATAGCTTCATCATCTAAACCTTTTTCTCCCATAGATTGTAGGATGTTGATGATAGTCATAAATCTTTGTTGAACGTTACAGATTGGTTCTCCATAAGGAATGTTGAAGCCATGATATTCAGCTCTAAGCATTTCTCTTCTAGTCTCAATCACATTAGAAATCCCAAAGTGTGTAACCTCTAACTTCTTCCATATACAATTAGCTGCTTCACAAGAAGAAATTTGGCTATATATATTTCTGGTCATTGAACAAAGTAATGTATTGCGTACCTTATAATTGAGTTGATATTCTTAATTTTCTTGGTTAGTGAACGTTCTAACTTCCTTGTTAGAATTTTATAATCACCAGTAAGCATAACAAAGTTGTCTACTCTAGTATTGATAACAAAAGTCTTCATTTGATCTCTCTAGTATTCATTGTCATTACCATCAAATATTGGAGGTCTTGTAGGATTTAGATTATTAATGGAACCAACATTAATTCCTGCCATACTTAAAAAAAACATTGGCACACAAACTTGTTATCAGCAAAAGTTCGTAATAACAAAGTTCAGAATGAGAAAGTCCGGAATGGGAATGTTCGGAATGATAAAGTGAGCAAGAAAAACTTATACATGAGTACAAGTATTTCAGAAACCTCCTCTGATACCAATTTTATGATCGAAATAATAATGTAGATGCTCAATATACAAGAGGGGGGTGAATTGTAAACTTTAAAAATTCCTTTGGAACCTTTAAAGTTAGTTACGAATAACTATGTTTTCATTAAGCAAAGTTAAGGGCTAAGTTTAACAAAGTTAAACTGAGAAAATTCTCAACACCTCTAACACCAAATAAAACATGGAATAAGGAATGAAGTTATAAACATAAAATCCTATGAACTATCTTAAAACTGGAAAGAGATTCCGAAAGTAGGATCCAGAAATATGGTTCCAGAAATTGAAACTTAACAAAAGATTACAATATTAGATTCTACATTAAAGCGTATAGAATCTAAATGAAACAGAGTACAAGTAAGGATGTATAAGGAAGTTATACTTTCCTTACAATACAATATGCAGCGGAAAATGAACAAGTTGTAGAGCTAAACGTAACAAGATATAAGTCTTTTAACCCAAAGAGAAGGGTATCCAACAACCTTGGATAATGGTCCCTTGATTTATACTTTGAAGAAATTTTGTCTTACCCACACCAGGGTAATCCCTCGATACGAAGATCAGAGTCTCTGTCTTTCTATCCCCGCAAACCCTCAACTTCAAGGTAGTTGGAAACCTCTGTCTTCCTCAGCAAGGAAGCCCTAAACATCAAGTTGTTGGAAACCTCAGTATTCCTATCCCCGGAAGTCCTCGAATGTAATCACCAACATTCAGAGTCGCACGAAGAAAAAACTGAATGAGCGGTTCAGTAAGCACAAGGCATGAAAATCTTTCTCTCTCTAGAAATCACCTTAGCAGCGTGTGGTCTCTAGATTGATCAACTTCATTTTCTTATTTAGCTCTTTCAAATGTGCTCTTATTTATAGGCAAATTTCCAATGGTCAACTCCCTCTTCCAACGGTCATATTTTCCAGGAAATTTGGAGGGACCTGTACACGTGTAACTCAACCAACGGTTAATTAGAAATAGAATAGAAGACATCATTTTATAAAAAACCATTTATAACTGAATGTACGACATCGTTTTGAAAGCATAAGTATGTAAAAAGCTAATTAATATTTCAGAGTGTAAACAATCCAAAAGTTCGGAGTCTAACCAAAATGAAGTTTGGAGTCTATGTTATGAAATTTTTGGATTCTTTTTAATAGGAATTCGGAGTCTGGTTTCACCAGAGTTTGGAATCTGAACCTGTAGAGTTTGGTGTAGAACTGCTTAAGAGTTCGGAGTAGAACTGCTTAAATGTTCGGAGTCGAACCTCTTAAGAGTTCGGAGTAGAACTTCTTAAAAGTTCGGAGTCAAACATCTTAAGAGTTCGGAGTCAAACTGCTTAAATGTTCGGAGTCGATATTCTTAAGAGTTCAGAGTCGAACTACTTAAAAGTTCGGAGTCGAACTTTTTAAGAGTTCGGAGTCGAACTACTTGAAATTTTGGAGTCGAACTACTAAAGAGTTCGGATTAGAACTATATTACAGATCACATCCAGAATTCGGATCCTAAAAACAGAATGCTCCAAATTTTTCATTATAAGGCTCCGGAACCTTGGGTATGATTCCGATTTTTTAATTTAAGAAAAAATAGCTATGTATAAAAAAATATAGGTTAAGGTAAATTTCCATAAAGAAATAAATTTTCAATATTTGGGTAAAAATAATATTTGCTTATGTATAAGGTGTTTGTGATTTTCAAAACAAGAAGGAATGGAAAAGTCATAAGGAAAACCTTATTGACTCAAAATGAATCCTACAGAAAATGAATTCATCTATGGACAATGGGCCATGTAATACTTATACCTACGGGCCTTATTGGGGTTCCACCTCACACCTTGAAAGATGGATTATCAAAAAATATTAAAAAATGAAGGTCATCTGTGCATTGGAGGGGATAAGACTCATTAACCTAAAATAAGTACATCAATTAGAAAAGGATGATGATATATCATCTCTTAAGGGTTTTTCATTTTTTTATCATGTTTTATATAGATATGTTATACCTCAGGAATGGTAACTTAGTTTAAAATATTATTAACAACATCTATCTCCACTGTGAATTTTTCTAATCATGAGCTGTGATATTTACCTTATTCAAACTATCTAGTTTCTCTAAAATTCAACATTTTCTTCCATTTCTTCCTATCACATTTGATTCTCACAATCAGGTCTCATCACATCATTTCATATTTTATATTTTTTAATTTCACCTTTTTTTGTTTATTTTTATTGTTTGTATGGTGACACATATAATCCTTCATTATGGTTCGACACCTGATAGCCATGGTACTAGTATTTACTTGGTTTATATATAATTAAATTTTTACAATGTCATTTTTTATCATGAAAAATCAACACATTAATTATTTTTTTGGTTTCCATTTCAAAAAAAAATAATAATAATATCTTGCACTACAAATAAAACAATAATATTCTGAAAATATTTATTTTAGTTCACTAAATTTGAATATTTTTGAAACCATTGACCCAAAAATCTTATAAATAAATTTGAATATTATAAATTTGATGATAAATATTAATTTCTAAAATATAGGTACGATTTTATTCCTTTAATAAGAAGAACATGGTGGTAATCTAAAATCTAAATCAAAAGAAAAATCTTGTTGTTTAGTAAGATACAATGGGAAATCTAAATATCTTCCCACCACAACACATGAATCTAAATTTTTAGAAACACTAAATAAGGGATTTTCAACAACATATAGTTTCTATATTTCCATAATGTATATAATTATACTATAGTTCTACAAAATTTGAAATTAAATAATCATACATATCGATGTCACACAACATTAATGGACAAATCAGTGAGGATTTATTGGAATTAATTAGATAATTTTATTATATGGTCCAAAAGATACCTTTTCATTTGATTTATGAGGTGGCAAGGTTGATAAATTTTCAATATTATTTAATTAATACTTATATTATATAGTTACATAAATTATATGATGAATTTTTTAACATGTTAGACCAACTATTCAATTAATTTTAAATTTGTTTTATCCTTTAAAAAACAACAATGAATTATGGAATAAAATTAATAAATCAATTACAATTTAGGATGAATGTTTTAATGTGATGTGAGAAATTTTTAAGGAAGAAATTTTCTCAAATGCCTCAATAACAAAATTAAGCCTCATCAATTGATGAATGCATTCCATAATGTTCTAACTACTTACAATAAAAATCATTTTGATCAATATCATTATTGTGATTTCATATATATAATATCTTAAATGATTAACCATGTCAATTAAAAATATTCAAAAACCTCACAACATAATATCCCAAGGAAAATATTTTTCTAGAGTGAAGACAGTAGCTCCCATGATATTGTAGTTAATGAGAATTCACATAGGTAGATTTTTTTCATTAAGGGATATAAGACCTTTCCAAAAATTATTTTCCCTATTCTGATCCCACAAAATAGTATAAATAGATATCCCAAATATATTGATATAGTGATATAAAAAATGATTTAAATGACCTTTATTCTAATTAATTTTAGTCTCATTATAACAAAACCAACACAACTTATAAGCGAAAATCATTATGTGTTGAATCAATTGTTTTCTCCTGCTTCGTCACAACAATCTGGACCTTCATTTCTGAACCATTTCAATGGTTATTCCAATAATCATCATGTTTATGTTGGGTAAAGTTTCAAAAGATTAATACCATAATTTATTTTCAATATGTAGAGTTAAATTCCCAAAGGTAAATATTATGTTTAAAATGAGATGAAACAGATTAAAAAATTTATAATCTTGATCAAAAAATATGCCAACCAACTAGAAGCATAGGAGGAAGAGAAAAAGATAAGTTAAATAGAACAATGATGATGAATACTAATGAAAATTATTTGGTTGAAAATATAATACGGGTTATAAAAATACTATAAGAAGTTATTAATTACCTTATATATGTTAAACATATTGTTTTTTATGAACCAAAAAATGAATTTGAAATAGACATCAAATTTGAAAATAAAGACAGTAATGTATACCATAAAAAATATCATTTAATCGTTGAAAAAATAAAATAAACAAAATAATATAGTGTGGTAACCTATTTAGAAATGAAATAAGAAATATAGGTTTGAGGATTAGGATATTAATTAACTAATCTGAATGAAATATTCTCTTCTCATCCCTTTTTTTCAATGACATAAATAGAATAATTAATTAGTGTACATTAAATTCCTTGAAAATTTTAGTATCATTATGGATTATATAATTTTTCTAGATTTCATAAATAAGATCACATCATATATAAAATTTCCTAAAATATATTAAGCTAACAAGAGGGATTGTGTTGAGGGATTGTAATGTCCCATGTTTTTTAATCGGGTTGAAATTATGATGGTTTTCAATCATTTTTAGTTCATTGAATGGTCAATTTCAATACCCTGATCTGGAAAATAAATATGAGTTTCAGAACACTTTAATGTGTTGGTTTTGTAATAGGGAGTATACCTGATAAATTTTACGGGCATATCGATAAGTCTCGAGAGCACCAGATCTGAAAAAGTCAACCTTTATGGATCTGCATGGGCTACGCACGGTTAATGTTAATCCCGTGAAAGTTACCCAATTAAATATTCTAATTTTTTAATAATAATGGTTTGGGGGGTTATGGATTGAAATGAAAAAAACAAAGGTAATAGTAATACTAGTATGACAATAATTATTAATTTTATAATAATGATAATAATTAATATTTCTATTGAATTTATGGGTTGGAGTTTGTATCATTAATACCATATTAATTATATTACAATAGATTGTGGTTTATGGTTTTACACTATTGATTATATCAAATACAAATTAATTAATGAGTTTTATTTAGTTTTGTGGTTATAAAAATAAAAATGAATGAAGAGGGGAGGCATGACATAATGAGGAGGGGCATGACCCCCCTAGTATCTTCCTCCTTTGGAGACGCACCAAGTTCGTATGCACAACCCCCTCAAACTACAGATTCTTCAGCCTCCTCCTCAACATGGCCCTCCTCCTCTGTAACTATTACAGCACGCAACCCTTGTCCAGACCCTCTATCATCAACGAGACTCTCATTGGGGAAGCCCAATAGCATGCGTCCCTCATTGGTATGCCACCCCCTCTCCTCGACTTCGATTTGTGAGCAACGATTCCTCTCAGACTCTTCACGAATCATTCCAACCTAATCAATGTGAGTCTATTTGTGTATATTTCATGATTCACATCGGTTATTTCACTCCTCTCTCACCTTTTTTTTAATGGACGAATTCCTAAGGTTCAGGTTTAATATGATTATTACATTCCCCTATTTTAGTCTATACGAATGTATAATCGGGGTCCATTCATCCATAATCTTACATCTAACACCAAGTGTGAAGTATATTTTCTCAATTCACTCTACCGTCGAAGTTTCAGTTAAAATTTATATACCTCTTTTTTGTTTCACACCATCAAATTTAGGTTCATTGGGTTTATAAAAGTTCTTAGTACATTATTTGAGGTGGGTTGAGTCTTTTCGTTGATTTTTTTGATTATAATTTTTTTCAGTGGATTTTGATAAATGTAGAGGGCACGAATGTGTATATATATATATAAAGTCATGTGCGTATTGTTGCGGACAAGTTGTGTTTGGTTTCCACTGCTTATACCAATGTGTTGTGTATTAAACTGGTTCCACCCCGAGGTAGGGTTATCATTCTTGTCCCCAACATTAATAAAGACATTAATAAAATGCTTACTCCACTTTTATTGGAATTTAAGTTATGTTGTGTAGTATTTATGTTGAATTCCTTTCATATATGAATTTAGTATATTTTATTAAATAGCTAAATTTGATATGTGATGTGTTGATGCATGGCTTTGGAAGTTATTAAATCGGGTTATCCATGTGAGATAAATGAGGACAAGAACACTTGTTGGTTTAAAGCCTTTATTGATAAATTGGTTAATGTGATATTATTAAATAATAAATGGTGTTTTATTTGGATAATATATGATAATTAATATTGTATATTAATTATGTTTTTTGAGACTATATATAAATAATTAATCAATGGATTAATTATAATATAATAATTTATCTAAATGATATAATTTATTTTGGGATTAATGGTTATATATTGTTTTGGGTAAATCAATATAATTAATGATGGATTAATTACAACATGTTAAGGAACATGAAAGGTTATTCAATTATTGAATTGATTAAAGGGTACTATTAAGTTCATTAATTGTTTAATTAATTAATTTTCATTCATTAATTTAATTGATGAATTTTTTATGATAAATGATATGTACCATGATGTTGATTTATGATTTTTAATTTTGGGTTGCTTTTGAAATGTAGGAATATGAATGTGATATTTAATTATGGAAAATTAATTATGGGATGTTATTTTTTTTGTAAATTAATTAATTGATGGATTAATTAATGGTAATGTGTACATAGTTAAGGGTTACGTTAACTAATTGATTTGGTATTTTTAGTTAATCAATTTAATTAGTAAGGGAATAAATATATTTGATTCGTCAATTAATTATAAGGTTTTTGATTAAGAAAATGGGATAAAAAAAGTTGAATCAATTTTTTAGTTGAAATTCTTGTGGTTAAGAATAAGTATTTGTTAATTAATTTTTATCTGTTGAGATTTTGAGTGGTTAATTAATTATAGATTTATTTAACAGGGGATTTAAGTTCATAATTAGTTTTTAAATTAATTAATGGATTTTATTAATTAATTTATGAGTAAATTAACAGATGTTTTTGGGTTGTTATACATGGAATTATACACCAATGATAAAATACATATTCATGATTGATAAAGAGATTTTGATACATTGAATAATGCTCCAAATACTCCTGGGGATCTAGAAATGTAGTTATAAAACCATATTGTAAGTTAATATTCTTTTATTGTAGAGGGACTAATGCTCCAAATACACATGCATTGTGAGACAGAAACTGACATTTCAAATAGTCATGAGGGTGTTAAACAATATATTCTACTACCATTAATTCACATTGGATTGTGAGTGAAATTGGTCTTCAATAATGAAATTAATTAAATTTTTAATTAAATCTGTTGTTACATAATGATTTGTGAATTGAATATGAGAAAGGGTTCAAACTTGTTAAGAAATCGGGTGAATCACTTTTTAGTGGACGAACCAAGGAGAGAATTAGTATTTTTAGTGGATGGACTCAACATTTTATTTGAATGATTAAATTGACTATCTTATGATGTGTTATCCGAGAAAAATCCCAAGCATATATTCGTTCACTACATTGATTTATTATATGATATTTAAAGTCATATATTCAATGTGACTTATATGGGGATGTCGGGAGTATGTTAGAAGAAGTGAATTATATAATTTAACGAGGATTGACTAAATGATAAATGAAAATGAATGTGAGATGATTGTTGTGTATGTATGAATAAATTATAATGTAGTTTCATACACCATATGAGATATGAAGTAGGTTCTTGGGTATATAGTTATTTTTTGTTGCTTTCTTTAATTATGTATGATTTCAAGCTATATAAAATATTTATTTAATTTCTAGATTGGTTGTAGATATCTCTGTTTATTTCCTAATTTTATTTTTAATCACATCCTAATTGTTCCACCATTGATCTGGGGTACAAGAGTAGATTATATTTGTTTCAAGATTGTGTTGTTTGCATATAATTGGGATATAAGAGCAGATGATCGAACAGAAGCTAGAGATACTCAAGGAGATATCCCTCCGGGCATGATTCGGTGCTTATTAATTTATTTTTTGATAGATAAATAATGAAATATTGTTTATTTATTTCATATTTCTATATTCTTAACATTCTTGCATTGTATAAACATGGCATTTTCCATTTTGTTTGATACAAGATTTATAAAATTATGCCTTCTGCTTCTTTATTGTTATTCACACCTTTTTTGTCCATTTGATGACATTGTCAAATATTTTTACTCTAATAAGAGGGTATTGTATCCCCACTTAATATCCTTAATCCCTCTCTACTAGTCAGCAGTTTCTGGAATATGGGGAGACATGATTTCGGTCATGTGGTGACTTGTCCAACCATAGTTTTTGGGGTGAGCCGAGTCGGGATGTTACAAAGTTGTATCATAGGATTCTTTTCCATTGGAATATTGTTTTACGATTGGTAGAATAGAGACTAGGAATGGCTCAACACTTGGATTAATAGTCGTTCTGGGGACTAATCAACCCACGTATGAGAAATGACCAAGTATCTAGGGTTGATAATTGATGTTTATACTGTTTGTGGTTATAGCTGATATGATTTCACCTTTAGTGACATTAATATTTTCGACTAAGTATTGATTTTAAGAAGTTTAAATTCATTATTTATCATAATATAGAAAATAATTTTCATACATGTATCATCTTGGGAACTTAGATATTCTCATTCCCTGCATATAACATGTCATATAGTTTCATTAAAAGGATTCCTGCTAATTTTGATTTTTTGTCTTGGGTGGAATTCCATGTTTTGATATTCCTTATCATGAATTTGTACATATCATGTTTCAATTGTTGATTTCACATTCTTGAGTGATTATATGCTATCGTATCACTATTATTATCATGTTTTTTTTGTTCCATGCTTTAGTGTTATAGCATATTGTTGTGTTACTGCATATGATAACACAATAGAGATGTTTTTATCTATGAAAGTGATTCTAAAATAAAATATTAAATGGATATTGTATGTGATAAATGGTATCCAAATTATAGAGACAAGGTGTATGTGTTCCTTATCATTTAGTACATTTCCACCATGTGTTTGAACCTTATATAACCATAGTATGGTTCAAAATGGGTATAAATTTTAAAAAACTATGTTCTGATTCAATTAAAATGTTGTGGGGTTTCTTTTGGATGATCTCAAATTTAATTAGTGGGAATCTCAATGGTATCTATTTTGTTAAAAGTAATTATGATGATAAATTTCATAATAAAAATGAAATGGCAATGAATGTTAAATGTTAAAAGAGGATATTTGTTATAGCTTGAATTTTTGACCATGAGGTGTTGATTTATAACAAAGTGAATTGTTCGAAAAAGTATGTGTGTGTTTGTTGAAATTCATTCAAATGAAAAAAAACTTCAATGAATTAATTTACATGGAAAACATAAAAAAGGGTCTTTTGAACCTTTTCATTTCGGTTTTGCATGACCAAGAGATAAGGTTTACATTAATGATTCGTATGGGGCTAACGTGTAGTAGGTAGTGAACTTAGAATTTATTGGGAAACAATGAGTGTATGTTCTTATTTTCAATTCATAGGCAATCATAAGGAGGGATGTGTCACATCGAATTTGGTAAATGTGTCAGAAGGTGACAATGGGATTTTTAATAGAGCTTCCCGGATGTAGTTTGACTGATCTTTTTGTTGAACTTGTTTTTCTCTGAGTGAACTCTTCGGAATGACAAGAGAAGGTCCCATATATTGACCTTGTCCTAGAGAAACTATGATAACATCGGCCTTACTCCATGATAATATTTTAAATTTTGTTGGGATGGATGATTGGTTGTTATTTTGGACGTAAGTGGGATGTGTGGTTTCTTTGGGATATGCCATCATTATTTATAGGGAACGTTAGTTTTTTAAAATATCCTTGTGATAGATTAACTAGGTAATGTCTTCAATGGTTATGTAAGAAATTTAGTGTACATGCAGTTGGAGAAGTAATATTTTTAAAATGTTCATAGATAGTTTAAGCATGAGTGTGTGTTTTGAGATCATAATTTCATTCCAGAAAATCACGTGAAACCAGTATTTGTTGGTCGATGGAGATTCAACCATTTTCATTAATGAGGTCCCTCCTATGTTTGGAATTAGAAATAAAAATTTGTTTTTTTAAAAAAAAAATCTCAACCATGGTGTGTTAGATTATGTTGTTTTAGTTTTCAATGACTTATCATGGATGGGAAATTTTTAATGTGGGTAGATTATAATGTCCCATGTTTTTGACCTCAGTTAAAATTATGAGGTATTTCTAACATTTTTTTATAGATGGGTTGGTTTTTAAAATAAGTGGCAGAACATAATTTCATGTTTTGGATCACAATAAAGTGGAATTTTTGGAATTGGGTGTATATCCAATAAAATTCATAGGTGTCTCGATATATCATGTGTGCATGAGATCTGAAAAAGGACACATTAGTGTATTTTCAAGGGTTGCGCACAGTTTTGGTCCAATTCATGAAGATTACCTTGATTAATATTTTATTTATTTTAATTAAATAATATTAAATGGGAGATTTTTTTTGAGTCGATATGGTTTCATTATGACTCTTCCATTCATCTATGTTTTTAAAATCACAAACACTCTACCTTAAGGAAAATTCTATTTCTATGAAATTTATTAATATAGATAATTTTATTTCCGAAAGAATATTTTTCATTACCTATGTTATCATTGTTAATTTTATGGTTTCTATAAATATAACCATTTTTATTTATAAAGGTAAAAAATAAAATTCATATCTAAATCCCCGAAATACAATAAATCTTTGTTTAAAGAGTATTCTTTTTTCTGACTCTGAATTCTCTAAAAATCAGAATAAAAATTCAATAAAATATAGTCTCTGAATTCTCTGATAATCAATCTCTGAATTCACTGAACATTAGATGCTAGATTCATTAAAATTAGAACTACGAATTCTCAGAAATTCAACTCCGGATTCCTCATAATTCAGACATTGTATTCCTTAGAATTCAGACTCTGAAATCTATAAAATTCTAGTTCTGAATTCTGTAGAAAACAGAATCAGAATATCCATAATATATAGTGTCCAAATTATTATTTTCATAGTCTCTGAATATTTATTTTTTCTTATAACCCAAAAATAGTATTTTAAATCCACCTTATTTTAATTACAGCATTTATAGTTATATAATGATGTCATACATTGTGATTCTAACAAACCTTTTTTTGAGTGATACATGTGCTGGTCCCTCCGAAAATGAAGGAAAAATATGACTGTTGGAGGGGGGTGTTGACTGTTGGAGCTGTTTTTATAAATATGAGATCATTTGAAAGTGGTAAATAATTAAAAATACATTTATCACTCTAGAGTTTTCACTACACTGATGTGATTTCAAGAGAGATAGATTCTCATTCCTTGTGCAAATCAAACATATTTTTAAGCTTGCTTCATGCGACTCCGATTGTTGCTAAGTACAATCAAGGACTTTTAGGGATAGAAGGACAATAGTTTGGACTACCTTAATTTTCTAGGACTCTTGTGTATAGGAAGGAAGAAGTTTGGACTACCATAAAATTCGAGGGCATGCGGTGATAGAAAAATAGATTCTAATATTTTTATTGAGGGCTTACTCAAGTGTGTGTAAGATAGACTTTCTTGAATTTATAAATCAAGAGACATTTATCGATCGATTATGGATACCCTTCTCATTGTGTTAAAATATTTCGTACTTTATTATTGTTCTATTTCATGTTTATTTCCATTGAATAATGATAATGGAATAAAGAGTATCCTTATTATACGTTGTTCTTATTTTGTATAATCTGATATTTTATATTCAATACACTCTATGGTAGTATATTTTCCTAGTAATCCATCATTATGCTTCATTTTCAGAACCACATTTCCGGAACCTAGCATGTTTTTAGAAAAAGAAGTTGTCTTGTGAATTTTATCATTTTAAATTTATTAAACAAAATTTACATTAAGGTTAAAATTTAATGATTTTAAACATACAATTCACCCTCCCCCCTAGTGTAATTTATAATATACATTAATATTTAGATCCTACAATTGTTATCAGAGAAGGTCACTGAAATACATAAATTCAAATTCATGTTCTTTTTCACAGTTTTGATTGTTCTAAATATTTTCTTTCCTTAGTATTTTTATCCTTGTTTACAAACATTGAATATTAATATGTATTTTTGGAAGTATATTTTCATTTAGATGGATGGAAGGAATGAGGGTTCTATTTACAGTCTCATTCTTACTGGACTAGCTATATTTGATGGTAATGATTATGAATATTGGAGAGATCATATGAAGAATTTCTTTATTAATACTAGAGTGGAGAACTTCATTATGCCTACTAGAGAGTGAAAGATTCCTAATAAGGAAGTAAGAACATTCACCAATCATGAAAAGTCATAATTCCATCTAAAATATAAGGTACACAATACATTGTTGTGTTTCCTGACCAGGAATATATATATTAATATTTCTTCTTTTGATGCTACAAAGTGTATATTGAAGAAATTTTAGGATAGTCATTTGGGTGCATCCAGTGTTATATAATATATAATAGGTATGATTAATTAAAAATATCATGTATTTATATTTCCTTATGTAGAACATGTGTGAAATGTACAAAAATGGTTTATGACTATTGTTAACAGTAAAAAATCTATGGGTGAGAATGGTTTATAAAATTAGGCGCTTGTGGAAAAGTTTATAGATATAATACCTAATGAGTGTAAATTGATGAGAATAATTATTGATGAAAATATAATCTTTTCTCAATTTCCTCGTGATGAGATTTCTGGAACACATCTTCAATATGATACTATAATGAAATGAGATGTTGTTATGAATAAGAAGAAAAATGGTAATGGATGTCACTTGTTATGAATGGAAAAGAGCAGGTCATATAATTCCATATTGTCCTATGGTTTTGAAATAGAATATAAAGGAAAAAAATATAAGATGAATAGAATGAAGTACTACAAGACTAAAGCTAAGAATGTTTTGAAATCCAATTTCACCTGGAGGTCCAGTGGTGGAGACTATTTTGATGAATCCTCAGAGTAGGAATATTCTGATCAGAAGAATCATTGTCTTTTATCCAGACTACCCATTGAAAATAATTGGCTAATGGAAAAAGTACAGAACGTTCAATCTATCTCAAAATTTTCCATGAATTCCAATTATACTGATATAAAATACTACAGATCATCAGATGAAGCATTTTCTTCTGATTATTATAATATATTACCTACTTATGAAGATATCTCTAGGTATTCTAAACATTTTGTGAATGATGATTCTAAACTCAAGAAAAATATCGATAAGGAAAATTCTATAATTTATATTATTACTAATGAAGTATAATATCATTCTAAATATCCCCATATTAAAAATAATGATTTTTAAAGTATTTCAAAAAACAAAGAGGATGTTATTTTTGAGAAGGATAAACTTCTTATGGATCTTGAAAATTAAATTTCTAAGAAAAATATTTTAGACACTAACTCTTGTTCTAAAAATAATGTTTTTTATGAATAAAACTTGTTCATTAAACTGAAGCCACAACTATTTTCACTGTGGAATTGTTTGTCAAAATTTAACTATGGTAAGGAAAATTCTGATAAATTGTATTCCCAAATTCAACCTTTTATAAATTGTTTAGGTTTTTGTTACATTCATTCTAATCTTTTTTAGTAATAACTACTTTTTTCTTCAATGTGCTCCATTATATACTAAATGTCAATGTGGCAGACATTGGGAGAGACACTGTTCTTTTAAAAAAAACTATGTCTTTAGGTTTTCATAAAGCATATTTTTCTATGAAAATGTGGATAAGTAAAATTTTTCTTTTAGAAATTTCCATATCCAAAATTTTTGGTTTCTGAAAGACTAACACTCTTATTTTCAGGAAAATAGAGATAGTACAAACAGAAATACATGGTACATGGATAGTGGATATTCCTGACACACGATTAGTAACAAAAAAATCTTTTATAATATTATCAAGATGAAAGAAGAAAATATAACTTTTAGATATAATTCTAAAAAAATTATATATATAGGTAACATAGTTCTTTATAGATCAAAATTAATTTCAAATGTTTTATTTGTTAATGGTATTAAGGAAAACCTCATTAGAATATGAAAATTATGTGATGATGGTTACATTGTGAATTTTTGGAATGATAAGTTCTTAATACACAATTCCTAGGAAGATTTTATTCTTTCGGCCCCCAAGCAGGAGAATGTATACACACTTAACATAGAAGATCATAGGATCCAAGACCATCCTTGGATTTGTGCAATGGAATACCAATCTTGGTTATGGAATAGAATGATAGGACATGGTAACCTTAGGAACCTATGTAATCTGTCTATGATGAGACTAGTTAAGGATCTACCAGATCATAGATGGGATTCTAAAAATTTTTGTGATCATTTATAATATAGAAAGCAATAAAAATCATTATTTAAATCAATTAGAGATGTCCCAACATCTATTGTATTATATTAGTTTGATATGGATACTTTTGGTGCAACACAAACTCGAAGCATTAGAGGAAAAACTATTTGACTGTCCAAGTTGATGATTAAACATAATTTACATGAGTATATTTTCTAGTAATGAAATCTGAAGCATTTTCTTATTTTAGTATCTTTGGTGCGTAAGTCAAAAATAAGGAAAACCTTCCATTGATAACTATTCGTAGTTATCATTGAGGAGAATTTAAAAATTATGATTTTGATTACTTTTTTAGTATAAAAGGCATTACTCATAACTTCTCAGCACCAAGAACACCACAAAAATTTGGGGATGTCGAAATAAGAAATTGAATTCCACAAGAGTTAACTAGAACAATGTAGGGTGAATAATAAATAGCTAAATTTTTTTGGGCTGATGCTGTAAGTAATGCTTGTTATAATATATATCGAGTTTTGATAAGACCTATTTTTAATAATACCCGTACGAGTTATGGAATTATTGGAAACCTATAAATTCTTACATCTTGGTATTTAGATACAATGTGATCATTATGGTTACTAAAGAAAATTTACTTATATTTTTATGCATGTATGATGATGGAATTTTCATAGGCTACTCCACAACTTCTCTGGATGATTGATTTTTTAATTAAAATACTAGTAATGTTGCAGAAACATTACATGTTAAATTTGATGAAACTAATCTTATATTTTTAAACAACCTCAACCCACATCATTGAATGCATTTTCAAAAATGTACTATTAACATATATTAAAACGATCCTTCTGATAAGGAAAATTTTCAATACAATTGTTTGGAGACATTTACCCCAGAATATTTACTACCATATGTTGATGAACACGTTTTTCAAAACCCAAATCAGTTGATTCTAAGGATTCATCCCAGTGATAGTATCATTAGTGATATAAATCCACTTGTAAGGATGATAAGTTCATTATGAAAAGAAGAATAACATCTAGTATTATTTTCAAAATTAAAACCAAAAAGCATCAATGAAGCATTATGTGATGATGATTGGAGAAAATACATAAAATATCAGATAAATGAATTTGGAAGGAATATAGTTCAGACCATAGATAAAATAACTAAGGAAAAATCTTTTTTTAGAGTAAAATGGATCTTCATAAATAAGTGTGATTAAAATGGAGTTATAGTAAGAAATAAGGATGTATTAGTGGCTAAAGGCTATAATCAACATGAAGGAATATAGAATGCAAAATCTTATGCTCTAGTAGCTATAGTTGAATATATCCGTAATATACTTACTTTGGCAGCATTCATTAACTATAATCCTTTGCAAATAGCTGTTAAATGTTATTTCCATAATTTATATGTTCAAAGAATTTTTTTTGAAAAACCTCATTGTTTTGATGATAAAAAACGTCCTGAACATGTTTCCAATAAAACCAGAGCATTATATGGACTTAAACAAGCCCATTGAGCCTGGTATGATAGAAATATATGATTTTTGTTACAAAACAATTACAATAAGGTAAATAAAGATCAAACCCTCATGATAATGAATGATAGGAAAAATGTTTTGATTGTTAAATTTTATGTTTATGACATTATATTGGGTTCAACTATGCATTCGTTAACTGATTCATTTGATAATCTAATGAATTATGATTTTATAATGAGTATGATGGGTGAGTTGACATTTTTCCTGGGTTTTTAAATACCTCAAAAACCAGATGATACATATTTATCTCAACAAAAGTATACTAAATATTATCTTAAAAAGTATGGATATGACAACATTAAGATTATTAGTACTCCTATTTGTACATCAAATTCATTAGATCTTGATGAAGATGGGAAAGTAGTAGATCAAACATAATTTAGAGGTATGATAGAATGTTACCTATACTTGATAGTTAGTTGTCAAGACATAATGTATTCAGTATGTTTATATGCAAGATATAAATCAAAACCTATTGAATATCATATTAAGGTAGTGAAAATAATTTTTCTCTACATAAAGTGAACCATAGATTTAGGACTCTTTTATAATTCTAGAAATGATTATGCTCTAAAAATTAGTTCAGATTCTAATTTGGTTGGATGTAGAATGGATAGAAAAACTACCTCTGGAACATGTTTTTTAGGAGATTCATTAGTTTATTGGTCAAGAAAAAATCAACACTCAATAGAACATCCCACTGCTGGAGCTGAATTTGTAGTAGCATGAAGTTATTGTGATCATGTGTTGTGGATGCAACACACAATCATAGACTATGGTATGAGTTTTACCAAAACACAAATATTTTGTGATAAAACTGCTATGATTTCCATAAGTAAAAACCTATAAAATCACACTAATTCAAAAAACATTGATATTAGGCATCACTTTCTTATGGATCACACAAAAAAAAGAGATATCATTCTTCAAGTTATCGGAAATGAATATCAACTTGTTGATACTTTCAAAAAATCATTACCTTATGATATATTTGAATATATTAAACAGATGTTAGAAATGATAGCTGTAAGGTAATCATCTATTTTAAATTTTTGTTCAAACATAACTCCTTACAGTAAGTAACACATATTTTCTAAGAGGAGTACATTTTTTTCTTAATCAAATTCTTCTTTATCAAAATTTTAAAAATCAAAATTTTCATAGTCAAATTTTTCATAATCACACTCTTCTAAATCAATTTTTTTTTGTAAAAAAAATTATCTTAATCAAAATTTATCGTAATTAAAATATTCTTAATTAAATTTTTTTCATAATCAATATTTTCTTACTTTGATTTTCGTAAGAAATATTTGTTGAATCTATTGTTCCTAAAGAAGAATATTATTTATTACAAATAAATTTTCTAGAAATCAAAGATGTATATTTTCTTTCTTAATTTTTATAATATTCTTTTTACATGATGGAATTTTTTTCTTATTTAAGAAACAATTTTTGAATCACTTTCTCTTAAATCTGAATGTTTATCTTAAAAACCTCTAATGATTGGAACCTACCAAATATCTTCGTTAGCTATCATCTCAACCACCAGATATGATCATGATATTTTTAATTATTTGATCAATTATGTATGTTGAACCGTCATCTCAAATGCTTATATAAGGACCCCCTGTTGGTTGACCTGTATCGATATTCAAATCCTTCGTGTGCTAATGTTCTTCCTCACAACATATGGTCATTCTAGATCATCAGGTGTTTCTCAGTTCTAAATGTTTGTTGAAGCCTTTCCTTAGAAATAAATGTCCACTATAAAGTAAATATTTCAATGGAAGATATACAGTGAAAGGTTAGTCTATCCAAATTTCATTTCTATTTATGATTCAATTATTTCGAAGAACATTAAGTTGAAAGGCTGGGAAGGTCAATTTATATTAAAACAGAAGGCACATGATCTGGTTTATTTTCAATTGTTAGTCTAATTTTACAAGTTAGTATGTTTCATTAATGAAGGATGATGAGATAATTTTTCCTTCAATAGATATGGAAAGTCTTACTATTTTTCATACACTAACATTGTAAGTCTAATTTGAATTCATTATGAAAGAGAAGCATAATTTTTTACCCATAAATTATTAGATGTATCATGTTTGTTTGAGGTGGAAAAGTATTTAAAGTTCCTTGTTCTGAACGAAGTGAAGAAATCCAAGATTTTTCATCTATCTACAAACATATGTGAAGTGCCCAGATCAGTGTGAATCACTAAGAGGGGGAGGGGGTGAATCAGTGATCCTTTAAAACTTTTTACTAATTGATTCTTAATCAATTAAACCTCTATGGCTTGTTAAGGCCTCGATCCACTCTTCTTATATCTCTCAACCTTTCCCGGATAATGCAGTAATGAAAAGGCACAGGACACAAGGATTTACAAGGTTCGGCACCAAAGGCCTACATCCTTGACATGCTCTCCCAGCATGGATTCTCCCATTATAACTTGTTAGAATTACAATGGTCGATACAGAGTCCCACTGTATCTCTCCTGAGTCCCACAGGAGGGTCTTTATACTGCGTCCCACAGTGTTACCAGAGTCCCACTGGCCTTCTCCAGAATCCCACTGGAGACTTCCTCCACCCTGAGTCTCACAGGGGTCTTCTCCTGGCTCCTCGAGTCACACGAGTAGCTCTTCTTCTTGTTCAGCTCTTCAAGTATCTTCAGCAGCCTGGGATAAAGGCTGCTGGCCTTGCTCTTCTCTTCTGATCACTTGTGGTTGATCAGGGCTTCTCATCTAGCTCAGGCTTTATCTCCTTCTTCAGGATGACCTGGCTTCTCTCTTTAACTACTGAATGCTCAGACAACTGATATCTTTATCTTTGGTCTGGTCCAGTCTCACTTCAAAACATCTTCATGCACTGAATGCATGGCAACTCTTCTTCCTCATGCACTGACTTCATGGCCTTCTCAATTTCTTCAAGAACCTCCTGGTCTTGGATTACTCATATGCACACAAGCTGGTTTGGCTTTGTTCATGTGTGCATGTGCATGCATGCAAGCATGCACTCCTCTTCTTCTCTTCCTTGGTGTGATAAACACTCAAAGAGTGTAATTTCTCCTTAAGCACACACACCCTCTTCACTCACACACTTTGTTCAATTTGTTCACACACATAAAAGTGTGTTATACTTTAGTGTGGATGTCCTTATTCCTCCAAGTGTATACACTCTTAGTGCACACTTAGGTTCGGACTTTTAGTTCTTTTGTACACACAAATGCCTATGCCCTTCTTGTACTCTTCCACTCTGCACACACACTTTGTTTTTCTCTTTTAATCTTCAAGTGTGCACAACCTCCAAGGGCTACGGCCTCTTCTTGTTCTTTTTGCACACAAGGCTCAAAGGCCTCGGCCTTCTTCTTGTTTTGCACACACACAAATGTGGTGGCCTTCCACTCCTTCTTGCACACAACCCGTAGGTGTGCACTCACTTGTCTAGGGTGTATTATCCTTAAGCACACACACACAAGGTGTGTAATTCACATCACCCGAACCTCCTACTGCCCATATGAAGGCGCGCAAGTGCTTGATGAGCCGCGGCCTCCTCTTCTTCAACAGCCGCACAAGGGTGCAGTGGCAAGGCGTGCAAGTCCTCAGGTGTAGCTTAGCCGCACAAGTGCAATGACACAAGGCCACAAGGGACCTCGGTGCAAGGCGTCGTGCAAGTGCTTGGAGCACAAGGCACGCAAGAAACACTTCACCTCCTTCTTCTTGTCGCGCAAAGGAGTTGCATGCAAGGAACACCTTCAAAGCCTCGGGTGGCTTCGGGACAACAGCCGCGCAAGTGTGTTGCGCGGGGCTTTGGCTTTGCGAGGCACAGAGTGCTTCTCACGTGACTGTCTTCAAATATTCAGCAAGCCTTTTGAGATCCTCGACCTCTCTTTTTATAGGTGAGGAGACCCTCTGCCTTCCGCGGAGAGATATCTTTCGAAACCCCGAAGATTTCGGTTCTTTAAAGATTTTTTCAAATCTCGTTTCTTCTTATTTCACGCGGGTTTTCCATTTTTCGGTTTCCTTCACGTGCATGCGACTTAGAACGCATGCACGACCTTCGTTTAGGCTTATGCATGCAAAGCATACTCTACACGTGGCCTCGGCACCTTCGGTTGCTTCGGTCGTCATCGAATTCATCATCTCATTGCATGCAAGTATATTTTAAGGCATGGTTGTGTTAGGTATGCTCAGACGAGCACGAGGGTGCCTTCGGCTTCGAGAGAGACAGCCGAGAACTCAAAATCCGTCGTCGGGAAGGCGCCTGGTTCAGCGGGGCTCGCGAGTGGCTTCGGCATGGCTCGAGGTTGAGGACGAACGCTGGGCCGTTGGATGCGGCATTTGAAATACATCGGACGGCTGCGATCTGAAGATCTCGCGCGGGATGCGATGAGCGGCGGAGATCTGGCGCGCGATCGATCGAGCGGCCAGGATTCGCTCCCGGGAATTTTTCCGCGTCCCACATCGAAACGCCTCGCGGTTTTGCCGCGGTTTATTACCATGGCGCTGCACGCTACTCGCCAGTTGAACTTCTCCCCTCCCGGTGCCGCCCCGCACCGGGTTCTCTCTGCGGGCGCTCTCTGCGCCCACTCTCGCCTCTGCGGGCGCGCACCTAGCACTCACTATGCACCTCGGGCGCGCGGGTTTCACCACCGCGTGTCCTCGGGGGCTTATACACGGCCCCCTGCCGCGCTCCTCAGGGCGTGCCCCAGGCGCCCATGCGGTGTCCTACGGGTGCGCCCCTGCCTCAAGGATGCTGCCCTGGCCTTGAGGGTTCCCCATGGGCGTGGTGACCTTGAGTCCCACATGTGCCTTGGGTGATGACCCTCAGCTGGCCTCCTTGGTGGCCTAATTTTTGGCAAAGTAAATATAGGGTACTTTGTATAAAAACAAAGTAACCACATACATAATGTGAAATGCCAAGAGCCACTCCAAGCCTTCTTCCTCATTCCTCCTTCCTTTCTTCTTCTTCATTTGAAATTCCTCCATTATCTTCATCATGTATTCATCACTTAGGAATGGAATTTCAAACAGTTTCTTCTTAATCTTCTTCATCTCCTCTTCCATATGTGTTCAATACTTAGGAGGGACTTCTTCAACTGAATCTCATGAAACCCACATGTTCTTCAACATTCTTCATTGATCTAATCAGAGATCAATTGGATCTTCTTCTGATTCACATGCACTAAGTGATAGTGCATGGACTTCTTTCAATCCACTTCATCCACTGAGTGGTTGTGGATGGATCATCTTCCTCTCCTCATGCATTGTCAATACAATGCATGGTCTTCTAACTTTTTTGTGACTTTGTATAATCTTGATACAAGTTCTTGGAACTTAAAGATCAGCTCAACAATCGTCTGATGTCCATGGAGAATGTTTCAACCATATTCTCCAATGCCACTTAGTGAATCTCCTAAGTGGCATTCCTCTAAGTTCCATGGCCATTCTCCATTCTTTACCAACACCATCACAACCTCTGTCATTCACATCTTGACATTCCTTGACTTCCATTCATTCCAAGACAACTTCTTGCCTCATCGACAACAAATGCAACACAGTGCACTTCAATATGGATTCTTGAATTATGGTTTCAAGGTTTTATCATTCTAGGAAAATCAGATAAGGATACCCTGATGAAATGTAGCATCTATATTCTGGATTTCAGGGTGAACCTTAGGAAGATAAACATGGTAATGTATATCATGATTACAATTAAGAATATCAAGAATATAAATTTTAAGACTCTAATCATCTGGTATCTTGGAATTCTCTCCATGATTATTGTTCTTTGTCACCAGTCTTTCAAAATTTCTGGTAGTTCTAAGCCATTCATGTTCAAAGTGATTTATTTGAGTGATGATACTCTAACGAAGATGAATGTTGATTTTTCTAGTGAATCAAGAGAATTAAAATATTTTTTCTGAATATATAATAGAAGCCTTATCACCTAAATTAGAAGTGGTTGAAACATCCATGAATTTTGGAATGACGTGGAAGGTAGTAGAATAGGATGAAAATGAAGAAATACTTGGGGCTAAGGAAACATAAACAACACCACGAATACAAAATAAGAAAAAGACTTACCCTCATGAAGTCGTGGTTAAGTTGAGAGAGGAAAAGAAGAACAAGATTGTAGGGGAGACTAATTTTGTCCTGGACCCTTAACAGGAACAATAATTAATGATAAAGGATACTATTGATCTTGGGATGAAAGAGAATGAAATGATGTAGAAGAAGAAGACGCCAGAGTCTGAAATAGCTCGATCTCTTCTTGAGGCTGCTGAGAAATCCTCTGAACAACACTGGGTTCCAGAATTGTTTTTGAATCAATATGTTCTTGTGACTATAGGAATGAAGATGGTGATTCTGGAACCAAAATAAGAGTAATATTTAGAAGAATAAGAAAAGAAGAAGTAGAAGTAAGTGGTGATACCATATACTTGATAAGGAATGTAGGGGATTATCATGTGGTTGAGAGTCCATCTGAAAATCTATCAATCTAAACATCTGAAGCTGAATCATTAAATCAGGGAACTCCAATAAAAGATTAAAGTGGTCAGGAATAATTGAATAAGAAATCTTAGGAAGAATGTAGAAACAATGATTTCATTTAGCCTTAGGATATTGTGGCTGGTTCCACGAAATAAAAACACGAGGAAGATAAAATTGATTAGTTTTCTGATAGTGAGCATGAATCACCCAAAGATGAAGTGATCATTCCAAAAGTTGAGAAAGGAATTTATGTGTTGGTTGATACACCTATGAAAGATGTGGTAAAAAATAATGATTTCATAACATCATCGAAGAGGATAAGTGGAGAGATAGAAAAAGAATAATCATCAACCACACACACTGATTCGAATAATTTTCTTTTGATCATGATTTTGTAGTACAATCTTTTATGAAGTTGTTTGATACCATTCTCTTATTTCCAAGTATTGAATCGAGGTTCCAGATTTTTTAGCACTAATTTAATCAGATAAAATATTTAATTTCTATACTTATGGATATGTTTTTAAAGTTTGAGATAGATTTCTAAACATTTTTATTTGAATTTGATGCTCGTAAAATATCATGAAATAATATTACTGGTTGGTCAAGGAAGACAATTGATGATCTGAGGGCCTTTGATTAATTTTAAGATAATTTTATAGATGCTTTGGAAAAAGAAGATGGATACTAAATGAGCATACTAAGAGGATTGATGAAAAGATAACTATCGAACAGACAACCCGAAAGCAATAAGTAAAATACTCGAATTGGAAGCTTAATTCAGTGGCTATGAAGTGAAATAGGGAAAGGGACCTCAACATAAGGTTTGAATAAAATAATTCTAAATAGGAATAAGTTTTCAAGCCTCATGCAGATATTCCTAATGCTCGGGACGAAATGATAAAATCCTCAGAGAAGAAAAATGAACATCAGGATCAGCAGCTCAAGCATGTGGATGATGATCACAAAGAGATAATGAAGCTAAAAACCGTTTTCATGAAGTTAATTTAGATGGATATAGAAGGATAATTCTAACACATTCTAATATTGTGTTTTATTTTGTTCCTTTTAATAATTATTTCAATCATAATAGAATATTGGTTGTTCATCATAAATTTTTTTATTTAGTACTAATTTCTGATGTACCATATTTTCTTCCAATCTCTTTATTCCTTTTTGAAAATCATAATGTGGGGGAAAGGAATGATAAAATGAATTATAAGTAAATATGATACATAGTTATGTAAGGGGGAGTTAATCTAAGGGAAATTTCTTATCAAAGTATATTTTCGTATGCAGGAAAATGTAAAATCTCATTTAGGAAATCAGGAATATGATCCTTAGGGGTTTCATAACATAAGGTGGAGTCAGTCGTATTCACAATAATTCTAATGTAAAGTGAGATAAGTTATCTTTTATGTTCATAAAGAAAAACTCTATGTACATATATTCATTTTCATAATGATTTTTGAACGTTCCAAAAAGTAGGAGATTGTTGAGTGAATAAGGTTTCCCTATGACTTTTCCATTCCTATATGTTTTGAAAATTACAAAATCTCTAAATTAAAGAAAATTATTTTCCTTATAATTATCTTAAAAGGGACAATTTTTGTTCCCCAAGGAAATTATTTTCCATACATAGGTTTTTATTATTCATTTTATAGTTTCTATAAATATAAATATTTTTATTCCAAATGGTTAAATTTCTCTTTCATATACAAAACTACAAGAATCCTATAAATCCTTGTTTATAGAGTATTCTATTTTTAATATCCGAATTCTATGAAAATCAGACTTCAAATTCATGAAAATCAAGAATCTAAATTCATTGAAAATCAAAATTCTCTTAAAATAAGACTATGAATTCTATGAAAATTAGATTCTGAATTCTTTGCAATATAGACTCCGAATTCCTCAGAATGCAGAATATGAATTCCTCAGAATTTAGAATCTAGATTCAATTGAATTCAAACTCCAGAATCTATAAAATTCAGGTTCTTAATTCTTTGGAAAACAAAATTTGAATATCCATGATTTATTGTCTCCAAATTATTATTTTTTTAGATTGAATACATTTATTTTTCCTTATACTTTGAAAAAATAAACTTAGTTAAGAAACCTTATATTACACACACCTGTTATAGTTATAAAATGACTTTATCCATTTTAAATCTAACTAAATTTTTTTTGAGTGACACATGTATAGGTCCCTACAAAATTCAACGAAAAATACGATCGTTGGAGGATGGAGCCAACTGTTTGATAAGTGACTATAAATATGAGCTCATTTGAACGATCTCAATACTGAGAAAAAACAATGATCACTCTAGAGATTGTATGCTGGTGAAGTGATTTCTAGAGAGAGAAATTTTCATGCCTTGTTTATACTTAACATCTTTTCAGCTTTATTTGTGTGACTCTAATTACTACTATGTACAATCGAGGACATCTAGGGATATAAATACCAATGTGAAAACTACATTAAATTTCTAGGACTTCTGAGGATAGAAAGACAGAGGTTATGACTACCTTAAAATTATAGGGCTTGCAGGGATATCAAGACAGGTTCTGATATTCTTATCAAGGGCTTACCCTGGAGTGGGTATGGTATAATTTCTTAAATTTATAGATTAAGGTACCTTTATCAATGGTTTTTAGATACCGTTATCTTTGGGTTAAAAGATTTCATACATGTTACTTATTTTGTTTCATGTTTATTTCAGTTGTATTTTGAAAAAGGAATAAATTATAACCTTCATATAATTTCAGGTTCTTTTTTATACCCGGATAAGATAGATTATATGTTATTTATAGTAGAATCAGTTCCTTGTAGACGTTCCTTACATATCATTTGTAGAACCACATTTCCAAAAAAAATAAAGATTATTCAAATAGAATAGGTCTTTTGAATTTACCCTATTTAAATCTATTAATCATTGTTTTCATTAGGGTTAAAATTTAATGTTTTTAAACATTTAATCACCCACTCTTTTGATTGAGCATCTATATTGACATTTTTATCTAACAGATTTGTGTTTAAATAAATGGTTATTTTAATAATAATAATTTTGTTTTTATTATGGTGTAATAAATTGTTTATATATTAAAAGATTTTAATGTCCTGATTAATGGTGGTGAAATTTATGTGAAATTAATGTGGATTTTGGGTATCTCAAAAAAAATGTTTAATTAAATTAGAAGTTTCAAATTTAATGATGTTTTTTATTAAATATAGTTGTTTTTCCTGTCAATGGATTGAAAAATAATAATAATGAGATTATTATTATTATAGTATTAAGAAAGTAGTAATACTTATTATTTATGTCTGTTATTATTATAAAGAATTATAGTAATGGTTTGGGGGTTATTTTTTAAAATAAATAAATGAAAGGGTGTAGTAATACTGGTAAGAATATTGTTATTAATTTTTTATAATAATACTAATTAATATATGTATTGAATTTATTGGTTAGTGTTTTTATCATCAATATCATATTAATGATATTATAATAAATAGGGGTTTATAGTTATTCTATTTTAAATATATTTAATACAAAATAATTTGTTACTATTTTTTAATTTTTATGTTAAAAAACAATAATAATAGAAGAGGGGAGGTGCGACCTACAAGTGAGGTGCATGTCCCCCATGGATTCTTCCTCTATAGGCGATGCACCTGGTGTGCATGTATAGTTACCCTTGTGCTATAGTTTCTCTAGAATCCTCCTCCATGCAACCCTACTCCTTTAGACCAACCTCAGTACATGACCCCTGGCTGGACCCCCCTTGCAAGAGCGTGAAACTCTTGAGCAGAACCCCTGTAGCACGCAACACCGATTGGCATGATACCCCCTCTCACAAACTTCTATTTTCACAATAATATTCCTCTTAAGATATTTAGGAATAATGTATTCCACATCATGTTGATTCTAATTGCATATATTTCGGGGTTCACATCATCCATTAGACTCCTCCTTCACCTTGTTTTCTCAGTTGAAAACCTACTGTTCGGGTTTAATTAAATTGTTGTTTTACTTTGTTTTTTGATTATGGGATTGTTGACTTGGGACCCAATTGTCAAGAATATGGCATCTTCCACCAAGGTATAGGTGGATGGTCTTGATTGATTAATCCACTGATGTTTCTGGTATGTTTTATACACCTCTTTTTGGTTTCACATCATCCAATTTAGGTTCTTTTGGTTAATACGAGTCCCTAATAAATTATTTGAGGTGTGTTGAGTCTTGTCGTTGTGTTTTTGTGATTCTATGTTACGTTATATTGGGTTTTGATCTATGTAAAGTTCAAGAACCCACACACACACACACACACATATATATATATTGGAATATATGTGTAGTTGCAGACTGATAGCTTAGGGTTGCTACATCTTATACCAAAGTGCTGGGTATTACACTTGTTCTACACCAAGGTAGTGTCCCCTTTCAAGTCCTCAACATTATTAAATGTATTAACAAAATACTTTTTGAACATTTGTTATTAATTATGTTTTTCAGTTAAGTTTTTATATTGAATGTATTTCTAATGTGAATTAAGTAAGTTTGATTAAATTAATAAATGTGATTTGTGATTTGTTGATGCATGACTTTGGATATTATTAAATGATGTTTCCCATGTGGGATAAGTGAGGGAATGACCATGTGTTTCTTTTAAGGATGTATTGATGAATTGGTTAATGTTATATTATGAAATAATTAAATGATTTTTTTCTTTGGATATGAAATGATAATTAATTTTTTATATTAATTATCCACATTTAGATTGGATATATATGATTAATAAAAAGATAAATAAAAAAATATTTATTTAGCTGAATGAGTTAATTTATTCAGTAATTAATTGGGATATATTGGTTTGGGTAGATCATGATAATTAATGATGGATTAATTAATAAATTATAATGAATTGAAAGGTTTTTCAATTGTTGAATTGATTAAATCATATGATTACATTAATTAATTATTGAATTATTTATTTTTCATGCATTAATTTGACTGATTATCTGTTAATGCTCAAGGATTTGTATCCTGATGTGGATTTAAGATTTTTAATTGTGGATTGATTATGAAATGTTTGAATAAGAATGAAATAATTAGATCTGGAAAATTAATTATAGGATGTGATTTGTTTTGTAGATTAATTAATTTATGGATTAATTAATGGTAATGTGTAAGAAGTTAATTTTTCCATTAACTAATAGATTTGGTTTTTTAACTAATCCGTTGGATTGGTATGGGAAAATGGATAACATATTTATTAATTAGTTGTCATTTTCTGTTAAGGAATTCAGACAATTAAATATTAAATTATTTATCTAGTTGACTTTTTTGTGGCTAAGAATAATTAATAGTGAATTAATTTCTATACATTGAGATGTTGAATGGGTAATTATATTTTGAGTTATTTGATGAGAGATTTATGTTGTCAATTAGTTGTTTAATTAATTAACAGATTTGATAAATTAATTTATGAGTTAACTAATGGATGGTTTTGGGGTATTATATATGTCATTCTACAACAATGTTAAAAATATTTTCATGATTGATTAATGGGTTGTGATATAGAGACTGAGGTTCCAAATACTCATAGGGTTCTAAACATGGTGTTCTACACCCATCTTGTTTGGGAATATTTTATTATGAGACATTGACTGATTCTCCCAATACCCATGGTTTGTGAGACAAGGACTGATGATCACAATACTCACAAGGGTTCTAGACATGATTTTTTACACCCACTATTATCATTGGACTGTGATTTATATTGGAAATACATGAAATAAAATAAATGGATAATAAAATATGTTGTGAGATAATGATTAGTGATTTAAATATGAGAAATGTTTTAGACTTGTTAATGAATTGGGAGAATCTCTATTTGGTGGATAGACCTAGGAGCGAATCACTATTTTTAGTGGAAGGATTCAGTAATAGTATGTGAATGATTAAATAGAATATCTTATGATGTGTTATCCAATACACATCATAATATTAGATTCAATATTTATGTTGATTACATGGATGATGTCTAGAGACATCTATTTTGAGTGACTTGTACGAGGATGTCGAGATTATGCCGGAACTCGAGAATTATATAATTTAATGAGGATTGAATAAATTATTAATTAAAATTAATGAGAGATGATTATTGTGTATTATTGAAAACAATTTAAGGCGGGTTCTAACACTAGCTGAAGGATGAAGCATGTACTTATTTATATAGTAATATTGTACTTCTTACATTAATTATGCATGCTTTTACACTGTTTAAATTATATATTGAATGTCTGGATTTGGGGTAGACACCAGTGGTCCCAACCTATTTAGATTTATGTCTAACACTGCGATCAGGCTGCAATTGCACTAGGGTACCATAGTATATTATATGTGGTTGAAGTATTGGTTTTGGTGGTATACATCGGAGATAGGAGCAGAAGACCATGAAGATGATCAAGATGCTCAAGGAGATCATCCTTGGATAAGGATTAATTTATTATCCATTTAATTGTAGATATGTAAAGTATTATGTATTATTTACAACATTAATAGTTTTACCATATTAACATTCATGAAATTTATATCATTGGTGTTGGCCATTTTGTTTTATACAAGATTTATAAAATTATGTCTTTCATTTATTTATAATTATTCAATCTACTTTTGGGATTTGGTCATAACATCCACTCTTTTATAATATGATAAGAGGGTATAGTCTCCCCACTATCTGACCATAGACCCTAACTACTAGCCAGCAGCCTCTAGAATATGGAGAGAGGCACCTCAACCCATGTGGCGACCAGTCCAGCAACCGGTTCCGGGGTGATCTGGGTTGGGATGTTACAGGGATCAACAATAATTCATAATATGTAGTATACTTCCATTATAGAAAATAACATTCCTCTAAAATTAAAAGATATTGTAAACATCATTATATCATTTATAAGTAGATATATATTTAATATTATGTGCATTTTCGCTTATGTTCAAGAATTAACCTTATGTTATAATCATTAATCAAAATTTTAGGTTCTAAATAGCTAAAAATAAAATCTTTTTCACTATAGACAGCTTACATGACACTTTCCTATCCTCATGGCATGATTTCTGAAATATTATTTGATGTTTTTAAATTATCCATTTCCATTAAAATCATTATTCTGGGCATAAAATGTGATAAAAAACTCTCAATCATTCTCAAAATACCTATTTAATCCACTACTAGGGACCTTATTTATGTTTCTATGGTAAAAGTGCCCTTATGGCCTATAAGAACCAATATGAGTTCCATGTTATCAATGTGTTACCTCTTATGGTGTGTTTTATGTTTATTGATGTTGTTTTTAAAGAATTTAGAGAGATATTAAAGGAGAAATTCATTATTCTATTAATGATTGGAATAGTGAGACAATTAATGAAAAAATCATGAATTTTTTTAATCTAAATCCACACATGAGATGGAAATTCTTCGGAAATGTTATGTTAGAATAATAAATACTAATTATGAATACATGAAGTGGTATATAAAAACCCACTCAATTGGGCTTAATGACTTTCCCATGTTGATGTAAAATGATGGCATCCCTCATTTGTTTCTATAATGTAAAAAATCGTATTACCATAATCCTATGAAGTATGAGTTTGTTATCGATGATTTATATACTGAAAATGAATGTTTTAAAAATGGGTAAAAACTTTTCTTGACTGTTGATCCATTATAGATTAAAAATAATTAATCCCAACCTGTTGAGAGTATATAAGGTGAAAATATGTGGTTTTTAACACGTGTGGAAAAAATGCCTTATCCTACTAATATAATTAATTTTGATGTTGTTTTTTTAATACTTGATAATATAAAACTATTAAGAAATGATAAATTTGTTTCCATTGCATCACATAATGGAGATGCATCTAAGAATATTTTTTATAGTGAGAAATACACTAAAATTATTGTGTCAATTCCTATACCTTATTTAGTATATTACATGGATGAGGAGATATTTTTCATAAAATTGAGGAGTTCATAGATATTCTTGAGGAATAATTATCTTATTTATTGATTGGAATTGTTTATAACCATTATTCTAAGGCTATTATTTATCCAGTTTCAACAGCTATTACACATAATTATGAATTGTTAAATGCCTCAATTGTGCGAGAGCTTTTGGGATGGGATGTTAGAATTTATAATGATAATTCTACCCTTATTTTTTCCATCCTAAATTCATTTTATAATTTTGTTATTACTGAAAATATTTGTGGAAGGAATAATAATAATAGAACCATAGTGTATTTGGGAATAATGTTGTGGGAGGAAAGATTGTTTGAAGTATAAAGAGAATGAGATAATCTTTTCACAATAATCAATGATTTGTCTTCCAATAATGAATCATACCCCTTAAACTAGCTTGGATAGTACAAATTATGGAGAAAAATATGTGTGGAGTCTTTACATTATTGTGCTACATTGGAGGAAACAAATGGTTTTCATTAATTTACTTTTTCTATATATTTGAATAAATTTTGACTGTACGGTTGTGTGTTTCTCTCCATTTTCCAAAAAAACTAAAAAAAGAAACATTTCAAATCAATTTTTGTTATTCAATAATGAGATAAATTATTTTCTTTTCTTTTCTTTTTGGTAAATTCAGGGAAGTGGACTTGTGTGAATCAATGATGAATGAATTTATTCATAAAGAAAACAAGATAAAACATCCATTGATCTTATTTATTTTTATATTTTGATTGAACATTAAAATTACATAAATTAATGCACATATTTTTCATTTGTTAGGTGTTGAATAATGGTCTATAAGAGGGACTTAATCACAGAAAAAATGAGATGATTATTTTTCGAAAATTAAAATGTTAATGCTCTATTAAAGGGGAGTTAAAATAAAAAATATTATTTATTTTTACCATCAATATTTTTTTAAAACATGGGATGTAATAAATGACCGAAAATTCTATATTTATTTCCTTTTACATGATAAATTCATCATGTAAAAAAATTTGGCCCCTGCTTATTTTCTTAGTTCCATGAATTCTAATTTTGTTCATTGAAAGCTCACAAAGGTTCCTCAATGATTATATTTCTAAAAAATCAACGTGTAGGATGAAGCCACTCTAAAAATTTATATAAATGTCGTTAATATATTCTGTAGAAACTATTATGTAAGGACTCGTAAATTTCAATGAAATTTTTTTCTTAATTTTTTTGGGATTTTACGAGTCTATAGTTTCTAACAGCACCTGATTCTGAGGCCCGGTGTCCCCTGAATAATCTTCTAAAGTTTTGTTAAGCTTAAAATTAACGTGAGTAAGTAGTTTTACTAATAATGTAGAATAACTCATAAATGTTTACTTGGATCAGAAATCCAAGGGCACCGTTACACTCAGGATAAAGGGTTTACCCTAGGCGTGTCTTATGTTTCATCAGCACGGGCCTCCTATGAGAAATTTCAAAAATGGCATAACCGTAAATAATATAATTAAATATATTGTTTTATTTTTAAAATGGTTATAACTCACAATCGGTAGTGCGGATTAATAATCTGAGACCACCGCTGAACTCGTGAGGGTATGGTTTATTTAAGCATATACTAACTTTGGCTAGCACAGGCCACCGGAAAATGTTAGTTTTTGGCCGCAAATAAAATAATTTAGTGACAATTATTTTATTGTAAAATTCATAACTTCTAAACTGTAACTCTAATTGAAAATACTAGAGTATCGATGGGTTCTTTGGTGTGTTTTTTACTTAGTTAGAGCCTAACATCTACCATCATGGGTCGAGGGAGACTAATAATAATTTTCTGAACTTTATTTCAGGTACGGTCAGTAAACATACATGCAGGTTTTTCTATCATTTGAACCGGTACTCTGAATTGAAATCTGAGGGCAGAACTCGCAGTGCTGGTAATTACTTAGGATGACCTTTACCGTAGTTGCGTTTTAAGTAGGATGAGAATTATTAATTGGGAAATTAGTTTAATATAAATAAAATTGTTAGAACAATTTTATTTTATGAACTATGTAAGTTAATCCCTCCCTTGGGAAGTTGTTATTAGGTCCCACAACCACCCAACATCCCATTTGTGGATATATGAGAGGTGGGACCCACATGAGCCCAACCTTTCATCTCCCTTGAAACCCCTCTAAAACTCCCCTTACTTTTAATTCTTTTCCAACTCGCCCATTAATTTGTTAACTCCTCAACTCCCCTATTAATTAGATCTCTCCACCTTCCCCCCAAATAAGTATGTCAACATAGTTAAATTAATGGATCCATTAATTAAATTAGTACATCACAATTTGTATTATTTTTTGTTGTATGGAACTTCTTTAAATGGGAGAAGACTTTTTTAATATTTGTGATAGCAAGTATTTTGGTGGGGAACTTCTAGGGGATTAGAAAGAGAGGTGGTTTTCCTCCGATGATGAACGGGAAGTCCCGACGACAGCTCTTCATCTGACATCAATGGAATAGACACCATTTTTCCTCGAAGTCCGACCACCGCGACGTTCGTATTTCACGGATTGACGACGTGCGACATATTTGCGATGTAGGGGAATATTGTATATTGCTCATTGATGTGGTTCATACCCTCGATCTTGAGCGTTTATTTGTAGGTTTTGTCTTTGTGGATTCCTTATCTCAGTTTAATTTCTCATGATGAACGCGAATTAAATAAATTAATTCGCGGATCGATAGACAGTTGATTGATTTAATTTTCTTCTTTTTTATCCTGAATTTGAGATTTTTGAAGCATGATAAATATTTAATTCTCAATCCCCCATGTTCATGATTCTCAAATACAATGGCCAAACTAACATGGCTATTGATCTGCACTTAAATCGAGATCCTTTATTATTCATGGTCTATGCATTCTTCATGTGTTATTCTTCATCAAATAATTAAGCGCGCTGGAAACTTGATGTTTCGTTGAGCGCGATATACGGACGCGGATATCTTGATCTGAGGATCAAGAATCTGTGATCGTCATAATTGTCGGGGTTAGAACGAAGGTGTCGTGGACCAGAGGCGTAGCAGCGCAGAAGGCCGGAAGCAGGCCGTGTGTGAGGAGGAGGCGCAACTTTCCCGGTATGTGAGGGAAGTGTCAAAATTGGAGGATAAGGGAACGTGAATAATGTGGTAGATTGGAGGGACAATGAGATATTAAGTTGATAAATAAAAAAAGAAATAAATAAAATGTGTAATCAAAGAGGGGGGCATGATTGTCTCGGAGGCAAGGGGGCGGATTTTTTTTGGGTGGTACGTGGAATTGGGTCTGAGAATTTAAAGTATTAAATTAAAATAAAAAATATATATTAATGTTATTATTATTTTCATTGGGAAAACCATATTTTGACGGTATCTTAATCATGAAACCTCGGTTTCACGAACCGTCAGTGGCAGTGCGACCCTGACTTCGAGACAGAATTTATGAGTCCAATATTGGATATCATTTTTGGGTTTTTGGAGCGGGTACCAGAAGCGCTCGGAAAATAATTGATTTAATATTATGATTAAATATTCGACCTATTATAACTCATGTGTTCGACGTCTGATTGACTTGCTGTTAGCGGGGACAGGACCATGTCTTTAATATGGTCGGTTCAAGTCTAATGTTGGATACTAAATTCTGGTTTGTGACTCGGTCCCACGTGACACCGAATATTATTATTATTATTATTTCGGGATCTTGTATCGGACATATCTCTCTCATATGGTGTCGAAATGACGAACTGTCTACGATGTTGCAACCCTGTAATTAAGATGAATGTTTCAAGACCAATTTTGGTGTTTTAAGTCGAGGTCGAGGCGTGGGCCCCATGAGGCCCGGTTTATGCATGTTGCGGTGAAATGCAAAATTTTCACCAGCTATCCGTTTTGGACCAATGGGTTGTCCATATCATGTGTTTTTTGGTATGGATCGCAATGATGTGACTAGTTTAGTTAACATGTGTCATTTGATGTAAGGCCGGGTTGGTTCGAACCTGAAACCAACCGGGCCCTCAGAGTGAAAACACTTATATCTTGTGCTCCAGACCTCCAATTGATGCGTCATCGACATTGTTGGATTCCTTTTGATGAGATAGTTCTTTTGTAATACTCTATTTTAGTTTTGATTTCAGTTGGAATATAGTCGGGTTGGTTTAGATTATAAACCAACCGGGCCCTGGGAACGGAAATACTAATAACTCTCAGACCAGATGTCTGTTTGACGAACCGTCAGCGGCATTGGTAATCTTGTTGAGAAAAATATCCTTTGAGTATACCCCATGAGAGTTCAGGGTAGAGTTGAGATACGACCGAGTTGGTTCGTACACGAAACCAATCGGGCCCCCGGGACAAAAAGGATGACAACTTACAGACCATGTGTCTGATTGATGCGTCGTCTGTTGCGTTGAGACCCCTATGACAAGGAGGTCCTTTGAGATACTTCTTTGTGAGACTTTGTGATAATTTTAGTATCATCCTGTAGCTTGTGGAGTGGACTCTCCTAGAGATGAGCGTACGTAGTATGGAGACCGTGTATCTGGCTGAGTCCTGATGACTGCTTGCCCAATTCGAGTAGGAGTGACTTGTATATACTAGTGGGGAGCACTACTGTGTTTGGGTGAAAAATCCACGACGGGGAGTACTACTGTGTTTGGGTGGCAGACTCGTGGTACTCGACAGAAGGAGTACCTCTGCAGTCTATTAGGGGGGGGGGGCACAACTATGTTTGGGTGGAAGACCACGGCGGAGAGCACTACTGTGTTTGGGTGGATGACCCACGATACTCGATAGGAGGAGTACCTCAATAGTTTTCGGTTAGTGAGCAGTGCCATAGAGTTGTGATAGGTTCCATATACCTATCAGAGATGGAGCTCTTCACCAGTTTCGTTTTCAATAATGAAAATCATGGTTTGAGCTGAGTCAATGACCTTTGTGTTCCTCCTTGTTATTGGCATGGGTTACTTGATAACATATGTATAAGTATGGGGTCATACCTAAGTAAAGGTTGTCTGTTGATAACTTTATTTGTGAATATCCATGTTGGATTTTAGTGAGACCATGAGGGACTCGGGGTCCCTACTGAGTATCGTATACTCACCCCTGCCCGGGCTTTTCCCACAGCTCGTTGTGTTGGTTGCATACGACAGACATCATTGATCGTGGTTGAGGCTTGTAGAGCTCGATGGTACCTGTAGGTGGATCTTACGATGAGTTGGTACCCGGAGGTGGATCTCACGACGAGTCGGCACCCGGAGGAGACAGATGGACGTGGATTGCTGAGGAGGTTATCTGTACCTAACCTTTTGGTAGGATGGAAGAGGACGATCCGGGAGCTTCTTGTCACCTTTCAGATATTGTCCTTTGAGTTGTACTTTACATTCATTTGTAGCTATACCTTTTTTTTGGGCTTCTATTTCCGGTCCCTTGTAGTTTCAGCATGTTGGTTTTGCTGCTTGACTTAGTGTAGCTTCTGCTTGTACTCTATTTGTGTGTGTTTTCGTTTCGTAAAGGCAATGCCTTCCCTTTTTATTGGGATTTATTCCTTAGGTGCTAGTCGCCAGCCCCTGGCCTATGGAAGGCGGGCTTGGGGTAGTCACGGCATGAGCTTCGTGGACAGGTCATGAAAAATTGGTATCAGAGGAGTCGGATATACCGCATAACAAATGACTCTGATCATTCCTTTTTGTGAAGCAATAGTGTTATGGGTACCAAGTGTGGTCTTTAGTTCAGGGAGTCCAATGTTGGTGCGACAGCCGACGTATCCATACACCAGGACCATGACTACTGATTTCTTACTTAGTGCACGAAAACATCGATTGCATGTGTGTTTTCAAAAGTTTTAAAGGCATCTCATTCTAGGTCAGCTCACCAGTTTTAAATCATTTGACCGTGTCGCGTCTGTACATGATGCCTCCACGCAGACAGTCAGTTGGAGTTCGGAGATAGTACACGATGACGACCCACCGAGCGATGACAATCTGGTGTAGGGCCCTTTTTACTATATTGGCCCCCTCGGGTGGTGTACCATCAGCACCACCACCCATTGGGCAGTAGATTCCACCAACCATACTATCAAATAGTGCATGTCGAAAGAGCACGTTGCACAAGTTCCATCAGTAGATGCCTCTAAGGTTACGAGGTGAGACAGATTCCTTGTCAGCAGAGCACTGGATGGATGTGATTGCAAGAGTTTTCCTCCAAGTTGAGACACCAATAAATTGGATTTGGGACTTGGCTACTAGTTTTTTCTAGTGAGTGACCATGAGGATGGTCCGCATAGTGATGAGGCTTCGGTACAGGGACCGATTCCTGAGATAGTACCTTTGGGTAGTGTTCCAGCTATATAACTACCTATTGGTCAGCAGTTACAACCGGCAGTACCTATAGATTACACATGTGGGCATAATGCCTTACACGTGTTTCAACATCAGATAGCCCTCAGGTTCTGAGGTTAGCCCAACTCATAGGCGGCTAAGGACTGGTTTGAGGAGGTGGTTGACAGTTTTCTAGAGCTTATACAGCTTCGACTGGACGACATGTTGGTAGCTGAGTATTCATAGATGAGTACTGATCGTTACTGGTACTTGATGAATACGACTCGATCAGTGCTTCAGAGCTCGGACCTCAGAGCGAAGAGGTGTTAAGGAGAAATGAATCTCCAGAGCAACAGATGTGGAAGCAGAGCTAGGAGAGCAGCATGAGGTGGTGAACATTTCGACATGTTACGACCACCTTCCTTTATAGTCCCCACCAGGATCTGAGAGCAGGAGGGTAGGGGAAGAGAGTAACTGCATGTGGTCAAGAAGGGTGACCCAGGGGAACTAAGAATGATTCGAGGTACAGTCTATGTCTACTAAGAGTTGTCGTATCAATAGACATAGGTACCAATCATTCCTTCCTTCACAAATCATGTCCCAGACCTAGAGTTTTTTATTAATCCGTTGACATGACTCTCATGTCTGGAGATACCATTGGGAGGAGACTCGATAATCACACATACGCCGATGATGTGATCTGACCCATGAGGAGATTGTTTCAGTTGGAACCTCTTGGTGGCAGTGTCGAGGCCTTATGAAGTTAGTTTTAGTATGGACTGGGAAACCACAGTTCATACACAGATTGACTGTATTAGGAAAAAATGTTGTGGTTTATCTACAACGTTGGGATAGGGTTTTCCCTTGGTCAGCGAAAAGAGAAACACATGAAGTAAGGGATAAACTCATTCATAGGAGGGTGCGGCTGATCACTCTTGATTCGGCCAACCTTACCCTCATGGCAGTAGGATTTTTGAGTTTTCAGATCCAAACAGCAAACAGAGGCCTCCAGAGTTCGAGGATGGAGACAATGTCCTTGTACGGGTCTCACCTTGATGAGGTCTACGGAGATGTGGCTGAAGCGACAAGATACCTCTGAGGTTCATCGAACCCTTATAGGTCCACATAAGGGTAGGTGAGGTGGTTTACTGCTTGAAATTTTCACCTCAATTTCACCGGGTGCCCGATGTCATCCACATATCTCTGCTGAGGCGATACGTGCATGACCCTTCACACATCATCGACCACAGGGAGCTGGACATCGATGACGGGGCGACATTCTTGGAGGTTCCAGTGAAGATTGAGGATCGACATGTGTGGGTCTGACATGGATGGTCGATTATTATGGTGCATATTCACTGCCAGCATGGGATCCTCCAAGAGATCACATGGGAGCGGGATACTCAGATGCATTCTCAGTACCCACATTTGTTTCCCTAGCATGTGTGGTAGATTTACGGGGATGGAAATCCCTGAGGTGGGGTAATGTAAAGACCCATACATTTTAAGGAAATTTTTTCATAATTTCTTTCGGATTTTATGAGTCTACAGTTTTTGACGGCACCTGATTCTGAGGCCCGGTGTCCCCAGAATAATTTCCTGAAGTTTTGTTAAGCTTAAAATTAACGCGCGTAAGTAGTTTTACTAAAAAGTGGAATAACTCTTAAATGTTTACTCAGATCATAAATCCAAGGGCACCGTTGTGCTCAGGATGGAGGTTTTTACCCTAGGCGTGAGTTATGTTTAGTCGGCGCGGGACTCCTGTGAGAAATTACAAAAATTTCATAACCGTAAATAAAATAATTAAATAAATTAGTTTATTTATAAAATGGTTATAACTCACAAATGGTAGCTCGGATTAAAAATCCGATACAATCATAGAACTCGTGAGGGTATGCTTTATTTATGCAGATAATAACATTGGTCGGCACATGCCACTAGAAAAAGTTAGTTTTTGGCTGCAAATAAAATAATTAAGTGATAATTATTTTATTGTAAAATCCATAACTTCTAAACGGTAACTAGGATTAAAAATACTAGAGTATCGATGGGTTCTTTGGGGTGTGTTTTACTTAGGCAGAGCCTATCCTCGACTAGCACGGGTCAAGGGTGACTAATAATAATTTTCTGAACTTTTTTTTGGGTACGTTCAATAAACGTACGTGTGGGTTTTTCTATCTTTTGAACCGGTACTTGGAATTGAAATCCAAGGGCACTAGTGATCTCGCAGCACCATTAATTACATAAAAGGACCTTTACGGCAGTCACGTTTTATGTGGGTTGAGAATTATTAATTGGGAAATTAGTTTAAAATAAATAAAATTGTTAAAACAATTTTATTTTATAATGATTGGAAGTTAATCCCTCCCATGGGAAGTTGTAGGTGGGGCCCACAACCACCCACCTTCTCATGTGTGGATATATGAGAGGTGGGGCCCACATGAGTCCCAACCTTTCATCTCCCTTGAAACCTCACTAAAACTCCCCTTACTTTTATTTCTTTTCCCACTCACCCATTAATTTGTTAACTCCTCAACTATCCAATTAATGGGATCTCTCCACCTTCCCTCCATATAAGTTTTTCAACATAGTTAAATTAATGGCTCCATTAATTAAAATGGTATATGACAATTTGTATTATTTTGTGTTGCATGGTACTTCTTTAAATGGGAGAAGTATTTTGTAATATTTTCGATAACAAGTATTTTGGTGGGGAACCTCTGGAGGATTAGAAAGAGAGGTGTTCTTCCTCTGATGAAGAATGTGATGTCCCGACTAAGGCCCTTCCTCCGACGTCAATGGAATCAATACCATTCTTCCACGATGTTCGACCACCGCGACGTTTGTCTTCCGCGGTTTGACAACGTACGACGTCTTTGCAAGGTAGGGGGATATTGTATATTGCTCATTTATGTGGTTTATACCCTCGATCTTGAGCATTTATTTGTAGGATTTAGATTTGTGGATTCCTCACCCCAGTTTAATTTTACATTATGAATGCGAATTAAATAAATTAATTCACGGATTTATAAACAATTGATAGAATTAATTTTCTTCTTGTTTATCCTGAATTTGTGATTTTTGAAGCATGATAAATATTTAATTGTCAATCCCCCATGTTCTTGATTGTAAAAAATAAGGCCAAACTAACATGGCTATCGATCAGCACATAAACCGAGATCCTTTCTTATTCATGGTCCACATATTTTTCGCATGTTCTTCTTCATTGAATAATTATGCTCACTGGAAAATCGATGTTTCGTTGAGCGCGACATACGGACACGGAGATCTCGATTTGGGGATCTAGAATCTGCGATCGTCATAATTGTTGGGGTTAGAATGATGGTGCAGCGGACTAGAGTTGTAGCAGAGCGGAAGGCCGGGATCAGGCCTTGTGCGAGGTGGAGGCGCAGCGTTCCCAGTACGTGAGGGCATCGTCAAAATTGGAGTAGAAGGGAATGTGAATAATGTGGTAGATTGAAGAGAGAATGAGATATTATGTTCATAAATAATAATAGAAATAAATAAATTGGGTAATCAAAGAGGGGGGCGTGATTGGCTTGGAGACAAGGGAGGTGGATTATTTTGGTGGTGCGTGGAATTGTGTGTGAGAATTTAACTTATTAAATTAAATTAAAAATAATAATAATATAATAATGTTATTATTATTTTCATTGGGAAAACCGTATTTTGACGGTATCTTCTTTGTGTGACCTCGGTTTCATGAACTGTTAGTGGCAGTGTCACCCTGACTTCGAGACAGAATTTATGAGTCCAATATTGGATATCTTTTTTGAGTTTTTGGATCACATACCCGAAGCACTCAGAAAATAATAGATTTAATATTATTATTAAATCTTCGACCTGCTATAACTCATGCGTGCGACATCTGATTACCTCACCGTTAGCGGGGACGTGACCATGTATTTAATACATTCAGTTCAAGTCTAATGTTGGATACTAAATTCAGGTTCGTGACTCGGTCCCACGAAACACTGAATATTATTATTATTATTATTATTTCAGGATCTTGTATCAGACATATCTCTCTCATATGGTGTCGAAATGATGAACTGTCTGTGATGTTATGACCCTGGAATTAAGACGGATGTTTCAAGACCAATTTTGGAGATTTATGTTGAGGTCGAGGCATGGGCCCCACAAGGCCCGGTTTACGCATCTTGCGGTGAAATGCAAATGTTTCACCGGGTATCCGTTTTGGACCAATGGGAAGTCCATCTTGTGTGTTTTTCAGTATGGATCACAATGATGTGACCGGTTTGGTTAACTGGTGTTATTTAAAGTACGACTGGATTAGTTCAAACACGAAACCAACCAGGCCCTCGGTGTAGAAACACTTATAACGTGAGCTCCGGACGTCCAATTGACGTGTCGTCGAATTTGTTGTATTCCTCTTGATGAGACGGTTCTTTTGGCACAACAGAATAAGGGATTCTTATATTCGTTTGTTGGTAAGGACACACCCGGATTTGAACTGGGGAAAAATTATTTGCAATCGGGACACTGGAACGGAAATACTAATTAGTCTCAGACCGGATGTCTGTTTGACGAACCGTCAGCGGCATTGGTAATCATGTTGAGAAACAGTTCCTTTGAGTAGACACCATGAGTGTTTGGGGTACAGTTGAGATACGGCCGAGTTGGTTCGTACACGAAACCAATCGGGCCCCCGGGATAAAAAGGGTGATAACATACAGACCGAGCGTCTGATTGACACGGCATCTGTTGCGTTGAGACCCCTATGACGAGGCAGTCCTTTGAGATACTTTTCGTGTGACATTGTGATACTTGGAGTATTGACCTTTAGCTCGTGGAGCAGACCCTCCTGGAGACGAGCGTATGTATTACAGAGACCGTCTAGCTGGCTAAGTCCGGATGTCTTCTTGTATGATTCGAGTCAGAGTGACTTGTATAGCCCAGTGGGGAGCACTACTGTGTTTGGGTGGCCGACCCCCAGCGGGGAGTACTACTGTGTTTGGGTGGCAGACCCGCGGTACTCGACAGGAAGAGTACCTGTGCAGGCTATTAGGGGGGGGGTGCACCACTATGTTTGGGTGGCAGACCCTGGCGGAGAGCACTACTGTGTTCGGGTGGCTCACCCGCTATACTTGACAAGAGGTGTACCTCAGCAGTCTTATGTTAGTGAGCAGTGCCTCAGAGTTGTGACAGGTTCACTGTACTCATAAGAGACAGAACTCTTCAGTAGTTGCGGTTTCAATAATGAAAATCCTGGTTTGAGCTGAGTCAATGACCTTTGTGTTTCTCCTTGTGATTTGGATGGGTTACATGATAACATAGGTATATGTATGGGCTTATACCGAAGTAAGGGATATCTGTTGATAAATTTCGTTGTGAATATCCTTGTTGTATTTTAGTGAGACCTTGGGGGTCTTGGGGTCCCTACAGAGTATTGTATACTAATCCCTGCATGGGGTATGCCTGCACCTCGTTGTGTTGGTTGCAGACGACGGACATCACTGATCGTGGTTGAGGCTTATAGTGCTCGAAGGTACCCGGAGGTGGATCTCACGACGAGTCGGTACCTGAAGGTGAATCTCACGATGAGTTGGTACCCGGAGGAGATGGATGGACGTGGAGTGCTAAGGAGGACATCTCTACATACAATTCAGGTTGGAAGCTAGAAGATGATCCAGGAGCTGCTTGTCACCTTTCAGCTATTGTCCATTGAGTTTTACTTTACGTTCAGTTGTAGCTGTACCTTTCTTTTGGGATTCTATTTCTGGTCCCTTGAACTTTCATCACGTTTGTTTTGCTGCTTTACTTAGTGTATCTTCTGTTTGTACTCTGTTTTTGTGTGTTTTCATTTTGTAAAAGGAATGCCTTCCCTTTTTATTGGGGTTTACGCCTTAGGGGCTAGTCGCCAGCCCCTGTCCTATGGAAGGCGGGCTAGGGGTAGTCATGGCCCGTGCCCTGAGGACGGGTCATGACATATTAGATATTCTTATTTTCATAGAGAATTTGTTTTTTGGGAAAATATTTTTTGAATCATATCGGGACCCTAAACATGAGTCTTTCACTCACGTACTGTAATTCTTCATGAATTTTAACATTTTAAAATGTACTCCAAATTTTATATTATATAAAGGGGATATTTTAGAATTTTATATGTGTGGTAAGAGACTAATTTGATTCGTATTTTAATTCAGTAAGATCCCATAAAAATCAGTAAATTTTATAAAAAAATTGACTTTTTAATCATTCTATACTGTGAGTTTTCATGCAAAACATTGTATCTTTCATTAGATTAAAAGTTTTATCACATGTTAATGTATTGATTTTACATTATAATTATTAATCATAATTTCCAATTGAATTTGATAAGGTAAATAATTTTTTTCCACTTTAAAATAATAATTATTTGATAATTTTTTTGATAATGTTATAAAATAAACATTAACTTTTAACATTAATATTTGAATCTTACTCATTGAATATACATGAAAATGAATTATGAAATAAAAATCATAATATAGGTTGAAATCCTTATTAATTAATTACTTTCATTCTTAATTCATAAACTATTTGATGTGTTAATTATATCAAAAAAAATTGACTCCACCCCTTCCAAAGGTGTGATACTTATTATAAGGTCACTAATTATGTGATTTAATTATCATTAATGTTATGTGATGTTTGGAAATGATGTTGGATTTAAATTTAAATTTGTTATTACATTATAAAATTTAGAATTTGAACCATTTTTATTAATAGTAGAAAATTTTTATATGATGAAATTAAATTTTTGAGGAAAATCATATTTTACTACTTGAGATAATCCATGGGATAAAATATTTATGAAAAATTATTCGTTATCAAATTATAGTTTTTCCATTTTGGGATCTATTTTCTACCGTTGAATTTGGATACACTATTATAAAACAATGTTTTATGAGATGAAAAAATTACCCTTATCAGTACTCAAAAACATCATTAATCAAGGAGATATTAAAAGAGGGTTCCTTTTATCAACACTGGAAAACACTAACAAAGTCCTATGTTATTAGTGCTGAAAAATAATTGATAAAATGAATCATTTTCAGTGCTTTTTTGCACTGATAAAAGATTGAAAAAATGAAAAATAATAAAAATATTTATTTAAATTTTAGGGTTTTAAAATCACTTATACCGTTTTCAACAATTTTATTAAGCCCCTCCCCCCCCCCCCCGCCCACATGCCCCAACAATCCTCGTCTCCACACCCAAGTAACAAACCCACCCATTAATAGTGATAACCCCATTTTCAACCACATGAATGCACCTTGCACCCCCTATATTTGAACATGAGACCTCTCTCCTACACGCCTGGACTTTTTACCACTCCTTTAGGTTGTTTTGTTCTTCATTTAATGATATATTTATTTATGTAATTATATAAATAATTATTTTCAATTGTATATTAATATATATATAAATTAATATATATATTCTCATATTACTATATATATATTCACATTGAGTTATATATATATTTATATATTTATTCTTATATTAATATATATTTAAAAGATCAGTTTTAAATACAGTTATAAAATATGTTTTTTTGTTTGTTCATAAATAAATAAATACATAAATATAATAGAAACACATAAATATACATATATGTACATATTATATTAGTGTATCTATAATTACAATTTTTCATTTTTATATTTAGTTACATATATTTTATATTAATATATATATAAATATATTAGAATACACAAATAATATATCTGAGTTTTTTTGTACATTCATACATGAACACAGACACACACACATTATATATGTTTATAAATATTCCAATATTTTTATTTTAAATAAAATGTATATTAGTTATTATTTAGAGTACGATTATATATAGAGAAATATATTTTTCATCTACATTTGGTAAATAATTTATTTTCAAAAATAAATTTATATATGTGACTATATAAAAAACATGTATATATTGTTATATATTTGATTAAAAAAACAAGAAAATTGAAAAAAACGATAAATTTGAAATCTGTAATATCAATATGAATATAAAATCTCAGAATAAAATCAGTCCTCAGTGAAATGGGAAACAAATTCCCAAAAGAGGTCAAAATTCCATTGAATATTAATACAATTGGGTATCCTAAAAAAACTCTATTATGGAGGCATTTTGAGGATTTATGGTCCTCGAAAAATATGACATAATATTACTCTTTGTTATTAGCATGTAGAGCTCATCATAGACTTCAATTTGATATGTGGGACAAATCAAATGAATACCCATATCAAAATATATGATTTTTTAATGTTTTCATTACATCTTTAAATTATTTCTATATCTTTTACTAATTTTTTGATTATTTGTATTTTCAAATTGTTATTATATGTCTATTACATGATTATAATTTTAAAATTTTTAATTATTTAATTTTTTTAAATTATTTTGTAATCCAATTTCACAAAATATCATATTTATTATGTGTAAATGTCTATTTATACTTATCAAAGATAAATATAAAAAATATATATTTTATTTATATCAATATAAATATATTTATATATTTACATATTAAAATATTATTTTTAATGAAATATTTCCATTATTAGTTCTAGTAAAATAAATCCTTTATAAAGACTCATTATTTTAATTGCTATTAAAAAATCATTGATAAATGAGACCTATCTAACGATGAAAAAAACACTGATAATGTGGTACCTTTATTAACACTAAAAAAATATTGATAAATGTGTACTTTTAATATTTTTTTTAATGTTGTTAAAAGTACCATTTATCAGTGTATTTTTAGCACTAATAAAGATAATCATTTATCAATATTTTTTAGCATTGTTAAAGGGTGATTCTAAGAAATCCTTATTTTATGATAGTGTAATTGGATTCCATATCAACAAATTAATGTTTTATGTGTGATAAAATTTGATGTGGTTTTTATTTATTAAATATCTTCACATTCATTTTCAAGAATTTGTTGTTTAATTATTGAAAAATTGTGAAATTTATTATTTAATTATAGAGTTGTTATCAATTGTCTATTTAAATACGTAAATTATTAATTTTATTTTTAGATTATTATTTTTACTTTTAAATTATTAAAATTTTCATTATTTTAATTTTAATTTTATAAAAATCATTTTTAATAATTTTTTCTTGTCTTCAGTTTTATCATTAATATGTTATTAATTTAATGTTTGTTTTTTTACCTAGAATTTTTTAATTAATGGTAATTTAATTTATTTAATTTTTATTATAATTGATTTAATTTTATTTTTTTCATTCATTATTATTTGTTGTAATTTTCAAATTTGAATTTATCTATATTAACTATTTTTAAAATTATAAATTGTTTCTTAGTTTTATTTTTATCAAAATACATACATTGTTTTATTTTATTTTTTGTAAATATTTTTGTAATATTGTTTAGGTCACTATGTAAGTTATTTTTATGTATGAGTCCATGTAGTTAAATCTGGAGAGGCATTAACGTAGACATTTATTTGGCTATGTGGATACCACATATCCAGTTTTTACTTGATAACAAAAGAACGGACATGGGATTTCGAGTATGACCAGTTTACTTTAAAATGAAGTTGTACCAATAATGATTTCAAGCTCACTGTATGAGATCATACATCTAGAGATGGTTTCATTATATATAATCAAGATAAAAACAATAACGATTTCTATCTCACTAGTGAAAACTGAATCGAGATCACGCCATGCCCATTGAAGATGACGAACCACTATATGAAATTGGAAAATATATGAGATGCATGATTTAAAACATGTGGTCGTGTTTTGAGTCAGTTAAAGGAGAATAATAAGACCCATTTTTAATGGTAACGAATTGTCCGATCTCATGAGCAATGGAAAAATATTTTCCAATAACATCCACAATAATGATGAATCAAACACTGAGATTTACCGAGGCATATGTCATAACATTTTCCATGAATCTGTGATCTCATACCATTTTTAAACCTGATGTGAACCTGTTGATTTTTTGATATAGTTGACGATGCTGTTTGGGTCAAAATACTAGATCAAATTGAATATGGTGAAATTAGTCACTCCCAATGATTGAGGGGACAAAGTCCTTGATCACATGTTTTTCAGTAATATGATAAATGTTTAACCAGAGAATAATATGGACAAGGATATCACAGATATCCAGTTTCAATGATGAAAATACATTAACCCTAAGTTTTGATAATTCACTCTATGTGATTTAACAATAATTTTATTGTTTACACTATATGGTAAAATATGTTGGAGGAGCTACGACGGGATAATGATCATTCATCTTGAAATCTGTGCTTCCATCAAGAATTGAAGACCATAATGATATACTATGAATCAAATCATGGATATTGAAAAAATGTTGAAGAATATTGGAACATGATTTATCAATTTATATGACCTTACATTATGGTCGGGAGACACTACCATAAAAAAGGTTTTACAAAACGCCATCTATTAATAGTGATAAAAAAGATGATAAATCGATATCTTTATCTGTGCAAAAAAAAATGCTGAGAAATGATACTTTTGACATCATTAATAAAATAACAACTTTATCCACATTTTTTCCCTTATAATGTTACTCCCTTTATCAGTGTTGCTAAAAAGTACCATTTTATCAGCACTTTTTAATAATCGTCGATAATGACTCTCTCTTTATCGACTATTTTATTATTGTTCCAAGAAAGATTATCTTTCAAATATATATATATATATATATAGATATATATATATATCGACAAAAGATATATATAAATATTTTTATATTTTTATATTTTTGTAAATATAGTATATATTTTTTAAATATGTTTTAGATAAGGCTAAATATACATTTACAGATAATATATAAGATAATTAGACAAAATGACTTATAAAATAATAATAATGTTTTTTTACTAATTTGTAAAAATTTATCTAGTAATAATAATTTAATAGAACTTTGAATATAAAAAAAATATAAAAAATAAATATAAGATTGAAAATATGTTTAATATTTAACTCTAACTTTAACGGGACATAACTTTTATTTTTACTATCCATTTGGGGATTTATCACATATCAAATCGAAACCTGTGAAGAAATATCCATCCTGAAGATAGAGGGGAACACTCTGTCATGTTTTTAGAGCCTATAAATGGCCTCTAAAATTGTATTTTTATTTGGGGTACCAAAATATTTTAACATTCGATGAATTTTCATCATCCTTTTTGGGGGTCTTTTTTACCTTTTTATGTGAGGACTCAAATTTTTTTATGGGATCATTAATATTGATCTTATATCATTGAATGTTTATCATATTCCATAATGTTTTGTTATTTATAATCAAATATATATCAATATATATATATATATATATATACAGACACACAAATTTTTCATCGTATTCACACATAAAAATTTAATATTATAAATAAATAATTAAAAATTTGTAAATATAATATATATTTCTCAAAATATAACCTCAAAAATATATAAAATAATATTCATTTTATTTAAAATAAATATGCTTGAATCGTTATATATATTTATAATTAATATATATATATAATGTTTATATATATGTAAATATAATTGTGTGATAGTATTGATGAAAATTTATAGAATTATCTATATATTATAATATAAATATATAAATATAAATATATAATATATCAAATAAATATATATATGTATAATTATAATTATATATGATCACATATATATAAATATATCTATGTATGTATGTATAAACGTACACACACAAAACATATTTTATATACGTATGGAAATAAATAAATAAATATAAAAAATATATGAATAAAAAATGTAATGAAATATATATAAATATGTAGATATATCATAATATATATAATACAAAAATACGGTTGAGTAAAAAAGGTGGTGATGTATGAGGGGGAGGTCTACGGTTCGAAACAAAGCAATGTCTTGATCGAATTCTAGTAGATGTAGTAGGTTGATTGCGTTATAAAAGGGGGGAAGGACAACCTATCACTGTTAAAGTGGCGGAGAAATTAGATGAGTGTGTTGAATTTAGGGGGGGGGTCAAGCACTATTAAAAGGGGACCCACCATCTGATTTGAAAAATTTGTTTATAAAAAATATTTTTTTGACTTTTATCAGTGATTCAAAAAAAACACTAATAAAAGAGGTATTTTATAAGAGCTAAAAACATTCTGATAAATGACGTTTTTTTCAGTGCTTTTTTTAGCTCTAATAAAAGGTATCCCCCCTTCTATTAGTGCTTTAATAAAAAGTGATTTTTTGCATTGTAAATTCTCATATAATGGGATTTTAAAGGCCACATCTACAATAGTGAGAGACTAGTAAAAAGAATATGATCCATCATGATTTCATTATGGGATTTAAAAATGGGAAACCTAGACATGAATAATAATAAACATAGTTGAGGAATATATTTATTTGGAACTAAATAAATTTTTTAGGGTATGGTAGTTTGTTTGTTTTTATTTTAATGCGACAAAATTTGGGAGAGAAGGATAATTTAAAATCAACCTCCTTGTGATAGAACACATTTGAAAATAAAAAAAATTCTATTAGTGGGAAAATTTGTGAAGTAAAATGTGAATTCTTGATGAGAGGATAAGAATATAAATCTGTTAATGGAGAAAGTGTCAAAATTGATGAACAATGGAGAGGAACTAGAAAAATCTCAGACCTAATTGGAAATCGACTACCAGATAGAGTATTTCACTATCAATTTCATTGTTTGTCATGTTTTATAAACATGCGATGATTTTATTGAAATAAATTGTTTTATTTTTCTCTAATTATGTGTAACTAAAACATTTGATGTTAATTTAAGTAGAATGCATTAATTATTTTCTATGTTCATTATTTGTCAAATTAAGGGATGTATGTGTCCTTCATTCTTTTATTCAACACATATTTTTTCTTTCTCTATTGATTAATCAAAATATGAATATGAAATTAAATATTTTAAGGCCATTGAAAATTAATTACTTCATTATTTTTAAATTGAACAATAAAATTGAGAGTTTCATGATGTTTAAAATGGTCCATTTTCATATAGATTAATTTTTTAAAATACTCTCTCTAGAGAATCATTTTCACTAGTTAATGTACTAATAAGAGAAGGGTTGAAAATTATTAAACCATAAAACTCAAACAAGTATACATAAGTTGGAAAATATTGAAGATATTTACTCTCAAGAAATGTATTTTTTTCCTATAATGTTAAAAAGACATACCAACACTTGAGAAATTGAACTAAGAACTCATCTTGTATTTAACCTTATACACATATGATTTTTACTGTACACATGTGCAATTATTTTTATCCAATTTAGACTATCCAGTTTTTTCATAAATTTTATTTATATTCCCTTTATTATAGTCACATATTCATCTCTTTCACATAGCATCATTACATTATTTCATATTTTACCTTAAATTATTTCACTATGTTATCTTTTTTCTTTTTTTCTTTTTATTTTTTTATCCACACATCTAAACATTATCTATGGACTGAAACATACTCATTGTCATACCATTTTTTTAAATAATTAAATATGTTAGAGTTCATTAAAGCTCATGTCGTTTTTATTTATACACAATTATAGAGGAATCCTTTTTTAAATTATGTTATTCGGTTTTGGAAACTATATAATAAAATAATCAAATACAAAAAACGTACCATTGTTTTGGCCTAGGGTTTCTACAAAATAAGAGTCTTTTTTCAATATATTATTAAGAAGATAGCCAGAAATCTTAAAGAAACACACTTGGGGATGTAGAAGTTATTCATATTCAAAAATAATTTAATTAAAACCCTTAAAATATAATTAATGTTTTTGAGGATTCGTTAAAGAATTTTATAATTAATCAAATAGCATTAAAAGCATAATAATTTAAATAGAAAATATATATTTGGTATTGGGTGAATTTTATATAATTTATTACACCACCTTTGGGCTATTATAATGTCATAATACATACCATGTTTAATTTTAATATTAAAATGCACTATTTTAGAAAGATAAGAAATATTAACCATTCGATATTTTTGATCAGATGTATTAGAAACATGATATATTTATTTAAAAAATATTTTTTCAAATATATAAATTTATATTTTCATTTAAAAATCCTTATTTAATAGAAAATATTTTCTTATATGTTACTAACAACTTTCTTACCATTATAAAAATTACATTAGATGATATTAAATTAAATTAACATTTATATTTTAAAAAATATTATATAATAATGATAATATATTAAATAAAACTTTATTTCAAAATATTTTTATTTTCTCCGGCATTTATTTATGGAAATAATATATTTCCCAAAAATACATTTATTATTTCTTTGTATCAAAATATGATTTTTTTAAACACATTATATATTCATTTATAATGAAATTAAAAAGGGTTAAATATATTATTTTTTATATTTAAAATTTTTATATAAAAATTTATACTAATATGTGTAATATACATATCCCTATATTACACTACTGTATACCATAATGATAATGTGTGCAATATTGGTATTTTTTTGGGGTGGTTTAGAGAACATGGATTGTCTTGTAATCTTAATAATAGTGATACAATATCATAAATGGATTCTATCATGTTTTAGTAGTAGGTTCCTAGCTTAGTCTTTATCCACCGTAATTCCTAGTTATGTCATCTCCCTAAGATGCTCTGATAAATGGACATCAAAGGGTATGATCCATCTAGTCCAGATCGTTCCTTTTTTCTATCCATGACAATATAAATATTTCATAACCATTAATATATATTGTAATAATAAATACCACTATAAAATGGATATATTATCAATTATAATGATGGTTGACCATATTTATAATATGATATTAAAAAATAGAAAAAAATAAATAACAAAAGATGTGCATGTGTTTTCTATAACTACATCACATAATAATTCTTTTATTCAATTAAAAATTGAATTTCAATTTCAAAATTTTGAGCATTTACATTCCCCCCTGTAAAATTTCACCCTTAACATTTCATATTATAAATAAAATATTAGAGGGTAATTTTTTTTCTCTTCTTACAACTACCTTATTTCTTTCTCATTCTTTTGGTTCCACCATAGAAATTTAACCTGTTGAGTTTTCTTGATTCGTAGAGCTCAATATTTACAACATAATATACATACTTGAATATCATCATATTAAATTTTATTTGTCAATGGTACCACCTCATGATTCAATATATGTTAGGGGTCTAGTATTTATTTCCTTATTATGGTTATTTGGAAGACATCGTGTACTTGGTATAGGTAAGGCGGGTGTTCTAGTCGATAAGGGAGTATGTATAAGGATATCAAGGGTCCCAAAGTGGATTATGTATCATAAAATAAGATTTAACTTCTTTCCAAACCATGTTAGTTTTTTCCACATCAATAAATGAATGAACTCTTTACCTCTGAACTCAAAATCTATCTCAAAACGATGATTTTCAGTATGTATATTCTCGATTGAATTGAATAGATTTCATATGATGTTGAATAGTTTGACCTGTCTATTTCTATTTATAGATCAGATAACGTATAATCAACTTTAAATATCTAACATCATTTCAACATGTTTGATTTTGACACCACATTCTATTTAAAGCCCCATAAGGTGGTATTTTCATCCTAGAATGTAAACTAATTTTTTATGATAACTCTATTAAGGAATGATGTTTATGCCAACATCGTTGAATATCAATTGAACAAAATCTAAAAATAATTTTCTAGATTTCAAATGGGTCTTTTAGAATCACCGTAAATCCAAGGGTGATAAAGAATACTGAAAGACAACTATGTATCCCACACATGTTAAATGCTTCTATAGAACCTATAATTGAACCTCAGATCAAAATAAAATACAATAGGGAATATCACTCAATGTAGTCATAAAAATTCCATAATTTATATACTAGTGAGTTGGACCAACATGAAATCTTCCATGATAACAATTAAATTTGATGAAGTTGTTTGGGTATCAAATACCATCCGAATAATGTTATTTCATTTATTTTTCCTGATAAGTTATATGATTAAATTCATGTTTAGGTTTTCTAATTTCCATATCTGGATGAAAAATGGTTTCATCATAACCTTATAATTACGTAGTTCATCTTTGACTTTCTTGGAATTTAAATAATTGAAATATTGATTCTTCAATCTCTTGCTTCTTATTATACCATCACATGTTATTCATTATATCTCTATAAATATTAGTTCTTATGAGAGGAATATAAAACGATACATTTTTTCCACCATCCAGAAGTTCCTACTTCACCTATGATTTTAATGGGACGCATATTTGGGTTCCAAACTATATATCTCCAATTTTATAAGTGTTTAACTCTATAATATTCACTACCTTTGATTATATAGATCCTCATCATCATTTTGGTCCTCCATGATCCTATAATGAATGGAGTATTGAGAAGTTATTTTCAAAAATTCAAATTAAGAACAAATTATTGTTCTAATTTACATGATTTTCTTTTCTAAGAAGATTGGATCACTCCCATTCCATATCATAGATATGTTTTTACGATCCATTCCACTTAATACATATGATACATGGCTTACTATCCTAGGATGGTATTGTATTGAGAATTCATAATTCATAATCATATATATCCAATTAAGATGATACATATTATGTTACATAATTAGAATATATACATAGTGATTTTATTATCTGAATATATGTCACACTTCTCCATAAATAAATAATATCTCCAAAAAAATAATTGAATTATCACTTCATCCAATTAAATATCTTGTGTTGGGTATTTCTACTTATATATCTTTTATTAAATGGATGAATATGCTATAAATTATTCATCTTTTGTGAGTACATGACCCATTCCATTTTTTGGATGAATCGGAGTTGATCACAAATCCATACCCAATGTTTGTTAATGTGAGAATTGGTGTAGTGATTATCCTATTCTGTAACACTTTTTAACTCCCCTCACATTCATCAATCCTGAAAAAATTCACTCCATTATGAGTTATCTTGGATAGTGGTATTGAAAATTTTGAGATATTTTACACAAATAGATTACATAACCTTTATAATCGAAAGAAACTAAGGATCATAGTCACAATTGTTTTGCAGTACCATCCATCAATTTCATATATTATTGAACAACCCATAGATATAACATTACTAGGGTTAACGTTCCCCTAGATTGTTATGTTCTCCATATAAAACTCGCAATTAATATATATTGTATATAAATACTCTTCTCACAAGTACATCAATACATAATTAAAATTATCCTCATGTTACTCAATTCTTTTAATGGAGGAAAACATATCATCTATAAATACTACTACATATTTTTGTGGAAATAAAAAATGACAATATTTATTAATCAATGATGATATTTGGAGAATTAGTTTATCCAAATGGAATCAATGTGATCTCATGGTTCTCTTACCTTATATAAGAATAAATCTTGGGATATCCTCAATATTGAGCTTTATATGATATTATCAAAATTGATGATCGATAATAGAGAAGTATTTATCTCGATGTAGATGATCAAACATGTCATCAATCTATGTAAGATGATAATTTTAAAATATCATGATTCTATTGAGATCATGATAGTCAATGTAGATATGTATTGAACCATATTATTTCTTGAAGAAAATGATTGCCTCACCCCCTAGTGAAGAACATGGGAATGGAATACCTTTATCAATATTATCTTATAGTTTCTTATTCAATTATTTATGTTAAATAGTGGATATTCTATATGGGTTCTTGGATACTGACAATGCTCCATTAATAAATTCAATAGGGAAATCAACATATTAGTTAAGTGGAACACAATAAATTTATTTAGGAAACACATTATTACATACCCTATTAATGGTCATGTCATGAAGGATTATATTCGAAGTAGCCTCATTAATTTAATCTATACATTCTTTCTCAGGAGGAAATAATATCCATTCTTGAGATGATGATTTCAAAGTATATTTATCCTCATCCTTTAACTTGATTAGATTAAAGTGTATATTTGTGATATTGAGGGTTTTTTAATTAATTGGGAAATATATAATGGATCTATAGAAGGAAACTAAATCCATACATAGAATAAAATCAAATTCCAATAAAGGTAGTGTCACAATGTTTTTTGGGAAATTCCACCCATAAATCTTTACAGGGGAGTAGTTGTATCATTGGGATGAAATAATTGACCCAACTTCCAAATTCATTGATATCATATCATCTATAATTTGATGTGTAGTTTGAATAGGTAATTAAAAAAACATGTGATATAAAAGATTGTGTAGAACTATAATTAAATAGTTTGTTTAATATCCTTAATTGAATAACTAGCATACATATACCCACTTGTTTATCAGGTCATCTATTATAGTTGTGATAGAATAAGCTCATACTTTCTCTCAAGTCCATAGAGGATATTTTCATTGGTTTTCTTCTAAAATTACTGATCTAATGCATTTAATTTCAAAGTATACAAATTTTTTTAATTGAATCATTAGACTATGGGATGAGTGTTCACTGAAGGATTCTTTTATCCTATCAGATTGGTGGGTCTCTCTCATCAGAATTTAGTTCCAAGGTTCCCTCCATTACCAAAACAAAATCATTACCTACAATCATTGATTTATTTTATATAATTTTACTTCCTACATGATTGAGAATTGTGTTTTTATAAATTAATTATCCCGTTAGATTTATAATTTCACCATTAGAATTAATACCCATTTTCTCCGTCGTATCTCCTTACAAATTATACCATTGAGACATAACTATCTTTAATTTGAGTGTAGGGAAACATTATAAAATTTACTCCTAGTATTCAATGTCTATATTTACAAATATTTTTATAGGTTTTCCATTATCCCATTAAAAAATAATTCATCATTACTCAAGGATTCAATAAAAAAGCTAGAAGGATATCATTAATGTTGGGTGATGTTCATCTCATATAGGTAGATATATAAGTCAGGTGTTTAATTGTATACATAGAAATACATATCAATTTTATGTTAGATGGTTCAATGAAATATATTTATATAAAAATGTTTTGAATTATTTCTAATCATAATCTTGATATCCAATGTTGGTTTTTTATTTTTTAACAATTAACTTCACTATTTAGATACACCCTCTATTTGATAAACAACCCGCAAGACATTCTCTTTTTAGGATAACTACATTATGGATAATATGATTTTAATTTCTTTGATCCATTTCAATTTGTTTCAGGGATCCAATGATCCAATTAAACATGATTTCCTTTTTTAAATAATGTTATCAATTGAATATTTTACATTCTTAGGGGATGTGGGTGTTTATAATGATTCATGTATAAATTCAAAAAATTCTTTAATTGAGAAATAATCATCATGAGTTTCCTGATTCCTACTCCCATTGGTTTTTTCATATTGTTTGGGAAGTCATCACATTTCCCCTCACATTGGTTGTTTACTATGTTCCTCATATTTTTCACTATTTACTAGAATAAATGGAATATTACTGATGAAAATTTTAATACCATTATTCACATAATTTGGAAACTATGAAAATAAAAGTGGTGACTCATAAAATTAATATATTCCATATCCTTTGTATTTCTAGGATTCAATATAATTCAGTCATGATTTATTACCAGACATAAAATTTTATAGGAGTTTTTGTTCACATAATAATTTTTTATACGGATCCTGTGAATTTTCGAAATAATTTTTCTAAATATTGTGAGACTAGGTCTAAACAATTTTCCTATTTTCAAGAACTAGTCAATTATCAAATTAATTCCCTGTGATTTTTCTTTTGAGATTATTATAATAAGGTACAACTATTATACATCCACATCAACATGTATAATCCTGTCTGGTAATTTGATTTTTAGAAACCACTAACTCTATACATTACAAAAATTTATAGATGTTTTCATATGTTCAGTCACATCCCTTATGATTTCAAAATTATTTTCATTTTTTAATTCCCAAAATAATTATACCTTCTGTTGATACCAACTAAGAAAACTCACTTCTATTAAATATTTAAATAATTATTTATTACAAAAATAACATAATAAAATCATAGTTGTTATAGAGGGATAGTGTCATCATGTTATTAGATTCATTGCATAATACCATCAAATAGATATTCAATGGAATTATTTGAAAAATTCACTTTATTCCTTTAAAATCCAATGATATTATAATATATAACATGATAACATCCTGATCTATATACAAATGGGGTGATATATAAAGTCAAATAAGAAATAATAAAAATGTTAACATGAATAAATTAAATGAATGTAATTCAATAGGTATATCAATTTGTTATTAAATGATTGAAAATCATAAACATGAACATCCCAGAATGACTTAATATTTTAGAATCTATACACTATAGGGATGTGGAAATAATATAAATCATGGAATCATATACCTATGTAAAGGATAAACATGAATACATTATAACATGGTGTTATAGTATTCCCTCCCATGCATCATACATGGTATATCATAAGATAAAAACATTACCCAGATTAGTGGATGACTATAAAATTCCTGACCCACCTATCACATTCATATCATCAATATGTATTTCTTTTTAAGATAGATCATACAACAAGAGAATTAAATTAATAAATTTTCTTCCCATTAATACAATTTTTTTTACATGCATAGATTTACCCAATCAATTAAGGATAGATAAATCAATTTGAATACCCATGCGTAACAATTTTTAAAGTTATTCAATAAATAGTTTTTTATCTTTGAGAATAACAGGATGATTTCAATAGTATAATGGGTGCACATAAATATTCATAATAAAATTTTATTGGTTGTGATAGGTGATATATAACTACATGTAAATCGTAAGGATAATAAATAGTATGTGTAAAATCAAATTCCAAAAGGAAGTATTGGATATAAAATGAAAAAATACCAATAAAGTGCATAAATAAAGAGGTGATAGAGAGAACATTATACCTTGATAGGGCGATTCTATAAAATTGATAGTAGATTACTATGTGATTGGGAGAACCTTGGGAGTTATTTATATTGGGATAGTTATATAAAATTTATGATCAATGTATTTTTGAGTGAAGAGGAGTGGGAGTATGGGTGGGTAATTATAAAAAACGATAGGGGAATTCATTATTAATTTCAAAACATAGGTGATAGACTCTAAAAAAATAACCAAAACAATATTAATTTTGAAGGGTTCACTAATATATTATTAAAAATAGTAATATTTTAAAAAGAAATTAATTAAAAATAACAAAAATAATGAAGTAATACCATCGTGAATGTTAAATGAAGCAATGATCACAAGTAATTGACTTTAATACCATAAGATTTTATATAAGTTTTCTATGATTCATTAATGGATTAAAAAATTAATAAAATAATTTTTGAACACATTTTTTTAAAGGGGATATGTACATTTGGGGTTGGATTTCTTTTTTATATCCTTTATAACATCACTTTTGGGCTATTATGATGTCATAGTTTATACGGTATTAAAAGATTACCCAAATCTTTTGTGGCCTCAAGAAATTATGAAAAATTTTACATCGGATAATTAAGACATCATGATTTAAAAAATGAAATTTATTTTAGGAAAATAGTTTTCAAAATATATGAATTTGAACTATTAAATATGAATCAATGTATTTAAGAAAATAATAGTTTTTATGACTCTAATCACTTTCTAAGCCTTATTAAAATTAAATTTTTCATCATTAAATTTTATTATGAATTGTTTTTATATAAATTTTATTTAAATATAATATTTTATTAAAATAAAATATATTTAAAAAATGAAATAATTTTTTTTAAAAAAATTCATAATGGAATCTAAATATTTCTAAAAAAATATAATTATATATATATATATATATCAAAATCTCATTTTTTTATCAAACACATTATATAATCCTTTATTATGTATATTTTATTTAAAATAATTTATACTAATTCAAACTATTGTTGTCTAGATATATAAACCTATATTACATAGGCATATTCCTTAGGGGTAAGAGGTGTGATGGTGATACACACTTGAGGTGGTTTGATGAACATAGGATGGTTCATGACCGTGATATTCTTGATCATCTCCCATAAATAGTTTTTATCATGTTTCAATTGTTGTATCTAGTATTGGTCTTGGTCAAGGTAAATTTTCATTAATTCCATCTTCCAAGTATTCTTAGATAAATGAGATTCAAAGGTTATACACCACATGGTTGACAACATCGCTTATTCCTTCTATGTCGTTGATACTTTTTCATAACCATAAAAATAATATAATTTTATCATTCACTATAAAATGGATATATTATACATGTTTTTTATTATTAACAGTATTGTATATAATACAGACTATTATAGTCCAATATTACCAATTTCATGCTTCTATTTTCATAAACTACATCACTTTATAAATAATTTTATCATTCAAAGGAGAAGTCCATTAATAAAAGTTCATATCATTACATTAGGTAAACATAATAGTATGATGTTATTATGTGGATTGATAATTTTTTATACTTATTTTTTGATTACTCATTATTTAAGTTATATGTGGTGTTCTCATTAAGTTTTACCTTTTCCATGAAGCCTTTTGAAATAGTTTTCAATAATGTTATTAAATATTTATGATCACATGGGGATGTATTAAATTGAAATGATAATATTTCTAGATTTTTTAGTCATTACATGAATCAGTTAAAGAGGATTCATGTATCTACATAGTTTACTCATAGGCCTAACATGGTTCGTTATTTAACAAAAAGTCTTTGAAAAAACAAAATTAATAAAACTAAAACAATGATACTTGATTAATTATCATATAGTATTATGAATGTTTAATATGGGTCCATAAAGATTTTGAAATTGGTTTGATTAGTTTTTTCAATATATTTAATTTTAAGAAATTGAATAATGATTGGAGAAAATGTTGGTATGATTACTATTAAGAAATAAGAATGAAAAAAATGATGATTGATTTATTGGATTGAAAAAAAAATTGAATGTGTTCTTCAGTTTTGTAATTTTAGGGTTCGAGTAAAATTACATTTTATAAAAAAGGTTGATTAATTCATGATTGGGGCCAGACAAGATGAGTAAGATTATATTTTCATGTTATTGCCTCCTTGAGGCGACAACACCCTATTTACCTTGGTTTGATAATTTAGGTTTTTACAGAATCAAGATTATCTTGATACTATATTAAAACATGATTTCCCCTAAATCTGACAATGTTGATGCCTTATTTGTGGATTTATGTTGTTCAATTTTATTATTCCTTATTTATTATTTTATTAATGGTCTTGATAAATTTAATAAAAAGGGATGGGAAAGTGCTTTAAAAGTAAAAAAAACCAAATAGATGATAAAATCATATTAAATAAATCCATCCCAAATTCAACCATAGATTCACATTACCCATGAACATGGATTTTTTAATCTCTAAACATAGTGATGATAGGATTATAGGGAAGGATAAAATAAATGAAACACAAAACTTAATGGAATATGGACTTTGGGAGGGCCCTACACAACAGAACTTCTCAATCCATGATTTAAATTCTAGACAGCCTAATGCCTCTAACAACAGAATGATAGATCTTTATTTATAGGCTTTATATGGGATCTCTGATTAATTAATTACATAATTTAATGTTCAAGAAGTTGATTTTTTTGGGTACCATGATGTATATTTGAACCAAAAATGAAGATTTGTTAAATCTAAGAATTAATATTATTTTTATTAAATTTACACAATGTGTAAATAATTACCCCATCATTAATTCTGAAGGATGTTTTTAATTAATTTACTATGTATCCTTATTCTTACTAAAAACACTGTGTAATTATTACATGAGATTTTCTTCCATTTTTATACTTTGGAAGCCTTGTTTTTTCTCGGTTTCGTCAGTATTGTTTCTTAGAAGAGCTCTATTATAATATTAATAAATCCAATGATATACGACTTTGCATCGCTTGTCGTGCGAAGTATGTTTTTGATCCAAAATCTATCCGTTTTCAACCATTTTTCAATGATTCATTTTATCCTTCCGAAAAATTACAAAATTATTTTAAACAATTAGAAATTTGTAAGAATAATCTTTTAAATAAATCAATTTATAAAATAAAAAACATAAAATAAGGAATGAAGTACATATATCATTTAAACAAAATTATTTTCTAGGATAAGAATTTTTATAGATGAAATAATTTATATGTTTCTTTGAAATTATTATATTCAGTTCTATAATAGTTAAAATTTATAATGATGGATAAATTGAATTTAATGATGTGTTTTTTTCGACGAAATAGATTATTTTCTCTACAGTTGTGTAGATCTAGATATTTTTTAGGATGAAAATTTGTATGGTGAAGAAGATGTGATGACTTAAGATTTAAAAAAAATGATACTTTACTCATATTTTAGTATTATATTCTAGTGAATCCAAAAATTGTAAAAAATTTACCCAATAATAAGAATTTAAAATATTTTAAGGATGGATTGTTTTGGGATTACGGTGATTTCCAATTTATTGAGACAGTATAGAAATGTTTGATTTAGGAAACAATAAAATAATATTATATAATATTAGTCCACATGCATGAAATATTTATGAATCCATATATCTCATTAATGTGGCAATATATATAAAAACTAAGACCAAGGCTGAGTCTAGAAATGGGTCTTACCTTTGGTGGAATGTTTATTTTATTCTCATCAAACCCATTGGGTGATTGCAGTAATGGAAAGATAAATATTATTTTTGATTATTTTCATCAACTAATAATTAATAAATTGATAAATAAAAAATATATTTATATTTTATTAGTTATATATACACATCAGTGTTCTCTATTGTCTATATAATGATCCCTAGAGAGATAGTGAGAGAGAATGATAGAGATCGAGTTAGATCCTATTGGAAACAGCAATGGAGGAAGATGATGGAATTAGAATGTTTCAAAATTTAAAGATATATTATGTGGATGTGATGATGAAATTTAATTGCTGGCCATTTTAAATTTCAAAATAGAGGACATGTTTTATCCTATTTCCATCCGCGATAGAGAAAGCAGATGGAATTAGAATATTTCAATGTGGATATATAGATCATGTGGATGTGATGATTAAATTATAGAGTTGGACATGTTTTGAATATGTAGGGAAGTGATATTTTAAATTTATTATATTCATTAAGTTCTCTCCCGTGTATAATTAATGGGGATTCATTGAATCTCCATCTAATGCATGGACCATTCAAATAAATATGGTTTAATATTATAATTCTTAATTAAATGATTATAGAACCTATATAATTCTATTTTATTTATTTAGTTTCAATAAATAGGATTGATGGATGGATTTATAATGAAAATTAGTGATATTCATGTTTTATTCCTCCCATATATTATTGTGTTCTTCATCAGTAGACCTGATGAAGATAGTGGATTAACAATTTTTTTAACAATTCAAATTGGGATAGAACCTAGGGATTCAATGTGTGGTATTTAAAATATTTTATAATATCATGTATTCATAATTATTCTTGGATAATATGGGAAGAAAAAAGGTTCGAGGATTACATCACTTTTATTCTTCTCGTGGAGGGGTGGGAAAATTGATATAAATTTTAGTTGGGAATACATTCTCAGATATTAGTTTCTAGAAAACAATATATAATATAATAAGATAAATAAATAATGAATTTCCAAAAACAATTGGCATGTTTCAAGGATTATTCTGAGAAAAGTAGTGGAGAAATCAGATTACAAATTCATCTTGAAAACATTATAGAAATTTAATGTCTACATGATCTGTTCTTTGGAATAAAACACATCAATAACATAAATAGTAATCTATATAGGGTTTGAAAAGAGTTACTTGTCAAACCCCATGTGAAATATCAAAAAATTCATGTACCTCTACAATCTAGAACAATGTGTTTAGTTTTATAGGTATATGAACCCATGTTTCCCAACACACTATGTGGATCATTACCAAACGCCATATGTTCATAGTAAAAAAATGATTCGGTAGTGATGGTTATTCCATATTTTAATTATAACCCCACATACCATGTTCCAAATAACACATGATATACATAAGTATGTTTAGACATAATTTGGGTTCCACTTCCTGACCATGCATTGCTTAGAGGATAACTGTTAAATACCATGGGTGATAAATTGTATCCCTCTCCAAGACACACAAAATGATAATTTATCCCTATTCAATCATATTATTATACCAATTATTATACTATATTTATGTTTTTTTCAATATATAATATGATGGAAGTATAATATTTTATGTTCCAGGTGTGTCATGTGTTGAATGGGACATTATTAACCACAATGTCATTATAGTGATCAATCATGGATTTTAAGAAATTTATGGTAATTTGAAACACTTCATCACAATAGATTAATATCATGGTTTATTTTCCTATCACAATTTTTTAGTTGGTTTAGTTATTCCCCCCCATGGGATTAGGGATTGGGATTCTGAACTTTCAGACCACATAGCATTTGTATTTCATCCCATATACATGGGAATTTGAACATATATATGTGGAGTCAGTATTTTTATCCATGTTATGATCTCACATGGATCTGGGATAGATAAATGTAGTTGTAATTTTCCACCAATCATTATGGGTAACCTAGATCCTTCAGTACAGTTTGATAGAGATTATTTGACTTGATAGGTTATATTTTTGATTTGGGGGTTTTTATTTTTTACATGAATTTGTAGTATTTTCTCCACAATTGAGTATTATTTTTGGATGAGTGTGATCCCCATATTAGTTTCTATTGATGATGTTATTATTTGGAATTTGAGTGATATATAATTATATGATACTTTTAGATATATAAAACCTAGAGGGTTTTGTTTGATATTTGACGTTGTATATTTATATCTACATTATGATCTGGGAAATCATCATTGTTCCAAACCCCTCTAGTTTCTAATTCTATAAGGATATATTAGATTAGATATTGGAATAATGAGACAACAATATATCCCATAAAATATATGTATTTATTTTATCTTGATTATTATTCACTTTTTCTCATAGAAATTCATTATAACTAGAATCTATGAGATGAAATGATGTTATATTTTTCATTTTTGTCTTTCTCATAGACACCTTCCCTGATTAGAGTCAATATGACTTATTTCAATGTATATTAATTATATTTTTTTGGAATACTAATGGGCATGATTATACAAACCCATGCGGGGGACGTGTTACTATACACGTCGATTCTATAACAATGATGTATAAGTCCAAGTATTTTCTATATAGACATAGAGTGGGTGTGGCTCATTTAGAGCTAGAATATGATGATGTATAGATATTCATTATTGATATTGGTGATTCATTATGTTAAAATGGAATATCATCGCTAGAGTGTCATCCATGATTTAATGCAATGTAAAAGAGATTCCATGTGCTATGTTTATAGATATTTTGATTCTTTTTTTACATTGTGGTATATTCTTAAACATATTTTCTTATGCATACACTATGTAATTTTTATTAGGTAATATATTTATATATATATATATAATATTTTATTGGTTTATTTATATTATTTATTAGAGATATAAATTTTTATAAAGTTTATATATGTTCATACTTCTTATACAGTGGGATATAAAAACATGATTTTAGTTTCCATATTCTGGTTTATTAAAGGATTCCTTATAGTGGCACACCCAACATACTTCCAGACTATGTGAGGCCTTGGGTGTATTTAAATGGAAAATTCCAATAAAATAAAACATATATTTTTAATAAATTCTATAATATAATCATTATATATCACAAATAATCATAGATTCCATGAACTGAAAGGTTTACTTCGTTTGGAATTTAGTTACATAATCGCCTTCTAATATATTATATTATCAATATCTATGATAGAATTATCCACACATGGATTCATTATAAAAATAATCCTGCATGTAATTACCTATTAAAATTAAAATAATATTTTGGAGGGGGATTAGGCATTTATTAATGTAAAAACCAATAAATTATTCACCATGTGTTAGTTCAATGTCTTGTGAGAAAAAATAAGAATGTGTAAAATATATAAATATATATATATATAATTTGTTTGAATTTTATGTGAATAATGAATTATCTAAGGATTAAAATGAAAGAGAATTTATTACCCAAATGCAATAGGGTTGTCTATAATATTGCTTAACTCATGACCTAATTTGAAATGTCTGTATTCTTTACATCCTAAACAATAAAATTGAATTGATTTAAACATTATTGTGAAACGTTTTTATCCTTATATCAGTTTCATAGATATATATATTTTCATTTGTTATTGATTTAATGAATAGTCTAAGATTTTTTAGTCACTTGTTGTTGTTCGGTCAATTTTGTTGAAACAACCATGGTATATTGAATGTGTTCAAATTGGTTTATAAAATAGATTCCTCATCACGATAATTGTATATATTTAAAGATTTTAATATCCAATTAACAAATTTTTTTTTTATTTCTTGGTTTTTCCAAAGATAGAATCAAATTAAAAAAGTTTATCGATTTTTTCATTTATGGTCATTATGTTTACTATGAAATTTAATTTTATTTATCATTAATAAAATATCAAATATTATAATTATGAAATATTAATACTGTAATATATATAATTTATAAATATTATATAATTTTTTAATGTCATCAGTGTTTGGAGGTATTAGGGAATGGAATACATAATCTTATGGAGGCAGTAGTCCCCATGTACTCATGAATGAAGATTTAATTTTCCCTAGAATAAGGGGAGGAAGAAAATAAAATAATTTATCATTTCATTATATTAATCATTTAATAAATATTATATTTTTCTATTAAAAAAACTCTTTTAATCCTCCCTTTTATGAAGGTAATAAAAAATAGAACACGTCCTTCATTGAGACAAAAGTCTACATGTACACATGATGACATATTCATTTTGTTAATTGGTTTTAGAGGATGGTTTAAATTATATAAAAACATATTATAATAAAATTTTAGAATAATAAAAATTCAATTGTAATAATAATTTTTGGTATTTCATTTATTTTAGGGTATTAGAAGTAGAAACGAATTAAGAAGGAATAGTTGAGGACATGTCATCTCCTTTTGGATATTCTCCCATGGGTGACACCTTATGACTAATTAACATCATATTTTGAAATTAAATAGTATTCAAATAATTGTGAAGTGATTTATAGAGATACTATAGTATGTTTTTTTAATTATAATTCATTAGAGATAGTGGAAATATATTGTGGTGAACTGTTGTATTATTAATATAAAAGAGTGGAATTTCAATAATAGTATAAAATATAATTCAATTTTCATGGGTAAAAAGAATAAAATAATGGGAAATAATGGAAATGAGATGAGTAAAGATCTATCAAAATATTCTGAAATCCTACAATTATTTTTTTAATTTCCTAAAAAATCCAATTTTACGTTTACTGGGAACCGCACATTCAAAAAAACCAATATAAACATTGCATATTCCAAAAAAAATATACAGTACCAATAAAAAGTCAAAATTAAAAAATACATCACTACAATATATGATTAATAATTTGAAGTTGAAATTTGAAAATGAAACTCAATCCATACACCATTAACGACCTCGGGCTGTGATATTCTGAGTTGTGAGCCACAACACTCATCAATGTGGAGTCCACATTGTCAGAGTGCCATAATCCTTAACAACAAGTCACCATCAATACCATCTTGTCCCCATCCTCATTATGCTAGCAGATACAACCAACCACCCAGGAAACCAGAAGCCACAATGTTTTCCATCATCTCTAAAAAACCATACCAAACCATCACAAAGCCCATCGAAGATGCCATAAAATATCAACACCATTATCGTTGTCCACCAGTGAATAAGAGGAAACCAAACTACATAAACAGATCTATAGATATAGAATATGCTAATAAAACATCACTAATGAATTGAGGAATAAACCCAAAAAACTAAAAAATTATAATAATTGTTTCCAATGCCACCATTAAAGGACATCGTTGACAAAGAGTAATATAAACAAAACATAATTAAAGAAGAAAACTGACTATGTTTTCATGAGGAAAACCATCAACCGCTAAAACCCACATCACAAAACATCCATTTAACCACAATTACATATCCAATTAAGAGAGGATTTGGGGGACATGAGACCTGGGCATGATGTTGAATGTTCAAGGGCTCTGAATTTTGTATCACGATGAGTCTAAAACTAGGAGCCAATGACAATAGTAAGCTGAATTAGGAGTTCATGGAAAACCATAAACCGCCATAACTACATATCCTAAAACAACTGAGTTACCATCACTCCAGATTAATAAATGTGTGTCTTGGTGGAAGATAATGTTATTTCAGGGCTAGAGAAGCTGAGGGTTAGATAGTAGAACACATTTATTTATGTAATGAACTAATATTTTAATAATGAAAATTCCACTTGATCGAATTAAAAGTCATATTACATAAAATGGTCCTATAAACCATATTAACTTATTTGGTTTTATGTTATTGGATTTAATAATACCATTATGAATTGTTACCGATTATAATATAGATGTTGAACAGGGAAGAGATGATTATTTTAAATACAGGGCTTTAACAAATCCAATTCACTTAGAAAAATGAGTAAATAAACTCATCAGTTATAATTTATCCATACGAAGTCCATATGTCGAAGCTCAGAAAAAAGTTATCATATTTGGGTTCACTCTTTACCAATCCCAATATAGGGTTAAACATATTAATATTGAACCGAATCACTCATGGGACAAGTGGAGGTTAATAGAGATTACCACCTGACCGATGTTATATGAGTCTCCCCAATAGTGTGTCACCATCATAGACTTTACCCATAATCCTTATGCAGGTGTTATAATGGGTTATTTAATAAGACCCTATAAATATTGTTATGTGCATTATTTTTTTATAGAATAATAAATAGTCATTCATTTTATTATTATTACTTGGAAAATAGTTTTTAAAGAACAAATAGTATTTTATTAGTTATTATTCAATTAAAAAATATATTTTTATGAATTAATGTATATTTGAATTGAATAATATTTTAATAAAATGTTATTAATAAATTATCTATATTTAAATATAAATGATTGTATAATTTTTATGAATAAAATTATTATTTTTATTAAGAATTCGAAGTAGATTCTTTCAAAACAATTTAATTTTCGATAAATGTTTGTTATTATTTTAAAAGCAAATATTCACATATTTAGAAAATTATTTATATAAAATGAATATTATTTTTAGAATCTGGATGTTAAAAATATCCAATGTTTAATTTTTCATAATTTTCAAGATAATCATATTTTTGGAAAAAAAATTAAATATTTTATAAATATATAATGTGTTTTGTGAAATCATAATGTCCCAGGAGTGATTTAATAAAATAATATAGAAGTTATTTTTATCCAATATATTTTTTTATCTTTTAAAAATTTTGAATTTAGATTTTATTTATTTATTTTACAATAACATAGTGGACCCTCCAAGTCATATAAAACATCATATCATTTTATAATTATTTCCATGAGACTTTTACACCCTTCACCTAATAAATCCAAATATTTTAATATGTTCAGACATTGGCCTTATAAAATATTTTGGTCCACTACCCTTTGGAAAAATCCATCAAAAAAACCATTGGTTGGATTGTGGTTTTGATTAGTTTAATGTGTGGTGTCCAAAACCGAAATAATGATAAATTCCATATCATTCCCTATATAAAACCACCCATGTTATAACTTAACATTACTCAACCAACCCCAAAACTGGGATTTTGTAGTGGCACCTTTTATCAGTGCTAAAAAAGAGCTAATAATGGGAACTTTTAATATCCCTAAAAAAGTGATGTTAACAGTAACCCTTTATCATCGCTTTTTTTTTGTGCTATAATGGCTTTTGGAACCCTGATTTTTATTACACACATAAACCTGATTTATTACATAAAATCATCACTTTATAATACATAAAATATCGAGAGGTCTAGTTTTATTGGGTCTTAGGAACAAAACATAACCACTTAGAACATAAAACACACAAAATATTTATTGAAAAATCTGATTACATGACAACTACATTCTCTTTTACTTATCATTGCATTGGATAACCTGAGGAAATACATAAGAAAAGGGTGATATATAAATCCTAATAAGGTAATAATCATTTAATAAAATGTGGAATAAATACATAATAGAAAATAGGCATATAAATGCTTCACAAGAAATACATGAACATAAATGCATTATAATTCATGATATTCATAACATGGAAATGTGGCAACAATACTTAACATGGAATTTATCATGAGCCAAGGCTAATTGAACATGGAGCATGAGTAAAACCGCATTGCACATGAAGCACAAGTAAACCCTCATTGAAATTGAATTATCACGATTCAACACCCATTGCACATGACGTATCATGATACTATACATTACCCAATGCATCAGAGCGCTATCAGGGCACACCCTTCTTAAGAATTTCATTTCATTCATAAGTGTGCCACATGGATCATATAACATGGAATAATTCAAAATCATAAGTTATTACAAGATTATGTCAGGTGGAATAAGATAATGAAAGTACAATTAAATATTTATATGTGTATAAAGTTGAATAACTTTGATAGAGACATTTGTATGGTATTCACTACACAATGATCTTGGCTTAGATAAATGTGGTACAATTTCGGTATCAAAATAGCATGATGAAGGATTTATGAAAACGAATGATGGGAAAGGAAATGGTCTCTCGTTATTTTTACATGAAGTGGACAAAAATTTTGTCATATAGATACATGTCCCAACAAACATAATGTAATTTTGATGCAAAATACAAAGGAATTAGTTGGGTATAAAATAGGAGAGAGAAATTCTTCACTGAATTTCGGCATTGTAACAGATGTACATGGGTGGATTTAATGAGATAGAAAGGGGTCTCTCATCATCCAAACATAAAGAGGACAGTATGGGGTAGGTACGAAGTTATACACTAACAATTTTAATTGAAAAAAGGGAATATCATCTTAAAGAAAATAAGACAAAAACGAGAATGGAAAAAAATATTTTACTTGGATGTGTGACCCAATGCCTTAGGAGAGGCTTGAATGAGGCATCTTGGGAGCTTGTGGCACTAGGGGAGAATACTTGAGATTGGTGTTCATTGGTTGGTCAAACTCTAAGGGATTGGAGTGATGAAAAATTGGGAGCTTGAGTGGGATTATATAGGAACGCAGAGGGAATTATTTATTATTTAGGTTTGGGAAAAGTCACATTAAACTAATCAAAACCACAAAACAGCCCATGGTTTGTTCCAATGGATTTTTCCAAAATGGAGTGGAATAAAATATTTTATATTTCCAATGTCAGAACTTATTAAATTAATAAGGTTTCTTACATGGAGATGAGTCACACTCTCATGGAAAATAATTTAAAAAGACAAAATGTTTTATTAGCCTTGAGGGGTCCACTACTGCTTTTTAAAATAAATAAAACAAATCTAAAATCACATTAATTTAATTTTGAAAAATATATTGGTCAAAAATAAAGTTTATTGTATTTTATTACATCAATATGGGGTCATTATGAAGTCATAATGCACATTGTATATTTAAAAGATATTTACTTTATACAAAAAAATTCGACATTCTCTAAAAATTATGAAAAATTCACTATTGGATAATTTTATCATCATGATTACAAAAATAATAATATTTTTATAAAAATAATTTTTCAAATATGTGAATTTTTAACTTTAAAATAAATGAATTTATTTATCGAAAATTATTGGGATTTGATAAAAGTGGCTTTTAAACCTTATTAAAAATTAAAAGATCAAACAGAAAAATATATGATCATTTTTTTTTAATAAAAAGTAATTTCATAATAGTAATAATAATTTATTAAAATATTATCTAATTCAGAAATCCCTTGATTCATAAAAATATATTTCTTTGTTGAATATTAACTAAAAAACTATTTTTTCTTTAAAAACAATTTACAAAGTAACAATAATAAAATGAACACACATTATTTATAAAAATAAAACGTACATAGTTATAGTAAAAGGGTCTTGTTACATAACAGATTATAAAACCTGCATAAGACCGAAGAGTAAGGTTTGTTATGGTTACAAACTATTGAGGAGTTTTTAATAAAATTGCTCGGGTTGTAATCACTATTAACATCCACTTTTCCCTTAGTAGGTTCCGCTCAAGCTTATCGTGTTCAAGCTCGGCTTGGGATTTGTCATTAGCGAAGCCCAATGGTTCCAACTCCATTTTGAGCTCCAAAAAATGGGTTTCATATGTGGGAAGGCTACTGGATGAGGCCATCAATACTTATGTTTGAATAAATTGGATTTGTTAAATCCCTATATTTATACTAATCATTTGTTCATTGTTCACCTGCTATATTATCAACTATCACACTTTATAACGGTATTTTAAAATAAAGAAACATAAAACCAATGGATTTAACATTTTATAGAAGCATAATAATAATTTAATTTGATCATGGGTAATTTTTATTTATGAAGGATTGGGTCGTTATAATCTTCCCACTTAAAAAAATACATCCCGCAATTTTATTACATACAAAAATAACACCGCAATTTAATAACAAATTTATGGTTTCTTGTAAAGCACCATTTACCCTTCCCTAACCCCCATTATCACTTCTATTATAGAGATAGAGGGTCCATCTAGTTAGACAATACCTCAATTCACTTTAAAAGTCTTCCACATCCTTAGTCTAGAAAAAGTCAATGTAACATGGATTGTACTGATGGAAACTATCATTCATTTTTTAAAATAATTGTTTCTAACATATTTTTTCCAAACATAACCCTGTACTAGGTTTTTTGTAAAATATTCTGACAGGGTATGCTTTGAAATTTTCAAAATATGGTTCTTCTAATATATATATTAAATTTCCAAATTGATTGGAAGCCAATACTATATACATATAGGTTGCACAAAGGAATCCCTCTTCGGGAGATATCCTAAAAACAAATAGTTCATCATACACCCTGGACAGGGTGATGTAATTGAAACTACCATGATAGTACCACCCCTTCCATGAATGGTTATAGAGTTGGGAGCATAATATTTGATCCATTTTATCCACGATCCTTGTTGAATCCGTGTTATGGAGGAGGTGTTTGATATTTAATAGAGCATCTTGAAAGAAACAAGGATATTGGAAAAGGTTTTGATACTATGTGATCTTGACATCAAAAAAATGATTACTTGAATGTACTAAGGAAGGAACAAGAGTGTTGTGTGAGGTTCTTACCCTTCGATATCTAAACAATCCTTTATCCTACTGATGAATCATATCAAATTTTGAGCTACCCTCTAGACATGATAAAATTGTGATATTCAACTACTTTATGCCTATGATTTATTATTCCTAAATGAATGGAATGTTATGGGTAACACATAATTGGTAAAACAAGGAAAAAATGGATAACATAAAAATTAAATTTATTTTTATAACTTATGAATCTATAGGATTCAATCTATGTTATAAATGATATAATATCTAACATATATTCTTAGGGGAATTTTTTAATTACATTAATAAGGGTTCATACTAATCATGTGAACTTACCAAAGTGTATCCCCTAGGATTATCATAACCAAGAGTGCAGTAAATCCCATTATCGTATACCTGGATACCTCGGGTCAAGCTCAAAAATCCATGTCTGGGTTTTCACCCTTAGGTACATCTGTTCCATAGCCGCCTATACCTACTCGTCTCTATACAGGGATGTATTTTCTTGAAAAACCACTTACACAATACTCACCAAAACATAGTGTTGTTTTTATTATACATAGTCTTGTCTATATGATTCAATAGGTGTTTTTAATCCTTATTCCAAAAATAACTAACCTATTCTCAAATAGAAACTATAAAAACCCTGATTTTTATTAGATGCTTAATCCTAATTTATTTCATTAAATCTTCACTTGATACCACATAGAAGATAGAGTGGTCTATTGTATTTGGGGATCAAGAACTTTATATAACACATTATAACATAAAAAAACATATTTATTTAAAACATCCTTTACATGACCACTACATTCCCTCATACGTTTATTTGAATGGGATAACCTGAGGACATGCATAAGAGTAGGGCGGGCTATAAATCCCAGTAAGGTAATAAACCTAGAATAACAAGAGGAAGACAATACATGTTAGACAATAGGAATATCAATTAAGAACAACAGAAACATGAACATAATGGCATGAAAAATCATTATAATCATAACATGGAAATGTGGCAATAACACTTAACATGGAATTTAGCATTAGAAAGTGCTAATTGTACATTGTGCATGAGTAAAACCTCATTCAACAGGAATCATGAGTAAACCCTCATTGAACATAAATTAGAATGAGTCAGTACCCATTTCACATGATATATCAAGATACTATTCATTATCCAATGCATTGGTGCGCTATTAGGGTGCACCGTTCTTAAAAATTTCATTTCATTCCTATGTGTGCCACATATATCATATAACCTGGAATCGATAAATATACTAATTTATTCCATGATTATGTAATGTGGAATAAATACAAGAAAGTTTCATTAAATATGTTTATGTTCATAAAATTCAATACCCTTGTTAGAGACATGGGTATGGTGTTCACTAAACAAGGATCATTGCTTAGAAAAATGTGGTGTAATTTCGGCAGCATAACAGCGTGACATAAGTATTCGTGAAAATGGTTTATGAGGTAAAAGGGTTGTGTCATCCTATTTACATGAAATGGAAAGTAATAGGCTGATATATTTACATTTACCAAGATACATAATGGAATTTATATGCATAATAAAAAATAATTACTTGGATGTAAAAGAGGAGAGAGAAATCCCTCCATGAATATTGGCATGGTACCACATGCACATGTGAGGCATTAATGAGATATTAAGGGTTTTACCATCATCTAAACATAAAGGGAATAGTATGGGGGATGTGTTAAAAAATTCCCAACATTTTTAATTGAAAAAAGGGCATAAAAACTTAAAAAATTAGACAAAAATGTGGAAGAACGAAATCCCTTACTTGGAAGTGTGTTTCAAATTCTTGGGAGAGGCTTGAGAGAGGATTCTTTGGAGGTTGGGGAACCTTGGGAGGATTCTAGAAAGATGAGTTCCGGGGTTGGTCAAACATAAAAATCTTTGAGTGAAGTGTATGTGGGATCTTGGGTGGGTTTATATAGGAAAGGAAAAGGAATTCTTTATTATTTATGTTTGGGAATCCTCACATTAAAGTAATCAAAACCTCAAACCAGCCCATGTTTTTTGAACATGGTTTTTTCCAAATGGGACTGGAAAACAATATTTTATACGACCACTGAAGTATCTTCATAAAATAATTGGGTTGAATATGTGGAGGTGAGTCACACTCTCAAGGAAAGCAATTTAAAATGATAAAATGTTTTATAAGCCTTGAAGTGTCCAGTAAAGAATTGTAAAAAAAATCAAACTAATATAGAATCATATAATATTAATGTTAAAAAAAATATTTCCGAATATAATGTTTATAGTATTTTATTACATCACTATTGGGTCATTATGATGTAATAAAACACATTATATATTTAAACTGTATTTAATTATTACCCAAAAATTTGACTGTATTAAAAAATTATGAAAAATTCACCAATGAATAATTTCGACATCCTGATTCCAAAAATAATATTCATTTTATATAAATAAATTTCAAATATGTGAATTTTTTACTTTGAAATTAAAATCCAACATTAATAAAAAATTAATGGGTTTTGAAAAAAACAACATTTAATACATAATAAAAATTGGAATTGCCTTCATAAAATTATATTCTCATATATATTTAATAAAAAGTAATTTAATAATAATAATAATAATAATTTATTAAAATATTATTTAATTAAAAATTATGTTAATTCATCAAAAAAGATTTCTTAGTTTAATATTAACTAATAATACTATTTGGGCTTTAAAAACTATTTGCAAAGTAACAATAATAAAATTAATGCATGATGTTTATATAAAAATAATTTCCATAGTCATAATGCTAGGGTCTTGTTACATAACCCCTTATAACACTTGCATATGACCAAAGATTAGGTTGTGCAATGATGACAGACTCTTGGGGTGGCTCAGATAACATTGCTCAGGTGGTAATCTATATTAACATCCACTACTCCCATTGTCAGTTCTGCTCAAGCATAAATTGTTCAATCTTGGATTGGGCTTGGTTAAGAGGGAATCCCAATGATGTCCCCTCCTTTATGAGCTCTGTCCAATGGGATTCATATAGAGAATGTCTACCGAATGAGGTAATCGCTTCCTTTGTCTGAATAAATTGGATTTGTTAAAGCCCTATATTCATACTAATCATGAGATCCCAATTAAAAAATGTATATTGGAAATTGTCACACATCATAATGGTATATTAAAATCTAGATTAATAAAACCAATGAAGATAATATTTTATATAATCATAATAAAAATTTATTTATATCATGAAGAATTCCCACTAATTAATGTATGGGTCCTTCCAACCCCCCCCCCCCTTCAGCGCTTTTATCAGTAGCACTGATAAAGGGGGGGATTTATCTGCACTTTCCTATCAATGATAATGTGCATATTTCAAAAACAATTCTTAAAAAATAATATATTGTTATATAAGTATATTTATATTTATATAAATAATATATAAATATTATAAATATGTTTTAGACAAGTTAAAATAGACTATTACATTTAATATATTAGAAATCTAGTGAAAATGGCTTTATAATAATTAAAAAAATATTATTAATTAATAATTTTTTTAAATAATATATTTTAATCATTAAATAAGAATTTGAAGACACAAAAAATCAAAAAATTAATAATAATCCAAAATATTTTTGAAATGTAACACAAACTTGAAATGACCATAACACTTGATCCAGGTGTCTGTTTTAGCTCTATATATAGCATCCCGACTTTTTATAACATAAATTTTCATTACATTTTACATAACCGAGGATCTTTAAGGTTTAGTGTCTTGGAAACCAGGGACTTATTACATGAGAAAAAAAATTCTTCTTAAACACTTGAAAGGCTTATTCATTTGTTCATCCTATGTTCATTACACCATCTCATAACCTGAGAGAATACATCAATGGAATGAGTGAGAAAAAGTCCCAGTAAGGGAAACAAGGGAAACATTTAACATGTGAACATGAGATACATCAATAAAGTCATGAAAAAAGAACTTTAAGGCATCATAAAAAAATCATTAGGCATATCATAATAAAAATAACATATTTCATAACATGAAGATGTGGCTACAACATTTTACAAAGAAAATCATTTTTGTTTCACCACGGTCCATCCCCAAGGTGTCAATAAAAATTACCGAGGTTATTCACCAACCTATCAGTCTAAATGGTCATCTCTAGAGATTATGTCTTTAACCAATCCATTTGAGTGCTATCAGGGCGCACCCTCAAATTTGCCTTTATCATCATTTGATCCACATATATCATCATAAATCATTTCATAAACAACCCATATAACATAAAAGAAATGTGTTTTATTTCATAATCATAATGTTTTAAAAACTTATTTTGGGTCATGATCTTTGTGTCACTTTAATACCCACAGAAAGGATGGTGGGTCTCATGTATGTAAATCCCAAAATTTAAAATAGAACATCTTGGTACATATGTGAAAACCCCTACAGAATAGAGAGCTTTGAGTATTCACTTAATAAAATAAAAGAACTTTACAAAAATAGAAAGACATTTTGATAGAGAAATTCTGCAGCATAACGGCTATGTTTCAGGGTTTTAAAAAACATTGAAAAGAGAGGGAAAATTGGTCAAACATTCATAAATGACACATAAAACAGTAGAGGGACAAAAAATGAAGGATATATGAACATGGTAATTAAAATTCAAGGACATACCATTTGAAATGAAAAACATGGAAGGAAGACAAATATTAGATTTCTCTTATGAAAATTCGGCAGCCTAATGGCGTCACTTAATCATCAACAAAAAAGAATTGATGAGATCAAATAGGGTCTCTAATAATATGAACATAAAAGTTCATTATGATAGTTTTAGGGATCATACCCCAACATAATAAAAAGGAACATGAAATAATTGACAAGAAATTAGATCTTGAAAACGAGAAGGGTGAAAGAATCCATTAAAAATTCGGCAGCCTAACGACGCCACTTTAATATTCAAAAAATTAAATGACGAGGGGAAGATGAATTATCTCATCATATGAACATGAAAAGGGATATAAAATGAATATAAAATAATGTCCTCCAATATATGATCATGTAGAATAAAATAAATGACATAAAAGAGATTACTCGAAAAGAAAGAGAGAGGTATGATCCCTTACCTTAAAATGCAACACTTAAAACGCAATGGTTTGGACCTTGAGGGCTTGGGGGCACCATGGGAGGAATCCATGGGAGGTAATGAGACCATATATTCGTTTTTGTAGAGTTGGGAGTCGAATGGATGAGAGGATGGCTTGATATTTATAGGGAAAGTGAGGGGACAAGGCATTAATGGCCAAGGGACACCTCATTGGTGGTTTTGGCAAAACCATGGGCTTGCCCATGGTATTTTCCCATGGTATTGGCCACATGGTCCCCCATACAATAATGCATCACCTTTGGTCAGCCAGAACTTAAAATATCTCATGAAATCATCATGACACAATCATGATGCCATTAAACATACCGCAACCCTAAAACTGTATTTTCACTATTCATCGAAAATTCAACTTTCTCAAAAAAATCCCAAACATTCACCTTAACCAAATATCAATGCTTTGATTTCAAAAATGAGATGAATTTTATAAAAATAATTTTCTGAATATTTTTAATTTAATTTTTAAATAAATACACTATTCATTGAAAATTCCTATTTTTTAGAAAAATCCCCAAAAATTACCTTAACATAATATCAATGCTCTGAGTTCAAAAATGAAATCCATTTTATAAAAAATATTTTCAAAATATTTATTATTTAAATTTTAATTAAAAAAACACTATTCACCCGAAAAAAACTAATATTGACTAATAATTAATGAAACAGTTATTTACTTATTTTATTGAATCACATTACTTAATAAAGGTGCCTAGATTATATTAAAACTTTATTTAAGTGGTATTACTAATCCATTTGGTCAAACTACTAATCATAAGCATTAATTAACTATTCATAATTTACTATTCATAAAACATTATGTTGATCTTATTAGACTATAAATTTCGTACTGAACATAATTGTAGAAGGCCATTTTTCGAAAATGATTACACATTTTTAATTATTTAAGGCTTACATAAACATTTTTTTAAACATAGTTTCTCTAAAATTCACCAAAAATATGCATACTATATTTATCCAGACATTTGAAAGTTCATAAACTTCATCATAAGAAGAAATCAAAATTTTTATTTCAAACAAAGTATTACACAAGGTAGTTACGGTCTCCTTACTTAGCCCCTTATCACACCACCATAGAACCTAAGTGTAAGGTGTGCTAAGGTGAGAGAATCCAAGGGAGGCTCGGCCAACATCGCACGAGTAGTAATTTCTATCATTATGAACTTCTCATGAAGTCAATTCCGTTCTAGGATTACATGATGAAGTTCATCTTGGTTTTGGTCCAGAGCAAAGCCCAGTGGTGCTACCTCCTTCCCAAGTTCTGTTAAATGGGATTCGATTAGTCCAAGACTACTGGGTGAGGCCATCGAATATTCTTTCTATATTAATTAACCAAGATCACTTGTATTTAGATACAATAATCAAAATGTTTAGTTTCCATCGGTCTTATTGACCAATGGTCATATAATAGTCAAAACCCAACAATCTCATTTTAATTATACTCATGTTATCAAATGAATCAGTTTTGTGGAGTATAAAAAAAATAAACACAAAATTAGGAAACAATATTTATTCAAAAATTCAGGTCATTACAATCTTCCCCCCTTAATAAATTGCGTCCTCGCAATTTTTAAAATTGGGTTTTGAAATTTCATTGAAAGTACCACTTCAGAAAAGGATTCAGTAAAGATATTACATTAAAAGAAAGAAAAAATAAGTACAATGGTCACCCAAGTTAACCCATAATAGGATAACATGTAGGAAAACATGGATATGGAAGAAAATAACAAAGGGTCAAGATTTGAGGGAGAGTGATAGAAAACATGATTAGGAGAATGTTAACCACGAGAAAATCCCAAACATATGATGTGTGTAAACTATCTTTGATTACTTAGTAGGAAATGTAAACCAAAAACATTTTTGTTTTACATTCCTATTCATAATTTTGAGGAATTCATTTACTACATAGGATAAAAACTTAAGGAAATATACCTACCTTCAAGTAGAGTTTCATCCATTAATAATTTTCTACCAAAACAAATCTTTTCTCCAAACATTGAGTATTCAAAAACACTTGGTCTCATCGAAACACAAGAAACATCTTCTTGGGAGTAACATAATCCACAAAATATTATGTATCAATTTCTTCTATCTTTAAACATTATCCCAAAAACTGAATGTGTAAGATAAAATAACTCTTCAGAAAGAAAGAACCCCATAGGAAGGGAAACTACTTTTAAATATTCAAAGTTCAATGGTACTACCCAAAGTTCATCACAGACCATTCCATAAATAACTGTCCTTAAAATTCCTCAAAATAAACCAAACTATGATTGAAAGACAATTATAAGAACAATCTCATAACATAGTATTCCAAGAAAGAATTTATCGTTCGTCTTCAAACAACATCAACCAATCTTATCATCTTATAACAAAAGTAACTAACCTAATCACATTTTCCCCAAGATAGGTTAATCATTTCCATATGTAACCTAAATTACAATAAGTCTGCCGTAAATTCATCGATTCATCAAAATATAATTCAACCATTACTCCTCAAAGAAAATTCCATAGTAATATATTTACCTTGATCAAATAGGGTTCCCAAAATATTGAACGTCTTCCAAAATAATAATAATCTTTTAATCCCCTAATCAACCATTTTTTAAGAAGAACAGCTTAACTACATCAACAATTTGTACATAAAAATAGATGTTTTCCTTAACGATATAAAACCACCTTAGGTAGTGACTCGATGTTCGTATAGAACATTAACGATATTCTCATAGAGCACGAACTAAAATACAACATGACATAGACAATTATTGCGAAGAAGTTACATGTACTTCAGTCATCATGATCCATCTCAGCATAGGTCTTGCATTGTTCCCTAGTCCTCAAAGATTGTTGGTTCTCATCATGCTTCTCATCCATTCCATGAGATAATTGCCTTGGATAATGTCTAACTTCTCCACATTTACATCATTGAAAAGTATAAGGTTCATTAGATCAAACCATAGCTCTATTCATCACATTATCCATTTTTTGAAGCAATTGGCTACTTGATGCCCTATCTTCCCACAATGAAAGCATCTTCCGGTTCCTTTGTGACATTCTCCTTGGTGCCTATTCAAACACTTTTTTCAAAAAAGAAATTGGGTATCCTTTACCTTATCAACATTATCAGATCAACATCCCTAAGAATTCATCTTCTTCTTACTTGATGAATTTGGGCATTCAACTATGTACCAATTATTATTTGTGATTTCTGATAGCTAGTTGGCATAATCACAATATGTTCAACTTGATCTCTCGTCATCTCTATCATATCAATTGTGAAATCTTCACATTTCCTATCACATTGGTTGTTGGGACATGTTCTTTCATTTCCCTCCATTAATTAAGAAATGAAAGTATAATTAGGGACTTAAATACTTATCCAATAACCAAGAAAATGAATCTTTAAGAATAAAAGGAAAAACTTGTAGAATAAAAGTATATCATAAATTGTGATCCCCTAGGTTCCAATCTAGGTTATCCATGATAATATATTCTTATGTGAATCTTTATTTAATTTTATCGTTGTTTCTTTAATAATGGTTCATACTAAGCTTATGAATTTAACAAATTATATCCTCCAGGAGTGTCGTAACAAAGAGTGTAGTAAAGCCCGTTGTCATGTACCAGTTCCCTTATGAGTCTATCTCAAAGTGGTGTTTTCAGGTTTTAACCCTATGAACATATGTTCCAGAGCCCCCTATACCTACTCGTTTCCAGATAGGGATTTATTTTCTTGGCAACCCCTTACTCAATAATTACGAAAAAACCAAGAATATTTCCTATATAAAAACTTTTATATAGGCTTCTCCCTAAATTTTTCATATCCTAATTTCTACAAATAACTAAGCCATCCTTTGATACCAACTATAGCATCCTGCCTTTTTATAACAGAACTTTTCATTACATTTTTCAAAACCGAGGATCTTTTAAGGATTAGTTTTTTCGAAACCAGGAACATATTAAATGAGAAAAAAACATTCTTATTAAAAACATGAAAGGATTATTCATTTGTTAATCCTAAGTTCATTACAACATCTTATAACCTGGGAGCATACATCAAAGGAATGGGTGAGCAAAAGGCCCAGTAAGGGAAACAAGGGAAACATTTAACATGTGAACATGAGATACATCAATAAAGTCATGAAAAAGAACATTAAGTCATGAGAAAGAAACCATGAGGCATATCATAATAAAAATAACGTATTTCATAACATGAAGTAGTGGATACAAAATTTTACAAAGACAATCATTTCCATTTCACCAAGGTCCATCCCAATGGTGTCAATAAAAATTACCAGCGTTATTCACAAAGGTATCAGTCTAAATGGTCATCTCTAGAGATTAAGTCTTTACCCAATGCATTAGAGGGCTATCAGGGCGCACCATTAAATTTGTCTTTATCATCATGTCAGCCTCATATATCATCATAATTTATTTCATAAACAACCCATATAGCATAAAATAAATGGGTTTCATTTTATAATCATAATGTTTTAAAAACCTCTTTAAGGACATGATCTTTGTGTCACTTTAATACCCACAGAAAATAAAGGTGGGTATCATGTATATAAATCACAGAATTTAAAATATAACAACTTTGTACATATGTGAATAACCCTATAGAAGAGAGAGAATTGAGTATTCACTTAATAAAAAAACCTTTAGAAAAATAGAGAGACATTTTGAGACGGAAATTCTGCAGCATAACGGCTATGTTTTGGGGTTTTAGAAAACATTGAAAAAAGAGGGGACATGGGTCAAACATTCATAAATGACCCATAAAATATTATAGGGTCGGAACATGAAGGATATATGAACATGGTAATGAAATTTTAAGGAAATAAAATTTGAAATGAAAAACATGGAAGGAAGAAAAAATTAGATTTACCTTATGAAAATTCGGCAGCCTAATGGCGCCACTTAAAATTCAAGAAAAATGAATTGACGAGATCAAATAGGGACTCTGATCATATGAAAATAAATGTCCAGTATGATAGATATTGATATCACACCCCAACATAAAAAAAGGAACTTGAAAGACTTGATATGAAAGCAGAACATTGAAAAATGAGAAAGGTGAAAGAATCCCTTAAAATTCGGTCGCCTAATGGTGCCACTTAAACATCAAAAAAATGAATTGACGAGATCAAATAGGGTCTCTAATCATATGAACATAAAATTTAATTATTATATATTTATATATAATACCAAAAAATAATAAAAAGGAACTTGAAAGACTTGACTTGAAAATAGATCTTGAAAACGAGAAGGGTGAAAGAATCCCTAAAAATTTTGGCAGCCTAACGATGCCTCTTAAACATTCTTAAAATGAAATTATGAGAGAAATAGGGGGTCTTTCATCATATTAAAATGAAAAGAGAAGTAATAGGAATATAAAATAATGTCCTCCAACATAAGATCATGGAGCATAAAAGAAATGACATAGAAAAGATTACCTGAAAAGAAAGAGAGAGGTAGGATCCCTTACCTTAAAATATAACTCTAAAAACACATTGGTTTGGATCTTGAGGCCTTGGGGGAACATTTGGAGGACTCATTAGGAGGTAATGAGACCTGATCGTTGTTGGGGGAGATTTGGGAGTCGAATGGATGTGAGGATGGCTTGGTATTTATAGGGAAATTGAGGGGACAAGGCATTAATGGCCAAGGGACACCTCATTGGTGGTTTTGGAAAAACCATGGGCAAGACCATGGTATTGGGAACATGGCCCCCATACAATAATTCATCACCTTTGGTAGGCCAACACTTAAAATATCTCATGAAATCATCATGACATAGTTACGATGTCATTAAACATACTGAAAACCAAAAACTGTATTTTCACTATTCATCGAAAATTCAACTTTCTCAGAAAAATCCCAAAATTTTACCTTAACCAAATATCGATGCTCTGATTTCAATAATCAACTCCATATTATAAAAATAATTTTCCAAATATTTTTAATTTAATTTTTAAATAAATACACTATTCATTGAAAATTTATTTTTTCAGAAAAAATCCCCAAAAATTACATTAACATAATATCGATTCTCTGAGTTAAAAAATGAAATCCATTTTATAAAAATAATTTTCTAAATAATTTTAATTTAATTTTAATTTAAAAAATACTATTCAATTGAAATAAAATTAATTGAATAATAATTAATGAAACAGTTATTTACCTATTTTATTGAATCACATTACTTAATCAAGGTGGCTAGATTATATTAATAATTTACTTAAGTGATATTAATAATCTATTTGGTCATTTTACTAATCATGTGCATAAAATCACTATCCATAATTTGATATTTGTCAAAAATTAAGTCGATCTTATTATACTATAAATTTCGTATTGAACCTAATTGTAGAGGACCATTTTTTGAAAATAATTAAACATTTTGAATTATTTAATGTTTAGAAAAACATTTTTTTAAACCTCATTTCTCTAAAATTCACAAAAAATATGAATACTGTATTTTTCAGGACATTTGAAAATTCATAAAATTCATCATAATAATAAATCAAAATTTTTATTTAAAACAAAGGATTACACAAGGCAGTTATTGTCTCCTTACATAGCCCCTTATCACACCAGCATTGGACCTAAGTGTAAGGTGTGCTAAGTTGAGAGAATCTGAGGGAGGCTCGGCCAACATCGCACGAGTAGTGATTTCTATCATTTTGAACTTCTCGCGAAGGCGATTCCTTTCTAGCTTTACATGATGACGTTCAGCTTGGTTTTGGTCCAGAGAAAATCCCAGTGGTGCTACCTCCTTCCCAAGATTTGTTAGATGGGAATCGATCAGTCCAAGACTACTGGGTGAGGCCATCGAATATTCTTTCTATATTAATTAACCAATATCACTTCTATTTAGAGATAATAATCGAAATGTTTAGTTTCCAGCGGTCATATTGACCAATGGTCATATAATAGTCAAAACCCAACGGTCTCATTTTAATTATACTCTTGTTATCAAATGAAACAGTTTTGTTGAGTATAAAAAAAATAACACACAAAATTAGGAAACAAGATTTATTCAAAATTTCAGTTCATTACAATATAGCATATCCAATAGAAACTTGTGAAGGTATCTATACGTTAGTGACCAAAAGGATCCTTTGGTGAAATTTTTCTAGGCCCGAGATGGCCTAAAAGCCTCCAAAACTAAGTTTTTAGTTGGGATTCAATGGTTTGTTAAATATATGTGTTTGTGTGTGTGTGTCTGTGTGTATGTGTGTGTATTGTATATATTTAAGTATATATTTATTTATTTATTTATAAATACACATATTAAAAATATTTTATAATTTTTTTAAAACTTATCGTATAAATATATATTAATATACAAATAAATATATGGGATACAAATGATAAATTCATATATATATGTATATATAAAAATAAAAATAAATATATTTAATATATGAATAAATATATATATACTAATATAAGGATAAAAATAGAGGTATGAATATAACTAAATATATTAATTTTAATATTAATCTATATTAATAAATAGATAAATATATTAATATATATACAAATAAACATATATACTGTTATACAAATAAATATATATATGTATTAATATATGAATAAATATATATGTAATAATATAACTAAATATATTTATATTAATATGAATCATTATTGATATAAAATTACATATAACTATATATATAAATATAAATTAATATAAGAATATTTATATATATATATATATTAGTAAATGAGTAAATATATAAGAATTAATAAAAATAATTATATTTATATTATTATGGATATATATTAATATATGAATAAATATAAAAATATATATAAATAAATAAATATATCATAAAATGAAGAAAAAACTATATAGATTATTTGTAAAGGTGCATGAGTGCATGTGGGAGGTCTCGGGTTCGAGTTTGAGTGGAAGCAGGGTCGTGCACATAGGAATGTGGTAGGGGGATGCACGATAAGTGCAGCATGCTGGGTGAGTGGGAGGTGGTTCGCCTAGTGCTGATAAAAGGGGTGATAAGAACTATTAAAAGCTCCACATGCATTTTATTTTCATGTTAACTTTTTTTTAATTTTTTAATCATTTAACAGTACTAAAAAAGCACCGATAAAGTCCCATTTATTAGCACTATTTTACCAAATGATAAAAGAGACCCCCTTTATCTTCACCTTGATTAACAACACTTTTCTAACACTGTTAAATCCATTTTCTAGCACTGATAATGGGCATATTTTCAATAGTGTCAAATCCCTTGGATCACATCACTACACTTCCCTCCACTCTCTAAAATACTCCAAATCCTCCTCATGCTTCAAAGATGCCTCTCTGATTCCCTCCTAATCCTTTAGAATCACAGTTTCAAGTAGGGGATTTTTTCATCTCTCATTTTTATACAAATTTCATTATGTAGTTATAAAATTGTTTCAGTTAAATGTGTTTGGGTTTGATTTCTAACACCCCACTTATATTTGAATGATGAGAGACCTATTTATATCTCATTAATGCCTCCCATGTACACTTATAACAATGCCAAAATTCTATAATGAATTTCTCACTCTTCATTTACATTCAAGAAATTATTGTGTGTTATAAATATAAATTCTTTTACATATTATGGGACACGTATCTATATGAACATATTATTTTACATTTCAGGGATATATGGTGTGAAAACCCTTTTTCTCTTATCAAACATTTTTATAAATTTTTATGTGACGCCGTTATACAGCCGAAATTGCACTAGAATTTTCCATGAAAAATTCATAGGTTAGTCAATACCAATTCCATTTAACTATAATGGGTATTCACATTTATGAACATTTACTTATTGATTATATATTTTCATGTATTAATTCCACTTTCCTTTATCATGGAATAATTTACCAGGTTTAATAAATCAATGTTATTTGGTCCATGTGGCACACTTATGCATCAAATAAAATGATTAAGAAAGGTGTTCCTTGATAGAACTCTAATGCATTGGGTAAATATTTGTATCATGATATGTCAAGTGAAATGAGGATTTATTCATGATAATTCAAGTGAAATAAGGGTTTACTAATGCTCCATGTGCAATGACACTTGGTTCATTCTAATATCATGTTAAATTTTTATTCCATATTTCCATGTTTTCATAGTCATGATATATAATTCCATTATATTCATGTTTATCTTATTCCCTATTGATATGCCTATTTCCTAGCATGTAATGTATTCGTCATGAAATTCCTTGTTTACAACCTTACTAGGATTTATAGCTCCTACTTTTCCAATGCATGTCCTCAGGTTATCCCATCCAATTCTATGTACGAATGATTGTTTGTGGTCATATAAAAGTGGTTTTCATTAATGAAGTGTATTTCATGTTTTATGTTGTTATGTAATTTTCTTAATACCCAATTAAAAAAGACATATTGATCTTCTGTGTTGTATTAGGTGATTATTTTACTTAATAAATTATGTTTATGTGTGAAATAAAGAGAAGGGTTGTTATAGTTGGCATCAGAGGATTGGTTTAGTTATTTTTGGGATTTGGATTAGAAAACCGTAGTGAATGGATTTTGGATAAAACTAGGTATAATGAAAACATCCATAAATTTTGGCCAGTATTTACTAAGTGGTTTATCAAGGATATATAACCTTGTTTAGATATGAATATGTTGAGGTGGATGTGGAAGAAATGTATCTAGGTGTAAAACCTGAAAACAATGCTTTAATTTAGACTCAAACGTGAACTGTGCATGAAAACGAGACTTTATGGACCCATGCTTACAACACTCCTGGGGTATATTATTTTGTAAATTCCTAAGATTTGTATGAATTATTATTAAGGAAAAAATTCCTCTTTAGTATATATGTTTGGAAGTAGATCATGGATAACATATATTAAAACCTATAAATTCACAATTTAAGGATATAAATGTAACCTATATGTTATCCATTATATTATTTGTATTAAACATATCTGTAACACCTAAATTTCCATTTTTTCAAGCTAATCACATGTAATTGGAAGACTCGAGAAAACAACTGATGCCATGAACAATGTGATGATTGTTCTAATGAGATTCCCAATCTGATCGGAGCAGCAATTAAATTCTTCATAATGATACTCTCTCATTTAACTCATGATTTGAATAGAAACATGGGTTAATAGGGACTTTCACCCTCTAATAATGAAAAGGTTTCAATTGACATTGGATCGAAATAATGAATGATGATATTGATTGTATTATCTGATGATGCTCAATATATAAGAGAGTGGTGAATTGTATACATTAAAAATTATTTGGTAACTTTTAATATTGGTTAAAAACCTTTGTATTGTTTAAAAATGTTATATAATGTAAATTCACAAAACCTATATGTTCTACAAACTTTGTTGATTCTAGAAATATGATTTCATGAATGTAATTCCAGAAAAGATAATTGGGAAAAGAAACATAACAAATGATTACAATGATAAATATTCTACCATAAAGCATATAGAATCTCACTATATCAGAGTACATGTGTAAGGATGTATAATATAGTTATACTTTCCACAATAATAAAAATTTAGCAGAAAAATTGAAACAAGCAAGTAACAAGTAGTGAATCATTTATCCCAAAGATAAGGGTATCCAACAACTTTGGATAAAGGTCCCTCGATTTATACATTCATGAAAGTCTATCTTACCCACACTTGGGTAGGCCCTCGATATGAACATTGGAGCCTGTCATGCTATCCCCACAATCCCCAACTTCATGGTAGTCAGCACCTCTATCTTCCTATCCCCAGAAGACCTCGAATGTACTCAGCAGCATTCAGATTAGCACGGAGCAAATTTGAATAAGATGTTCAATATGAACAAATCATGAAATGTATCTCTTTAAAATCACTTCAGTAGCATGTAATCTATAGATTCATATAATAGTTTTCAAAAGATGTAACTTTATGAGCACTTTCAAATGATCTCTTATTTATAGGAACATTCTCAACGGTCAGATCCCGCCTCCAATAGTCGTATTTTTCCTTGAATTTTGTAGGGACCCGTACATGTGTCACTCAAACAACAGTTAGAAAGTAATTGAATGCATGTCATATTTTTATAACCAAAAAAATTGAACAATATAAAATGATTACAAAACCAAAATCTTTTTCAGTGTGTAAGGAAAAATTGTTCAGAGTATAACCAAAAACACATTAGATTTCTATAACACATAGATATTCATATTGGATTTTTCAAAAGAATTTGGAACCTGAAATATTTAGAATTCCAAAGTCTGAATTTCAATGAAATTTGAAATCTGAATTCAACATAATTCAGAACATGGAGATAAAAAGATTGATGTCAAAATTCATAAGAATTCAGGGTCTGAACTTAGAAATTTCAAAGTATGAATATTTTAGAATTCGTAACATGAACTTACAAAAGTTTAGAGTCTAAATTCATAAGAGATCATAGTCTGAACACACAAACGTTTGGAGTGTGAATTCATAAGAGTTTTCATTATGTACTTACAAAGTTTAGATTCCGAATTCAGAAGAGTTCAGAGTCTGAACATAAAATGTTCTAAGTCTGAATTCAGAGATCTCAAAGTCAGAACTTGGTAGTGTTTGGATTCTGTATTTAGAAAACTTGGAACCAAAACTCAGAAGTTTGAGAATTTGAATTAGGATACTGAAAACAAGATGCTCTATATCTATGTATTATAATATTCTAGGGTTTTTATATATGAAAACTATTTTTATACATAGATACAAAATGAACAATGAAAAAAATTGTAATGATAAATTTCATGGGGGGAGGAAAATTTTCTTTATGAATGTTAAACATAGGGTAAATGAAATTTTTCATAAGATAATGTGTTTTGTGATTTTCAAAACATGATGAAATAGTAATGTCATATGAAAACCATTTTTACTCAACAACATCCCCCAACATGAAGGAATGGAAAAGTCATAAGAAACCTTATTGACTAAACAATCTCCCCCTTTTTGAAAATTACAACACATCCATTCTAAAAATAATATAAGTAAATAGAAAATAAAACATATCTCCCATAACACATGGGAAAGGATGATTAAGACTAACTCCCCTTAGGATTTGGAACACAAAAGATCATATTCTAGATTTTTGGAATCATACTTAGCATTTTATTTAATATGAAAATATTCTTGTATATGAACTCCCCATTAGTTTAATACTCCCCCGTACATCGGAAAATATATTTTTTTCTTAGAAATATATTTCCTTTCTCCCCCTTTTTGATTTTCAAAACAAAATAAATGGAAAGAAAAAGTTAATATGGTACCTAAAATATTATTACTAAACAACTAGAAGACAAGTAACCAATCATTTTATATGAATTGGAAAATATTTACAATAAAATAAATTCAATAAATGGATCAGATTTAAATAAATTTATCCTTTATTTTCGTTTAGCATCAGCTTCTTCACAATTGATTTGAGCTTATTAAGATCCGTGTGGTCTTCCTCTACTCGTTTATGAATCTAATCATGATCTTCATCTTTCTTATATAAAGTTTGATTCTATCATCACGAGCCTTAAGAGCCTCTTCTTGAACCTTCAATACTTTTTCCTTCTTGACATGGTTTTCTTCTATCTCAATCCGAAGATCTCTTTATCTCTTCCAGCTATGAGCAGATGAATATAGTTTCATATTCTAATCCTTTACCTCTTGAATCCAAAAATTCTTTTCTAGAGTCTGTTTTTCTTCAATACTGATGGCAAGATCCTTGATCTTACCATATTCAATATCAAATACCTCCTTGAAACTATCTTGGAACTCATCATGATCTCTCATATCTTTAAATTTCTTCTTTGACAAGCTAACCATTTTCTTAAAAAAACTTTTGTGGACATCGTATTTAATAAAAAATTCTTGAAATCAGCCTCAATCATTACACACTTATCCATCACCATAGATACTGAATTATATTTCTTGTTCAATGCATCATAAAGCATTTGAAATCTCGAGTCAATGATTGGATAAATTAGAATGGTCCCAACAAGAAACTTGAATGACTGAACAAAGAAATTATTTCTAAATGATGATGATTCTGAATCTGAATATTTTCTAGGTTTTTTCTCTTTATCCAAATCAGCATCCTTCCTCTTTGATGATCCACCATAATCCTTCTTATTTACAACAACTTTAATTGGTGTATCAACATTCAATTGTTTTCACTTATCAGTTCTCGGAATTGCATTGTCATATAGAGTTTCATGTTCACCATCACACATTCAAAAAAATTTATCTTCATCTATCTATTTATTCTGAGCTCTGGCCGCAGCATCCTCAGGATGAATGATGTCCTGATTAGAACTTTTTTCCTTAGATAACTTATTCACATCATCTCTTCCCTTATAATCCTCTCATTTTTTATCTTTCCCCTATGTATCCTGCTTTGAGGTTTCTTCTTTAGAAGTTCGGATTGAGAGTTTCTCAGAGGGGCTTAATTTCTCATGGAAATATTATACTTTCTAAATCAACTATGTTGTGTATCCACTACTTTCTACTTCTTCTTCAAATTCTTTTTCATTGAATTTTTCTGCAGTGAAAATTTTCTTCCTCAATGTTTTAGGTAATGATTCTACTAGGAAGGATTCTGGAACTGAAATATTTTAGAAGCTTTCTCATTATCCCTTAGAAATGATTGAACAATATCTGCTTCATTCATCTTCTTCTTTAGTTTCCTTTCATTCTTGACCCTTTTCAGATACTCAGTTGTCTTCCCCTTCAAAGAATTCACTTTAGCAGAGTCTAGGTCAAACATGGGATCCCCTTCATTTCTGTTCTACTTAACATACCTCTACATAGAAACTACCTCATCCAGATATGATTCTTTCTTCATAGGTTTTGGCGGTTCAGATTGGATTTACATGGGCTCTGCAGTTTTTCCTTACACTATTACTTCTTTCAACTTCCTCTTCCCTCCTCCATTTTTGGACTGTTCTGTGACTTCTTGTTTTTTCACAACAACTCAGCTTTTTCGTCTTGTAAATCATAAAATTCTTTAGAGTCTGTATAAAAACCAATGTTCATCCTCTTTAGGGTATCATCATTGACTAACCTTACTTTGAAATTCCTCAGCATCGAGCTACAAGGAATTTTAAAAGATTCTATGAACTGAACAATTAAATTTGATAGAATGTATGGATACATGATTATCTGAGACATCAAGTTTCAATTCTTAATATTCACAATCATAATGAGAATATGATTAACTATATTGATCTTCCATTGGTTCACTATGAAATCCTATATATACATGTCACTCTTCTTTAATGTTTCCATGTCCCCTTTTCTCGTAATTATGAAACCCTGAACCCATAATTCAAGAATCTAATGATTTCTTGACAAGTGGAAGATCATCAGAGTCCTTCCATTAGAGAGTCGAAGACATGTCATAGCCATCTCCATAACAAAACATTCTTTGACATCTGGAAACTTATGAGAATAGAAATCAGCATCCCCTTCATATGGAATACTAACCAAATTAGTTTTTTAATATATAAAAGAGTAGAAGTCTTTCCATTTCACTTGAAAGAGAACATATCTCGACTTATTCCTTGAATAATTGTTCTATTTTATTATACTCAACTAGAAAATCCCGATACACCAAATCTTGATCTCCTAGCTTCGATATGAAAACACTCTCCAATCCATTCATCTTGATGGTTTTTGATATTATAGAATCATACTTGGTGACAAAGATAGGATGTACCATCCTTTCTCTATAGAACTCCCACTCTGAGATTGTCTTGATAGTAGACATATCTTTTTGAGAGGATTCTTCTACAGACATTGGGAATTGAAAAGCCCTTGAAAACCCAAAATGAGCTTATGTATTAGGGAAGATCTTCAACACGTGAGAGCAAGTGATTCTATGTGAGACAACCATCAGGGGTTCCTTTATAAAATCTTTTTATGTGATGGTTAATCATACAAACTCAATCCAATGGATAAAAATCTTTTTTAATCGATATGATGGTTGATATGATAGCCACAATGAAATCATGGAACTGATCATTTGATATTTTTTTAATAAAAATATTTGGATTTATGGAAAATAGAATGTGAAAAAAAAATTTAAAAAAAAGAAACTACCAGCAAAGGAAGGATGATTACAAACAATAACGAAAGGAATCAAACATTTTGGATATCTAGGATGATCATTTATAATGAGGATGAATTTTTCTTTAAGAACATTAGATTCAGAAAATTTTAATTATGGAAAAAAATTAAAAATGAAAATCTATATTAAGAAACTTTTAAGACTACGAAAAAATTTAGACTATGAAAATTTCTATTATGAAAGATTTGAAAAAAAATTTCTATGAAAAATTCTATTATGAAATATTTGAAGAATCTGAATACAAAAATTACAATTATGAATGATTTGAAAAATATATCTTAAAAAAATTTCCATTACGAATGATTATGAAAAAAAACTCACTGAAAATTCCAATTATGAATGATTTTGATCTAACTATCAATAAAATAAACTCCCCCTATTAAAAAGAGTTTATTACTATATGAAGATTGGTTTCAATTGAATGTTAACAAGGAAGATTACCTTATGGTAATCATTCTTATCTTCTGTTTAATGTATTCTAACTTGTCAGAGGGTAATGATTTTGTGAAAATATTAGCAAGTTGATCTTGTTTTTCGATAAAAAGAAGATTGACATCCCCTTTTTATTTGTGATCCCTAAGAATGTGATGCGTAATATCAATGTGATTTTCAAAAGAGTGATGTGAATGGTTATTACTAAGGGAAATGCCACTAGTATTATCACAAAGAATTAGTGTATTGGTAAAATTCATATCATGGTCTGTGATTGTGTCTTGCATTCAAAACACTTGAGTACAGCAACATCCAGTTGCTCTATATTCTGATTCAGCAGTGGAAAGTGCTACTAAATGTTCCTTCTTGAATGACCAATAATCTAATGAATCTTCTAAGAAATGACATGTTCCAGATGTACTTTTTCTATCCATTATATATCCTCCAATGTCGGCATCTGAAAATATTTTTAGAAAAAATTCATTTTCAAAAGTATAAATGAGTCCTAAATCCATCGATCCCTTTATGTATCAAAAAATTCCTTTCACTATCTTTAAATGAGATTTCTTAGTATTGGATTAATATCCTGAACAGAAGCATACTAAAAAAAATTCTGGACCTACTAGCTGTCAAGTAATGTAAACATCCTATCATACCCCTAAAATATGTTTGATCTACTCATTTCCCACCTTCATCAAGATCAAGTGTATTTGTGGTACCAATAGGTGTACTAAAACTCATAGTATTTTCATAGACATACTTTTTAAGAAGATTTTTAATATTATGATATTGGGATATATAGATTTATTTTGGTTTTTGAGAAATTTGAAAACCATAGAAAAAAGTTAACTCACCCATTATACTCATTTCAGACTCAGATTTCATTAGATCTTCAAAAGAAATCCGTTAATGATTGCTGAGTTGAAACAAATATAATTTCATCAACATAAATATGATCAATCAAAATATTTTTCTTATATTTCATTATAAAGAGGGATGGATTTTCATTTCCCTTAAAATAATTATTTCGAATAAAAAATATTGTAATACTATCATACCATTATTGAGGGGCTTCATTAAGCCCACACAATTCTTTGGTAAGTTAATAAAAATATTCAGGATTTTTTCTATCTTCAAAACCTAGAGGTTTTTCAAAAAAACTTCCACTTTTACAAATCCATTAATGAAATCACAGTTCACATCCATTTTAAAATGTTTGTAATTGAATATTGAGGTAAAAGCATGTAGAATACGAATAGATTCATGTCTAGATACTCAAGAATAATTATAATCATAGTATATTCCTTCTTCTTGATTATATCCATTAGCAACCAATATAGCGTTATTTCTTACTATGATTACATTTTCATGACATTTATTTCTGAAGACCCATTTTACTCCAATAATAGAAGTATCCTAATGGCATTAAACCATGGTCCATACTTTATTACTTTTGAATTCATTTTGTTCATATTGTATATATCTTATCCAATCATCATCACCAAATTCTTCATCCATGCTTTTTCGTTCTAATTGGGAAAGGAATGCTTGATGTTCTACTTCATTACTTAAAAAATTTCTATTCCTCATAGGTTTATTTACATCACTAATGATACTATCACTGGACGATTTTTAAGGGACTACTAATTTAGGTTTTGTAAAATCTTTTCATCAACATAGGGTAGGAAATAATATGTGGTAAATGCTTCAGAAACTTCATCATGGAAATTTTCATTATAAGAAGGATCTTCTATCAAAGGTTGATAATAATTTTTTTAAAACACATCTGAAGTTGTAGGTTGGGGTTGTTTAAAAAAAGGGACCAATTTCATCAAATTTGACATATAATGTTTTTTCTACAGAAGAAGTGCTTTTATTGAAAACTATATAATCCTTATAATTTGGTTATTAGACTATGAAAATTCTATCATCAGATTTTTGTGTGAATTTGTGAAGATTGTATTTAGTATTCAAAATGAATACCTTGAAACCAAAACCCATAATGTAAGAATGTCTAGGTTTTCTACCATTACATAGCTCATAAGTACTTTTATTATGATAATGTCTAATAAAAACTAGATTTATAGTACAGCAAGAGGTACGTAAAGCTTCAGCCCAACAATGTTTGCCTATAGAATATTCACAAAAAATGGGTGTTGTTATCTCTTGAAGAATTATATTTCTTCTTTCAAAAACTCCATTTTTTTGGTGTTCTTGGTGCTGAGAAGTTATGAGTATTTCCTTTTCTACTACAAAAATATCCATAATCATTATTTTTGGAATTCTCCACCATGATCACTATGAATAGTTATCAATGGATGGAATTTCTCATTATTAAAATGGGCTCTAAAACTTTTGAAATATGAAAAATAATAATATTTCATTTCTAAAAAATAGAACCACGTAAATATAGTATAATCATAAACTAAAACCAATACATAATATTTTCCTCCAACGCTTCCAGTTTTTTTTGGTCAAATAAATCCATATGATCTAACGATAATTCCTCAGTGGTTGAGACTTCACAAACTAATTTAAAACCTGATTTATGTTTCTTGCCAAATTTACAAGGATCACAAACTTTTAAAGAATCAATCTTGAGCTCTGGTAGATCCTTAACTAGTCTTTTCATAGAGAGTTTACATAGGTTCCTATGGATTAAGTGTATTAATCGTCTATGCCACAACCAAGAATGATCTTCTATTTCACTAAGGAAAGGTAGTTCATGGATTATAAGGTCTTATATGTTTATTGTGTATACATTCTCTTTCTTATTGGAAGAAAAAAATAAAATCTTCCTTGGAATATTGTACTATGAACATGCCATTCCTAAAATTCACAATGTAATCTTCATCACATAATTGACATATACTAATGAGGTTGTGATTAAGACCCTAGAAAAATATAACATTTGAAATCAAAGGTTTTCCAAGAAGAAAGATGTTACCAATACCAATAATTTTACCCTTAGCATTATCTCTGAAATATTTTTTTCCCCCATTCGTCTTGGTAATCTTTTCAATGTATTTTTTGTTACCAGTCATGTGTTGGTAATATCCACTATCCATGTACAAAGTAATGTTGTTGGAACTTTCTTTATTTTCTTGAATATAAGAATGTTAGACTTTACGAACACAAACATTCAGGGATCCAGAAAATTCAGAAATAAAAATCTTAGGTAAAAACATTATTGTAGAAAAATAGGATTTATGAAAACCAAAATAATTAGTTTTGTTTAGGGATTTTTTTTCCAAATACCCAACAAAATGATATTTAGTACAGAAAGAAGCACTTTTAGGAACAAAATAACTGTTACTAGAAATCAGTTTAGAAATAGTATAATCAAATCCTAAATTATTTCTTAAAGTTCAGATTTGAGAATAAATCTTATCAAAAATTTCATTCCCGAAGGTAAAGGTTGATAAAAAATTCCTAAAGAAAAATATTTCATATTTTAGTGTGATAACAAATTTCATATCTTCCAAAACATTTAGTTTAACTAGAGTTTTTCTAGAAAACATTTTTCTTAGAAATTAATTTTTCTAGATCCTTAGAATGTTTATAATTCTAATAATTTACTTCCTCAAGGTTTTTTGAAATACTTTTATAATAAAAAATTTTATTATCAAGATCATTAGAATCACCTGATATTTTATTAGTAAGAATACTATTTCTAGAATCTTCTGTAACAAGTTTTTTATTGAGTTTTAAATTATTATTATCAAGAAGCTTTTCAAACCTAGAAACTTATTCATTGGTAGGTAAAGTATTGTCTTCATTAGAAGAAGATTCGTCATCAGAAGATTTATAATATTTATTATCACTATAGTTATCATTTAATGATATATTGGTTATATATTCAGCATTGTGTACCTTAGCCATTAAGAAATGATTTATAATAGGTATTATAGCTATTAAACCAAGATTCTTATGTCCATAAGATTCATACACTAATGATTCATATGAAGAGTCTCAACCACTGGAAATTCATGTGACATTCGCCTTCAAGATAATATGTAGCATTATCCTTGTAGTAATTCTTTATGTTTCTATCAGAATTATTTTACATTCTTTCCTTTAATTTATGCATAGGACAATCAGGTGTTATGTTTCCAACTCTTTTGCATTCATAACATGTGACTTATAAATCTTTCTTATCTTTCCATTCCTTCTACTTGTATCTATATTGAAATTTCTTCTGTCCAACAATCTTTTTCAACCTTCGAGCAATATTAGATAACTCGTTTTTTGAGGATTCACTTCCACTAGATTTTGATTGAATATCAACATTCATTGATTTGGAACTAGTAACTCTCTCATGAGTCTTGGATTTCATATGATTTCAAGTTTTAAAATCAACACTTACATTTCCATTCTTCTTTTAATATTGAAATCATCTCTCTTTATTCTAGTATCATGTTGAAGAAGAGTTCCAAAATGTTCATCAAGAGAAATATGTGCAAACTTCATATTCTCATCTACAGATGTTCCCTTGAATTCCCACTCATTGGGAATGATTTCTATGATCTTATCCACAATACCCCCATCATCTAATACATTCTCACACATAGATTATAAATTATTAACAATAGTAATATATTTTTGTTTCACCTTACATATGGGTTCTCCATAAGGAAAGAAAAAACAACGATACTCATATTTGAGGATGGTTATTTTAGTTTCAATAAATTTGGAGGTTCCAAAGTGAGTAACTTAAAGATTTTTCCAAATAAAATTTTATACTTCATAAGATGAAATTTCGCTCTATATTTTTATATTCATAGAACAAGGCAATGTATTGGGTACCTTATAATTCAGTTGATATTCATGCTTTTCATGATTGGTGAATGTACTAACTTCCTTGTCTGAGATTTTATATCCTCTAGTAAGCGTGAAAAAATATTTCTACTCCTATATTGATAATGATTTTCTTCATGTGATCTCTCTAATTCTCATAAACATTTCCCTTGAAAAGGGGGTTTAGTTGGATTTAGGTAGTCTATGGAACCAACATTGAGTCTTTCCATCGTAAAGAAATTTTTTCCACACAAACATATTAGTAATAAATGTATGTAAAACCGGAAAATATTCCTCAGGAAGGAAAATATAGAATAATTAAAAACATGATCAAGAAAAATTATATGTGAATATAAGCATTTTAGAAACCTCCTCTGATACCAATTTTATGATCGAAATATTGAATGAAGATACATATTATAGTATCTGATGATGCTCAATATATAAGAGGGTGGGTGAATTTTATACATTAAAAATTATTTGGTATCTTTTAATGTTGGTTAAAACCCATTATATTTATTAACAAGGTTAAACATGGTAAATTCACAAAACATCTATTATATAAAAACATGTTTGATTCCAGAAATATGATTCCAAGAATGTAAATCTAGAAAAGAGAATCTGGAAAGGAAACTTAACAAAAGTTTACAAAGATAAAGATTATACCATAAAGCGTATAAAATCTCACTATATCAGAGTACAAGTGTAAGGAAGTATAATATAGTTATACTTTCCTCATCAATAAAAATGCACTGGTAAACATGATTCAATCAACTAACAAGTAGTAAATCTTTTATCCCAAAGAGAAGGGTTTCAAGAAAACATGGAAAGAGTCCCATGATTTATAGATTCGTGATAGTTTGTTTTACCCACACCAGGGTAATCCCTCGATACGAAGATCGGAGTCTGTCTTGCTATCCCTGTATATTCTCAACTTCAAGGTAGTTGACACCTCTGTCTTCTTATCCCCAAAAGCCCTCAAATGTAATCAGTAAAATTCGGAATTGCACGACGCAAAAATGAACATGATGGTCAGTATGCACAAATCATGAAAAGTCTCTCTATAGAAATCACTTCAGCAAAATGTAATATCTAGATTCATAGAATAGTTTTCAAAAGTAGTAACGTTATGAGATCATTCAAATGAGATCCTATTTATATGAACATTATCAACAGTAGACTCCCTCCTCAAATAGAAATATTTTTCAATAAAATTCAGAGGGACCTATACACGTGTCACTCAAACAACGGTTTGTTAGTAACTGAAGTCACGATAACATTTTATCACCAAAACAAGTGAAAGAAAAAATAATATCACATAACCAAAATCATTTTTCGATGTGTATGTAAAAATAGTTCGGATTCTACCCAAAAATAAATTTGGTGTCCATAACACATAGATATTCAGATTCTATTTTTCAAAAGTATTCGAAACCTTAATTCTAATGAATTCTAACAAATAAATATCAAAGAAATTTGATATATAAATTCACAAGAATTTAGAACCTAAACATAAAATGTCTGATGTGTGAATTCATAAGAATCCCTAGTCTGAACATAGAATGTATAAAGTCTTAATTCATTAGAATTCAGTACCTGAACATACAAAAGTTCAGAGTCTGATTCATAACAGTTCGGACTCTAAAAATATGAAAGTTCAGAGTATGAATTCATAAGAGTTCGGAGTCTCAACATACATTGTATGGAGTCTGAATTATAAAGAGTTCGGAGTTTGAACTTAAATAGTTTGGAGTCTAAATTTAGAGAACATGGAGTCAAAACATGGAAGAGTTCGGATTCTGAATTCAAAGAACTCTGAGTTAGAACTCAGAAGGTCCAGAATCTAAATTCAGATGCTAAAAACACAATTCTCTATATATAAGTATTATATGGTTCCACAATTTTTAGATATGAATCCGATTTTTATACATAGAGAAAAAACGAACAATTAAATACATAGTAAGGATAAATTTACTTGTGGAAAGAAAAAAATTTCATGTGAAAGTAAAACATAGGTTAAATGGAATTTTCCTTTAAAAAGGTGTTTTGTTATTTTCAAAACATGAAGAAATGGTAATGTCATAATGAAACCTTATTGAATCAACAATCTCCACAAACTTGAAGGAATGTAAAAGTCAAAAGGAAACATTATTGACTCAAATATAGAGGTTCATGATACAAAGGCCTCCAACATTAATGGATCATATTATCCATTAATATCAAAAAAAAATGGATGAACTCTATTGAGAAGATCTTCTCCATTAATCAATGTTTTAGACAAGAGAATGTATATCTGGTAGCTTAACATATGGAGGGTGATGCTGGTCAATGGAGGATATTGATAAAAAATTTGAACCATGAGGAGGAGATTGAGTCATTGGAATGAAAGGACATTCATAATGTGTTTTTGGAAAAATATTTTGTTCTCACCCTCCGATTAATATGGAAAGGAAATTCCATTACCTCAAGAAAAAAGATGATGAGTCAATCGAAGCGTACGAAGAAACCATAAAAAGTATTGCATGATATACCTATGGATTTTTCATAACCCCAAAATTCATGTTTGACCGCTTATTTGGTGTTTTAAAACCTACCCTACATGAATCCCTAGTGATCCGTGACTTCGAGAGCTATAAAAAATTGTTTGATGTGCCCTCAAATATTAAATGGACATCAGAAAATATCAGGGGTATCATGGGGATAAGAAGTGTAAGGTGGAATTTAATTTTTGTGGTCCAATGTATAATGTAAATGTTGCTATGAAAATCTAGCACCCCACATGCCAATAGTGTGGAATGATGCAAATCATATATTTCCTTAAGGGGATGAGGGAATAAATTAGGCGTGGAAGAGAAAGTCACCAGGCTATTAACATCTAAAAATAAAAAACTGAGGATGTGATAAAAGATATAAAAACTCCATTAAACCCTCAACACATTGTTTATTACTTCAACTTAAATAACCTAGGGATATTTTCAAACCAGTTCCCTATGCCAAGGGTTTTCGTAGGAAACCAACAACATCCAAGTAAAAAGGGTGAGATTTTGACATCACTACTATCGAAGTGAACTGTAGAGACCTAAAGCATGACATACATGGACATTACATTAATGTTGCGGAATACTTAATATATAAAAAAACAGACACAGAAGGACCGTAATAGTTTAGTGTCTTTGGAAACTTGGGACGTAATCTTCTAATCGTGGTGAAAGTTCTTCTACATCTCCCATAAAGATCTTACACTTTTTTTTCATACCTAAAACATTTCTTTATATCTTGGGGAAAAGAAAACATAAAAAGGGTGAGCTCAAATGCTCAGTACGGGTATGCATGGATAAAATAAAACATACCATATACATTTGAACTTAAAAACATGAACATAATGTTTAAACAGAAAATGCTTGAGCAAAGACATAAAACATGGAAGTCTGTAAGGCATTGATCATAATGAAACATTAAGAATGATAAAATAGCATGGGAATAAAACATTTAATTTTTTCAACCATTAATCACATGATATGATTTCTATATTAGCCAAGGAATTGATGCCAGGACCATCGTAGTGGACAAAGTCCCTTTCTGAATCGAGTTCACTCCTCGTTCCAGTCCTGTATTACTGACCCGGTTTAACTTGCCGTTCCAGCCATGTCTATCTCATGAGATATAAATAATTCCCCAATGCATTGGAGGGGGATATAGGTCCCACCCATCTCATAATGAAAATCATTCTTACTTGTGCCACAGAATAAACATACATCATTCATAATAACCCAATAAATAAAATGGGTTTCATAAACATCATCCCATCATCACATAATCCACATTAGTAGATATATCATCATAAGAAATGTGAAACAATTTAAATCATAGAGACATTATAATTTAATCATACACATATTAAATAATGTCATCTTAGATGGAAAATGGTTTTGATAAAACACTTGAAATGAATTCTTGAGGAAAATATCCTTTCTTCTTCAAAAAAAATTTCTTTTCACAAAACATCATGCAATTTTAAGAGAAAATCATTTTGTTGAAAATAGTAATAAAATATATTCGAGGAAGCTTCATGAAAATAAGGCTTTATAAAACCATAAAAATCTGTTCGTGCCATATAAGTAAAAAACATTCTTCTCATACATTTGTCGGAAAAGTGAAAACGTACATCGTAACGTAAACAAAAGAAAGATTTATTACATACCATGTAGTAAAAGTCAAAAATGGGTAAAAATGAATTTAAACATACATTAAAACACTTTTATAAAACATGGACATGGATGATATAAATAACCCCAGTAAATACTTATGAATAAATAATCTCGGATAAAATTGAGATTGGAATAGTTATCCCTTACCTTAGGTCTGATATGCTTCGTACGTATCCAAACATCTTGTATAATGATTTAAATAATGTCATTAACTTATTTAAGAATCATATTCATTGTTATTATATCATATATGGTTCACTTATGACATTATATTACCAGTTCTTTTGTAAATTCCATGTTAAAGAGTGTTTTGGGTAAAATCGTTTCATTTGTCGTCTGTGTTTTGGCCTGTAATTATTCATATGATTGCATAGATCAGGATTAATTAATTCCAGAATATAAAACATAATTTATATAATATATATATTCATAAAATATATATTTATAATAGATCGATAAATGAAAAGAAATACACCACTCATGGAGACTGTAGGCCGTACGTACACATGAATGCTGTTTTTGTTTCCTTATTGAGTTGAATGGAATTAAGTAGATGGAATTCACATATATATACAACTAAATCTAGTATCATTATTATGTCATATATTTCATTATTACATATTATATATACTTTATAATTATTAATGAATGGTTAACGTGGAGAATGAATCTCATCGCGTCGTGGAGACGGTAGTCCGTACGTACGCACGAGCGATGATATCGATCTCATGATCATGGAATTGTATTGGTGTGTATGTATACTATTTCGGAATCAATATCACATTAAAATAATCATATATAGTTATTATGTACACCATTATACCCATCCAAGTAAGGTGGTGGTGGAAAATAGATTACACCACGATGTGGAGACAGTATTCCGTACGTATGCAAGCGTGGTGATTTCGTTTTCCGTAGGATGGATAAATGGTGAAATAGGGTTGATCAATACATATAATAACATATCAGTATATGGGTGATTCTGATGTTATTACTTCATAATGAAACAATCTAAGAAGAAGAAGTGGAAGAACAAATAAAGTTGAAAAAATCGGTAACGGACATTACCTCTTCTTTGAAGCGCCTCTTTGACTCCTCCTCTTAGGGCACTAAAAATCGTCTTTAATGAAGACCAAGACCTCTAGGATGTTTCTAGGGAAGTGGACAAGAGAATTTTTCAGGGGTTTTCCGAGATTGAAGGCTAAAAGTGGTGTGAGGAAGAGAGGGAGGAGGCACCCATTTATAAGGGAGGTGGGGGGCACCATTGGAATAACTAAAAATATTATTTTATTATAATGTCATATTCGGTTTTTAATAGCTCCAAATTGAGTTATTTCGAAGATAAGGTGGTTATGGGTCGCAATCCTCTCTTCCAATAGAATTTGGACAATTTTAGTTTACTATATTAACCTTATCAATTAGTTTTAACTTTAAGTTAGATAATTTTACTTTTACCGTGTCTTTTTGTGTTCTTACACTATAAGGTTAATAAAATTACTATAACAAGCCAAAAGAACCCCAAGTTGTTTATTATTAATATATATAACCATATCTAAGTTATTTGGCCGATATTTAGATTTTTAGGAATAAAATAACAATTAATAATATAATATTTGTTTTAAAAACTATTTTATGTCAATTTTGAAACTATTTAGTAATTAATTTTTGTGAAAATCATAACAGAACTATTAGTTCTAAATAAGTTACATAAATCAATACTAACATGTCATATTAACCTATAAAATATGTTTAATTCATAAAATGTCTCAAATTAAATTTATTTGGGTATTTATAACACCAATTATGTCAATATTTCATTAATAAGATAATTACGCCATCATCTGTGTGTCATAAATTAATTAACTTATATAAAGTCTAAAAATTATATATAAAATATCACTATGTAGGAAATCATTTTAGGTTTCTAATGAATATTTATAGTCTAATTTATGTTATTTATAAACCTATATTAAAAATTATTTACTTATTAAACTTTTATTTGAACTATTTTAACCATTCTTTAAATAAAATAATAATAAATGTCCTAATCTAATCCAAGTGGGCTTAAATTGTCATATTTTATTCCTAAGGTTGTTTATGGTTGAATTAAATTTATCCAATAGAATTAGGACATGTGTTAGGGTAATAATAATATCATTTTTACCCTTAATTACCCTATTTACTTTTAACCATGGTAAATAAAAGTAAAAAGTTACTATTCACCAAAAATTATTTAAACTCATTGAACCACATTTTACTTACTGACATCAACTGTGTCTCTCGGATTTTTGAAATTCCACTCACCAAAGTGGTAAAATTATGTTTTATGAAAAATTCATTTTTTTAACTACCACTAAGTGGTTTCACTATTAATCAAAAAATGAAAGTTTCCAGAAAAATACCAAAAATTAGGCCTAAGCTATATTTGATATTATGAACTCAAAAATGATTTCTATTTTACCAAATCCAAAACATATCAGTTGCATTAATTAATTTAAAAATTAATTTCCTTTGTCAAAACAAATAGCGTGTTTTTAAGAGATAATACCTATCAAAAGATTGACCCTTGTTTATGTCTGGTTTAAATGCGAAATTACATCCAATGACCAACATTGTATTAAATTGAAAAAATATATTCTAAATATACATTAAAACCACTCAAATTAATAATTTATCACTGTTAATTATTTCGATTAAAAAGGTTGTTTTTAATTAAAATTTCGTACTTTTCACTATTCATCAGAAAATTAAAGTTATCCGAAAAGTACCAAAATTTCACCCTAAGCTAATTTCGATATTTATAATCTAAAAATGAGGTCCATTTTGAAAAATAAAATTTTCAAAATGTCAAAAAGTTGTTATTACTATTCATAATGGCTAGTTTTAATAATATTTTAATAGCATATCGTTGTTTAGTGAAACTTGGTATTGCGTACTACACACGCTATCGAGAAAGGTCACGATTGCGTGTAATGCAAGGCAAGTCAACGATGTGTGTTGTGAAAGCACATTTTGGTGTAGCGTACAACACAAGACCTTAATGAAATTAAAAATAATATTTTTCATTAAATCTCGGGGTGATACATTCTACCCCCCATAAAATAAATTTCTCCCTCGAAATTTGTCGGGGTTATAAATGGTTTACTACATGAAAGTTTCATTAATAGAAACCCACATCGTAAAAAGAAATACCAAAACCAAACATTAAAAAAACAAAAGTATGAAACGTAATGGTTACCCAAATAAACTAATCACTGGGTTTCCATATTGGTGAAAATATAGATATGGAAGAGAAATCTAACCATCATGTTCTGATGGAGAGTGGAAGAGAACATGGCTATGGAAAAGCCAAGAATCACAAAGCCATAAATTTATGACGATCTAATGTACCATCTGATTCATCAAATATAATAGCACTAGTTCAACATTTTTGGTTTTCAATATCATTACCCTAAAGTTGATCAAATTGGAATTAGAAGAAATACTTTCGTGATTTTGGTATAGTCTCACCGTTGGTCATTATATGGACAATTTCCACTTCATTTCATAGTAAAATGAAGTTGAATTTGTCATTCGTGATGTGTTAGTAGATCATGTTATAGAATGATGGGTCATTCCATTTGTCTCAAATAAAAGTTTAGAAATGTTATCAATAAATACATAAGTCCATCTATAGTGAGATTAATCATATATGGTTCCTAAAATGGACTTATACTTCATATATCATAATTATCAATATAATAAAACAAGTTTCTAATAAAAAGGGGCTTCTTGTAGGCCAGTGGTAGGCGATAAAGGCCAGTCGCACTTCGGTTGTGGATTCGATTCCCACAGCCTTGTCCGACGCGATGGGTTGTCACCCATCCTGCAGGTTGTCCTTTTTCTAAACCAATATTACTATAACATCCCATCAATAATATCAAAAAAAGTTCCATCCTTAAACAATACTAACTTATGTCCAACATAATCCATTCCAATCTTTAGGATTATCTTAAATACTTCTGTCCAAGCTCATAGTATAAAGAAAATGATTACTTGAAATTTCATCAACCAAGCATGTGAATACCATTATTTATCCCCCATATATCTTGTTGGTCACATTCCAATCTTGTGAATACCTTAATCAGGTATTCTCTTGAAAAATTAATACCCATTAAACCTTAGTGAAAACATGAATGCTGTCAAAAGTTAACTCTTTCAACATACCAAAATCCAAAAATTCTATATACTCTAACGATGATATAACCTTCTCCTTATATCAATCATGAGCTCATGAATACTGTCAAACATTTAATTTTCTCCTTATCCCTTCATTATGCGCATATCATCTGCGTACCAAAATATCTCAATCACTTTCCATGGTTACCGGTACCATAAAATTATTGAAAACCACAATAGACCATTACATAAATATTATAATATTCCACGATACTATATACAACATTATTTTGGAATCCCATTACATAAAAACTTAATCATTCCACCACATCGTTGTCATATTCAACATCGCCAATAGTGATCACATGCGACTTCCCTTTGTCCTTTGCCATAGGTGGTTGCTCATGTCGATCATCATTAACCCTTGGATTAGGGAATTGATTAGCATAATGCCCCATTTCATTGCACATGAAGCATTGAAGTGTTGTTGGTGCGTTCTCTATATTCTTTTCTTTAATCACACCATTAGCAACCATTTTTCCATTACTTCTACACTCAGCTGCTTGATGCCCTTCTTTTCCGCACATAAAAAACATTTTCTAGTCCCTTTAAGACAATCTCCACCCTTCTTCTTTCCACACATTGAGCATAAAGAAAACATTCATCTTCTCTTCACCATTATTCATAGATTTCTCCTTGAACTCCAACATTCATTTCTTGTCAAAACAATGATATGGATAAGTAACACCAACTTCTATTTCTACCTTTATAGCACAACGAACAATTTCTTCATAGCTATTGATGTCTCTTATAGCTAATTCCCTTCGAAGATTTGGTTTTAAGCCACTGAAGAATCGATCAACTTTACTTTCAGGTTGGATGATAATACCAGAAGCGTACCTTTCATGTCTTGTAAAATTTGTTTCATAGGTACCAACAGATTCATCATCCTTTTGCTTTAGTTCAAAAACTCCTTCTCCATCTTAGTTCGGAGAATACGAGGGGCTTACTTATTGAAAAAATAAGTTCTTGAACTCATCCCATTACATGGACTCAATTTCATCTCTTGGCCTCGTATTCTTGATAATATTCCACCATTGATCAGCTTCACCTTCCAAATGATATACCACTAAGATGAATTTATCATGTTCAGAACATTGAAGAACTGAAAATATCTTTTCAGTGGTACCGATCCATTGTTCAGCAACAAGTGGATCAGAAGACCCACTGAAAGAAGGTGACGTTGCCTCATGAAGGACTCAATAGAATATTGTTCCCTTTTCTCCTCATTTGGATGTCCAGAATGATTCATATCTTGTTTAAGTATAGCAATAATATTTTTCAATACATCTCCCATAACATTTGTTTATTCAGGAGGACAATCATTTCATTGTCCATTGCATTGATCAACACGGTTCCTTCGGGTTCCAACCATCGTCTAGAACCCAAAAAGAATAGTGTGAGATGCAAAAATCATTCTAGGGAAAAAAATAATAAAGGGGAGTACCTTCAATATCTAACATCTTAGGTTACCGTAATTCTAGTACAATAACCTATACATATACTTAACCTTAGAGACATCCCTAGACGTACCTTATAAATATCTCTAGGGATCTCACTAAAGTTCTCACAACCTAGTTTCCAAAGGCTGACTAAACCTTTCCTCTGATAACAACTGTTGAGACCCGAAGCTTGACATACATGGACATTACATTACTTTTACAGAATACATAATACATAACAAAAATATACACATAAGGACCGTAATAGTTTAGTGTCTTTGGGAACTTGGAACGTAATCTTCTAATTGTGGTGAAATATCTTCAACATCTCCCATAAATATCTTCCACTTTTTTCTTACCCAAAAAAAATTCTTTATACCATGGGGAAATGAAAACATAAAAAGGGTGTCCTCAAATTCTTAGTAAGGTTAAGCATGGATAAAATAAAACATACCATATACATTTGAACTTAAAAACATGAACATAAGGTTTAATCATCAAAATAATGAGCAAAGACATAAAACATGGAAGTCTGTAAGGAATAGATCATAAATAAACATTAAGAATGATAAAATTGCATGGTAAAAACATGTAATTGTGAAAACTATTAAGAACATGATATTATTTCCATATTAGCCAAGGAATTGCTGCCAAGACCATCTTAGTGGACAAAGTCCCGTTCTAAATCGAGTTCACTCCTCTTTCCAGTCCTGTATTACTGAACCGGTTTAACTTGCCGTTCCAGACATGTCTATATCATGAGATATAAATCTTTACCCAATTCATTGGAGGGAGATATTGGTCCCACCCATCTCATAACGAAATCATTCTTACTTGTGCCACAAAATAAACATACATCATTCATAATAACCCAATAAATAAAATGGGTTTCATAATAATCATCCCATCATCACATAATCCACATAATTAGATATTTCATCATAATAAAGGTGAAACCATTTAAATCATAGAGACATTATACTTGAAACATACACATATGAAATAATGTCATATTATATAGAAAATGGTTTTGATAAAACACTTGAAATGAATTCTTGAGGAAAATATCCTTTCTTCTTAAAAATAAATTTCATTTCACAAGACATCATGCAATTTTAAAAGAAAAGTATTTTGTTGAAAATAGTAATGAAATATTTCGGAGGAATCTTCATTAAAATAAGTCTTTATAAAACCGTAAAAATCTAATCATTCCGTATAAGAAAAAAAAAATTCTTCTCTTACTTTTGCCAAAAAAGTAAAAAAGTACTTCGTAACGTAAACAAAAAAAAGATTCCTTACATACCATGTAGTAAAAGTAAGAAATGGGTAAAAATGACTTTAAACGTATATGAAAACACTTTTATAAAACATGGACATAGATGATATAAATAACCCCAGTAAATACTTACGAATAAACAATCTCAGATAAAAACGAGATTGGAAAATGTATCCCCTACCTTAGGTCTAATATGCTTCGTACGTATCCAAACCTCCAGTATAATGATTTAAATAATGTCATTGACTTATTATAGAATCATATTAATTGTTATTATATCATATATGGTTCACTTATGACTTTATATTACCCGTTCTTTTGTAAATTCCATGTTAAAGAGTGTTTTGGGTAAAATTGTTTCATTTGTCATCTGTGTTTAGACTTGTAATTATTCATATGATTACTTAGATCATGATTACTTAATTCCAAAATATAAAACATGATTTATATATAATATATATTCATAATATACATATTTATAATATATCGATAAATGTAATGAAATACCCCGTTCATGGAGACGGTAGGTCGTACGTACGCATGAACACTGTTTTCGTTTCCTTATTGAGTTGAATGGAATTAAGTAGATGACATACACATATATATACACATAAATCCAGTATCATTATTAAGTCATATATTTCATTATTACTTATTATATATACTTTATAATCATTAATGAATGGTTAACGTGGAGAATGAATCTCATCACGTCGTGGACACGGTAGTCCGTACGTACGCACGAGCGATGATATCGTTCTCATGACTGTGGAATTGTATTGGAGTGTATGTATACTATTTTAGAATCAATATCACAGTAAAATAATCATATATAGTTATTATGTACACCATTATACCCATCCAAGTAAGGTGTTGGTGGAAAATAGATTACACCACGACGTGGAGACGGTATTCCGTACGTATGCACACGCGGTGATTTCGTTTTCCGTAGGATGGATAGATGGTGAAATAGGGTTGTTTAATACAAAAAATAACATATCAGTATATGTGTGATACTGATGTTATTACTTCATTATGAAAAAACCTAATATGAATATGTGGAAGAAGAAATAAAGTTGAAAAAAATCGGTAACAGACATTACGTCTTCTTTGAAGCACCTCTTTGAGTCCTCCTCTTAGGGCACTAAAATTGGTCTTTGAAGAATACCAGGACCTATAGGATGTTTCTAGGGAAGTGGAGAATAGAATTTGGCAGGTGTTGGCCTAGCATGAAGGCGCAAAGTGGTTTGAGGAAGAGAGGGAGGAGGTGCCCTTTTATAATGGAGGAGAGGGGCACCTTTGGAATAACTAAAAATATTATTTTATTATAAAGTCATATTCGATTTTTAATAGATCCAAATTGAGTTATTTAGATGCTAAGGTGGGTATGGGTCGAAATACTCTCATCCAATATAATTTGGACAATTATAGTTTACTATTTTAACCTTATCATTTATTTTTAACTTTAAGTTAGATAATTTTACTTTTACCGTGTCTTTTTGTGTTCTTACACTATAAGGTTAATAATAATACTATAACAAGCCAAAAGAACCCCAAGTTGTTTGTTATTAATATATATAACCTTATCTAAGTCATTTGGACGATCCTTAGATTTTTTGGAATAAAATAACAATTAATAATATAATATTAGTTTTAAAAACTATTTTATGTCAATTTGGACAGTATTTAGTAATTGATTTTTGTGAAAATCATAACAGAATGATTAGATAGAAAAAAGTCAATTAAATCAATAATAACATTTCATATTAATTTAGAAAATTATTGGAATTCATAAAAAGTCTCAAATTACATTTATTTGGGTATTTATAACATCAATTATGTCAATATTTCATTAATAAGATAATTACTGCATCAACTTTGTGTCATAAACAAATTAACTTATTTAAGGTCTAAAAATTACAATTAAAATATTATTATGTAGGAAATCCTTTTATATTTCTAATGAATATTTATAGGTGAATTTATGTTATGGATAAACCTATATTAAAAATGATTTACTTATTAAACTTTGATTTTAACTATTTTATCCATTCTTTAAATAAATTAATAATTAATGTCCTAATCTAATCAAAGTGGGCCTAAATGGACATATTTTATTCCTAAGTTTGTTTTTTGTCGAACTAAACTTATCCAATAGAATTATGAAATGTTTCAGGGAAATAATAATATCATTTTTACCCTTAATTACTCTATTTTATTTTTAACCGTGGTAAATAAAAGTTAAAAGGTACTATTTACTAAAAATTATTTTCATCTCATTGAACCACATTTTACTTACTAACATCAACCGCGTCTCTCAGATTTTTGAAAGTCCACTCACAGAAGCGGTAAAATTATGTTTTATGAAAAATTCATTTTTTTAACTACCACTTAGTGGTTTCACTATTAATCAAAAAATGAAAGTTTCCAGAAAAATACCAAAAATTAGGACTAAGCTATATTTGATATTATGAACTAAAAAATGATGTCTATTTTACCAAATTAAAAAAAAATCAGTTTCATTAATTAATTTAAAAATTAATTCCCGATGTCATCACAAATAGCGTGTTCTTAAGAGATAATAATTATTAAAAGATTGACCCTTGTTTATGTCTGGTTTAAATGTGAAATTACATCCAATGACCAACATTGTATTAAATTGTAAAAATATATTCTAAATATACTTCAAAACCTCTCAAATTAATATTTTATCACTGTTAATTATTTCGATTAAAAAGGCTGTTTTTAATTAAAATTTATTAATTTTCACTATTCCTCAGAAAATGAAAGTTATCCGAAAAGTACCAAAATTTCACCCTAAGCTAATTTCGATATTTTGAATCTAAAAATTAAGTCCATTTTGAAAAATAAAATTTACAAAATTTCAAAAAGTGGTTATTACTATTCATAACGGATAGTTTTAATAATATTTTAATAGTATATCGTTGTTCAGTGAAACTCAGTATTGCGTACTACACACGCTATCGAGGAAGGTCGCGATTGCGTGTAACGCAAGGCAAGTCAAGGATGTGTGTCGTCCAAGATCCTTTTAGTATAGCGTACAACACAAGAAATTAATGAAATTAAAAATAATATTTTTCATAAAATCTCGGGGTGTTACATGAACCCCAACAATGAAATGGTTATGGGTACGCTAGATATTCATTCATGAATAGAGAACATATAATTATATTCTGGTTCAATACATTCATTTATATCTTGGTTAAATAGAGAACCAATCCCAACACCTCCACAAATATTATATGTAATGATGTTGGTGAGAACATAAAATGTGGAAATAATTGCAACAAGGAATATAACACCTCTCCTATCATAGTTTGGGGAACGATATTATTAGAAAAACTATTCATACATCCTTGGGTTGAATTATATGAAATTACATTCATGGATTTGATTTCCTTATATAGAACCAACAAAAAATCCCATGAGAGGGAAATTTATCTCTATATTGAAAATCGACCCCCTGCTTTTGTATAAGTGTAAGGAGAAGGATGAATAATATTGATCTCCATCATCTCATTAGTGGATATTAATTCCTTATATGAATTTGTATCTAGTCCAGATGATTGAGTCCAAGTATGCAGCCATCCTAGAAGAGATTCCTATTGTGAGGTAATTAACTGATGTGTTTCTAGAGGAATTTTATAGTCTTCCACCTTGAAGAGATGTCGAATATTCAATTGATCATATACCTGGGGAATTTCCAATATCTAAACTCCATATTTTATGGTTTTTGTGGAGCATGAGGAGGTAATGAATCAATTACAGAACAATATCGATAAAGGGTTCATACGCCCATGTGCTTCACCATGGGGTAAATCGGTCCTCTTTGTCGACAAGAAGGATGAGTCAATAGACCATTGAATTGATTATCATGTGCTAATAAATAAAAATAAAGACCATGTATCCTCAACCAAAATTTATGACTAGTTCAATCAGCTATGTGGAGCACAATACTTATACATCGTTGATCTATGGTCTGGATATTACCATGTAAGGGTGATGAAGGAGGATTTCCCTAAGACTGTATTCCATATAAGATATGGGAATTATGAATTTATATTAATGCCTTTCAGACTCACTAATACTCCAAAAATCATCATGTAATTGATTAATAGTGTCTTTAGGGATTACCACAACAATTTGTGGTAGTAATTATAGAAGATATTCTAATATACTCTAAAACTAAGGAGGAGTAGGTGGAGAATCTAAACACTATACTTAGGCCCTTGTGAAAGGATAATCTCTATTAGAAGTACAAAAATTGTGGGTTCTAATTGATGGTAGTCTCATTATAGGGTCACATCATCTCAAGAAACTATATATTTGTGAATCTATCCATGATAGCTACGATTTAGGGATGGCCGAGGCCAACATCATTATGGATATCCACAACTTGTTGGGGTTATCTGGATATTATCATCAAATTGTGATAAATTTCTCCTGATTATCTAACCCTGTTACCAAGCTAACTGGGAAGGGTGTCATGGTTTCTTGGATTGATGAATTCTAATAGAGCTTTAAGGAGGTGAAAAGGAGGCTTATCACTACACATGTTCTTAAAATACACATTAGTGAAGAACTTTTTGTAGTATTTAGTGATTCTTTGACGAATGGAATGGGCTGTGTGTTGATGGAAAATGACAAATACATTTCCTATGCTTAATGGTAATTCAATTTTCATGAGAAAAACTATCCCACAGACGAACTAGAGTTAGCTTTAGTAATATTCATTTTGAAAATTTTGCAACATTACCTCTCTAGGGTGTACTGTGAAATATATACGGATAAAAAAAAATTAGTATATAACAATAAGAGTTTAGTATTACCCAAAAAAGATGGTAATAACTAATCAAAGGATGCGACTGCTCAATCCATTAACACATTGGGAAATAGAAAAAGGTGGCAGATGGTCTATGTTGAAAAGATCCAAAAATTATATCATTGATGATAATTGAAAAATATCCAATCTTATTACATATAATGAATATGGACATGAGAATGATAAATAATGGATCATAAATAATCATTTCACAAATTATTGCTCAACCATCTCTTTTGGAAAGGATAAAGGATGCACAAAATGATGACGTTGGAATTCATAAGAAAGTAAAAACTAATAGAAAAGGGAAATCCACATAGTTCAATGTTTATGAAGGAGGATTTGTGTGAGTTGGGTCAAGACTGTGTGTTCCATAAAATATAGAGGTAAAGAATGATGTTTTGGATGAATCAAATTTTTTGAATTTCGCTATTCACCCAGAAAAAACAATGATGTATTGAGATCTCTGAGTTCATTATTAGTGGGATAACAAGATGAATGAGATAGTTTAGATTACATCAATGTGCCTGGTATGTCATCAATTGATGGATGGAAGGAAGAATTATAAGGGGTTAATGAAACCATTACCCATACCAGCACGGAAATGGGAGAACATCACCATCGACATTGTGACCAGACTTCCAATGACATCCAATGGAAATAATTCCATCACGTTTGTTGTGTATATTCATAGAATGAATAAAATCTTCATTGTAATTTGAAATTATTTCTCATTGGATCAACTAGAATTGATATACATCAAATATATAGTATGTCTATATGGAGTATCACAGTCTAATATATCTGATCGGGATCCATGATTCACATCTATGTTCTAGAAGATTCTTCAACAAGCTCTGAATATTGAGCTACACTTCAGTACGACTTATCATTCACAAAATGATGCCCAATCAGAGCGCACTATCCAAAAACATGAGTAAATGTTGAGATCATTCTCAATGGACTAAAAAGTAGGATGGTATCAACATCATCTTCTATTTGAGTTCTCTAAAAATAATAGTTTCAACTCAAGAATCTAAATGGACCATTTTGAAGCCCATTATGGGAATGGGTGTAGAACCCTGTCATATTCGGATGAAGTGGGGGAGAGAAAACTCATAGGTCTAGAAATGGTCAATGAAATGGCTGAGATGTTTAAAACCATCCTGCAACAAATTAAATCTGACCAGAGTTGATAAAAGAGAAAGGCTGGTAATCATTTATGAGACATAAATTTTGATGTTGGAGATATGTTATTCCTCCATATATCATCATTGTAGAGAGTTATGAGATTTGGGAAGAAGGAAAATCTTTGTCCAAGGTACATTAGTGTAAGAACTCAGATCCTCTATTTTAGGTATTTATTTCTTTTTTGGTCATTTTTTAGAAAAAGTGGAAATTTTGGAAATTTTTTAAGTACACACCATGTAATTTATGAGTACCCTCCTTGTACTCGGATTCTATTGGTAGCCTTGTCCTGGAATTGTAATAGCCACCCCACGGTTGTGTGGGGGTAATAAGGAGTCGGCCTAATGGAGAGTATGTAAATGGAATGTACACATTGTGTACTTCTAACGTACACGTCGTGTATTTTCTTTTTTTTTTTCATTAAATTGATCGGGGTCACATTTAATTGACATAACACAATATTTCTAGGTCTGTCTCGTCCGAGAGCATCCGTATGGCGGCAGATCTTTGACGATCCACCGAATCGTCGTCCTATCTCCAAAATGATCATTGTTAATTGCATTTGGACCACCTTGATAAGCTCTTCCTTATTCTAGATCATCGTTTCATGATTATTCCTCATTATAATGTTATCATTTTTTGATTGTTTTAGATGTTATTGTATATATATAGTGTTCTTGGGTGATTCAATTCTTGAGGTTCATGTATAGCGATCTCCCAACACCGAGGAAGGTGGTTTGTGCCTTTCCATTAAATGTCTTTGAGTTATATGTGCAAAATTGCCAAAACGCATTAACTGAGTTTTGTGTCTTTAATGTTTTAGACCTATTGTTTGTCTCCTATTCTTGTATGATTTATTAGATGATAGTTTAATGTGAATAGGGTTAATTTATATGCTTTTGAGTTGTTTTCCCCTGCATGGTAACTTGTTTTTACCGTTGGGTCTTGTTTTCTTGTTTGGCTATTTACTTGCCATGCCTAGTATTGTAGGATGGGGTGACTGTGTCATTGCATGATGTTATGTTGTAGATTATTTATCCTAGTAGTTCTTGAGGTTTACATTTACTGAAATCCTTTTCTATTCTTTTTTGACTAAAATTGGGCCGTGAGAACCTGGTGTATTGACCTTAGGGGGAATGAATGTAAGGGATTCCCAGAGTTTCTATTATACATATGATGCGAGACCATAAGGGGGAATTGAAGTATGTGCTTCCTTAGAGTGTCTGTAGTTCCTCAACGCTGGTCGCAGGGGGAAAGTTATGGAAGTTCTTCCCAAGAGTGCCTTTAGTTACCGATATGAGACTATCAGAGGAATTGACTATGAGGGCTTCCTCAGAGAGTCTATACAACGCTTCATGCATATGTTTCTTGGTAGGGTCAGAGGGGATATACTGTGAGTAATTCCCATATGGTTACCTATTTTTGATTATTTGTTTACTTGCAATTTGGTTATTGTAATTATTTTAATCTTTATGAATTGTTTACCTTGAGTACTTCCTTGTTTACTAAATTTATTTTTTTATTGCCAGCCATATATTCACTGACTTGTAGGAAAATATCTTGTGGTGTTTACCTACTAGGATTTAGTCTCACACCCTGATTGGGCAATGTTTTTTTGGCCAAAACAGAATATATAGTTGTAGGTATAGATAAGGGAAAGCTCCCTTCTACTTCATATACTTTATTGTTGTGGTGCTCAAGAGAATGGGACTAAACTGAGACATGCGATGATGAGGGGCTGTTATCTATTTCCTTTTATACTTTTGTTTAGTACTATTTTTATTTCCAATATAGTGATTTGTTTTTCTGCTTTCCTAGACATATGTATCATGCATCATTTATATATATATATGTGTCCTCCAGTTTATTATATTTCAGTCTTATAATTTTTCCTTTTGTATAGATTATTACACCTTCCACTATTGTTATTATTCACTTCCACTATTTTACACTACCAATGAGGGAATATATTCCCCACTATAACACCCAATTCCCTCGCGGCTAGTCTGCAGCCTCAGGTGTTCAGTGAAATGCGCTTGATGAATGTGACCAACCAGGGACGGGGAACCTCTAGGTGGATTTCGGAACCGGGATGTTACAAAGTGGTATCATAGGAATTCTATTCTATTGACATACTGTATGTATAATATAGCTAGGCATATGAAGGAATATGTACTTGGTAATAAGTTGTGTCTGGGAGTATCTAACTCATGTACCAGAAAAAGAAAACCTATCTTTTTTATTTCCGTTTTTCTGGTTTATAAATTTTATAGTGGATTACATTTTCACCATTGGGTGACACACATGGTTATTTTCTTCTATTGTTTATGTTATTGAGGTTATATTTCTATTCCATCCTGATGAGATAATGGTATTCCTTCTCATGAATCATATAAGAACATGTTATAAATCACATTTCATACATTCTTTCCATTCCATTTATAGTTCATTAGTGATTGCATGTTCTTGTTGTAGGTGTTTGCAAGATTTTCATGATGTTCTGATATATGCCTTGATAGAATACCTTTTGTTTGATGTGTTATTGGATTAAGTAAGGTTTTGTTTTATTGAACACCAAATGTTGTTTTTCGAGGTGTTATGGGCCCTCATGAACTTGATTTTTCTTAATCATCGACATTTTTATCATTTTTATAACATGTATGAGATGCCAAGATTTGATTTTTGGGGAGTATGGGCACTCACGAATCAGAATATGGAACCTTGATGTTTGTTTCAGTGTTCTTATGGGCTCTGGAATAGTTTTCATGGCTTATTGTCTAGAAAAAACTAGAATACATGCTGTTTAGTTTTGACTACAAACCATGTGTTCTACTATTTTGGAAGAAACTAATTTTCTTAACATCAAATCATGTATCTACTGTGAACGTCCTTTAGTGTCTAACTATGTCGTTGGCTCTGTGGATAGAGACACAATGTTTGAAAAAACATTGGAAAACATGTCGGGTATCAGATGTACATGTCGTGTGTCTAGACCTTATGTTCACCCGTGTGAGTTACATCACGGGGGATAAGAACGTAGGTTATACACACCGTTTGTTTCCTAAACATTCCATTTAGTGTGACACTTGGATCCAGTCCTGTAACTAACAACACAATTCGGTGAAATCCTCCACGTACACGTCGTGTCTGTCTGGAACACGCTGTGTAGTGTGATCCTTGTAACCTATCCTGTAACTAACAAAATAGGTTAGTACCGTTTGTATAGTACACATCGTGTCTGACACTAACAGGCCATGAAGTCTCGTTCTAAACATAACTGAGTAGTTTAGTCTTGTAGAAGGACTCGGGCAGGTGAAGAGGTTTCAAGTACGCGTCGTGAGATAGGACAATAGACTCTTTTTTTGGGGTGTTACATGACCATATTTGGTAGAAGTACACTCCCACAAGAAATACATAAGGGTGAACGACGTGTAGTTAAGTATACACACCGTGTATCCATGATTTTTTAAACTTCAATGCTTTCTTATCTTGTTCCCTTATTACCCTTCCATTTTCCAGTCCCTGATAGACTTAGTATAATATGTGTGCTTGACCATAAAGAGTCTTTCCAAAGAGATGTCCACCGGTTGTACGCCATGTAAAGGGAAATTATTAAACACCAGATATGCTTGATCAAGGACTTACTGCAGATCCTACAGTCATGCCAGTCTTGGAACCAACTGTCATTACTGATATAGGTGATGATGCATAGTTCCGAGAAGTCTTCATGAGGTTCATGCAAACCATTCGAGAGGTATCACATCCTTCCCTGTATATGGAAGAGTGGACGCGTGTATTTTAGCAGCATCATCCTCCCACCTTCACATGTGAATTAGGACCTCAGGATGTAGAGCCAGGGTTATAATCCATGGTTTCTATCTTCGAGCATCTGGAGACACCCACATAGAAGATGGTCTAGATCGCTACATGTATACTTCAGGATTCTTCCACGAGATCGTGGGATGTGATCTCACAGGTGGGATGCCAGAAATTCATGTCCGAGGATGAGTTCTATCATGCATTAGATGAGTACTTCTATTTAAAGACATTGAGGGCTGATCGAGACCATGTGTTCATGTTTTTGGAGTAGTGTACACATTCATTTATGTAGTATTATACTCTCTTCACAGATCTGCAGTGTTTCATGCCAATTCCTAGAGGGGATGATTTATTCCTTGCAAGGATGTTTTGAGGATGCTCTGAGGAACGACATCAGATCACAAGTAAACATCTTCAGGTTGACTTACATCCCTTTTATAGTCATCCAGGTGCTGATCATGAAGTGAAATTAGAAGGATTCTGGAGTTGTGATCTAGGGAGGTTCGACATTCTTAGTTAATATACCTCATACTAATAGTAGGAAGTTCTTTAGATAGTCAACACATGGAGAACCGAGGAGGTGAGACACATATACGGATAGCCAGGTGGTGTGCTACCAATTTGGGAAGAGCAGTCATAGGTGGCCACATTACCCGAGAGACCCAATAGAGTTCCGATCATGCTGTAAGATAGGCCATCTTCAGCAAATATGTTAGATATTTTCACTAGAATCACATGATAGGGGTTCTTCTATGACTCCTCATTCTGGAGAAGCAGCACCAGTTTCTAATCAGTCTAGGAACTGGATTCATTCTGGTTGTTCAGGCTATGGTGGAGGTCATGGCTGTGGTATCCAATCACTAGACATACAACAACAACAGGGTGGATCAGCTCAGAGTGGTCAGGAAGGGTCATTGGTCTGCGGTGTAGGTTAGAAATTTGCATTGGAGTAGGCCCAGCAGATGCAGGATCCCATGCTGTCTACAGTTCTAGGTATAATCATATTTTCCTCAGTTTTAGCATGTACTCTTTTCGATATGGGGGCTTCCCAGAGTTTCATCTCTATTACTTTTGTGGGGAGCCCTATGATTTTTATCATTTAGTCTTCCAATATCATGACATTAGAAACTTTTTTGGGGACTATAATGACTACTATACATCAATGGAAGGGGATCCCTCTAGAGATTGGTCGTGTCACTTTTTATGGGACCTCTGTGTCATAGAGAAGAATTGCATTGATGTCATTCCGAGAATTGACTGGTTAGTTCCCTTCCAAGATGTTGTCGACATTTATCACTATAGAGTAAGTTTCACATCGCCAGAAGGGTGGTCAATTTTCATAAGGGTGAATGGGATGTCTAGGCGAGCAGAGTGGGGCTCGAGAATCATGGGTTTGGAGGAGTTACAACCTAGATGGCTAATCTATATCTGGATGACTAGGGGGATTCATAGTTAGAGTTTCTTCTAGTGGTGGATTGTTTCAAAGATGTATTTCTAGCGGAATTTTCAGGTTTACCTCTAGACCAAGAGGTACAATTTTCTTTTGATCTTGGGCCAAGAGTGGCACTTGTGTCCATTCCTCCTTACAGTATGGCTGCGCAAGAGTTGTCGGAGCTCAAGAAGTAGTTGGATGAGTTACAGGAAAAAGGATTCATTTGAACGAGTACTTATCCTTGGGGTTTTCATGTCCTGTTTGAGAAGAAGGTAGATGGTACCCTCAAGGTATGTGTGTATTATCGGATGATGAACTAGTTAACAGTCAATAAATTATATCCCTTAATGAGGATTGATGATCTCTTTGATCATCTCTGAGGATCCCATGTTTTCTCAAAGATTGACATGAGGTTCGGTTACCATCAGTTTCATGTTAGACCATCTTATATACCTCTCACATTCTTCCAAAGAATGTATGGTCTATATGAGTATATGTTCATGTCATTCGGTCTCACGATCACGCCTACAGTTTTCATGGCACTGATGAACCGATTGTTCCATCCATACAAGGATTATTTTTTGGAAGTCCATGTGGTCTATATCTTGGTATACTCTCACACTCGACACGACCATGCTAAACATTTTGAGATAATTTTGAGTACACTGATATAGCATCAGTTATATGAAAAGCTCTCAAAATTCCTCATTTCGATGGACCAGATTCACTTCATTGGTCATGTTAACTCAGTGACAGGAGTTTCAGTTGACCCAGAGAATGTGAGAGAAATATTTTGTTGGGAGAAGCTGAAAAAAGTCTTTGAGATACGATGTTTTCAATGGATGTTTGGATAATAAAGACACTTCATACATGAATTTTCACGGTTAGCAACACCACTGACGGTTCTGACTAAGAAGGGTGTGATGTTGTTGTTGTCAAATTCTTGTGAGTCAGCTTTTCAAGAGCTAAAAGCGAGATTAATTTTATAATCAAGACTAGTATTCTAGATTTGGGAAAGAGATATTGTTTTTACTATGATGCATCAGGTATCGGGATGGGAGATGTGTTTCTGCTGGGATAAAAAGTAGTTGAATATGGGTCTCGACAGTTGTGGACAATGGGAGGAATTACCTGGCACAAGATCTTGAATTGCCTGCAGTTTTTCGTGACTTCCACTATTGGAGGAATTATTAGTTGGGAGATCATATTGTGGTGTTCACTAACCACAAAAGATTCATGTATATCTTCAATAAGCATGACTTGAATTTGAGACGGTGAAGGTGGGTAGAATACCTTAAGTATTTTGACATTGAGCTTTCTTACACGCATGGGAAAGGAAAAAATTTGGCTGATGCATTCAGTTGGAGGACTCAGATATATGTATATTATGAGGAAGGCTGTGATTGGTATCTTTTGGATATGTTTTCTGATATGCATTTGGAGGTGCACGACAGACAGGGACATACATTCCATTCTTCTATGGTTGTTACTTCTACTCTTCTTGAACGAGTGTGACTAAAGCACCTATCTGATTCATAATGCCATGTACTATGGAAAATCATTTCAGTAGGGGACACTATTCCTAGATGGTCCATAGGTGACGATGAGATCTTTTGTTTATAGGGACATGTATGGTTGCCAACATATATACGTGAGGAGCTAATGCGGGACTTCCATTCCTCAGTTTGGGCTTATCATACTGGCTTCACCAAGATGTATCCTGATCTACTCCATTAGTATTGGTGTCCAGGTATGAAGAAAGATGATATAGAGTTTTCCATGAGTTGTTTCACCTGTCAGTAGGTGAATTCAGAGCATCAATGTCCAACAATTCTTTTTTAGCAGTTACCCATTCTAGAGTGGATATGGAATGATAGATTTTGTAACTGGTTTACCGATATTTCCTCGAGGGAATGATGATGTATGGGTTGTCATTGAGAAACTCACGAATGATGCTCACTTCTTTTCAATGAAAAAGAAATTCATTGTTGATGAGCTAGGACAGTTGTGCATCCTTGAAATTGTATGTTTACATGGAGTTCTACACTACATTGTTTCAGACAGGGATGCATCTTTTACTTCTTGGGTCTGGAAGGGGCATTAAAAGGCTTTGGGTACACATGTACTTTTGAGTACTTCTTACCAACAACAGATAGATGGTCATTCTGAGCGTACAATTCAAGGTCTTAAGGACATGATTCTAGCATGCATCCTAGATTCTGGAGGTCCGTGGGTGAAGCACATACCATTTGTGGAGTTTTCCCTTAATAACTGTTTTCATGCAACTATTAAGATGGAACCTTATGAGGATTTTTAAATTAGGCCATGCCGATCACCCATATTTTGGCTCGAGGCAGGAGGGTTATATATGTTGGGACCTCATCTTGCCCAAGAGACCACATATTAGAGAGTATCGATTTGAAAAATCAAGGCTATTGCACAGTCTAGACAGAAGTCTTGTACTAATCAGCAGTGATGACCTCTGGTGTTTGAGGTCAGAGATCAGGTTTTCTAGTGTGTGACACTGTGGTTGGGACACATAAAGATTAGGAGATAGGGTAATCATTCACCGAGGTACGTTGGTCTATTTGAGGTGTTGGAGAGAGTAGGGCCAGATTCCTATCGGTTGCAATTAATTCAGTTTTTCCGGGGATTACACGATGTCTTCAACATTTCTTATCTTCGATGTTACTTCTCAGACCCATCTCATGACTTCCAAATTGAGGGTGTTGATATGGAATTGGATGCATAATTCGTAGATTATCGTATCTGGATTGTCGATTGATGTATGAAGGTTATCCATGGTCATTCTATTCCGTTAGTATGAGTGCTATGGAAGCTCGAGTGGGTACATGATGAGACTTGAGAGAGGGAGGCTAATGTAAGATCACAATATACAGAGATGTTTGGGGTTTCTTCTTCTATGCTCCCTTTCTAGGGAAATTTGGTGATAAATTTTTTTAAGGGGGGATGTTTCTGAGAACCTGAATCTTCTTTTTCCTATATGACTTTCTATTCTGGTTGTTTGTGAGAAAGTGAGAAATATCTAGAAATGTTTTAAGTACACGATGTGTACTTTATGAGTATACGCCATGTACCCGGTTACTGCGGCTAGCCGTGTGTTGGCTATTTAACAGCACAAACACCACTGTGTGGGCGTGACCGAGAGGCTGCCTAAAGAAGAGTATGAAAATGTCATGTACAATCCATTTAATTCTAATATAAATTCCATGTATTTTCATTTTATTCATTAAACGGACCGGGTTGCGTCTAATTTACATAAAACACTTCTTCTAGGTCCTTCTCATCTGATATCATCTGTACGACGGGAGATCTTCGACAAGCCACCAAATCTCCATTCATTTTTCAAATCAATCACTATCAATTGTGTTGGGACCACCTCGGTAAACTCTTCCTTCATCTATATCGTTGTTTCATGATTCCTCCACTTTCTCTAGTTATCCTCTATTGAACGTCTAAGATGTTTATGTAGATCTAATGTGTTCTTGGGTAGTTGAATGCTTGAGGATCATGTACTGTGATCTCCCAACACTGAGGTATGTTTTTTGTGCCTTTTCGTTGAATGTATTTGAGTTATATGTGAAAACTCGCCACACCCATGAACATGGTATTGCATGTTTTCGGCTTTAGCCCTATTTTATACACGAAAAGATTGTATGCTTGAGTAGAGGTTAATTAAATGTGAATAGGGTTAATTTCTAGTCTTTGGATGTGTTTTCCCATTCATGATAGCTTCTTTTGACCATTGGATCGTGTTTTCCTGTTAGGCTATTTACTTGCCATGCCTAGTATTGTAGGATGGGGTGACTATATCCTTCCATGTTGATATGTTGTATATTGTTTAACACAGTTGTTCTTGATGTTCAATTTTTCCGATATGTGTTTCTTTGCTTGATATAATTAAATAGTGTAACGAGAACATGGTGTATAGACCATAGGGAGAATAGATGTATGGGAATCTCCAATGTGTCTTTTCTATTTACGATGCGAGAGCACAGGGGGAATCAACATAAGTGCTTCCTCAGTGATTTCTGTAGTTCAATGATGTGGGCCATAGAAGGAATGTGATGTATGTGCTTCCACATAGCACCTATTTTATGGTCCCCAGTTTCCAGCTAACTTATGATACATGATGTATCAAAAATTACATTACATATATTTATAATTGTCATGTCATGTCCAATATTTACTGATGATCGTGAGGATTAGGTGCTGGGAAACCAGAAGCTTCTGCAAAACATCTTTAGTAAAAACTCACACCTGAAAAATATTAAAACAAAATTTAAGGGTGAGCAAGGTATGCCCATTAAGGGGTTTTAAAAACAACTTGAAAATAATATTTCATTACTGGAAATAAATATTACACTTGAAAATAAAACTTATACATTGGAAAACTAAATATCTTGCATCGAAGGAAACTAATAACATAGCATCTAATCATGATTAGAGTATGCAGTTCCAATTTTGGAGAAATAAATGTTTGTATAGAACATGATCGTTAACAAAATGCAGGGTAAAGAATACTACTATCAAGGCGGTTCTGAGTGCACAAGACATAAGCTAAAATGCTGAATTATTGAACAAAACTAGTGTAAATATCAAGTTGGCCCTATCCATACATTTTCATATGTAATAACATAAAGCATTTGATAATTGTATCAAGTCCAAATATACTGTGACATATCATGTCATTCCATTTATTAATTCTGTGCTTACAATAAGCCTCAGAACTAGGGATATCCTACTAGTAGGAATAACCATATTGGGCCACTTATATTAAAACATAGTTAAGAAACACACAATTCTAGACTCATGTCTATTTTTTAAGGGCCTCTCTCCATGACCATAGGGTATATACCCACAGAAAATGTCTCATTAGATATTACGATTCATCGTGGAGATTACCTTTACCGGTCTCCAACCCGGATGTCTTACTTTTACCAGTCCCTAACCTGGAGGGCTTACTTTAACCAGTCCCTAATCTGGAGGGCTTACTTTAACCAATCCCTAACCTGGAGGGCTTAAATTAACTAGTCCCTAACCTGGAGGGATTTCTTTTAACTGAACCCCAACCCGGCAGTCCGATACATTCCTCATATGTCTCAGGGACTATTTATCAAAGGCATCCCAAACTATTTTGAATACCTGATTTTAAAGTGATGTTATTTGGGGTGTCCCATACCACTCTAAATAACAGGTTATTAGATTAATTAATTAACAATTGGTGATCATCTTTCTAGGTATAACACACAAAATAAGATATGGAAACTACTAAGGAAATACATTCTTGATGAAAAGTGGTACATGAAAAATACAATGTGTTATATATCAGTGATGCACACACCAACTGGTTCATAAGGTAAATCTTCCAAGGGATCACATGCATCATCTAAAAATCATACAAGTAATGTGTTAGTGATTTTACATTAAATTCTATTCAGTCTTAACAACTAACAGTTATTTTAGATTGTAATAGGTTAATTGAGAATAACCCATTGGCACACTTTAGGTTTCATACATGAAAGGGTAACTTGTAATATGATTCGAATGATAAGATTTATCTCATGCAGTTGAGACAACAAAACTGTAGATAAATAGGTCTCATACGTGCTTTTCTCACATAGGTTAGACCATGAAATATTTGTTTAGTACGTCGACATATATATATATATATATATATATATATATATTTGTATATATATATATATACATGTACTGAAATATCTTAATGTCGGAAATCGATGTATAAAAATGGATTTCACAAAACCAATACTAGCTGAAAGAACATTATTGCATACAAAAAGGTCAATTAATAAATTTCAGTGCATGTAAATATATATATACACTTGTAAAATTTTAATGAATTCACACTACCCATTTTCACAAATGAATGCAGGAATTGTCAAAAACACTGATAAATGAGAATTTCAATTGGGAGAAATATTTTGATATCAATCCAAACCTTAAAATATATAAATATATATATATATAGTTTTCATATAATTCATGAAATAATAATCCTTAATGGTAAATATAATATTATTAAATCATCATGTTATACCAAAATGTATTAAAACATAATAATCATACTCATCCATTTTTTATTCTGAAATTATTTGTACGTAAAATAAATAGATGTATGTATTTATATGTATGTATTTATTTCTGTACATATATAGATTCTTACATGTACATATATGGTATACTTGAAACTAAAACAAGGTAAAATGTTAAAATCCCTTTACCTATATGAAAAACGAACCAGCTACTAATTTCAGAATATTCCTTATAAGAAAATGGATTATAGAAAATACAGTTTATAGAATTATATATATATATATATATATATATATATATTCAATCGAACCAAGCTCAAGGTAAAACTCTAAATTATTAGTTCTACTTGTTTTTAAAGTTCGGTTATGAGATACAGGGGAACTTGGAACAAGAAAACAGAGACTCAGAATGCAGCAAGTTCCATTTATGAATTAGTTTATATATATAATTATAAATATGTGAATACATGAACCCAAACCGAACCAAGAATAACATCAAGGAAAATAAAAAGTACCTTATAGGCTCAGAGGGGAGGAGGAGGAGAAATTGAAGACGATGATATGGGTCGGAGGTTCTGGAGAGGAACATAGAGGGATCACCGCCTTACTTCGGTGCAACACAGGGCTTAAAAGAAAAGGAAGAAACAGCCAAGTCGAGGGGATCTGAGGCCGAGCATTAAAGGGGCAGTTCTGACATTGGGGAAAGAGAGAGAGGGGATGGGTACACAGCCGGCCTAGGTGGAGAAAATGAGGAGGTAGGTTTTCAGGTGCACGGTATGCGTGAGGAAGAAGAAGAGGAATCACGGGGAAAATGTAATCCGAAAAAGATTGGACGACCTGGATTAAACTAGAAACGGATCGAATGGTCGATTCCGACGCGACATTTAAATGTCTTGGATGGCTGCGATGAAGCACGCTGGATCGGATGGCCAGACACGGTGTGGTGTTTAAAAAAACGCGGCTGCCTTTTTATGGTTTTTAACGTAAAATTTTTTATCTTTATTTTATTCCTTTATCAAACGTATTATGAAATCATCATTATTATTAACATAACCTTATTATTAAACTATTATTATTATCTTAAGTTATGTCAAGGGTTATAAAAACACATATATGCTAAACTATTAATCCCTGCCTAAAACATAAATTATATTATCAGTTTCCTCTATTTATTTCATTTTTATCAATTTGTATAATTTATTATCACTTATCCTTTATTTATTATCACATATCTTAATTTACATTTACATTTTAATATCTATATGTTATAAATAAAATTTATTATTTAACCTAAAATTTCAAAATAAAAATTTTCATTTTATGTTGAAGAAAAACATAATTTTATAAAGTATGATAACATCATATAATTTGGATAATATGAGAATATATGAATATAAGAATGTGTTGATATATATTTATGTTGTTTGTTTAGATCATAGACCAAAAATCAAATAAATTCATTAATAATTATTTAAAATAATAGATACATAATTATTATAATAGTATTTATCAAGACCCTAAAGGCCTTCCGATTTAAATCCCAACGGTCATCTCAACAACGATAAAGTTTGCAACGACTATGTGGAACCTTTGAAAATATGTAGTCTTGGTATTCATATATTGATGTCAATTTTTCAACTATGGATGGTTCTATACATCACACTGGTACTCAACACAGCCTCCATGGCACTGGCCATCCTGATGCTTATGATGGGTCCAAATGATCCAAACTAGAATGTCGGGCTTGATTTTATCCGAGGTACCCTTCCGGTGATTATAATAGGGTTTTTATATGGAATTAATGGTTAGTGAGATTTTCTTGTCACATGGATGTTGTAAGACACTTCAGTGTCGTTTCCTTAAATAAATAAATAAAAGAGTCATGTGTTTTAACTTTTAAATTTTTTTTGGATAAAATGGAGAAAACATTAATGGTATTAAACACATAATTTCTATTTATAAGGTTTGAAATATTCGGGGTGTCACATTATTCCCCCCTTCAACGAATTGTGACCTCGCAATTCTATTCATAAACTAAAATAGAAAAACTCCCAGACTAACATCATCACCAGAATGGGAGATCGGGTTTGGTCAAAGGGATACCCAGATTGGCACTCAACTCTTCTGCTTCCCTAGCCTAGATGAACCTTGAGAAATATGTTTTGAACTCCTACTCATTTGTTATACACATAGGATTCCATAGGGAGGCTCATGTAGTAAAATGATCGGAAATGTCCGAGTAGATAAATTCCATGATGACCCGTCATACTTCATCACACTTGAGATATTCAAGGGGGATGATGCGATTGAGTAGACTAAGATTTATGATTTGGAAAATAAAGGCTACCCTGAGGTGTCCATATTGAGGAGCTATAAGGAAACATGATCTTGCAGAAATGTTTTACGCCAGAGTAAAACACTGAAAAAGGCATTCGTAGTATCTTCCCCTTTGCCTATAGCAGGGGAGTTGGGTAGTGGCAATGAGGTGGAATAGATGGTCATTACCCCAACATGAAGGAAGGAATACATGGCTATTTGACAAGTCTAACAGGTGTTGGAAAGATCCTTATAGTTTGAGGAAATATGGATAGTCCACAATGCATGTTCTGATTAAAATATCTTCTACAATTTCATCAGGTAGAGATAAGATGATTGTTTGTCCAGCCATCTGAATATAAATACAATTATGAGAGCTCACTTAAGAGTTCTGATAAGTTATAGACAGAATGGGAAAAAATAAAATTTTAATAACACAAAAGTTGATACATCGAGGTCTGAGTTTCCCCTAACGACAAATTATACGAAATCCACCCTAGATAAGAAAAACTCCCTATCTCTTCAAACCAAAAACAGGCTGAGCAGTCAGGGTTAAACTCATGGGAGCACCTATGACGTCTTATGAATATGGCACGAGGGGTATGAAGTTAGGAAACATCAATGTAAACTTTTTTTCTATAAGACAACTCAGTGGACTCTTCTTATAGCATCCATATGTCCATTAACTGTCCCCAAAAGCCATAGTTCAAAATCTAACAGAGGTAGGCCGCACGGAGGTCACCGGTAGCTGTAGCTTCTTGGAACGGGTTGAGGATCATTTCACCAAAAGTCTTCACCTACCGTGAAAACTCATAAATGTCCCTTATGGTACCTTCCCCGTCATTCATATGAGGGGAATTGGGCTATCATCATGAGGAGGTAATCTATTCCAAACACCTGATGTAGACTAAGCACCCGAGGTGAGTTTGACACATCATACATGTGCTTTCATGACATGCAAATATATGAATGATTAAGGAAGGTCTCTCGGCTCTCTAGAGACAAGATGGTATCTAGGGCCTGAGTGGGAAGTGAGAGAATATTGGTAGATACATTTCCATTTTCAATCTGAATGTTGCAACATAATTACTTAGTCAATCATAGTTATTTATTTATACTACCCGGTTTCTAGAGTTTTTTGAACCTATCCTATGATACCAACTATAAGGTCCCCAGTTCCTGGGTACCTTATGATACATGATGTATCAAAAATTACATTACATATATTTATAAGTGTCATGTATTGTCCAATATTTACAGATTATCGCGAGGATTAGGTTATGGGAAACCAGCAGCTTCTGAAAAACTTCTTTAGTAAAAAATCACACCTGAAAAATTTTAAAACAAAAAATTAGGGTGAGAAAAGTATGCTCAGTAAGAGGTTTTAAAAAAAACATGAAAATAATATTTCTTTACTGGAAAGAAATAATACACATTAAAATAAAACTTATACATTGTAAAACTAAATATCTTGCATCGAAGGAAACTAATAACATAGTATCTAATGATGATTAGAGTACGCAGTTCCAATTTGGGAGAAATAAATGTTTGTATATAACATGACCATTAACAAAATGCAGTGTAAAGAATACTAATAGCAAGTCGTTTATGAGTGCACAAGACATAAGATAAAATACTGTATTATTGAACATAACTGGTGCACATATCATGTTGGCCCTGTCCATATGTTTTCATATTAAATAACATAAATCTGTTGATAATTGGATCAAGTCCATATCTATTGTGACATATCATGTCATTCCATTTATTCATTCTGTGCATACCATAAGGCTCTGAACCAGGGATATCTTACTAGATGGAATAACTATGGTTGGCCACTTATATTAAATCATAGTGCGGAAACACACAATTCTGGACTCATGTCTATGTGTCAAGGGCCTCGCTCTTTGAACTAATGGTAGATACCCACATAAACTGTCTCATGAGGTCTTCCAATTCATTGTGGAGCTTACTTTTACCGGTCTCTAACCCAAATGGCCTAATTTTACTAGTCCCTAACCTAGAGGGATTACTTTAACCAGTCTCTAACCTGGAGGGAAAATTTTAACCATTTCCTAACCTGGAGGTCTTGCTTTAACCTGTCCCTAACCTCGAGGGCTTTATTTTAACCGGACCACAACCCGGTAGTCCTATACATTCATCATATGTCTTAGGGACATTGTATCCAAGGCATCCCATAATGTATTAAATACCTTATTTTAAAGTGATTTTATTTGGGGTGTCTCATACCACTCTAAATAACTGGTTATTAGATTAATTAATTAACATTTGGTGATCATAATTCTAGGTATAACACACAAAATAAGATATGGAAACTACTAACAAAATACATGTTTGATGACAAGTGGTACAAGAAAAATTCAATGTGTTATATATCAGTGATGCACACACCAACGGGTTCATAAGGATAATCTACCAAGGGATCACATGCATCGTCTACAAGGCATGCTGCTAATGTATTAGTGGTTTTCCATTAAATTATATCGAGTCTTAACTAGTAGAAGTTATTTTAGCTGGTAAGAGTTTAATTGAGCATAACCCATTGGCACACATTTGGATTCATACATTAAATGGTAAATTATTTTATGATTCTCATGATAAGATTTATCTCCTACAGTTGAGCCAACAAAATAGTATATAAATAGGTCTCATACATGATTTTCTTGCACAGGTCAGACCATGCAATATTTTTTTAGTACGTCATTATATATATATATATGTATATATATATTTATATACATGTACTGAAATATCTCGAAATCATAAACCGATGTATAAACAAGGTTTTTCCAAAACCCATAATAGTTTAAAAATAATTATTTCCTACAACATGGTTCATTCATAAATATGAGTGCATGTAAATATATGTATACACATGTAAATGTTTAAGGAATTCACACAACCCATTCTCACAAAAAAATGCATGAATTTTCAAAAACACTGATAAATGAGAATTTCTATTGGGAGAACTATTTTGATATCAAACCAATCCTTAAAATATAAATATATAAATAAATAAATATATATATATATATATAGTTTTCATATCGTTCTTGTAATAATAATATTTAAGGGTAAATATAATTTTATTAAATCATTATGTTATACCAAAATGTATTAAAACATAATAATCATACTCATCCATTTTTTATTCTAAAATTATTTGTACGTAAAATAAATTGATGTATGTTTTTATAAGTATGTATATATTTATGTACATATATACCTTCTTACATATATATATAAATTCTCCCTGAAACTAAAACAAAGTAAAATTTTAAAATCACTTTACCTATATGAAAAAGGAACCAGTTATTATTTCACAATATTAATTATAAGAAAATGGATTTTAGAAAATACAATTTATAGAATTATATATATATATATATATATATATATTCGACTGAACCAATATCAAGGTAAAACTCTCAACTATTAGTTCTACTTGTTTTTAAGGTTCGGTTATGAGATACATGGGAACTTGGAATAAGAAAACAGGTACTCAGAATGCATGATTGTTCCATTTATGTGTATGTTTATATATATATAACTATGTATATACATGAACCCCAAAAAAACAAGAATAAATTCAACGCAAATCAAAAGTCCCTTATAGGATCTAAGTGGAGGAGAAGGATAAAGTGAAGACATTGAGATGGGTCAGAGGTTCTGGAGAGGAACACGGAGGGACCGCCGCCTTGCTTCGGTGCAACACAGGGCTTAAAATAAAAGGAAGAAACGGCCGAGTCGAGGGGATCTGAGGCCGAGCATTAATGTGGAGGTGCTGACTTCATGGAAAGAGGGAGCGTGGATGGGTCCATGGCTGACCTAGGAGGGGAAAATGGGGAGGTAGGTTTTATGGTGTGCGGTATGCGTGAGGAAGATGAAGAGGAATCACATGGAAAATGTAATCCGAAATGGATTGGACGACCTGGATTAAACCAGAAATGGATCGAACTGTCGATGATGACGAGGAATTTAAATGGCTTGGATGGCTGTGATGAAGTGCACTGGATCGGACGGCCAGACATAGTGTAGTGTTTAAAAAAAACGCGGCCTCGTTTTTATCATTTTTAACATAATATTTTTTATCTTTATTTTATTTCTTTATCAAACTTATCAAAAAATTATTATTATTATTAACATAACATTATTATTAAACTATAATTATTATCTTATGTTAATTCAAGGGTTATAAAAACACATATATGCTAAACTATTAACCCCTACCTAAAACATAAATTATATTATCATTTCACCTTTATATATAATTTATATCAATTTATATAATTTATTATCACTTATCCATTATTTTTTTTCACTTATCTTCAAAAAATTTGATTATTTAACGCAAAATTTCAAAATAATAATTTCCATTTTATTTTAAATAAAATCATAATATTATAAAGTATGATAACATCATATAATTTATCTAATATGAAAATATATAAATATAAGAATGTGTAGATATATATTTATGTTGTTTCTTTAGAACTGAGACCACAAATCAAACATATTCATTAAGAATTATTTAAACGAAACGAGAATTAATTATTATAATTGTATTTTAAATGTCACTAATGGACTTCAAATTTAAATCCCAATGGTCATGTCAACAATGGTAATGTTTGCAACGTTTATGTGGAAAATTAAAAAATATGTAGTCTTGGTATTCATATTTTGAAGTCGGTTTGTCAGCTAAGGATGGTTCTCTACATCGCACTGGTACTCAGCATAGCCTCCATGGCACTAACCATCCTGATACTTATGATGGGTCCTAATGATCCACACTATGAATTCGGGCTTGTTTTTTTCCTAGGTAGCCTTATGGTGATCGTAGTAAGGTTCTTATTTGGCATTTATGGATAGTGAGCTTCTCTTGTCACTTGGATGTTGTAAGACACTTCGGTGTCATGTTCTTAAATAAATAAATAAAAGAGTTATGTATTTTACCTTTTACATTTTGTTTGGTTAAAAAGGATAAAACATTAATGGAATTAATCACATAATTGATAATTTTATGGTTTTAAATATTCGGGGTGTTACACCTATAGTTACCAATACGAGACTATAAGAAGAATTGACTGGAAGTGCTTCCTCAGAGAGTCTATACATAAATGATTCCTTGTGTTTCTAGGTATAACTAGAGGGGATAAGTAGTGAGTACTTCCCATAGGGTTACTAGATTTTGATTATCTGTTTACTTTCTATGTGGTTATTTGAATACTTTGAAACAATAGGAATTTTTTACCTTGATATTTCGTTGTTTACTACATTTTTTTAACAAAATAAGACGAATTCATTAATGATAGAGATCAGCAGAAATACAGTCGCATAACCATGATGGAAAATGATTAAACCGGAGAAAATCCTCGTAAGGAGGGCCAATGACTGCCATCTTGTGAGCGGCTTCATTCACTTCCCTTTTAATAAATGAGAAATTACAGGATGTGAAGCCTTGTCTCAGAGAGTGAATACACCGAGTAATGGAGCCGAAAGGTTGAAGCACGCCATTAGTGAGATTTATGGAATTGATTACAGTGAGACAATCAGATTCGATGTGAATGGAATCCCAACCATGGTCTTTTGCGATGTTTAACCCAGCAAGGATGGCGTCGGCCTCTGCGACTGAGGACTCCCAAAGTGCGTAGCGTGCTTCGTATTTGGCTACGATAAAATTTCTCTGGTTGTCTCGGTCCAGCAAACCTAGTCCAACTAGGCCATCCTTAGGGAGAGAGGCATCCACATTGATCTTAATAATCCCTTCCTATGGGGGGAACCAATGTTGGGAATGAGGAGAGGGGGTAAAAAGTCTTTGCTACTCAGGGTGGGTCTGCCAAACCGCAATCCATGATGATGCCCAGTCAATCCAAAATCTGGGGGGCCTCCGAAAAAGATTGTAAATGGACTCGTTCCGCCTATCCCAGATAATCCAAGTCAGAATGCACAGGGCGCCTACTTTAGCCGGTGAAAAGGAGGAGAACCACCGCATCAGGAGAGAGGTAAGATCCGAGGCGACGTCCAGGGACAACTCCGTAGTAGATCCCCAACCATTCCAAACCTCCTAAGCCTCAGGGCATTGAATGAGAGCATGGAGAGGGGATTCAGGCGCAGAAGGGCAGAAGGGGCATGAGTTGTCGTTTGAAAAGTGTCTGTAGGCTAGGAGGCTCTTAGTAGGAAGGATACGGTGCACACCTTCCACCAGAAAAAGAGGACTTTAGGGGGAACATTAAACTTCCAAATTGATGTCCAGGGCCTCGCATCTCCTTCTGTAATTCGAGCAGTGAGAGCTCTCCGGTAGCCATCTTTCACCATGTACTGTCCTGAGGTGTCGTTTGTCTAGTAAAGATGATCTGGCCCTGCGTCTGGCACATAGGGGATACTCAGAATAATTCTCCTAACCCTATCATTAAACCACGGATAGAGTTTTTCCTGACACCATCCCGCCCCTTTATTATCAAATAGACAACAGACTGTGGCATGTTCGGAGCCTGGATAAATAGGGGATGATGCCTTCGCGCCAGCCTGATCAATAAGCCAGGGATCAGTCCAAATCTTGACCGTTAAACCATTCCCAATCCTCTAGCCTAGTCATTTCCTCAGAAGATTGCGAGCACCCCAAATGCTTCTCCAGAGAAAACTAGGTCGATAGCCAATATGGGAATCCAAGAAATCCTTATGTGGGAAATATTTAGCCCGGAGAACTCGCGTGCATAGGGATGATGGGTTATAAATCATTCACCAGCTTTGTTTAGCCAGCAAAGCATCATTAAAAAGAGAAACGTCCCGGAAGCCCATTCCGCCTTCAGATTTTGGTTGGCAGAGAGCAGACCAGGCAATTTAATGGACTTTATTTTTGCCGTCCTTTCGACCCCACCAGAAGTTAGATGTGCTGGATTGAATCTATGAAAGCACCACGTCAGGAAGTTTAAAAAAAGACATCAAATAGCTGGGGACAGATTGAAGTGCTGCCTTGATGAGGGTTTCCTTCCCGGCCTTGGAGATTTTTTTGGGGGTCCAACCTTGTATTTTTCTTTCAATTTGATCCACAATAGCTGAACAGATTTCTTTCTTTGACCGTCCAACCACTGTCAGGAGCCCAAGATACTTCTGGTGCTTATCGACCCCAGGGATTCTTGATATAGAGCAGAGTTCTTCTCTTTTTGACTGAGGGACTCCAGAGCTGAAAGAAATTTCTGATTTACTCTGGTTGATCATTTTTCCTGAATCCCATTCATACTATTGAATCGCCTGGCAGATTGCAGTACACTCATTAGAGGTATCTCGGGAAAAAAGAAGGCAATCATCGGCGAAGAAGAGGTGGGAGATCGGAGGGCCCTTGCGGCACACTTTCACCCCATGAATTCTGGAAGACGAAGCTGCCCTGGAAAGGAGGTTAGAAAACACATCAGCCACTAAAATAAAGAGGAAAGGTTAAAGAGGATCTCCCTGGCAAGCCCACGGGATGGGGAAAAGCCTCGGGTGAGCACCCCGTAGACATAAATACAGAAGGACACTGACGAGACGCATTTCATGATCATGTCAATACATTTGGTGCAGAAACCCATCTTGAGCATCACAAATCTGAGGAAGCTCCATTCCACTCTATCATAGGCCTTAGCCATATCCAATTTCCAAGACATGATCCCTCTCTTTCCATTTCTAATATATATATTGAACATTGATCGCATGATTAGTATAAATATAGGGTTGCAACAAATCCAATTTATTCAAAAAAAAGAATTGATGGCATAATCCAATTGAATGTCTCCATAATATTACCATTTTTGGTGCCTGGAGGTAGTTTTACTGGGCTTTACATTTGACCAATCATAAGATGAGCTTCATCACATTAATATTGAATGGAATTTCCAACGAGAGAAAATGATGTTAACAAATATTACGACCCGGTTAACGTTATCAGAGACTCCGCATGAGTATTTCACCATCACACACCTTAACATTCAGTCATATATGGGTTTTATAAGGGTTTCTATAAAAAGACAGTAGCACTATTATTATGTGCATTATTTTTGTAAATAATAAATAAAAAACATTCAATTTAATATTGTTACATTGTAAATAGTTTTTAATGAAAAAAATTAATTTTATTATTTAATATTAAATTATGAAATCTATTTTGATTATTTAATTTATTTTTCAAATAAATAATATTTTTGTAAAATATTATAACAAAATTAATTTTTATTAAATATAAATTATATTATAATTTTTATGAATACAATTGTAATTTTTATTATGGTTTGAATGCTATTTTTTCCAAAACCATTATTTTTCTATAAATTTCGGTTTCTATTTTAAATGTAAAACATCACATATTTAGAAAAATTATTAGATAAAATGAATATTGTTTTTTGGAATCAGGATGTCGAAATTATCAAATGGTGAATTTTTCGTAATATTTAGAGACAGTTGGGATTTTGGGTCAAAATTAAATACTGTTAAAATATATATTGTATTTTATGACAACATAATCACCCAAAATTTATGTAATAAAATAATATAAAAACTATGTTTGAAAAATAAATGTTTTAGCTTTTAAATATTTTGATTTTATATTTTATTGATCTTTTTTTAAAAACCATATTGGAACCTCCATGAAATATAAAACATCTAATCAATTTAAAATGATTTCTCTGATAGTGGGACTCACCTCCGCATAATAAAGACTAATATTTTAATATGTTTGAAAATTGGAATTATTAAATAATGTTTTCCACTCCAACATTCCAAAACCCATGGGGACAAACCATGGGTTGGATTTTGGTTTCAATTTTTTTAATGTGTGGTGTCCAAAACCATAATAATAAAGAATTCCCTCTCTTTTCCTATATAAATCCACCCATGGTCTCTCTACTCTTGACTCAAAACTACTTTATCACGTCCCAACCCATCACTCTTCTCTCTAAAATCCTCAAAAGGTGCCCCAAGCTCCCATGAAACATCTCCCAAGACCCTCCCAAGCCTTTCAGATCACACTTCCATGTAAGGGATTTCATCCTTTCGTTTTTTGTCAATATTTAAATATGTTGTTATATCATTTTCTCAATTAAAAAGGGTCTGGTATGATTTTTCTCCTCCCCCATACTACCATAATCTTGTATTAATGATTATATACCTCCTTATCTCTCACTAATTCTTCCCATGTACAACTGTAACCTTGTCGAAATTCTGTAAGGAATTTACCTTTTCTCATTTACAAACAAGAAATTATTTTCTGTTTTGAATATAAATTCCATTAAATATGTTGGTAAATGTATATATATATCCCCCATACTATAAATATCATGTAAATATGTTGATAAGTTGCTTTATCTCTCATAATATATTTTAATGAAACCATATGTCACACTGTCAAGCTGCCGAATTTGCACCACAATTTTCCTAGGAAAAGTCTATATGTAGTGAATACCATGTCCATTTCCCTAGGAAGGTAATTCACTATTACACACATTTAGATATAGATGATAAAGTTTCATTTATGAATTCCATATTCATTTATCATGGAATAAATTATTATGTTTAATGTATCCATGATATAAGATCCATGTGGAAAACTTATGCATGAAATGAAATGATTAATAAGGGTGCGCCCTGATAGCACTCCAAGGAATTGGGTAAATATTGGTATCAAAATATGTCATGTGAAATGTTGGATTAATCATTAAAATTCACGTGAAATGTTGTTTTACTCATACTCCATGTGTATTGATAATGGATCGTGAAAATATCATATTAAATGATGATGAAACATTTCCATGTTATGATAATATTTCTATATGATGACTTTATGTTCATGATTATATTATGATCCAAAGATATTACTACAACCTAAATTGTATTTTATTCTTTATGTCATTGTTTTTTCACACCTTTACCGGGATTTATACCTCACATTTTTCTAATGTATGTCCTTAGGTTTTCCCATGTAGTGCTAAGTACTAAGTAATGTGTGTGGTTATGTAAATTATGTTTTAAATAAAGATGTGTATTTAATATTTTAAGTTGTTATGTAATGTTCCTGAGCCCTAATGACACTATACCTCTCGATATTCTATTTTTTATCAAGTGAATATTTTATTTAATAAATATTAATTATGTTTTAAATAAATAGATAGGTAGTTATAGTTTGTATTAGAGGATATGTTTAGTTATTTTTGGGATTTTGATTAGAAAAACATAGTGAAAGCCTAAGGGATGTGACTATGTATAATAAAAACAACCATACATATTGGTGTTTATTTATTAATTATTAATCAAGGAAATTAATACATGTCGGGACCTGAGTAGGTAGAGGTGTTTCTGACACTGATGTATCTAGGCGTAAAACACAAAAACACCGCTATGTGCTATACTCGAACAAGAAATGGTGCCCAACAGTGGGCCTTGATGAACTATTGGTTATGACACTCCTAGGGGATATGATTTGTTAAATTCATTAGATTAGTATGAACATTATTACAGGAATGAAATTCCTTATAAAAATTTATGTTGGGATGTACATCAAGGATAACATGTATTAAATCCTATAAATTCATTAGTGAAGGAAATAAAAGTAACTTAAAAATTATCCATTTTTTTATTTGGATTCCCCTTTATGTATTACCCTTAACATTCATTTTTATTGAACCAATGGCCAGTAATAGGATTACTCATGCTAACATATGATGTGCAGATCAATGTGAAGACTGTTTTAACGAGATTCCTAATTTTATGGGAGCGGGAGAAAAATTCACGATACTCTTTTAGTTAACTAATGTTTTGAATAAAAACATGTTTCATGTTGAAACTTCACACCCTATAATGAATATTCTAAAATCAAGAGCTTTATGAGGAAAAGTTCTACTACTTTTAGTGGATGATTTGATTTCTTAGTCTCTTAAAAATATATCAACTCACCTGAGAAGATCTTCCCCATCCATAAATGATATAAACATGATAAATTACTTCTAATTTCATATCGTATTGACGGTGCATCATACAAATGGTGTACCTTAATAAAAAAAATTCTTGAGGAGGAAATCAAGGATTTGGAATGGAAGGATTTGTGAAAAAAGTTTTTCAACAAATATTTTCCTCACACCCTCTGACATAAGAAGGAAATGTAATTACATTCTCTCACGAAAATATACAATGAATCCATCGGAGCATAAAATGAAGACTTCCCATGGAATGAATGATCTACCACTGGCATTCTCATTACCCCTGAATGCATGGTTGACCACTAATTTGGTGGTCTAAAATCTACCCTATAGAAAGCATTAGCGATCATTGACTTCGAGAGCCCTGAGGAAGTTGTCTCATGTTCACTCAAATTAGAAATGGAGATTGGATAATCTCAGGGGTATCACAGTGATAAGAAGTGTAAGGTGGACATTAATTTTAGTGATCTGATGGATAAATCCAATTGTTCCATGAAAATCATGCACCCCACTTGCCAATGATGTGAAAATAAGCACAACAGAAATTTATTAAATGGGATGAGGAAATTATTTTGGTGTGGGAGAGGAGGGAACATGGATATTAACATCCGAAAAGAAAAACTCATCACTGTGATAGAGGAGAGAAACAATCTGTTTTACCCTTTGCACATTTGTCATTGCATCAACTACAATTATATAACGCACTTTTTAAAAAAGTTCTTTAATCCAAGGGTTTTTTGAGGCAGCCATTAACCTCCTAAGTATCAAGGGATGGATTTTTCCATCACTACTGCCGAGGTGAAACTCATAATGGATGTGGTGATAGTACAGAATTTATTCATTCAAATATAGATAAAATACTTTTTGATTATGGTTCTACACATTCCTTTATATCATAATTTTATTTTATAAAAATCCAAAAACCACCATAAATCTGTGATATAATGATGTTGGCAAAAATAAAAATGTGGAAATCATTACAACCCATGAATATAACTCACCCCCTGTCACTATTTGTGGATTCTAAATCCCAGTGAACCTCGTCATACTTCCTCTGGTGAATTTGATGAAATTATTTTCATGGATTGGCATTCCCTATAGATATCCTACCAAAATTATCGTGAGAGGGTAATCTCTCTCCATATGGTGAATCGACCCCCCCGATTTTGTACTAGTACAAGGAGTAGGATGACAATTCTTTAGAACCATCATAGAAAGAGTGGATATTACTACCCTATAAGCACACATATCATTCTCAGATGACTGAGTCCGAGGAAAAAAACCAACCTTGAAGACATGCCTATTGTGAGCGAATTAAATGAAATGTTTCCTAGGGAATTTCATAGACTTCCTCCAAGAAGAGATGTTGAATTTTTAATTTCTCACATAAATCTGTAATTTACAATATCCTAGACTCTATATAGAGTGGCTATTGTAGTTCTTGATGAGCTGAAAAATCAATTACAAGAGAATTTGGATAAATGGTTTTTATGCCGAAGTGCTTCACCATGGGGTTCACCGGTCTTGTTCATCAAGAATAATGATTTTTCAATGCGCCTTTTTTATTTATTATCCTAAGATAAAAAAATCACGATAATAAACAAGTATGATCTGCCTGAATTAATGACTTTTTCAGTCAGCTATGTGAAGAACAATTCATCTCCATGGTTGATCGTTAGTCAGGATATTTCCATGTAAGGGTGTAGAAGGAATATATCCCCAATTATTTTTTCCATACAATATATGGGCACATTGAATTCATAGTAATTCCATTCAGACACACTAATTGTCTAGAAATATTCATGGACATGATGAATAGAGTCTTTAGGGATTACCTAAACAATTTTGTGATAATATTTATAGACGATATTCTAATATACTCTAGAACCAATGAGAACCATGAGGAGAATCTAATCGATGAACTATAAACATTTTGAAAGGAGAATCTCTATGAAAATTACATCAAGTGTGAGTACTAGTGTAAGGATGTCTCATTATAGGGTCACATTACCTCATGAAATGAGATATCTATATATCCCCCTATGATAATACCAATTGAGGGATGGTCAAGGCCAACATTGGTGATGGATATCCCTTTATTATTTGGGTTAGCTGGATATTATTGTAGAATTGTGATAAATTTTTCTGGATTTTAAATCCCTCTAACAAAGCTAACTCAGAAGGGATATATGTTGTCATAGAGTGATGGATGTGAATAGAGCATCATGGAGTTGAAAAAAAAGATCTATCACTGTATCCATGCTCCGACTACCAAAATGTGGAGAATTTTTTTTGGGTATTTAGTGACTCATTGATAAATGTATTGGAATGTGTGTTGATGCAAAATTTCAAAGTGACTTCTTATTATTTAAAGAAATTGAAATTTCATGAGATATACAATCCCACACATGATCTGGAGATGGATGCAGTAATAATCACTTTGAAAATTTGGTGGAATTACCTCTTTGGAGAGATGTGAGATATATATATATGGATCACAAAATACTCATGTATATATTCACACATAATGAGATTAATATACTCCAACGATGATGGTTAGAACTGATCAATGACCATGACTTATCAATCAATTGCCACTATTGGAATGTGAACAAGGTGGTAGTTGTTCACTGTAAAAAGTGCCCATCAATTGTATCATTAATTATAATTGAAAAGGATCCAATATTCAAATACATGACGATGAAGGAAGTGGGAATAATAAATAAATGAACATAATCATTTCTTACAAATATTATTGAAAAAAATCTCTTTGGGAATGGTTAAAAGTTTCTCAATTGTATGATGTGTGAATTAAAAAAATTTAGAAACTATCAAAAAAGGAAATCCTCAATGTTCAATGTTAATGTGAAGGAATTTTTAGATTTGTGTCAAGACTATGTGTTCTATCAACTCTGGTGTTAAAGAATGAAAATTTCGATAATTCAATTAGTTTGAATTTCTCCATTGACCCAGGAAACACAATGATATATAGAGATCTCCAAAGGCTTTATTAGATGAATTAAATGAAGAATGATATTGTTGAGTATACATGAAAGTCGCTAGTATGTCAGTATGTGAAGGGTGATAGGTAGAAGTCTAGGGTGATGATACAACCATTACCTATATTTTATGTGAAGACATGGTATTCCTTATTATAACATCGTGGAAGAGTGTTATATGATTTGGAAGGAAGGGAAATCATAGTCCAAGGTACATCAGCCCGTTTGAGATCCTTGATCGCAATGGAGTAGTGGACAAGAGAGAAGCCCATGGATGCTTCCTCCTTTCGGAGCTCTGAAAAATGGGCTTTATATGGATAAATTCTACTAGATGAGTCCATCACTTACTTTTTCAATGTAGATTGGATTTGTTAAAGTCTTATACTTATACTAATCATGTGATGATCATTCAATAACAATATTATCAATGGTTGGAATTCAAAATGGTATATTGAAATAATAAAACCTAAAACCAATTAAGTGAGTATGTTTTATATAACCATTTAACATAATGTAATGATATAGGTTTGGGATGTTCAAGGTCAGTATAGATCTTGTTCAGAAAAATATTTTGGGGAAATCTATAATTTAATGATTTGGGATATGTAATGTCAACCGAAGCATATGATTTTTTACTATAATTATTGTCTATATGACATGTGTTTCCCTTTTATTATTTCCATGATTACATATAGTTGTGATTATTATAATTATATTTAATCATATACTATAATTATTAATATTTATCTTATATCCATTTTTATTTGTTTGTTTGGACTTACAACACTCATTAGAATCGTGCTATATTTAAAATAGTGGAACGATTCCCATTTAGTTATAATTGATTAAACTTATCTAGTATCCAATATAGGGAAAACAATAATATTCCCCAATTGTAATGCCCACACCCCAGTTAACCAGCGTCAGTGCATTATTACATAACATTGGCATGATCACAGAAGACAATTTCTCGAATGACCGATTAGTTTAGTATCCTTGGAATCACTAGATACATTCATATACTTTAAATTACATCATAAAGTGTAAAAGTACAACAATATAGTCTCCATAGTCCACACTCATATCCCCTCAGACTATCCCTGTAGGTCAGTCATAAAATACTTCTTCACATCCTGGGAAAATAAAACATATAAATGTGTGAGCTCAGATACTCAACAAGGATAACAATATAGCGTAAACATTCATAAATAAGCTTAAACATTTAAGGCAATGTATATCTAAAACAAAATACTTTTAAACATGAACTTCGACATAATCTGGAAGAAATAAAATTAAATAATCCCATTTAATTATTCACATGGATATTCTGTAAGTAAAATAACCACATGAAATAACAATAACCACTTTCATAATGCTGGAATGCATAATGCCAGACTATCATAACCACATAGTCAAGGCCTTGTACCAAGAGTACAAATAATATTTTGTCAAATCCTTGTACAAAGACACTATATTGTCTCATGAGACCTACCGATGCATTGAGGATCTATAGCAGGCTCCACCCGTCACTTACTAATTCTAATTCATTCCTCATATGAACAGGTTTAAAAATAACATAAACATTATTAATAAAACTAGCATACGAAATTTCACTACTTTCTCCATAAACAATTAATGGTATAAAAATAACACATCCACTATCAAACAAATCACAAAACCTTCAATAAAATATTGAAGTTTTGTATCATATTAAATCCCTTTCAAATAATCTTAAAATCCATCAAAGGATGTTGACATAGATGAAAGAAAAACTATTTGAGGGAAAAATATCTTTTTTGAAATCTTTTAAAAGTAACATAATTGTAAAAGAAAACATTTATTTTGAAAATGTTCTTATAATCTTGTACACGAAGCTTTGATTATTTTATAATGGTTTAAAATAGTTTCACCTACCGTATAAGTTATAAAAATACATTCTTACCTTAATTTTGTTAAAAAGGTTAAAAATGACCTTGTTTGGAAAATGACGGAAGGATTCATTTATAATAATATTATGAAAGGTCAGAAAAGGGTATAAATGTCTTTTGCCCGCAGTCTGTAAAATAGTAAGCATTATTTAAAATACATTTTTAATAATCATGGATGTGGATGATAAAGAGGTCCCAATAGATAATTACGCATAAAGAACCTCGGATAATGAAGAGATTGTGAAATAAACCATTACCTTGTAATTTTCCTTGGTCTAGGGTAGGTTAACCTCCTGTATAATGGTGAAATAATTTTTATTAAATTAAACAATAATAATATATATTAATATGATATCATATATTATCTTTCAACATTGATTTGTTAATGATATCTTTGTGTTATAGTTGTTTCAGGTGTTAACTGATTCGTTTTCCAATATATTCATTGTTATGTAAGAGATGTTTTTTATGGATAGGATGTTTCTTATACATATACAGAATTATATTAAGTAATTATACATTATTTTTAACCATCAAATTAAAAATTATTTTTAATGGATATGATGGGGATTGTATCTCATCGCGTTTGTGGAGACGGTAGTCCGTACGTACACACGAGCGACAATATCATTCTTTTGATATTAAAATCGTATATAATTTTATTGTATATAATATATACAAAGTCATTATAATGTAATATTTATTATTTACTTCAATTAAACATCATTTTCATTCCCATCCAAATAATAATGTTTTGAATATCAATTACACCACGATGTGGAGACGGTAAGCCATACGTACGCACATATGGTGACATGTAATTCAAAGGATGGATAGAATAATGAATATGGTTGTACCATATTTATAATAACATCAAAATATATAGAGGATACTGGAATTATTATTTTTGAATGTAAATATCAAAGAATGAAGAAGTGGAATAAGAAATGAACATGAAAGAGGGTGGTGAAAACATTACCTCTTCTTCAGGTTCTTCCTTTTGATTTGATCAAAAGGGCTCTTAGTATGGCCTTATAATCAAACTAATACCTCTATTATTAAGTGATGGATGTTGAGAGGATATTTTGGTAGGGTTTGGGCGAACCAAAAGGTTTTGAAGGTATGAATTTCAGAGAAGGGGAGTTCCCTTTTATAAGGTGGGTGAGGGGAACTTATGAAAAAATTAAAATATTATTTTATAATAAATTAATATTTGGATTATAATGGCTCCAAAGTGACTTATTTATAGGATATGATGGGGATGGGTCTAAATCCTCTCAACCAATATATTTTATATAGATTTGGGGGACAATATTAACCTTATCATTTATATTAAACTCTTAGTTAAATAGTTTTACATTTACCATGCCTATTTGTATTTTTATATTATATGGTTAATAATCATACTATAACAAGCCAAAAGAACCCCAATTGGTTCATTATTAATACATATAACTTTATATAAGTCATCATTCCGATCCTTATATTTTTAGGAATAGAATATCAATTAATAATATAATATTTGTTTTAAATACTCCTTTATGTCTATTTTGACACTATTTTGTATTTTGTTTTTGCTAAATTCATATAAGAATTATTACTTTGAAAAAAATACATATAACCAACCCTAATATTTTATATTAACCTATAAAATTAGTGGAATTTATAAAAAGTCTAATATTACATTTATTTTGATATTTATAATATCAATTATTTTAATATTTCATTAATTAGGTAATTACTGCATCACCATTTTGTCATAAATAAAATAAATTATTTAATTTATAAAAATTAAAAATAAAATAACATCATGTAATAAATATATTTTCATTTATAAATAATATTTATAATTGAATTTATCTTTTTTTAACCCTATATTAAAAATGTTTTCGTTATTTTACTTTGATTTTATCTCTTTTAACTATTCATTGAATTAAATAATAATAAATGTCCTAATCTAATCAAAGTGGACCAAAGAGGTTCATATTTTATTCCTATGTTTTTTTGGTCGAATTTTACTTTTACAATATAATTATTACATGTGTTAGCGTAATAATAATATCATTTTACCCTTAATTACCATATTTACTTTTAAAAGTGGTAAATAAAATAAAAAAGCTACAATTCATAAAAAATTATTTTTATCTTATGGAAAAACATTTTTCAAACTGTTATAAACCATGTATCTTGGATTTATAAAATTTCACTCATAGAAGTAGTAAAATTATGTTCTATGTGAATTCACAAATTCTCCTAGGAGGTGGGTAAAAGACGTTGAAAAGTTCAACAAAATTTTTATATATCTAATAATTTTATTAACTGACTACAATGAATTTCAATGAACTTATATAGGTATTATGTAATTATTTTGACCTAAAATAAATTTAAATAAAAAAAATAATTATTAAATAAAAGTTGTTTTTAAACTATAACTCAGTGTTTTTCACTATTCATCAAAAATTGAATGTTTTCAGAAAAATACCAAAAATTCACCGTAAGATAATTTCGATATTTTGAATCCAAAAATTATGTCCATTTTAAAAGTTAATATTTATAAAATTTTGAAATGTTGGTATTACTATTCATAACAGCTAGTTTGATTGGTTTTGGTGTGTGTTAGAACTCGAAGTTGCGTACAACACACTACTGTGTTATTCAAAGAGAAGCATACCGTGGAAGCTTGGGGTGTTACATTCTACCCTCCTTCAAATAATTTCATCATCATTATTTTTATAATACTACCGCATGAAAAGAATCAGGTGGTTATTCATCATACGTTCCTCGGGTTCCCGCGTTGCCTCTTCCATCTTATGGTTTCACTATAGAACATTTACCAGATGAGTCATCTAGTTTCGCAGTACTTTTTCTCTAATATTAATAATCTTGATGGGATCGTCACAATAAGATAGATAGGGTTCTAGTTCTACTTACTCATAGGTGAGTACATTCATTGGGTCAGGCATGTATTTTATCAACAGTGATATGTAGAACACATCCTGAACTTTGGAGAGATTTGGCTGCATTGCAAAACAATAATCTACATCCCCAATTAGTTCTAGTGTTTCGAAAGGTCTGATGTACCCAAGACTCAATTTACCTTTCATAACGAAACTTATAACTCCCTTCAAGGGTGATAGATTTAGGAAAACATGATCTCATACCTGAAAATCCTAATCCTTCATTTGGTTGTTAGCATATCTCATCTGCCTACTTTAAGCTCCTTTGATGTGGTTTTGGATTACCTTCACCTTTTCAATAATTTTCTCCACCAGTTCGGGGCCTACGAGTTTTATTTCACCAATATCATCAAAACAGGATGGTGGGTGACATCTATTTCCATATAACTCTTCATATGGTGCCATCTGAATACTAGAATGGATGCTATTTTTATAAGAAAATTCGACCAGAGGTAAATATTGATCCCACATATCCTGAAAGTCAAGTGAGAAGGATATCAACATATCTTCTAAGGTTTGAATAGTCCGTTCTGATTGTCCAGCTGTTTGAGGGTGGTAGGAAGTGCTCAAATAAAGTTCAGTGTCCAAGGCCATCTAAAGAATCTTCCATAATCTTGATGTAAAACATGAATCATGATCAGAAACAATCTATTGGGGTACTCAATAAAGTCTCACAACTTCATTAATATATATTATTGATAGACATTCAAGTGGTATATCTTCTCTTATAGCAAGAAAATGTGCTGAATTGGTATTATGATCATCAATGACCCATATTACATCGTTCCTTCTAGGAGTCTTTGGTAGTCCCATGACAATTCCCGACGTGATATTATCTGATTTTCACTATGGAATGGAAAGAGGATTCATGACTTCTCTAGGATGTTGCCTTCCAGTATTCACTTGTTGGAAAACCATACATCATGAAACAATATCAGAAATATCCCTCTTCATGTTGTATCACAAAAAATTTTCCATCAAATCTCTATACATTTTGGTGGTCCCATGGTGTATAGTGAAATTGGAGCTATGATCATCATCTAAAAATTCCATTTTCAGATCAGGTATATTGGGAACACAACGTCTATTCCAAAATTTTAAAATTCCATCTTCATAGACAAAGTCACTCAATCTACTATCATTCACTGCTTTAATCATCTTTTTAAACTCATCATCATATGTCTGAGAACTCTTAATCCTTTTTAGTAAAGATGGTTTGGAAACCATTTGCAAAAGAATTTATGTTTTAAATTCCAGGGTTATTCACATTTTAATCTTCACTAGATCGATGAAAATAGGATCCCTTTTAATTCTCATCTTGTTCAAAACTCCATGATCCTTTCTTCTCAATGCATCTGCCACCTTATTTGCCTTCCCCGGGTGGTAGTGTATCATGCAATAAAAATAATTGAGTAGTTCAAGCCATCTCCTTTGCCTCATGTTGAGTTCTTTTTGTGAGAAAATAAACTTCATACTCTTGTGAGTAGTATATATCTCACATTTTTTCACCATATAGATAATGTTTCCATATCTTCAAAGCAATGAATTCTATAGCTAACTAATTATCATGAGTAGGATATTTTTTCTCATGAATTTTCAGTTGTCATGATGCATAGTGAATAACCCTATCATTCTACATAAGGACACAACCAAGTCCTTTCTTCTATGAATGACTATAAATAACAACCAATCATTCCCCTATGGTAGAGTAAATATAGGATCATTGACTAATCTTATATTCTTTTATTCAAATCATTATCCACACTCTTTTTTCCAAACAAATTTAACCCCTTTTTGTGTGAGCTTTGTTAATGGGTTAGCCAATTAGGAAGTATTCTGGACGAAACGTCGATAATAATCTGCTAAACCAATAAAACTACTTACCTCAGTTATACTCTTTGGAGTAGGCCATTCCTTTATTGCTCTTTTCATAGAAGGATCAACAAAGATTCCATCCATAGAGACAATACAGCCATGATATGAAATCTCTTGAAGTAAAAAAATCACTCTTGTTAAACTTACCATATAATTCATGTCTTCTCAGAGTCTTTAGGAAAATGCGCAAGTGATTTTCATGATCATCATATCTTTTGAAGTATACAATGATATCATCAATAAATTCCACTACAAAATCATCAAGATATTCCTTGAAAACATTGTTAATTAGATCCATGAAAACAAAGGGTGCATTAGTCAGTCCAAAAGGCATTACTGTAAACTCGTAATGCCCGTACCCATTATGAAATGCTATTTTCATAATGAATTCTTTCTTCACACACAACTGATGATATCCATATCGAAGTTAAATAATTGAAAAGTATTGATCTACATGTATTTGGTCAAATAAATCATCAATGTGAGGGAAGGGATACTTGTTCTTTATTGTTATAGCATTAATTTCCTTATAGTCGATACATAACCTCATAGATTCATCTTTCTTCTTAAAAATGGAAATGGGAACCCCATGGAGAAACACTAGGGTGAATAAATCCCTTATTACTCAATTCATATGGTTGTTTATTTAGTTCAACTAATGCCACAGTGGCCATTATCTAAGGGGTCTTCGATATATGCCTTGAACCCGAAATTAAATCAATGGAAAACTCAACTTCTCATTTTGGAGGATGTCCAGGTAAATCATTCATTAAAACATCTACATATTCTTTCACAATAGGTAAATCCTCTATTTGAACATTCATTTCTTCACCCATAGTTAATACATTCTCTTCCTCCCCGATAATTGAATTTAGTTGAGCTACTGGGGGAGGATCTAGATAAGAATTAGGGGGTGAAGATTCCTCTATAAAGATAAGGTGTTCCTTATCATCATCATCATCAAAAATCCTAACCTCCTTTTTCTTACAATAAATCTTCACATCATGGTCCAAAATCCAATCCATACCTAGGATTATATCAAACTCAATCTTAGGTGTGATGATGAGATCAACAGATAAAGAACATGTATATGCTCTAATGGGGACTAATTCACAAATCATTGTCTCATTGATACATTCCTTAAGATTTTTAACTGAAAACTCCCTTGTTAAATAAAATTGGAAATATCTAATTTTCATACCAAAATAGGAATATATGAAACAATGGGATTATCCAAAATCAAATAAAGAATTTTCTAAACATGAGGAAACCGTTTAATTTCATGCCCCCATATCTTTCAAAGCTTCTACCAGAGCAGTAGTGATAGCATAAGCATGGCCATGATCCCTTGGAATTTTCTAAGGTAATATCCCCTCACACTTAGGACATTCATTTTTATAATGTCCCATCTGCCTGAAATTGCTGCCTTGAACATCAGTAGCTTCTTTATTCCCATTGCAATCACGATCTTGGTGGCCTTTTTCAGCACACTTGTAACAGACTTCCATTCACTTCAAGCAAGTACCAGGGTGTTTCTTTCCACATTTACTGTAGGATGGATATTAAACTTTTCCCTTATTCCCCTTATTTCAATTCCCACAGTGATCGACATATATCTTCTTCTCTTTATTTTCTTTTAATGTCGTAAGACTTAGATAATTCCTTTTCTGTCGTGATAGAACATGAGAAAATATCTTCGTACGACGAGAAGGATTTTGAGACTAATGCTCGACGGAGAAATGGTTTTAACCCCTCAATGAAACGATCAATCTTACTCCTTGTATTTAGTATATAATCTGCTGCTTCCCCTACTAACCTTGTAATGTCAGCCTCATACTTTGCGACATTCACAACCTCCTTTTCCCTCAGACTTGAAAATTTTCTTTCCATATCCGCTCGATGGTCATGAGGAATGTATTTTTTTAATAAAATATATTTAATCTCCCTCTATTACATACTTGATAAATCTTCACCTTCCTTCATATTTAGAATCAATGATTCCTAGTGATCAGCATCTCTAGTGAGGCGGTAAACTGCCAGGACAACTTTTTCCCTTCAACTACTTCCCAAAGCCTGAAATATTTTCTTTTGTGAATTTCACCATTGTTCAGATACTAGTGAATTTGTACCCCCATTGAATATTTGAGGTTGTTTCCCCATGAAGTGATCTAACATCGATCCTCCACGCAGTAGATCTTGTTGCTCCATATGGGTAAGGTTATTATTCATAATATGAGTGAGGTGTCCTAGTATGGTGATTAGCTGATCAGAACTAGTTGAATCACCATATCCACTATAATTATCTTGATCAGGAGGGAAATACCAACATGGAGTGCGTACATTGATACCGTTTCCATTTCTTCCACTAGGTGAAATTTCTAAACAATGACATAACTAGATTAGTTTATGAATCGCAATACATAAATCCAAACTTGTAAAACACTTAACATGAATTGAATAGTTTATTGATATAATCCATAATTAAAAAATGTTTTCTTTGAGGAAGTATATACTCATAAAACCTTCATAATGGTTTTTAAATAAAATGAGAATTATCCTAATCATGTCCTTGGGAGTGTCGTATCCAAGAGTGCACCAAGTTCTGTTGTCATGCACCAGTTCCCAATCAAGTATTGCTCAAAGTGGTGTTTTCTGGATTTACCCCTAGGTACATCTTTGCTAGAGCCACCTCTACCTGCTTGTATCCAGACATGGATGTATTTTCAGAAAACTCACAAAATCTCTATAATACAAAAATTCTAGGAATTCTTCTACACTAATCCTCAAAGTCCATATTAGGTCTATGACATCTAATCAAATTTTATCTAAATCTAGATTCCAAGGTTTATACTAAACTTCCCCTAATACCAACTGTAATGCCCCAACCCTAGTTACCCAGAGTCGATGTATTATTACATAACACTGGAATGATAACAAAAGATCAGGTCTCGAAAGGGAGATTAGTTTTGTAGTTTTGAAATCAGTCGATACATTCATAAAGATTACATTACATCATAAAGTGAAAAAAATACAAATACATAGTCTCTATAATCCACAATCATATCCCTTCAAACAATCCATACTGTTTAGTCATAAAATACTTCTTAACATCCTGGGAAAAGAAAAACATTGAAAGGGGTGAGCTCAGATGCTTAGTAAGGATTAAAATATAGCTGAAACATTCATAAATAAGATTAAACATTTAAGGCAATATATAACTAAAACAAATGAATTTTAAACATGAACATCAGAATAATATGGAAGAAATAAAATAAAATAATTCCATTTACTTATTCACATGGATATTCTACTAGTCGAATAATCACATGCAATATGAATAAACACTTTCATAATGATTGAATGCATATTGCTAGACTATCATAACCACATAGTCAAGGCCTTGTTCCAAGACTACAAATAAGATCATGTTAAAGCCTTGTTCCAATACACTAGTTTGTCTCATGAGTCCTACCAATGCATAGAGTAGCTATAGTGTCCTCCACCCGTCACTTACTATGTACAATGCATTTCTCATATGAATAGGTTTAAACATAACATAAACATTCGTATGAAAACTAGCTTACAAAATTTAAATACATTCTCCATAAACCATGGTTGATATAAAAATAACACATCCTTAGTCAATCATACCACAAAACCATTAATAAAATATGGATGTTTTGTATCAAAATAAATCAACTTCAAATAATATTAAAATCCATCAAAGGATGTTGACATAGATGAAATAAGAACTATTTTAGATAAATATCTATTTTTTGAAATCATTTAAGATTCACATAATTGTAGAATAAAACATTTAATTTGAAAATATAATTATAAGCACGTAAGGGAAGATTTAGTGATTTTATATCTGCATAAAATAGCTGCACCGACCATATAAAATTAAAAAAACAATACCTTAATTTTGTCAAAAAGGTTAAAAAGTACCTTGTTAGGAAAACGACAGAAAGATTCCTTTATAAACATATTATAAAATGAAAAAAAATGCATAAATGACTTTAACTAATATTCTATAAAATGGTATGAATTATTTGAAATAAATTTTTAAGAATCATGGATGTGGATGATAATGATGTCCCAGTAGATAATTATGTATAAACAACCTAGGATAATGAAGAGATTTTGAAATAAACCCATACCCTATACATTTCGTTGGTCGTGGGTAGGTTTACCTATTTTATAATGGTGAAATAATTTTTATTAAATTATAAAAGAACCATATTCATTAATATGATATTATATATGATCATTTAACATTTCATTGTTAATAATATCTTTGTATTATCGTTGTTTCAGGTGCTAATTGATTCGTTTCCCATTATATGATTTGTTACGTAAGATTTGTTTGTTATGGATAGGTTGTATCTTATTCATATACATAATTATATTAAGTATTTAAACATTATTTTTAACCATAAAATGAAAATTATTCATGAATTGATACGATGGGAAACAAATCTCATCACGTTCGTGGAGACTGTACTCTGTACGTACGCACGGGGGAAAATATCATTCTTTTGATATTAAAATTGAATATAATTGGATGGTATATCATATATAAATAGTTAATATAATTTTATATTTATTATTTACTTAAATTACACAACATTATCGTACCCATACAAAAATAATGTTTTGAATAACAATTACAGCACAATGTGGAGACGGTAAGCCCTACGTACGCACGTGTGGTGACATGTCATTCAAGGATAGATAGAATACTGAATATGGTTGCATCATAGTTATAATAACATCACAGTATATAGAAGATACTGGATTTATTATTTTAGAATGGAAATATCAGAGAAAGAAGAAGTGGATGAAGAAAGGAACTCAAAAGAGGGTGGTGAAAACATTACCTCTTCATCTGGTTCTTCTTTTTGATTTTATGAAAAGGGCTTCTTGGGTTGGCTTTATGATCTAACTAAGGGATCTAGGATTAATTGAGGGATGTTTAAGGGATATTTGGGAAGTATTTTGATGATCCAAAAGGCTTTAAATGTATGAATATGAGAGAAGGGGGAGTTCCCTTTTATAAGAGGGGTGAGGGGAACCTTAGAAAAAACATAAAATATAAATTCATAATAAATTAATATTCAGTTTATAATGGCTCCAAAGTGACTTATTTCGAGTATAAGGTGGGTATGGGTCTAGATACACACAACCAATAGATTTTAGATATGTTTGGATCACTATATTAACCGTATCATTTATATTTAACTCAGTTAAATAGTTTGACATTTACCATTTCTCTTTGTATTTTTATATTATATGGTGAATAAACATAGTATAACAAGACAAGAGAAACCCAAGTGGTTCATGATTAATACATATATCCTTATCTAAGTCATTTTCCAAACATTATATTTTTATTAATATAATATCAATTAAAAATAGAATATTTGTTTTAAATACTCCTTTATATTAATTTTGACACTTTTTCATATTTTGTTTTTTCTTATTTTATAACTGCCTTTTTACTTCGAATAAAATTCATCTAACAAACAATAATATGTTATATTAACCATGAAAATTAGTTTAATTTATAAAAAGTCTTAAATTACAATTATTTTGATATTTATAATATCAATTATTTTAATATTTCATAAATTAGGTAATTACTACATCACCATTGTGTCATAAATAAATTAAATTATTTAATGTCTAAAAATTATTAATAAAATACCAACATGTATGAAATATTTTTATACTTATAATTAATATTCACAATCTAATTTATCATTTTTTTATCCCATTAATAAAAAAGTGTTAGTTATTTTACTATGATTTTATCTCTTTTAACTCTTCTATGAATTAAATAATAATAAATGTCCTAATCTAATCCATGTGAATGAAATAGGTTCATATTTTATTTGTAAGGTTTTTTTGTTGAATAATACTTATCCAATAGAATTAGGAAATGTGTTAGGGTAATAATAATATCATTTTTACCCTTAATTACCCTATTTACTTGTATCCATGGTAAATAAAATAAAAAAGTTACTATTAACCAAAAATTATTTTTATCTAATTGAACCAAATTTTTCTTACTGATATCAACCGTGTATCTTGGATATTTGAAATTCCACTCACAGAATCAGTAAAAGCATGTTTTATGTGAATTCACAAATTCTCTTAGGAGGTGGGTAAAATACGGTGAAAAGTTAAATTAAATTTTTATATATCTAAAATTATTATAAACTGACTCCAATGAATTATATTGAACTTATATAGGTATTATGTATTTATTTAAGCCTAAAATAAATTTAAATATTTAAATAATTATTTAAATAAAAATTTAGTATTAAACAATAACTTAGTGTTTTTCACTATTCATCAAAAATTGAATGCTTTCAGAAAAATAACAAAAATTCACCCTATGATAATATCGATATTCCAAAAAAAATTAAGTCCATTTTAAAATATAAAATTTATGAAATTTCAAAAAGTGGGTATTACTATTCATAACACCTAGTTTGATTGGTTGTGGTGTGTGTTAGAACTCGAAGTTGCGTACAACACAAGCTACTGTATTATTCAAAGAGAAGTGTACCATAGAAGATTGGGGTGTTACAACTACCTTTGTGGATGGCTAAGCAAGGTAAAAGGATTGGTTAACCCTGGTTGGTTCATTAGAATGTTTTAAAATCTTGAGTTGATTATAAAATACCACTTTTAATAACAATCTAAAATGAGGAAACAACGAACCTATGTTACAATTGTTGTCTTTTACTTTTCATCATTCACAATAATCATTGAGTGGTCCAAATATAACCTATAACACATATGAAATATCCTTAATGATTATAATTTCTCATTCTAAAACAGCAGTTATATTACATTGTATATATCTTCTGCTAATTCATTGTCATTTTCTATGATATTTAATGATCCTCAATTTCATACATGTTTTTAAAGTATATAACATTATAAAAAATTAGTACTACAAAATATTTACAATGTAATCTCTAAAAACTATATTCATTAGTTCTATGAATATATGTAGAGGATTAATGAGCATGAATGTAAAGACATTGTATTAATTGCACTCATACATTGAATAAAAGAAAATCATGGTAATATCATAATTCTTCACCCTTAACTAATGACATCAAAATAGAAGATCAAATTTAGACATGTACTAGTACCTGATTGGATGATCAAATAAGTCATAAATTCATGGACATGGAAATTTATCATAATTAATATCTTGTTGAGTTTTAAACAAAAAATATAGAGATGCATCAACCCATACTTCCTATTAATAAATAGGTTCAGTTCATCCCTTGATGAAGCACTCAGATGTACGAAACAACCAATCAGATTCTATTATAGTTTCATTTTCATATCTTTTAATTCAACGAGGGATATTTATTAAGGAATCGTGGATAATGATATAGATACAAGGATAATCTCAACTAGTATTTCAACCTGTGGGTTATGATGAATATCATGAAACTATTTTGGTAATACATCGTCATATTACATTACAATAGCCATGTCTTTAAGACTGATATTATCCATTTTTTCATCAAATTACCTAAATATTTGTTGTCATAAGGAAATAATACCCACAATTAATGAAAACATTCAATAAAATACATATCCTCCTCCTCATACATATATATAATCCAAGACTAATTTGTAATTTGGAAAGTGATTTCGTACTCTATAAATTTCATGCGGATGTATATAGATAATGAAATTGATTTCTCAGTATATTATTGAATTCTATAAATGTAATTATGATAATATTTTATATATGACTTATTCGACAGAGGTCGACTGAGGATGTGTTATATACATGAGAGGAAAAGTCCAGAATATTTTCTATTTTCATTGATATGTTAAACTCAATGCTTTGTGGTGGGGATGCAATTGATCTACAAAAAATGAATTCTATGAAATGATGTGTATATTTAGAGTAAAATAGTTTATTCACTATTAATAAATTAATATCTTGTGTAAATATCACCATGTCATTTTTATGATGCAACTTGCCAGTGTTAATATAATAATCATTCCCTTTCACACTAGAACATTGTGGTCTTTATCATTTATTATCCACGATAACTATTTGTTTATTAGGCCAGTTTTTTTGTGTCCATGTTCATTATAGTTGAAACAATACAATACATGATGAGATTTGATTAAGAATTTCATATCTCCTAATATTAGTTTTTGTTTATTCATAAATCATTAATTTCCTTTATGCCCCTCCTTTTTTACTACTAAATCATTTTTGGACCCCTTGAGGTAGTTTTTAACATAATACATCCATCTATTTTGACATGTGGGATATTTGATTATCCTAAAAATATGATAATTATGATGTGATCCCTAAGAATTTAACACCATTATTTTCCTCCTATCTCCATTCCCTTAAAATAGTGAATCACCAATCTACATATCATTAGTTTGTGAAGAGCAGACAAAATCCATAATATTTTAAAGTACAATATTTTTAAATATCTTTATATACATTGGGTTTTTACCCCAAATAAAGTGGATGAATTTAATATTTTTGATTATGAAGAAAACAAAGGTTCATTATGAAATACCGATTATGCTATCCATATAACACCCAATAGATTTTCACTCTGTTCCTTGAGTGAATGGAACTGAATATATATTTTATGATATAGTGAGTGAGAAAATTATTTGTTAATGAATACCCTTTAAAATTTATCCCACTCTCTATGTTGTATAAAAATCATGGATTTGGTATTTTTTATTAGTGTCTAATACTATTTTTACTCACCCTTAATGTAATAAACCACTATTATGAACATATATTTCAAGTGGAATTAAATGCTTAATAATATCATTATAATGAAGCTAATCCAGTACTTTGTAATTAGGGATATGAATATCCACTAAATAGTTAATTTCATTTTTTCATAATGACCTCAACAGAATGAAAACACATTATTATGATATTGAGGATGTTATAAGTTATTTTGTTTAATATTAAAACCTATGTTAGTTATATTTATACACAAATAAATTCTAACATTCTTTACACCATAATTATTATAATTTCATTAGGGAAATCATCACATTACAAATTTCATATTTAATTGGAATAATTTGTCGTATTTCTAGGCTACATATAAAATATTTCAATTTTAGGTATGAGTGTTTTCAAACTAATAATAATATAAAATTTGGAACTATAAACATAGAAGAAATAATACATAAATCAATTTTATTCCATATCATATGAATTAATTGGTTTAAATATAATTTCATAATAGTTTACTTCCTATTATGTTCAATAACCTAAAAATATATTAATTTATACTACAATGTTTCATAAGGAGGATAATAATAATCTAAACAATATCCATTGGCGGTGTTTAAAGAGATGTACAGTCTTTGGCCCACTAATCATTCACCTTATGATGATATATATGATAATAAGCCATCCTTTTTCTAGGTTATTATAGATATATGAATTTATACAACTTCTGCATCCAATTTCTCATATCTATAGAATGATTAAATTTCTAGGAAACCATATAGTCAAAAAATAATAATATCATTAGGATCATTTCATCAGAAAATTTCCAAGAATTTTATCCAACTCGTACTAATTCCCAAAATATACTAGACCGTTATATGATAAAAAATATTAAAACCCAAACCATAAAAAAAATTATTTCATTATTTATATCATAGTTTTATTATGAATCCAATTAAAGGATCAAGAGGTGCATCGTATTTTGGAGACTAGACAGATAAATAAATCATATTAAACATATATTAAAAAAAAATATTTAAAGATGAATTTCATTTCTATTTATCCCAATGGTATTTTGAAATAGCATAGGATACCGTGGGGAAATGCACAATAGAAGACGGTTATTTAAAAATCACTACAAGGGAATAATTAAGATAATTCATGATGTTGATACAACAAAATAATAATGGAGACATAACATGATGTCATAAGAAGAATTATCATGAGCATGGAAAAATTTCATCATGGAATAACATCATCAATTCATGGAATCATAAATATTTCATAACATTATATTATATGTGTAGAGACCCAAAGCATGAAGTACATGGACATTACATTACTTTTGCAAAATACTTAGTACATAACAAAAACACACATATAAGGATCGTAATAGTTTAGTGTCTTTGGAAATTCGGAATATAATCTTCTAATCGTGGTGAAAGATCTTCAACATCTCCCATAAAGATATCCCATTTTTTTACCTAAAACATTTATTGTTATCCTGGGGAAAAGAAAACATAAAAGGGTGAGCTCAAATGCTCAGTAAGGGTAAACAAAAGAAATATCAATCACAACATTTTCATAAGAACATAACATTTTGGAAATCATAACCTCCAAAAGAGTGCATAATTACATAACATGGGATAAATCATAGTAGTGAAATGAAATCCCAATAATCATAACATAAAACATGAAACTTTGTGGCATACAAACATAATCATAGAGAATCATATCTTATTAGTCAAGACTCATTTCCAAGACTATCTTAGTGGACAAAGTCCATTTCTGAACCGATTCACCCTCGTTTCAGTCCTGTTTCACTGAACCGGTATAACCTACCGTTCCATCCATGTCTATCTCATGAGATATAAAATATTTACCCAATTCATTGGAGGGAGATATAGGTCCCACCCATCTCATAATGATACCATTCTTATGTGTGCCACAAAATCATAAATCATACATCATTGCATAACCCATGTAATAAAAATGGAATTCTTAAACATCGTGACATTATAAAACAATTCATATAAGATAAATTAATTCATAAAAATAATTCCATCACAACATAATCAAATCAATGTAATGATAAGGATAGAATCAGAACCCTATTTTATCTTAGATGGAAAATAATTTTGATAAAACACTTGAACTCCATTCTTGAGGAAAATATCCTTTCTACTTCAAAAACATTTTTCCTTTCTTAACATGTCATACAATTTTAAAATAAAATAAGTTGATTAAAAATAAACTTGAAAACTTGTAAAGGAAGCTTCTTGGAAATAATTTTTTAAAAATCCATTCATGCCGTATAAGTTAAAAAAACATTCATCTCGTACTTTTGTCGGAATAGTCAAAAAGTACCTAGTACGAAAAACGACAAAATATTCCTTTCATAACTTTTACTAAAAACTCACCGAAGGGTAAAATTGGATATAAAATATTGTATAAGGATATAAATATTACATATTGAGGAAACATGGATGTGGATGATAAAATACACCCCAGTAAATACCAAAGTATAAACAATCTCGGATAAAAATGAGATTGTGGTATTTCCCTTACCTTAGGTCCGATTTGCTTCGTAAGTGTCCAAACCTCTTGTATAATTATTTAAATAATGTTATTTAATTATTCCAGAATCATACATACTTTTATGATATCATATATGGTCATATTCTTATCTTCTTAGTAGTAATATTTCATTGCTACTTGTTATTCGGGTGTTTATAACTTTTTGTTCTTATGTGTGTTTTGTCGAATAAATTATTATTCTTCTCTTTAGGTTATAGATACCTCATTTCCATAATGGTATTAGTGTAATATATATCATATTAATTCATTCAATTCATTTATATAATCATTATGAAATCAAGATCATGTAGAACGAGTCGCATCACATCGTGGAGACGGTATTCCGTATGTACGCACGAGTGATGATATCGTTCCTATGATCGTGGAATTGTATTGGAGTGTATTTATACTATTTCAGAATCAATATCACTTTATAATAGTCATATATAGTCATTATTCACACCATTATACCCATCCATGTAAGGTGGTGGTGGAAAATAGATTACACCACAGCGTGGAGACGGTATTCCGTACGTACACACGCGCGGTGATTTCGTTTTCCGTAGGATGGATAGATGGTGAAATAAGGTTGTTTCATAATTATAATAACATATCAGTATATAATTGATACTGATGTTATTACTTCATAATGAAACAACCTAACAAGAAGAAGTGGAAGAAGAAATAAAGATGAAATAATTGGTAACAGACATTATCTCTTCTTTGAAGTACTTCTTTTAGACCTCCTTTTATGGCACTAAAATAGGTCTTTTAAGAAGACCAGAACCACTAGGATGTTTCTAGGGAAGTGGAGATAAACAATTGGCAGGGGTTGGCCGAGCATGAAGGCTCAATGTGGTGTGAGGAAGAGGGGGAGGAGGTGCCCATTTATAAGGGAATAGAATGGCATCTTTGGAATAACTAAAAATATTATTTTATTATAAAGTCAAGTTGGGTTTTAAATAGATCCAAATTGATTTATTTAAAACATAAGGTGGGGATGGGCCTAAATACTCTCATACAATATAATTTAGACAAGTTTAGGTCATTATATTAACCTTATCATTTAGTTTTAACTCTTAGTTAATTAGATTGATATTTACCATGTCACTTTGTATTTTTATATTATATAGTTAATAAACTTACCATATACATCCAAGAGACCCCCAAGTTGTGTTTTATTAATATATATAACCTTATCTAAGTCATTTGGACGATCCTTATATTTTTTGGAATAAAATAAAAATTAATAATATAATATTTGTTTTAAAAACTATTTTATGTCAATTTTGACACTATTCAATAGTTGAATTTTTTGAAACTCATAACAGAATAATTACTTAGAAAAAAGTTAATTAACTTAATCCTAACATGTCATTTTAACCTAGAAAATTAGTTTAGTTCATAAAAAGTCTCAGATTATATTTATTTGGGTATTTATATCATCAATTCTGTCAATATTTCATTTATAAGATAATTACTGCATCATCGTTGTGTCATAAATAAATTAAATTATATAATTTCTAAAAATTAAAAATAAAATACCTTTATGTAGGAAATATTTTTAGATTTATAATGAATATTTATAGTCGAATTTATCTTATGTATATCCCCATATTAAAAATTCTTTACTTATTAAACTTTGATTTTAACTATTTTAACCCTTCTTTAAATAAATTAATAATAAATGTCCTAATCTAATCCAAGTGGGACTAAATGGTCATATTTTATTCCTAAGGTTGTTTTTTGTCGAATTACCCTTATCAAATAGAATTAGGACATGGGTTAGGGTAATAATAATATCATTATTACTATTAATTACCATATTTACTTTTAACCGTGTTAAAAAAAAGTAAAAAGTTACTATTCACCAAAAAATTATTTTCATCTCATTGAACCACATTTTACTTACTGACATCAACCGCGTCTCTTAGATTTTCTAAATTCCACTCACAGAAGTGGTAAAATTATGTTTTATGAAAAATTCAGTTTTTTAACTACCACTTAGTGGTTTCACTATTCATCAAAAAAATGAAAGTTTCAAGAAAAATACCAAAAATTAGATCTAATCTATATTTGATATTATGAATTCAAAAATGATTTCTATTTTATCAAATTCAAAACATATCAGTTGAATTAATTAATTTAAAAAATTAATTCCCGTCGTCAAAACAAATAGCTTGTTCTTAAGAGATAATAACTATCAAAATATTGACACTTGTTTATGAATGGTTTATATGTGAAATTACATCCAATGACCAACATTGTATTAAATTGTAAAAATATATTCTAAATATAATTTAAAACCAGTTAAATTAATATTTTATCACTATTAATTATATCGATTAAATAAGTTGTTTTTAATTATAATTTAGTAATTTTCACTATTCATCAGAATATGAAATTTATCCGAAAAGTACCAAAATTTCAACTTAAGCTAAATTCGATACTCTGAATCAAAAAATGAAGTCCATTTTGAGAGCTAAAATTTCTAAAATTTTAAAAGGTGGTTATTACTATTCATAACGGCTAGTTTTAATAATATTTTAATTGCATATTATTGTTTAGCGAAACTCATTATTGTGTACTACACACGCTATCGAGGAAGGTCGCAATTGCATGTTGTGCAAGCTGCTTTTGGTGTAGCGTAGAACAGAAGATATTAATGAAATTAAATAGAACATTTTTCATAAAATCTCGGGCTGTTACAATATGACATACTAAAAATCAGATAAGGATCCCAAGAAAAACAATTTAACAATGTACTTACGTTATCCGACAATGAACCTTATAATATATCTCATGAAATTAAAAAATTAACTCATTCTTTAAAGTATTATAATGTTGAATAATTCATATTTATAAATTGTACATTGAAATATGTTCCATAAGTGGAAATTGAAGAATTCAATAACCATATACTTGATAAAATCTTTATGAATGATGTGGGTTTCATAATCATGTTTCAAGGAATAAACAGAGGCTATATCATAATGATTCATAAGATAATAATGAATTAAAGAATTTTCAATGTTCATATTTGAAGAAAAAATATAGTTATTTATCATTTTATTTTGATAAATAACAAATAATGTGAAATATTTTCATAGGTAAGAATAAAAATGACAGACTTAAGTAATTAATTATGAATTATGTAATAGATATTTACAAAAATGATGTATCATAATATCTTCAATATAACATAATTGAAGCCATTGATTTTAAATTTAACAATGAAATTTATAAAAATATATTCATTATTAAAAAATAATTCTTATAGGTCGTACATGACATGATAAGTGAAATAGGTATGATCAATAACATCCGGTTTATTATAAATATAAAAAAATTAAGGCAACAAAAAAATTTAGTATCCCTAACCAAAAAGTGTAATGTAAAAAATATATATATGTACAGAATATATATACAAAATATAGATTAATAATAAAATAATACTACATGGTAAATGGGTGAAAATGGAATATAATTTAAAACCAAAATTTATCAAGAGGAGATACAAAGATCCAATTACTAGGGTCCATATTTTCTCTTCGTGTGAACTTAAAATCATAAAGATTTAAAATATGTTTTCTATAAAAATTATTATGAAAATTTCTTATATATTTTCATTTTAATATAAACTATTAGTTATCGTATGTTATTAATTCATTAAATAGTTTCCATTTTTTGTTAGTTACTTTAGGTGGTTTTAAAAATTTCTCCAAAACATCAACAATATATTTAATGTGGGGAAATGTCTTGTGATTTAGCTTTATAATCTCGAAAATTGTAATGTTTATTTCACTAAATTATAAATTAGAAAAAAATTTATATATAACAATAACCGTGTATTTTAGGGAACATTTTCCCCACTATATAATGATTTTCATATTCAATATTATGCCCTCAATATCTCCTATAATATTATTTACATATGAATACTTTGTATAAATATTTAATTTAAAATAATTATACATCACCTTGGGAAATGGAAAACATAAGAAGGGTTAAATGAAATTTTCAGTGAAGAAAACATTAGAAAAAAATTTAGTTTTTTAGTGATAATATGTGGCTCAAAAGGGTATGAAGACATTATCAATGTCCATGAGAATAATTTAAATTAATTTATACCCATTAAAAAATAATTAAATATATGATATAGATTTAATTATTAAAAACATAATAGTAATAGGAATTAAATATATTGAGGAATGTGATACCTAACATGATCAATAAAAATATTAGAAAACCATAATAAGAAAAAATAAAACCTTTTTATTTCATCTAAAATCAACATTTTAACCCTTTTTTGAAATAACTGGATCCCAATTAACATTCATTTGAGAATCTTACATGATTAACACACTCATTATTTCCATTGATTAAAAATAAAATTACATAATGGATTAGAGATATATATTGGGATCATCCATCATATATATTTTATAATTATCACCCATCATCAGGTGAAATATAAGTCTCACATATAATTATAAATAATTTCCAGGTACTATGAATTAATATAACAAATAGATCATATTAATTATCATCATCAATGTTTTATCAAAAGATATAAGTCCATTATTACTTGGAAAACTAAAGGAAATGAAACATGTTTAACGATAATCCCATTTATAAATCATTATAAAAAATAATAGAAAGAATATAGAATGAATCATTAGTTCATAGACACATTTCAGATAAATAATAATTATAGGATGATAAAGGATTTGAAAATAAAAATAAAATAATATTTTAAAAATTTATTTAAAAAACAGATTAAATACACTATTTGTTTTGAATTATTAAACCAAAAATAATCAAAAAATATTCAAAAATTAATTTTCTTCCAAAATATTTTTTTATATTCATATTATTATCTTAAAATAATATAAAATTCATGAAGTAATGAAATTATATTGTTATCTAAAATATTATAATTAATCTGTCTTTTCCATCATTTTTAAAGAGATTCCAAATGGACTAATATAAAAATGTTAATAGAATTTTTAAATAAAACCTCTTAAAAGAAGGAAAAATATCATACAAAATAACTTCCAAAATTGATTTATGATTTAAAAATAACTTTTATAAAACTATTAAAAACACAGATAAGGAATATAATTATTTCTGATAAAAAAGAAGATAGAAGATAATCATCACTTAAAAACAAATTTATTGTTCTTAACGTAATAAATAAGGTAGGAAGTTGAATAAAATTATGTACACAACATTAATAATATTAGTATAAAAAAATATATGAGATTCATTAAAATAATAACATATTCTTCCCCCAAAATAAATCTTGAATATAAACATTCCTAAAAATAAATGAGATTGATACATATAACTATTACCGCGTTAGAAAAATTTGAAAAGAAAATTCATTAATGGATTGAATAAGATATGGATCTATAAATCCCTTGAGTTTCATGAGTTTATAATTAAAAATTAATTTATGAAGTAGTAAGTACAACATATAATTAAATCATGATCAATGAGATGAATCATGTCATAAGAAAATGATATTAGGTCCAGTAAGACCACTATAAAGATCATAACATTATATTTGATAATTAATCCCTAAATTGATAATGGGAATATATGTAAATACACATTAATATTTCAAATATTTTTTGAAAATATTTATTTATAAATTCACACGTAATCATTTCATAATAATTTCAATGAATTAGAAGTATGAACCAATAAATCTATAACATGTTAAGAAATCATTTACCCCTAGATAAGATTCACGTCATATCCTTTTTAATGAATTAATTTAATGTGTAACATAAAATAACATAATTTATGAATATTTCATGATTTAAAATTTAAAAGGGGTTTTACATTCACCATATAATTGAAATTAGGTGTACGATATTAAAATTTTCCATAATAACATGAAATTGAGTTGAAATCAATTACTTATAGTTATGAACATCCATGAATATACATTAAATCCTATATAATGAAATTATATTAATTTCTTTATTTATTAATAAACTAGTATTTTCTTATTCCCATATACATAAAAAATCATTTAATTTAACTTCATGTCCCATATAATGAAATAATTAGTTAAGTCCACATTGGGAGTGTTTTGGTTGTTCTATTCATAATCTCTGTGTGATGACCATGGTATTAGGTGGTCATTATTCTATAATATGTTCATTTTTTATCGTGAAATAATTATCAATTTTATACATAAATAATAATTTAAAAACAATAAATGAATTATAATTATGAAAAAATAACTGTGCTATAATCATGGAGATGGGAGGCTATACATATACATGAATAACATTTCTAGTTTTCTATAATTAAGGGGGAATTAAGTTATGTATCATTGTATACTTAAATAATGATGATTTTATCCTTAATATAATATTATACGTTTAAATACATTTATATATTCCCTATTTTTGATACAATGAGGAAAAAAATCATATCGCTTCACGAAGGTGTTAATGCAGGATTTAGAAAGTATAACAACATCAAATTTCAATGGTTTAAAATGTAGAAAAAAAATGATATATTATATTTCCAAAAATGATAATTATTTAATCATTATCATATACATAAAATAAATATATTAATATAACTATCTATAATAATTGGTGGTGAGAAACTAATTACTTTGGTTCATGATGCAGTTTTTATACATGATCATGAAATATGATATAACTTCCCATATAGTGAAGATGTGATTTATATAAGTTATAGATAAATATACAAATGGTCAAAGATAAACTATTGTGGGGTTGAATATATTTTTATATTTTTAGAAATATCCATCTTTAAGATATATAACCCATTTAATTTGATAGTGTTTTTTCCTTATCACCTGTTAATAAACTCACATGCATAAAAAAATGAATGTAAGAAAATAAAACTATATTGATAACTTTTTAATTAATGTAAAAACCTATATGCTTACCATATCAACCCTCATGGGTCCAGTGAAATATAATATTATAAATAATTGAATAAAACATTTGTTTCAACTCCTATTGGACACCTTCGGTCTTCCAATAAAAAAAATTATACGTACTCTTGTCAGTTTAACAATATTACTAAAAGTATTTATTGACTATAAAAGTATATCAACTTGTGAAATATGATACAAAATTGGTCTGTTAAAAATCTCTATTTCTTGTTACTACATCTGATGGGCCTGTATCAGATAGCCTCCATCAAATAATCATTTTTTGAAACTACACCTTTTATAAAATATGAATTCTTCTCAGTTAAAAACACCTTTCCAATTATTAAAAATATTCTCAATTACACAGTTTTATCTTCCTCAGACTGATACACTCTATCTGATAATCTAAACATAGACTCATTTTGATACTCTAATAACAAATTTCATTATTTTTGGGACTATTATGAAATTCAAAACTCAAATTTTGTTAGGAACACACTCTAAAAAAATCTATGCATCACTTCAAATAATTTCATTCTTGATTAAATTAAAATTTGATGTAGTTTTCATCTATATGTATAGTTATACCACAAATAGTAAAATAAGTTAACAAATATACCTATCATGCATAATGTAATTTATAAATTACAATATCTCTCTCCTTTTAATTTCATTGGGATGATTCTCATCTATTCTCAATTCAACATGTGTATTCATTAGTCACCATTAATCTTCTAAAATTATATAATAATCCATCAATATTATATAATATATAAAATTAATGTTTAAGTATCTCATTAAAAATTATAACAACAAGAAAATTTAACATTGTAACTTACACAATCAACAAATTTATTTCTTCTTAAAACATCAATATTTTACAAAGTTGTAACTATTCATTCACTTTATCCATCTGAATACACTATTCATAAAAATAAATAGTCTTATCATAATATTAATTTATTTTCAAAGTTTTATTATACTATAAATTTTCATTCTCAGACCAATTGTACCATTCATCTACTTTCTCAGTCTAATCATACTATTCATTTTCTTTTTTAATATGATCACACTATTCATCTGGTGATGAAGTATAAACATTCTAACACAATGTTCCTTTAGTGTAATGACATTTTGAAACTCAATAAATTATCACTTCTTTTTTATTTTAAAATATTCATCTGATGTGATGAATTCTTCATGATTTAATAAAAACTCGAATGAATAGTAAAGCATCATTTGACTTTGATAAAATGTTTGTTGAATCAAATTTCTATATTTATGGATTGATAAAAGTATTTTTTATAAAACATTTGAAATATAATGACTTTAAAAATTTCTTAATATTTATATCTTAAGAAACATTATATATTTTTTAAAATTATCAACTTTTTACGTATATAAAAATTTCATAACATCCAGACATTCTATATTTCATCATCTTCGAAACATTCAAGATTTCATTATCTCATATACTTTATTACATTATTCATCTTAGTAAAAAATTTGTTTATAATAATTTTTAATTTTTATAAACAAGTAAATTTATAACAAAATCATCTTATGATGATCATCATATTTTTCCAAACTCAAAAACCGAAAAAACAAAATTTCTATTAAAAACATTTTCTGATGGATCATTCGATTAGAAACTTTTCGATTCATTGAACTTGTAATTTTATAATAACATATGTATGTTTATTCTTTTTCCAATTATATAGATCCAAAAAAATTATGTTCCATTAAATATTTTTGATAGTTCAATAATTTTAAACATTACACTTTATAACTATCTTGATATTCGGAAACAAAAGAATAATTGTTCGTTAACATCCATCAACTCTTCATTTCATATTATATAAAAATATTATTAAATAATAGTTATTTTTTAAAAAATAAAAATCATTAACTGAAAATATCAAAAAGGATTCTAAATATACCATTGGTATTTATTGATAGTATTTATTGAAAATATTTGAAACTGATCATTTTTCATCCCTAAGACATTTTTATAACTCACTTTTTCATGTTTTCCCGACAAGAGCCCTTATAAAAAGATATTTTCCTGACACATCACTACTGGATAATGTAATTTTTTGAAGTAATTCAAACCATCGATGATCAAAAAATATTTGTCCATGTTGTGATAAACTCCCACTTTTTATTATGACCTCTATTTTGTTCCCTCTACCATTTTATGAAAGCAAATGATTCAGAGTTATTGTAGAATGAATTATTATAGAATCATCTTAGAAAGATATTAATTCATCTCCCCTTAGTAAAAATAATCAAAATTATAGTGTGGGAAATCCTTGAGATGTTTTGGGAAGTATTTAGTGGAGGATAAATAGTATTTTTTATCCAAAAAACTCTAAATATTTATTTATTCATATATTTGGTAAAAATATAACCAATTTGATAATTAATAAAAATATATTCTAGAAACATATCTTCACCAACAAAATTATCTTTTCTGATGTTAATATTAATAAATATTTTTTTCCATCATTCATGTTGGATTGGATTTTAGAAAGAAAAATTGTACCCTAATTACCAAAAAATATTTTCAATTTTTTAGAAATAGTCATATTCAAATAATCAAGATACAAATTAATCTACCACATATCATTACAATCCTGAGTAGTAGTAACATTTTAATATTCTATTATACTCAAAGTTATCAAACTCTATTTCTTACTATGACAATTAGACATCATTCTCCAAAGAAAACTGTTCTTCCTCATATTAATTTTCTACAATTGTAATCTCCAATATGACAAAAATTATTATAAAAATGAAATTTTATTTCCCATTTGTTTGTAAATCATTACATATGAATATTTGCATTGAAAATTTCATTATATATGATTTTATCTGAACATATTATATTCTTACATATTACTCTAAAATTCAGAATATAAAGACCCAACATAAACAATACAAGGTCTGGAGGATATATGGTAAATCAAATGTCCTATCAACATCCAAAAATTATTTATATTTACATTTTTTCTAGATTCAATGTTCCTCTAATTTATGCTCACTAATATTATAGTAGTGACGTATTTAAAATCTTCTTTTCCGTACATTTTTTAAAAATATCCCCTATACATTTTATGTGATAAAAATTTTTTTCTTATTTTTGGGGAACTTGTAAACCTATAAACATTGTTTATTATACTAATTTTTAAATACCAAAATTATTTATCAATTTTATAGAAAATGAATTACAAATATTTTCACTATCTTCCAAAAAAATATATCATCTTAATAAAAAATTACAAATAGGGGTCATGAATATACTTATCTTATAAAAATGTTTTTATATTCGTTTCGATTATAAAAATTCAACTTTTTAAAAAATTAATGATGTTTGGAGTAATGGAATTGTGCTTCCTATTTTATCTTATACAAAGATTTGTTCAATTCAAAATCTTTGATTTCATTTTAAAAAGTAGAAAACCACATATTTTTTCAATGTAAATATCTTCCTCAATATCCCTATTTATGGATGGTGAATTTAAATCCATATGATATACTTTATTATATAAATTTGAAGCATCTAATAAGAACATTTTGAAGGAATCTAAACATGGAACTTAGGAAAATGATTCTTAATATTATAAAACATCCACCAGTTCAAAACCATTATAAACAAGTATTTTTGTCATGAAACATATCAATGGTCATTCAATTTTTTTAAGTAAATACATTTTCTTACGATAAAATATTTTTATAATAAAAATATAACAATTTACTTTGATTCACTTTTTTCAATTTGATCAAACTCTTAATTAATTGCCTTCACACATTTATTATATTTTTCAAATTCTGAAACAAACTCTGGTTCAATCTATAAAATAAGTGATGTTTAATTTTCTAATATAAACCAAATTGAAGTTTGAAATAGATATTTTTAATTATGAATTATATTTTTAGTTTAATTTTATTTCTATAAGGTAGGAAATTGTAAATTTTCCCTTCCAAATTCACATTCAAGATAACATTATTCATTTGTGTCTGGATATATCTTCTTTGACTCACATTCACTTCAGTTGAAAGTATTTAGTTTATATTTATCAAAATTTTCAATATCCTTTGATATGGAATTTTATTTTCAATAATTTACAATTTTTATGAATACCCATACATTTGTAAATTTTTGTACCACATTTGTACCTTATTCTGTTCGGGAAATATCCCATGAAATTTCTTCCTTAGATTTTCATCAATTTTCCTAAGAACCTAATTTTTTTATTAATCAGGGGATTCTGAAAAACATAAAATTTATCACTAATAATTTTTTATACCAAATCCTATTGGACATTATATTTTATTCTATCATTAAAAAATTTAATTTTTTCACATATACATTAGAAATAGTATATTTTCTCTAATAGAACATTGAATTCAGGTATACACCCAAAAATATTCTACCCATTTCAACCGATGTTATATTTTTTATTTTCATACTCCAATTTTTTTAGGGGTGTGTGGGGAATTATATTGATCATTTATTCCATTATTATTTATATATGATTAAAAATCCTTACATGTTAATTCTATACCATTATCATTTTTCAATCATTTTATAAAAATCATAATTTCTCTCTCAATATGTATTCTAAAAGATCTGAAAAATTCTACATCCTCTGATTTATGTTTCATTAACATAATTTTTATCATTTTGTTGAAATAAACAATAAAAGTTATATATTAAAATTATTATTTTTCTTGATTGATTTATTATTACTCTAAAATATTAGAGCGAATAATCTCAACCGGTCCAATAGAATGAATCATATCCTTCAGATGGATTTTACCAACTATATTACCTTCAAAAATGTAATATAGAAAATACTATACATTCATTTCACTCATGGTTGGTTTATAATAGAATAAAATTTTGAATGTTGGTTTATTATTATCTACCTAATGTGAAAAATTTTACTATGCCACATGTTTTCTTCTTCATGAGCACCTAATTAACATTTGTTAAAATGTTCTCCATTTTGAAAGAGATTTCTCGTTGTTTTTTCTCCCATTGTAATAATTATTCCATCTTATAAAATTTTGATGATACATGTATGTTTTTTAATTTCAATTTTAGTTATACCATTAAATGTTTTATTTAACTAAGTATATTTTATTTATACCCCTCAACATATAAAAATTCGTTCGGTTTCAGTTTCTTTTATTCGATCTCAAGTATTCAAATTCAATTAATTATTTTTGGAACTATCATTTCCCTACATTATTTCTCCTATATCAAAATTTTCAATATTATTAAATATATAAATTTAAAAAGTAATATGTAACCAACATCCACTCCCATAAATCCATGGTTTGTTTGTTTTCATACATTTAGATCAATCCCAACAACAAAATATCATTCCTCAAATTTCATCTTTATGGATTCCTTTTCATTACATGAATATGAAATTTATCCCTAAATGGTTGTCACCTATTCTATAGTATAGTTACATTGTTGGTCACATGTTCCACATATTTTTTTATGCATTCAAACTTATTTTTCATATAAAAAATATTAACATCTTGATATTATTCTTTTACATGACTATATAGATTAGGAATACAACTAAATTTTCATCCACTACAAATCCACCTTAATTCATTCATATTTATATTTAGAGACAAGATTTTATATTAGTTATAATCTTTTTTATTCTTGATTCAACATCACCAACAATATCCATCAAATATTGGTCTTCTGTCAAAGTTATAACTTTCCATATAGATATTTTTTCGAAGGTTCACACTTAAATTTTATTTTTGTTACATCCCATCACGAGGAAACATCATCATAAGGTATATTTGGAATTATTTGTTAATTTTATGGATATCTCGCATCCTTTTTAATGCATGAGTTTCCAAAAAATTTGATCAATCTAGAATGATTAGAAAAATCATATAAAATATTAAATTTTGTTTGTTAAAATCTCACCTAATTCATGTTATGTGATTTCTATCCTACATTATATGTTTTAGCTTTAAAATTTATTTTTTGGTAAAATTTTTTTTAGAAAATTTTATTTCAACCTTAATAATTTTTCATTGAGTATAATAAAAAACATATTACTTGAAATAAACATTCATAAAATGATCTTATTTTATCTTTCCCCTATTCTGCAATTTCCATGTTGTGTTTTTTAATATCCTTAATGCATTAATCTCCCCTTTAATGAAGATGTTCGTTTTTAGGAAACTTTCTCTCACAATATATATTTATTACTATATTTTATTTCTTTGCATATGTATTTTTATCAAGATATGAAACATGTTCAAATATATGATGACATAATTTATATGATTCATCACCCCATTCTTCTTCACTATTTGAGGAATCTTATTTTTTCTCAATGTTTAATATGAATATTATTATCTTATTTAAATTTTCTTCCTTTTATATTTTTTTTTATTTGAGATAGATATTGTTTTTATACTTAAAAATAGTTATTTTGTTTCCATTGAACCTATTATTATATTTTTGGACAATTTTTCTACCAAAAAACATTTATTACACTTCATTCGTCAAGGATTTTATTTAAAAGAAACATGATATTTTCTAACATTATTTTATGGTATGTTAATAAATATGTACCAAATTCCTCTAAACAGAAAATTTTTTAGTGGATGTTTTCATTCATACTATCTTAGTCCTATTGGATAATTCATGGAGATAAGAAACATTATCTTTTATGTAATTTCATTATCTTTTTTATATTCCTAATCTCTATTCTCTTAATTATTATATATAACATCATGGATCTTCATATTTATCATAAATTCAAAATCTATTTAATCTTTTACCATATTTTTTAAGACTAAGTCATTTCTCATATCATAAGTAAAAAAGACTTTTTTTAATTCATCATTATATGAGACATAATTATATTATTATGTATCTATTTAAGAATCAAGCATGTGTGGTGTGTTACTCAAGATTCATAAAAATACAAGATTAATCCATTGTCTCTCTGATACCATTTATGTTAAAAAACTGAATTCAATCTGGTGAAATATTCTTTAATAGTTTCTTCATCAATCGTCCTCATCTATTCAAAATTTATCCTCCTGTTTTGTAACAATGATTAATTTTATTTCTTATTTCCATAAATTATACATTCACAATTTTCCACGTTTTTTATCTATTTTGAAACCCATTACCTTCCAGAATACATTTTTTGAAAACGAAATAACAATATCATTTTGATTTTGTCTATAAAATATAATGTCTCTATTGTAAGAAAAATTAACATGAGTATCTTTATCACTTGTTTGAAACCCAATAGATGTTTCATAAATCATTTATTCTAGAATGTAACAGAAGATATGGAATCATCCTTTTTTGATAAACGGTAAAATTTTCCATTGAAGGTTGGAATACCTATACTATTGAAAAAATTGATATTTTCCCTGATAATGATTCTATAAGTGAACTTATCTCTAATACCACTTAATATTCATAAGGATTGTATAAATAATGAGATATGGGTAGGGGTCAAAAAATTATATATATTTTTACAAATTTATTTGGATTAGAAACAAGACCCAAAAAACAAGTTCGAGTTTTATTTTTATTACCTTTTATTATACTTGCATGAATGTAAAGGTAATAATGTAATAAATTTACATGATATTGACATGTTTTAAAATATTAGGACCCAGACTTATTAGACACATAATCATGAATTTATTCATGAAAAAAAATTACACTTACATTGAATAACTTTTCACGTTTAGATCATTAGAGAATTAGGACATAAAACATTCATAACATTACACATTATTATAGTGTGGATACCATAAAAATAGTTTCTATTTTTTTCAAAATAAAAACATGAAAAATTAGACATGAATTTTTGACAATTTAATAACATTTTACATGGATTCATTATTTGTCATACACATCCATTAAAAAAAGAAAAACATTTAAAAACACGGAATGAGCATAAAATATCAAAAAGGGATGATAAATATGGAAAGAGCTAATTAGTCTATGAATACTCATAACGTATGAAAGAATTTTCAAAATACATTCTTTTCATGCATATATACTTTCATTATGAAACATGATATTTACACAAGTTCCACAAAAAACATGATAACATAAATATAATCATAACGGTACCTTAGGGAATTACTTACATAATCATATAACCCCCTCGACTACCTTATAATTTGTAACCCTCACACCTACCTTACTATTTCTGTAACCATCACAGATACACTTTGTGTAACTACGCAGACGAACCCCAACATACAAAAACCCAATGCATTGGAGGAAAATATACATCCCACCCCTACATAATTAATAAATCCCATGATCCAGAACTTAATAATATAACATGTATATTAGCATAAAAACATTGTTCTGGATTTTTCTAATGTAGAATTTTAAAATATGGATTTAAATGAAATGTCCCTTATAAATATAATTTAATTGAAGTGAAACATAATAGAGTTGATGGAATATGTATATACTCTAGAAATTTTCATAATTATACTTATTATAATCATAATTCATTACAAAAAATATTTAAATACCTCATAAATAATGTAGAATAAGGTCAACCCAAAGGATGTAAATCGGGTTATGAATTCACATACCTCTGGCATATCTTACTACAACCATGTTTAGACATTCTGTATAATGGTTAAAAGAGTGTTATTATTATATTACAGAAACATTTTTTTGTTTATAAAATATTATATGATCATATAATGAAATCATTTTACCCATTAATTGTTAGTATTTCTCTCCTTGCATTTTTTTTGGGTGATTTCTTTACATGATTTCCAAGATTGGTTCATGTTCGATGTTCTTGTTGATTGGAAATAAAACATTATAATAAGAATTTAATTATATAAGACAACTTCCAGTACCATAAATTATACCAATTATTAATTTTCATTATATCATGAGAATAATTCATAAGTTAAATCATTAATTATGTTTTTTAGATATTTGTAGTGCTTCTTTGATAATAACGACCTCATATTGTTTTATAAATTAAAACCATGTGTAAAAAAAATTACAGAACAATTAATGAGACAAAATACATATATTATTACCTGGATAAACCATATAAATGGTTTAATTTACAGATGTTATGTATTTAATGAAAACTGAAATCACATCGTCCACATTGTCGGTAATTTGACACATCATGGATAATGTTTTTAATTCCTTGAATAAGTGGGAGAGTAGCAGAAGAATGGTGGATTATTTTTGAAAAACCTGAGAAGCTTTTGAATATACAAGACTCTGGATATTTCTTGTCTCTTGTATATTATGCGTTTAGGATAGAAGAAGAACGAATATTGAAATAAAATAAAACTTGATAAATTTCTTCATGAAAATTTGGTATCCTAACGATGTATCATTAAATTTTATAATAAAAGTTTGATGAGAGAAATGGGGTATCTCATCACCGTTACATAATATGGAATGTAAGGGGGGATATGAAATGAAATATCCCAACATTATCTAATGGGAAAATAATATAATAACATAAAATTAATGAAAAGAATTAATGTAAAATAGGATGTTTAAATATTGATCTTTTCTCATTTGGATCCTTCTTAAGGTCTTTGGTTTTGGTATTTTGGTGACCCCAATAACTCTGGGTAGTGTGGATGTGCCTTGGGAGGTGTATTTGGATGAAAATAGGCTTGTATCATGTCTTGAGTAGTGTGGGATGAAGAGGGGAGTGAGGGTGGTATTTATAAAAGAGGAGAGAGGGTATTTTTCATTATTTTAATCATTATTATAATATTTTTCCCAAATTTGTGAATATTCTTGGATAATGTGACCTCATATAGTAATAATGGCCTGTGAGTTCAAACCATTGGGCCTTTCATCACTTATGATATCAGAAATAGTGTATTATTATGATAATTTGATTATAAGGTATTTTATTGTATTTCAGTATACATCAAAAATTCATGAAAATAAGAAAAATCCCAAAAATTCACCATAACCATTATTCCTTGTGTAGAATTCATAAATGAATTCTATTTTTTTAAAATAATTTTCTAAATATTACTAATTAAATTTTAAAATAAAATAATACATAATTTAAAAATGAATAATTCTAATTTTATAAGTACATCCACGTCACGATGAAAAATTAACCAAGATGTTATTATCATAGATCATTAAAAAAATAAAATAATAATAAAATTTAATATTCATTGGGTTCATATTACTATTAAAATTTACATTCATAATAGTATATTTCTATTCAGATAAAAACAAGTTCGTTTTATCAGAGTCTAAATATCATAATGAACACAATTTTTTATGATATTTTCCTGAAATTCAAGACATAGAAATGGAAAATTATGGTTAAAGGCAGGTTAAAAATATCTAGGTAAAAAAATTTCCAGGGATTTCTATTTTTTTAGAAAAACATGGGGTTTTACATTGTACCCCCTTCTAGAAATTATGTCCTCGCAATTTAATTTACATATTATACAACTTAGCGTACTTTTTTCTCATAGTATTTTATGACTCCCATGTTGCTTCTTCAACCATGTGGTTTCTCCACAAAATCATTAACTGGTGGATTACCTTATTCCGCAATACCAATTCCTATTGATCAAAAATCTAAACCAGTTTCTCATCATAAAAAAGTTTTTATTCCAGCTGAACTGCTTTTCGGCTCAAGACATGTGATGAATCTGGTACATACAATGTCACCGTTGAAACATGAAAAACATAGTGTACCTGAGACGATATCGAAGACAAATCTACATGGTATTACACGATTCCATCTTTCTCCATGATTTAAAATGGACCAATGAACTGTGTACTTAGATTCCCATTCGTATTGAAACACATCACACATTTCCCAAGAGTTATTTTATGGAAAATATGGTCACCTACCTCAAAAGAGATGTCTATATTTCTATTATCTGCATAAATTTTTTTCCCGCTCTAAGATATCCTCATGTGATTCCGGATCATCCCGACTTTCTGAGACACTTCTTCTACTAATTCTTTTCCCATTAACATTATTTCACCGACATTATCCCAAAACGTCAGAGTCTGACACCATATCCTATACAAGAAATTAGAATCTACGATTTGAATACTGGAATGAATACTATTATTATAAGAAATGTAAACTAACGAATTATATTGATCCCAAATTCGCTATTAGTCCATTGAACAAGGTCGAAGCATTTCATCAAAAATTTTAATCATTCATTATGATTTCCCATCTAATTGAGGATGAAAAGTTATACTAGAATTTAATTTGGTCCCAATGACGTCTGAAGTCCATTCCAAATGGTATAAGTGATCCTGGGATCCTTGTTAGATACATTGGAAAGGGGAACTCCATGTAACCTGAAAATCTCCCTGAGGTACTATTGAGAAAGATGATCCAAATACATTATATCTCGAAATGAAAGAAAATGTGCATAATTTTTCAGCATATCAATAATAACCCAAGTAGAAATGTTACATTGAGAATTATTTGGCAGTCCCACCACAAATTTCATGGAAATAATCTCCCATTTCTACTCTCACACTGGAAATGCTTGATGTATCCTCTTCGGTAACAACCGCTTAGCTTTAACCTCTTGACATGTCAAACATTTTAGGGTAAAATCTGCAATATCTCTTTTCATTCCATGCCACCAATAATACACCCAATGGTCTCTATACATCTTATCACTTCCCTGATGAACTAAAAATAGTGAACTATGAGATTCACACAACATATTTTTCTTCAACTGAGAATAATTGGGCTCATAGAACCTTTTTCCAAATCATAAAACACAAGCTTTATCAAGGATAAATTTTGGATTCTTTCCCATTTTAACCAATTATACCTTTTTTTGTAGCTCATGGTCTTCCTTATGTGCTCGTATAATTATGTCTAACAATGATGTCTATACTAAAACATTAATAAAAAATAGGTATTTCCATCACCGAAAACATCTAATACAAAATTCATTAAATAATTAATTAAGAGATCATGTTCCAAACGTATCATTATTAATGATTCATGATATTTCAGACTCAAGGAATCTACCAAATTATTTGTTTTTTTAGGATATTAATTGATCATGGAATTATAATCCTTTATCAGTTCTATCCATCTTCTCTGCCTCATGTTTAATTCCTTCTATGTTAATATAAAACATAGTGTTTTATGGTAAATATATTTTTTACATTTGGCTTCGTATAAATAATGAATTAACATTTTCAATGAAAAAACCATAGTTTTCAATTCCAAATCATGTGTGGGATAATTTAGCTCGTGAGTATATTATGTTGTCTCAATGCATATGCAATTACCTGATCATTCTGCATCAAAAGACAACCAAGTCCCTTCAAAGAAGCATCACTATAGATGAAAAACTAACAATTTCGGGACAATAAGGCCATAACTAGATCATATACCAATATCATATTCAATTCCTGAAACCAATCATCACATTCTTCTATCCAAATTATTTTTAACACATTTTCATGTTATATTAGTTATCAGGCTGGATAATCGTTCAAAGTTCTTAACAAACTATCAGTAATAACTTGCTAAACCACGAAAAATACAAATCTCTATAACATTTTTGGGAATTGTCCATTCATAACCACCTTTGTTATGGTATGATCAATTTTAATTCCATCCTTATTTAAAATGTTCACAAAAAAATAAATCTACTGCAACAAAAAATCACTCTATAAAAAATTTCCATTCAATTTCTTTTCTTTTAAGGTTTGTAAAAAAAACCCTTAGATTTTTATCATGCTCCTCTATATTTTTAGAAAATACGAGAATATCATCAATAAATACAGCCACAAACATATCCAAGAACTCATGATACAATCTATTGATAAGATTAATGAATACAGCAGGTGCATTAGCTAACCCAAAAGGCAAAACCACAAATTCCTAATCACTATATCTAGTACAAAATACTATTTTCGAGATGTCATTCTCCTTATGATTCACATTATGGTATCCAGATCTCATGTCAATCTTGGAAAAGTACTGAGCTCCCTGGAGCAGATCAACCAAGTTATCTATATGAGGCAAATGACTCTTTTTAAGGGTGATGTTATTTAAATCTCTATAATCAATGAAAAATATCATGGATCCATCTTTATTTTTAACAAACAAAATAATAGATCCCCATGGTGAAGTGCAAGGACGAATGAATCGTTTATCAAGAAAATCCTGTAACAATTTTTTCAATTCAAGATATTCTATTAGAGAAATATGATATGGGGGTTTTGAAATTGGGTTAACATCAAGAACTATGTCAATTGTGATTTCGACTTCCCGGTCTGGTATGACACCATGTAACTCATCATGAAAACATAAAGGTATTAATTTAACACTAGCTCATCATTAATAAGAATATTTCCATTGTTTTAACGAATATGATCAAGATTACATTCATTTCCATAATTCAATATTATCACATCTATATAATATTACATCAATTTTATTGTTTTTTTATTGTATAAAAATAGAAACTCTTTCTGAGAAATAACTTCTTTATCTCAATAGTCAATAATTGGATGATAAACAGAAAGACAATCCATTCCTAGAATAACATTAATCTTGACTAAGGGTAAATCAAAAAGGTTTTCATGTAATGTCTTTAAACATACCACAATAGAACGATTCTTATAATTACACTTTGCTATAATATTCCCCCTGGTGTTTTAAAAATATGTTAAGGTCTCAATTGTTGAGGTGATATTTCCAATTTACCAAAAAAAATCTTAGAGATGAAGGAATGTGTAGACCATGAAAGAAACAATACATTAGAAAAATGTGAGTAAACAAAAAAGTAACTGATACAACTTCATTGGATTGTATGACATCTGCTGACATAGTCGCAAAGGATCTCACTACACCTTTCTACATGTAATTTGGATTGTTTGTATAATTCAGGTCTATCTTTGGGTAGGCATTTTCATAATGACCAATCACACTACATTTAAAAAACATTATAGCCTGCTTATCAGGATTAGTCTTAATATCATTTTCAATACAATCTTATTCCATATGTCCAAACATAAAACATTAAATACACTTCACAGTTTTTCAAAGACATTCCCCAGGATGTTTCGTGCCCAACTTTTCAAAAAATTGAAATTTGATTTTCATACCATCATATTTATTTTGTTGATTCATACCCATCTCTTACCATCAAGACCTCTTCCTCTCCTAATTTCCAAAATGCACATGATCATCATCAATCTCTATATCTACCCTCTCAGGAAATCAGATAGGCTTCTCAGAACATTTGAATTCAAAAAAGGATAATGCCCTCGGATACCTTGGCTTCAGTCCTAAGTAAAAGTGGTTGATTTTTCCATCAAGATCCAGAATAATATTTAGAGAATACCTCAGCTATCGGGTGAAGTTTTCTTCATACACAACCACCGAATCCTCCACTATTTTCTTCTATTCATGGAATTGTATCTCCATCCTATGTCTCACCACCTGAGGAAAATATTTTTCAAGGGAAATAATTTTTAAGGAATAAAAATCCTCTCTTCCCTCGATATTCCTTACCATTGACCACCTCTAATCATCTTCACCGTCAAAATGATAAATGGAAAGGCTTACCTTTTGAATGTCTGCAAATACCATAACATCGAGTATCTTATCAAAGGCTTTGATCCATCCTTCAACTACTACTGGGTCAGAAGTTCCATTGTATGTAGGAGGGTGTTGTCTCATAATATGTTCCACTACTACAATGTTTGGTTGTGGAACCTCTATTTTTTCTCTAATATATATGAAAACACCATTTATTACCTTCATTAGCTGAGGCATTACAATCACAAACTGCTCGGTTCCAATCCCTACCATTCTGGGATATTAATTTGGATGGATATCATTCTGTTGGGGCCTCTCCTTTTCAGGATCCCTGATCGTTCTGTGGCAACCATTCTCAACAAAAATATCTTAGATTAAGAAACATGGTAATATTTAAAAGAAAAAACATTCCAAATTAATCAATGTGTAAAAATCATTAACGATATTCTTTTAACATCACCCTTAACCCTAATGTTTTCTAAACAATCCTATGATACCCACTTTAATGGTCTGGCCTTATTACATACATAATCTTGAATTGAGTCATCAAAAAAATTCTTTTTACATTGACGATATTTTAAATTTTAGAGATTTAGTGAATAGAGAAATAAAATATTCATAACATTAAACATTGTAACAGAGTGGATACCATAATAACAATTTACATTTTTTTCATTATATAATAAATTAAAACATAAACACGACTCCTTTACAAGTATTAAACATTTAACACAGCTTCATTCAATGTATTACACATCAATTAACCTATGAAAATCATTTAAAAACTTGGGATGAGCACAAAATCATAGTAACAAATGAAAAAGATGGAAAACACATTAGTCCATGAATATTCATAACGTATGAATGCATTTTCAAAAGCCATTATTATCACACATATATACTTACTATGTGAAACTTGATATTTAAACATGATACACACAAATAATGAGAACATAAATATAATCATAAAGGTATCATGGTGAATTACTTACATAATCTCATAACACTATCCTATAGCTTTTAATTTTTAACCCTCATGGCTACCTTACTATTTCTATAACCATTGCAGTTACATTTGGAGTAACCATATGGTCAACCTCCATCATACACATACCCAATTCATTGGAGAGAAATATTGGTCCCAACCTTCATCATAAACAATTCCCAAGATCCAAAACATTAACATACAACATGAATATTATCATAAAAACATTTAATTTTAATTTTGTGAAACAAAATTTTAAAAGAGCGTTTTAAAATTAATGTCCCTTATAAATATCATATAATTGAAGTGAGACTTAATAGATTTGATTGAATAACTATAAAATCTATATATATACTTAATAAATTATAGAATAATCATATTTTATCATACATAAAATGTAAATACCTCATACATAATGAAGAATAAGGATAACCCAAAGGATGGAAATCAACATAAAATTTCACTTACCTCAGGCTTGTATTAATTTAAATATGTTTAAACATATTGTATAATGGTTAAAAGAGTGTATTTAATATTTTACAGAAACATTTTCAGGTTTATAACCTCTTATATTATCATTGCATTACAACATTTTTCCCATTAATAGTTAGTATATTTTCTTGCACTATTTTTGGGTGTGTTCTTCACATGTTTTCCATGATTGCATCATGATGGATGTCCATGTAAATTGGAAATGAAAATCCATAATTGGAATATAAATGTATTTACATATTTCCATTAACATAAATTATTCCCTTTATCATTTTTAATTCATACATAATGATGATTCATATATTAAAACATTAATGATGTTCATTTAGATCATTTTAGTAGTTCTTTGATAATAATGACCTCATTTTATTTTATAAATTAAAAACATGTGTAAAAATGTATTCTAGAACCATTATTGAGACAAAATACTTATATTATAACCTGGATAAATAGTAAAAATAGTTTCAAGACCAAATATGATGGATTCGATGATAAATGAATTCACATCGTTGAAGATGTTGGTAATTCGACACATCATGGACAATGTTCATAATTTTAGGAAATAGTGGGAGAGGAGCAGAATAATGATGATGAATTTTCCATGAACATGAGAACATCCAGAAAATACATGATTCTGGAGCTTTCATGCCTCTTGGATAAGAGGGGGTTCGTGTAACGCCCCAACCCTAATTACCGAGAGTCGGTGCATTATTACATAACATTTGCATGATACAAGGAAATCATGTCCTGAAAGACAAATCAATATAGTATAATTTGAAATAATAAATGTATTCTTATGTTTTACATTACATTATCAAATGAAAAACTAAAATAACATTTTTTCCATAGACAACACTCATATCCCCTCAGATTATTCTTATAGGTTACTCATAAAATCATTTTCGCATCCTGGGAAAAATAAAACATAGAAAGGGGTGAGCACAGATTATCAGTAAGGATTGAAATATAGTGACAAAATTCATAAATAAGCATAATTTTTTATGGAAATGTATAAGACTAAAAAAAATTCCTTTTAAACAAAAAAATCATCATAATCTGGAAATGATAAAATTAAATAATTCTATTTACTTATTCGGATGGATATTATTCTAGTAGAATAATCACATGAAATATCAATATCCACTTTCATAATAATTGAACGCATAATCCCAGACATCACAAGCACAGAGTCAAGGAAATGTTCCAAGACTACAAATAATATTTTTTCATGGACTTGTTCCAAGAAACTAGTTTGTCTAATGAGTCCTAATGATGCATCTAGGAGCTATAGCGGGATCCAACTGTCACTTACTAAGTCCAATGCATTCCTCATATGAAAAGGATTAAACATAACAAAAACATTAGTATTAAAAATAGAAAATGAAATGTAAAAACATTTTCTATATAACATGAATGGTATGAAAATATCACATCCACAGTCAAACATATCACAAAACCTTCAATACAATATGGATGTTTTGTATCAAAATAAAGAAACTTCAAATAAGCATAAAATCCACTAAAGGATGTTGATAGAGATGAAATAATAACATTTTTTAAGAGAAATATCGCTTTCTTTTTTTAAATAATTTATGAAAACATTTATTTTGAAAATATTAAAATAATATTTTAATGGAAGAGTCGATTATGTTATAACGGTATAAAATAGCCACACCCACAGTATAAGTTAAAATACATTCTTACCTAAATTTTTTAAAAAAGGACATAAGGTACCTTTCTTGGAAAACGACATAAAGATTCCTTTCAAAACATTTTATAAAATGAAAACAAGGGTATAAATTACATTAAACTATAGTATATTAAATATTAAAATATTTTGGAATACATTTTTAAGAAACACGAATGTGGATGATAATGAGGTCGTAGAATATACTTACGTAAAAACAACCTCAGATAATTAAGAGATTGTAAAATTAACCCTTACATTGTACTTTTCCTTGTCAGGTGTTGGTTAAGAACTTGTATAATGGTGAAATGATTGATAAAATATTATTCAAGAATCATATATATTAATATTATATCATATATGATCTTTTAACATTACATTGTTAAAAATATCATAGTATTATCATTGTTTCGGGTGTTAACGGATTCTTATTCCATTATATTATTGGTTATGTGAGTAATATTTGATATGTATGGGATGTATCTTATTCATATCTTGAATTATATCAAGTATATAAAAATTATTTTTAGTCTTCAAATGAAAATTATTCTTGAATGGATACGATGGGTAATTAATCTCATCGCGTTAGTGGAGATTGTAATCCGTATGTACGCACAAGCGACGATATCATGATTTTGATATTAAAATAATATATAAATGGATGTTATACAATATATAAAGACTAATTATAAAGTCATATTTATTATTTACATCAATTAAAAATCATTATTATACCCATCCAAATAATAATTTATTGAATAACAATTTCACCACGACGTGGAGACCGTAAGTTGTACGTTTGCACGTAAGGTGACATGTCATTAAAAGGATGGATAGAATTGTGAATATGGTTGTCCCATATTTATAATAACATCACTGTACATATAAGATACTGGAGTTACTATTATATAATGGAATCAATAAAGATAGAGGAAGTGGAAGAAGAAAGAATATGGAAAGAGGGGATAAAATATTTATCTCTTCTTTGGGTTCATTCTTTTCATTTGATCGAAATGGCTCCATAGGATAGATTTATGACTAACAAAAAATCCTATAAAATTTAGAGATGTCATTTAAAAGGGAATTTCTGTAGGTTTTGGCCGAGCCAAATCGCTTTAACGGTGTGAATTAGAGAGAATGGGGAGTTGACTTTTACAAGAGGGGTGATGTGCACCTTAGGAAATGCTAGAAATATTATTTTATAATAAACTAATTTTCGGTTTCTAATGACTCAAAAATATATTATTTAAATTATAAGGTGGGTGTTGGTCGAAAACCACTCAATAAATATGTTTTAGATAGGTTTGTGTCACTTAATTAACCTTATCTTTTATATTTAACTCATAGTTAAATAGTTTTACATTTACCATGTTTCTTTGTATTTTTATATTATATTGTTAATAAATTAACTATATACTACCAAGGGTACCCCAAGTGGTTCATTAATGATACATATATCATTATATAAGTCTTTTTTATGAATCTTATATTTTTAGGATTATAATATCAATTAATAATATAATATTTGTTTTAAAAACTCTTTTATGTCAATTTTGACTTTTTTTGGTATTATATTTTTTTCTAAATTCATAAAAGAATTATTACATAAAAAAACCATATATCCAACCCTAACTCGTCATATTAACATATAAAATTAGTGAAAATAATAAAATGTCTCAAATTACATTTATTTAGAAATTTATAATATCAATTATTTTAATCATTCATTAATACGGTAAATAATTGATCACCATTGTGTCATAAATAAATCTAATTATATAATGTCTAAAAAATATAAATAAAATACCATTATGTAGGAAATATTTTAAGTATTATAATTAATATTTATAGTTGAATTTAACTTTTTTATAACCATATATTAAAAATGTTTTAGTTATTAAACATTGATTTTAACCTTTTTAAATCTTCTTTAATTAAAATAATATAAAATTTCCTAATCAAATCCAAGAGGACTAAAGAGGTTCATATTTTATTACTAAGTGGTTTTTGGTCTAATTAATCTTATACAATAGAATTAGGACATGTGTTAAGTTTATAGTTATATCATTTTTACCCATAATTACCGAATTTAATTTTAGGCGTGGTAAATAAAAGTCAAAACATACTATTCAACAAAAATATTATTAATATCATTGAACCACATTTTACATACTGATATAAACCGTGTCTTTCTTATTTTTTATATTCAACTCATAGAAGCTATAAAATTATGTTTTATGTAAATTTTCAATTGCTCCTAAGAGGGGGGTAAAAGACGACAAAAATTTCAATAAAATATTTATATATCTATAATTAATATAAATTGACTCCAATGAATTACATTGAACATATATAGGTATTATGTATCTATCTTCACCCCAAATAAATTTAATAAAAAATATTATTTAAATAAAAAGTCGATTTTAAACAATAACTCAGTGTTTTTCATTATTCTCCAAAATTTGAATGTTTTTAGAAAAATACCTAAAATTCACCCTATGTTAATTTTGAAATCCATAATCCAAAAATGAAGTCCATTTTTGTATGATAAAATTTATAAATTTTCAAAAATTTGGTATTACTATTCATTATGGATACATTGAATGACCGTGATGTGTTATAATCTCGACGTTTCATTCAACACAAGATATTTCATTATTCAATGGGAAATGTTCCGTGGAAAAATAGGGTGTTACAGTGTGTAATGAAGAAGAAGGAATATTGAAATAAATGAAATCTTGATAAATTTCTTCACAAAATTTCGGCTTCCTAACATCATCTATTAAAATTTAATAAAAATTGTTTGATCATAGAAAGAGGAAATATCATAACTCTTACATAATATGGACATTAAGGGGGGCATGAAATTAAATATCACAACAAAATCTAATGTTAAAGTAAGAGAATACCATAAAATGAATGTATATAATTAAAATAAAAGAGGATGTTTACCTCTTGATCACTTAAATATGGGATCCTTCTTAAGGGCTTTGGTTTTGGTCTTTTGGTGAGACTAGAAGTTATAGGACATGTTGATGAGCCTCAGGAGGATTATTGGGCCAAACATAGGCATGGATGAAGGCTTCAGAGGCGTGGGATGATGAGGTGAGTGAGGGTGGTATTTATAGTAGAGGAGAGGGGGTATTTTTCATTATTTTAATAATTATTATAATATTTTTGCACATGATTATGAATACCCTTAGTTCATGTTACGAAAAATAGTAATAATGAAATTTGATTTTGAACCATGTGGAATTGATTATCTTATGGTGTCATTAATATTGTATTTTACTGAGAATTTTATTATACGGTTTTTTATTGTATTTCACGATTCATCAAAAATTCAAGAATTTCATAAAAATATCAAAAAATTACATTAACTAATTTTCAAGGTGATGAATTCAAAAATGATGTCTATTTTTTGAAAATAATTACAATATATTAGTAATTTAAGTCATATATAAAATCAAACATAAAAAAATTAACAATTCTTTTTCTGTACCTACTTCTATATCACAATGAAAAATTAACAAAGATGTTATTATCTTTAATCCATAAGAAAATAAAATAATAATAAAATTTACTATTCATTAAGGTCGTATTTTTTATTTATATTACTATTCATAAAGGTATATTACTATTCAAAACAAAAGAGGTTGGTTTCATCAAACTCTAAATAACATACTGAACACAACTGTAGACTACATTTTTATAAAATTCATGACATAGAAGTGGAAAATTTATGTTTAATGGACAGTTATAAATATCTACATAAAATTTTGTTCCATACATTTGTATTTATTTTTAGAAAAACATGGGGTGTTACATAAACTCATTGTGAGAACCTACCTCATTTTGGGGAAATTACTATGTGTTTATAGAAATTTAATATAAGAAAAATTCAATACAAATTTTGTGTCAACTCATGTTGGATACATTTTTTCACCTGAGAGAATATATTATGTTCAATCTCATCAGTTATCAAATTATAATTGATAAAATTGATCCATATCAATAGTATTTAAATTTGTGAAATATTATCCAATAAAGGCTCTTATGGAAGCATTGTTTTATATAACTATATATAAATTGTCTATGTTTGATGTCTTTAATTCGATGTACCTTTTTGGATACAATTCCTTTTAAATAATTGGAATTACGATAAATTAACAAATACCTATTCTTTCTCGAAGAACTAATTAATAACTCATTATGGTCATACATATATTGATACTCTATGTCTAGTATTAAGAACATAGACTTTGTCTGATACTATGTCCAGAAACATTATTCTCTATATACCTTTTTCTTCCACATGAAGCTAGAAATCAATATAAAACAAAATCTAATCCATACTCTAAAGCAGGTCAAATCATTCCACATGTGAATAATGTCAATTACTAAGTATTTTATTCCCCATATATAGGTCCTCCATAAATATTAAAGGAAGGTAACCAATTTTCCTCTCCCTATAAATGAAATTTATTAATTATATTTTCATACTAATTTGATGTTCATTGGATTAATTATCTAATATTATTTGCACTTTTGGATTATTTATGAATCTTCTGGAATATTCATAAATTTTTCAGTGTTCTAACCTTAGTTGAAGTTTCTAATACTCTAAGTTCAAGAAACTCTTCAAACATTTTATCTTTATGAAACATCAACATCTTATCTTTTATAAACCTAAAATTTATATCTTCATGAATGATAAATGTTTTAATCCCTTTTCACTATTGATACAGTTTCTTCATAAATTCATACTGCTAATAAATTATGTCATCTAGATAATGATAATCATTTTCTTTCTTAGTCTGATCATACCATACCTTTTATTTAAATTTTTAATCATAATATTCATCATATTTCTCAGTTTAATCATACTATTTTATTTCATTTTATTTCATATCATACATTTTATCAGGTAATAATGTAAAAAAATTAAAAGAAAATTGAAATTCCAAAACCTGAACTTTAGAAACTCATTAAATACGAACTTATATTTTCATTTAAAATGTTCAACTCATATCATGAAATATTCAAGATCTTTTATTAATATAAATGAATATCAATGAATCATCTAACATAGTCAAAATTTTAATTTTTGGAACATTATAACTTTATGAATTTATAACTATTTTCATTCTTCATATTCATCAATTTTATAAAATTTCATCATTCCTACTTTTTATACCCCTATAATTTTTTTGAATTTTGAATAATTCCCACTTTTATCGTCTCAACAACATTCTTAACATACATCATTTCAGGATTTCCTCATCAGAGAAAATTTATAACCTTCATTATCTCAGAAACTTTCTAAATTTCTTTTTCTAAGATACATTTAAAATTCTAAAAATTATAAATTTTCAATAAAATATATCATTCTAATTTTTTTCAAATGATATTCATATTCATAAAAACTAAAAAAATGTATAATAATAATTTTTAACCACATTTTCATCTGATGGTTCTTCTAAAGGATCGCATAATCAGTAAAAATTCTATTCATTGAACATAAAATTTTCTCAAAACATCTACATTTGGTGCTTCTCTGTCTAATAATAAATTTATTCTATACTTTAAATTCATTTTAAATGTTTTTATCTTTTTATAATTGCAATTTTTTTACATTATTACTTTCATTATCATCAACAACTTCATAAAATTTATATGTTAACATTAACAAACCCTATATTATTCGTTTTAAATAATCTATCATTAAAAATTTTAGTAGTTAATAAATAAACAAATTGTTATAAAAACATCAAAAATGTTCTTCAATATCCCCCTTTGGATATTTTAAAATAAATTTTTAACGACTTTTAATATTAAATTTTTATCATCACCCAATCATTTTCACAACTCAAATTATTCTAATTTACTAAATCATATTTTTTATAAAAAGATATTGTCTTTACCCCACAACAATAAATATATTAATTATTTTTTAGAAATTTAATCCCTTAATGAAATGAAATTATTTATCCCTGTTGTGATATAATCCACCTTTTTATTCTCTCCTCCATTTTGTTCTCTCCACCATTTTATGATTACCCTATCTTAAAATTCAATATATAAAAAAAAATTTCTAAAAGATTAATATAATGTTTTTACATTCTCACCTCCTTTTTCAAAAAATTACAAATAGTATTGGGATACCTCCTTAATTTGGATTAGGACCGGTTTAGTTAAGTATGAAGACGAAGTTAAATTTTCAATAACACAAATAATTTTTTTCGAATAACTTTTTAAAAATATTAGAAATTTCATACTTCATTGAAATATAATACAACAAAACAACTCTACTAGAAAAATATAATTTTATAAAAAAACATCATATAATTGTAATTTGATATTAATTGTTTTATTAGATTATTAAACAGATCAATTTCACTATGATTACCAAAAATAATCTTTAATAGTGTCAAAATTTTCACCTTCGAATTTTCAGCTGATCATCCATAAACAATATTTTCTTAGAAGCTTGGGTAGTAGGAAAAATTTAGATTCTTATGTGCGCATTGTTATTGAAATATATTTACTACTATTCAAATTAAAAAACTTATGATAAGAAAAATGATCTCCTTAATGTTAATTTTTTATAATGTTAATCTTTAACGAAATCACCATCAGTAAAGCAATGAAAATTCATATCCTATTCTCTTTTTTTGCGTCAACCAATATGAAGATGATTATTTATCATATATATGATATAAATTTGATTCCAACATATGATATTATTTCATATTCCTCTTATATCTAGAAGATGAAGTCACAAAATATTCAATATCAAGTGTCGAGTTAATAAGGTAAATAAAAATTCTTATAAACTTCGAAAAATAATTTTTATTTTTATTTTTATGAGTTTCATCTTTCCTTAATATTTTTCACATAGATATTAGAGTATAACAATATTTTGAATAGTCCATGATAAAATTTTGTAATAAATCTCTCACATACATTTTTTGGGATATGTAAATTTATTTTTCTTTTTGTTTAACATGTAATCCCAGTATGAAATTTAATTCTCCAAACATTGAAATAAAAAAAATTTATTCATTTATTTATAAATTTTTAAAAAATATTTTCTCAATCCAAAAAAAAATCTACCAACCACGTAAATATTTAAAATCAGTGTGGATGAATCCACATATTCTTATTCAAGTTATTTTTAACATTATATTCTAAAAAGTCAACATTTGTCCACAAATATAAGTTTCGAGTACCAGGAATGTGGGATATGATTTAACCCATAGAGGGAATTATATTATATAACAACCCTTATCTCATCAATAGCAAGTAGAAACCCACAATGTTTTTAACATAATATTCATCCTCAATATACCAATTTTAGATATATTACTTTATATCCATATGATAAACCATATAAAACAGACATGCAACCACTGATAGTAACATTATGATGATTTTTAATATTTAAAAAATGGAAAAATATTCTTCTTAGTCCAATAATTTCACATATTTATATCATATACAAAAAAATATTTCTTTGTTTATTAAAACATATCTATTTTCATTTAACTTTTTTTAAACACAAATTTTTTTCCAATTTTTTATCTAATAGACTTGGGAAATGTTTCCCCATTTCATTTTTTGAATTTGATCTAACTATTCATTAATTGAATTCACCCATTCATCGTGATTTACTAAATATGAAATGGATTCTGGTTCAATCTACAAAATGGGTGATGCATGATTACCTAATATCAACTGAAATCTAGTTCGAATTGAATAATTTATATTTCCAAGTCTAATTTTAGTTTTAATATTATTTATAAAGGTAGTAAATTTCATTGTGTCTCTTCCGGATTCATGATCAAATTAACATGATTCCACAATGTCTTGACATATCTATTTTGTTTGAATGTAATTTTCATTAAAAAGAGTTAGATTTTTTTCCTCAACAATTTCAACATCCTTTTTACATGATTATGACATTAAATAACCATTACATAATAGTAATTCACCATATTTTTTTAATTTTTATTCTCACATATGTATCCTCTAATGATGGGTGTCTATTAAATGAAATATCATTCAATATATTTTCCATTAAATTTCCCAAATTCAAAATTGTATATTTTTATTAAATAGGGAATTCAAAAAATCACAAAATATTTCGTTGATATTTTTTTCTACCAATTTTCATATGAACTATTATTTGATGTTGGCCTTATTTTTTTTGTTTTTCATATATACATTAGTTATAATGACTTCTCTCATAAAAAACATTGTATGTTTGTACTCTACAAACATGATTCTTCCCAATTCAACCAACATTATATTTGTGTTTCTTTTAATCCATTTTTTGAGGTGATATTGGGCACTATATTGATGTTTTATTCCATGATTCAATAGATACGATTTAATAATAATTACATATGAAGTATTTACCATTTTCATTTCTCATATTTTTTATATATACACCAATTTATCTAGAAAAATATTTTATGAAAAGTATGGATATTTCTACTATATTTGATTTATGTTTGATAAACATGATATTTGTAATCAAAGTAAAACGATCAACAAAATTGATAAATAAAAATTTACATTTATTGATTGATGTATCATTAGTCTTGAAATATCAAATTGAAATATCCCAAGAGGTATAATAGATGGAATCCCAACCTTTTTTTGAATTCAATTGACCATCAACCTTTTCTGACACGAAATACAAACATCATTGTCTTTTTTTTAAATTGGGGAATGTCTTTGACAACATATAGATTTTATGTTTTTTTTTCATTATTTTTTTCCAAATATGTAACACCCCAAACTCCACGGTATGTTTCCCTTTGAATAATGTAATAGCTTGCATTTTATGCAACTTTGAGATTCTAACACACCGCAACCAATCAAACTAGTCGTTATGAATAGTAATACTCATTTTTTGAAATTTTATAAATTTTATCTCTCAAAATGTAATTAATTTTTTGATCAGAATATCAAAATTATCCTAGGGTGAAACTATTGTACTTTTCGAATAACTATTATATTTTGATGAACAGTGAAAACTACTAAATTTTAATTAAAAACGTCTTTTTTAATTAAAATAATTAATAGTGATAAGTTATGAATTTTAGTTTTTTTAAAGTATATATAGAATATATTTTTTCAATTTAAAAAAATTTTGGTCATTGGACATTATTTCACAATTAAACCGGACATAAAAAAGTGTCAATATTTTGATAGTTATTATCTCTTAAAAACACGCTTTTTGATTTAAGAACAAAAATTAATTTTTAATTAATTTATGCCACTTCTATGTTTTGAATTTGGAATGATGGATTACATATTTTGAATCAGGTTTTCTGAATTTTGTAACTAGGTGATTTTTATTTTTAGAAATTTTTGAATAATTACTTCAGTAAATATTTTATTTACCATGGTTAAAGGGTAAGTCCGGTAAATAAGGGTCAAAAATAATTTTACAATAGTGATAAATTACCCTAAAACGTGTCCTAACCTTATTTTTGGAAACATTTCTGACCATGGGAATCTTTTGGTCTATTTTGGGAACCCATGGATCAACTTTTAAGTGATAATGAAACATTATATTAATTAAGTTAAAATAAATACAAAAATGACATTAGCATATATCGTTTAGAAAAACTTTTTTTATATAGGGTTATAGATGTAGGATTTTAGAATATAAATATTAATTAGAAATATAGAAATATTTCATACATAATGGTATTTTATTTAAAAAATTTATACATTTATTAATTAAATTTATTTATGAAACAATATTGATGCAGTATTTTTCATTATTAATGAATGAATAAAATAATTGATATTATAAATATCAAAATATATGTTATTTGAATCTTTTTTATGAATTAAACTAATTTTTTAAGCTTAATATGACATATTATGACTATTTATATGAATTTGGTTTGACGTAATAATTCTATTGTCATTTTATCAAAAACAAAATACCTAATAGTGTCAAAATTGACACAAATGAGTTTTTAAAACAATTATTATATTATTAATTGAAATTAAATTCCTAAAAATCAATGGATTGTCCAAGAGACTTATATGATGATAGGTGTATCATTAATGTACAACTTGGGGGTTTTTTGGTGGTATATAGTATTTTTATTAACTATATAATATAAAAATACAAAGTGACATGGTAAGTGTCAAACTAATTAACTAAGAGTTAAAACTAAAAGATAAGGTTAATATAATGACCCAAACTTGTCTAAATTCTGTTGGTTGAGTGGTTTTTGACCCATACGCACCTTAATCATTAAATAATCTATTTTGGAGCCATTTGAAACCGAATATATGTTTATTATAATATAATATTTCTAGCTTTTCCAAAGGTGCCCCTCACCCATCTTATAAAAGGGAACTCACCCCTATCACTAATTAACACATTAAAAGCCTTTTAGTTTGGCCAAAACCTACCCAAATACTCTCTGAAATTCCCTCACTTAAACCTAGATTACATAGTTTTATCAGAAATCCAACATATGGAGCCCTTTCGATCAAATCAAATAGACGAACCCGAAGAAGAGGTAATGTTTTCACCACCGTCTTTCAAGTTCCTTTCTTCATCAACTTCTTCTTTCTCTGCTATTACCATTCAAAAATAATAACTCCAGTATCAAATATATATTATGATGTTATTATGAATATGGTACAACCATATTCATTATTCTATCCGTCCTTTGAATGACATGTCACCATACATGCATACGTATGGCTTACCGTCTCCTCGTCGTGGTGTAATTGTTATTTAATATATTATTATTTAGATGGGTATAATAATGATGTGTAATTCATGCAAATAATAAATATAACATGATAATTATTCTTTATATATGATATACTATCCAATTATATAATATTTTAATATCAAAAGCTCGTGCGTATGTACGAACTATCATCTCCATGATCGCGATGAGATTCATTCCCCATCATATCCATTCAAGACTAATTCTCATTTTATGACTATATGTATTTTTTAAGAACATTATATCATTCTAGATATGAATAAGATAAAACCTATCCATATTATACACGACTTATGTAACAAAACATATAAAATAAAATGAGTAAGTTAACACTTGAAACGGCGATAATACTAATGTATTATTAACAAAACATTATTAGAAGATCATATATGATATCATAATTATGTATATAATTCTTTTATAATTTAATAAAAATGTTTTAACTATTATAATGGAGGTTAAATTACCATATACTAAGGAAATGTACATGTTAATGGGTTTTTATCTCACTCCTTATTCCCGTGAACTTCATGCCATATTGCCACTATTACATTTTGTGTGGTGTATGTACTACCCATAATTTTATTCCATGTGTAATACTCATTAATATATTTGTATTTACATATTCATTGTATGATACTTATTTAATGGCGTGTATGTTTCGTAAGTTACCCAATTGTTGAGGATTAATTTTACAATCTCGTTATTATCTGAGGTTGTTTACACGTAATTATCGACTGAGATCTCTTTATCATCCACATCCATGTTTCTTAAAAACGTATTTAAATTTTTTTACTATTTACTAGAAAATGTTGTAAAGTCATTTACACCATTATGTGTTCTGAAAGGAATCATTCCTTCATTTTCCAAACAAGGTAATTTGTAACCCTTTCGACAAATTTAATGTAAGAATGTCTTTTTTAACTTATACGGCGGGTGCGGTTATTTTCCGCCAGTATAAAATGGATGAAGCATCCATTATAGGATTATAACAATATTTTCAAAGTAAATGTATTATTTTATAATTATGTGACTTTTAAATTATTTCAAAATGAATATTTTTAAAATTTGTGAAAGGTAATCTTTATCAAAATCATAATTTTATATATTTTAAAGATTTATCTTTCTAAATGTCATTTATTTAATGTCCATGTTTTCAAAATTATTTTAAGGATTTATTTATATAGACATGAATATATTGAAATGATAATTCATTTAAATATTTTCAATGTGGTATGGGACACTTTGAGTCAAAAATATCTTTTAAATTACTTCATTTATAAATGTGTGACTTTTTAATGATTTTGAAAAAGGAGATATTTCTCTCAAATAATATTGATTTCAACTATGTCAATATTATTTGATGGATTTTAAGATTATTTGAAGTTGATTTATAATGGTACAAAACCTTTTTATTGAATTTAATGTTTTGTGATATATTTGACTGTGGATGTGTTATTTTTATACCATTCATGGTTTATGGAGAATGTATTGACATTTCATATGCTAGTTTTAATACGAATGTTTATGTTATGTTTAAACCTTTTCATATAAGAATGCATTGGACTTATTAAGTTACAGGTGGAGCCCACTATAGCTCCTTGATGCATCGGTAGGTCTTAGGAGAAAAACTAGTGTCTTAGCATGAGGCCTTGACAAAATATTATTTTTAGTCTTGGCACGAGGCCTTGGCTACGTTGTTATGATAGTCTGGAATTATGCATTCCATCATTATGAAAGTGGTTATTGATATCATGTGATTATTCGACTAGTAGAATATCTATGTAAATAAGTAAATGGAATTATTTCATTTTATCTTTGCTATATTATACTGAAGTTCATGTTTAAAAGGATTTTGTTTTAGCTATACATTTCCTTAAATGATTATTCGTATTTGTTAATATTTCCCCTATATTGTTATCCTTACTGAGTATCTGAGATCACTCGTTTCAATGTTTTATTTTTCCCAGGATGTGAAAAAGTAATTTATGAATGACCTACAGGGAAAATATGAGGGGATATGCAGATAAGATGTTTTTGTAGTAGTTTTCACTTTATGTTGTAATATAAACTTTATGAATGTATCTAGTTATTCCAAGGCTACTAAACTAATTGGTCTTTTGAGACATGATCTTTCTTGTGATCATGCCAATGTTATTTAACAATGCACTGACTCTGGTCAACTGGAGTAGGTGCATTACAGTTGGTATCATAGGATGTTTATTACAATCTTTGGAAGCTAGATTTAGATAAACGTTGATTAGAGAACATAGACCAAAGATGGAATTTGAGGATTAGTATTGAATAACTTCCTAGAATTTTGGTGTTGTATAGTTTTTCTGTGTTTTCTGAGATATACATATCTGTCTGGATACGAGCAGGTAGAGGTGTCTCTGGCACATATGAACCTAGGGGTAAAACTCAAAAACACCGCTTTGAGCTAGACTTGAACGGGAACTGCTGCCCGACAATGGGCCTTGCTGCACTCTTGGTTACGACACTCCCGGGGGATATGCTTAGGATAATTCTCAATTTCTTTACAAACAATTATGAAGGGTTTATGAGTATATAATTCCTCAATGAATACAATTTTATGATTATGGATAATATTCATAAATAGTTCAATTTATGTTAAGAGTTTTACAAATATGGAATTATGTATTTTATTCATAAACTGATCTATTATATGCTATTATTTAAAAATGGAACCCAGTAGAAGGAATGTGTACTCTAGCAATACGTATGTTCCAATGAGTAAGAAGGATCATATCTTTAATAGTATTAACCCATCATCTAGAAGGGAAATTGTATCCCATGTATTCTCAACATATGAAGAAATAGTATCGTGTGTTAAAAAGAAAAGTAAAGAATTATCTGAGTCATATGGATTTGAGGGGAAGCATGATAAGAAAAGGATGGAAGAGAGAAAGATGGATAATGGGAAGAGGGAAAAGAAAAATTCTCCCATATGTGATATCTGTAGAAAAAAACTCCCTGGAACTTTCCTCAAGGTAATGCGAGTTTTTTATAAGTGTGGACAAAAAGAACACAAAGTACGTGACTGCGAGGGTAAGAAAAAGGTTTCAAATGTACAATGCTTCATTTGAAAGATGTTTGGACACTACACGAACAAATGTCTAAATTTTCAAAGTATTCCCCAAAATATGATATTCGATAATAATCAAGTTATGATACTAACACAGATGGGGAGGAATGATTAGAGTTATTATATTGTTATTAGGGTATTATGTCATTTGAGTGTTGTATCAACAATGTACTGGTTATAATAATTATAGAGTGTATAAGGATTGTACTACAATGATATTTCATTAAGGACATGAGATTGTGTGGAACTTAGAAAAGTGACTAAATAACAGGTTAATTATTTGGAAAATATATGGTTGAGAGAAAGATAAACCACAATATGGTTCGGATACCGAGGTAGCGATTTTGGAATAATACATGATTGATTTGGATAAATCATATTGGATATTATTGAATACTTTGAAACTAATTAATGATTTGTATATTCCATCATTGTTGGAGTGTACAACATTTTTGGATAGAAGGATTATATCCAGTACTCTATAAGGAATAAGGGATCATGAATGTAACCAACAAGGTGTTATGGTAATTTAGGGCGTTTTAGTGTTTTAAAAGAATACGTGATGAAGGTATTCAAATGCTATTTTGGGGTAAAAATGATCTTCATTGTTTTTAACTTCCTTTTATGTTTTGTAAAATGAGTTTGGAGAGAAGTATTTTGGATAATTATAGTTTGAGATTATTTTTGGATTTCCATAAAATGACACCCCGAAGGTCGGGTGGCAACCTGTCGTGTCTTGCAGGCCGCGTGACATGAACCCGCAACCAAAGGGTGACAAGGGTGTGTCACCTACCACTGACCCACATGATGTCCTAGATTGAATAATGTAGTTTTTTAATGGTTCTTCTAGATGAATTATAAATTCATTTTCTTAAACCCTGTATGAATAGGATATATAGAATATTATTTTTAAGTTCTATTATCTTTTATTGTGAACGATGAGTTTGTTTTAGAACTTAGTTAAAGGATGGGACTCTACCTGTCAAGTATATAATTTTCATCTTATCTTATTTAATGAAGAAATTAATTCTTATAATTTAGTGAAGGGATCTGAAAACAAAAAATTTGTTATCCTAATACAATATGTTTTGTTGAATCGATGGTATTTTAAATTGTCATAGATTGATGAATTTAAGGCCCTTAATTTTACAATTATTTGTGATTGATGACCTCAATCACTAATATAAATATTTACATTTTTCCTCCAATTATATGTCTCAAATTTCCACAAATGTTCTTCTAATCGAGATCATTATTTGGTGGTGACTTTTTCATTTCTTTTTCTCTCTTATTAAGGCAAAATTTTATGAACCATATTTCTGATGTGGGTTTTCTACAAAGGTATTTTGTACTTTTAACCTTTTATTTTCTAAGAACAATTTAAAATTGCGAGGACAAAATTTATTAAATTAGGGGAGAATGTAACACCCCAAACATCCATGGTATGTTTCTTTTTGAATAATGCAATAGCTTGCATTGTATGCAACTTCGAGATTCTAACACACCGTGATCAATCAAACTAGCCGTTATGAATAGTAATACCCAGTTATTGAAATATTATTAATTTTATCTCTCAAAATGGACTTCATTTTTGGATTCGGAATATCAAAATTATCCTATGGTGAAATTTTGGTACTTTTTGGATAACTTTTATATTTTGATGAATAGTAAAAATTTCTAATTTGTAATTAAAAACAAGTTTTTAATAAAAATAATTATTAGGGATAAATTAGGAATTTAAGTGGTTTTGAAGTATATTTATAATATATTTTTACCATTTAATATAATGTTTTTATTGGACAAGATTTCACAATTAAACAGGACATAAACAAGTTTCAATTTTTTTTGATAGTTTTTATCTCTTAAAAACGCATCGTTGTTTTAACAAAATGAATTAATTTTAAATTAATTTTTGCCACTTCTGTGTTTTGAATTTGGAGAAATTTATTCCATATTTGGTATCGCGGTGTCCCAATTGTGTAAATTGGTAAATTTTATTTTTATTCATTTTGAATAATTACTTTGGTATATATTTTAATTACAATGGTTGAAGGGTAAATCAGGTAAATAAGGGTAAGAAAATAATATTATAATAATAATAAATTAACCTAAAACATGTCCTAACCTTATTTTTTGAAACATTTCAGACCATGGGCATCTTTGGGTTTATTGTGGGGCCCCAAGGATCCACTTGTAAGTGATAATGACACTTTATATTAATTAAGATAAAATATATACCAAAATGACATTAGCATATATCTTTTGAAAAATTAATTTTTACATAGGGTTATATATTTTAGATTTTCAACTATAAATATTCATTATAAATCTAAATAGATTTTATAAATAATTTTATTTTATTTATAATTTTTATACATTTAGTAATTAAATTCATTTATGACACAATAATGATGTAGTATTTTCCTTATTAAGGAAATAATCAAATAATTGATATTATAAATATAAAAAAATTTAATATGTATATTTTTATGAATTCCAATAATTTTATTTCTTAATATGACATATTAGTACTGGTTATATTAATTTGGTATGAAGTAATAATGCTATTATAAGTTTATCAAAAACAAAATACCCAATAGTGTCAAAATTGACAAAAAAGAGATTTTAAAACAAATATTATATTATTAATTGATATTCAGTTCCTAAAAATCTAAATATAGGACAAGATACTTACATCATGTTATTTGTATCATTAATGGACCACATGGTGGTCTTTCGGAGGTATATATTATGTTTATTAACTATATAATTTAAAAATACAAGGTGACATGGTCAGTGTCATACTAATTAACTAAGAGTTAAAACTAAATGATAAGGTTAATATAATGACCCAAACCTCTCTTAATTCTATAGGCTGAGTGGGTTTCGACCCCTACCCACCTTAAACATTAAATAATCCACTTTTTAACCATTAGAAACTGAATAAAAATTTATTATGAAATAATAATTCTAGCTTTTCAAAAGGTTCCCCTCACCCATCTTATAAAAGGGTACTCCACATTCTCACTAATTCACACATTAAAAGCGTTTTGGTTCGGCCAACCCCTGAATAATTACTCTCTAAACATCCCTCATTTAAACCTAGAGGCCTTAGTTTTATCCAAAAGCGATCCTATGGAGACCTTTTGATCAAATCAAAAGGAAGAACCCGAAGAAGAGGTAATGTTTTCCCCACCCTCTTTCAAGTTCCTTTCATCTCTAAATTATTCTTTCTTTGTTAATCCCATTATAAAATAATAAATCCAGTATATTATATATACAATGAAATTATTATAAACATGGTAAAAACATATTCATTATTCTATCCGTCCTTTGAATTACATGTCACCATACATTCGTACGTACGACTTACCGTCTCCACGTCGTGGTGTAATTGTTATTAAATATATAATTATTTAGATGGGTATAATAATGATTTTCTATTCATATAAATAATAAATATAACATGATAATGATTATGTATATATGATATACCATCCAAATTATATATTATTTTAATATCAAAAGAATGATATTGTCGCTCGTGCGTACGTACGGACTACCATCTCCACGAACGCGATGAGATTCATTCCCCATCGTGTCAATTCAAGAATAATTCTCATTTTATGATTAAAATAAATGATAATTAACATTATATCATTCTGGATATCAATAAGTTACAACCTATCCAAAAAAAATCACGACTTATGTAACAAAAAATATAAATGAAAATGAGTAAGTTAACACCCAAAACGACGATAATACTAATGTATTATTAACAACGCGTTATTAGAAGATCATATACGATATCATAATTATTTATATGGTTAATGAATAATTTTATAACAATTTATTTACTATTATAAAGGAGGTTAACATACCATCGACTAAGGAAAAGTACAAGGTAAGGGGTCTTCATCTCACTATTTATTCCTTTGAGATTCATGCCATATTGCCACTATAACATTATGTGTGGTGTATATACTGCCCATAATTGTATTCCTTGTGTTATAAACTTTAATATATGTTTATTTTCATATTAATTGTATGATACTTATTTTATGGGGTTTTTATTTCATATGTTACCAAGTTAGTAAGGGTTAATTTTACAATCTCTTTATTATCCGAGGTTGTTTAAACATAATTATCTACTGGGATCTCCTTATCATCCACTTCCATGTTTCTGAAAAATGTATTTAAAAACATTTTTAATATTTAATAGAAAATGGGTAAAATTACTTTATAACCTTATGTGTTTTGAATGGAATCTTTCTATCATTTTCCAAACAAGGTACTTTTTAACCTTTTTGACAAATTTAAGGTAAGAATGTATTTTTTAGCTTATAAGGTGGGTGCGGTTATTTTATGCCGTTATAAAATCGTCAAAGATTACCTTAAAAGAATATAAGAATATTTTCAATGTAAATGTTTTATTTTATAATTATGTGACTTTTAAATAATTTAAAAATGAATAATTTAAGAATTTTTGTAAGGTACTCTATATTAAGATCAGAATTTTAAATGTTTTAAAGATTTATCTTTCTAAATCATTTTAATTATTGTCCATGTTTTCAATATGATATTAAGGATTTATTTATATGGACAAGAATGTTTTGAAATGATATTTATTTTCAAAATTTTAAAATTCATATGGGACAGTTTCATTCAAAAATCACTTTTAAATTACTTCCATTATAAATGTGTGACTTTTCAATGATTTCAAAGAAAGAGATATTTCTCTAAAATAGTTTTGATTTCATCTATGTCAATATCCTTTGATGGATATTAAGCTTGTTTGATATTGAATTATATTGATACAAAACTTTTGTATTGTATTGAAGGTTTTGTGATATGTTTGATAGTGGATTTGTTATTTTTATACCATTCATTGTTTATGGTGAATGTATTGACATTTCGCATGCTAGTTTTAACATGAATGTTTATGTTATGTGTAAACCTTTTCATATTGGAATTAATTAGACATAGTAAGTGATGGGTGGAGCCCTCTAAAGATCCTCGATACATCGGTAGGTCTCATGAAACAAACTACTTTCTTAGCATGAGGCTTTGACAAAATCTTATTTGTAGTCTTGGCACGAGGCCTTGGCTTCGTGGTTATGATATTCTGGAATTATTCATTCCATCATTATGAAAGTGGTTATTGATATTGCATGTGATTATTATACTATTATAATATCCAGGAGAATAAGTAAATGGAATTATTTCATTTTATCTTTTCCATATTATGAAGAATTTCAAGTTTAAAAGGCTTTTGTTTTAGCTATACATTGCCTTAAATGTTTATGCTTATTTATGAATGTTTTCACTATATTTTTATCCATATTGATCATCTCATCTCACCCCTTTCAAGGTTTTATTTTCCCAGGATGTGAAGAAGTAATTTTTGAATGACCTACAGGGATAATATGTGGGGATATGAAGATAAGATTTTGTTGTAGTAGTATTCACATTATGATGTAATGGAAACTTTATTAATGTATCTAGTTTTTCCAAGGCTACTAAACTAATCGGTCTTTCGAGACATGATCATTCTTGTTATCCTGCCAGTATTATGTAATAATTCACCAACTCTGGGAAACTAGGTTCGGGGCGTTACAAAATATTCCCAAGTCTACTATGAGTATTTTTTTTTTATTTTATATTGTATAAGTAATATGTGTTACAAATTTCCACTATATGAACTATATTTAAACTAGTTCTTTCTCTCTCATTAATAATTTTTCAATATTATAATGTTTTGAGGATATTTGAATTTTTTCTCAATAGAACTTCTTTTACATCATCATAATGTTTTATTACACAAATTATGTAATTTTTGAGCTAGTAAACATATAAAATATTATTAGATTTTATTTTTATAGATTCGATATCAGTAGTACCAATTCCACTATTTTTTAATGCAATATAATTATCAAATGTTACTACTCCTAAATCATGATTTTAAAAATACCTAAATATCATCAAATAACCTATCATATGTGAGTAGTATACACTCTCATGAATCCATAGTTTGTTCAAATTTATTGATTTTAGAGTTTTCTCAATAATAACAGGTATTTAATCAACATTATTCTTTCTAGATTCATTTTTTTCCATGCATAATAATCTTTTTTTGTATGTATTCTCATGAATTCGTCAGATGTATGACATGGTTTCTCTCATCTTGCACATGATTTTTATATAAAAATGAAATGAATTATCCTTTCAATGAATCTAACATATTGATATTTTTGTTTTCTAAATACATATGGATTTGGAATGTTACTTACTTTTTATCGGCTTCTACCCCCCCAATTCATGCCTAATTAAGGTAGAGACACAATGTTCCAAAAGTTATAAGTAATATTCCAATGAAATACCTAGAACTAATAAAATCAATTTAATAAATACCTTCTAGATTAGTATGAAATATCGATATAGATATTTTGATGAGGTTTAAAAAAAAATTATATTTTTTACCAACCAATTTTTGGTTATCTTTAAAGAAGTTATATTTTCAATTTTTTTATGAGACGGATATTTCACATATTTATAAACCCATTTTTTCATAACATATTTATTTAATTATGGATGGTCAGAAAATTAAGATTAAATATCACATTCAGTGGGTTAATATTTCACCTGATTCGTAGTATGATAAGTCCAAAAAAATTTGATTTCGTAGTTTTTACTTTTGACTATAGATTATATTGTTCATCAATATTTCATATAACACAATTTTCCTAAAGAATATTGGATTAAGTATTAAAAAACTCATATTTTTGTTAGAAAAATTCATACATAGATCATCTAACATATTTCCTTATTTAAAAATTTTTAGTTTGATGTTCTTCATGTCACAAATGTATAAATATTACCATTTATAAAGATATTAATTTTCATGAATGTTACACTAACTATATTTCTTCATTATTTAGATTTCATTCATGAATTGTTTATTTATATCCAGACATGCAACATTTTTTACCTAATATGATAATATATTTATGATTCAATACCTCTATCTTCATCAAAATTTTATGAATCTTCTAATATCACAAATTTTTAAAATAATGTTTGAAACTTATATAAATATTCATCATCTGAATAATTGTTTACAATCGAGTCATGTTCAGTTTTCTTAATCAACATACTTCATTTATATCTAGTTAACATCTTCTTATATTTTTTGGAAGAGTATTAGTTATCAATTATTTTTTTATAATTTCTACCATCATGGTTTTTATTCAGTGACAGGTAATTATTCTTTTAAATTATTCTTGGGGAAATTCATAACATATTTTATTATTCCTACACACATGGATTACATGAGTGGATGTTTTTTTCAAAAATTCACTTGACATTTGTTAAAATTATTTTAGATAATAGACATAATCATTTAATTCATATCAAAATATTCATTATCATATTAATCACTATTTTAATCAATTATATGATCACCATTAGGGATTTTCATCTTCCATATTTCTTGAAAATCTATTTAATCCTTTATCTTCTTTTTTAACACAAATAATTTTTCATATTATATGATAAAATAATATTATATAATTCATCAAGTGATATGTCATTTTTAACTTCTAATTTAGATATTTTAAAACCATAACTACCAATAAATTTTCTCTTGAGATTATTAATAATATTAGAATATTCCATGGTATATATGAAACATATTAAATTTATGAAATAAAATAATTCACATTAGGGAAAAATTAATCAATAGCTTCTTCATCATCATTCCTAATATTATCAATCTCTCTTCGTCATGTTTGAAACATAGATGTTTTTCAATATTTACCTAAAAGATAATATAATGTTTTTCCTAGTTTTTTTGGTTGTTTTTATACACATTATCTTCATGAATACATTTTATGATATATAAATATAAATATAAATAATATCATTTCCATCAACTCTTGTGTTTCTATTTGCAACATAATTTTTACGAGCATTTTACTCAATCAGTGGAAATCCAATAGTTCATTCACCAATAACCTCATTAAGAAATGATAGATGATAAGGAATTAACCCATTTATAGAGCTATGATAAATTTTCCATAAATATCAGGAATACCTTTGTATTGATGGAATTGTGATTTTCAATAATATGGATTCATAAGGATACCTACATCTGATACCCCTTGAAGTTCAATAAGATCATGGAACAACTAGGAATGGATTGTGGTGACTTAGAAGTTATCTTCTTAAAAATATCAACATTTAAAAAACATATCCCATGAAACTTGTTATAATTACTTCTTTATCACCTTTTAGTATACTCACATGCATAACAGGAAATTAATGTATGAAAATAACACCATATATACATGATTCGGCCTTAGTTAGTGAACCTACATCCTTTCTATGGTCACTCCTTAGGTCAGTGGGAATATCCTATAATAAATATAGGAATTAAAATTTTTGTGTCAACTCTTATTGGACACCATCAATATCATGATATGTAAGATTATACTTACTACTGTCAGTTTAAAAAATTTATCCTAAAAATTATTACACAATTTAAAAGTATGTTACTTTGAAATATAATCTTGAAAAATGGTTATTCCAGTAAATCAATCCAATATAACTATGTATGATGGTCTTGGGTACAATGTAATCCATCCTATTAACCTTCTATAAAATTGATCTTTTTATTAATCTGAATTATACTCAGAAAAAAACATGATCCTTTAAAAACTCTACAAAAATACCAATTCTGATCTTCGTCGGAATGATACCATCTATTTAGTATTTTAAACATTTTATCTACCTATAAATATGATCATAAAAATTATTCTATCCTTATAATTTTATCAATATAAAACTCAACTTGAGTTGGAAACACACTATAAAAGAATAATGTAGAACTTATACTCTTTTCACACTAAAATAATGTCACGTATGATATATATTTCATCTCTATTTGTACATAATCCATAAATAGAAAATTATGAAAACCAAATTTTGTTCCCCACTTAATGAAATTTATAAATTCTAATGTGAAAATCATATAAATTTCATTTGGATTCTTCTCAAATATATTCAACTCTAATGATGTCCTGACGAATCTTTTTAATTCATCTTAACTACAGTTGTGTTCCAACCTTTTTCTAAGTAAAACAATCATTATTTTTATAAATCAATTAAAACATTGTATCTTCAATAAATATTAATATAATTACATATACAAACTAAAAATTTATAGATTCATGAATCTTCTACTTTTCAAAATTTTTAACTATACATCCACATTCTCCATATAATCATATTATACATACATTTTCTCTCCCTTTACATATTTTTCATCTGCTTTTTCAATTGAATATTATGATTCATTATATTTTGCAACAAGATCATACTATTGATATTATTTCTCAATACAATCATACCTTTCATTTACATTCTTAGTCTCGTGATATTATACATCTGTTGATGGAGTATAAACATTCTTACAAAAACATTATTCAGTATCATGAACATTGGAATCTGTAAATATATTCACATCACTATTCTTTTACATATTGTATCACATATCATGAATTATTAATTATTATAATGGGGTTTTAGTGAATATAAAATAGAAATATGACTTTTCAATAATGTTACATATGTAATCATTATTACTTTTTAAAATTTTAACTCTCTTTTTTATTCATCATAAAAAATGTTTAGACTTTCTATCTTTATCTTATTCTACATCTCTAGAACAATTTTGAATATTATTAAAATTTACGATTTTATTCATCATAGTAACATTTATAAAATCCAAAATTTTTATTTTTTGTCAACAAAAGAACATTATATCTCTAAATATCATATATATTTTCAATATTTATTCATCGTAGCATGTTGTGATTTTCTAACAATTCTAAATTTTCATCAATATCTTACATTTTAAAAGAGTATTTAACCAATGATATTCGTATTCATAAAAATTCAAAAACATAAAAAACATAATTCCTTATAAAATAATATTTTAATTGTTTGTTCGACAGATTTTTTGATCAGAGACATTGTAATTTATTGAATATTTATTTTTCTTTCAAATGTTTCATTTGGTTCTTTTCCATCTAATAATATGAATCCAAAAACATAAAATTAACAAAAAATTGTTTATACATTTCCATAATTTCAAATTTTAAGACTTTGTATATTTCATCACCTTCTCCATCTTCATAACAATATTTTGTTAAATTCCAGTAACTCTACTTTTCTTGTTTATTTTTTTTACCAAATATTAGTTGTAGTTTTTTTTGAAAAAAATTACAAAGAATATTCAATTACATTAACATAATAAATCATTCTCTAAATGTGATACTTAAAACTATTATTTCTCCATGGTTGAAGAATATTTTTAGGTGGTATAATAGTTAATAAAATTAAAACATTCTCATAATATAAATACAACTTCCTCAGAAAACCTCTGATTATTAAATACGTATTCCCTCAATGGTTGGAATTTTTAAATATAACGACAGCTAGAAAATAGGGACATATTTTATTAAAGTATCTGGTCTCAAATGGGTTTAGATGACTTTTCCTTGATATATGGAGTTTATAAGATAGGGGGATCCCTTTTATAAGTGAGGGGAGGAAAATTCATGGAATTTAATGAATAATTAAATTAATATAAATTAAATATTAATTTAAAGTGAAAATAAATTAAAATATTAAAATAATGGATAAGTATGATTCGAAATCATCTCATATAATAAAATTTTCACTAGTTTAGGTGATTTTTTCAACATTATATATTTGTTTTAATCCCTGTAATCCCTTTTGATTATTATTGTGGAATAAAAACTTATAATAACAACAAATAATAGACACTTGTAATAAAAGGTAAACTGACCAAAAAATGTACCATGTAAGTTATGTTGAACCATATATCATTTAATATTTTTAATATATGTTTTTAGGAATTTTAAATCATTTAATAATATATTTTTTAATATAAAATATCATTAATGTCATTTTTAGAACTATTCATTTATTTAACTTAAATTAAATAAATTTTGTAATTTAATCCGAATATAATCCACTCATAAAAACCATAAATTATATATTGAACTATGTTATTATCTATAAAAAACATATAAAAAACAATATTAAATTTACAGTTTCTGAAATCATTTATATGATTTTTATACAACTTACATGAGCATTGTGTTGACATTGTAAACATTTATATTAATTATTTCCTCACTTAAAATGAAAAATAATTCACCAAAAAAATATATTTAAAATAAATATTAATATCCATGCATAATTATTAATCATACATTACTACAAAAATTAAAAAAAAATTAAAAAATAAAAGTGATATTTTTACATTATCATTCTCACAAAATATTTTAAAGGTTAAATAAATATTTAATCCAAAAATGACATAATATATTTGTTTGTATGATGATATATGGCATCGTCCCATAATATGAAATTAAATAAATTTTTAAGGGATTTTAAGCCTTATCACATTTCATATAACAAAAAAGAATCCATTTTACCATTACCATGGTAACAGGTATTTACAATGGTTACTATTAATATTGAAAAAAATAATTTCACCATATTACATAATAATAATTATTTTTATCAAGAATAAGAATATAATTTTTTCAAATTCTTTTGAAAAATGATTCATAATTTGATTTAAAAATAAATTCGAAATAATGATGAAAAGGAATTTTTCATTAAAATGGAATTTTATATATAAAATGTCTGTATACAAATTTATAGAGTAATATTCATTCTAATAAAATATATTTCATTATTTTTAACAATTAATGAATAAAAAAAATTCAAAACTAATATAAAATATAATGTTAAATTCTTTGTACTTAAAATAAAAATACATATTTCGATAAAAATATTTATTTATCAATATTCATTAAAAAATAATATTTATAAAAAATTAGAACAATTAATATAAGAGTATATAGACATGATCAATTTAAACATGTTGTATTTTTTATAATATAAAAAAATTAAATATTTTAATAAATTAATTATAATATCCTCTCACAAATAAACCATTATGATTAATACAATATATTGAATCATAAAATGAATTTAGAGAAAATTTAATTTCTTATTTTATAAAAATTAAAACTAAATTTATATTGATTATTTCATTTATATATATATTATAAAAAGTTTAAACTTATTTAGAATCACTAAATTCATAGATATGTTATAATGGTCATGTCTCATGATCGGTTTATGCTTATCGATTTATGTAATTTACACTTTCAAACATAATTTCATTTTAAAATAACTTGGTTTTACATTCACCCACCCCAAAATAATTTATTTCCAAAAAAATTTCATTTTATCTTGAAAATAAAGGGTTTTAAAATTTAAACTACATTTTTTGTCCACCCACATCACAAAAGGGTTAATAAAATATCATTTTAGCTCGAATGGTCCAAAGGCCTTTATTTTTTATTGATTTTTGATAACACACCTTTCTAGGGATGAGGGGGAACCCTTACAAGGCCTGTAGGCTTATAGATTACAATTCCTATAGGATTAAGAGAATACATGACATGACGGGATTGGGGAATCCAACCAGACTGTCTTCTAGGAAATTACCCTCCCCAACATCTTCCTCATTATATTAGCTCTCCACCTTCACATGGTCGTCTGGCTAGGCTTCCCAATAAACCACGGGCTGGTTCTGATGGCATAGCAATACCCTCCCATTCTGACAAATCCATTTGGTTCTTCTCTAGAGAATGCACCTGCTCTGAATCCTCTTCTAGTGATGCTCCTTTTCTATATAGTATTTTTGGGGAAATTTTACCATTCATGAGGCTTAAAGTGCTTCAGGTTGCCCAATGTCTTTAAAGGTTGCCCAAAATCTTTACTGACCCGAAGGTCTGGGTGGCCTGAAGGCCTTAAGGACACCAAGACCAAACATGTGGCTCATGGGTAATAGTTCTTGATGCTAAAATACCAAATATTAACTGATATAGTAACTTCTACAATTAAATCTACAATAATAAAAGTTATTCCACCTCCTGGTTTCGAACCTGGGTGTAATGGAAACACTAAATGAGTCCCCACCGACTGGTATCAGGCTCATGTGAAAGAATCCTTTTAAAAATAGAGAAATCCAAAATTAATTTTATCTATAATAACGTATACCCATCAACTTGAATTAATTAAAACTTCTAGGAAGTGAACATATGGATATGGATGAAAAGAAAAATGTCTAAATAATAGTAGAGAGTGAAAAAGATCATTTATTTCACGTATATCAATATTCATGAGAAATTAAATCACCCCAATACCTTAATTTAAAGAGTTTTGTATAAGATTATCATGTTATTAGAAAAAAATAATAGGTTTTCATTATTATTTCAATATACACATCCTGGAGTTAAAGAATTTTTTTACCATTTCGATCATGAATATAATTAAATATACTTTCTTGAAAATTATTATATCATATTTTTATCAACTTACACACAATATAATAATATCATTAAAAAGATTAGTATTTGAGACATATTTTTCAATCCATAATCACTAATATTAAATTTTAATGGATCACATAATTGTCAAATGGATAAAAATCTATTTCTCATACGAGTAGATATTTACAAAAGATAAAATGATGAACTGAATTTATGTTAAAAAAATGAACAATACTTCATATAAATATAAATTACATTAATATCATCAAATAAATATCAATTTTGAAATCATAATATCAAATTCATACTATAATTAATTTTTATAATATAATTATAATATTGTTTTTTAAAAAATATTGACAAATATTGATTTTCTTTAAAAAATGTATATTTTTAAGTATTTATAATGTAAAATTGAATATTATATTATTTTTAAATATAAATGTATTCCTATATATTTTAAAAGATCCAATTATTGTTTTTTAAAGAATTTTATACTTAAATTTAGTACAAAAAAATTATATTTAAGAAGGACATTTTTCTGAAAAAATATATTTCATTCTGTTTTTATCAATTCATTTTAAAATAAACTCTACTACATCTATGTTATTAATTTTTAAATGTCATACCATATTTAGAAGTATCAGGTACAAATTTCAGAAATAGTTCCCTTTTGTTTTTAGTTCAAATGAATAGTAACCTCAATAATATTTGTTACCACCATAAATGGTAAATCATGTACATTAGGGTTAAAAATAAAATGATAAGTACTATATAGTGACCCTAACAGTTGAATAGGTTTTAATTTATGATTTAATATCATCTATATTCATCCAAAGGTAAAATATATTGAATTTTTATTTTATTTTGTTGTTATTATGTCTTCTATAATATTTTAGGTATAGAAATGTAGAAATTAGTCGCACTAGTTTATAATAACTTCAATAATTTTATCATAGGTATTACTAGATAATATATTTAGTTATAAATCATATATTGATGTCAAAATTATTTATCATTATCATTATAATATGATTTTAGTTTTATTGTATAAATATTTATATTAAATGAATATAAAAAAATGATGTATTAACTATTAAATCAATGGATAAATCCACAAAAATAGATAAAATATATTTAATGAAATATATTTTCAGACAATTAATGTGATCCATGGGTTAGCTATATTATCATAACATTTAATAAATACAATATAATAATTTATATAAATTTTACTTATTATTTTGAGGATATTAATTTCATTGTATTGAAACGTAATATAAAGATACACTACTGATATATTATAAAATTTAATATATTATTCGAGAATCCAGCAATTTTTTTCATGTATGTGTTTTTGTTTCTTCTGTTTTGGAAAACATTTGGAGAATTGGTAGCATTTAGTAGTACACGCCATGTACATAAGAGTATATGTTGTGTACCCTGTTGCCACAAGTGACTGTGTACTAGCCTTATAATGGATGAGTACATGGTCGTGTAGGGTAACCTGGAGACCACCTAAATTGTGGCCTAGTAAAGGCATATAAACGATGTGTTATTTTCATTTTATTTATTATATCTAACCAGGTACATGTCTTGTTCAAAGAAACCCCTTCTTCTAAAGATGTCTCTTCCAGGAGTGACCATAGAGAACGATTCTTCCAGGAGCCCTCAATCGACCATCTAATTTCAATTTCAACTGTCTTCGATTGTGTTGGGATCAGAACGATGAGCTAATCCTTCTTCTAGATCCTTTTTCCATTATTTCTCTCTTTTTGTATGATATTCTCTAAAGGATGTTATAGACGTTTTAATATATCTATGTTTTTCTAGGACGATTCAAGGGCCGACGCTGGACTATATCAATCATACATTACTAAGGTCGGTGGTTTGTAGACTTCTGTATTTATTTATTGTATTTTTTGTTCCAATGTTCTTAATTCCCTTGAAATGGTGTATTTTGTGGTTTGGTATTTTATCCCTATAAATTCAATCTATGACTTGTGTTCCTGAGTAAGGGTGTTTTGATTGTGAATAGGGTTACTTTCCATGATATGGTTGTATTTCCCATGCTTGTTTTGATATTGACAATTTGGTCTATCTTTTCTCGTAAGGCATATTGTTTTCCATTCCATGTTTTATTAGGATAGAGTTATATTATCTGATGCTTTTATATGCATGTAGTTGTTTATCCATTGAGTTATTGATTGCTATTAGCCAAGTAGTTATTATGGTTTACTTTGGTTGTTGAACAAAGTTGTTCATGATTGTCATACACAGGGCTGTGAGAACCTGGTGTAATAGAAAATATGGGGAATAGATGTTTAGGGCTTCAATATAGTGTATGTTTACTTTTACGTTACAAGGCCATAGGGGGGATGTACTTTGTTCTCCCTCATAGTATCTATAGTTCAATGTTTCATTTATGCAGGGGGAATTGATTGTTGATTGCTTCCTCAAAGTATCTATAGTTACCGATATGAGACCACATGGGGATTTGAAGTTTCCTTCATCCACATAGTCATTGATAAAGATGAACATGATGTATAGTACTGTGATTACTTCCCAGAGTGTTTTTTGTGTTTGATTGGTTGAACCAGATGGATTATGATGTGAGTACTTAACAGAGTGTTACTGGTTTTTTATTACATTCATACCTGATATATGAAAACGAATTCAATTAAAACTGTCGGATTTTTTACTTTTGAGTACATCCTTGTTTACTGATTCATTATTCATATTGACCACCATATTTATTCACCAACTATTAGGAACAGATCTTTGGGTGGTTTCATACAAGGATTCGTCTCCCACCGAATTCTAGTCAATCATTTGTGCCCAAAAAATTATATTTTTCCCGGTATAGATAAAGAAAATTTCCAATCTGTGTTAGGTACTTGAATATTGTGGAGATGGAGAGCATGTAAACAAGTTGAGGCTTACGATGCTACTAGAGTTTAGTTTCTTCCTTGTACATCGGATTAGTACTCTATTCCAACATTATGACATGTTTGGCTGATTTCCTGGACATACGTATCATACATCATTTATATATGTTCTTTAGTTGATATTTTTTACTTTCTTTATTCCACGGTTTACTTTTTGCATGTTATCAATGTTATGATAATGTTTAATGTTTATTTCAACCATATAATTATGCCTATGTGGGAATATTTTCCCCACAATCACATCCATGGACCTTGATGCTTGTCAACGGTCCCTTGCATTTGGGGAAATTTTATTGAGACCATGTGACCAACCGGGTATAGGGAAGCACTGGGTGGTAGTCAGAACTATGATGTTACAAATTGGTATAAGAGGGATTAATTTTTGATTGAAATACTATTTGGATAATATAATCAAGGATAGGATAGAATATTTAGTCTGTAATAAGCTGTTTCCGAGAGTAGCCAACCCTTATATAGGGAAAATCTAATTTACATCATAGATTTTAAATTTGTTATTATATTTTTCAATTATTAAAGTTGATTTGATTTCACCATTGGTTGATACATTTATTTTGTGCGGCTATTTTAGATATTTTTGATTCTATATTTCTGTGGAAACCTGATGAGTGAGGGTAGGCCATCTCTTGCATCATATAGGCACTTGCTACAGTTCACATGTCATGCATTTTTGTCATTCCATTTAGTGTGTATTAGCGGTTTCATGTTGTTATGATAGATATTGTGAAAGATATGCATGCAATTATAATATATTCCTTCAATGAATAACTACTATTTTATAGGTTAATGTATTGTGTATGGTTTCATTTGAATGAATTCCAAACATTTGTTCTTGAGGTGTTATGGGCCCTCATGGATTATAATTTGGTGGATCATGGAAATTTTGTTCCTCTATATGACATGAAAATGAAGACAATATTTTATTCTCTGGGACTATGGCCCCCCACATATCATAATTCAGCACATTGATTCTAGTTTCTGTGTTTTATGGGATTCTGGAGTTGTTTACGAGGCTTATTTCCCGGAAAAAACTAGAATACACAGTGTCTATTTAAGAATACATTCCATGTGTCTTTATGTTAGGGAATGATTTTTTTCATATGTACTTTTCGTTGACATTAGATACAAACTGTATAGTATCTAACTGTGTTACAACTTTGGTGGGAAGAGACAGAGGGTTGGGGAATCCTAGGATAAACACACCATGTATCGAACATACATGTAATGTTGTAAGAACTATGTATCTACATGTGTTACTAACAACACATATGGATGAAATATAAGTTATAAATTCCATGACCCTCTTTAATACATCGTGTTGTGTAACCCATATATCTGGCCATGTGACAAAATATACGAGGTGGTGAAATATTTCTCGTACACGATGTGTCTAGAACAAACACACTATATAGTCTTACTCTAGTATGACTATGTGGGTTATATCGTGTAGAAGAAATAAATCTAGGGAAGATGATTCAAGTACACACCCTGTGTTAGGACAATACGTCGTGTGTTTGGGGTGTTACACATCTTGGTATGGAAAAGGAACACGTCCATATGAAAGATTATGGGAAAACATCGTTTAGGAATTGTACACATCATGTATCCATCTTTTTTGAAATCATTAATGCATTATTTCTCGTATTCGTTTAATGAACATCTATATTCATGTCCTTGTTAATATTAAAATAATGTGTGCATTTTGAATTGTAGGTTAAGGCCACCGAGATGTCCTCCTGTTGTACACCAGTTACAAGGTAGTGACCAGATAGTAGACATGGCAGATCGAGAACTGCCAGCAGATCCTCCAATAGTTCCCCTATTTGAAATGATATTAGGTTCTAGAAAACAATATCCAATTACTTCACAGAAATTAATCTTGAACATAGGTAATCCCAATGAGAAATTAAATTGTATCACAAAATCCTTAATTCATAAAAAAATATGAAATAATAATTCATTGAAAAAATGAATATCATATGGATATATATATCCAATTAATTCAATGTTTTTATATTTAAATATTTATTATGAGGTAGTAACAACAATATAATTGGATATCATTGTCATAATATGAATCGTGCCTTATAAAAATGACATTGTAACAAAGAAAACCCATTCCAAAATCACACAATTTAAGGTGATAATTAATAAATTAAGTGATTATGTAAACATAAAAAAATAAAAAAATTAATAAATAAATAAAGATTTAATATTCATAATAAAATTATTTACATATAAATTCAAAAATAATATTTTGAAAAAATATAATTATGTATAATTATAACAAACTAAATGGAAATTTGATTAGAAAAATTGATTATCACTTGGTATCATTCATGTCAAATCCATATCAATTATGTTATTTTTTTTGTAAATTAGAATGACATGAATTATTATGTTTTCATGAATATAAACTAAAATAGGTCAGTATACAGGACCTACAAATACAATTTGGTGTAATATAATCAAATATGCCTCAATGATAGGAATTTGTGATGATAACACTTACCTTGTGTCCTGAATTTCCACGAATGTCCTTTAACTAATGTATAAGTAACATATATTAGTTATGTAATATTTTAATGACTATTTATAGGTTTAATAAATTATACAAATACAATTTATTTTATTTATATTAAGGAAATTTTTATTTAAATAACCTGTTAAGTCCACGTATGGTGTTTCCAGGTCATTCGGTTCATAATTTAAAAACAGTTTCATTGCGTAGACCCTACTCAAAAGGGGTAAATGATCCAAAAACAATAGAAAAATTATAATGATATAATTGTATTTTTTATTCATAATTTATACTTGTAAAATCAACCAATAAATGTGTTTATTAAAAATGAACTATGTCATAATCACGAAGATGATACGCCTTATCTATGCAAGTGTAATGATTCCTTTTTCAATGAACATTAGATAAATAAGGTATGAATTTTTTTATATTTAAATATTTGTTATTATAACATAAAATGAAAATCATTTAGTTTAATAAGAAATAATATATCAAACATGTTATTGGTTGAGAAAAAATGTATCTCATCACATCGTGGAGGTGCTAATCCTCGCATATTTATAAAAAACATTTTCAATTTTCAATGGATGTATAAAAAATATGAAAATAGATGATATATTATTTTTAAATAAATTTAACAATGTAATAAATAATATATATATCTATATAAATTATATCCATCATTATAACTATTCATTTTTTGTGGTGATGGAAAATGAATTATATCAATTCGTAAGATGGTAGTCCACTATACAAATGAATGATGATTCCATTTCCCATTTTATTGATTGGAGAATGATATGGGTTATTATATAAGCATAATAACATATCATTATATATATATAATTATTTTACTATTTCATCATGTTTTATTAATATTTTAATGTAGTATAAGAATAAATAAAACTAAAATATTTACATAAAAGATATACCTCATCTTCAATCAAACTATTTATTATTACACCTTATGCCCTCTAAGGATGGAATTATGCCATAAGTAATGCACATATAATTTTTAGAGGTATTTTAGGAATGGATACAATAATTTTTTCAAAAGAAATTGTCTCTTTATTTGTTGAGAGTAGAGGATTGTGTGTAGCCTTTTATAGGATAGGGGAGGGTCATTCATGATATTTCATATGGTATAAATTAATTTTAATTAATTTTAATTTTAATGTGGCTGAAAATATTTTTAATTAATATATATATTTATTATGATTCTTAATTTTATCATATAATTTTTTTATAGTGGTTTATGTTATTTTCTTCCATTATCTATTTGTTTTATCCTTATTTAACAATTTTGACGATTATTGTAGTATTAATGTTTTTATAGTAAAGGAGGCATGAAAATGAAAATAAAAGAAAAATTGACTAATAAATATATAATTTTTGATATTTTCTACCATATATCATTATAATTTTAGAATATTAAATTTTTAATAATTATAAATTATTCAATAAAATATTATTTATTATTAAATAGAATTAATACCATTTTTAGGACAACTCATTTACATTGAATTAGATGAAATCAATAATGTAATTTAAATAAAATATTAACCATTAAAAAATAAATAATATGTTATATTAACCTATATGATTAATATGATACTATAAATGAGAAATTAAATTTTAAATTTAGAGTTTCTAAAAACGATTACATGTATTTGATACCGCTTCCAAAAACATTGTGTTGATATTGTTTAAGTGTTTAAGTTTATTATTTCATCACTAAAAGTATTAATAAATTAATATATTAAAAAATCTATTCTAAAAACCCATTTAATATAAAACATATTTATTTTTTATCAATTGAAAAAAATTTAAAAATATTGAAATCATTGAAGTGACATTTTAAATTTTATTCCTCACCGAAAAAAATATAATGGAAATAATAAAATTTTAATGGAATAAAAATTTCATATTTTAAATTTTTTTATGATTATGGGTTAAATAGACTCATTAATATACATTAAAGATGGATTTTAAATTTATTTAAATCAATATGAAATAATGTTTAACCATAATGAAGAAATATTACCTTTATTAGGTTACCTTATATTACTATGATTACTATTCATATAGAGAGAAATTTAGTTTGATATTATTACATAATATTAATTTTATGATTTAATGTAGGAAAAATAGTTTTTCCAAATTCAATTCATAGATTTTTACGAATTAAAATTGAAATTAATCCCACAAAACAATATGAAAGGTCATTTTCCAGAAAATGCTTTTTATGTACAACAATGATTTTATACAAATTTCGTTTATAATGATGATTCAAAATCAAATTTATTATATTATAATTAATAAAAATAATTTTAATAAATTTTTAAAATAATCTAATATTGAATATGGATTTTATGTACTTGAAAATAAAAGAATATTTTCAATATGTATTAAATTTTTTCAATATTTAATAAGACGAATATTTTAGAAATAAATCCAAAATTAATCCTAACTTAATTATGACCTGATTAATTTAAAATTATATAATATTTTCCCATTAAAAATTCTAAAATATTAATAAATTAATTATAATTTTTTCTAAAAAAAATTAATATCTATTTTGAATGAAACTTATTTTTAAATCATAAAATGAAACTACAAAAAAATTGATTTATTATTTTTTATGAATTATGAATAATATTTTATTGATATATATATATATATATATAATTCATAATAATAATAAAAAATTAAAACCTTAGTGATAATGGTCACACTAAAATAATAATATTTCCTGGTTTGTTTAGGCTCGATGTTACATGTTGTATAGAATATCAAACATATTGTTATTTTAAAATCTAGGGTAGTTAGAATAATTTTTTTAGAAAATCATACTATTTTGATAAATTTATAATTTTTATTGGATAACATTCCAAAAACCCGTGTAAAAGGGTTATGAAATTTAAACCCCAATGTTCATGGAGAAGGTTTTATGCACTTATATATGATGGCATATACATTTTTATCAAATGGCTTTGGAAAAAGTTGTAAATATATATTTTTAGTTTAATAACATATTAGAATATTATTAAAACTGCTGTTATCATATGATTATGGATATAATTGATTTATAGGGGTGATGAATTGAATTAAGAGATATCTATTGAGGAAAATACATCTGCCTTTGGTTTTTCTCCATTAGGTAAGACTATACGATTTTTTATCATAGTGTTTTTAAAAACATAATGGCTTAAATGTCATATGGAGGTAGTTTAGGATATTATAAGATGGGTTTTTATAAGACAATACTTTATAATGAGTGTGGAAATTAGATGTTGTAGGGTTTTGATTATATGTTTGGGGAGTGACATTTTTGTAGTAATATAAAATATATTTCATTAATGAAGGGTCATAAAGATCAAATAATAGTCAATAATGGAGAGGTGTTGAGGAATGATCTATAATCATCTCATATAAAAATTATATGGCATTTTTAAAAAAGTTTTATGTTTCATACAATTAGCTAATCCCTTTTTACATAATTTATCATTCCTACTATGGCTAATATTTACATATTTTATTATTTCTTTTATTTATGGAATTGAAATAGAACTTATTTCATAATTTCAACTCATTGGTTATAAATATTGATTGTACTTTTTGAAATAAAATATATAAATATTTTATAAAATAATTATGTTCTTATAGTAGATAACAAGTTAATTTTTTAGAAAAATTATATTTTTATACAGAAAAATTATTATTAGGATAAAATTAGCATTATATATGATTCCTATGACCTTAATAAGTTCATTATTTTTTAAAACTAAGTGTCATATATCATAAAAATACAAAAAACATTTTCACCCATGTGATATAATATTTTTAAAAAATATTATAATAATTTCTTTACTAAGAAACAATTTAAAAAATGTTACAAATTTTAAGAAATTGATTTTATAAATTTTACATTGTTTTTTAAATGTTATTTTTATTACCCAGATTTATCTATTACTAATAAATATCTAATAAAATTCAGTTTCATGATTTTTTAATGAAAAATTAAAAAATTCTATGGAATAAATATAAACATTATATGTCATTATTCTGTTGAAAACCGTTCTTTTAGAAAATATAAAATATCCATCAAAATCTAATAATGAATTGATGAATTTAGAAAAGAATTTCATTATGTAATATTATTTTTTTATGAGTGATAAAAATTAGTAATAACTATATGTGTGAAAAATTCAATAATTTTTTTTCAGAAATATATATTTTAATGTATGAAATGAGTTTATATTGTTACTATTTCTTTATTTAGATTATTATTATAATGATAAGAATACTATTCCAATGGTCATACATGGACCATGAATTAGTGACAAAATTTAATTAATTATTATATTCTATATTACCTAATATGAAACACTTTTATAATCTGAATATAAAATTCTATATATAATAATTTTGTTGTTGCAAAATTCATTATTAATTTTTGACGTTATCCACTCGGGTCGTAGAACAAGAATTTATGTTATAATACATACCTATGAAAATTAACCACAAGAATGAATATTATGAAAGCTGTTTTATTGAAATTTTCATCATATATAACCAATGAAATTACCTGTACAAAATTCTGAATGGAATTTATGGTTTTTGAAATGATACAAGAGGAACAGTCTGATCATCCTTAAGAAATGGGTAATTATTAGTATTTTCAAGGGAATAACCATTATATTTTATACATATTTTCCATTCATTTAGTCCTTGTCTCACTAAGGTCACTCTTAAAAATTTTATAATTATCCATTCAAAACATTCAATTGACTCATACATGGTTTACAGTGAAAGATAAAAAATATCTATTAACCTGTATGAGATTAAATGAAACATAAAAATCATCATTACGTCTATTCTGGAAATTAGGTTACATTTTCATTTAACTATTTTTTGATCAATGGATAAACATAAAATATTAATTCAAAACACCCTTACACTTAAATTGTGATGTTCCTCTATCCCTTTCCCAATTTTCTAAAAATAGTCTATAATTACGTTTTTCCATAATAAAAAATATAGTTTTTTAATTTATTAAATTTTTTGTGATTGTACATATGAGGTTGAACCTAATATGTATTAATAATACCCATACATTTATTTATTTTTCACCCTAAAACATCTTATATATACATTGATATATCCTTTCTTTTTACACATTCCATCTTCCTCTTTAAAACAATTTACCTATATGTAATATAATATCCATATATATATATACAGAATTAATTCTATTATTTGATTTTATTTCTGAAAAAAAACTTTCATTTAGACTATCTTGTTATTTATTATCCCTAAACATATGTACTTATTTCTTTGGAATCATTTAAATAATATGAGACATCTTAGGTATTCAAAGACATTGAAATCCTTTTTCAATTTATGTTTTGTAAATAATATTACTCATTGAGTAATTTTTTACCCTCTCCCACCTCATCCTAAAAAATACGTCATATAAATCCAAGGAATTCATGGACATAGTAAAAATACATATCAAATACCTATTTTTTAGGAAAAAAGATATCTTTTAGAACAACTACAATTTCTGTTCCATTTAATTTGTATTCAACATCCTAAATTCTCAATACAATATCATAAAAATATTTACTAATTATTAACTAAACTGACTTTTTATATTATTAGTGATAAACTTCTATATTACTTCATTAAACCAAATAATCAATGAAAAAGCTCAAATATATATGTTTTACTAAAACATGAAAATATTATTCCTTCTTAATCACATTAATATATTCTATAATCATATACAACATATAAACTTATATATATAAATTTAACACAATTTGGATTTTGTTAAAATTATTATATAAAATCTATTCACCATGAAATTATGAAAATAATAACATCAACTTATTCATTCAATGAAACAACCACTACATTTTTTATAAATTATGTACTAACATTATATACCACTGTAAATAAAATTGATAATTCACCTCTAACATCTAGATTTAGATTTTTATTCTCTCCAATATATATCTTGACTACATAGAGGGATCCAATCCACTTTGACCCAACTATACCAACCTAATCATTTCTCAAGATTTGTGACCACCGAAAAGGCATCATAAGGGATATAAAAATCTTTTTTAATTATGATATTTATAATATAATGTTGTCTTCTCCCACATATCATAAAAATATTAGCATAAACATTTTATATTTGTAACTCCATTTTTTTTAAATTCATACAATATCACTAGTCTACATGATTTCACATCAATAAAAGCATTATATCCTTAAACCTGAAAATATTCAACCAATTTTAGTAATCAATTCTTTATAAAAACATCATTATATACCCATTTATTATAATTCTAATGATGATTCCAATTATTGGATACATATTTTTAAATAAAAAAACATATAGGACTAATTTTAGATTAGTATAATTTATTTTAAAAGGATAAATATTGTATTATCACTATTAAAACTTCATCCATATTCTTCCAAAAAACAACCACATTCCTTTAAATAGTATACATTATTGAATTTACCACATGGAATTGGAGTGATTGACAAATCCTAAAATCTTATCATGGATGAGAGAAATGTTATAAATATTAATTTCAGTCAATAATACTAAATATATACATGTTACACACATACTTACGAAATCACATACAACATTATTTTTTCACACATTTAATAAATCATGTGTTATAAATAGTAATCAAAAAAATAAAATCAATTTTTAATAAACAAAAACAAAACATGTTTGAGTTAAATAACTTAAAAAACTATAAATATCGTCGATCTTTTTTATTTCATTATTTAAAATTATTCAATTTTTTTAAAAAATGTTGTACAATTGAATTTATTTTTTCATCAGATAAACCTCCAAAATAAATATATTACTAGTAAAAAATTAGGGATATTATAATAAGGAATCAAAATATTTTTAATGATACAAAAAATTCAAAAAATGATCGGTATCTAGTATAAAAACTGCTAATACTAATTTATTGTATATTGAAAAAATAATAAAACCAAGAATTTTGTTATTTATTATATTATAGTATTATTAATATTATATGTGTTTAGATACCACTATATATTTTTAAACATTTATCACTTTTGAAACATAACTATTGTATCTGTAAAAATAATTTTATCTTATGTGGGTTGGTCACCATTTCACATTTAGATAAGTCTCAACGTTCTGAAAAATAAAATGTTAGTTAAGCACCTCATCATGGAATGAAAATTTATTATTAATCTTTATAAATCAAAAATGTTTTATAACACTATTTTTTTGAGTCGTGTTCATCCATGAAATAAATTTTTTATGATCGATTAAATATTAAACATGCAATATCTATGAATCCATCAGTTTCACTAATTTCCATTGGTTCCATATTTTTTCAATTTTCAATTTAATAAATACATTGAATATATATCCGCCTAAATGTTAAAAATCTTTAAAACTATTTAAACATATAATTAAAAGTTTTGGATGTTACCTATGATTTCCTTCTATTGAATAGTATTGTTTGTTATGATGATCCATCGATTTATATAACATTATTCCAGAACATTCTAGTGGTCCTACATTAGGTTTTTCATATAAAGAAAATAATGTTCTTTAATATAATAGATCTCTTTAATACATGTATTGTGACATATATTCATTGTTATAGTAGTCCATCATTTCTAGGTTTAATGTATTTATAGTTCATTTTTCCTCTTTTAATGTTCAGATTCATTCTCTATATATAATCAACATAATAAGACTTCATCTCCATAATTATGGTTTATTTTATGATTCTAATACACCATGATTCATTATTTTCTTTTCATATTATCACAAGATTTCATTAATACATATTTTTCATTTTTAATCACACTTTGTGTGCTTTCTTCGTCATAGATGACACAAATCCTTCCGGAATCTTCATATTTAAAATTAGATTCCATTCATTGTAAAAGGGGAATTGTGAGAGAATAATTATATATATTTGTTTATTTGGATAAAATTACATTCAAACAAAAAAATTGACAAACCATAGTCACATTCTGGATTGGTCGTCCATAACCCCCCCAAGGGATAAACCACCAATAAAGTCTTATTTCATTAGTTTCAATTCAACTAAATTATCTATCCAAATATATATGGATTTAATAACCAATATATGTCATAATCAAAACATACCTTTTAGTTAATTTATTTTTTGAGATGTTGGTGCATCTATTTTTATTACACCATTATTACCTATGTCATTTAGACCCTCACTAGTAGAAATTTTTAATCATCCACTAATGTATAACATTATTAAATCTTTCATTGTGAAAATTTGATTGTGAATTTTGGTTGAAAAGTAATTTTTCTCTCTAATTTTATATTTATAATTTTATAGACATCACAAATTGAGTTTTCTTTGGAGGTAATCAATAACATAGACATTTCCATTGAAAATATGAGATTGGATTAATGCACTTTAATGGTCCCATCATTTGTCATTCTATGGGTAAACAATATATTCAATGAGGATCTAGCCTTTTATAAAATATTTTACTCACATAAATTTGTGTCTTGATAGAGATAATACATTATTTTTTATTATTTTTAGTGGTTATTGGACTGTAGATATCATGTTCATTTTTTTCATTTAAATTACACTGCACCTAATTTTTCAACTATATTAATTATTTTTATAAATGTAAAGACACCTTAAATTTATTCAGCTATCAGTTCACTGTCTATAATTAATAAAAATTTAGTTAAATTTCTATATAATTTCTAATTAATCCACCATTTTTATATGGATTCAATATAAACATGATTATGAAATAAAATACCTTTAAATTTTCCACTTAATGTGGTTTTCATGACATCATTATAATTTTACACTTTTTTAATATCAATGGAGAAAAATTATTTTGATTTTTTGTAATCACCTTAAAAAATATTATTTGTATTAAATGAAAAAATATGATTATAATTTAAAAAACTAACTGGAGAGTCCAAATTTTAGATATCCTTTATAATATTTTGTTCTCCTTTTTTTGTCAACGAGTTAATCATCCCTAGGTTTGTTAACAATCATCTAATAATAACTAGATTTAAATTACTCTCATGTTGTATGTTATACATAACTTTTTAGTTTTATATTTTTTAAATATATATTATTCAAAAATTTCGCAAAAAATAAAATGATAATGATTTTTCTTTATACAAAATTATTGACACCATTATTAATAACCCATCTATGAATCTACACCATGAACACATCCATTGGGCTCATTAAGGTCAACATAAATTTGGATTTAACTAACTCTTTCATCATAAAAAAAATTTATAATCATCAATACCTTTATTCACATGATTAAAATTATCACCATTGATGAGTGAGGGATTTATCATAGAATCCAATAGTTCAATAACATAAAAACCATATGATGTGGAACAACCTAAAGTAACTAATTGTGTTTAATTCCAATTATTGAAACTAGGGACACATAGATGCGTTTGGGGGTTAATAATTACGTTTCCCTATTTAAACATTTTAGTTTACATGTTTTTTCTACATTTATTACTTTATTCCACATTCTAAGGATCTATGTTTAAATTTATACATAATTGTTCTTTACTAATCATCAATAAATAAAATTCACCAATATATAAACATTAATATTTTAATGATGTGGGTGTTTTATTTGGTTCAGATCAATGTATATTTAATTAATCATACACTAATTGCATATTATAGTACCCAATAGTTTATAATGCTCACTAGTGTTAATAAAAATGTTTATGAATGGTGATGTAACAATCTTTAGTTCCATATAAATCCTTGGTACACTCTCTCATAATCTCATATGCACTCTAATTTAGTAATGATCATCAATATATAATAAAATTATTATTATATATTAGATCAATTTTTATGTATATTTTCTTTATTTCTCCTGATTCGATTCCCACATGAACTTCACATATAATGCACTTATCTTCATTGAAGCAGAATTAAATGACTAATCAAGATGATAATTAATTTAATGTTTTTTAATAGAAACAACATCGATAATTTTTCCTAATAATGAAAAATCCACTCTATAATTGTATTTTTTATCTCAACCTCACTAAAATATATAAATAAAATTCCCTCTTCAATTGTCAAATTAAATATTTTCTTTATCATCTGGATTTGTCAATGGGTGCTCTTATCCATCTCCATAAATATTAATATTCAAAAATATTATATGAATTCTCTTTTTAAATAAAATATATTTAGTGAAATGTTGTTTCACCCTTTCTCACTCCATCAATGTACAAATTTGAAATGATTTGATGTAGAACTGATGTACAACCAAACTTTTCTTCCCTTCATGTATATTAATTAAATATTAACATGTGATATTATTGTATATTATTAATATATAAACTCTATAAAATATATAACATGATTTTTTTCATTAAGAAATTGTGATTGAATTAATTATTCAGTTCAAGGATATTTTAATTCTCCCAGAATCAATAAATTTCAAGGATTTATCATTTAATAAAAAACTATAAACTTCCAAATTCATTAGAGTCCCATGAAATATTTAGTTTCATTCTTAAATCATGTTTGAGATACCCATTGTAATATATAATTTAAAAAAAATTCTATATGAACTACATTATTCCATTATTCACGCCTATATATGTGTTATTTGTTCAATAATTCAGGTGGTCTAATATTTTATCATGACCAATATCTATACAATTATTTTCGTTTTAAATCACTATAAATATATAAATATATTACATACATATTAATAGAGTGATACCATATATTTTTGAATCAAGTATCATTATACTATTCCATAACCAAACCAATTTACTTAATGGATTACTCTTATAAACATAATATAAACTAATTCTTCCCCATAAATTAAAAATGGGAATTAACCTTTTTTTATAATGTCCCATATGATTCAAAAAATTATCCATATGGAATGGTACAATCAGCAATAATAAATAAGAAACATTCTGAATTTTACAATGGAAATCATTCTGTAATTTAAATCTTATGACACATATATTAACTCATTTTTTGTACCTAAAATCCAAACATTTATTCCAATAACACTTATAAGTCATTCAGATGATTCATATAAAATTTAATATGATGTTTATGGGATTTAAAATGGACCATATGGGATATAAATAAAATATTGGAATATTATGTAGACCTATAAAATAATGATATTATATGATATATTTTTCTTTTAATAAATATTACACCATTGATAGATTTCATTACATACAAAACCAAGTTAAAATGAAACATGATATACTAGAAAGTTTTTTTATTATTTAGTGTGATTGTTATCGTTTATACATTAAATTGAATAAGACTAACTAATTTATTAAAAAAATATTATATATATATATATATATTTGAATAATTGGTTATTAATTGTTTGTAAATAAATTAAAATAACATAAATGTAAAAATGACATGTTTTTTTCTTAATAACATCTTTTCTTCATGAAATATTTTTTTAATATAAATAAATTTAATTAAAAACTTATGTTGAATGATATTTATAAATTTAAATGTTAATAAAAAGTAATTTTTTCCAAAATTAATCTTAATTTATTTAATTCTAATTGAATAAGAATAATTTTTTTTGCTAATTATTATAATTTCAAATTTCTAAATAAACCTTTTTTTCTCGATCCTTTTATTGATTATTTTAAAATTACTTTCTAGATATTTTATGATTTGAATTAGATAAAATTTATTCATTATTTGGAATAAAAATATTCAAAATTGGTTATTATACTACAATCAAATTTTTGTATTGAATTTAAAATTTAGAAATAAGAAAACGATTACACCGTTTGGGTTAGACGAGATTTCTAGGGGTGTTAAACTAAGGGGTAGGGGTAAAAATGGAAAATAAGAAAGTATTAATATTATTTTTTATATATATTTAAGACAAATATTATCCATAATTCAATTTATTATAACTTCAGTGCCACTTTCACATGAATGTGACTTCATATTATTTAAATTGTTTATGTATTTCCATATTTGACCCTCCAATCACTTATAAAATGGAACAAATTATCCCCTATAATTCAAACAATTTTATCATTATATATCTTCAAATAAATATCCCAATCAATTATAGATTTTTTTATTTATTTTCCTATCTTATAATCTTACTTAGATATATCCTATGATTTATTATTGTAATCCAAAGGTGGCCTCTCAAAAAATCTATAATCATTTTACCTGACTCTTTAACAATATGTTTCTTGATGTAATTCTTCTAAATATGTTTTTAATTTTCATAATAATTAATCAATAAAAATAAATATGCTAATATTTTTTAAATATTATGGTGAATCCATTTTCCACCTCATTTATATCAAATAACAAATGAAACTATATTTCTTGTAGTGATAAGATTCATATTCTATCACCATATTTTATGTCTTGTTGTTATAATGGATTAAATGTTTATATGTGATATTTAAGAAATAGTTATTTTTCTATAATATTAATATATTAATTAACTTTTTGAGTTCCTATGTAATGGAAGGTGATACCATCTCTCATGTGAACATATATACATCCACCTCTATGAATTGATGTGATTTTTTTATAATTACCAATTTAAATGGACGGAAATAAGGATATATTTCATGAATATATAAGATATTTGGGATATAATATTTTTTATATAAAGGATAATTATTATTTACCTTTGATTCATATAATCCTCCGAAATATGGAATGATCACATGTGAATATGATTAGACTAATGCCACCATAATGCGATTTAATTTATTTTTCTCCATCTATTCATACTAATGGTTATAAATTTTTATATAATGAATAAATATTATAATTATTTCATTATTAAGATCCTTTATACTATAAATCCATTACCACAGTGCATGGAAAAAAACTATAAAACTAAGACATGCTTGGAAAAAAGATAGGTTTTCACCACAATGTTCATTTTAATAAACAAAATTTTTTAAAAAATTATAATATGAAATTATAATGGAATGATAAATAAAAATTAATTTATTAATATTGATGAAAAAAATAATTACAATAAATATATATTAATTATAATGATTTTTTTAATGTGTATGAATCACGATAAGACATACTGTAAGCATTTATCATCAAATTTTTATATTAGTTTGACATCTTCAATATTCACCATTTATTTATTTATTTATTTGTATATAATACCAATGAATTTATATTTTTTTTTTCATGAAGACATTTTTTATTTAAAAATCCCTCTAAGGTTCTAACTTTTATGAGGTTCTGATTTGGGAATTACCAAAATGTTGAGGTTTTTTGTAACAACCTCATTTATTTTCAGGATTGTATATTATAAATTTATGTTGTGGAAAATTATATTGATCATATATTTTAAAACCCATATATAATATTCTCATTAATTTATTTAGGTAATTACCATATTATATTTTACCATTTTTTTCATTTAAATTGATCTGGAATATGTTTTTAAGAAATTCATACCTAGTTTCCCCTTTAGTTGAAAATTTTCTTCTCCTATTTATATTTTATTTAAAATAATATAATTAATTTTTCATTATAAGACAAGTTTATTATTATTTTTATACTATATATTATCTAATTTTCAATGTTTTTTAAAATTATTTAATACATTGTTTTCCTAAATATAGATTTATCACTTTTTACATAATCTGCAATGTATTCTTTTTTTTTACAATTTTATACTTGAAACATTTTCACACAATCATGATAATTATTTTCATTGAATTATAAGTTAAAATTTTCCATGTTAATTTCTAAGGAAAATATTTTTCTTAATATTCTTATAATTTCTATTTTAACATTATATTTAATGAGAATGATATTAATTTTAAATTCAATGAAATTTTCAGACTCCCTTCTAATGTTTTTTTATCTATTACATCAAATGTAAAAGAATTTTATTATTCAATAGGGGTATTATTTTATCATACCATCCACTTTATTTCTCTGGATGGATTATGATAATTATTATTTAATGATGATTCCATGAAACACATTTCATATCAAAGATATAATTAGATTATACTGTTAAATTTATAAAACGGTTTTCTATATTAAATGTTATAATTTAATGAAATGTTTTTTTGTTAAAGAAACCAATACACCTTAAAAGGGTTATAATATGATTAATATATGAATATTTTATGTTATTTTTTCATAGATATGTATTATATTAATTTTTGGTGTGTTCGCCTCAAATTATATATATCTTTGTTGAATTCCGTAAAGATTGCTATCTCAGGTTATAATATAGATACGATTTTGGAGGGAATCCAAATTTGTAGGGATATTTTATTATTATGATTGTTTTTGGACAAAACCATGGATATTGAAATGATGGAATGGTGATTCAATATAATCTAGCATGATAGCTTAATAATTTATCACTTACCAAGGAAATTATTTTACTTGATTTTGTGCATGCCAAAAAAACATATATTTTATATGTACAATATGTTATTAATGATCTTTATGGATAACTTATTATTCCAAAATATTTTAACAAATTAATATTTTAATGAAAAGATATTTTTCATGATTCATGAATAATTATTTTTTACTGATTGTGTATAAACTTCTTAAGTGTTGATCATATTCTTATACCCTTATTATTATGACCAGTTATTATTACTGATTTATCACATATGAAAACCCTTACTATGAATATACCAATTCCATTTATTATGTTTCCAACTCCCTAGTACATGATGAATGATATTATATAATAAATGTATAAAAAGGTACTATTATATAATGAAATTTTAGAATATGTTGACGATATTATAGAAAATATATTGATTAAATATCTATTCATTACCTAAATTATACCTGTATGGTCCATTAGAGTGTAATATTGTTTAGTTTTTTTAATATTTCTTTAGAACGATATAATATTTGAATATTTCATTCCCAATATGTAAAAAAATTAGATTATGGTTTAGTTATTTCTATAGATAATGATAATGGAAAATTAGTGAAAACATTAGGGTATAGTCTATGTATATGATAACATTTAGAATCATCAGTTATATAGAAATTGTGTGGTTTTCAAGGGGAAAAATTCTTTTATAGATACTGTAAAGTTGATGATAATTTGGTATAGATTCCCTAAGGGTTACACTATCGAATTATGATGGACAGTGTATTAGCCTAATCATCATATGCATATGTTGAGTGTTCCTATGACAGAACACATTCTTACACACTCATAGTCTATATCCTTGTGTCATATCATAATTTTTTTTAAACACCATAAAGGATTATAATTTATAATGACTATATATTGCCTAAGATATGATTATAGTGAAATATATTGAAAACAAGCCATCATGATTTGGATATCCCATTAAATATTTTTCTGTATTATATGAATACTCTCAATGATTATAATTAGTCAAAATTCTAATTTTTGTTTAATTAATGGGTAAAACATTGAGTAATTGTTTGAGAGGAAAACAAAGAGTAATTGTGTTAAAATGTAATTTGAAATTAATTTCCATGATTTTATTCCATAAAACAGAATTTTATGGGATTGGGAATGAAAAACCATATGAAATTTATAAATTTTTTATAACAATATATAATTGATTTACTCAATGTGGGTGAGTTTCTTAACCCACAAAATAAAAGAAAATTGGAGTTTCATCAGAGTTCAGTTGAAGAAGAACATATAGAAAATATTATTAGACATCATACATGTATAGAATGTATAAATAAATACCTTTAAAAATGCTTCAATTCAATGGGAATATTTTTATGAGTGAAAAATAAGTCCTAAATTAATTTAATAACTGAGTAAAAATGAAGAGGTAAATGGTGTAAAATAAATTAAATCTTAAGGATCCACTAGTAGTTCAATTTTATATGTCTTTAGAACCTGAAAATTATCAAAGTCAATTCCATAATCCAATTTATAAATCTTAGACCAAGTATGTTATTTTAATAATTTTTGAGGAACATAATGGTTATATCACTTGTAGCCTCCAGTCCAGGTATTGAAATTTCATGTTGAAGATTGTGAGAATATTCCACATGAAATAACTATCATTTATAACTTAAGGGAATATGATTTGAGTTTTTCATTGATTACCTCTCTCATTTTTTAACCCACACAAATAAATATAATAAATATAATATAGTTTATATTATAATTCAACCCATGATAACATATTTTTTTGATGATGAAAAAAATATTTGAATGTAAATTACATTGACAATATGGATCTTACTACATATCTATGAATGATATTTATTCTCAAATGGTTGGGGAGGAACTAAAAGTCAATGATATATATAATTTTGGATTCTTAATATGTATTTATAAAACACATTGCTCGAATTTCTACAAATTCCAAAGTTGTGTTTTCAATTGAACTCATACCTAGTGATACAACTATTTGAAAGACACAATTTAGAACGAACATATTTGATTAAATTAATTGAATAAATAATTATATGAAATAATTGATAAGTAACTAATATTTAATAGTGTTTTCCCCTAGGTATGACTTATTATTTTTGTTTGAATGAATGGTGTGACAATACATACATTCCCTAATTATAAGGAATATTAAATACCATATTTTTTATTTTGATGATTTGTTTAATTAATTGAGTGGAACTCAATACATCTCATATATTGATAATAATTTTAGATATTATCAATTGGGGGGTAAAAAATTATCTAATACATATGGAATCCTACCATATAAGGAATAAAAATGATGAATCTAATGTTATTAAATTGATATTATAATATACTACATGTGTAAGGAAAATCATGAAGAACACATGGAAATTGTGTTTTATTCCCAGAGGTAGGAGAAAATATATTCAAAGTAAATCATGTGTGAATATTTGTTATTGGACGTATCATTCAAGGGACATGTGATCACATGTGAGGGTATATCATTATATACTTCAAAGATAGAAGTCATTTGTCATTTACTTTGACCTACTATTTTTTATGATGTCTATTGGATTCTTGGATTTTACCAATATTATTGATGCCTTATATATAATTTATCATATATTTCTAATCCATAGATAATATTAACATGGACAAGAGACATTTTGATTTGGAAATATTATTTCGATGAAGATTTCAATGCACTATAGAGAACATTGGTCAATTCACTGGTGATGACCCTAAAAATACTTTATAAGGGTATTTCATAACTTGTAACGCATTATATATTAGATGAGGAAGTATCCTCATACATAATATCCTAGTGATAGAATATTCTTCACACCAATTTAAAATTCAGTAGTTAAATCAACTGACTCATTATTTAGAGTTGGAACTATATAATTTGGCAATGAAAATTCCGAAAAACTATATTTTATTGAAATATGTGATATATATATATATTGATCATAATATCATGAATTTAATATTCTTTGAAAAATAGTCCAATGTTCACTAAAGTACATTGTTTGAGATGATTATAGATATTTACTACACAAGATATAAACATCTTAATATCAAAAACAAGGTGGATGATGATCTGGGACAAAAGGACCATGTATTTATTATTATACATGTACTGAAATTAGTAAATCAATTTTTAATTTTTATAATTTGGATCTTGAGAGAATGAGTAATGTGTAAGGATATTATCACTATGAATTTAATGATAAACAATCCATCCATGTGAGGACTAAAGAGGTGAAAAGGGATGTTGTGAAATAATATAAGATGTAAATAAATTCTCCTTATTCCATCCATAATTGTGATGTAATCACAAGGTTTTGGAATATTGTACGATCTTTTAAATAAAATAATTTATTAAGGAGTTATTAATGAATCTATTAATTCGTCATTCCATATCCATCAAAGTATTATGATGATATATTGGAACAAGATAGATTATATCTAGTGGGATAACATGAAAAAAATATTGAAGAGTTAATATCATGATGCATAGTGTGAGTACAAATTGAGAATATGAAATAGAAATATAAAGGGATTTGACCACCATTAAATATTCCAAAACAAAAATAAGAATTTTTTTTATAGATTTCATTTTTTGACTATCTAGAACAACTAAAGGGATCAATTCTATTTGTTTTGATTAAATCACTAAATTAAATAATTATATTTTATTTTGATCAATGAAAATCTTTACCATGATATAAATTATAGGATATAAATTGATGAATTGTTAATTTTTAATGGATTACTATATTTTATTGTATCAAATTGGAATGTAATTTTTAGTTAAATGTTTTGGATAAGAAATCAGTAGGCATTGAAATTTTGATTATGATTAAAACGATGTACCATAATTTTACAAAACATCAATATAAGAATACAAATCAAAGCCAAATAGATCTTCTGATATTATATTATATAAATTTAAATGGTTTTTGGATGAATAAATTCCTCTTGTTGAATTATCTTAGAAAAATATATTTCAATAAGACATACAAATGGATTTGTATGAGGCCCTTTATGTATGAAAGTATATATCTCAAACATGTTTTGATTATGGGTTAGAATAGAGGCACATGGGGTATAAATATGTAGAGGATGTTGAATAGAAGATTATATCCATTTAGGAACACATCAGGATTTCATATAGAGGAAAAAAACCTATAACATCAATCATCTATGAGAGTTAGAGTTTGATGTTGTTAATAAGGTATTATTATGAATATATCAATGGAAAAAGGATATGAAAGTTCAAAGGACGTGTATTTTGACCCCTAGATATATAATTTCCTTATGAATATATCTTGGTATTCTATGTGTGTATATCCAATGTAATTACATACTTAATCCCTCAGAAAAATTTATCTCATAGGAATTACTCCTAGTACTTCATATATATTTTGAGGGAAAATGTGTGATGATTTTGTTTATAAGAGATATTTTTTAAGAACAATAATCCTTATAGGGTTAATGTTTTTTGGAAATCCCATAAATTTATAAGGCTAAATAAGTACCCGAGGTGATGAGACAGAATTATAATTCATTTTTTATTGGAGTGGAAATATTACAAGGGAAATAATTTATAAGGGGATGAATATTAGACCCTGAGATGGATATATTTACCATTAAATAATTTTTATTCCTTTGAATTCATTTTTTTCGGAAGCACCATGTTTAAATGAGTTTTGATATACAATTAAATATTTAATTTAGTTTAATATTATATTTATCCCCTAGTAAATATATGAATAATTCATTTCAAAGGTGTATGGAAAAATCCATAGAACTGAATAATTTATTGAAAACATAATAGTTTTAACATGGATGCTCATTTTAAGAATTTTTTTTATAAAATTATTATTAGAAATTATCATTTATTTATAAATAGTATTCTATGTATGAATATGATTCTAGAATATATTTATAATTATAATATATTTATTATATTATAGGATTAAACACTTATAATGTAAGGATGAACTTATGGTATGTGTATTTTATCTCACTTATATATTTGTGAGTCATATTCTACATTCATCCGTTGTTTATTTTGGTGAGGTGTATTCACATAACATGAATTTATTTTTCAACTCATTCAATTATTAATATTATTATTTAAAAAAATACATATTTTTATATTTTATGAATTTCGGGTTCTTCGTAGATTAATGTAGTATTTTATTTTTGATAAAATAACATTTTTTGGGATTATATATGCTAAATTATCATTGTGGTAAATTATATAGATCATATCTTTTAAAATACGGAATTTATTTTCTCTTATTATTACTCATGATGCATTCATGTAATTGTATCATTTTCCACTCATTGTTATAATAAATTATTTAGAAACAGAGAAAAAAATTACTTATATCCTGTATGGTTGTAAAAATTTTGATTTCATATTTATGTAATTTAATATGATTTCAAGAAATTTTTATATATTAACCAATTATTTTTAAAATTACTTTAAATTCCAGTATTTTTAAAAGTATTTTTTAATATGTTACGTGAACATGATAGTAATATTTTTAACGAAATGGTGTGAAAATTATTTTTCACTAATGATTATCACGCAAACAGCTCTCCCTACAGTGGTGAATATTCTTAGATTTTAATATTACTTTATATTTTTCCATGGTTATTTTCAATGATATAATCATTCAAAATATTAATGTAATCGTTATTTTTTATACATATTCAGAGTATAATATTTTTTAATTCTATTCAATGAAATTTTGAAATTCATATCTAAAGGTATTTTTTATGTTTTTACTAATCCTTTAAGGATTGTTATTCTTGAATAGGTGTATAATATTTTAGTACCATAATCATGTAATATTTGTATAAAATATAAATATTTTGATTCAATGGTAATTATATGAATCATATTTCATTCCCATTGTTTGAATATGTCTTCATTAAATATTTATGAGTCCAATTTGTTTTAATGAGTTATAATATGATGATGTAATTAAATATTTATGAAACCTATGTTCATAAAAATGGGTTATAATATAAAAAAATTAGTAATTTTGTATGATCTTGTGCTTCTATAGAGGACCAAAATTTTTCATTGAATTTGAGATAGTTATTTGATCAAATTTCGGGAGCCAACAATGAGATAAATAAAAATAAAAATAAATTATGTTTTGAAAATAACAAGAAATTGTACAATATTCATAATTTTCATATTATTGTGAGGTAAAAATATAATCATTATCACTAACATATCCTCCGCACTAAATAAATATTATTAATAAGTGAGAAGAGGCATATATCCTACAAAATAAATATACATTTTTAGAGTGAACAAATTTTTTTTTATATTTAAATGAGATTCACCTATAGAGTGAGGTGATTACTATACACTATCCCCCATACCCAAAAAGGATTTTATTTTGTGGGGTAATGATTTGATCATTCAAACGATGCATAAAATCTTAACAACTATGGGGAAAACATTTCTGGAATGATATTTTACAATGATAACCTTTAAATATACTATTATCTCTGTGAATAATTACACATGATCACAATGAAAGATAACTAAACTCAAGATACAATAGAAATAAGTAATACAAGATGGTAAATTTCAATTTTAGAAACCATTGGACTTGGTTCCATTGTAATCCAAAGGTATTTTTCTCACCTAAATGTAAGAAAAAACTCCACGAAAAAGAAATCAACTTAAAAATGATTTAACAGCAAATGATATATTTTGTTTAATTGGAGGTGCACCTAGTTATTAATATAGGTGATTGTATCATAAATTAATTAATCCCTTCGTAATTAAATAACAATTTAGTATACCCCGTTATGATTTTCTCATCACTCATATTGGGGCTAGTATATGAAATGGCGTTCTCATATTGTATTTAACTATATTCTCCCAATACTATATTTCCAATTAGGTTTGGCATCACCGATTCCACTCTATATAGTATCCTAGAGGTTCTCTCTAAAAACATTTATGAACCTCAGGATTTATAAATCAAGTCCTCATCCCAATCTATCATACCCACAAGGTATAGTTACTAGAACACAAATGAGTTGCCTATTTCTATCATGAATTATGATAGTAAAGAATGTACCCCATATAAACCCACACTAAGTGAAATACTCTAGGTGATATCCCCATAGTATTGAGGAAGATAATCCTAGATGTATTTTTGAAAACATTCTATTTCAAGTCATGCAATTTACCTTTGTCATGATTCATGTGGCATGATGTAAATGACCGAACATCATCACATTATATTTTTTCACAAATAAACATATAATTCCTAATATGGGGTTTATAAATAACAATTATGATTAAAATGGAATCAGTAAAATTGTAAGACTATAGTAGTTCCATCAATCTACCAATTTATAGCCTCACCATCATGAAACGCTGGATGGGGAAGATATTCTTCTAGAAATTTCATATTGAGTATTCTAGTAGACATTATAGTAAGAAATGTTATTCCTCCATACATTAATTACCTATATTACATCAATCAATTACTTAAAAATGTAGTTTATAATTTGGATTCCAATTTTATTGTTAGTCTGATTTGAAATGAATATTCAATGTGACTAATCTACTTGTGACATTTGTTTCTCACACATAGCATAAATAATACGGTATTATGAACATGTGTAGATCAGCTCACAATAATTATGAATAAATATCCATTTCCCCCTTATTATTTGTATGTACAAAACAAAATAAACTATTTTGGATTTGGTTTTTGTCCTGGAAGGATACATAGAACACCTCCCAATGTTTCAAAACTGACATCTCCAAAGCATTGACATCATTTTTAGGACATATTCAAAATTATATCATTACTATACATAGAAGGATACATTTATTATTGGTATTCACTACATTAAATGGAAACTCATGCATATTCCCAAACAATGTATTTTCTAGGTACCATTTTTTTAGATTCCCTTCCACATTATGTTAAAATGAATGTTCTGGTCCTTGCCGCATGACCATAAATGGTATGATGTATCCTGTTAAGTGGATGTAACCAAATTGGGTTTTAAATCATCATAAAATTATTCATTTGGAACCACATCAGAGGCCCAATCACACCATTAATGAAATAAACAAATCTCATAGTTATGATAAATTCTATTTTATCCCAACTACATGCCTTTATACTTACGATACAAAATGTAAGGCTTGAAAAAACATAAAAAAACTTAATTTTGAACCTAAGAAACCAAAAAGTGGTTCCATTGATAAATATCGTCAAATATATAGATTTTTTCCCTTATAGAAAACTCAGAAATATATAGATGCTTCTATTTATTTATAACCTCTGATTCTAACAGATTTCCACACCCACATATGATAACAACGAATTGAAACTATAAGGGAGACAGGTGCCACGTAGAACTCTGATATGGATTTAGGAATAGATATTAAATATATAAGAGTATTGAAGTAAGAAATAATCCCTCAAAAAATGTTTGTTGATCTCAGCCTCTTCTGTTATCAACCCATTCAAATACCCATGTTTTACAAGTGTAAAACCCCACTGACTACCAACTTTTTAAAAGAAGGTGTTTAGTTCTTTATGGACATCGTAAATAGTGGTTTTTTATAGTTAAATTAATATCCCTCAGTAAAACAATAGTGTGAGTTTTGGTAATTATTTGAAGGGGATAACTGAAAATCCTCCGTGAGGGAAAGAAAAAAGGATATGAAGATGTGAAGCTTTTATTAACAGAAATAACATATCACAGACATCATAATATTTCTTCATACATAAAACTGAGTCTTATATTTAACATTACAGTAATCAACCACACATCTATTTGATTAATTTTGAAAATAATTTGTTGGGATTACTTTTTTGTGTTTCTAGAAACCCACTGGTACATTCACTAGAACCACCATCGATCCAAATGGTTTCCAATCAATCCAAATTAACTTATGAAGATTTTATCTTACAATCTGGAAACTCATCAAACTAGATTATCCTATTGAACATCTATCTTCTATAAAAATATTTGTAATATTCACTTTTAATGGAGTACAACAAAAATAGTAACTTTTAAACATTTTTGGTTGTATAAAAATACATCTAAAGGATAAATCCTTATTCATCATCCTCTAATTACCGAGTGGTGGAGGAGAAGGAAGATTCACTAGTTATTATTTTATAACATTTTGGGAGCATGTAATCAAAACAATATAGTATAAATATAATTTTCTAAGGGAGATAGAACACAAGGATGGAAAAAACCAACACCTTGTAGGTTTCACCCATATGGTATTTTATTTTATATCATCATTGAAAATTTCTTGCAAAGTAATACTCTAAACCAACTGAGGAAGAATCTGTGAGTTTTACGACTTATACCACCAAAATATAAGCACAAAATGGATAATTAAAAGTCTAAAAATCTATAGAAACAGGAATATGGAACATAAAATAAACTATACTAAAGAATTATATATTTATGATTTGGTTGAAATGTACAAACATGCACACATCCCAACCAACACCCATTAATCCTATACGTATTTTTCAAAGAAAAAAATTATGTATGCATATCTCATCAATGAAAAAATTACAGTACTAAATTAATTCCCCCATACATAAATCCCACAAGTATATAGTGATGGTAATTGGATTATAGGGGTATGAGCACATTATTTCTCGAACAAATTAATGGGAAAAAATACATCCTGAATGAAATTATAAAAATTTGTAAATATTTTTTTTTCTATATTAGTTAGGGTCCTGAAACACATAATCACCCCTACTATATATATATATCATCAAAAAATTTAATGGGCCACCTAGGAGAAGGAAAAAATTCTCATGCCCATTTTAGAGTGTCTCTGATACACTCCCATGATAAATATAGAATTGTATCAGGTGCACATCCTTTAGTGACCTGATTTCTTCCTTATATGAATTTTAAACATTTCATTGTATATTTACAAATGTAGGTGCTGTGAAAAAATTCTATTCCAAGGCATGGTTTTCTTGAAATAAATTTTATAAAATATAAAATATATATTATATTGCACTTGTAAAACTTATTAGTGAAAATGGTATTACTCTTAAATGGTATCTCAAATAATAATTCTATGTCCATAGTTCAGTTTGAAATATTCTGGTTACCCATAGTGTGACATAAAATGGGTTAAAGAAAGTCTTTCAGACTCTACTCTTGTTGGCGATACATTCAGTGAAATAAATAAATATATAAATAAATAATTATTTCATTTTAGGTAGTGAAATATTATTTATGAATAATGCCATAGAAATTTTACAGGGTTATCTGTATAAACACAAATAGACTTTAAGAGCCCATAAACCTTCCTCTATTAGAAAAACTCATCAGACGATGAAAAAACACAATATTAGAGCATATCAGGATGGAACAAAAACAACGAATCCTATTGATCATTGGAAACCACGTTCTTCTATGAATAAAAATAAAATATCTAAGTTGGTCTCATTAAATTTTTTATTTATTCCATTTTTATTTTATAGATTATGTATATTTTACCCTTCTATATATCGTCACAAATTTTAGCCTTTTTATGCACCCGAGTACAGATTTTAAATTGATTTGTTTTTATGTTTTCAATGCTTGGATTCCTATTATTTATTGTTGAAAAAAAAGATTTCAAAATGATTTTTAATCAATTTTTACAATTATATTATCCATAGTTTTCTTCATCATGTTCACTGGTTGGACCTTGTGGCCCCGGTTCTACATTGTGATGCAATACAGATCCCTATCAGACCCCAAAATTCCAAATTAAACCATTAATGAGGATCAAATCGATGAAGTATAGAACAAATTGGGCTATTTATGGGTTTCAATTGATCATTTAACAGAACAGTTGATGAATCCTATATTATGGAAGTTATGATATGTATTTGTAAAAAAATGCACCATCCATCTTTATTGGATACAAATTTCTTGTAAAAAATGGCCAAAACCCTCAATTTCAGCAAAATCCATTATATTCATACTAAGATAGGGAAGAATATTACATTGACAGGCTTTATTTAAGGAATGAGGATTAGATCTATAAATATGGGGAAATACTGAATTCACACTAATTACAAAGGATGAACATATATTATGTATCCCCTTAATGGTTGTGTTTAGTGTTTTGGGTAAGATAAGGATGACACGGTGTGTATCCCTCATAGAGGTAGTGTACAAGTCCCCTAGATGAGAAACATGGGGATATGATCACAAAGACGAGATCCTATATGTAAAATACATGTCCAATTAAATAAATGTGTACACGATTACACAGAAATGGCTAGGTCACATGCACAACACCACGTGTGAGAAAACACGTTGTGTATAGAGTACTTAGACAGGGGGTCTGGAACACAGACACTGAGAAAATGACACAACCAAGTCCTACGTAGCATGGATATGCCATGAATTTCACCTTAAAGTAATTTAATCCTACACAACCATGAGTCGGGTTCTATATTAGAACAAAATTATGCGGTGGAGTGGGAATAAATATTTTCTGGGTCCCCTCAAATGCTATATACCTCCTAAATGATTTTGAGGAAACTTCACAGATTTGTATCTCCTTTGTTTGGACATGGATTTTGGCTTATGAGTAGCATATCTTGAGTTTTTTCCTTGGATAATGTGATTTATCCCTCTATTCTTGATGTCATGATATGATGCTAAATATTACATGCATTGTGCTTGTTGAGGTGGTGCCCGACAATTGTAGTGATCATGTAAAATCACCAAAGGCTAATGAGTTGTACCCTACAGTATAGTTGGGTTGTAGAGTCCCCAACCTATACAGTTGAAACCCAAAAATCATGGGTGCATGTTTTCTACCACTACCTTCTTAGTGGAACCACCTGTCATACTAGGGCACTAGTCCTCAATTCCATGTTTAACCCACTGATGTACTAGTATGCTGGTCCTTAATGATTAGACTGGAACCCCCATGTTTTAGAGTGTGGGTCCTCAACATTTATAATGGAACACACTATTGACTCACATGACCTCTACTATACAATGTTGAACACCCTATCAGAAAAGGGGTCCAGTATTCATAATAGTAGGGTGGAGCCCCCCATCGGTAAGGGTAAATGTTATCTATTGATATAATGGGCAGTTCATATACTCACCATGTTAATCCCTTTGTTCATATACTTTGGTAGAAGCATGGGACATAGAAACTAATATCACTCATCCCTTTACTATTCCAGTTGATTCAGTATGGGATATATTTATTTTTGGGAGAGTATTTTACCCCCTTAAATTTTGTTTTGTACAACCATAATCATGTACTATCTAGTGGTTTTTCATTTATGGTTATTCCATTATCTTATTTACCTTTTTTACTTTTACCCCCATTGCACTTTTGACTCAAAATAACTATGTGTGTGCGTAGAAGTACATTAGTAAATTCCCCCCATTCTTGTAATTCCTTCATCACTTATTGATAGGCCATGGCCTATAGAGGTTTTAATGAGGTATTTATTGTTTGATACTTGGATTAGGTTTGGTAATGATATATTGGTTTTAGAGATGGTTTTATATATATGATCATATGATTGTGGTACATCTTGATAACTATCAGGGTGACTCCATGATGATATCCATACCAGATACCAACTATGGATCATGAAAATGATATGATGAGTGATGTGGCCTCAGTTTAGGGTGTATTAGGAAAAGACCATCCTCTAGGTGGGAAGATACCAGCACCACCACAAGTGGAGCACACAATAATTCTGTCATAGAATGTTGAGGATATGCATAGGATTAGTGTTTCCCATGAGTTTTTGATTAGTAGTCTTCTATGGTTCCAAAATGAGATAGATCCCCATATAATAGAGTATTAACAAGATTTATTTGTCTGTATCATTAGGGTTGTTAAAAAACGAACAGATAATGTGGATTAAATGGTATAAATCCAATTTTTGGATCATATTATCATTCGTAGGGTCTTTTTATTCAAACACACGAAGAGTGTACAATACCATCGACTGACTTCTTGTTGGTATTTCATTTGGATTACATCCCCTCTAATTTACACTCAGTTCGGATCCATGAGCTTTTGGATATATAGTACAATGATAATAGTGGCTGATTATATTGTGGGGTTCACAGAACATATATGGTACACGCATTATATGACCAGGTATATTTACATATTCATGTATCTAGATGCATGATTCCTCCCTATTATCAGACTCATGCTCGTGGTCCGAGGTAGTGTAGATGGTCAAGGAAGCATAAAGAGATGTGTTGATTTACTTGTGAGAGGAGAGGTCACATAGTGTCAGGCTGCCCGACCATACAATATGTGAAGCAGTGGCCGATAGAAAATGAACCACCAATATAAATGAAACACTGTGACCAGGGATCTCCTAGAAAAGGGTAGGTCGGTATCCTTGGAGGAAAATCAATAAGAAGGGAAGGAGGTGAAATGGGTGGTGGATGATGCTATGAGATCCTTCCACCACCCCCCATGTGTCCAAAGTTAGGTCCGGTGAACTCGTGGTTGGGGATGTAGATATATACTTTATTTGTATGATTATGATCCCATATTGGAAGAGATGATTAAATGTATGATATGTGTTTATTATTCTATTAATTATGTATTAGTATACAATAGTTATAGTCATTCCATTATCTCTACATTCTTGGTGTGAGAGATGGAACTCACAATTGAGGTGATATGCTAGTACTTCATCTTGAGGTTCCCACATGGGACTCTTATTCTGTATATTTTATCTAACAATAGTGTGATCTATCACATGGTTGAGATAGGTTCATATTTGGTTATTTTTTTTATCAAAATGGAAACCTATGATGTCATATTGGGTATGGATTGGTTTTCCATGGTCTAAGCCCATATAGACAGTCACCATAGAAATGAAAAATTCCTTCACTACGATTAGATGAGATTATCCTTTTCTAGAGAATGATATCTCATGGAGAGATGAGTGAATTCTAAATGTATGATTCTCTAACCATTCATCCATAAGTTAAAAATTATAAAACATGATGCTATAGGATCATTAGGCATCTAGTATCCCTGAGTTGTAGAGGATTATATAGATGGCTTCTCCAAATACATTTTAGGACTACCTCCATGGTGGGACATAAATTTTTTCATTGACATGAATCACAAAACTGCTATGATATGTTTTGAGGAATATAGAATGACCCATACAAAGCTCTAGGAGAAAAGGTTATATTTGGAGGACCATTGAGAGAAGGATTTCATTAGACCTAGCGTGTCCCTCTAGTAATCTCTAGGGTTGTTTGTGAAAAAGGTTTATGAGAGTCAGCATCATAGTGTGGAATATTATTTCCTAAACCAAGACATGAAAATGGACAATTACCCCTTTTTGAGTATTAACAACCTCTTTAATGAGTTGTAATACATGAGATTGTTCTCAAAGATCAATCTCTGCTACAGCTACCATTGATTGAGTATTTGTGAGGATGAAATTCAAAAGAAGCCATTCTGATGCTTCTATAAACACAATGTGTTTCTAGTTATTACCTTTGGGTTGATTAATTCCCCCAACATATTAATAGAATTGATGAACCAATTCCTCCATCCAAATTGAACCAGTTTTTCATTATCTTCATCAATGACATTATCATCTATTATACATAAAAGGACATGCATGTTGAGAACGTGATGATTGACCTAGATCTACTTCAATTAGAATATATTATAGGAAAATATCAATGTTCTAGTTCTGGAATCATGATTTCACTTTCCAAAGAGTGTTATTTCTGATAATGGGTTTTTTGTAAACCCAATAGAGTCAGATGAAATGCTTTCGTTAGAGATTCCTTAAAGTGTGTTAGATGTTCATAGTTTTCAAGGCTTCGTGGGATACTACATGAATTTTGTGGAAGGAATATTCAGAATTACATCCCATACTACCACCCTAATATAGAACAAATAACTATTTCCCTTTTTTGAGCCCTTCAAGAAGGCCATTGAGGAGTTGAGTTTGAATAGAGCTACCATGATGAGACTATTCGAGGAGGTTGTGGATTATACATTTTATTTCGATACATCATGAGCCATGATTTAATGTGTGTTGATTAAGTGATAAAAAGTTATCGCATAATGGTCATGCTAGTCAGCGCCCCATGACTAGATCTACATGACTCACAACCAAGTGCTAGTAGTGGTAGTCATTACCTTAAGGGTGTGCAGGCACTACCTTCTGATAAATTGATTTGTGGATTATTCAGACCATCATAATCTGGTGATTTTTCACAAAGAGTGACATGAACATGAGATAATGAAGCTAATTAACGTTCCGACAAGATTATCCCTTATAAATATCCTATAATATAGGCATGGTAAATATTGTACAAAATTACCTTAGGAGGAATTCCAAATAATTTTTAGTTTTGGAGGCTTCAGAGTAGTGGACTCCCAAATGTTGAACCTGGTGGAGCAGGAGGGTACAAATTTTCTCTAGAAAATAAGGTTGACTCGTCCACATTTCAAGTGTGTGAGGGATTACTGGTTGGGATACATCACATTAATGGTTATACGTGATCATATATTCTTAGGAAACTCACTAGATGGATATTATAATGGAGGGAATAACATCATATTTTTTCTTCAAGGGATGGACACTGGTCCCACTCACATTTCATGAGGAGGTGATCTATGAGTTCCCCAATTATCCCCTTCCTATACATCCCTGTGTGGGGAATATATATATATATATATACCTTTAGTTTCAATTTTATTTCTATGAAATGAGATAGAGGGCAGATATGTTCATCTCTTAGTGCCTCACTTTTCAGACGTTGAATGCTAAACACCATGTTATGATAGATTTTTTGTATCCACATGAAGTCCTAGAGTATAATTGTAGTAGTATATCCATGAAATTTATCACAAGGCATCCTCAAATAGCCAAGTTAAATGATTCCATCCTGGTTATAGTTGACCAACTCATCATGTTGGAACACTTAATTACTACCAGAAGGTAATATTTTGAAGATATTTTTGTGAATGTGTATATACATGAAATATTTTTCTGTTATTGGATTCTCTAAATTATTATACCTGATAGTTACAATATGTTTACATAATGATTTTATAGATTAATACAAGAGTGATTCAACTCCCAAATGAGGATAACTATATCCTTTCAACCCAAGACATATGGAAAAATTGAGTACACTATCCATGTGTCTGGAGATATACTGAGGTTTTGTGTGTTAGACATTATAAATAGTTTATAGGTTCACCTTCACTTTGTAGAGTTTGTGCACAATAATAACTACCACACAATCCTCATTATGGAATATTTTGTTTCCCTATACGAGTGACCCTATAATTTTTCCTTGTGTATGATATTGATAGGTGATACATCTATTCAGGGCCTAGATATATTTCAGGTAATGAATGAGAATGTACATGAAATCTGTTAGCGGATGTGTACAACCCCAATCAAGCATAAATCATATACAGATCATCATCATAGTAATATGGATTTTGAGTAGGATGACTACATTTTCTTGATAGTCTCCCAATGATGAGGATTATGGATGGTTTACCTGGGAGAAAAGCTATTCCTGAGGTTCCTAAGGACATTCAAGATATTGGTGAATGTTGTAGGGGACTCATACATCGTCTCCCTACCCCTATAGATGGATCACAATCACAACATATTTTACATGTCATAATTGAGTATATTTTTTCATGACCACACATATGTTATCTACAAGATAAAATTGGACATAGAGGATGGAGACATAATTAAATAGCACCTAGTGGCGATTGATGATTTCCAGGTGAGGACACTAAATGGATAGACCATTCTCATGATACTTGAATTTTAGTAGCATGGGAATTTTCTCTAGATTTCATGGGACATGGAGGGAAAATTTCAGTGTCACTACCTCGAGTTGTCTATTTATTTTTTTCTTTTGGAAGATTAAATGTAGGTAAGAGGGAATGGTGTGGAGACATAATTTTTTTTTTAATAATTTCAAAAATTTATATATATATTTCCAAACATAGGAACCGAAAAAACGTGTGATTCCAGGATCCAGTCTACCTATAATTATTTTTATAAAAATATTACACATATTTTACATTCTTCTTGAAAAATTTATTAAATAAAAATGAATAACACTTAAACAGATTTATGGATTCAAATTTGGGTAAAAAATTTGAGTTTAAAACACGGGGATTACCATAGGTGAAATATAAAATCATTAGTTTTAGGGAATTAGAACTCCTCGCTTATTGGAAGCACGTTCAGTAAAATAAATAAATAATTAATTAATTATGTGTATGTTTTTAATGCAGGGAATTTTTTTATAAGAATAATATCATGGAAAATTAACTATGGTAAGATTAATAGACCATTTTCTAATTAAAAATATCTTATTTCTTCCTCCATTGGAGAATCACATTAGATAACGACCAAACTCCGAATCAGTATTGATAAGAACCTAATGATCCTAATAAATCCTCTCGATTATTAGAGGACTCGTTCATTAATGGTGAATTATGTAATATCAACGAATCAGTCTTCAATTTGCTGATTTGTTCCCATCTTTTTATATTTATTGAGAGGATTTTCCCCTTCAATATATTTGTGCCAATAGAATCCTTTTCATTTGCTAGAGTTCCAATTTAAATTAATTTTTTTCAATTTTTATAAACCCTAGATTCTTATTCTCAATAATTGGAAAATAACAGTTGGATAATGTTGTTTAATCCTTTTTTCTATAATTTTATCTCTCAAGTTCTTTATTTTTTCACCACATGGACCCCACAGTCCAATATTGACATTGTTGCGAGTTACTAAGCCTGATTAGACCCCCCAAATGACAAAAAAATCAGGAACGATGCACATACTGAATTTGTATTGATAGATCTAAGATGTTTATGGGTTTTTGTTGATCAATTCACCAACTAACTAATGAATCTTTTCAAATGGAATTTATGGTTCATATGCGTTGAATAATGCACCATCGAACCCGACAAGATATCGATTTCTCGCAAACAACGGCCAGAAACCATAATTTATGACTTGATCTAATATTTTTAGATAGAGAAAGAGGAAAACATGAATAAAAAATCGTTATTGAAGACTTGATAAATAGAGAATAAAATATAGAGAAATCTCTACTACACACTGGGAACAAGGATAAACATATTTCATGCAACCCCTTGGTGGTGACTACAATAATTTTAGGAAAGGTAAGCATGAAATTATGTGAAACCCTCCTATATGCCTTATATTCCTTCCACGGGTAGGAAAAACATGTGGAGGGTCACATGGGTGGGATTCCATGTGGAATTACATGTCCATGTACATGACCATGTTACCGAGTACACAAAATCGGCCAGGTTACACGGGCATCACCATGTGTGAGAAAACATATTGCGCATAGAGTACACAAATATGGAGGATGGCCCACAGACACATCCAATATGAAATGACACTATCCATGGTAGCATGGAAACACTATGTAGTCCACCCACATAATGTGTACTACTATATGGTCAGGAGATGTGTACAATCCATGGACATGACCATGAAGTGGAGCGGGTTCCCACACATCGTGGGTCCCCTCACACACCGTGTACCCATTGAACTCTTTTGAAGAATCACCATGGTTCAATATATACTTTGTTAAGAATAACTTTTTAGAATTTAAAAGACTATATGTACTGTTTTTCTTCTTAGAATATGATGGTTTACTAGATTTTTTATTTTGAGAGACAATGTGAAATGTTTTGGGAATGGCGCTTGTTCAGGAAACACCCAACATTGGTAGTGATTAGAAGGAATCACCAGAGATTATTGAGTTATTCCCTCTTGAATATTTGAGAAGTGGAATATGAAAAATTTAGAGTGGAGATATCTATAATCATGGGATCATGTCCTATAGATATACCTTTTGAGTGGACCCCCATATCGTAGTAGGGCATTGTTCCTCGAGGACTATATTAGAACCCCCTATGGAACTAGTTCATGGGTCCTTGACTACCATGTGAAAAAACAACTTATGTACTAGTGTGTAGGTCCTCAATGAATAGAGTTTAACCCCACGTAGAACCATGTCATGGGTCCATGACCATTAGAGTTGATCCCTTCATTGATATTGGTGCATGTCATCTACCTTAGCTAGTGGTCCCCCTATCATTATAGGGAAAAAATCTTCAAGAATCAAGAGTGGAACCCCTCTTCGAAATTGGGGAGGTCATATACTGATACAATCCGAGTGGAACTAAACTATGTACTAGGAAATAGGTCATCTATATCGATTTCATGGTCCCTTGACTTTGAAACACAGTCACAAGGCTAACCATGACTTTGATGGTTACTTTTGAGAAGATGCATGATATGATGGGAATCATTGGACATTGGTAACTTTTTGATACTCTTCTGTGTTGGTTTATATTTGAGATGGAGATCCCCTTATTCTATCATTTTTTATTTTGTATAATATATATATATATATATATATATTCTACTATATCCACACATTGGACTAGGATATTGTTCTTCTAGGAGAGGAAAATGTGAGTGGGATATGCCATGTGCATTTTTTGTTTAGATTCTACTAGTTGGATGAATCCCCCCTCTTGTTAAGTGTGGATAATACTCTATGGTTATTTCATCTACTTATTCTATTTAGACCCTTGTGCTTTAATTCCATTAAATTCACTCTTATTTTGGGTCGATCTTTTATCAATCACTATATCATCCATTAAATGATATATTTTCCGGTTGTATCTATTAATGACTCCACATTAGAATTTAGGATGTCCATATATGTTTATATATAACCCCCCCAACATGGGATCTTCCTTTACATTTCAGGTCTTATTCATATAACATATAGGCCTGTAGTGACATCAGATGAGATTATGGATTTTTGGTGCATACGACTGTGTGTAATTGTGATAGATTCATATTCAAGAGTTAATATCTCTTAGTAATTTATTTTTTTTCAATTTTTTCTGGATGGGACCTATATTAATTTTGCGATATATTTTCATGTTTAAATTTTTTATTTTATATTAACATACTCTTGTACTATATAGAGGATTTTCATGGAAGATTATTCTCATACCATTTTTCATCTTTTAATTGTACTCACTCTCCAATTTTGAATAAATATAGCTATGTTTTGAGTTTAGGTATATAGTAAAAATCCCACCCATATTATGTATGTTTTCATAGCATGTTTTCAACACCTATCCCATGGTAGAAGGCTTGGGGTTGTTCATAATCAAGCCCCAACATTGGTCAGGTCAGGAGAGATCTATATTCTAACTCATGATTAAAAATTTATTCCAATAGAAGCTTTTGGAAATAAAAATATTTCTACCAATATCATGATTTTTATTCACATTTTAAAGACAACATGGGAATCACCCAGGTTATCTCCCAAACATGAATGTTAATTTTCAAGAGACAGATCACCCACCACTTGATGGAGAACATCTAAACATATCTGTCACCAATTTTGAAATAATTATTAGATGTAGGACTATAACCCTACATTACAAAATACTTTAATTCATGAGACCATATATCATTTTAATAGAAATCCAAGATCATTCTGAATCATTTCCCGATCAAATATGCAGAAAATGAAGTTGAAAATGTTCCCCCACTACATTTTTATGGGTAACTTTGAAGGTCCTTCCCTGAGCATTTATAATGAAGGACACCATCCTGGAAATACTAAATAGATAATGGGGTCCATTCTCAAGATGATTACAATGGAATCCCTTCTTATGATCACAAGATAATATGGAAACAAGGTCCTCCCCTTTCCACCTTTCTTTTAAATGTTCCTACCTAGGGAATATATTGATTGAATCCCCCCTATAGTAGGATGTCTAGTTGTGTTGGTAGTCCTCTATGATGGAATTCATTATGAAGGTACAACACATAGTGATATTTCATTTCAACAAGAAGCTCCAATCCTTGATAAATCAATAATTATAAATTCCTCATATTATAATACAAGGATAGATTCAAAGGATTTCATCTCATTAATATGAGACATTCATTCATAAATAGAATACATACCAAAGGAATGATGCATCTCCAAACCAACCATGTATTTTATTTCATCCACTACAGAAGAGTGGAATCTATGCTACCATGATATATACAAAAAACAGAGGAAAATAATGGACCCCTTTAGTCAGATCATATAAATGAGTCTATCATCGAATTATTCTATAAACATTTATAAAGGAATTCATACATTATCATCTTCAAAATACATTAATGAATTATAACCAATTAAAACTAAATTTCATTATGTATTAAGTGTACATGAATCATGTCAGCAAATTAGAATATTTTCACGATCATAAAGACATCATAACCCTTTTAGCTACACAGATCCTGAAATTTTGATTGAATCATGATAATATTCATGTCACATCCCTTCATTAATTTTGGAAAAAATTTAGTTGAACATTCATGGTCAAAAATTTTCCATATTGAGTGATAAATATTAACTCACTCACAATAATGTAATGTCCTCCAAATGTGATTTTATATGATGTCATCATTCTGGGCAGACTCTTTGAATAAGGGTCTATACACCAAATCTAAAATACATGGCAATCATTTTCAATTAAAATTTACCAAGACGTAAAATAATATTACAATAAAAATTTGATTTAATATCACATAAAACATGCAAATATATCATGCATTTTTCTTGTTTGAGAAGAGATAATCCTTTAGCAGAAACATTAAACTCAATAAAAAGTAGTTCATATTTATAAAACTCATTTAACCAATGTCATTAATAAAAAAATTATAGAATATATGGAATTAATAAGACTTATCTAGAGTAGTAGAAATACAATAAATACCATATCTCATTGGGTTGAGTACATTATTACCACACAAGAATATTTTAAACTCATCAAATCTGTTCAGAAATGTAGTAGCAATAGATTAAGATAATCATCATCCCATAGTTAATTGGGTATTTTGACGTCAACTTCCTTCTCCATGGAGATCATTTTTTCCAATTTGGAGGAGCTAAAAAAAAAGAATCCAAAATTTCAATCTCATCTTCTTCCATATATTTCTCATAGGAAATGATTTTAAATATGTTTTATTAAAACAATACGGAAAAAACCCTATATAAAAACGCCCTAGAGATTCCTATACTATATAAATAAGATTAAAATATGACAATATCTATAGAGACACATAAAGAAGGAAACCACTCCTAATGATCATGACTTTTCTCTCAACATTTACTCAAATATATACTAATACACCAATACATTCAATGGTTATGTTATGAATAAAATAAAATTTTCAATAGATAATGTAATAAGTATTGGCCTCATAGATTCTATAAAACAATAATCAATAATAGATGAGAAATATGATTTTCATTCAGTATGTAACTTGTTCTACACTAAAATGAATGGGAAATAAATCTATAACAAAAATTATAGAAAGATAAAAATTATGTAGCTCAATTGAATTCTCAGATATCCCCTATTAAGCCATATTTGGATAAGTATAATGGGAATTATGTGTCAATGTCACCCACATAACTTTAATAAATCTAACCTAATAAAATTTCAAAAATATTAGCACATTGTGGGGACAATGTAAGAGAGGTCAATAGACCCAACACTATGTTACTCAGAGTCAATATCCCTTCTTGTTACATTCAATAGAAAGATCCCAAAAATAAATATTCAATACATCTCCATAAATAAAAAAATATAACCACTAATAAAAAATTATATCCAATACAACCTCTCAATCAACGATCCAAAAAACAATGTATTTGAATCCAATGGTGGTAGAATCTCAAGAGTTCCCACTATTAAGAACGAAACTAGAACTATACCATTATGACTAGCCATGACAACCTATACTTTATTTCATCTAAAAATATATGAGGACACACCATGTAATGATATGTATATAATTTCCCCTACTCAATACAAAATTATCTAGTTATACCATAATGATGCACTAAAAATATTGACTAACTAATAGTCCAATTGAATGATCTTGATGAATTGAGTGTTCAAGTGATTAGATAAAGATATAATTACCACTAATGGGATGATGTAACTCTCCCTCATAATGTTTAAGAATCTCACTATCCAAAAATTCAACATCATAAGGGATCCATAATAATACATGGTAACTTTTTGTCTATCATCCCATGATAAATATTCTTCATATATAAGAACTAGGGGAAATCATATTCTTTATACAGACCATGGAGGGTTCATCTATTATTTTTTGTACCAGTTTACCATCCAAGACTATCAAAGGATGGAATTTCCTACAATTTTAATAGACATTATATGACTAGACAATGAAATATAAAAATCCATGATCTCTATAATTGAAAACAGTGTAGGAAATAGAGAATATCATATTTAACTTTGATGTTCAAGGATTTGAACTACTACATGAATCTGTATCTCCCATAGGGTTATTACTTAAGTTATTATATAGATAACCTATATGAAATTATTCAAACTACACTCACACTGTTCAATAGTCTAAGCGTGTAATGGGACATTCCATTTTTATCCAAATAATGGATGTTTCTAGTTGGAAAACCCAAGAAAATTATTGAAAAACACTAGTAAATCAATGATGAAGAATAAATAAAGTTTAAACCACAATGAAAATACACAATACATCTTTCACACCATCTGTAGATCAAAATTTCAAACAAAATATCAAGACACCTCCTTATAAAGAATAAAATAATAGATGCATCCCCATTGGGATTCGATAAAATGATTATAATTATTTTCATTGTGATTCCTGGAAAATAATATATATTCATTATGAAATTATATGACCCTAGGTACATCATTATAGTCGGGGAAAATAATTTTAAAAGGATCATAGACCTTTGAAGGATTTCTCTTAATAATCTTAGTGATTAACCAAATTATTTCCCAATTCAGTGAACATTGGTTCATACCATCATGTGTTTTTTTGAAGTAATACTCAATATGATAGTAGATTCTACACATGTAAAACTGTGAAATTCACTACAAGATGTGGAATGTGTTTATATTATTCATCCCGAGTAAGAGGATGAATGGAAATATGTCACAATTAAAGGTGGGTATAAGTTAAATGTTTGGATAAACAATAAGGCAATAAACTGATATCATGTTATCATCCAGAAATAGTTAAACCACCTAGTTATAACCATTGTCTCTTATTCTATTGACTTGCTAACATCACTGACTCTATAGTATTCCATGGTTCTAATTCTATAAAACTAAATTACTAACAAGGTAAAATAGTATATTATAAGAATAAAATCACATAATAATGCCTATTTTTGTTTTTACCCGCTTTAATTTAATTATAAATATCTTTTGGGTATGTGAAAAATCCCACCAAAATGTATAATAGGAACTGACCAATAAAATGGAATCCTTATTTGATAAGGGATGAATATTATTTTTAAATTAATATCATTCATTTAATGGACCCCTTCTATGATGATAAATATTTTTATGAACCATATTTACCTATAATTGATCAGGTAACTAGAGGCAGATGCAATATGAGGTGAAGAATTAATGTAAGGAATATTCTTTGTTGAGAATAATAATAAGACCGTATCTCATTAGAACATACATATGTATCCAAGTCCAATTGGTATGAACTTGTATGATCCAAGAATAATAAATAAGGATCCCTAAAATATTTCTAGAGTCACAAAAATCACCTTTTTTTGATGTCTGATACATAATCATATAACCTTCTATATATCTTATAAAAGTGGTTACTCTAGTTTAACCAAATTATTATGTTAATTTAGTTCCTTTAAATAATATTCCTATGCCTAACCCATATTTCCAAAAACATCATCCCCTAATTAACATAATAAATATCATTTTCATCAACCTAATTGAAAGTTTATACAACTAGAGAATAAAATGATATCTTACAACACGTATAAATGGTTCTAACTATTAATTTAATTCAAAATGCTATGAATTTATCCAAATATATCCAAAAAGATCATGTAAAATAAATTTTATCAACTCATGTTATTTAATAAAAATTTAGTATTATTGAAGTATATCTTACAAGGACATATATTATGGATTATCATGTAATCATATCATTCCCAGAGCAACAAAAATAAACTATTATTCATGGAAACATATGTACTTTATATGTCTCTATAATGAGGGATGGCACAATCATTTTATGATCCTTAATTGAAAATGTCTCAAGAATCAGCCAAATTTTGGTATATAAACACCACAAAATGGTTTAGTTGAAATATATTTGTCTCCTAATTTATTAAAACATCATGTATATGATAAGAGTGAGTATAAAAATATTGGTTGAATAATGATCAAATACCAATTTTGAGATATCATATACTACTATAAAATATATTTTTTCAACAAGATATAACTTTTATTTTATTTCTTCGGTGTCCTTGGCTACATTTTTGTATGAATGTTACCTCAATATTTCATCAATGTCCAAAAAGTCCGGATAGTTATTAATTTTTTGCTTTACATTATGATAATAATTTATTTGAATATTTTGATCCCCAATACATCGATATATGGTTCTAATAAAGTAATGTCAAATAACCCATTGTTGATGACACTTCTGATGTAATGGCCTTAAATGGTTAGTAAAAGAATCTTTATAACCCATTTAATGGTATTTAAATTGAATAATTATTTCCCATAAAGAATTTTGAAGAAATATGTTTATATTTGATTATGTTTTTTTCATATCATATGATATTAGTCCAGTCAGTCAAACCTAATGAAATGGGATTATTAGTTAACATATTAAGAAGTGGAAACGCCCACAGTGAAAATTCCCCAATTTGACACAAATTTTTGAATTCCTATATATAATTATTATTATCTTAAGTGACTCTAATATCACTAATAGTTATATGGAATTCCCATGCATCATCTTCCATATGTTTGGATATTTCAACCAAATATATATCTGTATAATCCATTAATAAATTATCAATGTTGTATGGGTATTCTAAAATTATGGGGACAATGCATGAATTTTCACATGGGGTGAGATATTTTACTTTTTCTAGTATTTAATAGCTCTGAATATTCACCCTCATCACCCTTTCATATGGATATTATTGTGTAGGAATATGAATATGGGGACCCAATAAAAATCCCTACAATATTTGAGGAATGTGTCTCTATTTGTATTGAAGAAATCGAAAAAATAAATTTGTATACATATAAAAATACCATACCCATGCTAATTAGTGTGTCAATGAAATTAGAGTAATAAGATGTGTATAAATCCATTAAAAAAATACAATTATGTGGTAACCTATATTTACTTATAAATTATATTATTAAACCAAATTTTAGCTAGCCACCACTTTGGTATTCTAATGGTTCCCAATTCTTATAAATTATCGTACATAATAATGAATCCAACTCACTATACAATGTTTGATGATGACATTGACAAACTTATCAAAACAAATAAAATTTGGGATGCCCAAAACCTAAAATGAAGGGCCAATACGATCCATTTAATAAATAAAAATAGTATGTTGAAGGAATTCATCAACATTAGATATTTAAATGACATTGTCCAAATGATGATTCTTGGACCTAATTATAGGACATATGATCAATTAAAATTCCCTTTATCATGCCATTTCAATTATGTATGGTTATTATGAATAAAAACAAATCTAAATGGATCTTAAAAAATATATGGGAACTACTTTCAGGGAACACTAATTAATGCACTAATATCTATTTTTCCATTATATTTTATGATGGATAAAACCACATATCCATATTACATGCACCATATTTTCAATCCCTTCTTATGGAAGATCATTATATTTTACATCTATGATATATTGGACAATTATTATTACTTCATTGAAGATATTTCCAATCATGAGACAATATTAAACAATCCATGACAACACTAATTTAAGATTAATGCATATAAATTCACTTTTAGAGTCTTATCATGCTTGTTTTGTGGTTTTTAGGTATATCTCCATCAAATGTATGTTGATCCTGAGAAGACCATGAATATCCTTAACATGATGCCTCCTAAAACCTCTATGAGTTTAGATATATTGAACAATTAATTTACAAAAATAGATGGTTTGTAGGGAATCTTAAAAGAAATTTTTTTAACCATCACTCAAGCCAGGAATAAGAAATTCACATATTAGTAGACTACTGGGTTTTATGAATCCTTTGATATTCTCAAAAAATACCATTTCGAGCCACAATTTTTAATTCACCCTACTCAATGAAATCCCCTCAATTTATGTGTCATGGGCATAAAGTGATAACATGGCTATTTTCCTATATATATGAATAATGTAGTGATTTAGAATATAATCAATAATCTCAGTATAACAATGATTATAATTGAGACTCACTATTTTATTATTCAGTAAAATTGACATGACCTACTTTTAACAATTATGATATTGATATACAAAGGATTTCTCAGTATGATCTATATGGGGTCTTGAAATAAATTTATCATGTATTACCTTAATAGAACCATATTTATTAAGTGTTTGTTATAGTGGGTGGGTATTTTTTTGTATTTTTAGATTCGGTTCATATCACATATAGAAATAAAGGAAAATAAAATATAATATTTTTTATATAGATCATCAATCTAATGAAAACAACTCATTGGAAACCGAGTAACCCAATGCATATGTATTCATTATCTAGGAATTACTCAATGAAAATAATATATAAACCAGTGAAACATATAAAATATTGTTAGGGAAAATAACTGATAACCCTATTCTCAAAATGTTAGTTTTGGAGTCATCATTATATCCCCAGGAAAGGTAGTTTTTTGTTTTTCTTTTTTTATGGTTACACCAATAGCGATGCATAATACCTATCCCTAATTTTTTGGATTTCAATACTGGAAATACTGGAATCCCACAAGGTATTCAATATTGGCCCAATCATAGTGATCTAGATGATCATTGTTCACTACACCATTATAAAGGATGAGTTGATTCACCAATTTGACTATGTGTGAGGGTTGAATGTGGAATTCCCCATAGTAATGACACTATATCACAACCTAAATTAACATAAAACACATATAAATGAATTATCTAATTAATATAGGGAAAAGGTGAATAGAAACATGGAAAAACAATCATCAATATCACAAATCATTGATTGGATTCACCATTCATTGTTAATTTCATGGAATATATCAATAAGCTCTATTACTTCCATGAACAAGATGGATTTATAAATTGATCGATATCTCTCAATGTCAAAAAATGCTAAAATGGGGATCCCCTAAAAGTAGAATATATAAAGTGTAAAATTTGGTGATGGAAAGTCAATGTAATAGATTTTGATTTTCCAAATTCTTAAAAGGACTTATAGAGATCAGGCCATCAAACAGTCCTCCATATATGTATAAATGGATAAGAAAAAATAAATATTACGAACTCCAGAAATATGAGTTCATGTGTTCCCCATTATTATTAGATTAAAATTTATCACCACATTATTATTCTCATGAAATTCAGGCCTTCAATGACATACATTTTTTTTTGAAATTCTATAGGATATATCATTCTAATCTGATATATGTGAACTTCATACAAAAACCCCTTAATTTTATATATACCACGAAATATTACTGTTAATTTTTTACCTACAGAATCAATGTATTATGCCATAACCCTTATAAATGTACATGAATTTCAATTACATAATTATATCCACCAAATTCTAATCTTTTTGGGTATATTATATATCCAGTAAATAAGATGGAATAAATTCTATAAATAATTTCTTACTGGAATACATCATTACTCGATTTAGTTTATCTCATATTATATTGAAAAATAATTGTTTCTAAATGGTCTCTTCTAAATTGAAAGGGTTTTATCCAAAAATATATGATTCAGTATAACAAATCATCATGAATCCTTGCAGTGGGAGCCTGACAGATATAATCCTTCAATAAATCACAATAAAATATACTGTAGAATTTTTTAGGTAATTATAAGAAATAACTTCCCACCAAACATTATAATTATTTGTTTCCTTATCTCACCACAAATTTCATTTCCAAATGGGAAAACCTATATTTTTATGTATAATTGGCATAGTTCATTCTACCTATAGATGTCTAATTACAATCTATTTTCATTTCCATTTTCAATCAGTTATCCAAGGATGAGGAACCAATAAATGTGATTGGGTGCGTTGGAACGTAGGAATGAAATATGTTTGTGTAAAATAAACAATTTATGGGTTCCTCAGAACCTTGTGAAATGATATTTTAACAAAAAAATTCAACTACACTTTCCATAGAAAGGTTGATGGATATTTATTTTGGACTCTGATGATACTTGGGAAAAAAACTACCAATCATGGACCAAATTGGGAGGGAAAATATGTCATATGTATGAAATAATCCCATGAATTATATTTGTTGATTATAATGTATATGTGTAAATAACACCCCCTGATAATGAATTTTTTGTCTAGAAATTCATTGTATAATACCAACCATAGCTCTGTGAATCAGTAAATAAATCTACATGAATCCACCATGTAAACATTATGTGACTGTAAAGTGTAGTAAATCTATTTCCTCTTCATATAAAATTTAACTATATAAACTAAATCCTTGATATCATGATGTTAAAATATGTTTCTAACATATCGTTCACATGGATTTTTAATATACCACATAATAGTATAAGATGAAGGATGATAATATTACTAGCTCATGTCCAAAGGTTAAGAATTTATAATAGATAGAAACAATGTCCTAGTATGAAGATTAAATATATCAGAAAATGTCTCCACCACAAAATGGAAAACAAGTGGTGTTTATCATAAATAATCCTTGTATAGACTATTAGTATAACCATGTTAATATTTTAATTCTTTATGATTTACATATAGATCATTAATCTTGTGTGTTTAGAGGTTATAAGACAATTATTCCAATTTTATTTATTATGAATCACCCCAACCAATTTTAAAAAACTATTTTCTTGATTCCTATTATTTGGGAAATATAGTGATGTTTAGATCTTATACTATAAGATTATCCAATAATTTTCTTTTAAAATGAATATAGGACAAAATTAACATATTCTATATGTAAAAAAATGTTAAAAGCCATCACTTGGTCTCAATTCTTGATTCTTCACCATTTTATGATGGGTCATTATTTTACCCAGTAAAGAGAAAATATTATTAGACATCTTATAAAGAATAGACCAATGTGAAATAAATATTAAACCTCCTATAATGAAAATATAATGGAATACATCCACATCAATACCATGTGAAGTTAAATTTTATTGGTGAATATTTTTCCTACATGAGATTAAACAACTCAGAGTGGCCTTTCATTTATAAGATGTTCTTTCCATTCATGTAATAAAAATAAACGAATATAATTTTTTCCATGAACTATATATATAATAAATTTTCTTATTGTCAGATATGTAATGGGTTCTGAATTTCTTATTTTTTCCCTAGGCATTAAGATAAATAAATCCCCTACGTTATTCATACAAGATGGATCTGCACAAGAGATACAAATATGGTTTCTCAAATTTCTATTCATATTTATGATAAAAACTACTCCCCAAATATGATGATTGATTGATACCTGAACTTTTACATCAATGAAATATGTGTAGGTTTATTCTCATTTAATTGAGATATATAGTGAATTCAGGGTCCCATATACATGGCTCAGCAGAAATGTCTAAAAAATACAAATTTCATTACATATAATATATATATATACAAAGAAATCATTGATAGGGACTCATGGGGACTAATAATTTCTTTTGGACAAATTATAATCTCCCTTTAATGGAATAAAAAATTCCATAACCTTCCACCATTATTTTTAATTATTATATTTCTTAAAAAGATCCATGTATTGAGAAACATTGGTGTTCAAAATAATTCAATGGATATATGTAATAAGTCATTCAATCTCTAAAAGACCACACTATTTTGACTGTATTTAATATTCCATTACTATATATCTTTCTTATTTCCCTGGACATGTCCCATCATCCAGAGGCATTTGTGTCCTATAAATAAAATTCATTATTCACTGTACACCTATATATCATCACATTATAAGTTTTATATGAATTATTTTTTGTAATGATCCAATAAATATATGTCTCATTCCATTACTTCATATCCAAAATCCTTAGCTGTATGAAATAAAAGTAATTTCTTCACATTATAAATACATTATATCAACCATTTATGTTAAGATATATTATATTTATTATCCCCATTGTATTGGACATAGGTATGTGACCATAAATTTTTTATCCTTTGGCCAATGTTATATGACCCTAAAGGTTTGATACCATTATTATATGAACCATGACCTTAAACTATGTTCAAAATTTCAATGAATTCTTTCCAAAACAAATCTCCCCTTTTTGAATATATATTCCTTATATTATGATACAATAACTATGATGCATGAATTATTATTGAAAATTACATTATTCAGTAATCATACATTATACAAATAACTTCTTATTAAAGAACAAAAAATACGTTGAGTTTATTAGACATGGTGATTTTCCATTTCATATGATAATTTATAACAGGTTCGGGATAAGTATATAAATGGTCACTATACTACAAACATGAACTATTTGAACCCATATGTTATATATAGACTTAGTGGGGTATTTTCCAGCCTTTTACCAATTGCCTCTATTGGCAAAAAATGGAACTCGTTTTCCACCATTAATAAGGGTAATTCTATTCCCATCAGTCTATCTTACTCTCGTTCTGACTATTAATTTATTCATTAATTCATTATATATGATTAAAAAATTCCATATTATAATTATTCAAGAATATTCAATATTCCCAACACTAAATATCTATGTATGGAACCCATTTTTTGGAAAACCCCATAGGTCAATGTTATATGACCATAAAATGTTGAATTCATTATCCGGACTTGTATAAAATTAATATTCCCAAGGAAATAGTAATAAGATTTATCATAATGAAACCGCATAATAAGAATTATAGAAAAAGGCATGTAAATAAATTATAAACTTTAACATATCATGTTCTCAGAAAAACCGTTCTCTAAAATTGAAATATCATAAGACCTATACATTCAAACCCATTAAAATTTGGAATAATTTTAAATGAATAATTTAATTGTTATTATTCTCTATAATAGGCTTAGAAAAATGTACCAATAATTATATAAATGGAACACAGATTATAGGGACCACTCTATGGACATATCATCAGACACAATAAACTTCAAATGACCCTTGTTACAGGAAAATGTTAGATCGTTCAACCGTTCATGACATTTAAGATCAAATACATCCATAAAGAGTAAAATAATTTTTTATTAAATCCTTTATCGAAAGGGAAAAATATAGAGTTATGTTTATGGGATTTATAAATATACCCATCCATGAGCCAAAACATGGTTTAATTTATATCAACTCAGTCATTGAAGAAATACTTATTATCATACTAAAAAACTTTCAGTGATCTAACGATTTTGGATGTCTTCATATTTCATTTTGATTTCTTATAAGTTGTGTTGAATGAAATATAACTAAGACCAAGTATTTCTTCATTTACTCAAAAAATAGATGTCAAAGGAGAAAATCTGAAACCTGAAGTCACCCCAAGAATGAAAATGATACTGTTATTGAGAATAATCAATGGATTATTGATGATAAATCAATACTTGAATATAATCATCTACAAAATGGATTATCAAAATCAGTGTTGAAATTTCTATTTAGGCATAATCCTGAAATTATTCTTTTCTCTTAACTATATATAATATTGAATATTATACTTGTTATATAAATTTTTCATTAAACATCACTTAAAAAATAAATAGTTCATGGTTGAGATGAAAAAACATATAATGAATTAATTCTAACTCTTGATGGAGATATTCCACTAAGGATCACTTTTCTATAACTCGACCATGTCTCCCTATGACCACTCAATCATGTTCATAATGTTTAGTATGTATGATATGTATATCCATGTAAAAATATTCCATGGAATCTATAGTCACAAATATTGATTGAATCACATCCCATATATCTCTTTGAAGAAACAATCATCATACGCACCCAAACAGTATTGCATGGATGTGAAACACTCTATATACATAAAATGATGATATACAAACTAACCAATGAAATTATTATGTAATATTTGGAATTGGGTATGAGAGATCAATTTCCATATATCTCCAAATATTATTTTCAATAAAACCGGATTTTTATATTGAGATTCTTGATATTCTTCATAATCTCAATCGAAGGAAGGATATATTGAAATTCTAGATCTTCATGATAAGATCCAACATAAAAACCTTCAGAGTACAGAGGTTCTATAGAAGTATATTTCCCTTCAGCCTTGAAAAACATAGATGGAAAAAAGAGATCTTAAAATTAATAGGTTTGTACTAGTGAAATAAATCATGAATATCTAGAAAAATTATTTATAGGAAAGGAATTGATTGAGATTCATGGGAAGTTAAAATAGTAACATTATCCCATGGAATATCATGATTCTATATTTATCTTCACTTTATTCGTGGGTAAAATGAATGCTAAATTTTACAATAGTGAAATAATTATAGAAAATACCAATGATTGATTCATAACAAGTTTATAATAATCAAGAGTTATAGAGTGGAAGAGATATCGTTCAACACAAAAACAATCTCATGGTGAATCTCAAAGAAATTAACCTTCTCCCATAGATTTACTCTGGAAATTATAATAAAATGACTTATATTATAGTAAATTGGTGACATATATTATGTATTATAAAAATATAGACCCCTAATGAATGAAAAGAATTGAACATAGATTGGTTAATGACACCGTATCCCCCTAAACATGGGTTATCACATACACCACACATTGATTTCTGGAAAATGGGAAATGTTCACCCAAAAGTAGTTAATGATTATAAGTCATGAACACATGAATGATTTTCCACCAATATAAGTTCAATGTTATAAATATTTGGAGAATTTTAATTCATGACCTCCCATACATTACATTAATCAATCGTTTCAAAACCCTCTTTTGGAATTGTAGATTTTATCTGATCCTAGGGAGGTAACATCACTGAATTCTAAATTTTAGAAAATTCATAAACTAAATGTGGACCATTATCTAATATATACATCACCAGTTTCACTATTTTTACACAATATGTTTCAAAAAATGAAATCGGTACATGATGTTGGTTAAAAATTACATTTATTCATATAAAACAAGTATCAAAAACATCAAAGAGAACACATAAACAAGAACCTAAAAATGGTTTTAATGTTAGCTAGACCATTGTAACAACCTTATGTGTTTCTGAATATAGTGTTTATCATTGGCTTCTTCACCTACCTAGGATTCATAATCTTCCATGTAAATAATCTCAATGGAAGAATAAATTGTCATATTTGTGTGGATATACCTCCTCACGATCAGCTATCACTTCTCACAAATACTCAAATATCCTTGAAGAGCCTTGTTATATGAAATTATCATTGGAATGGGATTACAACCCAATAGTTTCCCCCCAGTAGTGACTTTTTAGTAATGAATAAATGACAATTATCTCTATCTTCTTATCAAAATCCTAAAAAAGGGGGTTTGAATAACTATTATACTGAAAAAGAGTATTGGAATACGAACTAGTTATAACTCTTCTTCATGGTTACTTGATTCTGCTATCATAAATTGTATATCTTCTACTCAATAAGACCTATAAATTTTTCCATTAAAGGAATGGATTGATGTATCTATATTATCTGAAAAGGCAATGATGTCATTTTTGTTTCTTCAAATTAAGTATCCTCAGGTTTAGTGATAACAAAAATCTATGAAAATCATTAAAATCTACAAAAATAATGCTAAATACATCATACGTAAGAAGATTCCCCCACCAATTTTACCATTCCATCCATGGTGAGGGGAAAAATCCATCATAGAGACAAATAAAATTTATAATTTCACTTTCCTTAGAGGATCAAGTTCTAAATTTCTGAATTATATTATTGTAATTTATAATAATAGTGTATTCCTCAGAGCATTTTAATTATGATCCCCCAATTATAGAAGGGATCTTAGATTCCCGTAATCATTTATAATGGAATAACTTCTCGCATTGGACACATTTTTATAAATTTAATGACTCAGTTAATACCAGAAAATGGTGTAAAATATATTAGACGAACATAATGAATAAAATCTTCCCACCTCATCTTGGAAAGTACTAAAACACTCTTCATATAGATTTATATCATCTATATAAGGCATCTAAATTTAAAGTAATTTTTTCGAATACATATTTTTAACATGTTTCAAATAGATTTTATCCTCATATTATAGGAGAAATATTTCTACCATTTTATTTTTATCTTAATAAGATATATTTTAAAGTGAAAATTTACAACCAAATATATTTTGAACAAGGTTTTTCCTTAGAATAAAATTCCACATATCCCTAGTAAGGATTGATCACTTACATGAATCTGACACCCACCATTCCATGGGATATGTTGTCTTATTAGGTATAGATAGTAGTAATGGGCCTTGGTATTATTAGGAGTAGGAACAAAAATTTTGGTAGCGGGGCACAAAAACCATAACCTCTTTCTTCAAATCATATAAATTAGATAATTTCATTGATAAGATCCCATTAAATGATTGATTACATATAATTTTCACTTCTTATCATCGTTTTTTATTCACTATCTAACCTTATAAATTTTTTACAAATATCCCAGCTGGACATTAGGATATGAATGAATCCATAACTTAGCATAGAACTTCTCAAGTACATCCAATTAATTGGAGGGTCAAACATAAATCGAAAGGCACATCTTCTCTTTTGTAATAAAGCTCAAAAATTGATGAGAGATAATAATAATTTTCATTTGATGAACTATATTGATATAAAAGTCACCTTTTATAGATATAATTTAATTTACACAAAAATTTGATTGATTAATATCCTAAACATATTATTTTACAATTAATCAATATAGTAAAAAATAATTATTAAAGACAAAATTAATCAATCCTAGAATTACAAAAAAAATTCATTCACCGTGACACTAGTGAGGGGTGTGTAAGGAGTATTGGTAATATAATTTAATAGTTTATCATATCCATTATGTTATTTAGTTCTATAATCAACATCATATCACTTCAATTGAATTGTGAACATGTACTAAATTGTTTAATCATTATTTTTGATAATTAATTAATTAATTGACACTTATTATTTCCATTTTATAATTAATTACATCATAAAATGGGATAAAAAAATTTATGTTGACTCCCCCTTATAATTCAAAATTATTGGTCACACTATTTTTTTTAAAATGGAAATAAAACATTATTATAACTCTCAATTTCCAGTTCGGATTCCATTAAAAAAGTAATTACCCTGACCCTAATACTCAACTCATATATCCAATGAATCCATCAATATATGATGATTTCGAAAAATGATTAAATACATACCATCTATTGAATAATATGTGGAACATTCCAAACCAACTGAGTAAAGTTTTCTTCCTCCAATGTTGTAAAATATTCAGCAATGTGTCTTCTATTCATGTGGGTTGGACATGTTATCAATATACATAAAAATCGATCATGGCCATTTGTTATATAAAATATATGGATTGTTTTGAATAATGGAACTTATTACTAAGGATGTTTCCTTAATACAAGAATTTTATGTTTCATTGTAAGTAGATCATAAATATGAAGAGGAATAAACTCAAATACTTCCCATTATGACAATGTATGGAGGAACTAATAATACATGTCCCCCATGAATGGTACACCCATATTAATTTGGAAACCAAAATAATAATACTAAAAAATCCATTTACTAAAGAGAAATTGTTGGTACCAAGTATCTAAATACTAATTTTTATTGGAATAATAAAACTATTTGGATGAGAAAGAGATTATGACACCAAAAAAACCTCATATATCATCACATGCATTAGTAAATATTATAATCCATCACTTATTTGACAGACCTAGAATCACCATCCCCAATCCAAGATTAATTATCCACCAAGAATAACATCCCATTTTATTTACCACTAAAACATTTAATCATCCACCACATTTATTATAATATTGTGATGAAAATGGATGCATGTTTTAAATTTTTTCGATTCATTATTTTATGATAAAATACTAAATCCTAATAAACTATTTAAATTTATTCTCTCTTATATATGTCTAATTTGCTGAAATGTTTTCCTATATTGAATGAGTGAAATATTTTATCTCAGTGAGGGGTCAGTTTATACATCTAGTTGTGGGAATAATAAAAAATTAAAAATATTGAATCCATATATGGTAATACTATAATAAAACTAATGATCCAAGAATATGGTAAACATTATCATTGAAAATAAGTGAAAATTTTGATGAATATTCCACTTTTCACAATCATGATAAATCTAAATCCACGCATTACTCATCTTTTAAAAAATTTGGATAACTTGTGTGGGATCCTTTTTCTATCAATATAAGATGATAGAGCGTAAGACCCTAAGAAACATGGTTTAAAAAATAGTAAAATCAAATATTCCACTTAACAGATCATGTATTATGTGGGTCACATAACATGGATTATATAACATAAAGAAAAAACATTACTATATATATTTTTCCATTGAAATAAATGATTAATTTTATTATAATTAAAATTGTTTAGATATTATAGAAACTAGTTTTTTAAATCATCTAGTTTGTATGCAGAAACCATCGACAATAACAGAGTCTCTCTAGAAAATATGGTAACAGATTATATGCTTTGTCCTGAAAGGAATCATATTTTTCAATATATGTTACAAATTAATCCACCTAAAAACATTATATATGGGTATTACCATCACCCAGTATGTTATAACATTGTAATGATCATAAATGTAGTCAATTTTTTAGTCCTGAAAATAGACAACTGTTCAAGTGAGCAAAAATCCATTCCAAATAGGGAATTTTTTTAAGACGGTATATTTAAAATGAATCCAAGAAATGTATTATAAAATATTTTGGGAGGTAATGAGAGATCAACCAAATGATAATTGATGTAGATTTCCAAAAATTACATGACACCACATGGAAATCTTTTATTTACACTTACTATACCATGTCAAAATTTAGATCCCAATCATTATTTTAATTCCCCCAAATATGATTCATTTTTTCAGTGAAGATGTGACTCTTGTCCTCCTAAATTTTGAATTCATTTATGAGGTTAGGAAGTTACTTTTATCCCTCCCCCACATATGATATTTTCATTTGAACTGATGTGTGTATAAGGCCCCAGAATTAAACATTACATAATATTGAGTTATTATAAGATTACACCTTGAGGATCTTTTCAGGTTTAGATATTTAGAGAGTTAGATCATAAAACATGCATTACATTCCACATTTAAACAAATTGGTTACATAAAAGATAGTATTCATTTTTTCCATCAATGGAAACATATTGAAAACAAAACATGGATTCTTTCATTACACTTCCTTGACACTATCATCTTATCATGTACCTTTCCCTTGACGTGTGAGAATCATTTCAAAAAAAAACTTGGGATGAGCACAGAAAGCTCAGTATGGGTAATAAAAACATGGAAAGGAAACATGAGTTCATATATACATTAGAATTAAATCATACATTACCAATAAAACATATGCACTTTAACATACCTCATAAAATCATGAATAAATCATTGAAATTATAAGAAATAAAGGTAATTTGAGGGATTCATAACATTCATACGTAGGGAGTAACCCTCTGGGTTACATTTGGAATACCCATCACAGTATATTCCCTAAATCTCTTCGTAGAAACCTTAACGTTTCACTCCTTCGTGTTACCCAATGCATTGGAGAGGTATATCGGGCTCACCCGCCCTTAGTTTATCACGGAACCATCCGTCTTCATAACAATTCCCAAGAACCATAACATAATCGTATCACATAAAACATGCATAAAGGAAACATAACATTTCCACATTTCAATCCCAAGATATCAATACATAACATTGATATAATAAAAAAATTATGAAAACCATTTTCAATAACAAAATAAAATACATGTAAAACATGGAATTTATTTTTCATTTAAAAAAAAGGTATGGCTTGTAGAGGAAGCCAAAACTGAAATAATGGTCGCGGTGACGAAGAAGTCATTGTCGCCGCATACGTACGACAAAAACAAACATTCCCTTTATTCATTTAGTAAAAACTTCATATAAAAAATATTCCTTTTGAATAATCATAAAAGTCAAAGGGGTTAATACAACGTACAAAATAAAGTTGTGTATAAAACAATATATGCCTCAATGAAAGGAGATTGAGACGAAGTCCCATAAGTCGGGTCTGAATTGAATCGATCATTCTTTAACCTCATGAATAATAAACTTGAGTTAATTTCTACTTGCTTAAGAACCTTTTTTAAGATCATTATTCTTTTTATATCACTTATTACCATGTAATGAACACTATGAAATTATTTAAGTTAATGACGATCATTTTAATGATCATTGGTACTTGAGTCAAAAAATGATCTTTATAATTACAAGTTGTTCATGTATCCATTATATCCAGAGTTATAATCTTGATGTATATATCATATATATCATATATATCATATATATCCAATATATACATGCATTTATAATATTACATAATGTTTAGAGGTATGAAATGAAATGCACTGTTCGTGGAGACGGTAAGCCGTACGTACGCATGAACACTTCTTTCATTTCTATTTAGTTTTTCTATAGAATGGAATCATAATTATATAAAGGTATATTATAATTACATTATAATATCATTTCTAATATCATTAATTAAATCCTTTATACGTCCCACATATGGCATTAACGAAATCAAATCACTTTGAGGGGGCGGTAGTCCGCGCTTCCTTAAATAAAGATATCACGTTTACCCATAATGGAAACCATAAAGGTATGCCCAAAATAAAAAATACAGAATATTAAAGAAAACATAAACATATTATATATATCATATATAAATATGGTGTCACCATAACAGCCAACTATGAAGGTGTTAAAAGAATGTTGAACAATCATCGTTTCGGGAGGCAGTAATTCGTCATCCACAGAAACAATAATTTCTTTAACCATTAGATGTAGGTGTGTGTAAGTGTATCTAGAATAATTCTTATAACATCATACTAATATATTGAAGATACTGGAGTTTTTACAAAATAAATGAATAAAAAGAGTTTAGGGGGTTGGAGAAGCAGAATAAAACAAAAGGACTCAAGTGAAGACATTACCTTAAAATTAGGAAACTCTCCTTGGTTTGAGCTCAGAGGCTTCCTTGGGAAGACTTCTGACCAAAGTGAGGCTTCAAGGAGTAAAAGAAAGATGTGGAGATACAAAATGTGCAGGGTTTGGCAGAGCCAAAGGCTATGGAAGTGTGGGTAAGGAGGTATATGTGGGGGCCTTTTATAAGAGGAGAGGTGGGGCACTTTTGGAATGTAAAGAAATGTTACTTTATTTGAAAATGAGTGTCAGATTTAAAAGGTCCCACATTGATATAATTCGAGACTATGGTGATATGGGTTCAAAATATACCCACCCAATAGGTTTTGGACATGTTTAGGGCATATATGTTACATTATCCTTCCATTTTATTTAAATCGTTAAATAATGAGGTAATCGCTGCATCATCATGATGTCATAAATAATTTAATTTATATAATGTCTAAAAATTATAAAAAAATTACTATAATATAGGAAATATTTTTATATTTCCAATGAATATTAATAGTTGAGAATATCATCTATGTAGAAAAAATTAAAAATGTTTTAATCAGGTGATACATTCTTGTTATATTTACTTTCTTTAAAAAAAAGATAACAAGTCACATTCCCACAAAAGTGATTCCATGGGGTCCCCATGATTGGAACAAGGTAAACCATGGTCGGTAATGAGACAACCAGTAGAATTAGGAAAAATGTTGGTGTCATTTTTTATTATTATGATATTATTTTATTATCCTTAACTACCCGATTACTCATTAATCAAGATAATTAAAGATAATTACCATCGTTACTATTCATAATGTCCAAAAACAAAAGATTCTTGATTACATATTTTGGACCATCTGATTCCAAATATTTAATCCATTTTACCAAATTCCAAACACATAAATTGCAATAATTTATTTAAAAATAATTCTCGTTGTCAAAACAAATAGCGGGTTTTTTGAAACAATATCTATGAAAAGGTTGGCATTATTTTATGCCCAATTCCAAAGTGAAATTAATCCTAATGACCACCATTGGATTAAATGGTAAAAATATATTCATTTTACACATTAAGACCAATTAAAATTATAATCTAACCATATAATTAAATTAAATGAAAATGTAGTTTTGATGTAAAATGTAGTACTTTTCAGTATTCATTAAAAAAATGAACATTGTCAGAAAAATACCAAAAATTTATCCAATGTAAATTTAAATTTCCCAAACATAAATTATATTTTTATTTTGAAAAATATAGATTATAAAATCGTCAAAAGTTTGCTTTAAAAATGTTTTCTATCAAAAGGCAGTAAAACAATCTTTTAAGAATATTAGTGTATTCCATTCATAAGATTAGATTTATTCTAATTTTAAGCCTCTAAAACACGATCTAAATCATTAATCGACATAGATAAAAATATCTATTATTCATTAATTAATTGTTATTTTACATCCTTCCCCCCTTTAGAAAATTTCATCCCCACAATTTATTTACTTATCGAATAAGTGGGGGTACTTATCCCTCCTTGCATTTTCAGATTCCCATGTTGCCTCTTCAATCATGTGGTTTTTCCAAAAAAACTTTATCTGATGAATCACCTTATTCCGTAATAGATGCTCCATGTGGTCAAGAATCTAGACCGGTTGTTCCTCATAAGGTAGGTTCTCTTCCAGCTGAACTACCTCTAGACTCAAAACATGAGATGGATCTGGCATATACTTTTCAACATCGAAACATGAAAAACATTATGTACCTGAGAAAAACTCGGAGGTAAAGCCACTTGGTAAGCAATTGATCCAACTCTCTCCAGAATTTCATATGGTACAATGAACCTTGGACTCTGCTTTCCTTTCTTACCAAATCGCATCACACTTTTCCATGGGGATACTTTGAGAAAACATGATCACCTACCTCAAAAGAGAGATCCTTCTTCCTATTGTCCGCATAACTTTATGCCTGATCTGAGCTGTTCTCATGTGTTTCTGTATCATCTGAACTTTTTCTGCCAACACTTCTACCAATTCTGGTCCCATAAACTTCCTTTCACCCACTTCATCCCAGAAAGATTTAGTTCGACACCGCTTCCCATATAATGCCTGAAATGGTGCCATCTGTATACTAGAATGAAAACTGTTATTATATGAAAACTCAACCAAAGAAATATGTTGGTCCCAACAGCCATGATAATCCATCGAACAAGCTCGTTGAATATCCTCCAAAGTCTGAATTATTCGTTCTGACTGCCCATCTTATTGAGGATGAAAAGATGTAATAAAGTTTAATTCAGTACCCAACGACTTCTGAAGGCCTTTCCAAAAGTTAGAAGTGAACCTGGGATCACGGTCAGATACAATGGAGAGAGGAACTCCATGTAACCTGAATATCTATTTAAGATACAAACAGGATAGTTGATCTAGGGAAAAAGTATCTCCTATAGCAATGAAATGAGTAGATTTGGTCAAGGGATCAACAATAACCCATATTTCATTATTACCTTGAGATGTCTTCGGTAATCCCACAACAAAGTCCATGGATATATTCTCCCATTTCCACTATGGCATTGGTAAGACTGAATCATCCCTTTCGGTAACTTCCTCTCTACTTTAGCCTGCTGACAAGTCATACACTTCACAGTAAAATTAGCAATATCTCTTTTCATTCCATCCCACCAGTAATACCCCCGCAGATCTCTGTACATTGTTGTACTGCCAGGATGAACTGAAAACAGAGAACAATGATCTTCACATAACAACTCTCTCTTAAATAGTGAATCACAAGGCACACATAATCTCATCTCAAACCTCAAAACACAATCACTATCAATGTTGAATTCATGCAACTTACCTTTCTGAAACAGCTCTTCCTTTTTCTACAACTCACTGTCTTGCTTATGTGCTTTCTTGATTTTGTCTGATAGAGATGATCTCACTGATACCTGAAACAAAACAGAATAACTTCATGCACAAACAACTTCTATTCCAATTTTCATCAAATCAAAAACCAAAGGATCTCGTTCCAAACGTTGCATGGATAATTAAGCATTACATTTTCTACTCAAAGCATCAGCCACTTTATTTTCTTTTCCCAAATGGTCATGAATTGTACAATCATAATTTGTGATTAATTCTAGCCATCTACTCTGTCTCATGTTCAATTATTTTTGAGTGAATATATACATTAAACTTTTGTGATCGGTATATATTTCACACTTTACTCCATAAAAATGATTTCTCCAAATTTTTAAAGATAAAACAACAGAAGCTAATTTCAAATAATGTGTTGGATAATTTACCTCATGAGTTTTCAACTGTCGTGAAGCATATGGAATTACCTGATCATTCTGCATTAGGACGCAACCAAGTCCATTCAATGAAGCATAAATGTATATAACAAACTCACCATTCCTGGAAGGTAGTGCCAAAACTGGAGCATTCACCAATCTTCTTTTGAGTTCCTGAAAACTATCATCACATTCTTTTGTCCAGATAAACATAACACCCTTCTGAGTTAGCTTCGTCATTGGACTAGATAACCGTGAAAAAAATTTAAAAAACCTTCGGTAATAGATTTCCAATCCAAGGAAGCTACGAATCTCAGTTACATTTGTGGGTCTTGGCCATTCTTCAATAACCTCTATTTTTGCCGGATCAACAGTTATCCCATCTTTATAAACAATATAACCAAGGAAAGAAATTTGTTGAAACCAAAACTCACACCTGCTAAATTTCCCATACAATTTATTTTCTTTCTTGGTTTTGAAAATAACCCATAAATGTCTTTCATGCTCTTCTATACATTTAGAAAACACCAAAATATCATCAATGAAAACCACCACAAACTTATCCAAGAAATCATGGAAAATTATATTCATTAAATCCATGAATACAGAAGGTGAATTGGTTATCCCAAAAGGCATTACTACAAATTCATAATGGCCATATCTTTTACGGAACACGGTCTTTGGAATATCTGCTTCCTTTACCTTCAACTGATGGTACCCCGATCTCAGGTCAATCTCTGAAAAATACTGAGCTCCCTGGAGCTGATCAAACAAATCATCGATATGAGGCAAAGGATATTTGTTCTTAACAGTGATGTTATTCAAGGATCTATAATCAATGAAATGTCTCATAGAACCATCTTTCTTTTTAAAAAATAAAATAGGAGCACCCCATGGTGATGTGCTAGGTCGAATGAAACCTTTTTCTAATAAATCTTGCAATTGCTCCTTGAACTCTAAATGTTAAATTTGAGCCATTCGATAAGGGTTTTCGAAATTGGCTTAGCATCAGGAACTAAGTCAACAGTAAATTTAACTTCTCGATCTGGTATTATTCTAGGAAACTCATCAGAAAAAACATCAGGATACTCATTTACCACTAGCACGTCATTAATCTAAACAATTAACTTGTTTTCAAAAATGTGTACAAGGTAACATTCATTTCCATATTTTACAAGTTTCTCGGCCTCTTGATATGTTATCAACAGTAAGGGTTCATTCATGTACACAAACTGAAATTCATTCTGAAAAGTAACTTCTTTAGCTCTACAGTCAATCTTAGCATGGTAAATAGAGAGCCAATCCATACCTAGGATAACATCAAACTCTACTAGTGGTAAAAAAATATGGTTTTCAAGTAGGTTCATTCCATGGATAAGGACAAGAAGGTTCTTATAAATTCTTTTTGCCTCAACATTTCCCCCAGGTGTTTTTACTAGAAGTTTAGGAGTCATTTCTGGAGATGGTATTCCCATTTTACTAGAAAAGTTTTCAGAGATGAAGGAATGTGTAGATCCTGAATCAAACAACACACTAGCATAATCTGAAAAAACAAACACAGTACCTAATACAACTTCATTTGATGGACCAACATCTGATCAAGTAGTTGCAAAGGATTTCACCACGCTTTTCTGCTTGTATTCTAAATGCTTCCCATCACTCAAGCTCTTTGTCGGACACTTGTTTGAATAGTGACCCATCTCATTGCACTTAAAACATTTCACTAACTTTAAATAAAATTTGTTCTTATATTCGCCTTGATCTTTTTCAGTGCAATCACGAGCCTTATGTCCCATCTTACCACGTCGGTAGCACTTTCTAGAATTCAGAAGACATTCCCCAACATGCCTTTTCCCACATTTATCACAAACTGGAAACTTAGTTTTCCTACCATCAGACCTTTTTGAAAAATTCTTCCCTTTCTCTTGCCACCTCGGTCTCTTCTTATACTGGTTGTTATAGAACACTTGATCATCGGCAAACTCCATTTCCACCTTCTCAGCATATCGAACAAGATTTTCATAACTTTTAAAGTCACAAGAATCCAATTCCCTTCGATATTTTGGCTTTATTCTTGAGTAAAAATGATTGATTTTACTGTCAAGGTATCAGATAAAATTTGGAGCATAACTTTCCAATCGAGTGACCTCTCTTCATAGGCAGCCACTGAGTCTTCCTCTTGCTTCAATTCTATGAATTGTTTTACCATCCTAAGTCGAATAGCCTTGGGAATATACTTCTCAAGAAACATACCATTCAATTCATCCCAGTCGAGAGCATCAATCACATCAGCGTCCCTGATATTTTTAACCATCGACCACCACTGATCTGCTTCACCCTCCAAACTGTAAATTAGAAAGACTAACCTTTGGATTGTCTGAACACTCCATGACATAAAAAATCTTCTCCAGTGCTTTAATCCACCCTTCAGCTAGAACAGGGTCAGATGTTCCTCTGAATGATGGGGGATGTTGTATCATTAAATGTTCCACCACTGACATGTTCCTCTGTGGTTGATCTGGATGATCTCATGCATGGATACAAGCACCATTTATCGCTTGAGTCAATTGTGCCATTACTGCAACAAACTGTTCAATTCCAATTCCGACCATCTCAGGATGCTGATTCGGAAGGTTATTTCCTTCTGCATGCCTTCTTAGAACGGCTTCCCTATTTCCTCTGCGGAAAACCATTCTGTACAAACATGTCATAGATGCAGTAACATGGTAATCTTGAAATTCTATATCATTTCAATTTGACCATAAAAAAATATTTTTGGATAATAATTTAATAGATTTATAACTCCTAATGTTATCTAAACCGACCTCTGATACTAACTATGTGGCCCTAGACTTAAACATTACTTAATCTTGAGTTATTATAAGATTACACCTTGAGTATATTTTCAGGTTTAGAGTTTTAGAGTGTTAGATCATAAAACATGCATTACATTCTACATTTAAACATAGTGGTTACATAAAAGATAATATTAATTTTTCCCATCAACGGAAACATATTGAAAATAAAACATGGATTCTTTATTGACACTTCCTTGACACTATCATCTTATCATGTACCTTTCCCTTGACCTGTGAAAAAAATTTCAAAAAAAACTTGGGATGATCACAGAAAGCTCAGTATGGGCAATAAAAACATGGAAAGGAAACATGATTTCATATATACATAAGAATGAAATCATACATTACCCATAAAACATAGGCACTTTAACATACCTCATAAAATCGTGATTAAATCATAGAAATCATAAGACATAAAGGTAACATGAAGCATTCATAACATTCGTACGTAGGGAGTAACCCTCTTGGTTACATTTGGAATACCCGTCACAGTATATTCCCTAAATCTCTTCGGAGAAACATTAATGTTTCACTCATCTGTGTTACCCAATGCATTGGAGAGCTATATCGGGCTCACCCGCCCTTAGTTTATCACGGAACCACACATCTTCATAACAATTCCCATGAACCATAACATAATCGCCTCACATAATACATGCATAAAGGAAACATAACATTTCCACATTTCAATCACAAGATATCAATACAACACATTGATATAATAAAAAACATTTTGAAAAAAAATTTCAATACCAAAATAAAAGGAAAGTAAAACATGGTATTTATTTTTCATTTTTAAAAAATGTATGGCTTGTAGAGGAAGCCGAAACTCAAATAATGGTCACGGCGGTAGAGAAGTCGTTGTCGCCGCACACGTATGAAAAAAAACATTACCTTTTGTCATTTAGTAAATGCTTCGTACAAAAAATATTCCTTTTAAATAATCATAAATGTCAAATGGCTTTATACACCATATAAAAGAATGTTGTGTATAAAACAAAATATGCCTCAATGAATGGATATTGAGACGAAGTCCCATACCTCGGGTCCGAATTGAATCGATCGTTCTTTAACCTCCGGAATAATAAACTTGAGTTAATTTATACTTGCTTAAAACCCTTTTTCAAGTTCATTATTCATTTTATATCACTTATTACCATTTCATGTACACTTTGCAATTATTTAAGTTACTAACGGTCGTTTTAACGATCATTGGTACTTGATTCAAAAAATGCTCTTTATAAATACAAGTTGTCCATGTATCCATTATATCAAGAGTTATACTCATGATTTATATTTCATATATATCATATATATCCAGTATATACATGCATTTATAATATTACATAACGTTTAGAGGTATGAAATGAAATGCACCGTTCATGGAGACCGTAAGTCATACGTATGCATGAAAGCTACTTTCATTTCTATTTCATATTTCTATGGAATAGAATCATAATTATATAAAGGTATATTATAATTCCATTATAATATCATATATAATATCACTAATTAAATCCTTTTTACGTCCCACATAAGGCATTAATGAAATCAATTCACTTTGAGGGGGCAGTAGTCCTCACTTTTTGAAATGAAGATATCGCCTTTACACATAATGGAATCCATAAAGGTATGCCCAAAATGAAAAATACAGAATCTTAAAGAAAACATAAAAATATTATATATATCATATATAAATATGGTTTCATCATAATGGCCACCTTTGAATGTGTTAAAAGAATGTTGAACAATCATCGTTTCGGGAGGCAGAAATTCGTCATCCACAGAAACAATATGTTCTTTAACCATTAGATGTAGGTGCGTGTAAGTGTAGCTCGAATAATTCTTATAACAAATTCCTAGTATATTGAATATACTGGAGTTGTTACAAAATAAATTAATAAAAATATTTTAGGGGGTTGGAGAAGAAAAATAAAACAAAAGGACTCAAGTGAAGACATTACCTTAAAATCGGGTAACTCACTTTGGTTTGAGCTCAAAGGCTTCCTTGGGAAGACTTCTGACCAACGTGAGGCTTGAAAGTGTAATTGAGAGATGTGGAGATACAAAATGGGCAGGGGTTGGCCGAGCCAAAGGCTTTGGAAGTGTGGGTAAAGAGGTAGAGATGTGGGCCTTTTATAAGAGGAGAGGAGTGGCACTCTTGGAATGTAAAGATATGTTACTTTATTTGAAAATGTGTTTCAGATTTAAAAGGTCTCACATTGATATAATTTGCAGATAAGGTGATATGGGTTATAAATATACCCACCCAATAGGTTTTTTACATGTGTAGGTCATATATTTTACATTATCTTTCCATTTTATTGAAATCCTTAAATAATGAGGTAATCGTTGCATCATCATGATGTCATAAATAATTTAATTTATATAATGTCTAAAAATTATGAAAAAAATACTATGATATATGAAATCACTCTAGATTTCCAATGAATATTTATAGTCCAAAATTTCAACTATGTAGAAAAAATTAAAAATGTTTTAATCAGGTGATACATTCTTGTTATATTTAATTCCTTTAAAAAAAATAAAAAGATAACAAGTCACATTCCCACAAAAGTGATTCCATGGGGTCCCCAAGATTGGCACAATGTATCCCATGGTCGGCCATGAGACAAAAATTAGCATTATGAAACATTTTGGTGTCATTTTTTATTATTATGATATTATTTTATTATCCTTAACTACCCGATTACTCATTAATCAAGATAATTAATGATTATTACCGTCATTACTATTCATATTGTCCAAAAAGAAAAGAGTATTGATTACATAATTTGGAAATTATGATTCCAAATATTTAATCCATTTTACCAAATTACAAACACATAAATTGAAATAATTTATTTAAAAATAATTCCCGTTGTCAAAACAAATAGCAGGTATTTTTGAAACAATGTCTATGAAATGATTGGCATTAGTTCATGCCCAATTCCAAAGTAAAATTAATCCTAATGACCAAAATTGGATTAAATGGTAATAATATATTCATATTACACTTAAGATAAATTAAAAAGATAATCTAACCATATAATTAAATTAAATGAAAAAGTATTTTTGATGTAAAATGGAGTATTTTTCACTATTCATTAAAAAAATGAACATTGTCAGAAAAATACCAAAAAATTATCTAATGTAATTTTCAATTTCCCAATAATAAATAATAAGATTATTTTTACAAATAGAGATTATAAAATTTTCAAAATTTTGATTTAAAAAGGTTTTTCCATCAAAAGGCAGTAAAACAATCTTTTAAGAATATTTCTATATTCCATTTATATGATTGGATTTATTCTCATTTTATGCCTCTAAAACACTATCTAAATCATTAATAGACATAGGTAAAAATATCTATTATTCATTAATTACGTTGGATGTTACAGTGTGCCCCTACCTCGCCCCCTACAAATGAAATTGGGTTTTGAAGTGAGTTGTTTTTATTTCTCCCCTAACATAGAAATTGACACTCTAAAAATGTCCATTTTGAGAAAGTAGTTTTCCAGACCCCACCTTTAAAAAATATATCTCCACAAATAATGATTTATAGATAGATTGATATATAGATAGAGAGAATAGATATTAAGAGATAATTAATAAAAAATGAAAGATCAAGAGGTATTTATTTTTTGATTCTTGAGACTCTATATCATCAAATTAAATACATAATTTTTTACCTTAATATGTAATGAATACCCCATAAAATATAATCATTAATAAATATTCATTAAACACATGGAATATTTTTTAAGGGGTATTCATTATCATATATAGTTATTATTTTTTCCTTCAAAAAGAAACACCCTTTTTAGCTGAACCCATTGTGATTTCACAATCCCAAAGAGAGAGAATAGAGTTAAGGATGAGGAATTATTAGCTTATTTATGACTCAACTCACAAAAAATTCATTTTTTCATTTCTTTTTTATCCACCTTATCCCCTCTATAGTGTTTCCAAATTGGTTTTTCTCAAATACATGACACCTCAAGGAAGAACATGTCATAAACTATGGAAAAGAAATAAGAGCTACATGATCAAGGTATTGGATAACAAAAATATATCCCCTTTTAATAAAGAATTATCTTTTAAAAAATTTCACAAACATAACCTCTTAAATAGGTTAAATCCTCTATGGGTATTCAGTTTTGGATCCCCATGGTTAGGAAAAACCAAATCCTAAAGGTATTGGTGGGAACCATTATATTATAGGTTGAATCCTTCAACACCCAAATTATTCTAGAATACTTAATTGAATTGAGCATCATCTGTCCTCAAACACCCCCACGATTTTTATGAAATATTTCTATTAAAATATTTTTATTTATTTGATAGCATATGTTCCATTCAACATTGAGTTTATGCATGCTATGATGTATTAATAAAATATTATTATTTTATAAAAATCATTATAAAATAGATTCTCTATTAGGGAGTATAAATATAAATAACTATACTATAAAATTTATACACTAATGAAAAAACATAATTATTTTAGGAAATAAATTTTATACTTCAATAATTTATTTTCTAAAAAATGACATTATTTTTTTAGGATAAAATAAATATAATTAATTTTGAGACAGTAGATGATTTTTTTTCAAATATAAATTTTATTTTTGAATTTAATGTGTTAAAATTATATTAAGATGAAATTTGGGAAATTTCCTAAAAATATTAAAATTTTAATGAATATTGGTAAATAATAATTTTCTTTGAAAACTATATTTTATTATAAATTACATAAAATGACAAATTATATTAGTTTAAACATTAATTATTTCCTTTTTATTTAAATAATAATTTTTTTGTTCTTTAAATATAAAATATACATGAATTTAGTATAATAATGTTTTATACGAAAAAGGGCATTTTTCGGAAAATTGTTTTTTATTAAACTATTAATATGAAATATTAAATTTAATTCATTGAAATATTCGAATTACATTTAGAAATATTTATTCTATATTTTTTATAATATAGTTAAAACATTTTATAAAATCTCTTTTATTTTTAGGGAACATTAATAATAACTATAGTACTTTTTGTTACCATAATTTCGTGTAATTTAGTTAATTAATGGATAAATATAATTTATGGGTATATAAAGGACCCTAATAGTTTTCCTATATCTATTTAATGAGTTATTATATACCACAATAATCAATTACTCAAATTTATATCATTTTATATTCATTGTATTACTATTATGTCACTTATAATATTTTATTTAAAGAGAATTCAAACATGTCATATGATAGATTTTACTATCTGTAATATTTTTAATATTTTATTTTATTCAAGATATTTTAGACCATATATATTACATATAAATATAAAATATTTATCATTATCAAGATAATTTATTTTTAACTTTTAGGAAAAAAATAATTACCTTATATTTTAACACAACAATAATGCAGTACTTATTAAGCATGTTGAAAAATAAAATTAATGGTATTAAAAACATTATTAATAATTTAATTTGAGATATAAAATGTTATATATTAATTCTAAAGATTAAAATGAAATTTATAGGATATAATAAAATAATTTTATCTAATTTTACTTATTTTTTAATCAATGTAATGAATTGTATCAAATTTGATAATAATGATATTTTATCAACATAATATTTTATTAATTTATTTAAAAATAATATAAATGTTATATAATAAAAGAGGATAATATTTGGTAAACAAGTCGTACCATTTTAAATTTGTATCCATTTGGAATAATTTATCTCATGGATAGTATTTTTATATTTTAATATTTTGAGATATTCCAAATCACCCCTCTCCTCCACTAATAAATACCACCCCTCACATCCACTTCCACTCACATCATATAAGTTTTTAAGATTATATATCTCTACTAATCTCTCTCCTCCCAGCTCTCCCCACTTTCATGTTCCCCAATTCTAAAAAAAATACCAATTCCAATTTCCTTAAGGGATCCTTCAGTGAAGTGATATTCAAAATATAACATTCTTAAGACACCTATTTTAATAATTAAGAATATAATGTTTGTGGTATTCATCAACCTCAGAAATTTAAATGACATTTTCCAAATGAAGATAACCATACCTAATTATAGGACATCTTATCAATTAAAATTTCCTTTTATCGTGAACTTTCCATTATGTATGGTTGTTAATGATAAAACCAAATCTAAATGGATCTGAAAGAATATGTGGGAACTAATTTTAGGGAACTCCATCTAATACACTAATATTGAATTTTCCATTATATTTTATGAATGATAGAACCCCATATCAATATTACATGAACCATATTATCAATCCCTTTTTATAAAAGATCATTGAATGTTACATCTATGATCTGTTGGTCAATTATCAATACTTCATTGAACAAATTTCCAATATTGTGATAATATTAAACATTCCATGACAACATATATTTAATATTAATGCATTGAAATTAGCTTTTACTATCTTATCACATTGTTTTCTTGGTTTCAAGGTGCATCTCCATAGAAAGGATCTTGATCTTCAGAAAACCATGAATATCCTTAACATGATTCCTCCTAAAAACCCCAAAGAGTTCAGAGTTCTTCAATGATGATTTTCCTACAATAAATTCTTAATAGGGAATCTTAATAGTAATTTTTTAACCTTCACTAGAGTCATGAATAAGGAATCCACATATTAGTAGACTATTGAAATAAATAATCCCTTGATAGTATCAAGAAATACCCTTTCAGACCACCATTATTAATTCACCATACTCAGTGGTATCCACTCATTAAATGTGTCATGGAAAGGATAACATGGATCCTTTCTTATATATACGAATGATTTAGTGAATTAGAATATACTCTCTATTTATAGTATAACTATGATTATATATTTGACTCAATATTTTGGTTTTAAGGAAAATATACCTGACATACCATTTCCAATTATGATATTTATTTACTAAGGGTTGGTCAGAAAGATCCATATGGAGTCTCGCAATAAATATCACAAGTATGTCCTTAATAGTACCATTTCTATTAAATTTTAGTTACAATTGCTGGAAATTTTGATGCAATTTTACATTTGGTTCATATAACATAAAGAAATAAAGTAACATAAAATTGAATATTTTTACATATATATTAATCTAATTAAAATAACACATTGGAATCTGATGTACCTAATGAATAGGTATTCTATAACTACGAATTATACAAATAAAATGATATATACATTAGTAAATATTATAGAATACTGTTAAGGAATATAAATGACAACACAATTCTCAAAAAGGTGGTTTAGGAGTCATCATTATCTCCCATGGAATGGAAGTTATTCGTTATTCTTTTTTTTTTGTGGGTTACACCAACAGCGATGCATAATACCATTCCCTTGTTTTTAAATTTCAGCACTAAAAATATTGGAATATTAGAAGATATTCAATCATGGATCAATAATAGTGATCATGATGATCATTATTGACAACACCATTATAATTGATGAGATGATTCACCAATGTGACTATGTGTAAGGGTTGAATGTGGAATTCCAATAAGTGATGACAATGACTCATAACATAAATTAATCGAAAAGAAATTTATATGAATTATCTAATTAATCTAGATCCAAGAATAATAAAAACATGCGGAAAAAGGTCATCAACATCACAAATCATTAATTAGTTTCACCATTTATAGATAATTTCAAGGAATATACTAAAAATTTCAATTATATCCTTAAACAAGATTTATTTCTAAATTGATGGATATATCTCAAAGTAGAAATCCCCTAAAATGGGGTTCCCTGGTAAGAAGAAGATAGAAAGTGTAATATTTGATGATGGGTAGTTAATGTAACTCTTTATGATGTCCCATATTCTCAAAAGGTTATTTATTGATTTGTCCATGAAATAGTCCTCCTTATATGTATAAATGATAAAGCTCAAAAAGTGCTTGGGAGAGTTGGATCATTGAAATTAAATAAGTATGTGTTCCATAAACCATTTAGGGGTTCCCTAGAACCATGTGAAATGATATTTTACCATGAATTTTCAGATCCATTTATTATTAAATGGTTGATGGATATTTTTTTAGGACAATGATGATACATGGGAAGAAAACTACCAATGATGAACCAAATTAGGTTGGAAAATATGTCATATGTAAAGAATAAATCAATAAATTATATTTGTTGATTATAATGGAAATGGGTAAATAACACCCCCTAATAATGATTCTTTTTCTCTAGAAATTGATCGTGTAATCCCAACCATTACTCTGTGAATCAAGACATTAATCTATATGCATACTCCTTGAAAACATTACATGACCTTAAAGTGTAGTACCCATATTTCAATTTCATACAAAATATAACTATATAGAATAGAATCTCAATATCTTGTTGTTAAAATATTTTAATGACATATTGGTCACCTTGATTTTATAAATACCACTTTATAGTAAAATATGCTCTATTTTAAAATTACTAGAACAAGTGCACATGGTATGAATTTAAAATACATAGAAACAATGTCCTAGTATGAGGATTAAAACTATAAGATAATGACTCCACCACATAATATAAAACCAGTGGTGTTTATCAGAAATAATCCTTTCTTGACATATTAATGTAACTATGTTAATATTTAAATTCCCAATGTTTCTCCCATAGATCATTACTCATGTCAGTTCAAATGTAATAAGACAATTATTAAAATTTTATTTACTATGATTCACCCCAATAAATTTAGAATTATAGGTGTCATGATTCCAATTAATTTTTGAGGCATACTGATGTTTAGATCTTATACTCTAGGATTATCCAATAATTTATTCTAAATTAATGTCATACAAATTTCGCATATTTATTGTTGAAAAAACATAAAACACCATCACTTGGACTTAATGCTTAATTCGTCACCCATTTATGATGGGTCATTTATTTACCCAGAAAATAGGCATGATTCATACACATCATATATAGAATAAACCCATGTGAAAAATACAAATCCTCCTATAAAGACAATATAATGGATAACATCCACATCAATATCAGGAGTAGTTAAATTTAAAGGTGAATATTTTTCTTACATGACATTAAACATCTCAGAGTGTCATGTCTATTATATGAGGTTTTTTCATTTCATTTAATGAAAATAAATGAATATAATTATATCCAATAACTATATGTTTATTTATTTTTCTTATTGTGTGATATAGAATAGGTTATGAAAACCATTATCTTAGGCCTTGGAATTATGATAAATAAATCCCCAAGCCCATTCATATAAAATGGATCTGAACAGGAGATACAAATAAGGGTTATCAAATTTAAACACATATTTATGAAAAAAATCAATCTCCCTATATGAATGATTAATCGTTACATGGAATTTTATGTCAATGAAATATTGGTAGCATTATTCTCCTTTAATTTAGATATAATGTTAAATCAATGCCCCTTATACTAAGCACTATTGAAATGTCTAAAAAAATAAAATTTTAATTACATATAACATAGATATATTCAATGAAATCATTGAGAGTGAGACATGGGGATTAATAATTTCTTCTGGACATATTATAATCTATATTTCATGGAAGGATAAATTACAATAATATCCACTATTATTTTTAATAATTATTTTTTCATAAAAAACTCAATTTATTAAGAAACAATGAATCTCAAAAACATACTATGGATATCTGTAATATGTGAAATAATCTCCAAAAGACCCAACTATTTTGTCGATATATAATATTTCCTTACTATAGCTCTGTATTTTTTCCCTTAACATGGCTCGTCATCTAGAGTCATCTGTGTCATATGAATAAATTTTATTTTTCACTCTACACCTTTATATCCTCACATTGTATGTATCCTTTGAATCAATTTTTTGTGGTGATACAATAAACAGATTTTCCATTCCACCACTACATATCTTCAATCCATAAGATGATGAATCAAAATTCATATGCTCATATTAAAAATATGTTATACCAACCATTTATGATAAGATCTATTTTTTTGTTATCCACATTGTATTCGTCAAAGGTATGTGACAATAAAATTTTTTATCCTTTCATCAAAGTTATCTGACCTTATACTATTGAAACCATAGTATATGAGCCATGCACATAAACTATGTTCAAAATTTCATGGACTTATTTCTAAAAAAAATCTCCCCATTTTGAATATATATTCCAAATATAATGATACAATAACAATGGGGCATGAATTCATATTTAACATTATAGTATTCATTAATCCTACATTATACGTTTAGCTTCTTTTGAAACCCCAAAAAATATTTTGAGTTTATTAGTCTATTGATTTTCCATTTCATATGAATGTATTTAATTGGGTTGGGATAAGTGTTTAAATGTTCACTATACTATAAACATCAACTATCTGAACCCATATGTTATACCTATACTGAGTGGGGTATTGTCCCACCTTTTCCAACGAAAATCCATTGAATAATAATGGAACCACTATTCCACCATTATTAAGGGTAATTCTACTCCCATCATATTATCTATCTCCCCTCCCTGCCATTAGATGATAAAATAATTCTTTAGATATGATGTAAAAAATTAATATTCCCTTTATTCAAGAATATTTAATATCCCCAACATTACATAACTATGTATGGAACCCTTTTTTGGAAAACCCATTCGATCAATGTTATGTGTCCTTAAAATGTAGAAATCATTATCCAGACTAGAATAAATATAAAATTTTTAAGGAAAGAGACATAAGACATAGAATAATGAAACCCCATAATGGACATTATAGAAAAAGGAATTCCAATTGATTCTATACATTCACTTTTCTTGATAATGGTAAACAGTGTTTCTAAAATTGATATATCATAAAATTTATACTTTGAAACCCATTAAAGAGTGGAATAATTTAAAATGAATAATTTAATTTAAATTATTCTCTTTATAACCCTTGTAAATATGTTCTAATTATTATATAAAACGAACAAGGATTACAATGACCACTGTAAAGACCTATCAGTAGACACGATAAGCTTCCTAGGACCCCTAGAAGAGAATAATATTAGATAATTCCACCATTCAAGGAATTTAAGATCATATACATACATAATTTATAAAATAATTTTATACAAATTCACTAAAAATAATTGAAAAAATCTAGTGTTATGTTTATGGAATTTATAAATATAACTATCCATGAGCCAAACCATAGTTGAGTTTATTTCAACTCATTAATTAATGAATTAAATATTATCGTGCTATTAAAATTTTAGTAATCTAAGTATTTTGGATGTATTCATATTTCATTTCAATTCCATTTAGGTGGTGTTGAAATAAATATAACTAAGATCAACTATTTTTTTCATTTATTCACAATTATAGGAAAAAGGGGAAAATCCATAACCTAAAGTCTCCCCAAATAAGAAAATATTGATGTTTTTGGGAATAATATATGGATTCATAAAGTGTATTAGTAATTATTTATATTCCTCTATAGAATGGAGTATCACAATTAATGTTGAAATTTCATTTTAGTCACCAACCTTAAATTATTCATTACTCTAAAATATATTTAATATTTTATACTCATCCTCTTATATAATTGTTTTCATTAAAAAACACTTCAAAATTAAATAGTTCTTGGTTGAGCTGATAAAACATATAATGAATTCATTCTAACACATGATGGAGATACTCCACCACGGGTCACTTTTCTATAACTCAACCATGTTTCCCTGTTACCACTCTATCATGTTTATAAGATTCTGTATGCATGATATACATATCAATGAAGAAATGTTCAATGGTCTCTATAGTCACAAATATTGATTGAATCACATCCCCTATATATCTTTTAAGAAACAACCTTCATTCACAACCTAACAGTATGACATGGTTGTGAAACTCTATATACCCATTAAAGGAAGACATACAAACTAACCAAATAAATTATGATGGAATATTTGGATTTTGGTATGAGAGATCAATTTCCAAATATCTCTGTATATTGTTTTCAATGAAACCTAATGTTTATTGTGGTTTTCTTGATTTTCTTCATAATGTCACTCGATGGATGGATATATTCAGGATCTAGATTGTCATGATAAGATCCGACCTCAAAACCATCAGAGTACAGTGGTTCTATATAAGTATATTTCTCTAAATCCTTGAAAAAATGGATTGTTAAATTATTTATTAAAATTAATAGGTTTGTACTGCTGGCCTAAAACATGAACATCTAGAAAAACTAGTTCCATAAAATTATTTAAATGAGAAACATGGGGTTGTAAAATAGTCACATTCACCCATATAATTTATAGATTGTATATTTATATTCACATTATTGGTGGGTAAAATATATGCTAAATTTTACACTAGTGAAATAATTATAGAATACACCAATGATGGATTCATATCAAGTTTATCATTATTAATAGCTATATAGAGGAAGATATAGCGATCAAGACAAAAACAATCTTGTGGTGAATCCCAATGAAACTATCTTTCTCCAATTGATTTAATCATGAAATTATAATCAAATGGATCATATTATAGAAAATTGTTTACATATAGGAAGTATCATAAAAATATAGATCCCTAAAAAATGAAAAGAATTGAACATAGATTAAATACTAACACCAAATCCCCCTAAACATGGGTTATCACTTACACCACACATTGATTTTGGGATAATGGGAAATGTTCACCCCAAAGTAGATAATGATTATAAATCATGAACCCATGAAGGGTTTTCCACCATTATAAGTTCAATGTTAGAAATATTTGGAGTACATTAATTCATGACCTACCTTAAATTACATGAATCAATAATTTCAAAACCCTCTGAATTAATTGTAGAGTTTATCTAAACCTAGGGAGGTAATATCACTAAATTCTAAATTTCAGAAATGTCATACACTAACCATGGTCCATTATCTGATACATACATCCCCAGTGTCACTATTGTTATGTCATATCTTTCAAAAAATGAAATAGGTAGATGATGTTGGGTAAAATTTACATTCCATCTTATAAAACATATATCAACAACTTCAATGTTGACTCATAAACAAGAAACCCCTAAAATATATTGAATGTTAATAGAAACATTGTAACACCCTCATGTTATTCTCTATATAAAGTTTATCATTGCATTCTTCAACTACCAATGACTCATAATTTACCATGTAAATAATCTAAATATATGAAAAATTCGTTATAGTTTGGTGGATATACCTCATCACCATTAGTTATCACTTCTAACTGATACTATGATATCCCTGAATATCCATCGTATATGCCATTATCATTGGATGAGGCATCCAACCCCACAGTTTTCTGGCCACAATTGAATTTTTGGTAATGAATAAACGATTATTACCTCCATCATACTACCTAAATCCTGAAAAAGGGGTTTGATTCACTATAATATTGAAAAGAGAGAATTAGAATGGGAACCATTTATACCTCTTCTTCCAAGTTAGTTGCTTCTGCTATCATAAATTGTAATACTTATAATCAATAAGAGCTATAAAATATTCATTTAAAAGAATGGATTGATGTATCTATATTATCATAAAAGAAACTGATGTATGTGTTGTTTATTGAAATTAAATATACTCAGGTGTTATGATAAACCCACATCTACAAAAATTAATAAAATCTAACAAAACAACTCCAAATACATTATATGTTGGTAGATTCATCCCCCAATTTTCCCATTCCTTCCATGGTTATGGAAAAATTGCATCATAGGGACTAATTAAATTTATAATTCCACCTTCATTAGAGGGTCAAGATCTATATTATTCAAATATTTAATTGTAATGTCTGAAAATAGTGTATTCATCCGAGCATGATATTTATGATTCCCCAGTTATAGAGGGGCCATTAGATTCTCATGTTCATTTATAATGGATTTTCTTCCCACATTTTCCACATATTTATTAAGATAAAGACTTAGTTAATACCATAAAATGGGTTTAAATATATCATTAGAATGTAAAGAATAAAATAATCCCACCTCTTCTTGTAAAGTAATTAAACTCTCATCATATTGTTTGATATCATATTCTTATGGATTCTAAATTTCATGTAATTTTATAGAATACATATGTTTTACTTGATATTAATAGATATTATATTTATATTCTATGAGAAATATTTCTACAATCATTGTTTTATCATCATATGATATATTAGCAAGTGCCAATTTATAACCATATCTAGTCTAGATAAGGTCATTCCTTGGAATAAAATGCCACATATCCCAAGTAAGTATTGATCTCTTCCATGAATCTAACACCCACAATTCCATGGGATATGCAGTCTTATTAGGGATAGATAATAGTATAGGGGCCTTGGTATTATTGGTAGTAGGACCAAAAATTATGGGAGTGGGACCCCAAACACAAAACTTCTTTCTTCAAATCATATAAATTAGAGATTTCATTTCATAAAATCCAATTACAAGATTGGTCACCTCAAATTTTCACCTCATATCCAACATTTCCTAGTCATTAGCTATCCCTAAATAATTGGTAAAAATATTATTAGCTGGACATTGGTATATGAATGGTGATAGGGATTCTTGGGATTAGTATGATATAAACACCCCAATGGTATTCCAAACATTTCAAGCCCATGGAGGAGTCTCACCATAAAAAATATAATATTAATATTTGTTATTAAACATAATAGTCTTCAACAATCCATTGGAATGATAGGAATGAATATGATTAACTATATTAGGAATATATAGTATAAAAATGTTTATATAAGAAATAATTTTTTGATAATATATTTATAAATGAAAATAAAAACCATATGATAATAAAGGATTAGTTTTAATGAAAACAAATATAAAGCTATATTCGATTAAAAGGAAACTATAATTCCTTTAATAGAGAACATATTTTAAATATATGCTTTGAAATTTTTTAATTTTTTAATTGATAAGGTAAAAATCCTTGTTTAAATAATATTTTTAAAATTTAAATTAGGTGATATTTTGTTATTTTTATGAGAACATTCATATTTTGATGAATAGTGAGTGACCCAAATTTTTATGGAAAATCCCTTTTTGTATAAATAATTTAAATAATTAAATTAAAATTTTAATTTTATATCATTTACACCAATTTAGGTTACCATAATGAATTTCTCTTTTAATTTAAATAAAAATACTATAATCATTTAAATATATTCACATTATAACCCTGCATTTTTTCCATGTCTATGAATTATTTTTTAATTAATATCTTCCACAAACATGATTGGAATTCATAAGAATTATATTTTTTAATTGTAAAAATAATAATGTACAATGTTTAATATTTTAAAATTTGTTTTTTACCATAAATATTAGTGAAATTAAATAAAATTTATTACATCAACTAAGGTAAAAATCAGTTTACATAGTGGATAAGCATTTATCATAAGGGGACAAAAAACACAAAAACATTTACAAAAACCATTTTTTGGAAATGATGATACCAAATAAAAATATTTGTATAATTGTTTTTCATTATTTCATGCACATGATGTAAGAGTGACCTTCCCACAGTGTTTACCGTTTTTATATTTATAAGAATTCTATTCTCTCTCCTCATTAAAAATACACAAAAACCCCATATCATTACAGCTATCAATCCCTTTTTCCTCATCCAAAAAATTACTTTATAAGATCATGTCCTCCCACTACCATTCTTGAAGAATCACATTTCGTATTAAATAAATCCAAGGAAGTCCATTAGTGTAAACCAATATGAGTTACCAAAAAATATATACCATTCTTCAATGATCACATTTGTTTCTATTCTTTATCAAAATAATTGAATTATTCTTACTAAATGATTATATAATATTCTTAGTATGATAAATATAATTATATGTTATTATGTTATGGTTTCTACAAATACCATCACACACTTACATCAAAGGGGATATACAACCATTTTTTGTGGGTACGACATACTTCCACCTTATAAACCAATGTTCATCCATTAACACATCTCAGTGATCAGAACAATGTATTACATAATTTTTTAATAGTATATTTTAGATAATTTATGTATTAATAATATTTTAGTTATTATATAACACATAGCATTAGGATTTGAATTTTGTGGGAATACGATAAAATCATTTGTGGACATCTGGACTACCACATACTCAAAGTAATGTTATACATTCATACTTTATATATAATGTATTATAGATGTATTCTATAACAAGATATGATATAAATAAAAATAATTAGTATATTAATGACTTAGTTAACTATATATTCATATAACATGTCATTTTATTATTTATTATTCACATAGTAAAAAAGTTATAATGTTGTTTTTGGGCGTGTGGACTACAGCCTCCTCGAAGCGTTTTCATTCTTCATTTATCATCTCAATATCACAAGAATTATATAAATATTTTATTTATTATATAATTTTAATTAGTGAATGATAATCATCACTTACCTTCTTTCCATAATGATCATTGAAAAATTGGAACATTACTCATGTGTATGTACGACCAATCGTCTCTGTGATCATAATGTTTGTTCATTTTTCATTTACATATTTACAAGTTGATTCCTAAAGTATAATTGATGTAAATATTTGGTATCTATTTCATATTTATTGTTAATAATTTGTTTAAATAAAAATAAATTTACCATTGTTGACCCATCAAATATCATTTTTGACACATAAGCCGAATATGGTAAAAATATCCTATTTAAACATTATTGATTATGTAATTTTATATAAAATATTTATATGTGTAATAAAAGTAATAATAAAATTTTAAATTTTTCTTAATAAATTATATAAAGAATATATTTTTATTATTCAGTAATATAGAGAACTAGGATGACAAATCAAAATCATTGTATTCATCTCAATTTGTATTTTTTGGGGAATACTTTATAATTATGCACATAATTTATTATATATGGTGTACATATGTACACATTGAAATTTAATATCTTGAATAATTAATATTTCAAGGTATTTTATGTTTAACCACGATTTATTTCATCTTATGAGGTTTTACTTGAAAATTATTAATTGTGTTGGATTTCATAACTCAATTTCCAATCCTTGGGTTAAACATATATGTCATTTGTTATGTTGTGAAAATAATATGTGTGAAATGAAATCTTACTTTTTATAATATATATACACTTTTGTTTTTTGGATTTATGTTTTTCACTCATAAATTTTCTGATTGATTTATTCTCACTCTAATGATATGATATTTCTAAAAGAATTATTAACTAGATATTCATTCATTGGGTCAAACTTCTATGTCATTCATTATATTGTACCATTAATATATATGAAATATCAAATAATTATATTATTATATATATAAAAATTTATTTTTTCAATTTGAAATTTTCAAACTAAAATATTTAATTGATTTAATATCAGTAAAAGTATATGATAATTGAATAATAATTCTTAACTCAATTTTCATTCATTCGATTAAACCCTTGTCTCTTTTTTATTATGATAAGAATATATATGAAATTAACTTATATTTTATTATTTTATATATACAATTTTATTTTATATATTTAACGTTTTCACATATAAATATTTTATTGATTAATTATCATTCCAATGATTCAAAAATTTTAAGGAGTTTTATTATATCACTTTTATTTATACTAGATATATTAAATTATCAACACTTATTTTTTGTTTTGGGGTGTATATATTAACCAATAATTTATTTTATGATTATTATACTTATATTTATGGGGATTCATATATTATATTTCTGATCTCTCCTCTATTGGTCTTATTGTAACAATGTTTCTGAAGGGATAATGAATATTTATCATAATTTTCCTTATTTGAGAATTTTGTTATTTTATACAACAATATTATTTTTTGATGTTTTTATAATTATACTTTGAAATTATAGATAATTTATCTCCTTATTCTCATATAATTTTATGTTTAATTTTATGTTATTATTTTCATGGGGTTAAAGATTAAAATTATTGAAATTGGTATGGGCTGTATTGGAATGTTTATATATTATTTTAGTTAACAATGATTTTAATGATTTTTAAGGTTTTTTCCATTCATAAAAATTAAAAAATATTTATATACATATCCTGTAATTGGGATATTTTGTATTGATACCATCTTAATAAATTATTTTTATGGATTATATTTGTTTCAATGATATTGTTTTGAATCATCTTTCTTTCCCTTGGTTATATTATATACTAAATAGATTATTATGGAACCCATGTCCTTTCAATGGGTCCTTAATGTCTAATTATATTTTTTTCGAACCCATTTCATTTATAATGTTAATCAAGTTTCAAATATATTATTCTGAAACCCATTTTTTCCATGGGTTAATCATGTTTCAAAGAGATTTTTTTGTAACCCATTTCGTGTCCATGTGTTAGTCATATTTCAAAGAGATTATCTTGGAAGTAATTTTTTTTTCATCTAATAATTATTCAATGATATAATAGTGGAAACTATTTACATTTCATAGGATACTCATGTTTTGAAAATACTAATGGGGTTTTCAATGAGTTTTGATGAGTTACCTGTCTATTCAGCTCTTGGATGTTATAAATGATGGGTACACTATGATAGCACTGGGAGAGCTTGTTATAGCTTATATGATTGGTGATCCCAAGTATTGTTTCTAGGCATTAAAAACTCCAATGATTGAATTAATGTATATTGGTTATGTTATTTTTACGTGTTCTATAAGGGTTCAATGTCATGATGTCCCAAGAAACCTATATTTTTCTCTTATGATTTTTTTATATTTATAATTTTTATAATGATAATAAATTATATAACTTGTATTGTGATTATTTATTCTAATAACTCTTTCATTTTATATTATTTCAATATTAATTATCCAGTTATAGATTTGTATGAATATTCATTGATCTACTTATGCATTTCTGTTATGACATTATTCCATTACAATCTTCTACTGTTCGTAGATGAAATTGATTTGTTAACACTTATGTTTTCCATTACCGAGAATCTGGGTCACCCTTCTTATGTTTCCTTTTACTAAGGTGTTTAGGAACAATGTGAAATCATTAATGAACAAAAAGGTTTTCACCAGGATGATGTTAATGAGCTAATGCATAATAAGACTAAATAGGAATAATGGGATAAAATGTTATACTTTATGAACCAATTAATTATGAGTCCAATATGATGTGGATTATTTATGTATTAGTATTTCCAAATTATCTAAAACTATAAACCAAAATTTTAATCTATAATGTAAATGATTTGTGTTTTCATTGTTATTTTTTAAAGGTTTAGGAACAAAAATTGGAACATAATTATAAGTATCATAGCTCTAAATGTAATGTTATGGATTTCAGTAAAAGATCTTGGATTGTGGGTCCTGTGATGTATATTTGGTATTAGATATTGGTTTAGATAACTTTATAAATTATTATGTTTTCATGTGAGGTTATCATAAGAGTCGTGGATTCCATCATAATTCTATAATATTAAGTACGATCAAAAGTCCAATGTATTAGACACCCTATAGTGTTTTTTATATATGATATATTAAATTGGCTTTTGAAAACTATTTTTTTGGGATAAGGTATATATTAACCCCAAAAATAAATATGAAGTGTTTTAGGTATGAATCATTTTTCTTGTCTAATATAAAAAATGTACAACTTTTATTATTGGTGAAAACTCATCACATCAATCAAGGCGTTGGATATTGAACCCGTGACCAAAAGACAATAAGGGTATCACAAACTACAACTAGCTACATGCTTTTATAGTTGGCATGACCTTTTTTATATGTAAATATCATGTTATAAATATAGTTTATTTTATTTTAGGTAAATGGTTGAATTATATTTTAATAGTCGACAATCAAATAATATTAATCTTGTGGGTTTAAATATTAGATAGGAAAATTTTAAAGAATATTATGGATAGAAATTTATGGAATTATTTAGTCTGAAGTTTGGGTAATAAAATTTAATATTGAATTTTATTGTATCAGGTTACAATTTTCTAATTTTTTAACAACCATACCATGTAATATCTAGTTTTGGATTGGATGATTCATAAATATAGGAATAATAACATGTTTTTTCCGTTAGTGTCTATGTTGTAATTAAAATTTAGATTTACTGATTTATGTGTGAATTAAAATTCATCATATATAATGACCAATTAGAAAAAAAATTAGAATATGGTAAATTATTAAATTCACTTCTGATGTAAGTATATATCATTAGTCTCTTAGTATATATAAAGAAAGAAACTTACATCTCTGGAAAAATGATCTTGAAATAAAATATCATCCTTTTACTATCTTTTCTAATAATATCAAAGATAATTTCAACAACTATATAGTTTTTCTTCATCACTAACATTCTCTTGGACATATTCTTTATCAATATCTATTAGTCCATGATAATTATTTTTTCCTTCCAAATGATTCATTTAGTTTTCCAACAATGATATCCTTATATTGAATACTAGTTATACATGAAATCTGCTGGATTTTATATTTTACAGTTCTCGTATTTAATAAGATATTTCATTAAGACTTATTATGTTGTGAGTGTTGATAAATGAATTATAATAATATTAATCCTTTGATAAAATACATTAATTTTGAGGAAAAATCATTTTATGTGTGATGTGATATAACATTATGAGATATCATGAAAGATGTTCAATAAAATTAATTGAAATTCATTGATATATTGGGTTACAAAAAAATCCATGTTTAGTTTTCAATGCATGTATCACTATTATCAACTTTCATTGTATGTAAAATTGATTTTCATCAGTTACATGTGTTACACGCAATGTCTAGTCTTAGTTTACAATAAAATACAACAAATATTATTTAGTTAATGTAATCGTTTTCAACAAGACATTGAAATTGAATAAATTAATATGAATAAATATATTATTATTATATGGTTTATATATGTCTATATAAGGATTCATTTGATGAGCATTTATTTATAAAATGAAAATACAATCCAGCAATCTATAAAGGATGAGTTTATACAGAAAACAATTTTTATGATCAGAATGAAATTTTATCTTAAAAAATTATGTAAATAATTTCTAATGAATTTTATTAATGAAATTTATATGTTATATATTTGATAAATTATTCTCAAATCTATCAAAGATGTTGGATAAGGTTAAGATATGAATAAATCCAATTTCAAGCATAAATATAATTATATTTTTTAATAGTAGTTTTACAACCATTTAATCATGAACCTATTTTAAATATATAAAATGTGACATTTATAATTTTTTTAAAAATAATAAATATTATTGAACTAGTAATATAATAATTTATATTGTTTTAATTTTTTATATTTTTATGGGAACTTTTATATTTTGATAAATAGATCATCACAATAAATTTTAATTGAAAAATGAATTCTTTTATAAATAATTTATAGTATTAAATTATATTTTCAATTGTTTTTAATGTATAATGAGATCAAATTTTTATCATTTAAACAAATTTAGGTCACTATAATCATTTTCAAAATGAATTTAGATATTATTACTTTGTAAAATTTGGTACATATTGTCATTAAAAACCCACTTTGTCGTCTCATATGCATGAATAACTATAAATTAATTTATACCACATATGATATTTTAATTTATAAAATTTATTCATTATTTATATTATGAATAATTTATAGTGTCTAATAATTATGACATAGTTTTTGACCGAAAATATTAGTGAATTTAATTAAAACTAATTATAAAAATTAAGGTAAAATTTAGTTTACTTTGGTGTTAAACACAATTCTTAAAGGGCCAACTGACAAAGAAACTTGTCCAAACCCCATTTTATCGACATGATTCAACAATATTACCACTTGGATAAAATTATATTCATTATTTAGTCCAAATTACATAAGGGAGACCTCATAAAAGTGTTTGACTTTTATATTTATAATAATTCCACTCCAACTCTACTATAAAAAGAATGACACTCTCCCCCTCCAATCATACCTCTCAATCCCTTTTGTATCTTCCATCCCATTCCTAAATAAGCAACCAAAGTCATTTCTATCATCCTAGAAGCATCAATTTGTGAAATATTAAATCCAAAGAAAACTTTTGTTGTAAAAAACATGAAGTTTCCCAAAAAAGAGTTAAAATTCTTCAATGATCACTTCTGTTTTCCATAATTCTATAAAAACATCAATTATAATTTTTATATTATTATATAATGACTTTTTTATCATTAATATAATAATATTTTTATGTTAATGATATAAATTTTTCAATGTGGCATGAGATTCTTTAGAATGTATAATGATTAGTTTCCTCAAGATTGTTTTTAAGGATATTTCTAATCATCAAAAACAATATCACATGTTCTAACTTATCATCTAATGGGGATATATTATATTGATATCATAATAATTAATAATTTTCATGGATTATATTTATTTCAAATATATTTTTATAAAAACCATTTATTTCACATGTATTGATTAATACTAAATTGATTGTTATTGAACCCATTTTCTTTTCCATGCAGTAATCATGTTTTATGATAATTTTTTGGATCTCATTCCCTTAAATGGGTTAATAACCTTTTAATGCGTTTTTTAAACCATATCATTTCCATGGGTTAATTTCATTTCAATTATTTTATTTTTCAAACTATTTTTTTCATGTATTAATAAGGTTTTAAAGAGATTGCTTTGGAACCAATTTATATTATATTGTTTAATAATGTTTAAAAGATAATAAAGTGTAACTCCTCCCATTTTCACTTTTTAATCATGTTATGAAATGAATAATGTGTTTCAACGAGTTTAGATTATTTATCTATGTATTTGGGTTTTTTTCATTATAAAAGCTTCATGAAACCCCATAGAACTAGGTGATACCAATATAGATTCTATGATGGGTGCACCCAGATAGCACTCAGATGCTTTGGGTACTCCAGAGTTGGATTTCAACCATATTGTTTATTATATTTGTAAATGATTTATAGGGTTCATTGTGATTTTTTCCAAATATATCAATATGTTTTATGTAAAATATCTCTGTGTTTATAATATTTCTAATCCTGAAGATTGATATCACATTGCTCAAGATTATTGATTCTAATGACTCTTTTCATTTCCACATTTTCATGTATCAGGATCAATCTATTGATGAGTATGAATATAAAAATGATCAAGTCATGATTTTTTATTATGTCATCAAACTCATATGCTATTCTTATGATTATTAATGATATTGATCGAATAATTATTATTTTTCCACTACTGAGAATCTGATATAACTGTTATAATTTCCTTCTCCCCCTTTTGTACTGAATTATGTTATACAATTTAATTAAATAAATAATTTTCCTAGGATGATGCTGATGACCTATATGAAATTAGAAAAATAGGGTATAATGGGAGATGATGTTCAACATTATGAAATTTTTTTTTTAAATTCAAATTTGAGTTGAATTTTTTAAGTTAGAGGTGTACCAAATCTTATAAAACTATAAACCTATATGTCCCTCTTGAATGTAAGTGATCAATATTTACCTTTTAATTTATTAAGGATTGATGGAAAAAATTGGTTCATAATTATAAGAATCATAGTGTGAAATGAAAAGAATTAATTTCATAACTACATCTTAGAGTGTGATCCATGTGAAATTATATGTACTATTACCATTAGACAAGAACAAAATTAATTATCTTCATGTAAACCAACCCAGTCAATTAAATAATATAATTTAATTATATAGGAAATTATGTGAACATTCAGAACACAGTCATTCATAAGGAATTAGATCTATCTGATCCTCCATATATTACTTGGGTAATGATTTAGCTCTCATTGCCTCAAGTTATCTCTACATTACTATTATATAAATATGATAAATTTTTTACATGTTTCAAAAAAATATATTTATCTAAATTACTCTTTTTTTTTGGAAAAAACATATTTTAAAAATTATTCTTGCTCAATTCCTCTCAATATGAAAACCTGATTAAGGGGAACTTCTATTTTTCTAACCAACATTTACATACAATTCAAAAATTTATTTAAACCAAAAATATTTTTATAAAATTAGTTTAATATTCATGAAAATCTATTTTTTTAATTTATTGATTAATTCAAACAATTATTCCTTTATCCTCTTTGAAGGCCATATTATTTCCCCTAAAACCATTCTTAAGTAGATCATTTATAATGTTACCTAGATACTTTTTTTCTTGAATTCAATACATATGGACATAATTATTCAATATATACTCTTATATATATTTTTTAAAATGACCAAGAATAATTTAAATCCTTTATTTCAAAGATAAAAATTTTGTACGCCCTTTGGTTATAATTTATGAAAAGATAAAGATACACATTTCATTCCAAATATTTCCTTAATGATTATTCATTATGCTAGATTCTTTTTGTGGAACATATATGACTGAACATGTTATGATCGATCTGACCATATAAAGATCTAATGAATTGGGTAATGTTTTAGTCTCATGAAATGTTATGTATTGGATTATATATTTTTCCAGGTGTATAATACTACTCTATTCACAATGTGATATAGTATTGGTAGTTATTCTTGACAAATGATTATAAAATGTTAGCTGATTCTACTAGTTTCATACGTTTCCATGATCATATTATTCTTTGTTATATATATTATTCTCCAATATATTATTCAGAATCCAACATATTATTTTATCATGTTATTCCATTAAACCCATGTTTTATGATTTAAAACATAATTTATTCAATTACTTGGATTTTAAGCTCAACTATATTACCTATGTGTTCCCAAGGTTATCCATGTAGTTGGAAGAGATAAAAACGAGTTAGGAGATAATTGTTTAAATTAATAAAAAGAGTTTTTATTCAGTTTTCATGTTTTCTAATTATGTTACTATTCATCAAAAGAATCTAGACATATCAATCGTTTGTATATATTGAATGGATTATTATGCTTAAAATCATGGTATAACATGTCTAAAAGGATTGATATCTTATAATCACATTTTGTTTTCTAATTTAATATGGAATAATACCCAATACAGTTTTCATAAATAGGAATGAATATTAAAATGGGCATCAGTCCTTGGGTAGTCCCCTAGTGTTTGTCTCACATACCCCTCCATAAACTCGACATCATCCATTAGTGGATGAGAAAAATATTATTCTTGGAATTGGGTTGGGATTAATACCATAACATATGATGTAGGAGGTCATATTCCATTTCCATTCCACACACTATTTCTCATCTTTTAGTGGACGATAATTAGGGTTTATATTTGGGCATCTAGTTTAGGCGTATGTCTCATTAAAACCCATTTGTGTATTGTAAAAAATCTAGTAGAGTAAAATTTCCTCAAATAGAGAATTAATCATTTAATATTTAGGTCTTGAGTATATAATTCCACAAAAATAATCATAATTTAATCCTTGGCTCTCCTCCTTGGGGTCCAACCAATCCAAACAAGTTGGACCTGGATTCTCATCCTGATGAGATACCTATAACACCTCCCGTATGCTCAAACCCAACATAAAAAACCCATAAGAATAATTATTAGGCCATATTAACAACGATATAACTCTCCACCATGAGGGATAAATTATTTTTGGGTCCATTTAAATATTAATAAATTTACATGTGCAAGCCCCACAATTTTTGTTTATAGGAACATTTTTCTAAGAACCACTTATTGTGTGCGGTAAAACTGCACGATATGATACTATTCACATAAAGATAAATGTTAATATGTGTACCATTAAGTGGAAAGAACTATGTCAGTTCAAAATTACCTCATAATGATACATTGGAAACCCCATCTGTGAATCAATCCCAACATCAAAATAACGAACATCTCCCTCAGTTATTATAAATTCCCAGATTACCTGGATTTTTGGATTTAATTAATAGAAACATAATATTATGAATAAAAAAATAATTATAAAACCAGAAAGGGATCCTATGATACATTAATATGTTTCAATTTATTGAGATCCTATAATATTTATAGATTATTAGATTGATAGTGATAATTTGATAAATATATATGACTCTAATTATAGAGAAACACACATATATCGATGATCAAATCCATATATATCAATAACTGATGAAAACATAAGGGATACGTTACACATAATTGAATTTGAAAATGATTCACAAGTATGTATAAAATCTTTAATAGTGTCTCAGAATATGTTGTTCATCAACTTATAATGTTTTATGAGATTGAATTACCATCCTCTCAAATAAGGTGAATCACAAGTAGTCATTTATATGTAAACCTAATGACTACATGGCATTGAAAATATGTTCCCTAGTTCAAATATATATATGATCCAATGGATTCTTATGTTTCCATAAATAATTATTTTGGACAACGTCTAACGACATCATTTAATACGCATGAAATTGAAAACCAACACTTCTCCACGTACACAATATGAACAGATATTTTTTTTTGTGATGAATGGGAATATAGTTATATATACCTCTAATTTATTTGTTGAATAATGTTATCTACTTATATAATGTGAAATAGAATGGGGAGTGAACAATGTTCAGTAAGGGTCTTTATCCACTATGATAGTGATGGAATGAACCTTAACTAATGAAATGATATAGTGGTGTGTGAAACCAATACACTATATATTATTGGATTTTTTCATTGATTATGGAAATTATTTTTAGTTATTAAGTGTATAAAAATTTCATATTATGTTTATTCATTCTTAGTGATCATGGTTAATTTTTATTATTCCACACTCTTATGACTTATGTCTACAGTTTTTTTAAAACATTTTTCTAAGTTTCATGATTAATATTTATGATAGATTGGGTATGAATTTAATATATGAAGTGCCCAGATCAGTGTGAATCACTGAGAGGGGGAGGGGGTGAATCAGTGATCCTTTAAAACTTTTTACTAATTGATTCATAATCAATTAAACCTCTATGGCTTGTTAAGGCCTCGATCCACTCTTCTTATGTCTCTCAACCTTTCCCGGATAATGAAGTAATGAAAAGGCACAGGACACAAGGATTTACAAGGTTCGGCACCAAAGGCCTACATCCTTGCCATCCTCTCCCAGCATGGATTCTCCCATTATAACTTGTTAGAATTACAATGGTCGATACAGCTTCCCACCGTATCTCTCCTGAGTCCCACAGGAGGGTCTTTATACTGCGTCCCACAGTGTTACCAGAGTCCCACTGGCCTGCACCAGAATCCCACTGAAGACTTCTTCTCCCTGAGTCCCACAGGGTCTTCTCCTGGCTCCTCGAGTCGCATGAGTAGCTCTTCTTCACTTTAAGTTCTTCACGTATCCTCAGCAGCCTGGGATAAAGGCTGCTGGCCTTGCTCTTCTTCTGATCACTTGTGGTGAACAGGTCTTCTCGTCTTGCTCAGGCTTTATCACCTTCTTCTAAGGATGACCTGGCTTCTCTCTTCAAGAAACTTCAACAACCTCTGAAAAGGTCTGTTGGTCTTGCTCAGCAATCTTCTGATCACTTCACTTGATCAGGATCTTCTCAATTACTGAATACTCAGACAACTGATGTCTTTAACTTCAGTCTGGTCCAGTCTCAGTTCAAAACAACTTCATGCACTGAATGCATGGCAACTCTAAATCCCCATGCACTGACTGCATGGCCTTCTCAATTCTCTTCAAGATCTTCTGGTCTTGGTCAACTCAAATGCACACAAGCAGATTTGGCTTGTTTACGTGTGCACGTGCATGCATGCATGCATGCACTCCCCTGTTCTTCTTCTTGGTGCAATAAACCCTTTACGGGTGTAGTCAACTATAGCACACACCTTTTCACTTGAACTTCACACTTTGTTCAATGTGTTTACACACTTAAATGTGTGTTATACTTTGTGTGAGTATCCTTATTTTCTTCTAAGTGTGTTCACTCCACTTAGTGCACACACTAGGTTTGGCCACTTTGTTGTTTTGCACACACAACTTGTTCTTTGATTTGCACACACACAATGAGTGTATATTTGGCCTCCACTCTTTTTGCACAACCCCAAGATATGCCTCGGCCTTCCTTTCAAATGCACACACACACAAAGTGTGGTGGTCTTCACTCTTCAATAATGCACACACAAATGCACTAAGGCCTCGGGTCTTCTTTGGTGCACACCCACTACATTCTTCTTTTATTTGCACACACAACTCGAGTGTCTTCAAACAGAGGCGCGCAAGGGTCACTTGGATCCAAGGCTGGTCGGGCGCGCAAGTTCTTCCTACCACGGGGCGCGCAAGTGAAACACCCGCGGGGTCTTCCTCCTGCCGCACAAGGGTGCGGGCAAGGAGGGAACAATCCTCGGGCTCGCAAGGTGTTGCGGCCATGAGGTCTTCCTGCCGCACAAAGGATTAGCGCGCAGGGTCCCCTTCTTCTTGTCGCGCAAAGGTGTTGTGCGCAAGGGACTCCAGCCGCAAAAGTAAACTTGCGCGGGGCTTCTTCTTCGCGAGGCAGAGGGCTCTCACGGATCAACAGATCTTCAACAAAAACATCAGCAAGCAAAAACGAGAGTTCAGCCTCTCTTTTTATAGGCAGTAGAAGCCTCTGTAATCCGCGTGAGATATCTTTCGAAACCCCGAAGATTTCGGTTCATTAAAGATTTTTTCAAATCTCGTTTCTCATCTGTTTCACGTGGGTTCTCTCTTCTTTATATTTTCCTCCTTTTCTTTCACCTCTACGTGCATGGAACGTGTTCATGCCTCTGTTTAGGCCCATGCATGCAAAGCACGAACACCACATGGCCTCGGCACCTACGGTTTGCCTTCGGCCAAATCTCGAATTCTTCTCCTCATCGCATGAAAACTCATATTTATAGATGAATGTGTTCTTAGAGGCCAGACGATCACCATGGAGGTCTCGGTTTGCTCAGAGGTGGTCGGGAGCTCAAAAACCGTCGTCGGGTTGCTCCTGGTTCGACGGAGGCATGCGGGTGGCTTCGGGGTGGCTCGACGAAGGAGACGAGCCGGGAGCCGTCGGATCAAGTGTTTGAGATACATCGGACGGCCGAATTAAATCGCGGTGCACGGCTGATGAGATGAGAGGCTGTGATCCAGCGCGCGATGAGACGGACGGCTCAGATCTGTCCCGGGTGAAATTTCCACGTCCCACATCGAATCGGCACGCTGCTTTTCCGCGCTTTATTACCCTCGCGCTGCCGACTTCCCTTCAGTTTCACTTCTCCCCTCCCGGTGCCGCCCCGCACCGGGTTCTCTCTACGGGCGCGCTTTGCGCCCACTCTGCTCCCTGCGGGCGCGCTACTGGCGCCCACTATGCTCCTTCGGGTGCGCGGGCTTCACCACCGCGTGCCCTCGGGGGCTTATACACGGCCCATGCCGCGCTCCTCTGGGCGTGCCCCAGGCGCCCATGCGGTGTCCTATGGGTGCGCCCTATCGCCCTAGCTCGCCCCACGGGTTCCCCCATGGGCGTGGTGCCCTAGAGCCCATATGAGCCGTGGGGTTGAACTCGTGGGCTGGCCTTGGCTGGCCTAATTTTTGGCAAAGTTACAGAATGATACTTTGTCAAAAACAAAGTACTCCATATGAAAAATGCCAATTCTAAATGCCAAGCCATCTTCCTCTAAGACATTCTTCTTCTACATTTTTCTTCTTCTTCTTAAGAATTCCTCCATTCATCCTCAACAAATATTCATTACTTATGAGGGAAATTCTTGAAGGTTCTTTCTTCATCAACCGAGCTCTTAATCACATAAATTCTACAATGAACTTCATTGATCTAATCAGAGATCAAGTTGGATCATCTTCATGTTCACATGCACTTAGTGATAGTGCATGGACTTCATTAATCCACTTCATCCACTTAGAAGTTGTGGATGGATCCCATTTACTTCCTCATGCATTGTCTTAACAATGCATGGTCTTCTATCATTGTTGTGACTTTGTATCATCAGGATACAAGTTCTATGAACTTAAAGATCAGCTCAACAATCGTCAGATGTCCATGGAGAATGTTTCAACCACAATTTCCAATACCACTTAGTGAATCTCCTAAGTGACATGTATCTTAGTACCATGGCCATTCTCCATTCATCACCAACACCATCACAACCTTTGTCATTCACATCGTGACATTCCTTGACATCAATTCATTCCAAGACAACTTCATGCCTCATTGACAACAAATGCAACACAGTGCACTTCAATCTCCCCCTTTGTATTTGTTGTCAATACACCACTTCAGCACATATGAATGGGTCAATATGTGTGCCAATATATTCTCCCCCTTATTGGAAATCAAATGCAATGGTGTGGTGTGGTTCACTTTCAAAAATATCTTCCTCCATTTGAATAGAATCTTCTGGAAAATCACTAAGAGAGGGATGATGCCACATGTTCTTCTTTAGCAAAGAACCTTTAGTAAATCAACTCTAAGTCTACTTGGTCTAACCCGGTGTAGAAAACAAGAGTGATGTAACCAAGATACACAATGCTGTCCACAATCACTGTAAACATGTGAGATCATGCTAAGGGGTTCAGATATTCAATGAATTGCTAAATCCTGCACATAATCCACAAAAATCATTAGAAAGTTCAAGTGCAATGATAAAGCTCCACCTTTCATCCATTTGTCTTCAATCCATACTCCCCCTTAATTGACAAGATAAACTCAATTAAGAAACAAGGGATGAAAGTATGATTGGAATACCTTCACTTTTCTCAAGATGGTATTAATCTAAGAATCCCATCTTCTTCAGATTGGCTCCCCCTCAAGGGGTGCACTCCATTCTGTCCAAACCACTCTCCAGATGAGAATGATCATCATCTTCAATTCCCTGCAATGTTAGCACATGTAAATACCAGAAGTATAAGGGAATAAGATGGAACCTCCTTGGTTCATCAATGTAAACAACAAGGTTGAGAAGATTCTCTCAACCGAGATGTCCCATTTTCACCATTCTTCACACTTTCACATCTGATCTTCTTTGATGTTTGTGCTGGTGTGGATCTCAACACATCTTCATGTGAAATCTTCTTCTTCCCTTTTGCCTTAGCAATTGCCAGAACTTTATCTTCAGCTTTTTGTAGATCATTGGCAAGTTGCAACTGATTTGGACATATGACTAACAAGTCATTTGAAAGTGAGGCCTCAGTTTTGGAAATTCCACATGGTTCATTTGATGCTGCTAAGCTACCTCACTTAGGCAACTTATTTTCAATCAATCCCTTCTTCTTCTGGATTGATTGTCTTTTGGAGTTCAGTCTGCTTCTATTTAGTTTCATGGCTTCTTTACAAAGGTCCATGATGTGTCCTTTATTTCCACAGTAGAAGCATGTTTTCTTGGTGGTCCTTCTGGATGCATCACCCTTCTTGGATTTCAATTCCAAGGACTTCTCTTCATTCTTCAAACTCTTCTTGGGAGCATCTTCCACTTTCTTCTGCTTGCTTCCCAAGGAATCTCTCTTAGCCAGGTTCAGTGATCTTCTCTTCATTCCAGCTTCGGATACATTCGGAGATTGATATGTGTCAACTCTTTGACTACTTTTGCAACCATCCCAGATGTTTTCAAGTAATCCAAATCTATTTGCAGTAAACAGATGTCTCTGGACCTGTGAATGTTGCTTATTTCCTTCTGGCTTGCTCCCCCTTGGCATGGGCTTCCTTTGTGCTTTGACATTTAGTGGATTGTACCAACAATCCTTTGCACAGTGCCCATACTTATTACAACACAAACACTGACCCACAAATCTTGACCTCTTCAGTCCTTCTGATTGTTGGGTACTTTTCTTGACTTTCTGTGTTGTTTCAGGAGAGCTCTGCTTCTTCATTTTCTTCATCCATACTTGTTTGGAATTATTTTTCCATCCTGCACTTTTTGGGGAAACACAATTAGAAGCATCAGTACAAGATGGGATGGATGGTACCTTCCTTTTAGAATATGTTGCCCTTTTATTAGAGGATGTCCTCCTTTTGAAATCATCCTTCTCAATGCACACTTGTGTAGCAACATTTCTACTTTCAGCTGACTGGGAGGATTCAGCTTTGGGTGATTGCAGATTTTTCAATATCACCTCCAGTTCTAAGAATTTCATATTGAGGGAGTTCTTCTCATCCTCAATAGTTCTTAGCCTTCCTTCCCATTTCTCTTCCAGCTACTTTATCTGTTATTCATGCACCTTATTCATTTCAAGCAATGAGTTGTCAAGCTCCTTCACCCTTTTTACTTTGTCTTCAATTTGTGCATCTTTAACAACCATTGATACTCTATGCCTCTTCTCCAGTGCATGGTAAACATCCATGATTCTTACCTTAAAGAATTCTTTCTCAGAAAGGCTTCTTTGCAATTCTTCAGTAGTGTCTTCATATCTTTCATTGCAAAGAGATATTGTTTCGTCTTTAGCCTTCACCAGCTTTCTGAGAGTGTTGGTTATGCCAACCCTTTTTGCCAATTGATCTTCCATTGCATTGGCTTCTTCTTCTAACTGTGATTTTTCTTCTTGAAGATCAAGGATGCCTGAAGCTATACACATTGCCACTTCCTTGGGGACTGTCTTCTGAAGATATTTGATTGCACTTTGAAGATCATTCATTATTCCAACTTCATCACAGCTAGGACAGGCTTTCTTCATCTTCTTGGCCTGGTTCTTCTTTCTATTTTTCTGAGTCTTGGCAGATATCTCCATTTGAGGTTGGTCGCTCATTTCCTCAAATCTAAACATCATAAAGACTCCCTTGGATCTTTTAGAGGTAACCTCGCTCTGATACCAATTGAAGAGCCCAGATCAGTGTGAATCACTGAGAAGGAGAGGGGGTGAATCAGTGATCCTTTAAAACTTTTTACTAATTGATTCTTAATCAATTAAACCTCTATGGCTTGTTTAGGCCTCGATCCACTCTTCTTATGTCTCTCAACCTTTCCCGGATAATGCAGTAATGAAAAGGAACAGGACACAAGGATTTACAAGGTTCGGCACCAAAGGCCTACATCCTTGCCATGCTCTCCCAGCATGGATTATCCCATTATAACTTGTTAGAATTACAATGGTCGATACAGCTTCCCACCGTATCTCTCCTGAGTCCCACAGGAGGGTCTTTATACTGCGTCCCACAGTGTTACCAGAGTCCCACTGGCCTGCTCCAGAATCCCACTGAAGACTTCTTCTCCCTGAGTCCCACAGGGTCTTCTCCTGGCTCCTCGAGTCGCACGAGTAGCTCTTCTTCACTTTAAGTTCTTCAAGTATCCTCAGCAGCCTGGGATAAAGGCTACTGGCCTTGCTCTTCTTCTGATCACTTGTGGTGAACAGGTCTTCTCGTCTTGCTCAGGCTTTATCACCTTCTTCTAAGGATGACCTGGCTTCTCTCTTCAAGAAACATCAACAACCTCTGAAAAGGTCTGTTGGTCTTGCTCATCAATCTTCTGATCACTTCACTTGATCAGGCTCTTCTCAATTACTGAATACTCAGACAACTGATGTCTTTAACTTCAGTCTGGTCCAGTCTCAGTTCAAAACAACTTCATGCACTAAATGCATGGCAACTCTGAATCCTCATGCACTGACTGCATGGCCTTCTCAATTCTCTTCAAGATCTTCTGGTCTTGGTCAACTCAAATGCACACAAGCAGATTTGGCTTGTTTACGTGTGCACGTGCATGCATGCATGCATGCACTCCCATGTTCTTCTTCTTGGTGCAATAATCCCTTTACGGGTGTAGTCAACTATAGCACACACCTTTTCACTTGAACTTCACACTTTTTTCAATGTGTTTACACACTTAAATCTGTGTTATACTTTGTGTGAGTATCCTTCTTTTCTTCTATGTGTGTTCACTCCACTTAGTGCACACACTAGGATCGGCCACTTTGTTGTTTTTCACACACAACTTGTTCTTTGATTTGCACACACACAATGAGTGTATATTTGGCCTCCACTATTTTTGCACACCCCCAAGCTATGCCTCAGCCTTCCATTCAAATGCACACACACACAAAGTGTTGTGGTCTTCACTCTTCAAGAATGCACACACAAATGCACTAAGGCCTCGGGTCTTCTTTGGTGCACACCCACTACCTTCTTCTTGTATTTGCACACACAACTCGAGTGTCTTCAAACAGAGGCGCGCAAGGGTCACTTGGATCCAAGGCTGGTCGGGCGCGCAAGTTCTTCCTACCGCGGGGCGCGCAAGTGCAACACCCGCGGGGTCTTCCTCCTGCCGCACAAGGGTGCGGGCAGAGAGGGAACAAGCCTCAGGCTCGCAAGGTGTTGCGGCCACGAGGTCTTCCTGCCGCACAAAGGATTAGCGCGCAGGGTCCCCTTATTCTTGTCGCGCAAAGGTGTTGCACGCAAGGGACTCCAGCCGCACAAGTAAACTTGCGCGGGGCTTCTTCTTCGCGATGCAGAGGGCTCTCACGGATCAACAGATCTTAAACAAAAACATCAGCAAGCAAAAACGAGAGTTCAGCCTCTCTTTTTATAGGCAGTAGAAGCCTCTGTAATCCGCATGAGATATCTTTCGAAACCCCGAAGATTTCGGTTCTTTAAAGATTTTTTCAAATCTCGTTTCTCATCTGTTTCACGCGGGTTCTCTCTTCTTTTTATTTTCCTCCTTTTCTTTCACCTCTACGTGCATGGAACGTGTGCATGCCTCTGTTTAGGCCCATGCATGCAAAGCACGAACACCACATGGCCTCAGCACCTACGGTTTGCCTTCGGCAAAATCTCGAATTCTTCTTCTCATCGCATGAAAACTCATATTTATACATGAATGTGTTCGTAGAGGCCAGACGATCACCATGGAGGTCTCGGTTTGCTCAGAGGTGGCCGGGAGCTCAAAAACCGTCGTCGGGTTGCTCCTGGTTCGACGGAGGCATGCGGGTGGCTTCGGGGTGGCTCGACGAAGGAGACGAGCCGGGAGCCGTCGGATCAAGTGTTTGAGATACATCGGACGGCCGGATTAAATCACGGCGCGCGGCAGATGACATGAGCGGCTGCGATCCAGCGCGCGATGAGACGGACGACTCAGATCTGTCCCGGGTGAAATTTCCGCGTCCCACATCGAATCGGCGCGCTGCTTTTCCGCGCTTTATTACCCTCGCGCTGCCGGCTTCCCATCAGTTGCACTTCTCCCCTCCCGGTGCCGCCCCACACCGGGTTCTCTCTGCGGGCGCGCTTTGCGCCCACTCTGCTCCTTGCGGGCGCGCTACTGGCGCCCACTATGCTCCTTCGGGTGTGCGGGCTTCACCACCGCGTGCCCTTGGGGGCTTATACACGGCCCCTGCCGCGCTCCTCCGGGCGTGCCCCAGGCGCCCATACGGTGTCCTACGGGTGCGCCCTGCCGCCCTGGCTCGCCCCACGGGTTCCCCCATGGGCGTGGTGCCCTAGCTCCCATATGAACCGTGGGGTTGAACTCGTGGGCTGGCCTTGGCTGGCCTAATTTTTGGCAAAGGGACAGAATGTTACTTTGTCAAAAACAAAGTACTCCATATGAAAAATGCCAATTCTAAATGCCAAGCCATCTTCCTCTAAGCCATTCTTCTTCTACATTTTTCTTCTTCTTCTTAAGAATTCCTCCATTCATCCTCAACAAATATTCATTACTTATGAGGGAAATTTTTGAAGGTTATTTCTTCATCAACCGAGCTCATAATCACATAAATTCATCAATGAACTTCATTGATCTAATCAGAGATCAAGTTGGATCATCTTCATGTTCACATGAACTTAGTGATAGTGCATGGACTTCATTAATCCACTTCATCCACTTAGAAGTTGTGGATGAATCCCATTTACTTCCTCATGCATTGTCTTAACAATGCATGGTCTTCTATAATTGTTGTGACTTTGTATCATCTGGATACAAGTTCTATGAACTTAAAGATCAGCTCAACAATCGTCAGATGTCCATGGAGAATGTTTCAACCATAATTTCCAATACCACTTAGTGAATCCCCTAAGTGACATGCATCTTAGTACCATGGCCATTCTCCATTCATCACTAACACCATCACAACCTTTTTCATTCACATCGTGACATTCCTTGACTTCCATTCATTCCAAGACAACTTCATGCCTCATTGACAACAAATGCAACACAGTGCACTTCAATATATTATAATCATATTATCACACCCTTGTATATATTATGAAATTAATATATATTTTAGGTGTTGTTATCCTTATGACCTTTCTTGAGACGAGGTAAATTTCTGTTGATCCACATATCTAAAACTAATGGACTCTTATGTTTTACTTGATATCATCACTATGTATAAAATGTGATTTTCCTCCTTTAAATAATTATATCTCTACTCAAAACATCATTACCATTATAGTTTCCATTCTCAACTACAACACTTTAATATTTTTTCATGATTCCTAAAATTATAAATAAAAGACAAAAACTATTACATATTCAGTATTCCCTACTATTTTATATTCTATCACCTAGTAACTTTATACATATAAGATGATATCTCTCTGAACATTTTATTTTCCCACTACCTTTTCAGAAAAAAATCCCACACACATAATACAATCTCTTAGTATATACATGTAATTCATGTATTTATAAATTTTTAATATTAAAACCCCATATGTTTCAACAATCATCTTATGTATTACCCATAAACATACATATATGTTACTATTTATTAATTTAAACTCCTCAAAAAGAAATTTTTTATTCAAAATTAATAAAATTTGTATAAATTTACTGTTTTCAATTCATCTTATTCATCTAGCAATGATTCCACCTACTCCCTTTTTAATAGAATCCAAAAATCCTCATATTATATGGACATTAAGATATATAATTATACTATATATCATCACTAACTATTATATCATCTCATCAAGTTATTTAGGATTCAAGATCTTGAAATCTAACTAAAATAAAATATAGATATTCACTACTTCTAATATAAATTCGCAAAAAAATGTTTCATAGATCAACTCCTTATTTAGTTTTTAAACAACTGAATATAAATTTGGTTTATAAAAGGGAATGGTTGTAGGCCTAATCCACAATTTTAATCAATAAAAATATATAAGATCTTATGTTTATATGATCCTATAAATTACAATGAGTATTTTAATTTATCATTTATAATAAATATTGTTTTTTAAACAAGGTTTAGAGTTGGGTTTTGAAGATAGGAACACATAATAAAGATGTTTAAGCCATGGTATGGAGATCATGGAATGCCTTAGGCGATTAATAGGGCCAAAAGTTTTTTTGTGGTGTATATTTATGGTTTGACTAAAATATTACGTGGGATGGATCGGGGGGGGGGGGTTGTATAACCATTCTCTATATAGTTGGGAATTAAATCATCTAAATAACCCTTATTATATCCATAGGTTTCTTAGGGTACAACCACCTCCACATCCTACATGGATTATGAGAGTAGGGTGTTTGTTCTCCATTAATAACCACCATAACCCTTTATTTTTTAGATGATTTTTTGAATTTTATGTAGTGGGATGTTGTAATATTACTCCTATATAAAGATATCTTCTTATCCCCCTCCAATGTTTGTAAATTTCTTTCTCTTAGTAAATGATTTCATGATAATTCCTTAATAGAATGGTTTAATTAGTATGATTCATGGGGTGTTCAAGATCCCTATAAATTTTATTATGGATTCTATGAATTCATTTATATATGTGAATTTTTTTGTACTTTGATATTTTGGTGAATTTTCTAATAATTTAGATTAATTTTGAATGAAATTAATGTTTTTCCATTTTATAGGGGGAATTGTTTCCTATATCTAGATGAGGATACACCGTTGGGTATTTGAATGAATTTTGTCACGATTATGATGTGGTGAGATCATCTCGTGAGAATTAGGGAAGTAATCCTTTTTTAATATAATGTATTCATCATTTTTCATAAAATTAATCAATCATTTATATCGTGTTCATAATTTATGAAATTTTTTATTTCAATTTTAGTTCGTATCACAGGTTGCAGAGATGAGAATGGTTGATCATATATACGGCCGTGTGATCTTAGATGATCCATTTTAATATAACATGTTTTAAAAGAAAAAAATTATATTTAAAATAACTCAATATTAGAAATAATTATTAATGAAATTAAAATAAATTATAAATTAAACATGTAAATAAATGAAAATATTATACTTTTTATTCATATGTTTCAATATATTTTTCATGAAACCAAATTATAAATTTCAATTAATATTCAAAATTATTTTTTTTTCATAAAATAATATATTGATATAAATATATTTATTTTATTATTTTTCTAAAAAATATATTTCTTTAATATATATATATATATTTAAAAAAATTCTTAATTAAATTATTTCTTATAATATAAATTTCTGAAAAATTACATCTATTAAATTTTTGAATCACTTAATTATATGTGCTTTTAGTTAATAAATTAAAAGATTTATCATTTAACTAATGATTATAGTTCTTATATTCAAAAAATAATTTGTTAAATAAATTATAACAATACATTTTTAACTACTTAAAAATATTATATGTATTATGAGTATTTATGAATATATATATTAATTTTTTTATTATATTAATATAATGAAATTTGAATCTTAATTTTAAATATAATATTTTTGGTTAATATAAAAATATAAACATATAAATAAATAGAATTATATTATTATTATTATTATTATAAAACAATGGTTTCATATTGTTATTAAAAAATGAAATGCTAAAAATGGGGAAATAATCATAAAAGGATTTAACAACCAAATTGAGTGGGGGGAGGCGTTAAAAGGGTTTTGACTGTGGGAGACTAAGCATTGGTGATGAGTCCAAGTGATATTTCAAACCCAATAAGGGATTCCAAAGGCCATGCATTGTCAGAAGGAGTTCAGCAGCGAGTTACGGTCCATTTCTGAATAAGATCTATACGTATGAATTTTTTTCCCAACCTAAGAAGGAAGGGGTATATTTTATTTTATATGATTTTTTAATCTGATGATATAAAATAACTAAAACCATTTTTCGTTTTCCTATATGTTTTTATTTGTTTTTTTCATCTACATTTAATGTTGTCGAATATTTATCTTTATTAGTTAACTGTTTACTTGTGGACCCATATATTTATTTTTTTTCTTATGGATAATAAACAATATGTAAATTAATTTTCTTTCATAGATATGAATTCATTATATTAACACCTATATATTTTCTATCATCTAGAAATTAGTTGGTCTAATTTTATTTTGGTGTTTTTGTTATATGCTGATTTTTTTTCAAGGAAATTGACCAAACTACAAGTATTAATGATTTTGTAAGATGCGATATATATTTTCCAAGCCACAAATTTTTAATCAATCAAATTTATATTATTTCTTATATTAAAAATATTATTGAGTGGGTTAATCCCTATAAATTAATTTTTCGCAAATAGTTATCATACGATTCTACTTCTTCTCATTTTTGTTTTCCCATGTTTTTTAAAAAACGATCATGTTATTTCATTCAATTAATTAAGGAAAGGGATACATATTTATTAAAATTATCATATAATTAGAATTCTAGATTCTTCTACAACGGATATTTTTATCATTTAAAGTAATAATTCTGAATTTATTATATTTAAAACAATGTAGGAACTACATACTAATGATCTCTGGACCGTAAGGTATTATATTTTTTTTATAATAATTAATTTATTCTATCGTTATTTGTATTGAAAATTCAAAATTTCATATTAATTTTTTTATTAATTTCATATTTTATGTGTATTTTATTTAGGAATATATACTTATTGTTTATTTTCAATTTTAATATTTTTTTTCTTCTAATTTCATGATTATAATTATGTATATATGTATATTTTTATACATATTAATGATAATTTTTTAAAAAATTATTTACTTGTATTTATAGATTTCCTGATTATTTATTAGGGAAGTATTTTCAATTTTATAATTACATTAAAAAATTCCATTAATGCATATATGGTTTCATATTAAGAAATAATGTAACATGAAAGATTGATCTTAAACCTTTTATATTTTATGTATAAGTTTTATTATACATTGAGGTACATGATATATTAGTCAAATAATGAATGTTTATTTTCAAATATTTATGTTGATAAACATACGCGTGATATATAATTGTTTATTTTTTATGATTATTTCATGAAGGAATAATTATATATATAATATTTTATTTATAGAATAAATTAATCAAATGTTTATTTAATATCGTTATTTTTATTCATCAATTATTTTAATGATATAACAAATCAATTATATGAATTGTATTTTATGAATTAATGAATGGAAGTATGAATACATGGATGTTTATCATTAATAATAGTCCATGCAAATCATAAATGTAAAGAGTTTTGGTCGTACCTATTCTTGAAAATAAATTTTTAAGTAAGATAATATTTATATATTAATATATAAATATAATCTTGTATATATATTTAAATTAATTTCAGGTTTTTTAATAGAAAAATCCAATGAGAAATGTGTATATATTTAATGAAATCTATGAATGTTTTTATGAATACTATAACATGGATATTTAATCATGATATGCAACGGGGAGTGAACTCGTTCCTCAAGAATGTGGGTATCCCCAGAAATCCTTTATTGTTTCAAGTGGCCTCATGGTTTTATTTTTAAAATATTTTTTAATGTTTCCTAATAATAACGTGATAATTTTTTAATAAATTTCAATGTATAATTATTTAAAAAGTATTATAAAATATTAAAATGTTATTTAAAAAGATATTTCTCACTATCCTTTTAGAAACTCTTTATTGGGTAATTTTTCTCATTCCTTGTGTGAATATATTTTTTCATTGGTGGATTGGAGTTTTGAAAAGGCATTCAGTTCTCTTATGAAGTTAGCACACATGTAGAAGATGAGTTATTTTTTGTAAAGATTTGATAAAATATAATGTATTTCTGTAATTTTCCCAAAACTCGAATGGTAATGGTCCTAGAATGGTAAAAAACATTGTGTATTTAACTTATATTTTACAAGAAAAAACATAAATTTTTTATGTGATTAACCTAGAAGCACAGTTTCAGGGATTGGAACCTGGAATCAAGGAAACGGTCTATATAAATTTAAAGATTAGATATTATCTTAGTGTTAGAGTTTATAAATTTTGTATTTCTTGATTTTCTAAATTTTGAATATATAAATTCATATTTTTTTTATCATACAAAGAACATGTGAGTGTATAATTTTTTTAGGAGAGTAGAATGTAACATCCCATGTTTTAAAAGAAGAACTATTTATCTAAAAATATACTATATTTGAAATAATAAAAAAATAAATTGTAATTAACGATAAATTATGAATGTAATTCAATTAATAATTTATTATTTTAATTATTATGTTATAAAAAATTATTCAAAAAAATATTTTTTATTTAAATAAATATTGATATTTACTTATTTAAATAAAATAATATTTCAATATAAATATTTTTATTTTATTATTTTTTTCAAATATATATGTTTTAATATAGTTTTTTAAATACTTAATTATTTTCATAAATCAATTTCTGGTTATCAAAAAATTTAATTAGATAAAATTTTTATTAAATTATGGAATCATGAAATAATTTATGGTTTTTGTAAATAAGTTATTAGAATTATAATTTGTAAAAATATAATGGTAATTATTTAAAATGAATAGATTATTAAATAAATTATAATAATTAATTATTATTTCTTTATAATATTTTTATGAATAATTATTATTTAAAAATATATATTTGAATTTTTGATTGTATAAATATTATGAAATTACAATATTATTTTTGAATATAATATTTTTGTTTAATATTAAATTAAAAATATATTAATCAATATGATTATAATAACATTACAAAAAGATTAATTTCATATTTTCATTAAAATATTAAATGAAAAATGGGGAATCATGAAAATGGATTTAAAGATAAAATCATATAAAGGTGGGGGTTCTAGGTAAACTGAGGGAAGTTTGGAGTGCATTATTTGGAAATAGAGGAGATGTGACTATCGAGTGTTAGAGGTTGAGCTTCCATGTGGGTTTTAACTAAGGGACATTGAATGTTAATGAGAATTCCATGCAAGTTTTGAACATCAACGAGGTCTCCCGAAGGCTGAATATTATCAAAAGGGGTTTAACCACGAGTTGAGGTTTATTTCCCATTGAGATCTGTTTGGATGAACATTCAATTCTATTGATCCTAAGAAGGTATGGGTGTAATTTTTATGAGCCAAAATCATTTTACAAATTATGAAAAAAATCATTTCTTGTTTTACTCTTATGTCATCATCTGTGTTTTCTTCTTCTTCAATCATTTTCAATTTTTTTTATTCATTGGTTACATGTTTACATGTTGTCCCTTCAATGTATTGCTTTGATTTTGGATGATGAACAATAATTAAATTCACTATGGTCCATAAATTTCAATTAAGTAATTCAAATATATATATATATATATATTTATATATTCAATCATCTATAAATTCTTTTGACTAATTTTATTTGTTTGTTTTTGTTCAATGTTGATTTTTTCAAGGAATTCAACCTATCTACCACTATTTTTTATTTGGCCATATCCACTGTAAATTTTACAAGACACAATTTTCAATCCATCAAATGTATATTATTTTTTATTTTAATAAATTTATATAGTGGTGTAACGACTACTATTTAAGGTTATCTTTATGAGTTTTCTAACATTTTTTGTTAGGTCATTTTTTTCCAACATGTTCCAAATAGAAAAACTACTCAAGGTCCGTTATGCTGGTAATTTTTGTAATAGATACATATTTATTAAAATTCTGTATTATTTTGTTTACACAATTCTACTACAATGTGTATTTTTCTATTTTAAAATTATAAATAGTAATTTATCAAATTCAAAAGAATGTATGAAGTTCAAATATATGATATCTGTGGAGCAAGTGATTATATTTTTTTATCAATGTATTGTCTTAAAAATAAAATTTATTCTACTATTATTTTTATTTAAAATTTCATTATTCATTGATATATATATATATATATATGTATTATTTTATGTTTGTTTTATTTAAGCATATACACAAAAATATATATCTATTATTTCAAATTTCAAAATCAATGTCTTCTAATTTCAATCTGATATTTATATATACATATATATGTACATCTTAATGTCAATGTTTTTCAAAACACGTGTAGATGCATCTTCTGATTGAAATGTTAATTATTATAGAATTATTTATAATTTTATAATTATATATGGAGATTCCATTCTTTAATTTACAGTTTCATTTTAAGAAAGTATGCAACATGATGGATTCAACATAAACCCATTTATATTTTATGTATAATAATTCTCATAATTTTAATTATATGTATATAAATTTATATATATATATATCATTGTGTCTGTGTTCAACGATAAATGATAATTTAAAAAAAAAATTACATTGATTATTTTATGTGAAATATATAATTATTTATTTCTTATGATTATTTCAATGAAATATATATATATATATATATATTATTTTATTCATAGAATCAATTAAGAAAATTTTCCAATAATATTTTTATTTTTATGCAATATTGAGTTTCAAATGAGAAATGTAATCACATATATAAAATAAATTTCATGAATTAGTAAATTATATTTTGAATACATGGATTTATTTAATTATTAAATGTATTTGAAAATGATAAATTTCATTTGGTTGTGCCAAATCATACATGTAAATTCATAAGGAATTTAATTTTTATTTATAAATATTAGTGTGTATGTGTATTTAATGAATTTCCAATTATTAAAGTCAATAACTACTGTGAAAGACGATAAATGTCATTGGGTGTGTATCTTTACATTGCTATTACCTAAATAGATATCCTTCTATTCATAAAATGGGAGTTATAATCCTAAAACCCCAAACATCCTCAATACTTCTATACGAATAAAGTTAAATCCCATTCAAAATCCCTTTAGTTAAGAAATTCACATAGTACCAATAACCTCATAAGAGTGAATTATAAAACATTATTTCGTTTAACCACCTTTCTACGTTGATTTCATAATGTTATTTCTATTATTTATACCATCTATCATAACATCTATGATACAATTGTCCTATTTTAATGAAATAATAATTATATTTTATCCCATTATTTATTTCTCTAGATAATGACGTTATCAATACTCAAATAACCCCAATCACCATATTAGACATGAGAAAATATAATCCCAAAACAATAATATATAATATTTTAATTAGTTTTTTATATATAATGCTATAAACTTCTTCAAAATCACGCATCTCATTATATATATTAATTTCGAAAGAGGGTTATAATTTTTCAAACACGTTTTGTGGTTTCTATAATCATTATATATTTTTTGATCCTTAGCACAAAATAAAATTATTAATATTTAAATATTGTTTTAATTCTTATTTACTTGTTGTTTTATTCATTTTAAAATTTTGTCACTTATATTTAAATTATCTTGCTAATAATTAATATAATTATGAGTTTTATTTTTTTATAATGAAATGATATGTTAATTTTAATTTCATTTTAATGTCACATATATAAAATATTATTAGTGGAAATTTTTTATTTATTGTCTTTTTTTTGTTTCATATTAAACCTCTTTAAAATAATTTTAAAATCGATATTTCACCACTATAATTGTAAAAAACTAGTACTGATCATCATGTTTCTATATAATCTTCCTTAAAATAATAATTCACCACACTAAATTTCCATGTTGGGGGCCTTTTTTCATTGTAAATTATATCTTTAATAAAAGATATCCATTTGATTCCTAAAAAGTGCGTTCATGTTCCTACTAAATATTTATTTTTATTCAATTCAATTTATAAATATGTAATTTAATTTATAAAAAGTGGTACATAGAACACATCATATACATATTATTAGACTTTATGACTTCTATGTGATGGATACCCTCTGTATATATTCTATAATCGTTATGTGGATGATGTATCAAAGGCATAGATACCAATTCATCCTAAATTTCATAACCCACATCAAAAGATATATTTAGAGGAATTTTTTTCCAAAATTCAAACAACATATCTTATCGAGGATTATAATCATAACACTTTTATTGAACTATTATATCATAGATATTTTATTTTTTAGTCTGTTTATTCCCTGTAATTTCATATATAATATTTTTCACTAACAACATACTCTTTCGAACACCATTCTAGTTGTTAGCAGTTATATATATCTTCCCATATATAGATTCTTATTATTCAGGTTTGATTCTATAGGGGAACCATTTATTATTTTTGAACTCGACATAAGGAATATTTTGATAATAATTTCAATTATAATCTCTAGATAATGATCCTAAAATATCATCAAAAGTATGAATGATCCTTTTAGATTGAAAATAAGTTTTTAGATGATACATTATAATTACTCTAACTTATATATTAAATTTTATTAAAGTCATGTCTATAATTTTTATCTAACCGTTGAATCTTGATTAGATAAAATTGATTGTTTTACACAATGCAGCCTAATTGTGATGACATGGACCTATACTCCCTAATCTGGTTCCATAATCACATAAAATATATATGGGGTTGGATTGAAACTATGTATTCCTAGTTATAACTACTATATAAATTAATTGACATAAATAATATAATGTGTGGATATAGTCCCATTCCCATTTTAGTTTATATATTTAGATATTTGGAGAAGGACATAATCAAATAATGGTCAAGTATTAATCAATGAATGTGAAATTTACCACTATATATAAAAAAAATCCCTAATATTTATTCGACAAATCCTACAAATTATCCAAACAATAAATCATGCTTCATATTCCATGTTTAAATATATTATTTATATGTTACAAAAATAGAATCATAATTAGGGGTGAGATCAAAAATAAATAAGGGAAAATAAAACATCAAAGAATATAATAGAATAAATATGAAATATATATTATTTTTAGAATATATAATAAAAAACAAATCATTTATATAAAAAAATTAAAATAAAAATACATCCTTTGTTAGGAATAGTGACTAAATGGTCCCACATTTAACAATAACTGGTTTAGTAGTGATGAAATTGATATTATTTGATTGTTAATTCAATACAATAATCGAACACATCATTATCATAGATATTATGATATTACAAGTTAGGAAACATCGTGTTATTATAATGAATATACTAATAGAGAAAAACATATTTTTATGATGATACATACCAATGCACTGATGGAATATATAATTCGGATCCCCACCTATCAAATGTTTTTGTACATTTATTTATTCATATTATATATTGATAAAAATTATATAATTAAATTTTCCAATAAACATACTTATTGAAATAAAAACATACATAATGACAACACATTTCCAATTTTATAAAAGGGATATCATGATCATAACCTATCAAAATAATTATAGTGAATGGTCAAACAATATATTTTAAACATGCCTATAATATTTTCTTTTATAATTAAAAATTATATAACATCAATATGTTTCACCATATAAATAAATTGGATATCATTATAATTACCCATATTGTGAGAGATGGTGTATTCTAAAATAATATCATGTAAAAAAGTTAATAATAATCCACAATCAAAAAAAATATAGAGAATAAAAATATTTATCCCTATGTTAATAAAAGTGTTCCAATGATCATAATCCATTCGGAGAAGGGTTTTTTTGTTTTAAAATTTATTAATAAATAATTTAATAACGAAAAACAAGAAGGATGTATCAATGGATATATGACAGCCTTGATAATGATCTCTTTAAATTGTAGCATGCTTGAATAGGTCATGAATAAAATGTTTTTTTTATTGTGAGTTAAAATCCCAAAAAGATAAATATACATTATTTGATAAATAAATAAACAAAAACAATATGAGGGTAAATAATTTTTAATATTGAAAGTAGAATACATTTTATAACATAAAACTTTTTTCAAATATCATTTTTAGCATTTTCGTAAGAGATAATTTTAGGGATCACATAATTACTATATTTTTTAAAGGGTGAAGTGAAAATATTAAAAAAAATTATATTAATATAAATCACAAATAATTGAACATCAACAATTTAATAATATTTTCTGAAAATTATTATTTTTTGAATACATACCCCATGCTTTTAAAAATAAAATCTTTTTAAAACATCATAATATACCTTATCTTAAAAATAATGTTGTAAAAATAGTTCTAAAATCATCAATTTTTAAATATAATTTATACAAATAGGAATATAAAATACTTTTTAATAAAAAAATTCGGAGAATAACCTAATAATGGAATACAAATTTCTAGGATATAACTCTATAACACAATTAATGTGACTTGAGTAACAAATAACAGAAACACACAACATATCTCATGAAGTGAGAAATATTATTCAATTTGTTTTTGTGTTTGGATTTTATATAAATTGAAAAAATGTTTTAATAAACTATAAAACAATGTAATGGCTTATTTTATGAAACTGATATGAAATAATCTCAAGAGTTCAATGATATCTCAATAAATAATAATTGAGACACCAAAAAGAATTACAACTGGCTAACCACTAAATCAAAAGTTATTTTATGAAAAAAAATTCAATTTCATATTATTTAAATTAATATAAAAATATATGAAAAATATAAATCCATCTTCAATGAATAAAAAATTCATGGGAATAATGGTTCTCAATATAAACATGTTTCAATGAACTAGTGTCTAAGAAAAATAACACTTGTGTTTTCAAGGAACATATTAATCAAATCCACATGATTGAGAGGGGAAAAAGTACATAAAATAACATTACTAAGATATAAATAATTTTATGTTTTCTAAAAATGTATTATATATACCACATAATGGAAATTATGTGGAAAATAACAAACATATCTGATAGGGAAGAATTTGTGTAGAAAACCCTTGCATTCTCCTAGATTAATTATGTTCATTCAAAGAACATAGTAAATAATAATATTATGTATTTTATGTACCTTATGAAGAAATGAATTATTCGATATTTAATTTAATATGTACCATTTATCATCATATTAAATTTATTTTATATATATTTATTTCATACATTTTCATTGTATATGAATTAGTGTTAGTTTATTTTATGATTTTAGTGATTAGTGATGGTATTATAATATTATGTTAAATAATTAATATAATCATTCCAAAATAGAAAAACATTCTTTAATTTCATAGTAACTATTAATAAATTGAATATATATTTCCATATATATTTCCATGAAATATTTTTTTGAACTCATTATAATGGTGGTTAAACCAAACCCAAACATGATCACACTATACCTTGATGTGTGAGTACGATTAATATAGTATACATTATCATTATAACTGATGAATAATGATATTATTTAGATTTTTTAGTGGGTAATTTTATTTAATTTAATTTTAATAATTATCTAAAATTAATATTAAAAACATAAAATAGTACTCCATTGAGGTGGTAGACTACACAACAGATGGTTATATTTTTTGAATTTTATTAATTAAATGAAAATAAATATATATGGGACTATAAATTAATAAAAAATTAGTTAATTATAAAAATGATAATAAATATTTAAAATTTCTATGTTATTGATAGGTTTATAAGACAAATTTTAATAAAAAAATGTCACATGTTAAAAATTAATTACATTGGGACATTGAACATTATCGTGAGATTCTATTTGGAAATAATGGAATAATATAACTTATGTGCTCCATGTTCTTAAAAACACAAATAGTTATTATAATATTGTTAATTTATTAGTGTTTTAGAATATAATTTGATGTAATCAGTGTATCATGATGTGGTTCAGGTTTCCCAATCTATTATTGAATAAAATATCCCTTTTGAGAAAATAATATTGTATTCAATATTAAAATTACACTATTCAATAGTCAATGACTCCATGAGTTATAGATAATGGATTATTGGGAAATATTTATAACACACCATGATGTTATTATACATTTTTTAAAAATTAATTTAATCTCTTTGAAATCTTTTTGTTTATGAGAAATCAAAATTTTAAAATGACAACATTTTGTTTAATTTCATATACGTCACAGAAAACTAGGCTTAAATATATTGAAATATAAATTATGTAAATATCAACATTATAAAAAATATTTATAATTGGTATTTATTAATATTATTATGTAAATTATGGAATATATTGATATAGGTCCTAATGAATAAAAATTTATCGATAAATTCTCTATAAATAGTGCGTCAAATGTTTTGAAGTCATTTTATGCTTAGAAATAAATTTTGTCTAAAAAATTATTTTGTTAATTTTTATGGGAAAAATATTATAATTATGTTTTGGATATTTTATAATTTTCATTTTATAAAATGAAAATAATTTTTAAATTATAAAAGTAAAATTAATTTTATTTCAATGTTTGGGATTTTTCTGTAATGTATTACAATTTATTGAATAGTGAAAAATACCATTTTTAGTAAATATTTCATTTGATTTTAGAAAATCAACAATTTTATAGTTTAATAATTTTATTAATATAATATAAAAATAATATAATTATTATTTAGTTATATTTCCTTCAATTAGTTATAATTAAATCCAATATTTTTACATTTAAATATAAATTTACTTTTATGATTTAAATTTTTTTTCTAAAAACAATTTTAACCTATAGAATGTTTCTCCACTATAAATAATCGTAGTACCCCCTAATCAATTTTAATTTATATTTAATCTGTTGAGTATATATAAATAAATATTAATTTGAACTCATTTAATTGTTATTATTTTTTCAAATTGTTATCATAAGTTCATATTATGAATGAAAATGCATTCCTTTAAAACACATCTATTTCAAACGTTTGTGTGTTTAATTTTAAATTATATTACTATAATAATAAAAATTATATTGATAAAATGGATTATATATTTCTAATATACCTGATTATTTTTACCTAATAAGGTTAACATAATTTTTTACCATAGTGAATGGTGAAAATAATAAAATTTATTTATAATGGTTAAGGTTAAAATAGGTTTGTTGTGGGTTTAAAATAAATTTTAAAAGGTATGATTTAAAAATATGTAAAAATAATATTGGATTGAAATATTTTCATATAATGATTTCTTATGTATTAATATATGGTCATTTAGTGGTTTTGGTCTTCATAAGGAATTCATAAATTTTGATAATTTTGAAAATATCTAAGAGTTTTCAATGGGTATATGAATCCCCCACTTATAAATGGGAACCCCCCCTAACATATTCAATTCCCTCATGAAAATTGGACAGAAATACCAGTACAAAAATATCTACCCAAAATCATTAGCCACATTATAGATGTTTTGTTCATCCCAAAATACCGAACCTATTGTTTTAATAGGAAAAACAAAGAATTTTTCATTATGAGAAGGTAATCATCCCAATGTTGCTCTTACATTTTTTTATTATATTAAAATTTAAAATCATGTCATAAGATATAAATTATAAAATTAAAATTATATACCACGTAATTTTATGTTATTTTAATTATGGAATATTATTTATCATTTTCATCTTCCAACAAATGGGAAACAAAACCCTTGATCATGGATATTTTGAACTACCACCTCACAAACAAATGTAATACATTTTTCAAAAACACCTACCCTTAATGGGTACGATGATCTATAAATTGAGTAATATGAATTATCAAAATGATATATATTGCATTAATTTACATTTATAGAAATTATACCACATGTACATTCTTAAATTCCATTTTGTGTCGCATATGATAACGTCACTGGTGTGTCCTACGGACTACCAGCTCATGATATAAAGTGATTCATTTTTCAATAACACTTTACATGGAATGTAATAATGGAAAAATTTAATTAATGTATTATATATATATGAAATTATATATATTCTCTAAAATTAATATATATAAACCAATTCCTCACCCCTTCATCCATTTAGAAATGATATTGTCCCTCGTCCGTACGCACATATTACAGTCTCCATGAAGCGATGTGATTCATTATATAAGTTCAATTTTCAATAATTATTAAAGAAAATAATATAATAAAAAATAAATATTTGTAATATTAACAACATTCTAATGAATATAGAACTATATATAATATTCATGATTTGAATCTTTTATGACAAAACATGCATGGGAAAACAAGGAAATAAACACATAAAGAAATTGTGATAATTAGATATTATCAATGAAAATGTTAGAAGACGTCATAGAAGAATTATATAAGATATTATAACTACAAATTAGGGGTTTTAAAATGTTATTAACATATTTTAGACCACTATAATGTAGTTTAAAACGCAATCAACTAAAGGGATATTCAAGTTAAGATACAACAACCCAATCTCCATTCATCAGGGAATATTTTAATGTTATGCACCATATTTATGTTATGTCTTGTATATAATTCCACATTTTTGTATAATATCGTAATATATAAATTTTTAATGGAATTTTATTTTTAATATTAACTATTTCATCCTTGTTTATATTTATTAAAATTTATCAAGTTAAAATGTATTTTATATCTCAATTTCTTTTCATTTGGTTTTATTCAATATTAACTGTAAATAATATTATTAGATAATAAGGGTAATGGATTTTAATTAATTTTCTTTTATTTTAAAAATATTTTATTTTTATTAAAATTTGTTATGTATAATCAACTCATTGATTAATTATCCGTTATTATTTATCATCATTGTAACATTTTATTTTACAATCCCACTGAGATCGAAATTATTAACACTTGAATTTACATTAACCAAGATTATTTTATCATTTACAAATATGATAGTTTAATTTTACTCCCATATTGTTGTTTATGAAGTTTTCAATTAATTTTACCATTTTCAAACTCATAAGTAAAACAATAAATGATAATGTTTTTATAAAATATCAATTCATTTGTATCTTTGGTCATATAACATTTTTCAACGAAAACAATGTTTTAAAAAAATATTTAAATAATTATTTATTATTACCCAATATTTTTATAAGAAATACTTACCCATAATTCACATTATAAAAAATGGTTTAATATAATTCTTCAAATACTTTTCTAAATGACGTATATTTTTGGTTTTACCAACAATTTTAAATGAATCATTGTCCTAAAGTACATGACATGTAATGAATTTTAGGATTTCATTACCCATGAATGTTTTGAAAAAAATTTATAAGATTGAAAATTTATTTTCAAAGGCATTAATTTGAAAATTAATATATTAACTTTTTGAATTATTAATATTTTCAATATGAATTTTTTTTCTTCAAATATGTTTTTTATGACCTTTTTAACTTATTTTTATTTATCAATGATGAAAGACTTTTATTATAATTATAATCCACCATGGATATATTGTATTAATTATTTTAATATTCCTAATATGGATGGTAAATGTTAAATTTGAACATGTAATGTATTGACTATAACATTAATGATTAATATTTTTTACTGTTAAAATTACATTGAAATGTGCATTTTCTTATGATAATTATAAATTTAATTTTCCATAAATATCTATATTTATTGTTTCTTAGATATGATTTATTCCTATATCGTTTACCTTTTTACGTACATTGTTTTAATTTTTTTCTCTTTTATTTAACTGGGATAATATTGATTTATATGTATTCTATACCATATATAGATATTAATTGATAAGATAAATTTATTATTGAATTACATAATTAAATTACTATATGATGAAATATTGTGACAAATAGTGATGCGTGGGGCCCAAAATATTATATCCCCTAAATGCATCAATAATCATAATAGGTTAATCAATAAGCTAAAACATAATGGGTCATTACCTATAGAATTAAAATGGCCTTGTGAATGGTCTTGATAGTTGAGTTATCATGACTCTTGATAACATTGTGTATGATAAATAATCATTTAAATATTTAAGAATTTAGTTAATATTATCAATGGTATTTTCACATTGATATTATTTCTAGATGCATTTAATTATCATTTTCTAAATTAAATGGAATTTTATTGTAGTTATATATATTTTGATATTGATTATGTCTAAAAATTCAAGATTTTAAGATTATTTAAATGAAATGTCTTTGGAAATATTTATCATTCCAATCCGACTATGATATGAGATTAATGATTGATTAAACTATACTTAACCAATCCTAATACTTTGATGTCACCCTCAATTGTTTCTATTCCCATGAATCTGTGATGTATACTCAAAATGATATACATGGATTTTCTATATAGAATAATGATATTCTAAAAAATACTATTTTAACTTATGTTATTGATTCTATTATAGGAATAATGTATTTATCATGTTTGATAAAACTACTAAGCCATTCGGTATGTTATAATGTGACCAAATTTTCTAATACTAAATTATTAATGTAAACATTGACTCTGGGTTACGAGTCTTGGGGTATTTATTGTTGGTGATAGAAGAAGCATAACATAAGCCATGGGAATAAATTTTATTAAAATTTATATTAATGAACATAATTTAATAAACTATAATTTTCATAAGAAAATTATTTGTCTTTTAAGATTAATATTCAATTTTTTAAATAGGTATCATCCTGAGGACCATAATAGAATAGTTTCATTTGATACGTGAAACAAAATATTATTATTTAGAGAATTATCTTTAACATAACCCATAATGATCTTCAAATTTAGTGATATTTATAAATATAACCTACATAAAACCGTTCTTCAATACAATGGATGGGAAAAATAATAAAGGGGATATTTAATTCTCCGACTAATAATCAAACGAGATTCATAAATATAACATTAACATTTTGGTAAGAGACTAAGATGATAAAATATAACAACTATACACTACATATCAAATATTATAATATCGATTCATGGAATAATTATTGGTACTTCATAAATAATGGATCAAAAATGAATCAATGAACATGAGACACTAGAGAATAAAATTGGAATGTGACAAGGAATTTGGATATATATATAATTATAAAAAAAATTATCTCATGTATATCAACCAATATATTGATAATATGTATATCATAGGATAACCACCGAGTAGCTACCTCACATTTGGGATAAAATACAATGTAACCTCTTTGGGAATGGTACATACTCTTAAATAATCACTATTGGGTTTGCTATAACCTCTTTTATTCGATATGAGTTTATATATAATTAATAATTACCAAATTACCTAGAGGGATACATTGGTACCATTAGTCACATGATTAAAAAAAATACAATACAAATAAGACTATAATTCATTCATTATATTAGAACCCTTGAAAAGAAAAGGATTTTGTAATTATTTCACAATTTCCACATAGCATAACCCATATAAAATAGTGGGTTTTCTATGAAATCTAAAATATAATAATGCATATAAGAGAAATGTGTTTCACATATATATTTCTACCATAAACATAAACCATAAGAAGAATGAATATTGAATTTATATTTAGATAACATCCCATTAATCATTAATTTCCATCAAATTATTTCATCATTGTTAGAAAATTATTCTTTATAAAATAAATTTCGAATTCTTAATGAGGTATAAACCATTACAAATTAATTTTTTTTAAAAACTGTAACCATATTAAAATATATATTCATTTTAATAAAAATATAAAATTATAAATGAATATTCATTGCATTTTAAGGATCTGATAGGTATAAATTCCATTGATTATATGATTATAAAAAAATATTCCATTCATATGTTGGGTAATTAGAAATGGGGTTTACTGGTAAAAATACAAAAATCTTCATTTCATTATTTTAAAGAAGATAAATATTTACAAACATTTTTTTATAACAAACATTGGATATTTTAATAACAATTTTTAGAATATTTTTATAATTCATGGTTTTTGGAAGATAAATGTGTTTCGATTGAAGAGTGATATAAAGAAAATATCTAATAAAAAATATTATTTAGATCTTTTGAATACATAAAAAGTGAAACTTTTTGGGAAAATTGTATTCTAATTACAAAACCATAATATAAAATAATTAAATTATTTTTTGGTAACATATCATATGATTTTATCATTGTGATCATAATAAAAAACAATCCTGGTAAATAATGAGATTGTAACATCAAAGCATTACCACAAATATCTTTTGAATCATATGAAAAAATAACTAAAAAAAATTAAACTTTTTATCACAAATATGATATTAATTATATAACATGATTATTAGGATGTAGATATACCTTTCTAGGGATGATATGTGCATAACATAACACATTTCTCAAAAAAGGCAATTAAAGACCAAACCCCCTTATAGTTTTGGTAACTTCTGTACCGCAATCCCCCTGAAATAGAGTTCCAAAAATGTATATTTATATCATAATATTTTTTAGGATAGTAATCCTAAAATATAATCATGTGAAATATTTAATTCACATAAATTAAATATATTTTGAAAATGGAATGTGTATCAATGATGTAATAAGTGAGATGGAAATCCTCTAACATATTTGTTGACTTCATTAAAACTTGTTAATAAAACCTGAATAATAAATATAAGATTATTATAAATATATTAAAGGAAATAATTATATATATAATACTATATATAATTTATTTATGACCTTTTAGTACCCGTTTATTAACAATTCCAGAATAAAATTACATTTTTGGAAATAACTGCTTTTCTCTTTCGAGTTTGTTTTTATTTTGTTTTATTTTGGGCCTATTACATTGATTATGAATCCATAATATAAATAATTTTAAATGTTATTTTTATATAATATATATTTATTATATATTTATTTATTTTTATCCATTAAATTTATATCTATAAAATAAAATAAAATGTTTATGTTGACGGTAGGCCATACACACAAAAGAATGATTTATCGTTTTCTTGATGGAATTAAATAAATAAAGGGAAATAATATTTTACTTTTAAAAAAATATTTTATGTAATATATATACATTATTTTCAGTAAATCCATCCTTATTACCTTCTATGTAAAGCATAAAGGAATCACGTTGCTTTGTATAATGGTGCTCTTCTATACACACAAGTGATGTTATGATATTCACACAGAATACACAATATTAAGGTATAAGTTATATAATTATCCGGTAAGTTTAAAAATATCATAAATATCATGTATGATAATTTAATCCACAATTATATCCATACGTCATATGGGGAGGGGGAAATCAATTATATTAGTTTGTTCGTTGGATGTTCATTATACTCATGCATGATGATTTCATAACCAATTTAATGAAAGATTAAAAATATATATGTTGATCAATTATTTCAACAAATTATAATTATATTTAAAATACTGATGTTATTATATCACAATGATACAATAATAATTTAGGTATTTGGCATATGAAATAAAATAAAATTATTTATTAAGGACGTTACCGCTTCTCAAGTCAAATTTTTTTATTCTTCAAAAAAATATTATTCGGTTGCGTTTATTATAAAAATAAGGATTTTACGATGTGATATTGTTATTGGGGAATATATTTGGTAATTTATTTTATAAATAAATGTGTTTTAGATTTGTAAAGATAATATTAATGGGGGTGGCCATTTATAAGTGTGATAGATGACACCCACTGAATTTCTATAATGAATAAGGTTTAACATTGTTTTTCAAATTCCACTAGGATCCTAAATGTAAAAATACATTTCAAATATGATAAAATTTCTATATGTTTCCATAAAATGGTTTTTTACAAGTATATATTTTATGTAACTTATAATCATATAATTTTAATACCCCGGTATAACCATTTTTACCATATTTATGGTTATTTTTCTTGATTTTAATATTCATAATTGTAATAAATTATGTTGAATATATTAAAAAATTTAAATTAGGATGATTAAAAATAATTATCCCATTTTTATAATTTATTTTCCCAGAATTTAAAAATTTAAATTTCTAATTAAACCTATAGACGTGACAGAATTGTTTTTACAAATAGTGAATTCTCAAATGTTTAAAATGGCTAATTATCAATATTTATTATTAAATTTATTACAATAAAATAAATTGGATTAATAAATATTTAATTATCTATTTTTACCTTTTATATCTAACTTAATTATTTATGTCATCAGATACTATAAAATAAATTACAATTCTTTATAAAACCACTAATTTTTACTATTCATTGAAAATTATATATTTTTATAGAATTATAAAAAATTTACTATAAGGTAATTTTGAAATATTGATTAATAAAATAAATTTATTTTTTCAAATAAATAATATAATTGTGGAAAAAATAATTTTAAAATACGTGTCCGAAATGTGATATATTTTTTTATGAGAAGTGCATTTTTAAGAATAAAAGTTGATTTATTCGCAACTCATTCCTAGAAAACATATAATTTGGAAGGTATGAAAAAAGGATATAATATATTAGTTATACATTTCATTAAAATCATTCAACATATTTGATTTGTTTAATTTATTTTGATAAAAACTGATTTCAAGCATAAAAATATTATACAAAAAATTAATCTCATTTATTTTAAATTTATCATTATGATTATTTATTATAATTGATGAAAAATGATTCATTATATTATTGTATAAAACATAATTTTTCATAAATTATTTAATCCTATTAAATACCTCACTTATAAATGTTATGTGATTAATATCATATAATTTTATAAAATTTTAATAGTATTCCATGTTTCATTAAAACTCGATATTGCATTAATCCCATGGTAATCCTATCAAGACGCATCCCCCAGGGCATGTTCCATGACTACCCCAAACATGCTTTCAAAAGGCCATGGGCTACTAATTAGCACCAGAAATGCAGAAACCAAAAGGGATGGCATTACCTTTAAACATGTATACACAAAGACCTGGCACACCACGTACATGTAAAACATGATAGAATAGAAGCAGTAAAACCACCACTAAGAACCACCACTGAGAGTAAAAGTACGTAATGAATGTAAAAATGGGCCAGTAATAAATCCCAAGTGAAATAGTAGGATATAAAAACAAAAAAATATCCAGAGATAGTCTTTCAAGTATCATAACAAAAGGGCTGATATAGCTAGTCACTACAACTCACCACATGAATCGGTCAACTCCATGTACCATATAGCCCTGTATTTCCAATGTCTTAGTCTAGAATTCTGCTTTCTACAAAAGACATAGCAAGGTGTGGGTGAAGCCTACTCATCGGTGAGTATAACAATACTAAGTCATGACCCCAAGACCCAAAAATGGTTTTTCAGAATTGCACAAGGAAAAACCATAAAGCATGATCGCAATCATTGGGCACAAAGTAAAAGACAACTCACACTGAGTGTTCATCATAAAGAACATTAATAAAGATTATTTATCATAAATCTAGCTCATTTTATTATGTTGAATGGATTTTCTGCTGGACCGCAGAGGGTGTCTAGGTGCTAACCCATAGACAATGACTATGTAAAGAACCATATAATATCACTATGTGAGGACCCAAAAAATATTGCTCGGGGATGAACCAGAGGGGATCGGTACTTTTTGACCAATGGAGGATCACTACATGCTGATCCACAGAGCATCACTACATGTTGACCCACAGAGGATCACGTAGTGTTGGCCCAAAAAGGATCACTATGTGTTGACACATAGAGGATCGCTAATGGTTTATCACATCACAACTAGTCACTGGATTAACTCACATAGAAAAAATATTTATAGAGTGTCCACTCCTCATGGTAATAGAATTATATCAACCACAAATAGGTCCCACTTTGAAGTAACCCTGAGGACATTGTTGTCGTATGGGTTCCAACGTGACGGACGATGCGTCTATCGGATTCCGGATCTGTAAGATATATTCAAAAAGGTAAACATAGTCTGATTGGAATAGAGTCTGATATGAAATGGTCATACTACAACATCTAACAAAACTCATGTGTAGTATCTCAAATGAACTGCCTCAACCCAAGGGTCCTAAATTTATAGGCAACACATCAATTATATGCCAGGACTGTGAGTTATAGCTTATTTAGGGAAATAGGGTTGTTCAGGTTTGGGTCCAGTCCAACCAAGTCAAACCAACCCGAAACAACCTGAGGGTCTAGTGTTGGTCTGGGAAGGGTTTATCATAACTAGCGCATTTGGTCACTAGGTCTGACTAAGAGGGGGGTTCGGTCTGGATGGCATGGGTCCGACCAGGCTAGCGGGTCCGGCCAGCCGTTGGCCTGACCTACAGGGGGCCTGACCCGCCCGGTGGGGTGAAAACCACATGAAGAACCTATCCCATGCTATGTGATCTAATTGTGCTAGACTGGACGTGAGGAATTTGGATCTCATGTGTGTGACACCAACATGAGTTTCCCCATCTCTCGGTAAATCCCTACACGAGCTAACTGTTTCACATATCATCTGAGTGACCCAAGAGGGTCGCTCCTCCATTACACGACCGATAAGATCCGGAACCCTCTTGCTGAAGTGACACCTTAGGGTTCTAGTGCCACTATTTTTGTGTTCCTACACAGGAATCACCATCCACGTGCCATCATAGAAGCACTGGTGATCCATTTTCTATCCCATATGCGCTTACGAACCTCTCGGTCACAACTGTCACTACGAAGACCACTAAAACGCCTTACTGCCATGTCAGCTGGATACCTATAAATAAACCTCAACATCCAATATTGGTGTAGGGTTCATTCCTTGTTCTGATTGGTCTATGCCCTATACGTTAGCATTTAATCATGGTTCTGAGGACAATCTTCATATAGATTAAGAAAACCCCCAAAAAACACCACATGAGGCTCCCAAAAGAAAAAATGATTGGTGGATCAAACTATTAATCAGTTGATCTTTTTTCGTTGTCTTTTTCATGAATGGGATAAGAGGAATCATTAAACACTTAGATTATTTAAATCTAATACCATGATTTGGTTGAATCCATTGCGGATGAGGGATGAATTCTGTGTTTTTTGACATTCCATGTTTATTGGTGTTTGTCCCCACTGGTCTTTCTCAGGATAAGATATTCCAAAATTGAAATTTGTTCACCATTCATCATTGGAGGGATATGAAATTGTCACTACATAAATGTATTCTATTATGGTTTTTAATTTTTTCTACAACATATTGAATAAAAATAAAACACCACAGCATAGATGAGTTCATTAATAAAACATATTAACAAAACTTAATTAATGATCCATTAATTAGACTGTCATTGCGGTTTCACAAAAAATTAAATGAGTCATTAATTTATCATCATATAAGGATAATAGTTACCCAACTATTTCAACAATCATCATACAACATTTAAATAAAAGAATAATATATGTCGAACAGTTATTTTATTATTTTTTCTGAAAACTCCAAAACATAATTTTCTTGTCAAACCCTTGTCGGTTGATGTTAGGATTTTCCTAAGTAAATCATAGCACTTTGAATTTAATGGTTGCCTCGTATTTTTTATTTGTTCACTCATTCATGTGATAGAAAACCCTGCTCGCATGTTTACTGAACAATCCTTAAAAAAGGTCAAAAAATACGTTCCAAGAACTCTGAGCCTTGGAATCACATGCCGTCAAATATCATAGACAAGTAATAATTCTATATAATCCATTAAAAAAATAATTATATGTAATTTACCAGTCTTTACATTAACCCCACATTAGGGATTTATAGCCCCTAATTCCACAAAAATAGCAATGAAAAATTTTGGGGTACTGAGAACGAATCTGAATCTCCTGCCTCCAATTTCTCTCATTGAGGTTCCCATGCTACCACCAAACTCGCAGCATTGGAATAGTCCATCCATGAATTCCATATTCTAGAGATCCTTTATCTCCACTAGGAACTCTAAAAAAGTACCCCTATGGTTAATAACTATTTCTCCTCAATCGATGACTAGTGATATGTTATACACATATCTCCTCAGCAGAGACTTGTGGAAAACATCACGAACTTGGTGCATATATGGGGGAATAGGTAAGTGGAACACCACCTCACCAAATCTAATGAGAATATAGAATGTTCCAATGAACATAATGGACATCTTTTTTCCCCAGAAATATTATTGCAATCCTCATCGGGGTGAGACTTGTTGGAAGACATGGCCTCCATCCTCAAAATCCAAGGGCCTTCATCTCCTATCGGCATAAGTCTTCTTCCTTATCTGTCTAGTTTTCATCTACTCCTAGATGATCACAACCTTCTCAATGGATGTTGGTACCAAATACAGACCCATAATTGTTGACTCCCCTAGGTCGGTCCAATATAAAGGTGATCTGCGTGGTCTCCCAAACAAGGACACAAATAGTGTCATGTTGATGGTGGAGTGAAATATATTTTTGTATGAGGACTCAACCTATGTAAAGTGGTCCTCCCAAATATTGTGAAAATCTAGGATGAAAGCGTGAATCATGTCTTCATGTTTCTATATGGCGAGTTATGTCTGACCATGTGTCTATGGGTGAATGTTATTGCTCATTCATAGTTGAGTTCCAAATGTATCCAATAAAACCATTCACGTCTGTGATGTAAAATGAGCATCAAAAAATGAAAATATCATTGATGGAACCCTGTGAAGTTGTACAATCTCATGAACATAGTTTCGTCCCATAAATACTGATGATCCCCTCTCTCTGATTGGTAAAAAATTGGCTGACTTGGTGAGATGATCAATGATCACTCAGATAACATCATGGCCCCGAGACTTTCATGGTAACCCAATCATGATGTACATGGAGATAACCTCTCACTTCATTTCCATTACCTCTAGTGTATGTACTAAACCCGCTAGAACCTAATTTGAAGACATCACTTACAAACTTGTGAGGTATTGTGATCCGAAATTCATCACTACTTTCTTCATCCCTATCCACTAGTAATAACTACATAGGTCCAGGTATATCATCTCCAGTCATGGATGTTCCACTAAAGGGGGTGGTTGGAACTCCCTAATCACCTCAAACCGAAACTTCACTGGTTCCCTGATGTTTCCTCTAAAAAGGATCGTGTGCTTCCCTATATGAAAAAATCTATCAAAAGCTTGTCCTGGGGATATCAGAGCATAGTGGGCCTTGCTATCAATCTCACCTGGTATAACCTCTCGAACTCACTAAAGGTGTGGGGGAGTGATAGTCATAGACCAATTGTATGCTACACCATAAATATACATGATGAATATATGAAATGTGGCTAGTTGCTTAGTTTTTCCACTCAGTAGCTGTATACCTGACCTCCTGTTATGTGTGTCAACTATAACCTTTCATTTCCTAGGAGTTTAGAGTATCTCAAACTCATATTCCTCAAGGAACTACACCCATAATTTTAGTCTTAGGTTCTGGTCCATATATGAGAATATATAAGAAATACTATTGTGATTTGATATGAAAGTAAACTATTCACCCATCATGTAGTTCCACCAAAACATCAACACAAACACCACTACTACTAAATCCCATTCATGGGTTGTATAGTTCTCCTCATGTTGCCTTAGATATAGTGATATTTAAGCGATCATAGCCCACACATACATTAGAACATAGCCTAGTCTTTTCCCTAATGAATCACTTAATATTACTTACCTAACTCCCTCTTCAGGTACCATCTAGATGGGGGAACTCGTTACTCTCTAACTCGGGTCATGGAAACATAGCTTACATCTCCCTCTATATACAAAGGCCTATCCCATATTTGTAAATATTGAAAATGGTGCTTCAACTATACAGAACATGGTTATAATTCTTATATAGAACCCAACCAACCACAGAAAACATTTCACCTCAATCATGTGCCTGTGTGGATCCCAAGAAAGCGCTTCCTCTATCTTCTTTGGATCTACATATACTCCAGACTCCGAGATCATGTGCCCCAAAATTCGGACCTCCCATATCCAGAACTATCTCTTAGATAGCTTACTATAAAGCTGGTGCTCTCGATGTGTATTTAGAACAATCTATATAAGATTGGAGTGCTCCTCCTATAACACCGTGTATACATAGAGGTCCTTAATGGAATACACAACAAATCTATCTTGGTAATAGTGTAAGATCATATTCAATAGTCTCATGAACACTACTGGATCATTGGTCACTCTCAAAAGAATCACTAATAACTCGTAATGGCCATACCGGCATCTGAAGGTTGCCTTCAGTACGTCCTCCTTTAGATCCCAAAGCTAATGATAGATTATTATGATGTCTATCATTGAAAACTGTTGAGCTATATTCAGATGATTAAATAGGTCTTCAATCCAAAGTAGCAAATATTTTTTCTTTGCGACAAACTAATTTAGGAACCGATTGTCCATGAAAATCCTCAAATCCCATTTGACTTCTGGGAAAACAACATTGTGGCTACCCATGGAGAAATATTGGGTGTTTTTAACAACTTAATCTACTAGTTTTCCAAATTTAAACTCATATCAGAAAACTCCATGGGATCCATTCTATATGTTGGTGTGGATATCGGTGCCATACAATGGGTATAATTTGATTTAGAAGTCTACCTCTCCACTAGAAGGTAGTCTTGAAATATCCTCAAGAAATACATTTGCAAACTGGTCCACCATTATAGGATAGCTCATACTCTTCTCATCTACTACCCAGAGGTAGAGGCTGGCCAACTGATGAGTGATTGGATTCACCCTCTTATGAGAATTTCCATCCAGTGTTGTAATGTCTCAATTCTTGCAGGAGTAGGAAAACCTGGTCCCATCCTCAGGGATACACCACACATTGTGCCTAATGTATTCAATATGATCATGGGATATGGATAACTAGTTCATACCCAGGAAGATGTCGTATGGCCTCGATGCCGCAACTAATAGATCCCAGCCAAAGCTCTCACCTCTTAGCATATTCTCACAGTAATGACACAAGCGTGTAATCATCAAATCATCTATTATAGGATTCTCTAATAGTGAGTACTGTGAAAAATGATCCACTGAAATCTATGATCTTCAAATGAGAGATATGGAAATGAATGTCACTAGGATAGATGTATATAAGAACAACATATAGGGTGGAGTAAACACAGATCGTATCATGAATCATATACGAAGCACCATGGACATTGGCATCAGCTGCCTGAACTTCGGTTCGTCCCTGTCCACCTGCTCCATGAGGTTAGGGTAGACCACATGGAGGTGGTGGTGGAAGTACTTCAAACCATCACCCACTAACTATTACACGACTTTCTCCTCTTCCATGTATGCCTCCTGTAATACTTCCTTTCATGATACTCTATCCCTGCCTTGATGGTTCCTCGACCTCCTTCTGGTCATCCAAGCAGGGAGTCAGAAATTTGTGAGCCATGTTCCCATGTCCACTGTATGAGAAACATAATCTCATCCTCATATGACCTCCTCTTCTTTAATATCTCTACACCTCTAACCATGCATCCCCGGGTCATCTTCGATATGGTCTGCCCTATTTGGGCTTCTACATCTTCTTCATACTAGCTTCTAAGAATGACTCAACAACCTGTTATCCGTTAGTGGATCTCACCGTCGGTGACTGCTCAGCTAGGAAGCTCCCCACCAGTAGAGAACTCTCTAGAAGTCCATTTTGCATCTTAATCTAGTGAGAAATCATCAATCCAATGATCTCCCATCAGAGACCCTACTCAAAGGCCTTTTCACTAAAGAATGGGTTTAATACCAGGTCGATGGAGTAGTATAAGAGGCCAGTAAATCTCTTCAATTTCTGAGCCACTATTAGGATGCCCTGTTGTAAGTGTTGTAGTTGTTGAATACACACAGATTGTAGTGTCTCTAGCAAAAACACTATCCTGGATTTTCTCTAGAATTCTAACAAGGAATTTTTTGTATCAATGTGTGTCTAGAGAATCTTTCTCCACTACCTCACAGCTATTCCCTGAAATAGACTAGCGGATTGGATCCCTATCTGGCCTGCTAGTGTCTCATCCAAACAGAAAACACATTCAACATCATCCATCTAGACCTCAGCATTCTGCAGATCTATCCATCCTTGAAACCATGGAGACCTCTATCTAGGGAACTCATGAAACACAATAAATCGTTGTGAAAATTCCATTGGTGGGGTTGTTGGAAATTGATTCCCTATGTGTGGCGGTACTGCTAGTACACCACCTGAATGTTCTATCACTATTAGAAGTAACTACACCTATGCCCTATCATTCGGCGGGCCATCATTATGTTCTCTCTATTAAATTCGTGATGGATTTCAATGTTGATGTATCACATAGAGAAACAAATGAACCATGGTTAATAAGTTATATGCAGTGAGATGACTTAAAAGTGATCAAGAAAAAATAAATTTAAAAACACATTCATATAGTGTTTTCATGTACTGAGTCACAAAATATAATTCAGGGTCATGGTGTATATATATTTCATCTTCTGCACCAAAAGTGGACTCTCTGAATTGAAAACCAAACCCAAAAAACTTTACATTATATCCCCATTGAAATTATAGACTCATAGTTTTTATAGTAGATCTAAAGGCCCTTTGATACAACATTTTCACGAACCGTACCCCAGGGCCAGTGTTGTGACTAATTCCAGTCCGCCATCCATAGGCTAGTGTAAGGTGGCTATTACAGGAATGGAGAAACCCAAAATGGAAATAATTTCCTATAAAAATGTACACAAGCAGACATGGAACACTACATAGATCTAAAACACGAGAGAAAAGAAGTTTTACCACCAACACTAAGAACCATCACAAGGATTAAAATTATGTATTGAAGGTAAAAAGGGGACAGTATAAAAGACCAATAGATTGGGTATTTTAGAAAAAGGAAAAAACAAGATCCATTGATATTCCTCTAAAGTTCCTATCAGAATGGTAGGTACAACTCATCACCATGGCTCACCAAATCAATCGATCACCTTCATGTAATATCTAGCCCTAACGCTCTAAAGGGTCAGTCATGCAATTTTTTGTCTGCAGAAGACACAAAAAATGTGTGGGTGAAGCCCAACCTGGGGTGAGTATAATAATAATTAGTGAGGACCCCAAGACCCCTGATGGTCTCTCAAAATATCCCAAGGTAAAAACCACAAAGCCTGATCTCAATCACAAGTAACAATGTAACAAACAACTCACACATGGTACACAACATAAAAAATATGAATAAATATGATTAGTCACTATGCTATATCATCTTATTTTGTAGAGAGTTTTTTTCTTCTTGACCGCATAGAGTCACTATGTGCTGACCTACAGAGGATCGCAAGCTGCTGACACACAGAGGATCGTTAAGTTGTTACCCACAAATTATCTCTCTGTGCAGACCCATAGTGGATCACTACATTCTAACCCATAAAGGATCATTAGATGATAACCGAAATAGGATTTCTACATGCTGACCAATAGTGGATCACCTTGTTCGGACACACATAGGATAACTATGTTATGAGCCACAGAGGATTATTTTTCCATCATCATGTCACAATTAGCCATTATATTCCCCCACATAGAATATATGATTTCTAGTGGGTCGCCTGATCAATATACCGGTCAGATATCATCTTCCATGAAGTACCACAAATTAGTAACACCATAGAATTTATTATTGTAAGGGTTCAAATGAAATAGATGGTGCGTCAATTAGACGCCGAATATGTAAGATATATGAAAATGGTGAATATGTCCAAGGTGGATTTGAGTCCAATACAACCTGAATTTACTAAAAAAAATACCAAAAAATAAAAATATAATCTAAAAAGGACTTCCTATTTGAAAGGGTCATCATGTTGTAGATGATGCATCATTCAGATGTCCAGTCTGCGTGTTATAGAAGTTTTAGTGAAACGTGATAGGTTGGATATCGGTCTGGTCCGGTTGGGTCTGACCGACCTGACCTGACCGGAGGGTCATTCATGGGACTTTTATGTGTATATACCAACTTGTCCTTTGGGTCTCCAGGTCTAGCCTGGTGTTGGGTCTGGCCCAGCTAGCACTGGTCCTGCCTGGCTGGTGTGGGTCCGGCATGGATGGTGGGGTCCGTCCCAGCTGGCAGGTCTGGCCCATAGGTGGAACATCCCGCTTGGTGGGACATGACCTACATGAAGAACTCGGCCGACATGGTTCTGGATGGTTGTCTGGGACCTTATTCCTGGCATTTGGTTCTTCTATCTTGCTTTGCCAGCTGCCACTACCCCGTCTCCCTACAACGACCAACACCAGCCAGCCATTTCCCATGTCTGCTAAGAAGCTCCAGTGGGTGCTCCTCCTCCATGTGACCTTTGAGAGCTCACCTCCTCATTCTTCCACATCACCTATGAGAGCTTCCCCTTATATATGGCTATCATGGGCCAGCCTCCGCTGGTTTTCGGTGCTGACGTGCCCACGCCACCTTCGGTGGGGAACCATAGTTTCTCTGGTGGTCCATTTTTTGTCTCGTCTATATCTACCATCCTACAAGGTCACTACCTTCACTAAGAATCCCCCAATAATGCCTTTCATCCATGTTTCTCTATCACCCAAGAAGATCACTCATCATAAATGACTGGTGGATGGTCAGGGTCTTGTTTGGATCGGTCCACACCCTTCGCGTTTTCTTTTAATGATAGGGTTGATAAAAATCAGCATATATTTTAAAAAAAACAAATAAAGACCCCGAAAAAACATCCCTCCATAATGAATGATTAGAAGATAATCTCTTTAGTTGATTGTCCCCCTTTCATTGTATTTCTGCATAATAGGATATGCTGAATAATTTAACACATAGGTAAATTAAATCACCTACCTAGATTTGGTTTAATCTATTGCAGACAAGCGAGGAATTCTGCATTTGTCGATGTTCCATGTTATTTGGAGATTGTCGTCGCTGGATGATCTCTGAATTATATCTTTCAGTGATTGAAATATTTTCTTCATTCTTCATTGGAGAGATAAGTCATCAGTGTTCCATGAGTGGTTTCTACCATGGTTGTCAATTGTTTTGTAAATGGATTCATTTAAAAGAAAAATATGCATTATTGTTGAGTTCATTAATATCACTCATCAAAGAACATTAATTAAGTATCTTTAAATTAGACTGGCATTGCAGTTTCGCTAAAAAAATGAGTCATTGAAGGGACCCATTTTATTTTTTGTCGTTACGATGCGGTTTTTCCAACCACCACTCAATGGATGATGAAAATAATAAAATAGGTCAAAGAGTTATTTTATTATTTTTCCCCCAAAATTACAAAACATAACATTTCTGTTCGTCCCATTCCAGTCGATGTTAAGATTTTCCTAAGTGAATACTGGCACTGTAAGTTCAATAGTGCCCTTATATTTTAAATAAGAGAACTAGTCAAAATATGGAAAACCACATTCTCACAATTACTAAATGTACCTTAAAAAACATTCAAAAATTCATTCTGGGATAACTGGCCATCGGAATAAAAACTTGTCGAATTTTGCAGTCTCGTAATAATTCTATATAATTAACTAAAAAGTTATAAAAAATATTTTGGTCTTTAAAAAACCTGATGTTTAGTGTAATTCAAGTAAAATGTGGTGTTGTGTGTAATGTAAGATATCTTTTAAATATAAATTTACTCAAATAAATTCAAAAAATTCTTGGTTATACATTGTTGGCATATAAAATAAATTTAAATCCCACAATTTTTATTTATTCTTGGTAATCAAGGCTATGCAAATTATTTTTTGGAAATCCAAATAATAAATTGGGATAATATAATTAACCCTTAAAATACAGAAAGAATAAAATTAGGTCCTCAAAAAATGACAAAGATTATAGTTTGAAAAATGAGAACATTATAAGGAATTTAATATATGAATATTTAAGAGAAAACATGCTACCAAATAATAATAGAGAGTTATAGAGAACATGCTAATGAGAATGATTACTACCTCAAAGAAATAAATATATAATGAGTTATGTAAACGTTGATCCATTATAAATGAATTTTATATGGAGTGATTTTATTATCTAGATCATTTTTCAAAAAAAAATTATTTTTATTGTCAATAATGGGAACATGAGAAATTGTACTTACATAATTTTTTTACATTTAATAATCATAATCTAATCCTTCATTTATAACTCGATCAATTTCAACAGCATATATTACTATGATAATTTAAAATTATTTTTAATGTTCTTAACCACTAATGTATCATATAATCAATAAAAGAATAGTAATATATTCACGGAATATATAGTAATCATTAAAACAAGTATTTTTAGAACATGATATGAAATATAGATAAATATTCATATAATAAAATAAAAAATTATTCTCTTAAACTTTATCTAGGTTCCAAAAAAACAATTACAAAAATTTATAAACCCAATACCCTTCCAATATTATATTTTTTTCATGAGGTTCACTATTTTTAGAAAATAAACATAATATTAACCCCCAAATTTCTAAAAATAGCTATCAATTGTGACATCCAATACATGTAAATACCATTATCATGTATTCTCCTAAAACATTTTATTAATTTGAGTTAAAATAAATTAATATTGAATATATATATATATATATATATTCCATAAATTAATCATAGATTATTGGCCATATTTTAAAATCAAAAAATTCTATAAACATCATCAATGATAGTATAAGACACTTTGTTAAGAAATCATTAATCAGTTGTTTTATAATCAGTGTTATACAATTACTTTATCAATATTAGTCATATATTTTTCATAACTTCATTTTATTAACATCCAGAACAAATTAAGGGTAAATTTTTTTTAATAATGTGTTTATAATGAATATCACCATGTCTTTAAATAAATTCTCTAGGTCATTGAACACTATTAAACATATTATTGAATATTCATGAAGAATAAAATATACTAAACAATCCTTATATATTTCATAATTATTTAATTCCAATATATATACACATCACTCATTCTATTTCTTTCATATACCGTAAACTAGGCTTCTTCATGAATTTCATTAATACCACATTACTTTTATATCGAGTCCATAAACTCTTCATCATTAATAGTATAACCATTATTCAACCAATTTTTACATTCTCATAAAAAACATTCCCCCGATGACATTTATATATATAATTACAATACATTATACATTTATAACATTCAAACATTGATCATGTATTCTGGAAACAAATATTATAATATATCTCGTTAGAAGAACTTGTCCTTTTTCCCCGGAAATTACATGTTTTATATCCATATGTTTCACACCCATTAAAAATTATCATCACTATAATAAATTCCCTTAATTCATTCTACCCACATACTAAACATATAGGAAACATAATGTTCTTCATTCTATGGTCTCTACTACCAGAACTCTTAACTAAATCTATAATTATATTTATTTGTGCATCCAATAGTCAGTTCATGTTCATGTTGTGAATCTTGTTTCATAATAAATTATTATAAATTATAAAAATATACATCAATATAGTAACAATACAATTATAATGTACATTAGAAATTTTTTTATCAAACTTAATTTTAACTCAATTCCGTCTCTTCCCTACCATTCACTGAAAAAAGCCTAGTGTGATTCACACTAATCCTAGTAGAAATTTCCATACTCTAAAATATAATTTATAAGATTAATAAATGATAAAATATTAGTTAATATATATGGAATGTTAGTTTTATGCTATTTCATTAATGCTCATCATATATATAAATGCTTCATGATTGATTATAATGAAGGTGTGATTAAAAAAATTGATATCCACCTAGATTGTCAAATGCGGTGGAAAGTATGTAAGATTTTTTTTAATATGAAACACTTGATTCAATTACTATTTGATTTTTTTCAGTTAATTCTCAATATTAAATATATTTTATGACCACATCCACTCGTAGAATCCATTAATGGATGAATTTCTAAAAAAGAAACTATACTTTATTTATCATAAATTAAGATGTTCTCTTATACATAGGATTATATAATGTGTTCAATTAATTTTTTATTATCATAGATTTCATATAATAACTAAACATATCCTATGATAAATAATATAATTTTACAAGAATTTTTAAAAAAACATTAATTTTTTTAATATAAATATTCAAAATATTAAATAATTACAAGCTCAACGATTATAATAGTATATTTTATTTGGAGAATGGAAACATAATATTCCCAATTTCTAAAATATTTTCATCATCTCCTATAAATATCATCCCATTTAATAGCCTTTATAATCATACCCAACATAAAACTATTCATCAGAACCAAGGAAAAAAATATATTTGTAAAATACAATGAATTTATATAATAACATATTTGCATATTCATTAATATTTTAAATAAAAAATTAATTTAATAATAATGTGTAAACTAAGTATGATAACATACCTAAAATGAAGCAATGAGTTTCTCTAAAATCTTACGTTTCACAGAACGCATAGTTATTCTGTGAAATAATACAATAATATTATTATTATTTTATATGAGACATAACACCTAAAAGTTTTATTAGAAGGAATGAAAAGAAATAAATCTATTATAATTTTACATATTTTTTAATTTTTTATAAATTTATCCACTTGATTTATAGGCTTATAATGAGAATGAATCAATTTTATTCATAAAATACTCTAATATTTTTAAAAGGTCATTTTACAGCCTTTTGATTGAGATACATTTTAATTTTTTTTTCAGTTATAAGTTTTATACCTGATATAATTAAAATATTATTTGGAATAGGGAAATCAAAATATACCTTGGATGAAATTTTTGAATTTTTTTGATGAAATTATTATTTTAATTAATATTCGAAAATACTACATTTTAATTCAAAACTGCTAATTCGTAAACTTTATTTATATAGATATGTTATATTTTTAATTGGTTTTAATGTGTAATTGGAATTTTTTATTTAATCCAATTTTTGTCAATGGATATAATTTCATATTGAAATTGGTCATAAACACAGGTCAATCGTTTAATAATTTTTATTCGTAAAAACCCTCATTCTAGCTTTGACATTCGGAATTAATTTCAAATTATAAAATGAAACATTTTTTTATAAATTTGGAAAATGAGATTCAATGTTTGGAATCATAACGTACTAATTATTTATATAGTTATCTTTCATTTTTGTTATATTCTAAAAATTAACTTCAGTAATTATTTTTATTTACCACAGTTATAGGTTAAATATGGTAAATATGGGTCAAAACAATAATATAATAATATAAAACTTTCTTAACACAAGTAATAGTCCTATTTTATGATATATGGACAACCATGCGAATCCATTGGTAGAATATATTACCCAATATAGCCACATGGATGTGATAATGTCATGTTATAAAAATTAATTTAATGTAAAGAGAAATATAACTCGAACATGATTCTTTTTAGTAAAAAATTTAGAATCAAATTTATATAATTGATAAATTTGACAATAAATAGCTATTATAATGTTAAAAATATTTCCTACATAATGGTATTTTATTTATAATATATGGACATTAAATAATGAAATTTATTTATGACACAGTAATGATGAACTATTTACCTTATTAATGAATGATTCAAATAAATTATATTATAAATATTAAAATAATTTTAATTTGAACATTTTGAGTCTATAAATTATTTTTATGGATGATTATGATATTTAATAATTTAATTAATACAGTTTCCTCAAATGAATCATGTTGTTATGACTTTAAAAGATCAATTACTAAATATGGTAAAAATTATCAGAAATGAATTTAAAAAAATATTAATTTATTATATTATATAATAGTCATAAAAATATAATATTAGGATAACTACCATTTATATTGTTATAAATGTCATTAATTATCCACTTGAAGCTATACTGACATATTATAAAAACCATATTAACAATATAGTGTAAAAATGCATTAAGACCTGGAAAGAGTTAATATATTTTACTAATAGTTAATTCCAAGAAAACCTATTAATTGAGATGACATAGAGTTATGATCATCATAGCCTCTAAATCTATCAATTTTTAAAAATTATATTTTTAAAATGAGTATTAATAAAATAATATTTTTATACATTCCTAAAGTTCCCCCGCCCTTATAAAAGTCAACCACCTCTACCAACATACTGTCACCCCATAAACTCATTGGGTAACCCATATTCAGCTCAAATAACCAAAAAAAATCTAAATTTTTTTCCAATAATCCTTACCTTGTGTTGAAGAAAACTCAATGAATACTTATGGTTCAAATCAAAACGAGTTACCTAATTTAAAGGTAAGTTCTTCTCTCAAACTCCTTTAATTTATTTTAATTCTCTAACCCATTAACCTCTATTTGGTCCATTATATTATAACAACACCAATATCCTAAATATTATAATATTTTTAGGCTATGTGTTCTACCTAGAATTACACAAACCCCCATCTAATGGATTTAGAATATATTGCTTCTATGTGTGGTGAACTACTCCCTCAAGAAACAATGATTGTTCAATTTTCTCCTACCATATTCCATAGTGGCTACTATAATGGATATATAAATATATATATTTATATTATATATAGTTTATTTATATTTTCACTATAATTTTTCTATTTTTATTTACAATGTTCCTTTATGCTTTCCATAATGAGAAAATACGATAATTTCATTTGTGAAGTTTGTTCTACCGCACCATCAATGTGATATAACTCATTGATGCGATACATGGAATGTATAAAGATGGAATTAATTTACTTGTGTATCATAAATAAAATATATATTATATTTTTATCACAATATACCTATCTATCATTTAGTTTTCATTTCATTAATATAACAATGAAATTAAAAAATTGTTCATGTGTATGCGGGAACTTCAGTCTCCATGAATGATGCATTTCATTTATTATCACCAAATGAAATGGACTCTTATATATACTTATATACTATATATATAAGATATTTAAAACTTGAATAATATTCTACATATAATAGACTTATAACCACATTGTTAATTTTCACCCAAACAAGTTCATTTTTACTCAAGTGCCAAACAACGATAAAACGTCTAATATGAACAGATTTAATTATATAATTTTTATAACGTGGTAATAAGTGATATAAAATGAATAATAAAATTGAAAACTTTATAACGAAATTTAAATTAACCTATGTTTATTATTCATTAAATTAAAGAACGAATGAGACAATTCATTCTCACGGTAAGGGACTTCATCTCAATATCCAATCATTTTGGCATTTTTGATCTATATTAAAGATTATTTTATATGGTGCATAATCAACCCCATTTAATTACAATTTTATTAAATTTTTTCAAATGGAATCTAATTTATGATGAGTTTTTATAAATGAAAAAAACCAATTTTTAATTTTAAAATACGTGGTGATAACCACCTTTCTTCCACCACGACAATTATTTGATATCTCACTTCCCCTTCCATCAGTAAGTTTTTTAAAAAGACAAGTAAATACCATATTATTTTTTTGGTATTTCTGTATTGAGAATTGTTTTTAAAATTGATTAGTTATAACAATATAATGAAATGATGTGTTATTATTGAAATGTTTAAATTAAAATTTAACTTTATGCATGTTCATGTGTTATGATTATGTTATGGTTCATGTGAATTTACTATGTATAAATGTGGTTCTATGATATATTGAGGGTGGGCTAGCCCGCAATTGATCTCTAATTCATTGGGTAACCTGATTGAAGTAAATGTTAAGGTTTCTATTATTATATTTATGAAATATAATTTAATGTTCATTCCAAATGAAACCATGAAGATTACTCCCTATGTATCAGAGAAATCTAAAATGTAAGTATTAAATGGATTCCATAAGTTACCATTATTATTTATGACTTCTAGGCGGGTTTTATGATTATTATTAATTCATTAGTTTATAAATATTCATGGACGAATTTTTATCTTTCCTTATTTTAACCCTAACTATATTTTTATGCTCATGCCATGTTTTTAGGAAATGCATTCACATGGTGTAAGGATGAGGGAGATTAAAGAAGTAGTGCCAAATATTTTTATGAAGAAAAAATAATAATTTTTAAAGGGTTTTATTTAGGTGAGAAAAAATGTATTCTATTTTGATAGTATCCTCTTGTTTGATTATGGGATGATACATATCAATAATGGTATAATTCATCCAAACTATAAGCCTGAAAACATCCATGATGTGAATTAATGTCAAATTATTGACTTTTTTCATGATTATGTAATTTTTAATAGATGGGGAATTATAGATGGTATCATGGGTTGATTTAGATTATTTTAATGGTAATGATATTATTAAAAGTACATACGTAATTTTTTTTTACTTTATGGTCAATTTGAAACAGAGTTTTAGGATTAACATTTTTCTTCACCTATGATATGTCTCTTCAAAATGGTTTTCCGTAGAGGAAATATGGGATATATATTTTGAAAACATCCAAAGGAATACACCTTTACTAATTAACAACCTGGTATGTTCAGAATAGAAATTGAAAAAATATTTGCAGTGATTCCATAATTGACTCAGGCTACAAATGGAGGTGGAATCAATGCAAGAGATTATCCAGATAAACAACCAAGTCACATGTTGGTAGAGGATAATTTCATGAGGAAATGTCCTCCATAATTTATAGATCATATAACCTTGTTGTTGTTAAAGAGTTGATTAAAAACCATGAAACAATTTATAATTTCATGGGGTTTTCAAAAAATAAAAATTTAGTTTTTCTATTTACTGTTTTGATGGTGAAGGTGATCAGTGGCTATCTATGGTTAAAAATATCAGGGAAAATGAAGAGAATTATTTTATTAGATAAGATGGAATCAAATTTATATTTATTTAGAAATATTTTTCTAATTCGTTTCGACATAGTATGGAAATAATTTCTTTTAATTGAGGTTGGATGATGAATAATTGGCTGCTTAGGAAGAATAAATCACTCGACTGGCAAGGTATGCGCAATATTTTATATCGGATCTTGATAGTAAAATTAATCATTTTTAAATTGGATTAAATCCAACTTAAGGAACATAATTATCTTTTAAAGAGTTCAAAATCTGTGAATACATTGTTCAATGTGTGGAGAAGGTGGAAATGGAGTTTGAAGATGAACATGTTTTCTTTGATAAAATACAGATTAAGACGTCGAGGTGGTAGTTGAAAGGAATGAACTCTTTAGAAATATACGATGGTATGAAATATAAATTAATAGTTTGTGAAAATTATGGTAAAAATCGCACTGTGGAATTACTTTTGAGTTATGGTATGTGATTTTGATGTGAAAAAATAGAAAATATGTCCAATAATTTCAATGAAATTGATCAGTGTAGTGGTAAGGAAAAACATAATATACAGGTAGTATAATATTTTATGTTCAATGAAATAGGTTATTATAAAATTATGTGTTCGGAAAATAACTTAAATGAGCGAATGGAATCAAAATACAAGTAGAAAGTTGTGGAAAAATCCTATTAAACTACTTCCAAGGATGTTGGGTGATCAAATGATGTTGTAATAGGTACATAGTTTATTTATTCATATTATAGAGATGTCTTGATTGATTTTGTGTCTACACATTCTTTTATTTCTAAGTAATGTTCTTGTGAATTAGGAATTCAATCTCATGAAACAAATCATGAACTTGTAGTAAAAACGCATGGGATAAATAATGAGACACAATGAAATTCTAATAACCTTCTTGTCCATGCCTGTAGAATGAATCTTCCTTCAAACCATTCTATTTTTCTCTAGTATAGTTATATTTTATTTTGGGTATTGTTTGGATTTCCATTTATCATTCTATGATTGACCGTATAGCTAAAGATATTTCCTATGAGAAAGAATTTTAGTTTCTGTACAAGAATGATCCCTTACTATTTATAACAGTTCAAGAAATGTAGATACTAGTAAAATATTGAAATTAATGTTACCATGCACATATTGTTGAGAAAAATGATCTATTCATATCAATGATGTTACAATGGTAAATAAGTATCATAGTTTTATACCTAATGTGTTTTCTTATATAATACCAAATAGAGATGTTGAATTTACTATTGACTCTATTATGGATGTTAATGAAATTCTCTAACCCCCATATAGAATGTATCATATTGATAAATTAGAGTTAAATAATAAATTGAATGAGTTTTTATGTAGATGATTCATTCGACTAAGTATATAAACATGGGGCGCCCTTGCCTTTTTTGAAAAAAGAAGAAAGAAGGTCCAATGAGACTTTAAATTGATTACAGAGCCTTGAATAAAATCACTGTGAGGAATAACTATCATTTTCATCATATATATGATTTTTTAATCAGCTATATAGAGCTGAGTATTTTTCAAATAATTAAATAAGGATGGGATGCCATTAGTTTTATGTAAAGGAATAATAACTTATTGAGACAATATTTCATGCTATATATAGCCATTATGAATTTTTAATTATTCATTTGGTGTTAAATAATTCTCCTAATGTATTCATGGATATTATGAATATAATTTTATGGGAGTTCTTGATATGTTTGTGGTTTTGTTTATTAATTATATTTAGGTATTTTTTTTAAATTAGGATTATGAATGTTATTTAATGGTTTATTTTAAAAAACTAAATGAAAATAAATTATATGGGAAATTTAAAATTTGTGAGTTTTGGTTATAAAAAAATTCATTCATTGGACACAATTTTTTTTAATGATGGAATAACTCAGGACCCTCCTAATTTTTTTTGTAGAAAGGCCATGACCCAATAATATTAATAATATTCTTAGATTTCGTTGTTTATTAGGTAATTATGTGTGTTTTTTATGAAACATTTCACGATTATCTATCCCACTGAATAAGTTAACTATAAAATGAGTAGTGTTCAACTAGATAATGAAATGTGAGGAATTCATTTAGGAATTGAATAGAAGATTTGTGAATGATCTAGTTTTGGAACTGCATTACAGAAATGATGAATTTTATATATATAGATGTGAATCATTGAATGGACATGGTTGTGTCTTAATGTATATGATCTGGTAATTATATATGCATCACATAAATTGAAAACATGTGAGTTATACTACCCTATATATGATTTTAAATTAGCTACTATGTATTCATTAAAAAATTTAAGGCATCATACGCAAGGAGTAAAATTATATATATATATAATGACCATAAAAGTTTGTTATATATATTTACTAAAAATAATTGAACATGAGTAAAAAAAGATTACAGAAGATAATCAAGGATTAGTGGTGAATTATTCATTAACATCCCTGAAAAGAGAACAAGGAGGATGGTTCTATGAGTCAGAAATGTAATGCTACATTAACCATGATACATTTGGAACGTTACCCTTTGATTGATTATTTTATGAAATTTGGAATGGATGTTTTTTGTGCAATAAATTCTTCTATTTTTTAGGATTCAATGAAATCATCTATGGAAGATAGAATATATAAATCATAGAAGTAAGATAGTGAGTTTCAGAAATGTAACGCCTCGACCCCAGTTACCCAGATTCAGTACATTATTTTAATATTTTGACATGATTATAAGTAATCAATTCCCGAAAGACCAATTGGATTAGTAGTCTTGGAAGATAGATTTCATACATGTATGTTACATTAACCTTTATAACATATAAAACTACATAAATATTCTTTTATGAATGCCATTATTCCATTTGCTTAACCATGCATATCAATCATAATACTCTTCTTGGAATCCTGGGAAAAATAAAACATAGGAATAGGTGAGCTCAAATACTCTCTAAGGATAACAATACAGTGGAAACATTCATAAATAAGCATATACATTTAAGGCAATGTATAACTAAAACAAAATCCTTTTAAACATGAACTTCAACATAATATGGCAGAAAAAAATGAAATATTTCCATTTATGTATTCACATGGATGTTCTAAAAATCTAATAATCACATGAAATATCAATAACCACTTTTAAAATGATGGAATGCATAATTCCAGACAATCATAACCACATAGTCAAAGACTTGTTCCCAGACTACAAATAATATTTTGTCAAGGCCTTGAGCCATGACACTAGTTTGTCCCATGACACCTACTGATGCATCGAGGAGCTATAGCAGGATCTACCCGTCACTTACTAAGTCTAATTCATTCCTCACATGAATAGGTTTAAACATAACATAAACATTCATATTAAAACTAGCATTCGAAATGTCAATAATTTCACCATAATCCCTGAATGGTATAAAAATAGAACATCCACATTCAAATATATCATCTTACATTTAATACAACATGGAATATTGTATTATAATAAATCAACCTCAATAAAAAATAATATTCAGTAAAGGATGCAGACATAGTTAAAAATGATGAGTAAATTTTTTTCAGAGATATATACTTTTTGTAAAATCATCTAAAAGTCACAAGTCTATAAAAGAAGTAATTTAATAAAGATTTTTGAATCAAATATTCCCATACCACTTTGAAACTTTTGAAAAGAATTATAATTTCAAAACATTCATGTCCATATAAATAAATCCTTAAAATAATTTATGAAAACATGGACATTAATTAAAAATAATTATAAAGATAAATAATTAAAACATTTAAAATTTTGATCTTGATAAAGAGTACATTTCACAAATCCTTAAAATATTCATTTGGAAATAATTTTTATGAAAATGGACATAGATGATAAAAATTTCCCAGTAAATACTTAAACATAAACAATATCAGATAATGATGATATTGAGGAATCAACCCTTACCAATTTGGTAACTTACGAAACATACACCCTAGGAATGAGGTATCATACAATGAATATGTAAATACACATAAATCAAAGTGTATTACACAAGGAATACAATTATGGGAAGTACATACACCACACAAAAGGTAATAGGGGCAATAAGGCATGAATATCAATGGAATAAGGAGTGAGATGAAATACACATACATTGCACTTTCCTTTAGTAGAGTGTACGTTTCACATCCTGTATGAAGACTATAGTATGTTATTAAATTATACCAGAACCATATTAATTACCGCATCATCATTGTGTAATAAATAAATTAAATTATTTAATGTCTAAAATTTATAAATAAAATACCATTATATACGAAATAATTTTAGATTTCTAATGAATATTTATAATCGAAATTATTTTATGTATTACCCTATATTAAAATTGTTTTAGTTATTAAACATTGATTTTAACTCTTTTAACTCTTCTTTATTTTTAATAATAATAAATGACCCAATATAATCCAATTAGACCTAAATGATAATATTTTCTTACTAAGGTTGTTTTTTGGTCGAGATACAGTTGTTCAATAGAATTTGGACATGTGTTAGGGTAATATTTATAACATTTTTACCCTTAATCACCATATTTAATTTTAACCGTGGTAAAGAAAAGAATAAATTTACTATTCAAAACAAAATTCATCTTATTGAACCACATTTTAGTCCTTGATATTAACTGTGTCTCTCGGATTTTTGAAATTCCACTCACAGAAGCGCTAAAATTATGCTAATGGGAATTTGCAAATTCTCCAAGGAGATGGGTAAAAGATGGTGAAAAGTTCAATAAAATTTTTATATATGTAAAATTATTATAAACAAACTTCAATGAATCACATTGATCATATATAGCTATTATGTATCTGTTTTCACCTAAAATAAATTTAATTAAAACAAATAATTATTTAAATATAAAATTAGTTTTAAATTATAACTAAGAGTTTTTCACTATTCATCAAAAATTGACTGTTTTCAGAAAAATACCAAAACATCACCCTAAGCTAATTTAGATCATTAGATTCCAAAAATGAGGTCCATTTTGAATTTTAAAATTTATAAAATTTCAAAAAGTGGGTAATACTATTCATAATGACTAGTTTGGTATGATGTGGTGAACTTGAACTCAGTGTTGCCTGTAGTGCATGTTATTGAATTACATTGAAAAAATAATTTACTATGAAATCATGGGGTGTTACATTCTTCCCTAATTCAATAAATTACATCCTCACAATTTGATAAAAAAAATCGAAAATAAAATGTTGAAAAAAGAAAATATTATTATGGGAAAACCCACATCAGAAAATGGGTTAATAAAAATTAGTCTTAGTAAGAGGAAAATGGGAATGAACAAGTCACCGCAAAATTATGATATCGATTAGAAGAACATTGGTGGAAATTAAAGACACGTAATTAGATGGAATATGTAAATATTTATATAGAGTGATTGAGTTCATCAATCATAAACAATTGTAGAATTGTCGGCCTCAAACCCACCAATCTATGATGATTAAAAATACCATCGGTTCAAAAAAAGGTAAGGTATTAGGATAAAACATTTTTTGTTTTAATATTCCTTACCTAATGTTTATTAATTTATTTATTCATAGAATAAGTCAAGAAAAAAATGTATACAAGTCAAGTATATTTCCATCCATTAACAAATTTTTACCACAATCTCAACATTCACTCTAAAATATAATAGAAGTTTAAAAAATAATTTATTTATCCTATTCATATAGTGTTAAAAAAATGGATTTATAATTCATCTACCAGAACATTTAAAAAAACAAAATTTTTAGATCCTATAAATCATGGGGGTTAGTGATCGGTGATACACCGTTGTCTTCCTTCGGTTGCAGGTTCATGTCTCATAGCCTTGCCAGATGCGACGGGTTGCTGCCGGACCGCTGGGTTGTCCTTTTTATGGAAATCCAAAAATAACCTTAACAATAGTGTCCAATTTCGAACAAATTCAATTCCATCCTTTAAAATTATCCAAAATACTTAAATCCAAACACTAATTCGAAAATTTTTAAGGAAGTTAATCATAATGGGGATTATTTTACCCAGGTAATAACATGTCAATGCCTTCATCATGTATTATTTTACAACACCACAACATCCTGAATTACCAAAATCAATCATCTCTTATTCCAAAACACTACCTAATTGTCAAGACCTTATTAAGAATTACCTTTTCTTCAACAAGGTATTTTCAAAAAAGTGTATATAACTATTAAGTTACTTTTCTTAGACCCATATAATCTCAAATCCTCAATAAAATATTCCTGCAGTACAATCCTTATTTATCTCTATAATTCATGTAACCATTATATTGTTGATACGACACTCAAATGAAATAATTCTATAATAACAATATAAGAACACTAGTCATTCCTCTTCATCTAAGTTAGTATCAAAACATGATTATTATATAATAAAATCATTTTTTGTATACTCTTATGATTGAGACATTGATTCATGTAGTGTCCCAACGCCTTGCAGATGAAGCATTCTACATTTGAATTTTTTTTACCCTTGAAATCACGTACTTGATGTCTTTTTTCTCTATACATATAACACACTCTCATTCCCTTCAAGAAATATACATGGTGATTATTCCCACAGATATCACATATGGGAAAATTATTATTTTCTCTCTTCCCTTTATCCATATTTCACACTTACATCCTTTTCTTCTCTTGCATTCCTTTAAAGCCGTAGGACTCAGAGAATTCATTACTTATCTTATTAAGACATTATACTATTTCTTCATATTTTGAGAATACATGGGAGACTATTTTAATGCTTAATATTGGCTTAACACCGTGAAATATATGATCCTTCTAACTCTTTTGATCATACATATTTTTAGAGTTCACATTCTTTCTACTGGGCACAATTTCTATACAATGGCATACACTAGGTCAGTTTATGAATTGAAATGAATAATTCCAAACTCGGAAAATATCTAACTTCAGTTGAACATTTTATTGATATAATCCATAAAAATATATTCTATGAGGAGGTATATACTCGTAGATCCTTCATAATGATTTGTAATGAAAATGAGAATTATCATAAGCATATCCCTCCGGAGTTTCGTAACCAATAGTGCAGCAAGGCCCGTTTTCGTGCACCAGTTCCCATTTGATTCTAGCTGAAAGTCGTGTTTTCCGGTTTTAACCCTAGGCACATCTATGCCAGATCTTCCCATACATTATTATATCTAGAAAAGGATTTATTTTTTGGAAAACACACAAAATCTCTACATTACCAAAATTCTAGGAAGTTTTTCTATACTAATCTTCAAAGTATATCTTAGGATAATTTTCTCTAATCAGAGTTTATCTAAATCTAGTTTTCATGGTTATTTCTAAACATCCTCTTATACAAACTATAACTCCTCGACCCTAGTTACCCAAATTCAGTCCATTATTACATAACAACGGCATGGTCACAAACGATCATGTCTCCAACGACCGATTAGTTTAGTATCCTTGGAATCACTAGATACATTCATAATGTCTATATTAACTCATAAAGTGAAAAAATACAACAACATCTTGTATCCATAGACCACACTCATAACCCCTCATACAATCTATATAGGTCATTCACAAAATACTTCTTCACATCATGGGAAAAATAAAACATAGAAAGAGGTGAGCTCAAATTTTCATTAAGGATAAGAATATAGTGGAAACATTAAAAGATATGCATAAACATTTAAGGCCATGTATAATAAAAAAAGGCCTTTTAAACATGAACTTCATCATAATATGGCAGAAATAAAACTGAAAAAATGCCATTTACTTATTCACGTGGATATTCTAATAATATAATAATCACATGAAATATCAATAACCACATTCATAATGATGGAATTCATAATGCTAGATATCATAACCACATAGTCAAGGCCTTTTTCCAAAACTACAAATAAGATTTTGTCATGGCCTTGTGCTAGACACTAGTTTGTCTCATGAGAACTACCGATGCATCAAGGAGCTATAGTGGGCTCCACCAGTCACATACTATGTCCAATGCATTCCACACAAGAACATGTTTAAACATAAATTAAACATTTTTATTAAAACTAGCATATGATATTTTAATACTTTGTCCATAAATCATGAATGGTATAAAAATTGAACATCCACAGTCAAACATATCTTAACACATTAAATACAACATGGATGATTGTATTATAATAAATCAACCCCAATAAAAAATAATATCCAGTAAATGATGATGACATCGTTGCAAATGATGAGTAAAACATTTTTGAGAAAAATATCCTTTTGGTAAAATCATTTAAATGTCCCACTTTAATAAAATAATTAATTTGATATATATTTTTGAATCATAGTGTCCCATACCACTTTGAAACTTTTGAAAATAATTATCATTTCAAAAAATTCATGTCCATATAAATAAATCCTTATAATCATTTTGAAAACATGGACACTAATTTAAAAGGTTTTTAAAGATAAATATTTAAAATATTTAAAATTCTGATCTTGATAAAGATTAATTTTCACAAATCCTTAAAATAGATAATTTGAATTTTTTTTATGAAAATGGACATGGATGATAAAAATATCCCAGTAAATAATTACACATAAACAATCTCGGAAAATAATCAGATATAGGAATTAACCATTACCAATTTGGTATCTTACAAAACATAAACCCCATGAAAGAGGTATCATACAATGAATTTATAAATACACACAAATTTAAGTGTATTACACAAAGAATAAAATTATATGCAGTACATACACTACACATAAGTTAATAATGGCAATGTGCCACGAATCTCACGGGAATAAGGAGTGGGATAAAAACCCCTTACCTTGCACATTTATTTAGTTGAGGGTACGTTTAACCTCCTATATGAAGAATATAGTATGTTATTAAATTATACTAGAACCATATTCATAGTTATGTTATTATACATTATTCATTTATGACTTTATACTACCCATTTAATAATAATTTCCATGTTATATTAATATTTCAGGTAATAATCGGTTTCTTTATTGTATGTGTTTTAACTTTTTACTGTTGATTTTATCACATTGATCATGATTTAAATTCTTCCAGAATATAAAACAAAATTTATATATCATATATATTTATAATATAAATATTTATTATAGACATATATATGAAATGGAAAACACCTTTTATGGAGACGGTAGTCCATATGTACGCGTAAACATTGTTTCCGATTTCATATAGTATTGAACGGAAGTAAGTGAATAAGATATATGTATGTATGTAAATACTTATATATATAAATATATATATCTCCAGTTTAATAATCATGTCATATATTACATACTTATTATAAGTATATAATTTTATAATCGTCGATGAATGGTGAACTTGGTAATGAATCTCATCGCGTCTTGGAGACAGTAATCCGTATGTATGCATGAGGGAAAATATCATTCACGTGATATTAAAATAATATAAAATTTCATAGTATATCATATATACGGAATCCTTATCATGTTATATTTATTATTTACATGAAATACACATTGTAATTATACCTTTACAAATAATAATTTATTGAATAACAATTACACCATGACATGGAGACGCTAAGTCATACGTACACACGTATGGTGAAATTTCATTCAAATGGAGGATAGAATAATGAATTTGGTATTACCAAAATTATAATAACATCACAGTATATTGAATATATAGGATTTATTATTTTAAAATAGAAACATAAACAGAAAAGGATTTATAAGATGAAAGGAATTTAAAAGAGGGTGGTGAAATCATTACATATGATTCGTGTTCTTCCTTTTGATTTTATAAAAAGGGATCCTTAGTTTGGCTTTTTGATAAAAATAAGGCTTCTAGGTTGAAGGGATGATAGTTGAGAGGGTATTTGGACTGGGTTTGGCCAAGAAAAATGGCAAAGAAGGTGTGAATTATAGTGAAGGGAGAGTTCCCTTTTCTAAGAGGGGTGAGGGGAACCTTAGGAAAATAATAAAATATTATTTTATAATAAATTCAAATTCGGTTTACAATGGCTAAAAATGATTTATTTCTAGGTTAAGGTGTTGATTGGTAGAAATACACTCAAACAATATGTTTTAGACAGGTTTGGGTACATTATTAACCATAACTTTTAGTTTTAACTCTTAGTTAATTAGTTTGACATTTACCATGCCTTTTTGTATTTTTATATTATATGGTTCATATAGTTACTATAAAATTTCAATAAACCCCCAAGTGGTCCATTAATTATACATCTATAATGATATATTTCCTTTGGATGTACCTTTGATATTTAGTAATATAATATCAATTAATAATATAATATTTCTTTTAAAAACTCTTTTATGTCAATTTTGATACTATTGGGTATTTTGTTTTTGATAAATTCATAAACTAAATCTTACATCGATGAAAATTCATATAACCAATCCTAATATGTCATAATAACCTAGAAAAATTATTTTAATTCATAAAAAGTCGCAAATTACTTTTATTTGGGTATTTATATTATCAATTATCTTGATCTATCATTAATACCAAAATTTCTGCATCATCATTGTGTCAAAAATATATTAAATTATTTAACGTCAAGAAATTATAAATAAAAAACAATTATATAGAAAATATTATTTTTTTCTATGTAATAATTATAATCAAATTTATCTTATGTATAACCCTATATTTAAAATAATTTAGTTATTAAACATTGATTTTAACTCTTTGAACTCTTATTTGAATTAAATAATAATAAATTTACTTATCTAATCCAAGTAGACCTAAATGATTATATTTCTTTCCTAAGGTTTATTTTGGTCTAGATACACTTGTCTAATAGAATTAGGATCTGTGTTAGGGTAATATTAATATCATTTTTACCATTAATTACCCTATTTACTTTTAACCATTGTAAATAAAAGTAAAAAGTTAATATTCACCAAAAAAATTTTATCATATTGATCCAAATTTTCTCCTTGATATTCAATAAATCTCTTTGATTTTATAAATTCCACTCACAAAAGCATTACAATTAGGTTTTATGTTAATTTTCAAATTCTCCTAGGAGATGGGTAAAAGACGGTGAAAAGTTCAATAAAAATTTTTTATTTCTAAATTTATTATAAAAAAACTCCAATGAATTAAATTGAACATCTATAGGTAATATATATCTATTTTGACCTAATATAAAATTAAATATTATGAATAATTATTTAAATAAAAAATATGTTTTAAACTATAACTCTGTGTTTTCACTATTCATCAAAAAATAGAATTTTTTTGAAAAATACCAAAAATACACCCTAAGATAATTTAGATTTTAAAAATCCAAAAATGTAGTCCATTTTGAAAGATAAAATTTATAAAATTTCAAAAATTGGTTATTAATATTCATTACAGCCTGTTTGGTAAGTTATGGTGCTCTTGAACACAGTGTTTCCTTTAGTACAAGTTATTGAATTACTTTGAATAAATAATGTACTGTGAAATCTTGGGGTGTTAGAGGAAAAATGTATAATTGGTTCATAAGGGTATGTTACCTGAATTTAACATTTCTAATTACTGTTTTTTGATTTTTGGAAAGCGATTATGTGTTCCTTTTAATTCAAATTTATTTAAAGTAATATTATGTGGAGCTCATAGTTCTCTATTTTTAGTACATACAATAAGTAATAAGATGTACCAAGAGCATCTAGAGTATTATTGGTGGGATGGAATAAAAAGAGATATTTCTAACTTTACCCTATGATTTTTGATTTTTCACTTGGTTTAATAAGCACAGTATTTACAAAAACTGAAGAGTCATAATTTTCTAGTGCTAGAGTGGAAAAGGGATAATATATCCCTGGGAATAATTGTGGGATTACCGAAGACATCTCGAGGTAATAATTCAATATGGGTTATTATTGATCAATTGAATAAATCTTCAAATTTTCAACATATAAGAGATACACAGTCTCTAGATCATCATTCCAAGTTGTATCATAATTAAATAGTCTTGTTACATGGATTTCTTCTCTCTATTGTATCAGATTGTGATCTTAGGTTCACTTATATCATTTTTAAATTCCATCAAATGTTGTTGCATATAAAATTAAATTTTAGTATATCTTTTCATCAACAATCATATGGGCATACAGATCTATCAATTCAGTCATTAGATGATAGGCTACATGCCTGTTTAGTGGACTACCAGGGATTTTGGGATCAATATATTTTTTTGGATGAGGTTTTTAATAATTACATTTTTTGTTCTAGTATTATGATGACACCATTTGTGGAATTATATAAAAATCTGTGTCAAATTATATCTTTTGGAGATGAAGTAGGTGAAAGGATATTTATGGGAACAGAATTGGTAGAAGGGATGGCATAAAATTCACAACTTATTTAGTAGCACGTGAGGACTGTTGAAAGTAGGCATAAATGTTTTGCGGATAACCAGAGGAAATATATTTATATTGAGGTAGGTTATCAAGTCATTCTCAACGATTCTCTATGTAAATGTGGTATGCATTTTGGTAATAAGGGAAAGCTATGTTTGTGGTTCATATGACCATATGAAATCGTAAAGAATATTGGATTAGTTACCTACAGAGTGGATTTAACTCCTACTTTATCCTTGGTACAAAAAGTTTGTATTGTTTCAATGTTAACATGGTTTATTCCGTATCTATTTCATGTTTGGATTATAGTGGTAGTTTAGTTGGAAGATAATATTTCTTGTGGGGAATAATAGTACCAATTATTTAACAAAGAGAGAAAGTGTTGTAGAATAAAGAGATTCATCACGTAATTTTTTTAGGAAAAATCATATTGAGTATGAGGAAACTTGGGAATCTAGAAATTCTACTTGGTATGAATTCCCACAGTTATTTGATATGTGAATTAAATTGTGAGTATGTAATTTCTAAAATGAGGGGAATGATGTAAATCATAGGCATTTATTGAATAACACATTTTCATAACTATTAATATTTTATAATGAAATATTAATTTTCAATTAAACATGACACTATGTATGATATTGTAACTAACAAACAACAATGGGTTTAATTGAAATATTACGTTTCACACCACACTGAGTTATGATGAAAAATAATACAACAATAATATTAGTATTTTGAATAGTATTTAACACATAGTCATTGTTTTAGAAATATTGAACAAAATTAACTATATTATGATTTTACATATTGGTTAAATGTTTTTACCATTATCCAATAAATTTTTGGGTATTAAAATGAGAATGAATCCAATTGTAAATATAAAAAACATCAATTTTTTAAATGGATATTTTTCCTCATTTTGATGGAGATCCATTTTAAAAAATTGTTTTTCTCAGTTTTATATGTTATATTTAATAAAAGAGAACTATTTCTTTTAGTGAGACATCAATATTTTCCTTGGTTTAAATGTTGGTATTTTTATAATAAAATTCATTTTTTAATTAATAGTGAAAAATAATTCATTTTAATTCAAAAATGCCTTTTCGTTTGATTTTTATATAGTTATGTTAGAATTTTAATGGTTTTTAATGTGTAATTAGATTAAATTTTTACCATCTAATTTATTTGTTTCACTGGATGTAATTTCACATTGAAATTTGTCATAAAAAGTTGCCAAACCTTTGATAATTTTTTCTTCTTAAAAACTTGCATTTTTAGTGTTGAGAACTGAAAATAATTTTAATCTAATTAATTCATGTTATATGTTTTGAATTTGGAAGAATATATTCTTTATATTGAACCAAAAGGTTAAAATTAGTTTACAATTACTTTTCTTTTTTGACATTTTGAATAGTAACATCATTAATTATCTTTATTTAACATGATTAAAGGCTTAATTAATGAAATAAGGGAAAAAAATTATTATAATATCATCAAAATACAATAACACATATCCTAATCCAATTTGATGTTATATGGTCGACCATTATCATCCTTGGGGTCCATTTTAGGACACATGGAGCCACATGGGTGAGATAAAGAGACGTTGTAAAAATTAATTTTATGTAAAGAAAAATATAACACCAACATGTATCATTTTATTAAAACAATTTAATCTGTCATTCTATAATTGAAATATTTAACAATTAATAGTAATTAAAAAATATTAATATATTTAAAAAATCATGTTATTTTATTTATACTTTTTTTACATTATATAAATTAATTTATTTATGACACAATGATGATTCAGTTATTACTATATTAACTAAAGATTCAAGAAAATGATACAATAAATATTAAAATAAATATAATTTTATAAATTTAATTCAATAAAATAATTTTATGGATGATTATAACATGTTATATTTTATTATATTATATTTTTTTATAATTAATCTATTTTAAATTGCATTAAAAAAATCAATTTCTAAATAACATCAAATTTAATATAAATGTTTTTCAAACATAAACTAATGTATTAAATAATATACTAGTCATAAAAATCTGAGATTCATCAAAAAAAATTATATAATGTGAAAATTTTTATTAATGATCCCCATTATTTTCACTTGGTATTATACAGTATCCATATTTACCATATTGTTTAAAAATATAAGATGTCATGGTAATAGTAAATTTATTTGTTTAAGGCATAATGTCAAAATATGTGGTCACATTTTCTGACCTAAACTAGTATAATACCTATTTTTTTTAGAGGATTTAGACCCTTACATATATTATAATATAATATAATCATTTTGGAACTATTATAATTTAAAAATTAGTTTATAATTAAACAATATTCAAAGAATTTCCTAGAGTTTCTATCCTCCATATAAAAGGCCACAACCTTTACCCACTTACTCTCACCTATAAATCCCTCTGGCTCATTATAATTATTCTGAAATAATCTCCTAACACCGCTCATATCCACTTAGAAATATTAATTATAAGGACCCAACCATAAAAAATTACATAATCTTGAAAAAAAATTATTAATTGACATAGATGATCTTATCAGGTTTAGAGTTATAGATAATTAGACAATAACTGTTACATTAAATATCAAAAATTATAAAGAAGAGACTTTTACTCAGTTTCCATTTTTTTAAAAATAATAACTCTAGAATAAAAATTCATGTCTAGTTCCATGTTTTAGAAAGCATGACTTTCTCCTCATTCTATTCTTAACGGTATTCATCTTTACGTCCTGTAAATAAACATTTTAAAACATGGGATGGTAATAAAAATCTAAGTAAGGTTTATAAATTAGTTAAATAAAACACTAATTCATCAAAACATAATATTTTTAACAAACTTGTGGAATCATATGATTTTTTAATAACAGATAGAAAATTTAAATCATAAAGGTAACTTGTGACATCCATAACATAATTAGGTTATAGATTGCATATCTATGTAGGGAGTGACATTTAGAATACCCATCACATTATATTAGCTAAATCTCTTAGGAGAAATATTCATGTTTACCTTTGTCACATTACTGAATTCATTGGGGAGCTATCTCAGGCTCACCCACCCAATTTTTTTCTTTAACCACCCGTATATGTAAACAATGCCCAATAACCATAACATATTTATAACATTTAAAACAAAAATAAAGTAAATATATAATTTCTGCATCTCAATCACAATATATCATATAAATATATTGATAAAAAAATCCAATATCAAAACCATTTTCAATACCAAAATATGTAAAATAGTATATGTTATTTATTTTCTTCTTAAAAACACTATGGTTTGATAAGGAATCCATAGATCAAATAATAATTGCAACGAAGGAAATGGTCATTATCACCAGTTACATTAAAAAAATTCCTTTTATATTTTAGTAAATTTTTTTTTGATAAAATATTGCATTTGAATGAAATTTAAAATCAAAGGGGTTTATACAATGAATAATATAAAGCCATGTATAAAAGAATATGCCTCAATGAAAGAAGATTGAGATGATTTCATTTACCTCACGTCTGACATGAACCATTCATTCTTTAATCATGTGAATAATAAACTAATGTTAATTTATAATTTCTTAATAACTATTGTCATGTTTATTTCATCTCTAATATAACTTATTACCATGTTATAAACATTATGTAATCATTTATGTTAATAATGTTTGTTTTGTCGATATTTGGTACTTGAGTCAAAAATGAACTTCTTATAATTACAGGTTGTTCATGTGGTCAAAAATCCATTATCCTCAGACTAATATTCAGTATTCAGATATCATATATATCATATATATCCAGTATATATATGTATTTATTGTATTACATAGCATTTGGAGATAAGAAACAAAATCCACCATTCATTGAGACGGTAAGTCGTACATACGATTGAACACTACTTTTTATTTCTATTTGGTATTTAATGGAATAAATAAATAATTAAACATATGTAAAGTATAATTCTAGTATAATATCATATATAATTTTTGATAAATTCATCCATTATACATTAAACATATGGGAATTATGAGTAATATAACATTGTGTGGTTGGTAGCCCGCACTTTCTCAAATGAATTATCCTGTTTACCCACTATGGAAACCATAAAGTTATATTATAAATGAAAAATATAGAATCATATAATAAATATAAGTATAATATATATCACATATAAATATAGTTCCATATTTATTCCCACCATAAGAGGTGGTAGGAGAAGATTGAACAATCATCGCTTCGTGAGGCACTAGTTCTCTGTCCAAAGAAACAATACATTCATTACCCATTAAATTACGGTGTGTGTATGTTCAGTTCGAATCTGTCTCATAAAAAACATATTATATTTAGCATATTGGTTTTGTTATTAAATAAACTAATAATATCTGTTTCTTGGGTTGGAGATGTAAAAAAAATAACATAAAAGAAGATGTTACCTTTAAATCGGGTAATTCCCTTTGGTTTAGAAAAAATGGATTTATTGATGTGATTTATCTATAAGGTAACGCATCTTGGTGGAATAGGTGAATCTTAAGAGCTTACCTGGGTAGAGGGTAGTTGAGACAAGGTTCATTATAGGTGTGATTAATGTGATTGAGGTGAGGGGTTTTTATAAGGGGGATGAAGGGCTCTTTATGAAAGCTTAAAAGTATTAATTTATTATATAATGATTATCAGTTTCTAAAAATCAAAAACATTTTAATGTATATGATAAGATTATTTTTGTTTGACATAAAATCATCCAATATTAAATGTACTAGTTTTGCATAATTTTTTTAATTGTTATTAGCTTGTTTATTTAAATCATTCTTTAATGAGGTAGACTATGCATCATTATTGTGTCATAAATAGTTTTATTTATTTGATGTCTAAAAATTATAAAATAAATACCATTATGTAAGAAATATATTAATATTTCTAAATAATAATTATAGTCAAATATATCAATTATATAACCCAAAATAATTTTTTTTCCAAAACGATACACGTTTGTCAAATTATTTATTTTTAGTTTATATAAAATGTTATTGACATCATTATCTTACCCACTTGGCTTTGAAAGGAAACAATTCTCACCCCATGGATTTTCATGGTCTTAAATTAGTAATCCAATAATGTTACGACATGTATTAAAGTAATTTTTTATTATTTTAATATTTTTTACCATGAATTTCCCTATTTACCTTTAACGTGGTAAATAAAAGTCAGAATATACTATTCACCAAAAAATTATTTTTATCTTATTGAACAAATATTACTTAATAATAATAAACATGAATGTTTTTTTTTCAAAATTCATTTAAAAAAATTGGAAAAATTTAATTTAAATGAAAATGTCGGTTTCACTAACTATTACTCAATGTTTTCTTTATTCATAAAAAATTGAATGTTTTTAGAAAAATACCAAAAAATTCAGTTGAAGATAAATTTGATATTCCAAATACAAAAATGAATTCTATATTATCAAATTAAAAAAAATATAAGTTGCATTAATTAATTTAAAATTAATTCCTGATGTCCAAACGAAACGTGGTTTTTAAAAATAATAAATATCAAAAGATTGGCACTTCTTAATGTCCAATTTCAAAGTGAGGTTTATCCAATTACAAATATTGGATTAAATGGTAAACATATAATATATTTACACATTAAATCCAACTAAAAAAAATAATCTATCCAGGTAAATAAATTATATTAAAAGGCATCTTTAATTAAAATACATTATTTTTCACTATTCCTTAAAAAATATATTTAATAATAAAAATACCAAAACATTTCCCAAAGTAAATGTTGATGTCTCTATTCAAAAGAAGAATTTTATTTCAGTAAATCGAACATTTATATGTGACCAAAATATAATTTAATGATGGTTCAACATCAAAAGGAAGTAAATGGACCTTTTAAAGAGTATTAAAGTATTTCGGCTTAAAATTAAATTATTTATTATATGAAGCCTCTAGAATTTATTTGATAAATATAAAAACATTTAAAAAACATATATAATAATATTTTAGTTAGTACTGTTCATTATTTCCATTACAATGGATAGTCATTCAATACCATTATAAAGAATAATGGAGTTATAAACACATGTAAAATTTTTACCAAAAGATGTTCATTTTTTACTCGAGTACCGAACAATGACTAAACAACTAATATGAACTCAAATGGTTAACTAATTGTTATAACATCTTAATAAGTGAGATAAGAGGAATAATAAAATTTAAAAGGATCTAATGAAATTATAAATTAACCTAATATTATTATATATGAAAATAAACAATGAACATGAAAATTCAGACTCAAGGCATGCGACTTCGTCTCAATATCCTTTCAATAAGGCATTTTTTTATTAATATATAACCTTATTTTATATTGTTTATAATTAACACCTTTAAATTTTGATTTCATTGAAAGGCTATCAAACAGAATCCTTTTTTATGAATCATTTTTGTAATTGAAAAATGGAATGAATCTTTTTAACAAACACAACAACAATGAACTTTTCACTACTAGGAACATTAATTAATATCAGGATTCATATACAAGTAATATTTTTTAAATAAAGAAAATTTTTTAAAAAATTAATTGTTATTTTTTTTGGAACTGAAAATAGATGTGAGAATGGATTCATTATATAAATATCTTGAAATTACGACTTATTATTTAAATGTGTAATTGTTTTTTTTCATTTATGGTCGTTCATGTGTTATAATTAGGTGATGGTTCCTGGGAATTGATTATGTATATAGGTTTTTAAGTGTTGAATTGATGGTGGGTGAGCTTGTGATACCTCTCCAATTCATTTTGTAATGTGGGAGAGGTAATCATCAATTTTTCACGAAAAATATTTATGGAATATCGTATGATGGGTATTCTAAGCAAAACCATGAAGGATTATTCCTACGTAGCAATGAAATATACAATGTATATATGATATAGTTTCAATAAGTTACACTTATTTTTTTAATACTATGAGGATTTAATGTTTCTTATGAATTCATGTGTATATAAATATCCACGAACTAACTTTTTTGTTCCTTATTATATCGCTTTCAGAGTTTTTATGCACATCCCATGTTTTTTTGAAATGTTTTAACAAGGAATATATATTAATGTCATTTAAGAAGTATTCAATAATATTTTTATAAATAAATAAATATAGTTTTTAAACTGCTTTCATTGGTTAAAAAATGGATAATATTTTGATAGATTCCTATAGTATAATTATTGGATGATATTTATTAAAAATGGCCTAATTACTTAAAACTCTAAAGCTGAAATGATCCTCGATGTTAATTAAAGTCAAATTCTTGACATCTCTCAAGATTAATTAATATTTTACGACTCAAACCTTATAATATAAAATGGTGATAAAAGATAATTATTATGGATAGAAAAGGGGAAAATATAAATATAACATGAGCATATGGTAATGATAAAATTGTAATAACATTTGAAAATAAATCCATAAATATTAAATGCATAATCCGGTTTCATGGAATAAATATTAGTATTTCATAAGACATTATCATAATGGAATTAAAGAACATTATCCATGAATGAATAACATTATCTTAATATATAGAATTGTGGCGTAAAAATAATCATTGAATATATTTTTTGAGGGATATCAATAAATACATTCATAACATGTTTCGATTTTTCTACCACATATCTACCTACATTAAGCATGCGATAACCCCCCATATACCCTCTTTGGGGCTTCATAAAACCACTTGTGTACCCTATACCACGAATTAGATAACATCTTATATATCCTTGAAAATTATATAACACTAATAATTTCCCAATTAATTAGATGTTGTTTAAGGTCCCACATATCACATGATGACAATCAAAAATATGTGTGCCACATGATCCTAAATAATTCAACGTATTAGAACCCAAGAAAATAAATGGGTTTCAAAATAATTTCATCATTTCATCAAAGCATACCCCAAGGATAATGAAGTGGGAATATTGAGAAATATTTCATTTTATAACCCCATGATGATAACTTCGTTTCATAAACATCATTTAATTATAAAAATAAACCATATAGGGAAATAACAAAGCTTTAATCAATGGATCATATCAAAATAATAATTAATTATCACAAATTAATGTCATGTTAGATGGAAAATGATTTATAAAAACAACTATTTAAATGTTTCATTGAGGAAAATAATCAATCTAAATTATATCAATAGTTTATAAAAGATATAAAAATATCAAAAAGATTTTACAAAAAAATTAAATTAAAAAATTATAATACAATGTAAAAATTACATAATTGAAATGATTGAGGAAAATTTCATTCATGTCTTACATTATAAAAAAAATATTCCGGAATCAGTTTCTATAAAAGATAAATTATCCTTTTTTGGAAAACTACAATTATATTCCAATACGATTATTTCAAAAAAAAAATATTAAAAATGGAAAAAAAATTATTAAGGAATCCTTTGAATAATATTTAAAAAATTAAAATTTTTTAGAAAAAAATATTTTTTGAAGAAAAAGGGTCTTTAACAAAAGAGAATGAGAATGATGATTTCACATAAAACCAATATTTAATACTCCTTAGTACATAGTGAGAGGATAATGTAATGAAAAAGTTTATTCTCATTAAATTACAAAATTAGAATATAATTCAAGAGTTTCAACTGAGATTGATCATAATATTTAATTATTAAAATCATAATCATAAACCATCTTAAAAACAATGAGGTGGCACGATTAAAACATTTCCACATTGGAATATATTTAATTACTGGACCCATTAATAAATTTAAAATAAATATATAAATATAATTAAAATAATTAGATTCATTATATATCCTATGAATGGGGTTTTATAAATACTTCCTACAAAAGGATATGTTCATAACATAACATAACATTTGTCTGAAGATAGAAATTTGATACATAAATATCACACATATTTGTTAACATTAAAACTGTAAACCACATGAAATATATATTATAAAATTTATATGTAAAAATAATTTTTAAAAGAATAATCATAATATAAATTAATTTTATGTATATACATAACGTAATTTAAAAATGTGGCGAATGTGGCATGTGTCTCAAACACGATAAATTTAAGATGGAAAACCAGTAAAATAAGTCTAAAATTACTTTATAAACATTAAAACCTATTATATAATAAATATATGATAATTTTATGTATATTAAATAACTATAATTATATATATCATAACATAAATTATTTACTTATGTTTATTTGTTACACATTTATTTTTAATTCCATGTTAAATTCGTCTTTTGGGAAATAACTGCTTTGTTACTCGTGTATGTTTTGATTTTCTACTTTTGGTCAAATTACATCGATCATGGTTCCATAATATACATTTTCTTAAAAATTATATATATATATATTTCTTTATATTATTATATAAAATCTAGATATAAAAAATGAAATACACCGTTAATGGAGATAGTAGTCCATACGTACAAATGGACATTTATTCCATTTCATAAATGGATTTAATAAAGGAAAGGTAATTATATTATTAAAAATACAGAATTATTTATATTTGATATATATAAAATATTTTCAATATACCCATCCATATTTCATTCCATGTTATGCATGAACGAATCACAACACTTCCTGTGGTTGTAGACATATGTACAAATAAATGATATTATTGTATTCCCAAAGAATCAGAAAAAGAAGTTATATGTGATATAATAATTCAAAAAGTATAATAATATCATATATATCATATCTAAAAATTATATATTTAATTATATCCATCAATGAGTGGTGGTTATTGAAAACGAATGACAACAGTTGGTGAGGTGGTAGTCCACAATACACAGGCTTGATGGTTTCGTTACCAATTTAATGGAAGAGGAGAATGTTTTTGGTTATTATATTAACATAATAAAATTTAATTATATATAATAAAATTAGTTTTTTATATCATCAATTTTTAATATCAACATAATGAGGTGAAGGAATAAATAAACAAAGCGCTCAATTTGGGAGGTTACCTTTTTTTTAGACAACCTCTTTTGGTTTGCAAAAAAAGGGTTATGATGTTTCAATTCTGGCCAAATTAAGGATTAAATGAGAATAATATTGATGTGAGGAATTCATTTGGTCCGGTAATTTCCTATCCAATGGGAATTTGTAGTGTAAATGTAGAGGAGATAGGGTGGCCCTTTATAAGTTGGCGAGATGAGAAATGTATAATTTTCTTTAAAAAAATGACATAACGAAATTTTTCTAATGCCACAAAGATCCAAAATGGACCATAATATAAAATATAATAGATATAGTCAAAATATGGATATCAATTTCGGGGAAACGTTTATATGTCATTTTACCACTTATATTTTAATTTTAACCCCCCATAAATCCATTTTTTCTTTAACATCAAAAAATAATTTATACTACATTTACACTTAAATGTTGTAAAGAATATGGTTCAAGTTGGTATATAATAAAAATTAATCATATTCCAAATATTTAATCAAATGTTTAACAATTCTTTTCACATTACTGGAATATTTAAAATTAATATTACACCTGCATGAAAAATAAAAATGTGGTTTTCTAAATAGATAATTCTCTGAAGTATATTTTTTATTCTATAATAATTCAACAAAAAATTTATTAAAATATCATAAATTATATTAATAAATATATTAAATAAATAGTTTTATATTTAAAATAATATTAACACAATTTATGAGTTTTTAAATTATTTAAAATAAATGAAAATAGTAAATCAAAAATTGTATATTTCCATATTCACAAAACAATTTACCATTTCAAAAAATATATTTTTTTCACATATATAATTTGAACAAATAAATTTTTAAAATTTATTTTTTCTCAAATATGACTTATAATTTTGGAAAAAAATTATTCTAATATATGTGAAAAAAATGTGATGGAATTATTTTTAGAAAAATGTAGTTTTTATGTTTAAATTGAGATATATTCATATCTCATAACTAGAAAACATATAATATGATAGGTAAAATATTAAATTTCATATAAAATGTATCAATTTCATTTAAATCATTCATTATATATGAATTATTTAATGTATTGTGATAAAATGTTTGTTTGTGAATAAAAATATTATATCATAAATAGATTTGTTATATTTTAACTTTGTAATTATTTTTATTTAAATTAATAGATAAGAAGTGAACACCTTCTATATTTTAATAAACCATATGTTTGAATAATTTATTTAATATTTTTTATAATCTCAATTTTATTAGTTATTTGAGAATTATCACATTAAATAATCATATTTTAATAGTATGTCATGTTTAATTGAACGATAAAATTACGTTTAACATAAGCTAAACCTGATAGTGTATATAACACATAAAAATTATATAATTTCATTTAATGTAATAAAATGATGGAATATAAATTTATATGGAAAATATTTCCCAAAATATAAAGGTGATACACAGAACCCTAGGATAAGACCTTGATGATTTGTCTAATTAATGGAAAAAGACATTAATTTTTTTTATAAGGAATAGATTATGTTTTTTACCTGGAAATAATGTTTTATATTGATAATAAATGTCTATTTTATTTTGGAAGATATGTTACTATGTGATATAAATAAAAAAAAGATCATAGTTCTTGAATCAACCATTACCTGGAATATGAAATCGGTCCTTACTATGCACAATTTTTCAAACACTCTCATGATATTCATTGGTTAAATTATATTTAATTGAAAACCATTACCAAATATGATATGATATTTCTGTTCTTTAAGGATACATCCAATTAGAACTAGTTTTTTTATTCTATGATTAAAAATTAATAAATTTTCAATTTATTTTACGTGTTAAAAATTATTTAAAATTACATATTATATTCTTATTAAATAATCCTATATATTCCATATTGATATAAGAATAAAAAAATTTGTATTAATAAATCTTTTAGTGAAAATATTTGTTTTTTTAATAATCCATTTATATTTGGGGGGGCTATGTTTATGTTATTGGTAACCATTAGGTTTAAATAGATGAATAAATACATTGTAAAAATTGTCAAATAATATTACTAGACATTTTTAAAAGTATATGATGTACTAAAATCCTTAGTAAAAATGTTTCTAAATAAATAATTTTATTTAATGTATGTTCATCATATTTTTTGAAACATTATGGTAATTATATTAATATAGTTATCTAAAAAGGATTACATTCATAATATGTGACAACCCGTTACATTCGGGGCATTGGGATTGATCCCACAATCGATTGATTATAAGGGTGTCTTGCCAACACTAGACTACATGATGTCCCTCTAAATATTACATTATTTGTAATAAAAAAATTCCATGAAAAAAATATTATATTTTTTTGGAAAAGTTATAAAATGTTTGGGTATATTTTACCATTATATCTACCCTATTATTTAATATGAAGAACAAAAATAATTTTTTGGATGTTGAGGATATTTGGTATTTTTTTTATTTATAGAACTATTTATTTTCATATTTTCGTCTACAGAATAATATGTTATTATAGTCATTTTAGGGAATACCATACATTGGGTTAAACATTTTAATTTTGTTTTCATATGGGGAATAGTCAGTAATTATTTTACTGATTTCATTATTTAATAAACGATAATTTATGTTCATTAGGAATAAAAAATTTCATAATGATATTAATTTCTTCGAGTATGTAAAAAAGGACATGAAAATGATACAATTGTGTTTATTATATAATAAATATCATGTATGTACAATTTTTTAATCTCTATCATGAGAGTAAAATAATTTTTGAACTCTATGAAAAATATCATAAATTTTTTTTGTATTAAATTCATATATGAAGAAAAAATTGTTCTCTAAATCAAAAAATGATCATGTTTTTGGGATTAATGACATAAATTGATCACCATATCTATTTTTACTTCTCATTCAAGTCTGTATTATAAATTCCATCCCAGTTCTTTATTTTTTGAAAACCTAGTTATTTGATTATTTATATGACCTTAATACATCCATTTCTATTTATCAGGAATATTTCTTATTAACACTATTACTATGTTGGTTTTCAATAAATGTATTTTCAAATGACATACCCATTGTTTTTAATGTATTCGCAAATTTAGAGGATTCATTTTGTTCAAAGTGAGATTAATGTAACTCCCCAAGATTTTAAATTTTATTTATTTTAAATAAATTTAATGTCATTGATATCATGAGGTACATGCACGACTGATATTTTGAAAGGATAGTGTTGTATTTGATATAGAATCTCAAAAAAACACTGATCTCAAACGACTACAAAAATATATAATTTTTATACCAGTTTCATTACATATCTATTGAATTATGAGATATTAAAATGATTATCTGAGATATGAAATATATTTAGTGGGGTCCTATAATGAAAATAATTTTTATCAATATAATTTATCTTATTATAAATTTTTTATACTATATAAAACACATAAATAACATCGATATCCAAATAAAATCATTATTCTGATAAATTATAAAATAAAGAAGTTATAGTCATAGAAATGAAGTAATCTATACCAATGTAATAATAACATGACCTTTAGAATAATAATTTGAACATTAGGAAAAATAATTCATCCAACCGAATAGTAACATTTCCAACAAAAGTATAATAAAATATATCTATTTTATAAATGATAATATAATAATAATCCATCATATTATAATTAACTAAATGTTTTCAAAATGATAAGTAATGTATTGGTAATTTTAAAAAACACAACTTTTTATTTAAAATATTATAATTAATATAATTTTTAAAATAAAATTTGTTTTCATAAATTATATTCATAATGTAATATGTTATATTCTTGTGATTATAATATACCATTTTGAGACCTTAATTATTATTTCAACGTGTCATAAAATCAGTTATAATTGCACAATAAGTTTTTTTTAATAATTGATTATTTTAATGAAAAATTAATTTTTTCATATTTATAAAATTATTTAAATAATTTGAAGTAAATTTTTTAATCCTAAACATTATAAATTTTTTAGGGAGATGTTTTTTTGGTGTTTTTATTATATAGTAAAATTTTTGGTGAAATGTGAAATATTGTAATTTAGAGTATTTAACAAATTCATGAATTATTGAGTCATAGATGATGTATTTATGACTTAATACAAAAATATAGATTTCTAAATAATTATTTAATATATTTAGTTATATGTTTCAAAATATTTGTAGTCTTCAGTCTAAATAATAAAATAATGAATAAAATAATAATAAAAACACCTCTCCTCCACTACAAATACAACCCCTCACCACATATTCTCCTCACACCATTCATGCTTTGAATATTTTAAAAATTACGAATAATAATATTCTCATTACTCTCACCATTTATAAGACACATTTAACTCAACAAATATAACAATCCAATTTATCTATGGTGGTTCTCAATTAGAATAATTCAAGAGGTTAAATTCGGTTTCATTTTATATTCATTTGATTTGTATTTATTTTATTTTCTTATTATCTCATCAACACCCCTTATATCAGTGTTATTATAACCATAGTATCTTATAAATACTGGAATTGTATTATTTTATTATAGTGATGTATCATCAAAACACATCTCTTCTACCTTTTATTCAAAATATTAAATCATCATCTATGAGGTGCTGATTTATCGCTTTCGAGGAAAATGATTTTTCAATTTCCATTAACACCTTAAAAAATAATCATCAAACTAATATAATGGATTAAATAGATTTTAATATTTATGTTTGAAAAATTTTTATGTTCTATAACTATCATATATACATAATAATAAATTATAAAACAAAACTAGTTTGTGATGACCGAAAACCACCAAATAAATCTAATTGATTATCATTAACAGTTTCTATATAGAATCAACCATATATCTAAAAAATATTATATAATACCCTTAATTTTATGTATGTTCATTAATAAAATATAATTTCTATTCTGGATAATTAATCTCATTTTAAATGATTGACCATACATATATACAAGTGAACTGATCATGAAAACCATGAAAACCAATAATATCAAACTATGAAATTGAACTCTATAACTTAATAAAATTTCCATAATAAAAATTAATAAAATTATAATTAATAACATATTTATATATATATTATGTACATTATTTATTAATTAATGAATCTAGCTTTATTATCCTGGATATTAAAGTGAATAAATAATCCAGACATGAGTTACATGGATTCTCTATCACAATTATTTTATGTACGTTTTTCTCTCATTCCTAGTTTGAATGTTCATTTTATTTTCACGGAATTTAATTTCATATTTATTTTAAGGGATGTAAATGATTGAAATTTTATTTTTAGACAAATGAAAATATATATCTAAAAGAACTATTCGTTCTAAAAAACACACATTTTACTTCTCTTCAGAATGTTTCTTATTCAATGAAGATTGAGGATTACTATATTAAGTATGTTATCACATTATTCACTTCGGAACTAAATTTTATTCATTAATATATTATTTAAGAAATTATCCTAAAAAACTCTTCCCTTCCATGGGTTAAATTATGACTGATATGGTTATATGTTCCATGTGGAAGTCATGATTATTTAAATGATATGATGTGACATGTGTGCCCTGAATTATATATGACATCAATTTATTGGGTATTGTAATGTATCTCATGATGTAATTTGAAATATGAATGAAGATTATGGTATATTTTTCCAAAATAATGATGTTAGGATTATGCCATATGCTATTCATGAACTTGATCTAATCATTGTTTACAAATATGTATGGTATTTGACTACTAAGACATTATGTTTAAATTTTATGCATTAACACATTTCATGACAATATATAATGATTAATATCATGATTATGATGATATTTAAATTTTTATATTCTACTGTTGATGATTATGCTCACCCATATTATATTGATTCTTCTCCTTATTTATGATCTTATTTGGATTTTATCTCACCCCATTATTATATGTATATCATAAGATGATTACTTATACTAAGGATAATGTAAAGGCTATGAAAAATGTAAATATGAAGGAATTATATAATTTTTATGTTTTATTATCTATAAGTTATGTATAAGCGTAATTTTTCTGACACACAAAACCATTTGATCATGGATTTGTAAAAAAATAATGTTTATTATCTATAAAATAATGTTATAGTATTATAAGATATATTAGGTCGCAACAGTTGGTATTAGAGTATGGTTTCCTTGATTTCGATGTTATGATTTTAGAATGTTAGTGAGAACAATTAATATGAGACAATGTATATGTAATGACCCATGAAGCCTTGGTTTAGAAAAATGATAAACATAGGGATCCCAATGGATATGACTTTAGAGTTTATTTTAAAAAGGATTAAATTATGTATTAATGAATTGTTGAATTTTATTTTATGAAAACCTTTAATATTTTATAAATTGGTTGGAACTAAGAGAAACTAAGAAAACATACCATATGAGGGACAATGTAACAATTTTCTTAATGACATCACCAATTCCATAGATTGTGAAGCTCAAAATTTCATGGAAATGCATTCTTAGACATCTCAGGATTTGAACAATAACCCGAATAATGTGGAATTTGTTACTAATCCAAAGAGATAGGTACTATATATATCATATCCTTTATACATCAACCACCATCGATGTTTATAGTATCTTCCAATACATTATTAATTGAACATTGGGTAAATTCAATAGAGAATGTGTTTTTTCACTCTTCTAAGAAAGAGAAGGTGACTCTGGTAATTTATTGTTTAAATATAAAAGATGACCAATGGTGGGTGTTGATTAAGTACACCATACCGATATACGAAATTGAAGATATGGAGTGGAAAGGCATTATGAAAATATTTATTTATAATTTTTTCCATAAATATTTAGAAAATTATGTAGAGATAATTCATAGAACTAAAGAAAAATGAGCGTAAATTTGTAATGGATTATATATAAAATTTTACAAGTATTTCTTGATATGCATCATGTTTTGTTATAAAAAATAATATGAAAATAAATAAATTATCTAGTTTTTTAAAAGAACACTTATAGATGACTCTAGATATGTGAGGCATTGGTAGTTATGAAGAAGATGTTTATGTTATTTTAAAGTTGATATGGGTTTTAAAGAATAGTCCCATTGTAATAAATATATGAAATGAAAGTTAAAGATTCATGATGGATGATCTTATAATAATTTTGGAATGAATACTCAACCACACACTTTTAATAAATGTGGGAAGAAGGAACATGATAATTTCCTAAATGATATAGGGAAATACATCAAATATCAGAGGAAAGGCCACCCTGATCATTAATGTAAAAGATAAATGAGAAATCTAGAAACTATGGATAAGTAAAGGAGAGCACCACCAATAGATTAATTGTTTCATTTTAGGGTATAATGGAACCATTTATGCTAGATCACTAAACCATGAGTCATCAAGGTTAATCATCATTAGAATCCACCAATGAAAAAAGAGAATGTGAAATATTATGCCATCACTACTATTGTGGTGAAGTCCAATAATTATGTGGTAACATGTACATTGGTTATTGCTCCATTAATTTTGATCATACTGTTTGATTATCATTTTATTCATTATTTCATATCTTTTAATTTAAGTAGAAAAATTCAAACACCTCCTCAAAATATAGATGTTGAGTAATCTGTGAGAATAGAAAACATGGATATTATTCATCCAAAATACATAACTACAGCTAAGTTATTTTTTTTCGACACAACCACCCAAAAAATATGTTCTATCTTTTTGTAAATTTGATGATACAAACATTAATTATTTAGTGTCATTACACAGAGCCCACATCAACTGTTAGTAAAGGGATATAACTATTCAAATCCCATGGAATCTTCCAATCATATACAATTTTTAGGAGGAGGGTGAATTTCATTCATAACTAATATCTCAATTGTGAATATTATTTCCTTCTATGTAATCATATAATTATCAAATTATAGAGACAAAAGAGTGAATCATGATTGAATACTTGCATATTGAGAGTAAATACATTGACATGTTCATTGAAGCATTTCTATGTCTTCCTCAACACCGGGAAGTTGATTTCTCAATATAAATTATCACTAACACTCTTTTTATATCAATGACTCCATATATAATATAAATCATTGATTTTTATGCTTTAATGAAGTTAATAAACTATTATATTAAAATATTTCCATATAACCAGTTGCTTAACAATGGGATGTTCTAATTCTCTCCCTAAAAAAGTATAATGGATCATTGCACCACTGCCTTGATTGTTGTGATCCAAAAAAGTACACGATTAATAAAAATTACCCCTTATATTAATAGTTAACTTTTTTTATCATCTATGTGTGGATAAGCAATTATCTAATGTGGATCTTTGATCAGGATATCGCCATTTAAATATAAGGAAAGAAGATATTCCAAAGACTTATTTTTGAATTATGTATGAAAACTATTGTTCATATTAATTAATTTAAGAATCACCAATGATCTAGAAATATTCACTAACTTCAGGAATATATTATTTAGTGATTACCTCGAAAATATTGTTGTTGTATTATTTTATTATATTCTGATATAATCCATGAGCAAGGAGAACCATGTTCATAATTTGAATAATTTTCTAAAGACCTTGTGAAGGGAGAAAATATATGATTAGTATAGTAAATGTGTGTTATGGATAAAAGAAGTATCATTATTAGGGTATCATATCTCAAATCTATGTTTACACCAAGAGAGCCCAAATATGTATTGATATCTTTGAGAGAAATATTGGTGGGACAATATGAAGCAGATAACAAAATATTCATCAAAGTGGCTAGTATGTCATCATGTGAAGGATAAAATTCAACAGTCTATGTGGATGATGCAACCATTACCCATAAAACATGAAAATGGGAAATCATCACCATTGACTTAGTTAGTGGACATCCAAAGACACCCAAAAGACACAATTATATATTGATTGTTATGAATAATGTCACAATGACAACTCATTTTATAAAAATTTGAGATGACTTATCACTATATCAAATTTCATTGAAAAATATTAGTGAAGATAAAATGATTCATAGAGTACCACTTTCGATTATATATGATAATGATCTGATATTCACCACTACGATCTGAAAAAGTCTCCAACATGAACTAATCACTATGTTGAACATCTATATGGTCTATCATCTTCCAATTAATTGGAAATATCATTGAAGTATTATGATATTTTAAGACATGTTGTTATTATATTCAATAAACATAAAACAATTATTGGACCAACATATACCTCTGATCTATTTCTCTTACAAGAACAATTTCAACATGAGCATCATAATGGCTCTATATATAGCCCATTGTGAAAAAAGATACAGAACAACAACATGATGGGAGGAAGTAATTGAACATATGATTCTTGAACAAGAAATGGTTAAATAAATGGTAAAGAATGTGGAACACATTAATTAGTACATGAAGGGATCCTAAAGATCACAAAAGGGATAAGAAGCCAATAATAGATGAGACCAAGAGTTTACGTATAGAGGCATGACATTCCTCTGCAAATATCTGTGGAATAGGATCATGAGATTTGGGAAGAATAGAATGATAATTACCTGGTATATCTGCAAATTCGAGATTCTTGATTGTTTCATAGTACTAACCTATCAACAAGAACTTCCACCAACCATGTCTCAAGTTAATTATGTAATCAACATATCCAACTTGATAAATTGAATAAAATATCTATCACATGTACTAAAATAATAGGTTGTACTGTTGGAAAATGAAATCTCTTATGAGGAGATGTCAGTGGATATCTTAGACCATAGTGATAATGTTCTATAAAAAGAGTACAGACATGGTAAATGTACTATGTTTGAACCATAAGTATGAATATGTGAAATTGGATCTAGAGAAATAAATGAAAGAAAACTATCATCAAATGTTCTATTATTATTATGTAAAACAAAATTCCAAGGGTGAAATTTTAAAAGGGGGAATAATGTAATCTAACCAATATTTATCAATTAAATATTTCATCTTATAATAATGTTATATAGTATAAATCACATACATAGCATATATATCCCAATAAAAAAAATTCTCATTTTTGAAAAATTAAATAAGTGATTGTAGTCAAAATTAAGTAACCTATACAAATGGAATTCTAACACAACATTTGGAAAACCAACTTGACCCTTGAGAATGGTAATTTATCCAATATAATAGTAACCTCATCTATGTAATTTTAAAAAATCTTTATCCTTCATATAAATTAAAATATGATATAATTATATCATAGTATAAGTAATCAATTAATTTAAAAATAATAAATAAAGTGTTGGTATTATTATAAAATAGAATTTTTATATAGTTACATAATTAATAAAATGATTTAAACGGAAATATGCTATTACGAAATAGATTCATAACCTTGTATTTTGTTTTATTATGATTATATGGTAATTTTTATGACACCTCAAAAAAAATTTCAATATGTTGTAAAATCAATTATATTTTTAAAATTAGAATTTTTCGAATAAATAATTATTTTAATTAAGAATTAATGTTATTATATATTAGAAATTATGTTTATAAAAATGATTTAATTTTTTAATTCTAAATTTTGATAATTGTTTTGGGTGATTTTGTGGGATTTTTATAAAACATTTATTTTTTTGTGAATAATGAAATACGATAATTTACTATATTTAACAAATACATGTTTTATTGGGTCATAGATAATTTATGGATGATATAAGACCATAATATCAATCCCACATTTAATATTAAATCTTTCATGTGATAAGGTTCAAAATCACCATATTCTTGAGAAAAATTATAAACTAATGAATAAAATAATATTAATAACTCCCCTCTCTTCCTCTACAAATATAACCCCTCACCACCTCTTTTCCCAACAAAATCCATGATATGTTTCTAGTCCAAATTATCCCCATTAAATATTACCAAGAATATCCCTAACAACCAGGAGCCTTTGGACTCAATCAATATACCAAATATAATTTTCTTAAGGAGGTTCTCATGGAGAAGAATTCAAGAGGTAAAATCCCCATTAATTTTATTTTAATTTTTTATTTCTTTTATTTTCTCATTACCTCACCATATCCAAGTTGAATAATTACTATGTTATATTAAATATGATGTAATTTTATTATGTTAATGAAATAATCTATAATCACACCCCTTATCCTCTCCTTTTTATTCTAAAAATGTAAATATAATATGTTAGGTGTTGATTAATTACATTCAAGGATGAAAATCTTTCATTTTCTTTTACTACCTTAATGTACAGTTATAAAAAAATTATAATGGTTGAAAAATAATTTAGGGTTTTTTATATCATTTTTTATTTTTTGAATAATCGTATATACATAACACTTAAAAATACTTTTAGACCAGTTCGTGATAATCGAAAACTACAAAATTAATGAAAATAATTATTATTGGAATCTTTTTATTAAATTATATTCAAATATGAAAAAATTATATATAAAACCATATATAACTATTTTAGTTCATTAATAACATATAATTTCAATTTTGGATAATTATTATTCATTTACATGATCTACCACACATATATACAATTGAACCAATCATGAAAACCTGGAAAACAAACACTCCAGAAAGAAGAAATTCAACTCCATAACTAATTAAAATGGCCATAAATGCACTTAATAAATTATATGGAATTAAATGAAAATAAATGTGTTTGTTTATTTAGTAACTAATTAATCTATTTTTATTATTTCTAATATTAATGGGATGAAAACATTAAAACATAATTTAAGGAAATTATCGAGCCCAATTTCATTGTTTGTGTTATTGTCTCTTCCACAGTATGAATGCTCATATTATTTTCTTCAGATGTCATTTCCCATTTAATTAAAATATATAATGTTTTTAATATTCTTCTAGGAAAAATGAAAAACTTATTCCCAATGATCTATTGTTTATAAACAACACACCTTTTACATGGCATTTGAATGTTTCTTAATTACTCATGATTATTTATTTTTATATGATTTATGTTATTACCATTTTATTTTGTGAAAACCAATGCATATTAATTAATTTATTCAATATTAAATTCTCATGAAACCAATTTCATTTACATGTGTTATTTTATGACTATACATGTTATATGATCCATGTGGAATTCATGATTATGTTAATGTTATAATGTGATATGTGTGTATAGAATTTTATATATCTTAAATGCATTGGCTAATAATATGAATATCATGAGATCATATTCTATATTCATGAACATAATAAAATTTTGGATCACAATTACGACGTTATGACTTTTCACATAAGTTATTTGTGAATATGATACTATATTAATTTACAAAAATGTGTGTTATTATACCACTATGAAAAGGTATTTCATATTTATGTGTTTCCATATTCCATGCCTTTATATAATTCTTCAACTCTTGATTATATCGACGATCTTGTGATTAAGTTCTGATGATAGAGATTATAATCAGCTATATTATATTGATTAATGTCTTTATTTAACTTCATAATAGAATTTTATCTCACCCCATTAATTGATATATATCCTTATATGATTAATATATACTATGTATAATACGAAGGCCACTAAGAAGCTTGATAAAAATGAAAATAAAAATCGTTATGTTTTATTTTGTAATAGTTATGTATAATCCAAATTTGGGAAAGACACTAAACCATTTGATCCTATAATTAAAACAATATATTATTATATTTCATTAAAATAATTTAATAGTAATGTACGAAAAATTAGGGTCTCTATAGGATATAATAAATAAAAATTTATGATAAATTATAAATAATAATAAATAAAATATTTACTAATGTAATTTTATACTTCAAATAATTATTTTACAATAAACATTTGTAACGAACCTTCCCCTAGTAGCCCATATCTATTTTCTATGTTATTATAATGGAAAAAATATATAATGAATAGTATCCTGAAGAAATGAATAATATAATATTCATAATAAACTAGATACATAGAAGAAATTATTATAAAAATTATACCATAAAATACAAAATCAATTTTCATTTAAAACACTATTACTCCTCATTTCATATCCCTGAATTTCAATAAGAAAAGAAATCCTCACAACCATGAGAATATATAAAATAAGAAAAGGGTGAGATAATATGATCAGTAAGGGTATTAATATAATGGAATCTATAAATAATTAAAGCACAATAAATATGGTATATTAATAAACTAAAACGCATTTTATTTAATAAGTATCTTGAAAATAGTATGGCATAAGTAAAGGATTATTAACTAATTTCATATAAATAATAACATGGTCATGAAAAATGAAATATGGATAATCTAACAAAAAATATAATCACATGTAATGTTAGTAAAAAAATTTAAAATGATTGAATTCATAATTCCAGACATCTAAAACATATCATCTAGTCCATATAATATTATATGTAAATTATTGATGAAGGCCTCTTCCAAAACTCAATTTATTATGTCTCATAAATCCTACAAATGCGACAAGGGGATATAGAAGTCCCCACCCATCACATAGTATGTCTAGCTCATTAACTATATTAAATGAATAAAACATAATAAATTTAATATTATTTATATAAAAACTGACATATGAAATGTTTATACAAAACTCAATAAATAAACATAATCATAAATTATCCATAGTAAAATGGTGATTTTTTATAAAATTATAAATCACCATTAAAAAGTATCGTAAATCATAAATAAAATAATATGTATTGTATAAATAAAAACTATTTTTATTGGATCATAATTAAAATATAGGTATAATGACATTTATTAATATAAATACACTGAAAATATCTCTGATTTTTTTTGAATAATAACATTTTATATTGAAAATACTCATTTAATAAAATGCCCAAAAAATTGTAAATTGAAAATAACATTTTAATAGTTATTAAATAATAATTAAAACATATATTGGTAATTATTATGGAATATTTTTTTCATTAAATAAACATTGAAAGGGGTACCTTTTCATTTTCAGAAAAATGTAAAGGGTGAATTGTTTTGATAAAATAACAATTTTCCATTACAAAAAATTTACAATTTAAAAGGGGTACAAAATCTATTTGATAAATCATTTTTTCAAAGATAATTTTTTTAAAACATTATTAGAAATCATGGGGTTTGAGAAAAAAATGACATTCGACCAGAGGGAAATATAGAGACATATTTTATTAAAAACATTTTATCAACCATTTAATGTGATAAATAGTTGAAAATGGAATAATTACAAGAATAATTTCAGGAATAACCATAGGGGAATAAAATATATTTATTTCATATTATAAATATCAAATAATTCTTGTATGGTAGATTTAAATTTAAACAATATCAAATAATTATGAAAATATAAAATTAACTATAAATAGTTTGGTAACTTCTAAATCATGTGACCCATAAAATAAATGACATCAAATGATAATAAAAAAAACATGTGTATAAATATATTTTTTATATAACATATCTGATTGGTAGTTTATACAGTACACAACGGAAATTACTAGTTAATATCACATATATATAACATATGTAGAATCTTAATGAATAACCCTTACATTGAGTATGGCTAATCACATACAGTCTTTATCATCATGAATAGTAAATCAATTTTAATTATTTACACTATTTAAAAAAATTTAAATTTCATTATTCTTATAAAATCACATATTATGATGTTATATTAAAATATAATCAATTATATTTTTATTATTCTTCTGCTGGTCAATGCATCTCTGTTCATGGTCTAAAAAATAAACAGATCACATATTCGTGATCCTCGGGTCAAGGGATCCATGTCCAAATGTCACTCTAAATAAAATATTCTGTTTCCAGCGTTATTAAATATTTGGTGATGAAGAACACATGATGAACGCACACAGAATCAAAAGATAAGAGGCAAGGTATATGGGCGGGAAAACGGCCAATTTAGTTTTCCCATGATCATTGACAAACAAGAATATAAAAAATTATTAAATAAATTCAATCGTAATAAATTGAAACCCATACCTCATTCATTTGTAGGATTTTTCGTGAGGAAGAAGACTATGTCGATGAAGATTTTTAAATTGGATTTCATCACTCCGTATGATTTTTCCGATCTAAGCTCAAGCATCAGCCTCATTCTTCAATTATATAGGATTCTCTTAATTAGATAGGGTGTTCTTCATTGATGAATCTTCTCCCAAATCTCCCCCCCTTTGTAAATCCTTCCCCCTGCATTAAATGAGTTTACAAATTAATAAGATTATGTTTATTAATTAATAACTTATTTTGTTGTCACATTAATTGTGGAATTCAAAGGGTTATAGATGATTCATTAATTCATAATTAAGGAATCATATTAATTAAATATCAATGTCGATACACATTTTTTGAAACCGGGCATTTAATTCCAAAATTAAATGCCCGACCACCCTCATTTGGTCCCCACGTTAATTTTTCAAATGTAAGGTTTCAATTTCAAAAATAAAATAAAGAATGTTTATTTTATTTTCTCCCACAAAAATTCAGAAAACTAATTTCCAACCTCGACCTACTATGGTCAAGGGGAAGGTCCCTATAACCGAATATCGGCGATACTAGTTCAATGATGTTCTGGGAATTCAATTCCGAGCACCGGTTCAAAATTTACAAAACGCCGCTCACATGTTTTTTAAACATACCCAAAAAAATATTGGAAAATTATTAACAGTCACCCTCGACACATACCAGTCAAGGCCATGATTTTTTGATTTGAAAAACGCCCCAACGAACCCAACGGTACTCTCAGATTTCTAAACTGAGTTACCATTTAAACGTTGTTGATTTTACAATAAAATATTTGTCACATAATAATTTTTTTTAGAGACTAAAATTAAATTTCAATGGTGGCCCATTCCATCCAATGTTAGTATATTCCAATAGAAATCATACCCTCACGAGTTCAGAAGTGGTCACATATTTTTTAATCTGAGTTAACATTTGTTAGTTATAAGCATTTAAAAAATAAGATAACATTATTTAATTATTTAATTTATGGTTACGCCATTTTGGGGTTTTCTAAAAGGAGTCTCGCACCGACAACACTTACATCATGCCTATTATAATCCTTCCATCATGATTGAAACTATTCCCTCAGATTTCTAATCTCTGTAACCGTTTATGAGTTATTTTACATTTTCATAAAAAACTTCTTATGTGTGCTAATAAAACATTAAAAAAACTATGACAGATCAATTCGGGCACTCTGGGGCTCGGAATCACACGTCTTTAGATTCTGTGGTCTTCAAATAATTCCTTATAATTAAAACAATTATACCAGATTTTGGGACATTACATTCTCCCCACCATAGGGCTTTACTTCCCCGAAATTCATAAGAAAGGAAAATCATTAAAAGATGGTACTGAGCAAAAATCTGAGCCTCTCGCTCCTATGTGATGTCCTAGAGTTTCTCTTGTTGACAGTGTACATGCACAAGAGGTATAGGCCACCCACGATGCACCTGCTCTATTCTATTTTCAATCAACACTGGAACCTCCGTAAACTTCACCCCTATCATCAATGTCCAGATCACCCTAGTCAATGATGTGGGATAGGTCGTGCATGTATCTCATCAGCTGGGATACATAGAAGACATCTTGAATCCTTTCCAACAGTTGTGGAATAGCCAAGTAGTATGCTACCTCGTCTATCCTCCGATGTATCAGAAAAGGACTGATAAACCTCGGTGATAACTTTCTGCATCGCCCAATTCTCTATAGTCCCCATCTAGAAGAGACTCACAGGAATAAGTGATCCCCCTCCACGAAATCCAAGGGCCCTTATACCCTATTGGCATAAGATTTCAACTAACTCTGGGCAGTATTCACATTCTGAAAAGTGAGACATCATGATACAAATTCTACCTCTGCTTTCTTTATCCCTAACCACTAGTACTGATGTTGGATGTCATGTTACATCTTCACCACACTAGGATGTACCACTAGAGGGGATGTATGAAAATCCCTCAACACCTCATCCTGAAGCGCCACTGGTTTCATAGTACGTCCTCTAAAAAGGACGATATGCAACCCACCTTCATAAAATATATCAGGTTCCTACCCTAAGGATATCGTAGCGTGGCGAGCCTCGCAGTCAATTCCCCCAAGACAATACACCCTAACTCACTAAAGGAGTGGGGGTGTGACTATCATAGATTAGAGGTATGATTCTCCATCTCTATCCATGATGGATATCTTCAACGCGGAAAACTGCTCTGTTGTATCACTATACAACTGCAGACCAGACCTCTTGCTGAGTGCATCTACTACCACGTTCTCCTTCCCAGTAGTAAAGACTTTCTCAAATTCATAGTCCTAGAAGAACTCTAGCCATCTGGACTATATCAGGTTTATGTCATTCTGATAGAAGATATACCTAAAAATCTCGTGATCATAGTTGATTGTGTAACGTTGACCCATCAAGTAGTGCCACCACATATTTAGTGTAAATACCACTACTGCTAACTCTCGGTCATGGGTAGTATAGTTCTACATTATAGTCTCTATCTCAGATCATTAATTCTTTTATAAAACTTCTCCATCCACAGGAATGGTTCACCGTCTTTCATTAATGTTGACAACTGTGTCGTAACGTAGGATAAGTCTGGTACAAATATCTAATAGTACCATGACATAGCCGACGTACCTCTCCCTTCAGGGAGGTAATCCTAGAAACATATTGTGAAAAGATTTCCCCGTGCTTTTCCACTATTTATTGGTACTAAATACTCAACATTGTTGTTACCACAAGGCTATGTATGGCCGACTCGAGAGTGATCATCTGCTCCCTCATATGCATGAGTTTATAATGTGCTACATGAGTTTCTTTTTACACCGACCAAGGAAAATACAACTCCGTCATTTTAGGTAAACCACTACCCTTTTTCCTAATACATACAATATGAGTATGAACTATGTATTTCTAGTTTATTCCAAAACTATCATCCTAAGGCCTCAACGGTGACACCAAGAGGCTCCAACCAAAACTCTCACCTCATGTGTCCGATCACACCATCATTATATGTGTGATTATTGAGTATCCCACCAATGGTATCTCCAGACATGAACGCCATGTTAATGGCTTAACCAGGCACTCTAGGTCTTGTTCAAGATTCGTGAAAGGATGGATTGTTTGAAACCTATGTCAATTAATACGGTAGATTTTTGTAGACACAACATGTTCATTGAATCATTCCACAAGTCCTTGGGTCGCACTCCTTGACCATATGCAGCTACTCCTTTCTCATATCCTCCAGATCCCTGATCCTGGTGGGGATAATAATGTATGGTGTATGTAACAAGTCTAAATGTACACCACCACATTATGCTCTCCCAACTATTATTACACGTCCATAGACCTTTAGATTCATCTGTTAGTAACCGTTCTTCATCCCGAATCATTTTAGCAATCCCAAGTCTCTGAGACTAGTTCCATTTTACTTTGTTCCCACTGCTAACAGTCACTGGTTTTATCCTCTTAGCGAAAGGACAATCAATACCAAAGGATCTCTCTAGCACCCAAACATATGTATGAATGCATAGAAGAGTAGTATTGGCTCATATGTTCTTAAAGACACCTCAATCGGATGTCTGATCCCTAAATCACTGATTGTTTTGTATTAATCGAGTACAGGGAATGGTCAGTAAACCTCGATGGAAACTCAAAAACTAACATTTCATCAAGCCGAAACTGTAGAAGCTCTAGAGAACTCTCAGCCACCTCCTCAAGCCAGTCCTAAACTACATGTTATTCTGGATCACCTCATAACCTGAGGGGTATTCGATGCTGAAAATCGTGTAAGGAACTAATACCAAATGTGTCCTCTTATGGTACTTCCAATCGTAACTGATGACCAATGGGTAGTGATATAACTGGCATAATACCCAATGGTACTATCCTAGGAAACGATCCACATAATGAAGCGTCATCACAATGAGGACCATCCTCATGGTCACTCACATGAAAATACTAGAAGCTATGATCACCATATTCATTACCATTGTCTCAAATAGGAAGAAAATTCTCAACACTAACTCCAGCCACCCCTCAGCTATATGGGGATCCGAATCTCCTTGAATCCTCAAAGGCCTGGGTCTCTAGAACTCCATAAATGTTCTTAGTAAGTGTGAATCCTATATTGGAGGGGCAGGTGGCAACACTTGTGTAATGGGTAGTGGTGCTGATGGTACACCACCCGAAGGTGGTAACTCCATAAGGGGGCCATGCATCAAGGCCTTGTCAGTCGATGGGAAATCATCGTGTACTCTCTCTAAAATCCTACCTCGTTCTCTATGCGTCAGCATCCTGATATGGAAATGGTGTGCCACAATCATTAAGTTATAAATGGTGAGCTAACTCTAAAGAAATACAAATAAAAACTAATAAAAAACTCATCTAATCTGTTTTTTCATGCGCAGAGTTAGAAATCGGAATTTAAGGTCCTGGTGTATGGAAATGTCAGCCGCAATAACAACACTGGACTCCCCATACTGAAAATCACACTCATTACACTAAACTGTACTGTTTAAAAGAAAATATTATAGTCATAGTTCTTTGGTAGAACTGAACTCCTCGAATTCATATTTTTTACGACCCGTCCCTCGGAACTCATGTTGTGACTACCCCAATCACGCCTACCTTAGGCTAGGGGATGACGACTAACAACAGAAATGAATAACGCTAAAATTGGAAGGCATTACCTTTTTACTATATGGAAACACAATAAGAAGAAACTACACATACTAGAAAACAACTAAATATAACCACAAAGAAAAATGTTGTAGTAAAAGAGTGTTAAACATAAAGGGTCTAGAATACAAGACCAAATGAAAAAAGTACAATAACAATTGATAAGTAAAAATACAACATAAAGTTATAAAGAAGCTCCTAGATCATATACAGAAGATCCTACATGATGGGAAGGTATAAATTTCCTCCACAGTACTCCTCGTCCGCTCGTCTACTCCATGTCATGTCACACTGAATATCAACCTCCAAGCACCATCCAGTCCTGGCACCCTTAGCCTCGATCAATGTGGTACATTGTCTGCACAAGACACAACATGTTATGGCAGAAGCCTGTTCATGGGTGAGTATAAAAATACTCAGTAGGGTCCCCATGACCTAGTAGGTCTCTTAAAGCTCCACAAAGGAAAAGCACAAAGTAATACATTAACTCTACTTAGGTATATTCCCAAACATACACTTATGTTATCAATATATACATATCTAATAAATGAGGTAAGAATACCACAAAGGTAACTCCATGAAGGTAAAACCATGAAGGTAAAAGATCCATAGAGGTAACACTATGAAGGTTTCACCAAAAAGGTATAATTACACATATGTATCACCACAAAGATAGTACCATGATGGTAATGTACAACACATGTATCTCCAAGAAGATAGTAAAATGTAGGTAAAATGTTGACACGGGTGTCACCACAATGATAGTGCCACGAAGGTAAAATCACCACACATGTATCACCATGAAGATAGAACCATGAAGGTAAAAGTACCTCAAAATTTTCAACATGAAGATAGTACCATGAAGGTAAGAGACATAGTTCAAATAGAGTCTCTTCTCAAATTAGGAATTAGTGATGTATAGAAGTATAGATGATTAGTCACAAAGCTAGATCATCTTATTCTGTCAAGAGGCACTACTGTTGTCTATATGGATTCTGAAACACACAGGATCAATACGTAATAACCTCCACAACAACCCACACAGTATCCAACATGCCTAGAGTCGATAGGTACTATCGTCTAATGACCCACATAGGATTTGACCCACCCATGATCAGTATGTGCTAACCCACACAAAATCATTGAGAGCTAACCCAAATAGGATCTGACCCATAGTGGATCAGTATGTGTTGACCCAGACTGGATCGTTGTGCACTGAACCACATAAGAATATTAGGTTCTAACTCTTGCAATGACCAACAAAGGATCTGACCTGCTCAGATTGGATAGGTAACTATCTTCAGTATGATTCGTCTGCATCATTTTCCTCTCTCCTAACCACTAGATTCCTACTAATAGCACATTTGGGAGAACCTTCCCTTAAGCCATTGTTCATACCTCAACCTTCAATAAGATCCATAATGACTTATTCCAAAGGTCATTCAAATATTATAGGACCTAACATTATAGGAATTTCATCGTTCATATGCCGTATAAATAAGTTATTAGAATTTACGCTCGGAGGGCCTGGTTGGATTTAGTTTCTATCAAACTCGGTCGTATTCCAACATTATCCAAATCTCAAATGTAGTATAAAAAAAGGATCAACTCGATCAAAAGATTTCGGTTCCATATAAGATTCTTCAAACGGATGACTGGTTCTCATGATATGGCCAAAAAGCCGAAACTGGGTTCGTTTGGGCATGAGCCCTGTCTGAATCGGCCCAACCTGGCCCGACCTAGGTCTAGCCAGGATGTCATGGACCATGGGGGTCCTAGTCTACTGGGCCATGGACTGGACCGACCTATGTAGGGGGTGGCCCTGGCCTGCCCGGTGGCATGACCCAGCGGCACGGTCCGCCCGATCTAGCAATGAAGGTGAGCGCCACCTTTTGTTTGATACACCAAAGGGTAGCACGTTAGGGTGCTTCCACATCACCCATGGGACCCAGGCGGGTCCTTCCAATCTTCCACAACATTCTAGGTGCTCCATATAGTCTTCTTCTCAATGTAATCGTTGCACGCCGCTGCTCCACCGTGGTTGGCTAGGTGTCGACCACTCTTCAGCCTCCGCCGCAGCGAAGAGGCTACATTCTCCTACTTATCCGGTAGTGCAGACGCGCACCACACTACCTTTATGAAACCGGCCGACGTTATGTCCCCCCTCGACCGTGGGTAACCAAATCTCTGTTGTTAGCCTGAAAAATAATAATTTCACATATTCGAGATCCTCAGGACTAGGTTGCCTCATCCATATGTTGAGTGCAACAAAATATTTTGTTTACGACATATTTAAATATTTGTTGTTGAAGAACACATGATGAATGCACGTAGAATCATAAGATAATTGGAAATTTATTTGCGTGAGTGGATGACCATTTTAGATTGGCCATCATCTTTGAGAAAAAAGAATATAATGTATTATTAAATAAATTCAATCTTATTAAAATAAATCCCTCTACCTCATTCATTCGTATGAGTTTTCATGAGGAAGAATACTACGTAGGTGAAGATGGTGACGTCGGTGTTCATCGCTCCTACAAAATGTTTCTGATCTGGTCTCTAGGTTTATCCTTGTTATTCGATTCTGGAGGATAATTTTCAATGGATATGGTGTTCTTCATTGAAGAATGTTCTCCCAAATCTCCTCCCATTTACTAATACCTTCCCCTTGGATTAGTGAGGTTCCAAATTAATTAGATAATGTTTATTAATTAATCAATTAAATTGGTGGCACATTTATTGGCGAATTTAATGTGTTAATGTTGGTTCATTAATTATGAATTTTTGAACCCAATTAATTATAGAGCAATGAGGTTAAGAATTTTGTGTAACTAGGAATTTAATGCCCATCATTAAATTCCCGAAAACCCTCGTGTGGTCCCCTCCTTCAAGATTCAGATGGGAGATTTAAATTTCAAAAATAAAATAATACTTGTTTATTTAAGTTTCTCCCACCAAATGTTTGAAAAATAATTTCCACCCCTGACCTTTGGTGGTCCAGGTAAAGTACCCATAAGTGGATATATGTGTTCTGTGTTCAATGGTGTCCCCAGATTTCAATTCTGAGTAGTAGTTCAAAAATTACAAAACACCGCTCGCCCGTTTCATCAACCTGACCGAAAAAAAAGTTGGGAAAATTATTAACAGTTTCCCTCCACCTGCACAGGTCGATGATAGACTCTTCTTTAGTGAATCAAGCCCCAATTATCTCAATGGTACTCTCGGATTTCTAATCCGATTTACAGTTTAAATGTAATAGATTTTACTATAAAATAATTGTCACCTAATTATTTTATTTACGGCCAAAAAATAGCATTCACTAGTGGCCCACACCGACCAATGATAGTATCTTCCTAAATAAAGCATACCCTCACTAGTTTAGTGGTGGTATCCTAATTTTAATCTAATTTAGTTTTTTGAGTTATATGCATTTGAAAAATAAAATAACTTTATTTAATAATTTTATTTACGGTTATGCCATTTTTGTGTTTTCTCAGAGGAAACCTGCACCGACTAAACGTAATACATGCCTAGGGTAAACCCGCCATCCTAAGAACAATAATGCCTTCAATTTTAATATCCAATCAACTATTTAATACTTTTTTACTTTTTCAGTAAAACTGCATATGCGCTCTAATTAAACATAACAAAACATAGACGGATCATTCCGGGCACTCCAGGCCTCGAAATCATGTGCCATCAGATTTCACAGTCACAAAATAATTCCATAAAATTAAAAAAATTATATAGTATTTTAGGGACATTACATATTGACCAAGACCATGAGGTTAGGAAAATAAATGGAAGATTCAGGTTTTTAGAATATTGATATGATTTGAAATGACTCCATAAACCATTACATATGTTATTAAATTCATTTTATGTAAAATAAAAAATTAATGGGATGAAACTTGAAAAAATACTGAAATTTTTTAATTCCAAATAAATTTTTGAAAATGAGTCATCAGTGTGAGGTACTAGTCTGACTCACCAGTGAGAGCTACCATAGAGAACTACTGTTGTGCAATACCAGTGTGATTCATCGGTGTAAGCTACCGTTACAACCTGTCGGTGTGGGTCACTATTCTGATTCACCACATTGTCTCAATGTTGTGACTCACCATTGCAATATACAGTTTGAAAAACTAGAAATTTTGGAGACTCTAGAAATGAATCTTCTTGACCTTCTGAACATGTCGAACACCTGATTTCAAAATAGTAATGGACCAATGTTGTTTGGTCCATTATTATTATTCACCGCAATCATAAAAATTAATGGACTAATGTTGTTTTGGAAACTCTGCGAATTTATATTTCTTATTAATGGGTTATTCATAAATTTTAAATTAAATATTAACATTTTACAACTAATTGGAGAATGAAATAATTTTGAAATTGTTTTTAAGAAACTATGACATTATTTCTCTCTTTGGTCGTATATATATTTTCTCCCAAAACTGTAACACCCCGACCCCAGTTACCCAGAGTCGGTGCCTTATTTTTATACATTGGCATGATTACAAGGAATCAAGTCCTGAAGGATCGATCAGTTTATCAGTCTTGGAAAATAGATCACATACATGAATGTTACATTGGCACTTTATGACATACAAAACAACATAAATAATCTTTATGAACGCCATTATTCCCATGGCTTAACCATGCATATCAATCACATTACACTTCTTGGAATCCTGGGAAAAATAAAAAATAGAAAAGGGGTGAGCTCAAATGCTCAGTAAGGGTAAGCAATATAGAGAAAACATTCAAAAATATGCATATACATTTAAGGCAATGTATAAAATTAAAACAAAATCCTTTTAAACTTAAACTTTAGCATAATATGGTAGAAATAAAATGAAATAATTCCATCTACTTATTCACATGAATATTCTACTAATCGAATAATAACATGGAATATCTTTAACCACTTTTATAATAACATGGATATCCCTTAGGCCTCATTCCATGACCTAAGGGATAACTGTAACTGGAACCCAACTCGGAGAGCCTCTGTAACCGGACTCCATCCTGGAGTGCCTCTAATAACCGGACACCAACCCGGAGTGCCTCTAACAACCGGACACAAACCCGGAGTCCCTCTAATAACCGGACACTAACCCAGAGTGCCTATAATAACCGGACACCAACCTGGAGGGCTTACTTTTACCGGTCCCCAACCCGGATAATACTAGTCCAACACATTCATCATAAGAAGAGGATGAAATATAACATAAACACGCGTATTAAAACTAACATACAAAAAATAAAAATTTTAATCATAAACCATTAATGGAATAAAAATAACTCATCCATAGTAAAAAATATCACAAAACCTTAAATTCAATATGAATGATTTTTATCATAATAAATCAACTTGAAACATGTTTAAAATATATCAAAGGATGTTGACATAGATGAAATCAATACTATTTGAGATAAATATCACTTTTTTTAAATCATTTAAATGTAGCATAATTATAGAGAAAACCTTTATTTTGAATATATCTTTATAATCTTGTGATGGAAGCTTTAATGTTGTAATAACGGTGTAGAATAACCGCACCCGCCAATAAGTTAAAAAAACATTCTTACCTTAATTTTGACAAAATGTTAAAAGTGCCTTGTTTGGAAAACGATGGAAAGATTCCTTTCAAAACACATAATGGTATAAATGACTTTAACCCATTGTCTAGTAATTAGTAAAAAAGTTTTTAAATACATTTTTAAGGAACGTGGATGTGGATGATAAAGAGATCCCAGTAGATTATTACGTATATACAACCTCGGATAATGAAGAGATTGTGAAATAAACCCTTACCATTTAGGTAACTTATGAAACGTACAACCCATGAAAGAGGTATCATACAATAAATATGTAAATACACATAAATTAAATTGTATTACACAAAGAATATAATTATGGGCAGTACATAAACCACACAAAATGTAATAGTGGCAATATGGCATGAATCTCACGAGAATAAGGAGTGAGATGAAAACCCCTTACCTTGCACTTTCCTTTAGTCGAGGGTATGTTTAACCTCCTGTACGAAGATCGTAGTATGTTATTAAATTATAACAGAACCATATTATCATTTATGATATCATACATGATTCATTTATGTCATAATATTACCCATTTAATAATAATTTCCATGTTAAGTTAACATTTCGGGTAATAATCACTATTTTTATCGTATGTGTTTTAACTTGTCACTCTTGGTTGTATCAATTAGATCATAATTTAAATACTTACAGAATATAAAACATGATAAATATATCATATATATTTAGAATATAAATACGTATAATAGACATATATATGAAATGGAAAACACCGTTTATGGAGACGGTAGTCCATACGTACAGATAAACGTTGTTTCTGTTTTCATATAGTATTGAACGGATGTAAGTGAATAAGATATATGTAAGTAAATTAATCCTTATATATATATATATATCTCCAGAATAATTATTATTTCATATATTACATACTAATTAGTAATATATATTTTTATAATCGTCGATGAATGGTGAACATGGAAATGAATCTCATCGCGTCGTGGAGACGGTAATCCATACGTACGCACGAGCGAAAATATCATTCTTTTGATATTAAAATAATATGTAATTGGATGGTATATAATATATACAGAATCATTATCATGTTATATTTATTATTTACATGAATTAAAAATCATTATTATAAACATCCAAATAATAATATATTGAATAACAATAACACCGGGACGTGGAGACGGTAAGCCGTACGTACGCACGTATGGTGACATGTCATTCAAAGGATGTATAGAATATTGAATATAGTGGTTCCATATTTATAATAATATTACAGTATATAAGAGATACTGGATTCATTATTTTAGAATGGGAAAAACAAAGAATGAAGAAGTGGAAGAATAAAGGAACTTGAAAAATGGTGGTGATATCATTACCTCTTCTTTGGGGACTTCCTTTTGATTTGATCAAAAGGGCTCCATAGGATGGCTTTCTGACTAAAGGAATGCCTCTAGGATGAATTTAAGGAAGTTTATAGAGTATTTGGGCAGGGGTGGACCTAACCAAATGGCTTTGAAGGTGTTAAGTAATGAGAAGGTTGAGTTCCCTTTTATAAGAGGGGTGAGGGGCACCTTTGGAAATGTTAGAAATATTAATTTATAATAAATTCATATTCAGTTTATAATGGCTCAAAAGATGATTATTAAAATTTCATGTTGTGGATAGGTCTAAATAAATTCAACCAATAGAATTTAGACAGCTTTGGGTCATTATATTAACCTTATCTTTTAGTTTTAACACTTAGTTAATTAGTTTGACACTTACCATGTCACTTTGTATTTTTATATTATATAGTTAATAAACCTACAATATAAATCTAAGAGACCTCCAAGTGGTCCATTAATGATAAAACTATCATTATATAAGTCTTTTGGCCGATACTTAGATTTTTAGGAATTTAATATCAATTAATAATGTAATATTTGTTTTAAAAACTCTTTCATGTCAATTTTAACACTATTCAATAATTCACTTTTGTAAAAATCATAACAGAATGATTACTTAGAAAAAAGTTAATTAAATCAATTATAATATGACATAATATCCTATAAAACTATTTTAATGCATTAAAAGTCTCAAATTATATTTATTTGGGTATTTATAATATCAATTATTTTAATTTTTCACTATTATGGTAATTACTGCATCATCTTTGTGTCATAAATAAATTAAATTATTTAATAACTAAAAATTATAAATAAAATACCATTATGTAGGAAATAATTTTATATTTCTAATGAATATTTATAGTCTAAATTCTTGCATATGTAACCCTATGTAAATTGTTTTTTCTAAAAGATATATGCTTGTGTCATTTTTTTATTCATTTTAACTTAATTAATATAAAGTGTAATTATCACTTTCAAGTGGCTCCTTGGGGTCCAACAATCTACCCAAATATGCCCATGGTCGGAAATGTATCAACCAATAAGGTTAGGACACGTTTTAGGGTAATTATTTATTATTATAATATTATTTTTTAACCCTTATTTACCGGATTTAACCTTTAACCATGGTAAATAAAATATTTACCGAAGTAATTATTCAAAATGTCTAAAAATAAAAGTGACCTATTTACACAATTTGAACATCCTGATTCCAAATATTGAATGCATTTTTTCAAATTAAAAACACAAAAGTGGCAGAAATTAATTTAAAATTAATTCCCACTGTCAAAACAAAAAGCGTGTTTTTAAGATATAATAACTATCAACAGATTGATACTTGTTTATGTTCGGTTTAATTGTGAAATTCTGTCCAATGACCAATATTGTATTAAATCATAAAAATATATTCAAAATATACTTTAAAACCACTCAAATTTATAATTTATCACTATTCATTATTTTTATTAAAAATGTAGTTTTTAATTAAAATTTATTAATTTTCACTATACATAAAAATATTAAAGTTATCCAAAAAGTACAAAAATTTCCCCCTAGGCTAATTTTGATATTCCGAATCCAAAAATGAACTCCATTTTTAGAGATATAATTTATAAAATTTTAAAAAGTATGTATTACTATTCATAACGGCTAGTTTGGTAAGTCATGGTGCACTTTAAATCGGTGTTGCGTGTAGTGCAAGTTATTGAATTATTTTGAAGAAAAAACACACTATGAAATCTTGGGGTGTTAAATTATCCCTTCCTTCAATAAATTGTGTCCTCGCAATTTGAATTTTTTCATTGAAAATAAAAGTTTGAAAATGAAAAATATCTTTGTGGGGAAACCCAGATCGGAAATTGGCTTAATAAAATTTACTATTAATATGAGGAAAAGAGAAATGAAAGGGTCACCACCAAATTATGATCTCGATTAGGAGAACATTGGTGGAAATTAAAGACATATAATTGGAGGAAAAACGTAAATATTTATAGGTAGTGATTGAGGTCATCAATCACAAACAAGTTTAAAATTGAGGTCCTTAAATTCATCAATCTATGATGATTTAAAATACCATCGGTTCAACAAAACATAAGGTATTAGGATAACAAATTTTTTATGTTTCAAAATATCCTAGTTAAAATCCTACATCAAGAAATGAATTAATGAGGACTCTATTTAAAATAAAGAGTGGAAGGTATGAAGATTAACGAAAATAACACATACTAGGGTTCCATGTAGGAAAATATGGATATGGAAGAGAAATATAACCATCAATTATCTGATGGAGAGTGGTAGAAAACATGACTATGAAAAGACCAAAAATCCCAAAGCGATAAATTAGTGATGATTTATGGTACCATATAGGACAACATTTTTGTTCTAAGTTCCTTTTCTTAATGTTGAGGAATTTATTTATGAGATTGGCTAATATCATGAGGAGGTATACTTACTTTATAATTAGAGTTTTATCCATTAAAATTTTTTTACCACAAACTCATCTTTCACCCCAAAATATAATACAACTCAAAAATACTCTATTTATCATAATCGCGTAGGGGTAAAAAATTGAATTTATAATTCATCTACCAGAACTTTTAAAAAAAATACATTATTTAATCTCGGACATTACATGGGCCAGTGGTATGTGATTCACCCTCGTCGCCCTTCAGTTGTGGGTTCAAGTCTCGTGGCGTTGCCGGACACGACGGGTTACCACCGAACCATCGGGATGTCCTTTTATGGAAATCCAAAAATAATCCAAACTAGAACTATCCAAAATGCTTTAGTCCAAAAATGAATATCCTTTTTGCTACGTAATAACATGTGAACACCTTCATCATGTATTATTTTATAACACTGCAACATCCTGAATTACCATAAATCCTTATTGATTACATTCATGATCCCTTATTCCTTAAATAATAATGGATATACTCCTTCAATCCAAAAATGTTGTAAACCCCAATAATGATGGAATATACAAATCATTAACCAGTTTCTAGGTAGTCAAGAATATCCAATATAATTTATCCAAATCAATCTTGTATTATTCCAAAATGACTACCTTTGTATCAGAACTATATTATGGTTTATCATTCTCTCAACCATATATTTTCCAAAAAGTTATCCTGCTATTGAGTCACTTTTCATTGTTACACACAATCTCAAGTCCTTAATGAAATATTACTACAGTACAATCCTTATATACTCCATAATTATTATAACAAGTACATTTTTGATACAACACTCAAATGACATAATCAACATAATAACTCTAATCATTCCTCTTCTTCTGTGGTAGTATCATAACTTGATTATTATCCAATAGCATCATTTGTGGCATAGTATGATGACTGGGAAATAGGTTCGTGTAGTTTCTAAACTCCTTGAAAATGAATCATTGTACATTTGAAACCATTTTCTTACCCATGAAGTCACATACTTTGTGCCTTTTTTCACCAAACTTATAACAAACTCACATTCCTTTCAGGCATGTTCCAGGGTGTTTCTTCCCACAGTTATCACACATGGGTAAATTCTTCTTTTTCCTCTTCCCTTTATCCATCTTTCACTCTTCCATCCTTTTATTATCTTTCTTCCCTTCAAAGCCATAGGGCTCAGTAAACTCTTTAGTTATCTTATTCAAAATGATAATATTTCTTCATTTGATGATAATATGTGGGAATATTTTCCCCTTATAAATTCTGGCTTAGGACCATAAAAGATATGATCCTTCTTACTCGTTGGATCATACATATTATGAGGGTTCACATTCCTTTTACTGGGCGCCATTTCTATACAATATCATAAACTAGTTCAGTTTATGAATTCCAGTTAATAATTACCAAACTTGGAAAATATCTAACAAAAATTGAACGGTTTATGGATATAATCCATAAACCTAAAAATGGTTTCTTTGAGAATGTATATACTCATAATCCCTTCATAATGGTTTGTAAAGAAAATGAGAATTATCCTAATCCTATCCCCCGGGAGTGTCATAACCAAGAGTGCAGCAATGACCGTTTTCGTGCACCAGTTCCTGTTCGAGTCTAGAATAAAGTGGTGTTTTCGGGTTTTACCCCTCGTTACACCTGTGCAAGAGCCGCCTATACCTGCTCGTATCTAGACAGGGATGTATTGCTCGGAAAACTCACAAAATCTCAATAATAACAAAATTCTATGAAGTTCTTCTATACTAATCCTCAAAGTCTATTTTAGGGATATGTGCTCTAATTAGAGATTATCTAAATCTAGTTTCCATGGTTATTGCTAAACTTCCTCAGATACCAACTATAACGCCCCAACCCCAGTTACCTAGAGTTGGTGCATTATTTTAATTCATTGGCATGATTACAAGGAATCAATTCCCGAAGGAAAGATCAGTTTAGCAGTCTTGGAAAATAGATCACATAAATAAATGTTACATTTGTACTTTATGACATACAAAACAACATAAATAATCTTTATGAACGCCATTATTTCCTTGGCTTAACCCTGCATATCAATCACATTACACTTCTTGGAATCCTGGGAAAAATAAAACATAGAAAAGGGGTGAGCTCAAATGCTCAGTAAGGGTAATCAATACAACAGAAACATTCAAAAATAGCATAAACATTTAAGGCAATGTATAAAACTAAAACAAAAGCCTTTTAAACTTGAACTTCAGCATAATATGGCATAAATAAAATGAAATAATTTCATCTACTTAATCACATGGATATTCTAGTAATCGAATAATCATATGAAATATCACTAACCACTGTTATAATAATGGAATTCAAGATGTCGAACATTAATTTCTGTGTCGAGGCCTCGTGTGTAGACCTAAGGGATAACTATAACCGGAACCCATCCTGGAGAGCCTCTATAACCGGACTCCATCCTGGAGTGCCTCTAATAACCGGACACCAACCCGGAGTGCCTCTAACAACCAGAAACCAACCCGGAGTGCCTCTAATAACCGGACACCAACCCGGAGTGCCTCTAATAACTGGACACCAACCCGGAGGTCTTACTTTTACCGGTCCCCAACCCAGAACATACTAGTCCAACACATTCATCTTAAGAAGAGGATGAAATATAACATAAACATGTGTATTAAAACTAACATACAAAATATCAAAATTTTAATCATAAACCATTAATGCCAGAAAAATAACTCATCCATAGTCAAAAATGACACAAAACCATAAATACAATATGGATGATTTGTATCATAATAAATCAACTTGAAACTAGATTAAAATTTATCAAAGGATGTTGACATAGATGATATCAATACTATTTAAGAGAAATATCTCTTTTTTTGAAATCATTTAAAAGTCGCATAATTATAGAGAAAACATTTATTTTGAAAATATCTTTATAAGCTTGTGAAGGAAGCTTCAATTTTGTAATAACAGATGAGAATAACTGCACCCTCCATATAGGTTTAAAAAAATATTCTTACCTTAATTTTGTCAAAATGGTAAAAGTGCCTTGTTTGGAAAATGATGGAAAGATTACTTTCAAAATAGATAAGGGTATAAATGACATTAACCCATTGTCTATTAAATAGTAAAAATGTTTTTAAATTCATTTTTTAGGAACATGGATGTGGATTATATTGATAAACCAGTAGATTATTACGTATATACAACCTTGAATAATGAAGAGATTGCGAAATCAACCCTTACCATTTCGGTAACTTATGAAACGTACAACCCATGAAGAGGTATCATACAATGAATATGTAAATACATATAAATTAAAGTGTATTACACAAATAATATAAATATGGGTAGTACATACACCACACAAAATGTAATAGTGGCAATATGGCATGAATCTCACGAGAATAAGGAGTGACATGAAAACCCCTTACCTTGCACTTTCCTTTAATCGAGGGTACGTTTAACCTCCAGTACAAAGATCCTAGTATGTTATTAAATTATTACAGAACCATATTAATATTTATGATATCATACATGATTCATTTATGTCTTTATATTAATCATTTAATAATAATTTCCCTGTTAAGTTAACATTTCGGGTAATAATCACTTTCTTTATCGTACATGTTTTAACATGTCACTAGTGGTTGTATCACTTAGATCAAGATTTAAATACTTCCAGAATATAAAACATTATAAATATATCATATATATTTAGAATATAAATAGGTATAATAGACATATATATTAAATGGAAAACACAGTTTATGGAGACGGTAGTCCTTACGTACGCATAAACGTTGTTTCTGTTTTCATATAGTATTGAACGGAAGTAAGTGAATAAGTTATATGTAAGTACATAAATCCTTATATATCTCCAGTAGAATTATTATTTCATATATTACATACTTATTAGTAATATATATTTTTATAATCGTCAATGAATGGTGAACATGGAAATGAATCTCATCGCGTCTTGGAGACGGTAATCCGTACGTACGCACGAGCGAAAATATCATTCTTTTGATATTAAAATAATATATAATTGGATGTTATATCATATATAAAGAATCATTATCATGTTATATTTATTATTTAAATTAATTAAAAATCATTATTATACCCATCCAAATAATAATATATTGATTAACAATTACACCACGACATGGAGACGGTAAGCTGTACGTACTTACGTATGGTGACATGTCATTTAAAAGAAGGATAGAATACTGATAATGTTTGTACCATATTTATAATAATATTACAGTATATAGGAGATACTGTATTAATTATTTTATAATGTGAAAAACAAAGAAAGAAGAAGTGGAAGAATAAAGGAACTTGAAAAAGGGTGGTAAAATCATTACCTCTTCTTCGGGGACTTTCTTTTGATTTGATCAAAAGGAATCCATAGGATGGATTTATGACTAAAGGAAGGCCTATAAGATGAATTTAGGAAGTTGAGAGAGTATTTGGTAAGTGGTTGGCCGAACCAAAAGGATTTGAAGGCGTGATGTAATGACAAGGGGGAGTGCCCTTTTATAAGAGGGGTGAGGGGCACCTTTGGAAAAGCTAGAAATATTAATTTATAATAAATTCTTATTCGGTTTCTAATGGCTCCAAAGTTTATTATTCAATGGTTACGGTGGGGATAAGACTAAATCCATTCAAACAATAGAATTTCTATAGGTTTGGGTCATTATATTAACCTTATTGTTTAGTTTTAACAGTTAGTTAATTAGTTTGACACTTACCATGTCACATTGAATTTTTATATTATATAGCTAATAAACATACAATATACATCCAAGAGACCCCCAAGTTGTACATTAATGATACAACTATCGTTGTATAAGTCTATTGGCCGATCCTTATATTTATTGGAATTTAATATCAATTAATAATGTAATATTTGTTTTAAAAACTCTTTCATTTTAATTTTGACACTATTCAAAAATTGACTTTTGTAAAAATCATAACAGAATGATTACTTATAAAAAAGTTAATTAAATCAATCCTAATATGTCATATTATCCTATAAAATTATTTTAATATATTAAAAGTCTCAAATTATATTTATTTGGGTATTTATAATATCAATTATTTTAATTTTCCACTATTATGGTAATTACTGCATCATCATTGTGTCATAAATAAATTATATTTTTTTATCTCTAAAAATTACAAATAAAATACCATTATGTAGGAAATAGTTTTATCATTCTAATGAATATTTATAGTCGAAACTCTGACTTATTTAACCATACGTAAAAATTACGTTTCTAAAAAATATATGCTTGTGTCATTTTTGTATTCATTTTAACTTAATTAATATAAATTGTAATTATCACTTACAAGTGGCTCCATGGGGTCCCAAATCGACCCAAAGATGACCATGGTCGGATATGTATCGACCAATAATGTTAGGACACGTTTTAGGGAAATATTTTATTATCATAATATTATTTTTTAACCCTTTTTTACCGGATTTACCCTTTAACCATGGTAAATAAAATATTTGCCGAAGTAATTATTCAAAATGTAAAAAAATAAAAGTTTCCTATTTACACAATTTGAACATCCTGATTCCAAATATGGATTCTAGTTTTTCAAATTCAAAGCACAGAAGTGGCATAAATTAATTTAAAATTAATTCCCGCTGTCAAAACAAAAAGCGTGTTTTTAAGATATAATAACTATCAAAAGATTGATATTTGTTTATGTTCGGTTTAATTGTGAAATTATGTCCAATGACCAACATTGTATTAAATCATAAAAATATATTCTAAATAAAATTAAAACCACTCAAATCCATAATTTATCACTATTAATTATTTTGATTAAAAATGTTGTTTTTAATTAAAATTTAGTAATTTTCACAATTCGTCAAAATATTAAAGTTACTCAAAAAGTACCAAAATTTCACCGAGGATAATTCTGATATTATGAATCCAAAAATGAAGTCCATTTTGAAATATAGAATTTATAAAATTTCAAATAGTAGGTATTACTATTCATAACGGCTAGTTTGGTAATTCATGGTGTGCTTTAACTTGGTGTTGCGTGTAGTGCAAGTTATTGATTTATTTTGAAAAATAACACACTATGAAATCTTGGGGTGTTACAAAAACCATGTTTTATAAAAAGATTAAAAATTGTTACCATAATATTTTTTTAAAATATATGTGTAACCATATATAGTTTTATGAAAAATGTATTTTATTTAATATTTATTTTATTTTCCCAACATGGTACTTTTGGAATTTACAAGTAATATAAAATTAATCATTATTTTATCATGGTAGAAATTTAATGAATTTCATAATACCCTAACATAGAAATTATTCTAAAATATATTTATATTATTCAATACTAATTTCAATTAAAATGAATTCAAGAATATATTTTTATACATATAGTTATAATTCTTTTCATATAGCAATGTATATTTTCATTATGAATTTTTAAAAATATATTTGTATGTTATTATAGTTTCAAAAAGAAAACAAACCATTATCTTTAAAATAATACATTTTGGAGTTATTGATTTTATAATATCATTATTCATTATGGGTCTTTTTTACGATCATTATATAAAGGAAATAATTCATATAAACAGTCAAGATTTATTTTTTTCATTATTAAATTTCATTTGGATAATTTATTCTCTTGTGATCACTATATATTTAATCTACCATAAATATATATATTATTTTAATTATAAATATTATTATTTTATAAGACAATTAACATTTTTTAATATGGTGTTTTATTATGAATGTTATTTGATTGACCTAGAATTTTTTTTGATAATCCTCAATTATTTACACAATGTGAATATTTTTTGAAAATTAAAATTGGTTAACGAATGATATCAATCATTCATTATGTGAGTATTTCTATAGACCTATAATGATATATGTAGTTTGGAATTATATTTCCAATTGATACATTAATCTATAATTACATGTTTTTTAATCATAGTATTGAATTCGTATTGTGAATGGTCTTGTTCATAGATGTATTATAATTCCTGAGATCATTACATCTAACAATTAAATAATTCCTCCATTAAAAATGTAGTTTTTATTATCCATGAAATATTTTCTATGGTATTGTCTAAGGATAAATTTCATTATATGTTTATTGGTTAAATGAAATGTGATTTCAATTATTTTCATTACCATATTGATTATGACTTATCTTATAATGATAGTAAAATTATTTAAATGTCTTGTGTAGTATTTTATATACCTTTCCATGTTTATTATTCTTATTTATTCATGATATATTCTATTGTACATGAACCATACAGAGGACTTGAGATCACCCTTATTTTGATTCCATTCTTAGGAATAGAGGAATTGAGTAGAGAAGGATATAAAATGATATTATAGAGGTAATAATAATAATCTAGAAAAACCTTATACTATATTTTTTTAGATGTATAATGGGAATAATTTATTAATCATGTTTTCAAATACTAATAAATTATTTCATCATTGGGATGAAATATCTTCTATATAAGGAAAATTTATTACTTTAACTGGAACCATTGGGATACTACTGTCATGGTCATTAGAATCATTGTTCTATAAATTATCAACCATGTATTTCTACATAATGATAAAACATGGTCCAATTCATTTGTTAATAGTATTTTAATTTTATTTTACATTTCTAACATTTTTATAACTATGTAATTAAAATTAATCAAAAAAAAATTTCCCCTTGAAATGAATTCGGTGTGATTAATAATCTACATTATTAGCTAAATAAGTGAACATTATATTTCAAATTAAGTATTTATATTAATTTGAAAAAAGAGTTATGAATGAGAAATAGTTTTATAAATATTATGTGTTCTTATTATTATTTATAAGTGATTAATAATTAATTTTATTTTTATATAATTTTATTTTTGTTTCAAAGTAATATAATACTATTAATTAAATATATATTAATTTTATTGATTACAAAAAATGAGATATATTATCAAATAAATTCTATGAAAATAATAATTTTGATATTACATTGATAAATAAAGTTAATATTACTAATCATATTATTAGACCCAAATTTTTAATTATACCTATTAAGTAATATGATCATCATTATCTAAAATATTTTTTTCCAATTTACTAAGTTAAATTTCCTTCAATTATGAATATTAATTTTTAATATATTGTAATAAAAATAATTCTTCAAAGCAAATATTGACTTTATTTTAGAACACAAATACTATGGTTTTATCAAAACAACATATTTACTTTAAAGGAATTATTTTAGTTATATATGTTTATTTTTTAAAAACTTTTCAAAAATATTTACTTAATTTTAATATTATTATAAAACTATTAAGGTAATTGGTTTTAAGAAAAAATAATTACTTTTTAACTAATCCCATAAAAATCAATAATTTCATAAATGTTCTTATAACTCATATAATAATACTATTGAAATTATTAATAAAAATTTATTTTCATTTTATAAAATTTATGTTCTAAAACAAATATATAATATTTTTGATCAAAATTATAAAATATTATAGGAATTGATTTTTATAGGAAAACAGTTTAGTATAATATTGGTCATTACAATTCATACTTCCTATAAATAACATAATACATTATTAATAATAAATTAATAAGTTAATATATATTTTTTTATCATTCATCAAAATATTTTTAAATAACAATGTTCATCAAATAAATAAGAAATAATTAAATAAATACATTTAAAAATATGAAATTAACATAATAGTTTATGATAGTAACTTGAATAATTTTCAATCATATAAAAAGTAACCTACATATTATTTTATCATATAATTTATTAAAGATATACATAAATTTAATCCCTCAAATTCATTGACTATGTTTTAATGATCATACATAATATTAATAAATATACCTAAATCTAACATAGTTCTATTATAGTTTGGTGTTTTGATCAGATCATGATGCCATAAACATTGACTTATTGCAAGTTTATCATATTTTAAAATCTCAAGGTGCTATATTCTCTCTCTATATATAATTGTTTTCATCATCATTTTAATAATTACTCATTGAATAATATGATAGAGGTTATTCCAATCATATTCATCATTTCGATTAAGGACACTAATATGACATCAACAATACTCTCTTAGGATATTTCAATATATGTAACCTAATTATAAGAAAATTATCCACTAATAAGAAAGTACACCCATGTAAATATTTCATAAAAAAAATTTCATTATAAGATACCATCACAATTACCATTTTATTCTCTTGGAACCTAATACACATAAAAAAATATAAAATTATTGAAATAAACATTACCATTTCCCCTGGAATGATATAAAATCACATAGAATACATTATATACCATAGTGATAAATTTTTTGAAAAATTCACGAGATATTCATCGGATTATTTTCCATTAAATACTTAATATATTATTAGGATAAAATTATTATCCAAATCACATTTATCAAAATAAATAAAGCTTTTATTACATCAAAATAAATCATATATTAGATCAAAAACAAATTCACACAACAATCATGTGTTCTCCAGTAGTTATCCGTAAAATATTACCTTATCATGAAATCTCATTTCATGTTTAATGATACCATTAAATATTTGTTTTCAATTCATTAAAAAACATTATTAGAGGAAAATCCAACAAATATATATATTATTCTCCAAACTATTATATTATAAATGAATATCATCAATAAATATCACTCACTAATAAAAATATATAAAAGTATAAATAATTGATTCTTATTTTTATATCAACATTATTATTTTAGGAAATAAAAGGTTATTCCCCTTTTCCTTGATAACAAGATTATAATATTATTCTAAAATATTTATGATTCCTCTTTTATTTTCAAATATTTCATAGTGGTTTCTAAATTAATACCTTTCCCAACTTAATTTCTGTGATATTGTTTTGACTAAATATTAAAAACTTAATTGGATTCCATGAAAATCATATTTGAATTACCGTACGAATTTAAAACACATTACTCATTTTTATTCTGAGATAATTCACTCATTTCATCCATTGATTCATCCTATTAAAAATACTATTTTTTTGAATGTTTATATTATAATTATTAAACCAATAGCTTAATGTAGATATGAATTAAATGACACAAAATTATTGGTAAAAGTTTATATTTTCTAAAGCATATCCCAAGGGAGTTTTGAGCGAGGTGTTCTATCTTTGTCTAACCCACCATACATCTGAGTGAAGATAGATTCAACTCCCCATCAATATTCATCAGGGTTAATACCACTAGGATAATATATTTTAAATCTAATTAAGCAATCTAGTATTGACAATGGAATAAAATTTTGTATAGAAACTAGAAATATCTACATTACCAAAATTTCATTCTGTTATCCTATGCAATATTATATCCCTTAAAATACAATATGGTTTTCAATAATTTTCTCAATTTCTAATCCTAAAATTAAATGTTAACTTTTAACCTAACATAAAATAAAACATAATACCAATGATATATAAATACATATGAAATAAATATCTACCATAGATTACAAACCATTAAATTATCCACAACAAGAATCCAAATATGAAAAAAAATCTAATACCTACTCTGATACCAAATTTGATTCCATAGAGCAGGAATCTGGGAAACATTTTTGTAATCACATACATCATATATTGGTATTGATATATCCAACATGATCATAGACCTAACTATCCGATAAATTAAATTAAATAAATAAATAACTGTATTATATACGTTCAATTGTCCATTTTGGTATAAATATTAACATAAATAATGAAAAACCTAAACTAATAGTTCACATTCTAGTCAAACAAATAGTTAATTTTCAGACTATATAAGAAAATATATAATCCATAACAATTCTGTAATATCATTAACAAATTATTCAATCCACCCATCTAATTAATTATATCATATATAATTGTTTTTATAATATAGTGATGTGAAAAGATAAGAAATTGTGAAATAAAAATCATATTATAGAAAAATATAAAACGGATTAAACAAAGGAATTAAAATTTAAATTATATTTTGGTAGATATACATAATGAAAAATTCAATAATTGAATAAAACTTAATTCAAGATACATCTATGTATAATAATAAATATACAAATATCCAGTGGATAAAAATAGTTGGTTCCATAGTGATGAAGTGCATAATCCCATATTAATAATTACAAAAAATCAAAAAACAAATTGTGATGTCATACATCATGATCTTACAATCAAGGGAATATCTTCTTTTGGGATGGAAAATAGATAAATACCCATGCGTTTTTGTCTCGTCATACCTACCAATATGAAAAGGGGATATGTAATGTCTAGCACCATCCACTACTTGGTTAAGTATAATGCATTAATCATATGAGATATTCATTAATGAATATAATATCATCTTTTCAAGTAGTCATTCATATTATAATAACAATATAAAGAACACAAATAATATTCATCATGAAAATAAAATGGGATAACATTAGAATAACCCATCTAGAGAAAAGAGTTGAATGGTTATACAATACATAGTCAATAGTAAAATAATCATACATGCTCTTATAAAAGCATAGGTAACAAACATATACTTTTTCCTATGTCAATAAAAGGTTCTAGATGATCATAATTCATTTATAGAATGATTTTGGATGGTATTATAATATATAGTCATCATGTCAATAATTATTTATATAGATGTTACATTATTTTGAGAACCAATACATTTCCCCTTGTAAATAAATTGGAAAAAATTATCATAAAACGGCTAGAAAAATAAGGATTATGGTTTCAATGTAATATATCTTTTGTATTAAAAAGAATACCTATATTGTTATTTATATGGCTGAGAAAAAAAAAATTGATATAATTCTTAAAATTGTATAAAATAATTATGGATTAAAAGTGAATTTTATGATACTCTTAGTTAAAACAACTAAATGATAAATTTATGTTTTTTGATGAATCATTAAAAATGACCCCCTGAGGGAAAATATAGTTCATGTTAATAAATAAATTTTAAATGAAAATAAAAAAGTTTTTTAAGATAATTTAATATTATTAAATAAGATAATGATAGGGGTCATGATAGAATATAATATTCCGAAGGGTGGTGTGAATATTTTTATAAAAATTACATATTAAAAGATTCTCCAATAATAGATCCTCGAAAATGAGTGAATATTTTCCCAAAATAAAATTGGTTTGGAAGATGTAACACATGTGTTTCTAAGGGAAACCCTATAATGCATCATTATTTAAATTCATTTAAAACGTATTTTGTAATAAGAACAATAAAAACATATTTTATTCAAAAAAATAATTTTCCCAATGTTGATTATACGATAAAATAAATATTGTAGTGTAATATCCTTAGAGACTTATTTCCATTTGATTTAAAAATATTTAAATTTTATATTAGATGTTGTATATGATCATGGAATATTATTATGGATTTTCATGATGGAATTCTATATATTCTCAAAACAATTTCAATGATAATTATGTTCATTTTTGAAGCTGATCCTTAAATATAAAAATAGTGTTAATACAATAGTACATTACACACTAAATGTGTAAGATCATGGAATTATTTTTTCACAAATTGAATAAGATGAATTTGGATTTCATTTAAAATAAAATAATATTTTATATGTGAAATTTCTTAGGAAGTGTTAAAGTTTTACATATAAAGGATAAATTATTGAAAAAATTATTGGCCATCCAATAATCCATACTTGGTGAAGCTCAATTAAGCCTCTATGGGTTCGAGATGCCAACCATTCATATAGGGCTATCATAGTCCATCCCTTGAGAGGTACATGATCATAAAAATACATAGTGTCCCCAAATTTTGAGATGGACCACGTATAAGCCACATCCAAATGTCACCTACAAGGATCATAGGTTATAAAATATTCCTACTGGGAAAAAGCATGCGGTGTGTGATGGTGTAATGGGTGTCGATCCCATAGAGCTAGGTAGAATGATGAGTCGACATGCAATTGATGATAAACCACTGGCTAGAATAACAAGATAATCAATGTGGGACATGTGTGAGGTAGAATAATCCTCCTTCATTAAAATTATATTCCAATCATGGGAAATAAAATTTGATTTATCTCAATGTTCTAATTAAGTAGGGAATATTGTATTTAATATTGGACTTAGATAAATATATTGTGTGACGAATGATCAAATTATACCATAATATAATGACACCAAAGTAGTTATGTTTATTTTTTGGCTGAGTTATTAAAATGATAAGATAAAGGATTAACATTGTTGAAATCTACATCATGTATTCATGTAATTATTTTGAAGGATTAATTTTTCACATAATGGAAATTAATCTCCATTAATCTAGTGATATACGTAGATTCATTTCAGCTTCAATGTGAGGAGATGCATGTGATTATTTTTTAATGAACATATGGAATGTGACCCCAAATTAAACAATTAAATATTCCATGAAACTAAGAGTTTACATGAATAAATATAAAAAAAAGGGAAATGAGATATTCCATAATATGGAACAAAATATGGATCTATAGTTTGACATAAAAACATTAGATAGATTCTGTAGGGAAAAACGATCATTTTCAATCGAAGGGTAGACTGTGAGGATATGGATGTTGATGATCGTCACTGTGTGTGATCTTGAAAAAAAAGACACCCAAATCATATAGTTTATAATGAGAGAATCCCTTCTATATAGCTTATATTGGATCAGAGGAGAAAAATTTATCTAGAGGATGACTTCTACATTGTGATTTAGGTAGAATGACACAATGAGGTCCCACACATATGAAAAAGTGGAATATAATTCTATGATGATCCATGCTTTCTTAAATGATTGTCATAATGAACATACAGATGATAACGTGCATTGATACCAATTAATGTGGAAAAAACAATGGACATACAAAAAATGTGTGTGAGCTCAAATTTATAAGGAAATAATGTAAAAAAGGCAGTACGTTCAAAATTAACATATGAAATAATTGAAAGAGGACAAAAAATATGGAACAAAAAAACAAAACATAATGAAATATATACAATATGTTTGCTATGGTTCATAAAATAAAAAACCCATAAAATCATGAAAATTGTTTAGTTTGATAATATTTATATTTTTAATGTTTTAAATTGTATAAAATATTGATGAATTTTTGTACAATGACTACACACATCATATTGTGTATTAGAATTTAGTACAAGGAAGAATGGTCATGTGAATTTTTTTTCTAAGGCAACTGATTAGATATAGGTTTTATTTATTTTTTGACCAATATCATCTATTTTTCAATGGTTCTTAAATTAATACAAATGAAAGTTATATTTATAAATATCTCAATGTAATAAAAATCTTTCATACTATAGTGTATCGAACATTGAATAAAAGACAAAGACGATTAGTTGGAGTTGGGGAAAAAAGAAGTATCTTGTGATATTGAGGAGACGATTTCTCTATTGGGGATTCTAGTGTAGGTTAGTGTAGATTCTAGTCACAGTATGGGATGTAGTATAATTAACCCATTTTGTGGATTCAGGATAAGTATAATGTGACTCTATGTTGAAAATTTTAATTGATAATAATATTATAATTTTTAATTAGTGTGGGATAGAATAACATATATTGAAAGGAGTAGGTGTTTTCGCCAAACCTCACATGTTCCTTTTTTGTTATATTATTATTCATGTTTAATATGAGATAAAGAAGAAAATTTTCTTTGTATTTTACCATCCACAATGGATAAATGAATTTAATTTTTTTATCAAAAAATAGGGATCAATAATTCACCCCTACCACTCTCACTATTGTTACACTAACATGGGTACTAAAAAGGTGTATTGGGCATTACTTTATCACTACTAGGTACCTTAAAATTTCCTTAATTGTGCTCCTATTTTTATAGACTATTGGGATATTCACTAGATAATTCCAATTTTTATTATAAACTATCATGGATGATTTAAAAAGATTTTGAAAATGAATTTCTTTTGTAAATACCTATATCGATTATTTTGAAAATATGGTTTCATGATTTTGAATTTACAAAAGAGATTCCAAATGATTATGTGGTTCCCTACTATGATTAATGTTTCAAAACACTATGCATTTTGGTTTTATTAAATTTATAGGACCTGAATGAATTATGTAAAAATTGAATAAAAAGGAAAACATGGTGACTATGGTAAACTAAATTGGATTATCACTAGCGTGAAAGATATAATAATTATTCCTAATCAATTGTCCCAAAATATAATTAACAACTCATACCATCACAAGCACTTGCACATACTAAAGAATATAAGGATAGAGTTCACTAAGATGTTGATTGGTGGAGACAACAAATGAAAAAAGTACCATAAACATAATGACCCAAATACAAAAAGCAACACTCATAAGTGTGTCTCATGGTAACAATAACATTAATAATCAATTTAAAAATGGTCACGAAGTATTTAATTACTAAGTAAAAATGTATTATATGATGGAAGGAAATATATTTCATACTTTGTATCTATTTATGATTTATTGTAATAAGTTTTTTGAAATAGGAATTGACTAAGATGACCCCATAATATAAATGACAATCCCAACACCAAAGAAGGATATATATTAAAATAAAACGCTTAATGTATTTATATATTTTGATTCAAGAATTATTTTTCATGAGTATTTATGTAATCATGAAAAATATAATGGTTGTGAAATCATTAGAAGCATAAACTTCTGCATTGAAATATGAGTTACAGATAACTCCATAGTATTATGAGTTTATTGTAGATAATAATTTCAAAGTCTTAAACATCCCAATTTTTGTTTATTTGGATGAGTTTCTTCTGTGATTAATGATATTTTGGGCAATATTTATGGAAATAAAACCCATTTTTTCGTATATATATTAATGGAGAAGTTATTCGAAGAATAATGACATTAAATTTTTTGGCAATAAGTTTAATGGTTTTGGTTATCTTTAGGGGTTTTATTATCTTTGATTTTGATATAATTTTTTGTTATGAAACATCAAGAAAAGTATATAAATTTTTCTAATGTTGTTTTTTAACGGGAAACCTAAATAATGGATGTCAACTTGTGGAATCTAGTGATGTTTATAGGGTTAAACCCACTACTAAAGTATTAATAGGGTTTATTTCCTTCCACTGGACTATGTAAATTCCATATTAACATGTCAATTTTTATAAAAACATTTAATGTTATTAGTTTTATTTTAAAAATAGTTCATTAGGTTGATATATTGGTAATGAATAGATATGCCTATTGATTTATAATGATGAAATAAATTATATATTTTAATGGTTTGGTTATTTGGGTTGTAGGGTTGTTTACATAATAATTGATACTAATATTTTAACTTTGGAGATAAATATGATGGTTTATTTATTTTTAATATTATCTTGATGTGTTGTAGGAATATTGTTATTTTAAATATTAGAGGAATATCTTTTAATCGTTTTATGGATTAAATGATCCATTAAATGTTAATTTTAGTGCATTTTTTATTAAAAAATATTCTGTGATATTAATTTATTAGAGTATGAAATTGATCTAGAAATTAAGTATGAAATTGGTATTGTGAGGTTAGAAAAGATATCATGTAAGTACAATTTCTAGTGTTATCTATCCTGAGAATAAAACAATTTCTCAATTCATGAAAAAAAATTTTAAAACAAAAACATTATCATTATACCATCATATTTGATGCATTAAATGTTCCGTTAAATCATCACAAATTTATGGTTTTTAAACAATAGCATCAATCACTCTCTTTAATTATTTACACTTTCCATGAATGTCCATATTTTAAATTCCAACATATATTATTCAACATGGAATCCTAGTTTGGAGTGATTCTATATTACAATAATATTTCCCAATCAATACTTTGTAGAATAATTTTTTCCAAATTTATGAAGTTGTTTTTTCATGAAAGGTAATATTAATTACCATTCCATATAAGCAGAACAAATTGTGAAGACATTATTTATTGAAGGAGAAGAGAATGTGTCATAAAATTATTTTATAGTATATTTATATTAAATAAATTTATTATATTTAATTCTTGTGTTAAATTCCACCAAATTATTTTATGTTTTTAACATTATGTTCTACAACATATACGACAAGCTACACTGTGCATAAATGGGAAGATAAATATATTAATTAAATATCACTATTATATATTAGAAATTTAATTGGAAGATAAATATTGGAATAAATAAATTATGAAAAATAATTAGAGTGGTCCTAATCAATAAAAATTTATTTATAAATTCTTAATAAATATTCAAACAGATTTCTAGTAAACTCATTTTATGCTTCCGAACTCACATTATACAATTTTTTTTGATTTTTGTGATAAAATATAATAAAAAATTTCTAAATATTATTTAAATTATATTTTGTAAAATGAATATAATTTTATGAAATAATATTATCAAAATTATATTTGGGTAAAATTTTGGTACTATCTTGAAAAATATTATTTTAAATGAATATTGACAAAAAACATATTTTTTGGTAAGACATTCATTCTTATTAGAAAATTATGTTATTTAACAGAACATTTATTTTTTAAAAAATTATTTAAAAATTAAATAACTATTATTTTGTTATATTTCATTAAAATAATTACATTTAAATAATATTTATAATTAATTTTAATATTAGTGTATTTTTTAAACATTTATTTGGAAACTATTTTAAATTGGAAAGTGAGTCTCCATTTTTAATTATAAAAATAAATCATAATGAAATATTATTTAAATGGAATTCATAGAATAAATATCTTTAAATATTAATTTAATTGATTAAAATCATTATATCTAGTCATATAGTTAATATAAGATCATATGATTCATGAAATATGTTTTTCTTGAAAAACTAGTTTTCGACACGAATTATAGGTTTATTTAAAACTTGTACTCGCCCATGCATTCAGACGGTGATATAACTCAATTCTATGATTATGTGTTCACACGTTGATATGGTTCAATGATTTTTTTAAGAAAATAATACTACATTTCAATGTTAATGATGAACATGAATATTCAATATTTTGAAATCAAAAAATAATGATACTTATTATTTTAATATAATGAGACAAAATATAGAAACATCATTATCATAGTAAATTACATTTTGGATAAATAAATTTGAAAATATATAAAAAAATTTATAAGAAAAAAAATATTTAAAGTATGGAGATATGAATTAAATGAATGATAAGAACATTGAAATATCAAATATGATATAATTGAGAACATAATGATTTAAATAACAAAACATGGAATAAATGATTAGATTTTAAAAAAAATATTATCTTATAGTAATATCATAATACATATTAGATTGCAAAGAAACCTGTGTGGAAATTTCCTTCTCCCAATGCTTCATACAGGGAAAATGACCTCAACATTGATGAAATTGATGGTCTGGGTACTAAATATAATGGAATCATGGTTGATTTGGATTATTATATGCTTTATATAGGACCACATCTGAGGACATAAGCATGTAAATTTTTTCCTTAACTAAAGACATCCTTGATGATATTAGTGGCGTGTGAAAAACAATTATCCCTTACTATAGGGCCTATGTCTGGTTCATATACATATAAATTCAAACTATCTATACTTCAGTCTATTATAGAGAGCATGTTTTTGAATTCATTAATAGTATTCTCAGATGTTCATGTCGTCACCCCCTCCCTCTCCCTATCCCCCACTAAAGAACATTATTTATGAGCTTTATTTGGGATAATGATAATCTCTTTATTAATGACCTTGAGTGGAGATTTGGAGAAATGGAGCAGAGAGACAGTTGAAAGTAACCATAAAATGGATAAAACCTACTGAAACTATTTAAATAAATTACTAAATCTCTATTTCAAAGAAAAACAACATCCAGACTACTTATTATGAATCAATATTCTAAGAACTAAACCACAACTGGACTAAAATACATCACCAACACAATAAAGTACTACTGAAAAGACTTCATTACCCAATAGTAGTCAACTTGTTACCTTTGAGTACGATAGATCCACTATAATGAAATTTTCAAATCCAGTTAAATAAATACATCAATTCTTAGCTATTGAGTTTTTTCCCTCACACAAAACATCCCAATAATCAATAAAAATTTAATACAAAGTAGTAAATGTGCATAGAAAGGCATCATCAATGTGGTGGTCACTGCAATATAGTTCGTGATGCTTTTTGAAGCACTAGCTGTTTTTATGAACTTTCACGAGCAGCTCCCAATTCATGACCATCGGGACTGTTGTAATCTGAAAATGGAAACAGTGGTATTAATTAATGAAATGAATTTAATGATGTATTAAATGAAGTCCTAATTGATGAATCATTGGATAATGACTTGATAAAAGTTGAAATCATTAATAGAAATATAGATAATGAAGAATTTTTGTACGTAATCTTAAAAAAATTTCTTAAATCTATATATTTATTGTATGAGATCCAACATCATCATTGGATTCAATATATTAAAAGTGGAAAACATATTGAGAGTGAATGAATACACATTTACAAAAAAAATCATTATTGTAGTGAACAAAATAGTTTAGAAACACTAAAATAATGATGTTATTATCAAAAGAATGATTATTTTTTAAAACAACTCATCAGAAGTGATAAGTACATTTGAGGATTAAGTTGAAGAAACTAATTGAAAACTTTTTGTAGTGGTGTTTTTTCAGATAAGTACTTTGAAACATAGCCTTAACACTTCAACAAATAAAAATGGATAATTCATGAATTTCCGACCTATGATGCGGCAGATGAAGAGGATGAACTCCTTGGTTCTGGATCTCTGAAAGTAGAAAAAATGGTTTGTATCCAATGTTGATGATAGGATGATTGGGTCTGATCCCCTATTCGTATAGTATTTCAATATCATAATCTCTATAAACATGTTCATGAAATTCCTAAAATGTAAATACAAATATTATGATTGTTACAACAAAATTGATATATAAACATGTTCATTGAATAATTCATCAAAAAGAAATCTCCTATTTCTTTCAGCTATGAGTCAACACCAAGTACCATGAATGATGGAAAAGTAGATTGTAAAATTAGATAAAAACAAGATAAGTAATGAATCTATAAAGATAAATGAATCATGATAAAGGGAGTATGATATTTTCCCTATATATCATAATATATATCAGACATGTTTGTTGATAAGCAACATATCGACATCACTGACACATACTTATCTTAATGGAAAACCTAGAGGCAACCTTTTCGGGAAAATATAACAGAAGGAATTAATAAATTACATTGCTTATATTTATTTTTATTGGGTCTCTATTGGTAAAGGTGAAGGAAACCATGAAATGGTAATGATGAAATTGAGGTTACCCAAGTGGTGAATGAGGTCTATGTCGACCTAGTATCGAGAATAGAAGACAAAAATATAAGTTCGGTCGATAGATTTTCATGGAGATGATGAAACGTGTTGATCACATTGGAAAAATAAGGGGATAAATTAAGGAAATAATGATGATATGAAAATGAGGTGGATAGGGTCAGGTGGTTAAAAATGAATAGAAAATCATTAGATAGTTGGATAAGTATCTTATAGTGGGCATATTTCAAGGCAGGGGAGGTGGTGGAGAATGTTTTTCTACATTCTAACAAACAACCATTAACAAATCATAGCACAACAAAAAGAAAATACAATCAACCTTTCCAATTTTTGAACATCTTTATTTTTTGAGCTTTGGAAATCCAAAGTTTTCTCATCGCTTCATATTCCATGGACATCTAAATGTTCATAATATTTGATTATAATCTTCTTCCCATGTATCATGAATTACATTTTGTGCATGGATTCACAATATATGTGTAATATATATTTCTAGTATGAAAATGAAGGCTGCATACATTCTAATGTTGACGAATTTTTGGAAACTTTAAATTTTAAGAGATATTAGAAGAATTTATCGAAATTATATAATTGGAGGGAGGCAATTCAAAAATATCATCTTGATTATCACCAATCATTGATAATTCAACATGGTCCGCATCATGCATAAAAATTGAAAGTATTTAATGGTATTATGTGAATAAAAAATTAATAAATGTAAATAGATAAAACATTATATAGATGTGAAAAAAATATTATGGTTTTAAGAACATGTTATCATATAATGTCTCCAATATCTGCATTGAGCACCTTGAGGACCTTTCTCCTCCACAAGCCTTCCTACTTCACCACCAAATCAATTCCCTTCACCTTTACCCGGCTCTAATCAACATATGCTTCTTCTTATGATGTTGATTCTTCGGTCTCCATGACATAATTAACATTATCTGGTTTTTATATCCCGGATCTTATGCTAGGGGTCAAGAACAGCATGACAGCCTTGTTCTGTAGCTGAGATCTAATATACTTGATCCTTTCCTCCCCAAAAAATCAGACTTCTAAAAATATCCCCCATGGAGATGAAAAATAGAATCTTATCGAACTGCACAAAATTCATCAACCGAGTAAATAAAATATTTATTGTTGTAAAAAAATCATTATCACTATTGTAGCTGACTCCTAAACTGATAGTGTTTTCATGTTCATAAAACACAACTGTAAAATTAATAATACAATAATTGGGTATATTTTTCTAGTAAATTAAAATGGAAATAGTATAAAAAGTAGTACCTGGTATTGGTCAATGTTAATATTAAATTTTGAATATTTAATACACTGATGATCCTATATAAAATTGTTAAGAAGGACTATTATGAAAAATTTATACGGAAAAGCCTGGAGTAAGGTCTAATAAGCAATTGGTTGTGATCAGAATGCTTCAGATTTGATGGAATACCCAGTCCAGTGCTAGCCTTTGGAATATCGCATGTTGAAAATAATTCAAAATAACACATGAAAATATTTATTTGGATCAGGAAAATTAAAAATGTTGTTGTTCATGGAACATTTGAAAAATGAAGTTACCTTTTCCATAATTTTTTGATACCTTACATCAGATTTCATCATCAATTTCTCTATAAAATTCATGTCATAATAAATTCAATACATAGAGGAATCACATGTAGAGTAGTCCCCAATATCCTTATTATATTCCCAGTTAGAAATAAGATGCATAAATTTTAATAAACATGATGGTAAAATATGTAATTAATCTTTTAAATGGGCACTGTCCCACATAAACAATATATATAAAGTTATAAAACATCAAAAACCTTGAAAACAAATTTAAAACACAAACCTAGATTTCTGTTTCTACTTCCAACAACATTATGATTTGATCTACAGTAGGTGTGTGGGGTGTCGTGAATATTTCTTCATACCCAGAGAACACAATATTTTGTCCATATGGAAAAATGATTAAAAACATGAATACGTATTAATGAATATTGAAAATGTAGAATCCAAAATATGAATGTAAAAATAAACCCAGTATAGTCCGCAAAGTATGATAAAAAAAAGTATCTTTAGTAAGCTTATGTTAATATGTGATGTAGGATAAAACAATATGTGTATTTTTTCAGTAATATTTTAAATAAATTCATATGTGTGGGTAGTTTTGAAAACATTGAGGAAGTAATAATTCCACAACATAGCCCAAAATGTCTGAAATCATTGACAACATAGCACGCACCACTGCTCAGAGATGGATCCCATAGTTGATGAAGTAACCAAAAAATCTATTGGAGATGGGTAATCATTATTGACCTTGGATGATGAAACCATCAAAATTACACAACACCGAGCACTGAAAAGGAAATTCTCTGCACATGGATTATGCATTGGAATCAACATATTAGCAGAAAACCGGTAGACAACAATTTTGATCCCTGAAATATGTAATTAAAAATGAATGTGATTAAATGATAGATAATATTATGAAAATATAATAGGATACCTACAACAAAACAACTAAATAGTATAGACAATCAGTGTAGTGTGAGTTAATGACACATATTATGGTTATGTAATTTAATTTATTTGTCATTTTATTTTGGATTATACATAACACACTTCATGTAGGTAAGTGAAATCTAGTATTTCATAGAATTAACTCTGCCTCACGTCAGGCTCTTCTATAATAAAAAAAGGGTAACCTTGATTTTATTACATTAATAAAATCTAAATTATGATTCATGTGAGGGTAATGAAACTAAATGATAGGTATTATATGTTCACGTAAAAGTAAGGTTGGTTTTCATCTACTGCATAAATTAAAATCGTGATTCATGTAAGGGTAGTAAAACTCATTTAAGGATCATTTATGTGCCATGTAAATGTAATATTGATAGGAATAATGGTCAATCCGAAACTACGTGAAAGATATCACTTCTCACATAAGGGTTACATGGATCTCATAACAGATAATACCCATCTATGTAAGGGTCGCCTAGATCTTGTGAGGGTATTTCCAGGATCATCTAAATGGAAACAAAATTAATCCAGTAATGATGAATCTATTAAATTGGTAAATATGTTAAACTGAAAAACTAAATTGACCCTAACATAAGTGAACATAAATTGGAAATTCAGTTGAATGGTAAATCTATTCACCTTTATATATTTACTCACTTCATACCAACAGTCCTCAACTGAAAACATAAATATTCCATTAATGGTTAATCTAGTGACTAATGAAGAAATTAGTTGTACTGAGAAACTAAAAAAACAGAGACATTAACTAGAAATCTAATTATGTTTAACTGGATAATTTGTTTACCTGGAAAACAAAAATGACCCATACATGAGTCGACATCAATTATAAAATCACTTAATTGGTAAATATATTAAATTTTAGAGCTATAATCACTTCATTTGAAAAGAAATCAAATATAAACATATATATTCCAGTACTGGTAAATCTGTTCACTTGTAGAGAAATGTGTTTCACTGTAAAACTGAAAAAAACAGTGACAATTCCTTGAAATGTAAATTTTTTCAACTGGTGAAAAATATAACAATTAATTATACAAAAATAATGTGTGTTCCCAAAATGGAGCAGTATTGAAAAGAAATCCTTTTGTCATGTTTTCCATCTGCCATAATATGGCCATCAAATGAGACACTGCATAAAAAATCCTTAGGATCCACATAACCAATCCATGGGAATGTAGAATCAATTAAACAACCAAACCATGGTCTACAATACATTTACATGGTTTCTTGATTTAAAAATAAAATCAACGGATGCAAGTGAATAAATAGAAGAAAAAATATTAATCACTGGAAATACAGAAATCTAGAGTATCAGCCAAACTAACATATGAGCATGCATGATAATGCATGCTTACAGATGGAAATTGTATTCTTTATAAAGAAACAGCATGCATGATAATATAATATAAAATGGAAATTCAATCTTAATAAATGATAATCCAATATAAAAATTAATAAAAACTCCAACATGATGTTATATTGAAACATCTATAAATACATGAATGTAAACTGCAATTTCAGTACAACATGAACTAATAAAAAGTGAAATGTAAAGTGAAATAAAAAAAAATAAAAATGTCTATTTAACGAATATAAAACAATATATTACAGTTTACAAATTTTAAAATAGATTAACAGGGAAGTAGAATTTGAATTTGTATATTGAATAAATATGAACAAATAGATCCCTAAAAAACATCAATAAAATTAAAAAATGATCCAACAAAAACCATTTCATTACTGCTCTGATAGGTTAATTAAATAGTACCAAAATGGCATGAGGATAACATAACATATTGCGAATGAAAACCACTTTATCCTATGAATCAAAAGATATATGGATAAATTCACACAGGGAAGACTAAAATATTGAATGAATTATAATCTAAAAAACTATGATATTCTAGAATGTACCTCTATGTATAGTAGTGAGACCTCATTAACAAATTAACCTAGTATAAATAACCAGGAATATCAATACAGGTTACTGAAATAACATTCTAGAACAAAACTAAGAGGTATCGATAATTTCAAAAAAAAATTTAATGAATTTGGTGATAGAAGGAAAACATGAATGAATAATTGGAAAAAAAACATACTGTGTAAATGGATGAATCTAGGCCCCAACCTCTTCAATCAAACAACTTCAAACGCGAAGACAATGGTAGAGGAAGAAGCTGACTAAGTGGTTCATGGAGGTAGAGGCAGAGAAGGTGTAGAAGAAGCAACTGGAGGTGGAGGCAGAGGAAAATGTAGCGAGGAAATGAATGAATAGATCGAGAAGTAGGAAGTCATAGAATTTTGTGTAATGGTGGAGTGAAATAAATTTATAAACCGTTTGTATTGCGGGTTCAGGTAGTGTATGGAAGGGATGATTGATTGAAGGTATAGATATCTGGGGATCTTCGACCATAGAAGAAGATTAATGAATCGTGGTAGGTTTTGACGACTAGAAGTTGAGTGAAAGGGATAGGAAAATGGTGGTAGAAGTCGGCATTAAACTGTAGTGTGGCCATGTGGGAAAGTGTGAAAGGAATCAGAGGGAGGTGTTGATGGACAGAGCTGGAAAGGAGACGATGGTGTGCGGGTTGAAGGAAATGAAACCACATATTGGGGAAACGGAATTTATAACCTTGACTGGGGAGATGAAATTGAGATGCTAAAGAAACACTAGACTTGGAGGCCGAAGGAGGAGGATACTGGAATTAGTGATTTATGGAAACCATAGGCCGTGACGAGAAGAAACCCGAGCCTAATCAGGATAAGGAATATGACATAGAGGTGAGGTGAAACCGGGATAAGAAGAACATCGAAGAAGGTGGAGGATAGAATGCAGCATAACTGGAAGATGGAGCCCGAACGAGGTGTGGGTTTTCGGGGACTGTAGGTCGCGTTAGCTGAAACACAGATGGGAGTAGGAGCGGGAGAGGGAGCGAGACTGGGATGAAAAATATAGAAGATAATGGTAGAAAAAAAGGGTCGTGGATGCTTGGAGTGGTGACATGTATGAAAAAATGGACGTGGATGAATGTGAGAGGGACACGTGGAAGGTTGAAAAACCTAATATTAGTATATATATAGATTTCAATACTGTTGAAATAAGATAATTAAACACTACTTATACGGCATGATCATAACATAATGTATTGAAAATGACCACAACTGCAGTCGTTAGTGATAGCAATAAAATTCACAGAGAAGAGTTCTACGAAGAGGTTGTGGGGTGACCTCCACTAGAGTCATAAGAGATAAAATAATCATAGTGTTTCAGGAGGTAGAACACAGGGTATATAGAAACACAAAACCATTTTAGATATTTAAATGAAGCATATTTAGATAGAAAATGAAGTGCTGAAAATATACTATTTGATGGTAGGAAGAAACACTTACAAATAGATGTTATGTTAGATTGTATGAAAAATTTGTAAGAAAAGGGAAATAATAAAGGATGTATGATAGAAATCAAATAAATAGATAATACCTTCATAATGAACTTTCTGGGTGACCTCCACTGAAGTCAATGATGATGAAACTGTCACACTTTTAAAAAAAATTAATATTACAGTTTTAAAACATCGACAGAAAGTAGGTTAACATAATATCCAAATGAGTAATCCCGAAGTAGTTTCATATAATCAATATATAAACAGTTATGTATAAGCATTCTAAAATAAATTTTGTCAATGTTACACCAATATTAATACAGGTGTAATAACCTATGAATTTCATTGAGTGTGTTACACTTTTAAATTGTCTTGATTTCTAGTAGTAATAACAAAGTCATATATATGTAGGACCACATGATTTCAACAAAATATTTCGAAGAAAAAGGGGGAAAATTTACATATTTATTGACTTTTCCATGTCTTTCATGGGTAGATCAATTTGATACAGAAATGTTGGATCCAAACATGTGAGCACATACGACATTTTTTCATTGAAGTTCCTGATAGCATGACTCATTACCAATCAAATAGATCAGTATTTATAGACCTGATACATATAAGTTAAAAAAATATGCAATCCCAAATAGATATTATTAATTTGTATAATGATGTATGAAAAACGATTTCATTACTTCTCAAATATGTCAATTAAACAATACATATATGAAATGAGGAGAACATACCATAATGAGAATGACCACAATTTAAGCATCAATGAATAAAATACAGATGGGTAAATTGATATTAGTGATTAATTAAACATTGAGTGAATTTTAATCCAAAAACCTATTAAATTCTACATCATACCTCTTTTGTATAGACATATCCCTGAAATAACTTCAATAAAATTATAGAGTGATCTAACTGAAACCATTTCCTTACATCTAAAATAGGTCGATTAAAAACTAATATAATTGCTTGAGGAGAATATACAATAATGCGAATACCCACCATTTAAACATATCTGAATCAAAAAAATTCTAAATAAAATGACAGTAGATAAAAATGATACATTGAAGGAATTATAATCCAGAAATCTTTTTAATTCAAGAACATACCTCTATGTATAGATAGATCCCTGAAACAACTTAAATAAAATTATAGAATGATGTAACAACAATATTTTTATTAATACTCAAATAGATCGATTAATCACTACTAAAATGGCATGAGGAGAACATACCATAATGATAATGACAATAATTTCAGCATCTTTAAATCAACAAACTATTGATAAATTGACATTAGTGATGAATAAAACAATGAGTGAATTCAAATCCATAGAATAATAAAATTGAATAACATGCCCTTATGTATAGTAGTGAGAACTCATCCACCAATTATCCTAGTCTGAATAACCATGAAGTTCAATACATGGTACTAAAATAACATTATATAACAAACCTAAGTGGAATCAATAAATAATAGAAACTATAAATATTTTGGGGATATAAGTCAAACCTGAATGATTATTTAGTAAAAAATGAAATAGAAAAATTTCAGTACAACAAAGGGGGGGAGAAGAGTGTGGAGTTGTAATGTGGAAGAATACTGACAATATTTAATGGAATCCTAAGGTTTTTTTCGGAATCACGGAGAAGGTAGAGGTAGAGCATGCCGAAGCGGAGCCTGTGGATGTGCATGAGTCGGAAGCGACCGAGGCCAAGCAGTCATAGGCGGAGTCGTAGGAGCCTATGGTGTGGGAGACAGACGCATAAGGGCTGGAGTTGTTGGAGCCGGACGTGTAGGATCAGGAGGCGTAAGAGCCAAAGCTGTTGGAGGTTGAGCGGTCATAGGCGGAGCAACCAGAGGGAGTTAGAGGTTGGGAGCAGAGGTGGGGAGGTGGGGATGAGAAGAGAGAACTTGTAGGAATTGTAGTCCGTAGAGGAATGAGGAGAAACTTCTAGGAGAGAGGGCTGAGGTGAGGCATGTGCGGGGTGGGGTGGGGTGGAATAAGATGAATCGAAACCCTAAGATTAAAGAGGTAGCGCGGGGTAATGGGATCACATTGGAAAGAAGCGTGAGTGCGGGGGAGGGGTGGGGGTGGAAGAAGATGAATGGATACCCTAATACGTGAGGAACTAGCGTGATCAGATTTTTGTGGAGAATAATTGGGAGCGCGCGGAGGGGAGACGTGTCCTGCTGGTTGGAGGACACGTAATGGAAAAGTGATGTGGAGGCCTCGTAGGAGGACACGTGGCAGGAGAAGAAGCTAAAATTAGTATATATATAGATAGATATAGATAGATTAGATTTTTTAATTTTGTAAATTTATTTTGGTAAATTTTATGAAATATGTTTAATAAGAATAATTTTTAATAACTAACATTTTTAACATAATATTTTACCCTAATAAAGACTAAAAAACATTAAAAATTCATTATTGCTGTTAATGTTAGAACAAAATTTCTTGGATTTAAACTAAAATTATAGGGTTTATATTTGCAAAAAATACATTTTAAAACATACTTTTATGGACAAATAATGATATTATACATCCCATTATCAAAACTATTTGATATTGGATGATTTTTCCTTTGAAATTACTTGTTAATTTTGGATTGTTTTGAGAAATTCCCATATAGTTTCAAGGTGGGTTCCTTTCCAAAACATTTAAATTGGAATTCCTTCCACTTATTTCATCACAACTACCAATAAATTAGTATATATAATCCTTGATAAAATAACTAACCATGATCCTTTATTACATAATTGATGTTTTTTTAATGAGAAAGGAAAATCCATGTGACCTAAAGGAGAGGTCCAAATAAGGATTCTCTTAGAGAGGGTAACTTTATTATCAAATCACTTTTATTTTGTTTATTGATTTATCAAATTTATGTATATATTAAAATATTAAATAAAATTTAAAATAAAATTCTTTAAAATTATATGTTATTATGTTTTTTGAATGACCAATATGACACTCACTTTCCCTCAAATGGGAAATTTTAATGTTGCTCGTGTGAATGAAAAACTATCACCTCAATAACTGATGTGACTAGTTTTCCATAAACATAAATAAAGGATGGGTATGATGATTGATATAATATATATAAATATTATAGTAGTTATATAATTCAAATTATTGTAATATAATATCACATATACAATTTTGCAGTCTATTTCGTGGGGGATTTGACAATGTTACCCATGTGTACGGTAGACAACCACATTGTTAAGAGATTTTTTTGTAATAGCACGGACCTCTCTAGTCCATACCTTTGTGAAATGTGGTTCTTGAGTTGTGTTGGGAGGTAATGGTGACCTGGGGGTGCGTTTGGGTGGACATTTAAGGAAATCTAAAGGGAAATAGCTTTCGCACGATTGGCGCACAGTTTGGAAAAATCGTGCGGCCAAACCATTCAAGGTTGGTGTTGGGGGCAGTGGATAACGCACAGTTAGTGCACAGTTTGGCTAACCGTGAGGAATAACAATGCGAGGAGTGTTTGGCGAGGCAGAATCTAATGCACAGTTAGCGTATGGTTATCTAAATCGTGCGGACTAACCGTGCGGGCACTTAATGTTAGATCCTAAAATTGGGGATCTGAACTATTTTTCCTCTAAATGGGTTGTTTAATCCCCTAAGTGGCCATATCTTGGTATTACCCTTCTTTGGATGTATAATAACCTCTCCCAAGAATTTTGGAGGTGATCTAGAGGCTTTTCTTGGCGAATCGAAGCTGATTCCTTTAGGTATGTGATCGTTATTGCTTGTTTTCCTACATCTACATAGATCTACTCCTCCTCCTCTCTCGGTTTCATATATATATGCCCGTTATGGGTAGATATAAGAGTGAAAATGTCGAATATGATGAGCTTTGGTCTTGGTTTTGTTTGGAGAGGATATCTATATAGGATTTATGGAGAATCAACCCGGTTTCTTGAGCGTTCTTTGACCGTTATGGATTCGTAAAAAAACCTTTGAGGTTGGGATTTTTTCATCATCTCTCCTTTCTATGTATCATGTGTGGTGGGTCCGCTTTGGTTTCTGTGGGAATGGATGAAGCCATGCATTAATGAAGATAACAAACAGACATTTAAAGGAATAAAGGGGAGGTCTGTGATCGATATACTGCAGTTCTGTTTTCCTACTCTTCTTTGATTATTATGTTTTGAACTATTTGGGTGTACGCTTACTAAAAATAATTAGCTTTTGGTGGTCTCTCTCTGTGCACTAATAAACTGTGGACTTCTGTGATGATTAAATGGTTGTAATATTAAAATTTATTATTCACGTGAACTCGGTGGATTAAATGGATGCCCAGAAAACATGAAACCTTGTGTGATCACCCCGGTTTACCAAGAGAATGAGGAAACAGATAAATTATGTTCTTGAACATTGAAGATTCCCTACATTGTTTGGTAGTGGGTGTGTTTTTTAGTTTGATTGAATATGGGTTGATGTTGGTGAGGATGGGATCCTCTGTTGTTTCACGGTTGTTGGTTGTGACTTTGTTTGCATCACGATTTGGGGTGGAATCCTCTTCTATTGTGAAAACATTTTGGTTCATGGTTCTTGGGATATGTGGCTGTATCGTGAAGCCAGCTTCGGTTCCAATACATGCAGGGATCTCACATTGATGTTAATTTACAAGAGAACTAGGTGTGAATGCTTAAATTGTTGTTGACTGTAACTTTTCCCCTAGGCTTGTGCTTATGCCTTCTAGTTTCCTAGTAGTGCAGAATTTATTAAATAGTTTCACTTTAACCTGAAAGAAATAAAGGGATTAATTGGGGTATTGGTTCTGGTATGGGTTGTAACTAGGCTATGAATATTGTACTTATATTAAAAATTACTAGGTTGTTCGTGCTTGGGTTAGGTGTGGAACCTTAGTTTCGGATGAGTTCTTGTTTTTTATATATATGATTGTAGTTGTTGTGTGTCTTATTCGTGCCCCACCCATGTTGGTAACTTAGTGCAGAACACCACCATTTCATTGGGGAGGGTGTTTTTCCCCCAACACCCTTACAAGTGCCGGGTTATTATCTCCTTTTCTGCCCCCTTTCCCGAATAGCCCAAGACACTCCGGGCAGGATGTGATGGCCTGAGGTCCATTATTAGCCTAAGAATCTTCAGGGCGGGGTAGTTGTGGTGGTTGGCTCAGGTGTTTGTTGGCAGGTTGTTTCCCAAGTATCTTCAGGATGAGGCCCAGGTTTCTTCGGGCATGCAGATAGCTTTCTGGACCAGGTGTCTTCAGGCATGGTAGTGGTTGTTGTGGCCCAGTTGTATGCGGGCGGGATAGCGGTTGCGGAAAAGGTGTTTGCGACCGGGATGTGTGGTTGTGTCCCAGCTGTGTCCGGGCGGGTGTGGCAGTGGGACTACTGTGAGAATGGTAGGATTGGTTCGATGCATACGATTTCTTCAATAACAAGTGGGAAATCAGCATGGGTTACCCAAATATCATTGTGATATTACTATATTTTACATGACTTTCGTTATTTGGGGAGCGTTCCATGGCGAGGTTTGGTGGGATAGCTTTTCCTTGTTGGGTGTTTGGTTATCTCTTTTCCACGGTGCATTATAATGCCTCCCCACTTGTGCATGTGAGTCTTTGGTTTTCCCTGCTGGGTATACTTGTATACTCACCCTACTTATATAAAAATGTTTTCCAGTTTCTAATAGGGCCTTGGGGATCGTGCAGGGTTGTACTAGCTCGGGCGTTGGGACCGTTGCAGTTGTCGTTTTCTTGCTTTTGGTACTTTACCTTTGTAGAAACCTAGTACTTTCTGGCTTTTACTTTTGTAGAATGAATATGGGAGTGGTTTACTTTGTCTTGGCTTTTACTTCCAGTCTTTTCATTGATGGGTTTCATAATCTTATCTCTCGATCCTATTAAAGAAAAGGGAAATTCCTTCCTTTTTGTGTGGGATTCTATACCCTTGGTGCTAGTCTCCACTCCGGGACATATTGAAGGCGAGTATCGAGGGTCATTATCTCTCTTTCAACATGTAGAAGGAAGGGTCTGGCAGTTTTCTGTCCCTTCCCTCATCTTGGTGAAGGTAGGTCGTGACATTTTAATTTTTTTCAAACACATTACAGATAATTAAAATAAGGAAAAACTAATTTAATATATGTGATATATATGAAATTATATTGATTTTATAAAATTAATATATCACAAAATTTATTATCTTATTAACTATTATTAAATAATATTTTCCCATGTTTATATATATGAATTACGATATCCACAGTGTGATGAAAATCATTTTATATGTCCACATTTCATGAATTATTCCAAAAATCTATCCAATTAATAAGATGATATCCTAAAAAACATGAGGATATTAAATTACAATTTCCTACATTCAGGAACCAGATCATTTATGACAAAACATGAGTGAAAAACCTGGTAGTCAACACCCAGAACAATATTAATAATGACTAATTGTTAAAAAGAAACTTAGAATATGTTAAAAATGATCATATATGATTTTATAATTATAAATATTATTTTATATTTTATTAAGATGTTTTTACCATTATAGATGAAGTTAAAAATTACTCAACTTAAAATAAGAAGATGGTAAGGGACATCATCTAAATTTATTATAAATGACGAATATTTTAATGTTATGAACCAAATTTATTTTATATGGATTATATAAATCTTAATTTAAATGTAATAAAATTATAATTAAATATTTCATTTTTTATGATACAATTTTATTTATTTCCTCTCAGGTAATTATACTCAAGGGTCACAAATTTGTAATGAATTTCTTTACAATATTCTTTTTAATTGAGTTATGGTGTTTTCTTTATTTTCTTTTATACTCTAAAATTATGTGTCATTTGAGTTTTTATTTTTTTTAGGTTTTATTTCCACATTTTTAGATATATATTTTTTAAAAATACTAAATTATCAATTAATTCTCACCTCAATGTTTTGGCCGTTGTAAAGGTTAATTTAAGAATATCATTATAGTGGAGATTGTTTATTCATTAATTTCAAATGAATGGGATTATTAAATCATTTTCATATAATAGAATTTTATTTTAATATCTACTAGTTATTATTGATATTTTAGATTAATTTAATGTTTCTTCCACTACTTTTATATATAATCATTTCGTAATTGTTTTTAATAAAAATACACCACATTTACCTCTTTATTCAGAAATCCATTTTCATCAAAAAAAATGTTTTCTAAAAATGTTTTCTAAAATTATTTAAAAATATACATTTTTTAAAACAAATTTTACAAATTTTTACTTTTTACAAAATTTTAATGTAATATTCATATTTTTTTTAAAAATACATTTCATTTTAGTCTTTTATTGAAAATGTAAATGGAATAATTATTTTAATTTAATTTGTATATATGATATTTCTTCCATCATTACCCCACAATAATTATAAATTTCATTTATTTGTTTCAACTGATAATTTGAAGTTCAAAAGGCTTAAAAATTTGGTAATTATTTAGTTTTTAAATTATTTTCTATATTAAAAAGATTTTTCCCTTGAATGTTTTTAAAAATAATTATATGGTATATATATTCATAAAGGATGACAACTTATTTTTTTTACTTATTTCAACAATAGATATGTGGTATTGTAACCATGTTTATTCTTTTCATAGGTGTTTTGTGATCATTTTAAAAAAAAAAATTTATATTACATTTTATATTATTTTCATAATTTTATCTTTTCCTTGGATCATTCCTATTATTATGATCATTTAATATTTAATTAAATATCTATAATCCTTTTATCAGTTATATAATTATTGTATAAATTGTGAACCATTTTTTAATATTGCATTAATACATTTAAATTATTTGGTCTTATTGGAAAATATAGATAGAAATGTATTGTTTTCTGAATAAGAAATTTTGTTTTCTAAAAATATTTATTCATTACTAAAATTGATCATTCAATATATGAGATATATTTTGGACATGATGTTCTGGGTGGGATGGGTTATAAATGTCCCATTGATTCATCGACATGTCTCATTAGACAAATCTATTGTCTGAATCCAATGAATTATTAACTGTAAAATTAAATTTTATTGTTAAAGTCCATCAAAAATATAAGTATAATTATTTTTTGTATATATATATCCTATAATTTTGAATTTCATCCATTAGGAATATATTTAGTATTAACCATGATATTTTCACAATGATATAATCTTTTGATCCTTCAAATTATCATTTTATGGATTTATGTGATTTTTTATTCAGTCATTTACCATGGAATATTGATGATCCCATATCTAATCATAATTTCATGTTATTTGTAATATGAAACATGTTTTAGTTATATTCCTTTCCATACATATTATGCCTTATTTCTTGCACAATATATCAGTTAAATAAAATGTGTCCATAGTTATTAAGCGTTTTATATTGGTGATTTTTATTTACATATAAATACGTTCTTATATATGTAAACATTACATTGAAATTAAGATCACCATTAATTTGTTTCATTTTTATAATAATCCATGAAGGATACTAAGATTGATAAGAAATGATATCATAGTTGGAATACTGATTTAATTATTAAAAAAAATTCCCTTGCAAAATTTAATGGGATATTTTCATTAATTGAAACTATTGTACACATATGGTTAACAACTTTGATATCATGGTTATGATCAAATGTTTTGACAAGGGGATTCAGATAAGAAACAATGTTTATGAATTACATGGATATTACGAAATTTTACTATATGAGAGTATTTCGACTTATATTAATCATAGATTCAAACTATGTTGCAACGTGACCCATGAAACCAAGATTTTGTGCCTAATACAATTACATTGGCATCAGATACTGGGAAATACCATCCTAAAGGAATGAATAGTTTAGTAGTCATGGTAAAATATATATATACATGAGTATTTTATTTAAAATTAATACAAACATTACAACATAATTTTATTTGAAAAAAAATGTTATTCCACATCTCATATCACTGCATATCATTCCTATTACATATCATGGGATCTTGATGGAAGGGAAAAAAAATAAGGTCAATCTCAAATGCTCAGTATGGGATAAGTATATTAAAAGTTATTGTGAATCAATATTGAAATAGAAATAAGGCACAATAAATAAATGAACAAATATTGAATTAATATAACGAGTAAGTCATAAAGAGGGTAATAAAGTTAACTGAAAACCATGCCATTTAATCAATTAACTAATAATGAAATGCATACATAGATTTTTCCATAGTGTAAATATCATGGATAATATTAAATAAAATACGATTGATGCAATGATTAAGTCCTGGATATCATGTATATAGTACTAGAATGAATATTTCGTCAAGACCATTCAACATATGGTTTAAATGTAAAGGTAAAAATCCATTCAATTTGGTCATCTAATGTTCCTCATTTGATCATATTGATGAATCAAGGGGATATATAATTTCTAGGCCCCACCCTTCAATATTAATCAAACAAATTATAGATATATATAATAATATATTTAATTAATAAAAAATATGAATATCCATGATAAATGACATGGTTAATTTAGAGGAATTTATAGTCATTTGAATATTTCATGGGGAGAAAAAAAATTAATCCAATAAGTGAATGTAAATATTATCATTGGGAAAAATAATCGTAAACTATCTAGAGAAATAATAATGATGGTATCAATACAATGTATACTGATTAGAGTATTAATAATGATTATTATAATTTATGAAATAAAAATCTTTCAAAAAACATACTTGAGAAAAATAACTTTTAATTTTCAAATACATTCTCAAAAAATTTTATATGAAAAAATCTAGTAAAAAATTTTCATTAAAAATAAGTTTACAGATATTCAAAGTACTATTAATGAAATGATGATGGTTGATTTTTTACAAGGCTAAAATAAAATTTCATCTGTATTGTAAAATAGTTTGGAAAGTCCCTCGTTCATAAAGAGACCATAATAATTATTTGAAAAAAAATTATAAAAAATTATGTGTATAAAATTATATTTTAATAAATCATTTTGAAATTGTTAATAATAATTAATTTTTAAAACTTTTTTATAAATCATGGTTTTTAAGAAAACATATTTCTGGTTGAAGAGAGAGATATAGTTAGATCTTATTAAAAAAATTATTTACCAATGAATAGTAAAATGGTCAATTTTTTAGAAAATAATGAATAATATCCAAATGAGATAAAATTGAAGGGCTTACTAATAAATTATCAAATAATTACCCTTAATGTAAATTCAACTGGTAACAATCCTGAATAAAATAATATTCTGAAGTAAACCCTTGAAAAGGCCATATTATTGATATGAGAATCAAATAATGAATTGATCATGTCAATCAACTATAAATGAAAATTAAATAATTTTAATTTCAAAAATATACCATTAAAAGTCATTATACCCACTATCAATTAATATTGACGAAAACAAGGATGTAATAAAACAAAATTAATAGAAATTGATTAAGGAAATTCTTTACCAATTAGAAACTCTTCATTAAAATCCCAATGTAAGAAATAATTGAAATTGAAACCTAAAATAAAATATTTATTGAATTATTCATTATATTAGTTTTTCAAATGGGTAGTGTATACCACATATAAAAGAAGTTATGTTAATAACATTACAATATGACTCAATGAAATGAAATTGAGATAAAATCCATTTCAACAGTTTTAACATCTGAATCAGAAACCCCAAAAGAAATAATCATCAAATGAAACATTTAAATTCCATGGTGGTAAAACAAAACATAATATAATATATCATATGTGGTTTTATATATACAAAAAATAATAATTATGTGGAGAATATGACATTTATCTCACCCATGTAAAATCCAACATGAAAATCCATTACCATATGATCCTTTCGGTTAAATCCTCTATAAATTCGTCTATAAGGTTCTAAAATTTTTTTAAATTACATCATAACTATACTAAAATTTATAATATCATATATTTTATTATTATAATATCTTAGTAGAATTATTTTATTAATATTACATTACTTTAAAGGAATAATATAAATATCAATATTCCAAATATATTTTACAAACAAGGTTTCTTAGTATGTTTTGGACTATTACAGTTTTTCGATTAAATTGATCATGAATTAATAATCTCCAAAATATAAAAAACGATTTAAATATCAAATATATTCAGTATATAGTTATTTATATTAATCCATTAAAATTGGAGATATTAAATGAAATATATCATTCAGGGAGATTATATCCAACACGTATTCATGAATATTGTTTCAATTTTCCTGTCATATTCAACGAATGAGATGTAAATGAAATATATGTCTATTTTAATTAAATTTTCATATTAATTTTATATCTATCACATTTTTTCAATAAAACCATACACAATAAATTCTATTTAAAGCATTAACGATTCACTTCGCTTTGAGGAGGTGGTAGTCCAAATGTCCACAAATGGAGTTATGATATTATCACAATGTGGAATGAGAGATGGAATGTATTATATAAATTATACAGAATAATAAATGAATTACAAATATTTTATATATCGTGTATAAAATATAAATATATCATTATATTGAACCATTGATGGTGATAATGGAAGAATGGACAACATTTGTTCACGAGGCGGTTAACTTTCATACACATGAATGATTATTGTGTGTCACATTTGATGAAAGAGTATGAAAGTGTATATGAAAGTATAATAACAAAACAACATCAGTATATTTAATATATTTAGGTTATTATATAATCATGATATTTGAATAATTGATAAATCAATGAATGAAATTAAACCAAAGTTCTCTTTGAAAATCTTCAAATCCTCTTTACGAAAGACATTTTAGTTTATACTAAAATTAATCATAGGTTGAATTTAATCCAAATATATGTTTAATGGATGATTAGAGCATTGTTTGGAGATTATCCAGTACTCATTTGGATGATCCAAAAGGTATGAGTGGTGTGATGAAGTGAGGGAGGTCAGTTCTATTTCATAGTGGAAGTGGAGGGGAATTATTTTAATTATAAATAATAAAATACTTTTCAGAGGTCTCTCATACATCATGTTCCATATATAATAAAAAATATTATAGAAAATATATTATATTGTATAAATTATCCATGAAAATAGGGATTTGAAATGTATTTATGTAATTTTTCCCCTTATTATAAATTTTTAACGACTATGTGAACTCATTTTACCTTAATCGTTGTAATTAATTTTAATCTATTTCTCTAATACTTTTTAATCAAATCTATTATGATCATTATAGAAATTAAAAATTATGAGGATTCAAAATATGTATTCCATTTTTTCGACATACATTCATAGAAGTGATATATATTAATTTAAATTTATAATAGAAATTTAATGAAAATGTGGTTTTTTGAAGTAAAAAAATTATCAAATGTTTGTAATATTTACATATCCAAATATAAAAAAAATGATTAGGACAATCTAAATTCTATTAATAGATATATTTTTTTAATAATTTTACTTTTTCATAAATTTAATTTAAAATTTATCTTTATAAATTATGTATATGTAAAATCATTTATCAATTAAAATTCTATAATTTTTTTACTATTCATCAAAAAATAAAAAATCCCCTACAAATACAAAAATTTCCCCTTAAGAAACATTTGATGTTTTAATATTAAAATTTTATTTTATTTTAAAAAATAACATATAAAAATTTGTATAAGGTTACATTTAATATTATTCTTCCATTACAAAGAGGAATAACTAACTTTATAAAATTATAGTGCTTATTGCATAAAAGGGGATCAGATTTGATATTATGTCTATGAAATTTATTGGATGATTTTAAAAAATATTTAATTGAATATATAATTAATATATTTCTTTAATATAATCCACTAATAATAATTAATATAATTTATTATCATAAATTTTTTTTTGAAAATAAAATATTTTCCTTATACAAAGTCTTCATCAATATTCAATTGGATTATATATTTATTTTAAACTCCAAATAATTATATAATTATTTGAAAAAAATATTTTAAAATTTTTGTTTATATTTTTCATACAGATAATTATAACTTCTAGTTGATATCTATTAATTTCTATAATAATACTAGTATATATTATTTTTGTAAAACTCAGTCTTTCATATAACTTAAGCTATAGAAATAATTCATTGTTCCATAAAACAAAAGATAACCTCAGTGTTCCATATAGATAATTATTAACATTATTTTTTGTGCAATATAATATAATAATAGTGGTTCATGTAACATAATCTACTAGAAATATTTAATTTTCATATATATACCTATATAATAATGTATTATGTTGTTATATTCATTTTTACAAATGGTGTTGGGTGTCATATATGCTCCCAAATACACAATAAATATTTTATAATTCATGGTAATAACATTATCCCCACATTGGATAAATTGAATCATAACAGTTTAATCTTTTTCCCAATATTATAGAGTATAACATTAAAAAAATTGTTTTGAAATCCCACAACCTGATAAGGGTCATTAAAACATAATTTTCATATTAGAGAGTCTGAATTATGAAAGTAATAATATATAACTTATTTCTACATTTCTACATAGCATAACATTATTTAAATGATTAAATGTGGACTTTGAGGAAAATATAATATAATTATAGATATTAATTGATGTCATTGATCAAAAATAAGTGATTTTCCAATGGAATATTGAGGGATTGAAATCCATAAATCTGAGATGATTTAAAAGTTAATATATTAAACCAAAAATTGAAAAATTATTATTAAAGTGTATGAAATGATAATTTTCCTAGTGTTTATTAAACATTTCATTTCCTAATAATATAAGAAAATATACTTACTTGACTTATTTCTATCTCAAAAATATAATTTATTCTTTTGGTTTAGCTTTAATATGTTTCAAAATTTTCACTTTACTCTGGGAAAATAATACCTAATATTTTTTCATTCCTAAATTACTAAAATTAACTTTTAATGGATCACATGGTATATAATATTGATAAACATATTTCTATTCGTTTCTTGTTATTTTCAAAAATTAATATATTTATCACAATTTATAAAATATAATTACATAATCTATAAATCTCAAAGGTAATACCACCGGTTAAACATTAATATTTATTCATAAATTTTTTAGATAAAAACAATTACATATTAACTTGAACATTACATTGTCCTTTAATAGGCAGGAAACTCTTATCTTCCTTCAGTCATTGGTTCAATCCCTACCACCTCACTGGAAGAGCAGGGTTATGACCCAATATGTTTGTTTTATATTTTCAAAACAATATTTATATAATTTCTATAATGTTCCCCAAAAATATTAAGGAAATTTTTTAAATAATTGTAATCTTTAATTAACATTTTTTATGGTTTTCAAAACAATATATATATATATATATATTAACAAAGTTTGATAATCATTTATTATATCAATGATAAAATTTATCAACACCATTAAATAGTGGTTTATAAAATATAGAGGCATTATTCCTCAAATATATTTCTCCACTTAAACATATATATTCCATAAATATCTCCAAAATATACTTAATTATTATAAAATCTATTTACATAAATATTAATGGGGTTGTTGAAGTCATTGATATTATATTCATTGTTAAAGTCATAATCCCATGATATTATCCCGATAGGGATGTATTAATATGAATTACCACATAATCTTTCTATTTCCAAAATTATTGAATGTTATTGTATAAATATCAAAAATTAATATGTCACATTAATGTTCCGTAATCTATAATTTCATAATTCATGTTTATAGTGTTTATACAAAATATTATATATTACCAACTATAGTGATCCAACCCCATAAACCTAGAGTTAGTTCCCACTAATATTATATCCTCATAAGATATAAGTAAATCATGACAAAAAGGAATGAATAATTTAGTATTCTTGGTAAACTAGATACATAAATGAGTCTTGTATATAAATTTAATACAAAACTTATAGTATTTTTATGAACATAACTTTATTCGATCTAACATATCCTTTCATATATTTAATATTAGACTTCATGGAATCTCGGGGAATGGAAATAAGGGTGAGAAGATATTCTCAATAAGTGTTAAATACATCAGAATCCTTCATGACTCAATAATAGCAAAGTAGTATGGAATGGTAAATAAATGAACACATGATCCATTTAAAAAACAAGAAAATGTATAAATAATAGGGAATTGTGGGTCCTTGAAAACCTATTTATTTAATCATTAAACTGATAATGAAATGCATCCATATGTTTTTTCATAATTAAAATCTCATGGATAATAATAACTAAAATTCGAATTAATAATTTATTAATTATTCGATATCATATCTCGGGCATATGAAAACCTATAATTTCAATAACACTCACAGTATTATTTATAACTAATTTTAGAGAACTATTTATTTTGTCTAACATATGTGTCTCGTGTGAACTTATCAGTCCATCGATGAGTTATCAAATGTTTGGACCCCACAGGTCACTGATATTTCCATGGATTTCTCATTTATTGAAAAATTGATTTAATTTTTAAAATATTTTCATTACTATAAAATGTATATATTGTATAAAGGATATAGGTTTACTAATATTTCCCCAGTCAATAAAAATAATTAAAAGTAAACAATCGTATATAGAATTCACAAGTTATTTTAGAAATAATAAAATCCATTATAAATGTTATGGATAATTATAGAAAATTTAAGGTCTAATGAATCTGTAAATGGGATTAAAAAAATAAGTCAGTTAAGTGAATTTATATACTATCCATGGTAAAAAATAATCACAAAGCATAGAATAATTAATAATTATGGTATCAATAAGATTTATACGCATATTTGTAATAATATGATTAACTGTCGTTGATAAAATCTAAAAATCTTTACAAACATTATTAAGGAAATTAAGGTTTTATTCTTTAAGAAACATTTAAATCACATTTCAAGGAAAATAACATGTAAAAATATATTATCTACAAAAATATTTCTAAATTTACAAATGAATCTTCGATGAAATGATGGTAGGTAATTACATTTGTCGTTAAAATATTAATTTCTTTCATTATAAAATGGTTAGGAATGTTCATTATATGGAAAATGAAAAAAATATTTATTTGAAAAAATTTTATAAATGAAAAAACGTAAAATTAATGTTTAAAAAAACAACTTAAAAATTGAAAATATTTTTCTATATATTTTTTAAAGAACATGATTTTGTAAGAAAATAGATATCAGATCAAAGAGAGAAGTGATGTCAGATTTTGTTAAGCACATTATATTAAACATTTTATTTACCAAAGTTTATTAAAATTATATATTTACCTGAAAATAATCATAAATATACATAATACATAGATATTATAGTTTTTATTAAATAATGATCAAATAATTTCCTTTAATGTATATTCATTTGTAAACAATCCCAAATTCAATTTGATTATGAACTAAACCCTTAAAAACAAAATAAATTTGAAGAGAGAATCAACAGTTGATTTGATTATTTTTATAAAATTAAATTCAACATAAAATAATTTGGAATATAAAAATATATTATAAGATTTCATTATACATAGAATTAAATATTATTAATGATATTGAGGAAAAAATATAACTTAGTGAAAATAAATTGGGTAATGGAATTCTCAACCACTTGGTAACTCATAATTAAAATCCCCATGAAAGATATAATTTAAATCGAAACATTAAATTCCATGAATAATGACTTATTGAAGATATTAATTGTTAAATGTTATTTTTATAGACAATATTAAATAGATTACATGTATTACATTACAATATTCTTCAATGAAATGAAGTTGAGATACAATACCTTACAACTTTTGTAACGTCTAAATCCTAAACCCCAAACGTAATTAACCTGAACTAAAAAACATAAATACCATGATGAAATAATAATTCATTATATATAATATCCAAAGAGGTAGTATATACACAAAAAAAACCATTAAGTGCTTAATATTACAATAATCTAAATTTTTTTAAAAATGAGATAAAAATACATTACCTTGCACACTGTTTTTGTTGAATTCTATTTATCGTCTTTATGAAGGGTTTTTATGGGAAATATAATTACAAAATACAAATAATCATATTTGTAATATAATTTTATATCTTTTTAAAATAACTTATTAACTATCATTCGTTATTTTTAACTATTTCTAGAGTTAATTTCATAGTTTTGTGAGTATGTTTTGAATTTTATTATTTTGTTCCTTTTACATTGATACTGATATAATAATATCTAAAATGTAAATGATATATTGAATATAAAATATATTTAGTATATATTTATTTATATTTATCCATAAAATTTGGAGATAGGAAATGATATACACCGTTCATGGGGATGGTAGGCTGTACGAATGCATGAAAACTATTTCAACTTCATTATCATATTAAAATAAAGAATAATGAATGAAATGTTATTATATATTAATTACAGTATGATATAAATATGATATGAGCCACATATTTTAATAAAACCCATCTTTGATACATTATATGTAATGCATGATTGAATCACATCCATTTGAGGAGGCATAAGTCTACACGTCCACTAATGATGTAATTGTATTCCCACCAACAAGGATAAAAATTATGTATGTATTATATAATAATTCATGAAGAATAAATACATAATAAATATCATATATAACATATAAAATATATAAATATATCATTATTCTCAACTATGAATTTTGGCAATGTATATATAAAATACATCATAACCAGAGGTTGTAGTCCCCCATACATACAAATGATGATTGTGTGTCCGATTTGATTAAAGTATGGGGATTTTTAGATAAAAAAATATAATATAAAAAATATTGGTATATTTTTGTTGTAGTGGTTATTATATAAGAATGGTATAAGAACCGTTAAAGGAGTATATAAGGAAATGAAACTAAATTCCTCGTAGAATAACTTAAACTCTTCTGAGGGTATTGTCACGACCCATCCCCCGGGTCCCATGTGGTGACTACCCTTTGCTAGCCTTCCATAGGCCAGGGGCTAGAGACTAGCAACGAAAGGTGTATTCCCTAAAATAGGTATGTCATTGCCTTTATAACTTGTAAACACACAAAAACAAGAACACAATGAGATATGAACAAAAGTAAATTGTATATAAAAAAGAGTGTGTAGGTGAAGAAAAAGGGTCCATAATTCAAGCACAACTGGAAAGTACAAGAAAACTGAAAATGTGAATGAAAAATGAAACAGGTATTGTGAAAACTTGCCAAATATCCCACCTAAAGGGTAGTTACATCTCTCAAATAGCCGTCATTGTGGTATGACTTGTCTTATTTCAACCTTCGAGCTACCTCCCATCCCGGTACTCTCATCGTCAGTCAGTTGTGTCCGTCATCTTCACCAATCACAACAAGGTGTTGGTGTAGCCAATGATGGGGTGAGTATAATGATACTCATTAGGGACTTGAAACCCTCAAAGTTCTCATGAAATAAGAAAATGATAAACCACAATGCAAGAAATCATCTGAAACCCCTACATAGATACGTTCCCATACATATATCCATGTTATTAAGTATTCCTATCTCATTCATGATTAAACACATGGTCAATCTCAAAAGCCATAAGTTCAACTATTCCACAAAGGAAGGAATATATAGAAGGTAACACCACAAAGGTGAGTACAACAAACGAATCCCCACACATAAAAATACCACAACGGTTTCACTATAAAGGTAATCACCAAAAAGGTACGCCACAATGAAGAGTACCACAATGGTATCACCACGAAGGTATGTACGACATTGGTAATCCAAATAGAAAAATACCACCAAGTTATCACCATGATGGAAAGTACCAAAAAGGTATTCCACACAAAAGAATACCAAAATGGTATCACCATGAAGGTAAGGACAACACAGGTACAACATAATGAAAAATACAACAAAGGTATCACCACGAATGTAAGGAATCAGCTCACAAAAGGTATAACATAAGTACAATAGTAGAGAGGAATATATGTAGCTACTAATTCATCATACTCTGTTAAGAGGTAGAACCATAGAGGATTTTAGAACATTTTAACACCCACCCATGATCCTAGTACATCATCAGTATATCATTAGTACATTGTCTGACCCACAAGGGATCCTAGTAAAAATCTAGTACGTTGTCAGACCCACCCAGGATCCTAGAATATCTCCAGCATATCGTCAGACCCACACAGGATCCTAGTACATCTATAGTATGCTTACAGACCAACACTGGATCCTAGTACATATCCAGTATGTCATCAGACCCACAAAGGATACTAGTACATCTCAAGTATGTTGTGAGACCCAGACAAGATCCTAGTACATCTTCAGTAAGTCATCAGACCCACATAGGATCCTAGTTCATCACTAGTATGTTATCATACCCAAACATGATCCAATTAAATTTCTAGTGTGTCTTCTGACCCACATAGGATTCTAATACATCATTAATACATCGTCAGACCCACACATGATCCTAGTAAATCATCACAGCCAACTATAGGGTTCCCAAACTAGGCACACTTGTCTCCGTGAGGGTCCACTACTCAATCCACTGGTTGATACTCCAATTTACAAAAAAGTCCCATAGAGATGTATCCCAAATGTCTTCTATGTCATTGGGGTCTCAACACAACAAACGATGCATCAATGGAATTACAGGTCTGTATGTTATTATCCTTTTAGTCACATGTCCCTAGTCTATATGCTATTTTCCATGACAGTGGGTTCCTCACGTGTGGAGTACGGTTTTTCGGACCATGTGGGCAAGCCATGTGACACCCATGGGTGAGACAGTGGAAACCACCCAGTTAGCGCATGGTTTTCCAGAATGTGTGATGGAACTTTTCGTCCACATAAGGTTTGGGTTTTTACGATCATGTCCACTCGGGATTTCCCATTTTTCCCTCATTCTTCCTCCAACATGGGGCTCACGTGGGAGTTCCAGTTTTTAATGTTGAGGAAGATCCATATCTTGTTTTATAGGAAAATATAAGTCGATTATTCATGGATTGATAGCGGTTTTTCTCAGGAATGTCTCCTCTCGTGGTTCTTTGTGGTTTCCTCTAGATCTACATCTCCCAATACCTTAGTTTTCTTGATCTTCACTCATTGTGTGTAGATCTATGGTTTTTGTTTCCTTTTGTGTTGATTTTATGGCTTGTTTATGATAGTGAAAGATATTTACAGTGGTTTTCGTGGTGTGTATGTCGATATTGTGGTGTAGTTTCATGCCAGTTCGGCCGACGATCCACCCTTTACCACTGCGGCACAAGTCACAGTTCTCTTCCATCGGGCGGTGAGGTTATGCCGATAGATTCGTTGTGTGATCAGCCTCTGGTTTCCTTCTTCATTCTTTGCATGGATTTCATAAAAAAACACAAGGTTTTGTGGAGAGTTCGGGCCATGTTTGTTTGTCATTCTTCCTCTACATTAGAGCGGTAGCAAGTGGTTAACAAATATTCATTCATGAAGAACATCATCAATAGGTAAGGAAGGTATTTAAAACAACAACCTTATGACCACCTGCAATAATTATTCCCAATCCCACAAATAAAAAACATTATTGGATCAACTTTTTAGTGAGTTGATCTACGTTCTTTGTTTAGAAGGGATAAACATGTGAGTAGATAATCACATATAATTAAACCCCTACCTAGAATGTTTGTTGTTGTCTTACGAGAGAGAAGTAGAATATGTCGACATTCGTCATTCCTGCCACAATACTCTAATCCCAAGCTCATTCATCAGATAAATAATCTTTGATAGAAGTTTTTATTTGTTGTTAAAGATATACACAGTTGGAGGATGTCATGAGGAAGGAGTCAAAGTTATTGTAGAACATATGATTTGTTTGTTTTGGGAATCATTATTCGTGAAAGAAGATATTAAACAGAGATGTTTAATCATCCCAAAATCTCTCCCTTCTCATTTGTGAGATATTTTCCCCCAATCCCCACAAAAAATGAAATATCCAACATAATAGAATATGTTATCTATTTAGTTTATTGGCATAATTTCAAATTGTCTTAATTAATTAATTGATGAGTTTGTATAATTAATAAAAGGGGGTAGCACGATTAATGTTGGGGATGTTCAAGTGGCTTCCACAATTTTAAGAGGGAGTTTAAGGGTTTCTCCAATTATGAGGGTTTGGGTGGTCCCCACCTTTAGGAATTCAAATTGGGGGGGGGGGGGGGGGTTATGCTTGGTTGGTTCCCACCACTATAATCCATGTAGGAGGTTTTAGTTTAGGTTCTCCCCACCATTATAACATCCACATGGGAGGTTTCAACAAATAAAAATGTTAAAAAAAATATTTTATTTTATTCATTCATGAAAAGTAAAAAAACTAACATTCACCATCGACCATGTATTGTCGATGTGAAAGTCTCTTTAAGCGAATACAGGCGATGTGAGTTCAACGGTGGCATCAAATTTCAATTCCATGCACCGGTTCCAATGTAATAAATTCCAAGAAGAATATTTACTAAATGTGATAAAAAAAGTTCACAAATTTATTACAGGTACTCCGGGCCTCGAGAATCATACAACATCAATTTTCTCAGACTCGTAAAATTACCATTTAATCGAATGAAAAATTACCTAGAAATTCTGTGTCAGTAAATTCTCCCCACTATAGGGATTTGCATCCCTGAAATCCTCATCACAAATCTTGGAAAACATATGGGGGTACTGAGCATTAATCTAAACCTCCTGAACCCATGTGATCTCCTGGTGGTTCTGGTGCTGCCAGCGAATGTGAACCAGAGGTATCGACCGACCACGAAAGACCCACTCTTGTCAATCCTCAATCTCTACCGGAATCTCCGTAAAAGTAGCCTCATCATTGGCATCCATATCGCCATGATCAATGATGTTAGAATGGTTTTGCACATATCTCCCCTACTGGGATACGTGGAAGAATTCATGAACCCGATGCAACTATGGTTGAAGATCATGGTGGTAAGCCACCTCGCCAAATCTGCTGATGACCTAGAAGGGTCTGATGAACATCAGAGATAACATTCCACCCTCCGCAAATCTCCCAAAACCTAATCGAGGTGAGAACTATAGAAAGACATGGCTTCCATCCTCGAACTCCAGAGGTCTTTGTCTCATATCATCATAATACTTCTTCTTACTCTGTACAGTCTTCATCTTCTCTTGGATGATCATCACCTTCTCTATGGTAGCTCATACTATATCTAGTTGCATGAGTGCTGACTCCCTTGGGTCAGTCCAGCACAAAGGTGATCTGTAAGGTCGACCGTATAATGCCTCAATAGATTCCATCCCAATGGTGGTGTGATATGTATTGTGGTATGAAAAATCTAGCAAAGGCAGTTGATCCTCCCAGTTGTGAAATATGTTAAGGAAACAAGCACGTAGCATGTCTTCGATGGTCTAAATGGTCCACTCAGTCTGACAATCCGCTTAAGGATGGAAGGCAGTGCTCAGACGAACATGCCCCCTAAAATCCTACTACAACCCCTTCCATATCCATGAATTAAAATGTGCATCACGATCATAGACAACCATCGAGGGTACTCCATGGAGCCACAAAACCTTCTACAAATAGATGTGTCTTAAACTCTCTATTGAACCCTTCTCTCTGATCAGTATGAAGTGGGCTGACTTGGTGAGTCGGTCGACCATCACCTAAAAAAATTCCGGACCCCCCATATGTACATAGAAGTAAAGTAATAAAGAACATGGACATCACATCCCATGTATACTGAAGGACCTATGAATGTTGAACCAAGACAGCATTTTCTTGATGCTATGCCTTCACTTGCGAACAAGTGAGGCATTAAGAGGCAAATTATGCTGCTGATTTTTTCATTCCCGACCACTAGTGCTGTCTTCGGGGATCTTGGTACATCTTCACCACTCATGGATGTACCGCTAGAGGGGATGTGTGTAACTACCTCAACACATCCTCCTGATTTAACACTGATACCAAGGTATGTCCTCTGATTAAGATGACGTGCTCCCCACCTTCAGAAAATCCATCAGGTGCTTGTCCTATGGATATCTAAGCACATCGTGCCTTATAGTAAGCGTCCCCACGCTATGTCTTACTGACTTACTGAATAAGTGGCAGAGTTACTATAATAGACGGAAGGAAATCCCATCCATCTCGATCTATGAAGGATATATGCAATGTGTCCAACTTCTCAATCACTTCTCCTAGAAGTTGTATACTAGATCTCCCACTGAGTTCCTCTATAACAAAATTTCCCTTTCCAAGAGTATAGACTATCTCAATGTCATAGTTCTGGTGGAACTTTATCCACTCGTATTGAAAATTAAATACTCAAAACATCTTCTTCCATGACGGTGAGGCTGGCTGTCTCACGAGTGATCATCTGTATCCTCCTATGGAGGAATTTTATCTGGTGTTGCATGGGTTTCCTTTTTTTGTTGAGTAATGAAAAACTCCTCCCAATGTTGTAGATAAACCCCAAACTTTGTGCCTAATACAATAAATCTGAGTATGAATTGTTGATGTCCAGTCATACCCAAAATAATCTCATAAGGCCTCGACGATGTCACCAAGAGGTTCTAACTGAAACTCTCACCTCATGGGTCAGATCACATCATCATCATAAGTGCGAGTATCAAGTCCCCTCCCAAACATGTCTCCATAGGTGAGGGTAAATTCAACAGTATAACCGAAAACTGTAGGTCTTGGTAAATATAATTGGAAAGAAGAATGATTGGTACCTATGTATTATAATACGACAACTAGTAGAAGACACATATCATACATCGAATCATTCCTAGAGCCCTTGGGTCTCACTCCTTGACCACATTCCGCTACTCTTTTACCCTATCCTCCAGATCCATGATCCTAGCAGGGACCACAATGGGGGGTGTGTTTAAATGTCGAAATGTACACCACCTCATGCTGATTCCTTATCTCTACATCCATATCTGCTGCCCTGCATATTCATCTATCCCAAACACTTTTTCTTCCTGAAACATTTTCACATGCCTGAATCTCTATGACCGGTGCTAGTTTCTTGTTTATCCACTACTATCATTCAGTGGTTGTATCCTCTCAGACAAATACATTCATCCACAGAGGTACTATCTAGGACCCCAACATATGTAGGAATTCATAGAGGAATAGTTCTAGCTCAGACATCCTTAAACACACTACGCCTGAAAGGGTGAGCCCCAAAGCATTGATCATATCTTATTCATCGAATACCGAAAATTATTGGTACATATCAATGAATAATTAACTACGGACATGTCATACTGTGAAGCTATAGAATCTCTTGAGAACTCTCAACCACATCCTCAAGACAGTCCTCAGCCGCATGTGAGTCTTGCTCACCTCGGAACTTGAGGGGTATATGATGTTGAGTCATGCATAAAGTACTAAGCATATATGTGTCCTTTAATGGAACCGCTGGTTGTAACTACTGGCCAATGGGTAGTGATATAGCAGAAACACTACCTCAAGGTACCATCTCAGGAAATGAATGAAGTACCGAAGCCTAATCAATATGCTGACCATCCTCATGGCCAGTAACATGAAAATACTAGTATCTAAGGTCACTAACTGCTATATTGGGGTCTCAAATAGGTGGAAAACTCTAGAAACCTCTTCCAACCAGCCCTCAGCTACATGGGAAACTGTCTCACCTCGAATCCTCAGAGGCATGTGCTGCTGGAACTTGTGCAATGCACTCAGTCGGCATGCACCGTCTGCTAGTGTGGTTGGTGGTAACTACTTCCCAATGGGTGGTGGTGCTACTGGTACACCACCCGAAGTTGCCAATATAGTAATAGGGCCCTACACTAGATCCTCATCGCTCGGTGGGCCATCATCATATACTCTATCAGGAATCCTACCTGGTTGTCTATGATTCCACATCCTGATAAAGAACAGTTTCCCCACAGTCATTATGATATACCTAGTGAGTTGACTCATGAAAGAAAAATAAAACTTTTCAAAACATGCATTAAATCAGTGTTTTCATGCACTGACTCAGAAATTAGAAGATAGGGTCCTAAACTATGGATATGTTGGTCGCCGCAGCAACACTGGATTCCCTAAACTGATAAACACACTCAGTACACATAAAAATAATTTTGTTTAAAAGATCATAGTTCAATGTTTTACGGTAGAACCGACTCCTTTGATACCAATTATTGACGGCCCATCCACCGGGGCTCATGCTGTGTCTAATCCATGCTTGTCTTCCATAGGATATGAGCTATTGCTAGCATAGAAATACATATTCCCTAAAATTGGGAAGGTGTTTCTATTATAACCAATAAACACACACAACCAATCATACAGTGAGATAAAAACACATGATAACTGTATAGTAAAAAGAGTGTGTATTGTAAAAAAAGGGTCCAGAATAAAAGACCAAATGGAATGCACATGAAAACTGAAAAAGTATAAGAAAACTGAAACAAATTATTTGAAAACACACCAAGGATCCTGTATGATGGGGAGGGACAACTCTCAAACAGTCGTGTCTAAAATACGCCTCTTCTAATGTCCAACACCGAGCTATCACCAGTCCTGGTACTCTCATCCTCAATCAAAAATGTTTGTCGTCTGCACCATACAAAATAAGCTGCAGGCGTAGCCCATGCAAGGTTGAGTACAACAATTCTCAGTAGGAACCGAGATACCATCAAAGGTCTCAAGAAATCCACAAAGAATAAACCACAAAGTATTTAAACATATGAAACCCCTACTTTGGTATATACCTATATATATACCCATGTTATCAAATAAACCCATCTCATTCATGAGGGAACACAAGGTCCAACTCAAAATCCCAAGTCTCAACTGTTCCGAAACGGAAGGAATACCATGAAGGTAACACCACCAAGGTGAGTACCAAAAAGGTAACGACACAAAGAAGAATACCAATAAGGTTTCACCACAATGGTACATACCACATAGGTATGCCAAACAGAAGAATACCACAAAGGTAACACCACAAAGGGAAGTACCTCATAGATATGACATAGAGAAGAATACCACAAAGATGTCACCATGAAAGAAAGAATCACACAGTTACTACACATTGAAGAATACCACAATGTTATCACCATGATGATAAATACATCAAAAGTACACCACACAAAAAAATTCCAACATATTATAACCATGAAGGTACGAGCTCTTCTCACACCAATTATAACTTAAGTACAGTAGTAGAGATGATTATATGTAACTATTAATTAATCATACATTGTTAAGTGTCATACCCACGAAGGATCATAGTGAATCGGTAGATCAACACAAGATCCTAGTACATCATCTGTAAGTCGTCAGACTCTCACAGGATCCTTGTACATCATCAGTCACACACTTGATCCAAGTACATCATCAGTACGTCATAATACACACACAAGATCCTAGTACATCTCTAGTATGTTGTCAGACCAACAAAGGATCTTAGTACATCTCAAGTAAGTCATCAGACACACACAAGATCCTAGTACATCTCAAGTACATAGTTAAAACCACGAAATATCCTAGTACATCTCTAGTATGTCGTCAGAAGAACATAGGATCTTAGTACATCTCTAGTACGTTGTTAGAACCAGTGAGGATACTAGTACATCTTCAGAACGTCATCAGACCCACACAGGATCCTAGTATATCTCCAGTACGTTTTCAGACCATAAAATGATACTAGTACATCTCTAGTACATCTTCATACCCACACATGATCCTAGTTCATATCTAGTATGTTTTCAGCCCCACACAGGATCATAGTACATCATCATAGCTAGGTACATGGTTCCCTCACTAAGCTCGCTTTCCTCCAGGAGGGTATGATAGTCAAGTCATTGTTCGATACTCTAACTTACACGAAGTCCCATGAAGAAGTATCGCAAAATTCTTCCACGTAAAATGGGTATCAATACAAAAGACAATGCATTAAACAGATGCTCGGTCTGTGTGTTATTTGCTTTTTAGTCTCGAGGGTCTGATATTTAAGTTGTGAGCCTTGAAAGTGGTCTCTGCACAACCAGCGCACAGTTTGTTAGACCATGCCTTCAATCAATGCAATATCCCTAAGTGAGGCAGTGGAAACCACATGGTCGGTGCAAGGTTTTCCAAACCATGCATGGTAACCGTTCGGCCACTTAATGATTGTGTTTTTAAATCCTAGACCACTCAGGATTTACAATTTTTTCCTCATTCTTCCTCCCACTCATGGCTCACATGGGAGTTCCGTTATTCAAAGGATAGGGTAGCTCCTTATCTCATTTTGGAGGAAAATCATAGGTGTTTTTTGGTTAATTGAAAGTGTTTATTCTCTATCATGTCTCCACTCATGGTTATTTGTGGTTTTCTCTAGATTTACATCACCCACTCCCTCAGTTTTCTAGATCTTCACTTTTTGGGTGTAGATGTAGGGTTGTTGTTTCCCTGGTTGTTGATTTAAATGATTGTTTATGATATGGAATGAAATTTAGAGGGGTTTCCATGGAGATTTATCCCGGATTGGGGTGTGGATTCTTTTCAGTTTGGTCGGATGTCACCCATTCACCACTGCGGTATAAGCCACGGTTATCTTCCATCGGGTGGCGCGGTTACACCATCTCTTTTGTCATGTGACCGGCCTCCGGTTTCCATCTTCCTCTGTCATAAGAATTTCATCAAAAATCGCATGGGTTTGTTGAGAGGTCATACGATTTTTGTTTTGCCCGCACCTTCTACGTTCGATAAGTAGAAAGTGGTTTACAAATATTGAATCATGAAGAACATCAAGAACTTGTAATAAATTTATTTAAAACTATAACCCTACAACCACATTCAATAATTTTTCAAAATTCTACAAAAAGAAAACATTCTCGGATCACCTAGTTAGTGAATTGGGCTGTGTTATTTTCTAGAAGGGATGAACATGGGATTCGATGATCACATGTAATTAAACCCCTACCTCAAATTTTTTTTGTGTTGGGAGTGATAAGTTGAATATGTCAACGTTCATTGCACCCATGAACTTTCTTCAATCACGAGCTTGTTCATCAGATAAACGCTCTTCGATGGAGGTGTTTTATCCTTGTTGAAGATGTCCACTATTGGTGGATGTCACGAGGACGGTGTTGATGATGTCGGAGAATGTTGACATTCTTTAATTGGATAAGCATTCTTTGTGGAAGAAGTTCTTCATTGGAGAAGTGTAATCCTCACAACAACTCTCCACATCTACTTTTCCAAATACATTCCCCCAATCCCCACCAAAAAATAAAATATACAACATAATTAAATATGTTATCTATTTTTTTTGTTGGAATAATTTCTAAAAGGATTACTTAATTAATTGATGATTGAATCATGCCTGTCGTGGGTTGTGGATAAAAGCAATTATATTTTTCCTAGAGCAGTACAATGACTGACCATGGTCTTCTCTTTTGAGGAGCCTTTCAGAATGTTCACATATATATTTCTATATTATCTAAACTATCTTTTTTTTTGTTTTTATTATATAATGAATACAATGACAATATTTTTGTGTTTTTTTATTATTTAAAAAAACGAAATGTAAAGTAATAATTTTAAATTTATACTAATATTCATGTCTAAAAAAATGAAGTTAATAGGAACGTGCATGGTTCTGGCGTTCATTCATGTATTAATCATTATTTTTCTTTATGTGTTTGATTTTAGGTTGATAATCGAAACATGAAATATCATGTTTGAATCACTATTCTTTTCCATAATATAAATAGATTGAGTTTCTTTTCATTGGGGGTCGTCACCCAATCGGGGACATTCATCTCAGCAATGCATGATACAAAAATCAACCACAAACATTAAAAAACATTAATTAAAATTAATGAATATCTTAACCTCCCCCCAATAAATGACTCAAGGTAAGTCTCTAATTTCTGAGAGTATGAGATTACATGGTGGAGTGGGTAGAAGAGGAGAATGAGAGAGACATAGATAGATGGAATGAAAAGAAGATGAAATGTGGATGGAGAAACACAAATGGATGGATTAATAAAAATAAAAATTGAATTAAAATTAAAATTAAACATAAAAAACTAAAATATAAATATAATAAAAAGAAAAAATGAGGGGGGAAGTGAGGAGTATAAGAGGCTGTGCCCTGGTGGGATCCCTCCTTGGTTGTGTTTGTCGACCTGATGATCTGCGAAGGAGGCGATGGCCTCCTTTTATAAGAATATTTTGTCCTCTAAAATATAGAATGTGTGTGGCCCCATAAATGGTCTTTTCACATGTTATCTACTACTTAAATGTTGTTCAAAATTTTTTGGACATTCACCCTCCAAAATTCATTATATTTGGAACCAGGATGATAGAGTTATCAATTTATAATTGGAGGATTATGTTTCTGGATGAACCATCCAGGATGGTTCCTCTAAAAGAATGTCGTTCAATGGCTTCCTTGATGACTTCAAAAAACCCCCAACTTTCTTTTATAGTCATCCATGTCTATCCACGTGGTATCCCTAGTAGCAAGACATCATTTGGATGTGTTTATACCATGTTTGAGTTTTGTTATGGTGTTGGGGTCGACTTTGTCCTCCCCAAAAAATTTCCAACTTTAATGAATTTTTAAGCACTTTAGATGGCATAATAAGCTCCCAGTCCAGTAGTCAAAATTTGAGGAAATAAAATCAGGATTCTAAAATATTTAATCACAAAATTTGGACATATATTTTAAGATAAATGACAAAACTACCTTTATAGTCAAAATCTGTCCCAAATCTTGAATTATGCAATTTTTTAATGATACCAATATTCAAATTTCAATCCAATAAAATCAATCAATTTTCAATGTGAAATAAAACATTCAAAAATCTCTATTGACATATCAATTTTACTTCTCATTTTTTGACGAAACAAATAATTCACATATTTTACTTTTCCCCTTTGAAAATTGATGGAACTTATCCATTCATTCATTCATGCTCCTTGATTCATCATTATTAAATATGGCATGTCATGATTTACCTCACTTATGATTTTTTTTCTCTCATCACTAATGATAAAATTCATGTAGAGTTATGATAATATCATGAGGACATGCATATTATACATAGTCTTGTAAATGAACTAATTTCTCCACTTTGTAATTAAAAAATACACATAAAATCATGAGGACTTTCAATAAAGTCTCAATTGACTCTGAGGATTAAAGTTAGAAGGATTTCATGCTCTAAAAATTAAGGCTCACGGAGGATTCTAATCTCTTATATACAATACATGATATAAAAAGAAAAAGATTAATGAAATTATCTCTTTCAAACTACCATCACCCACTTCCAAAAACTCAATGTAATGTCATGATAAAATTATGCATAATTAAAGATTTGTGCACCCTCTAGAATATTTTTTAATTTTGAACTTTTTTTTCATTTTTTGAAAGTTATTATTACATAAATCCTCATATACATCATCTAACCACATACAATCATAAGATCGTCAGTCTAAAAAATGTTGATTTTTGGTTCTCTGAAATCAAAACCCATTTTTATATTTTTTTTTGATATTTATTTTCATTTTTTTGACTTTTTTTTCAATCAAAGAGGTTAAAACAATACAGTATAATGAATGATTTCACAACCTCTTAAATTTACCAAAATAACACCCCCATTCTTCTTCATTACATGGTGTATCATCTCGTCCACCATGATTCCATTTATCCCACACTTCAAGTTTAAAAATTCATGAAAATACCAAGAGTAGTGTAGGAATGGATAAAAATGGCTTGAAATATGGCTCATCCCTATAAAGGTCATTCATGGTCTCTGTGGGATAAATGAGGGATTGATGTAAAGGATGTATATTAAGGAAAATAATTTTTTCAAAGGATTCATCAATCATTTTAAATTTGTTTTTGTGAAGTCACATCTTTAACAAGTTTCAATACATGTTCTGGTCAGTTACATGTCCCAAGATCACTCAAGAAATATGCTCAAGAATAAATAGGAAGTACTTGGTATAAAAATCCTCTCAAGAATCAGAAATATATCATTGGAAAATCAATCATGGCATGTATAATAATAAAAATTCAATTCAAATGAACTTCAAAAATTCAAAGCATGAATGATGGTAGGGAAATTTCATTTACATGAATTAATTAATTCCTTCAAATCATGAGTCATCATTTCAATATCTATGCTTCATATTTAAAAATTCAATTCCACATTTCAATCATTTAATTATATAAATATTGAAATCTAAAACATGGCATCATAGGGTTCCTATGAAACTCATGTCTTATAGATAAGTTGAGTAAAACATTAATTCAAGTGTGGGCATGTAATTTTATCTTTAAAAGTAAAAACATGTTGTGGAATAAAATGCAGAGAGTTTAAAAGATAAAACACTAAAATTTAACTCCCTTTATCAATGAAAATTTGTTATTTCCTTCCCCATCTCTTTCTTTGTCTTCTTTCATCCATCATGATCCTATAAAATAAAATAACACAGTTAAACATAAGGATCATTTCTTTTAACCTCAAAAATATAAGAGTGAGAGGGATTCATGCTAGACTACTTCCTAATAAATGAAATTGAAATATAATTTTCTAAAAATCATTTAAAGAAAAATCTTGGTAAGATCCCCTATGTGGGCCTTGAATTTTTACAGCCTCCAGAGAGCAATACCAGCTGTTATCCATAATCTGATGAAGAATGAAGCTTCTTTGATTTGAACCACCACATTTGGCTTTTCCCAACATGTGATTCATCATTATGGGTGAGTAATAATCAACGGATAGATTACCCCATTTCACACCATTCTCAATGAGGTATATCTTGAATTGTGGGGGTAGGATGAAGTATGAATCATCCTCCTTTTTGGTTGCTACTTGTGAATCCTCTTCTTCCATATCCAGTGGTTTCTCATGGTATGCTGCATCAAAAGAATAGTTAGTGGGAAAGTCAGAGTGTAATATTATCCGAATACAATTAAAACATGAAGTTTTAAGAACAAATTCTTCCACATAAATGTATACAGCATTTGTCATGGTCTCCTAAGGTAAATCCACTGGCATTTCTTCATGAGATTCCTTCAATAACTATTCAACTCGTCCAGGGAGCTCCATATGTTCCTCAACAGGTGCACATATATCTGCATATTCTTCCTCCAAATAATAATAGATATTATCTGATTCATTATATTCAAAATCACAAGGAGTGATATAGAATTCATATTCAATAAAATTAGAATAGATAGAGTGAAATATTGGTTCAAATCCCTGAGTCGGATCGGCTTCAATATCTACCTTAGTGGTAAGTGCCTCTTGGAGTAGACTCTATAAGGATGGAGGCAGGTAGTCAGGCTCCTCCATATTAACTTCAAATTTCACCACATGGGTGGTTTATTCCTTCAGTGGTGCTGGATCTTGTTCTTTTTATTGTTTTGGGATAGCAGGCAGTTCCCCACATTTAATCAAGAATTAATCCAATCTTTGTTGATCTCTGACATGTAGCTCAATAGGCATGTCTTCCTCCTTTTACAACTCAGGCTCTTGATCCTACTTAGGGTTTGTTTGCTCCATTAATGCACGAACAGAGTCAAATTATGTTTCATCTTTTCTCATCAGTTGTTCAATTCTTTCTCTATGTTATCACACATGAGTCCTTCTAAAATCTTGTTCATGTTTCTGTTGTTGATGCACCTATGAGTAATATATACAAGCATATTAATCTGAATTTGAATTCATCATGAATTTTTTTTAGTTTTTTAAAAAATATATAAATCTACATAAGATGTGAAAATAGAAAAAATAAATGTACTAATGATTAGATCCCGAGCAGCAGTGCCAGTTTTGACTCACGCCTGTCATGGGGCATAGACAAAATAATTATATTTTTCCTAGTGCATCATAGTGGCTGACCTTGGTCGCCTCTCTTGAGGAGACTTTTATTGTGTTCACATACATTATTATATATTACCTAAAATATCTATTTTTATTTTTTTTATTATATAATTAAAATAATAAAAATATTTTTTTTTATTATTTAAAAAAATGACATATATGGTAATAATTTTAAATTTATACTAACATTAAAGTCTAAACCGAATGATGTTAATAAGAAAGTACTTCGTTTTGGGGTTTAGTCATGGATTCAATCATTATTTTCCTCTATATGTTTGATTTTATTTTGATAATCCAAACATGAAATATCATGTTTGAATTTCTATTCTTTTCTAGAATATAAATAGTTTATGATTCATGTCATTCGGGGTCGTCACCCAATTGGGGACATTCGTATTACCAGTGCATGATACTCAAATATACCACAAAAAATAAAAAAAACATTAAAGAAAATTCATGAATATCTTAACCTCCCCAAATCTAAGACTCAGTGTTAGTCTATCATTTTGGAGAGCATGAGATTACTTGGTAGAGTGGGTAGAATATGAGAAATAGAGAGAGATATGGAATGAAATAAAAGAGGAAAAGTGGATGGACAAACACAAATGCAGGGATTAATAAAACTAAAATTTTAATTAAAATTAAAATTAAACTAAGAAAAAAACTAAAATATAAATAAAAAATAAAATGACGGGAAAAGAGAGGAGTAGAAGTGGCCCATTCCCTTGTCGGATGCCTCCATGGACGTGGGTGTTGACCAGATGGTTTGAGAAGGAGGCGAGGACTGAATTTTATAGGCAGATTTTTTCTTTTGATGGACTATGCGTGGATGAACTTTTAAATAGTCGATCCACATGTGGACACATTATTCAATGTTGTTCAGAAATGTGTTGGTCGTTCACCGTTCAATGGATAGTTCATTTGGACCCCGAATGAAATAGTTGTGATTTTTTCATTAGAGGTTTGTGTTTCTGGATGATGCTTCTAGGAAGAATCCTCCAAAAGTATGTCGTTCAATGTCTACCTTGATGAATTCAAAACTCCCTAAATTTTTTTTAGAGTCATCCCTATCTATCCCCGAGCCATCATTGGTGAAAACTCATCATTTAAATTTTTTAGGATGATTTTGGGTTCAGTTATGGTGGTGGGGTCCAGGCTGTCCGCATGAAAAATTTCCATCTTTAATGAATTTTTAGGGAATTTAGATGGCCGAATAATCTCCTGTTCTAGAAGGGAAAATTAGAGAAAATATAATCAGAATTATAAAAAAATTATTCAAAATGTTTGGACCTATATTTTATGAAAAATGACAACAATACCCGTGTTTTCAAAATCTGTCAAAAATCTAGAATTATGCACTTTTCTAAATTATGCTAATTTTCATTATAAAATTCAAATTACCCATATTTTTATTAATACATGTAAATAAAAGGAATTTAATATTGAATAACAGTAAAAAATACTCATTATTTGATAAAAAAGATGGACAAAATTTGATCTGCTAATGAGTTGGTATAATAAATCAAAGGGGGTGGCGCAATTAAAGTGTGGGAAGTCCAAGAGGCTTCCCTATATTTAAGAAAGAGTTTAAGGGTTTCTACCATTATAAGGGTTCAAGTGGTCTCCACCATTATGAATATAAACTTGGGAGGTTTACTCTCAATTAGTTCCCACCACCATAACCCATGTGGGAGGTTTTACTTCACCCGGTCCCCTCATTTATAACTTCCACATGGGAGGTTTCAAAATATAAAAATGTTAACAAAATTAATATTATTTTATTCTTTCATGAAAAAAGCCAAAAACTAAAATTCACCATTCGACCAACTACCATTGAGATAAAAGTCTCCTTGAGATAATATCAGTGTTGTGATTTCAACGATGTCCGAAAATTTCAATTACAAGCACCAGTTCAGAATTTAAAAAAATATACTCGCACGTTTACTGATCGTAACAAAACAATGTTCATAAATTCATTCTAGGCACTCTAGTCCTTGGAATCACACACTGTAGATTTTTTTAGACTCATACAATTCCTATTTAATTAGAAAAATTACATAGAAATTATGGGACATTACAAGAATCCCATTTTTTTTTATACCGAATGACATATTTGGATTTATATATAATAATTTTTAGGATTGTAGGATGAGGGAAGGGTTTTCTAGAGTTTAATTTTTCATGGTATTGATTAGTCAAATGGATTGATATATTTGAAGAGATGATGGGCTGACATACATTTTATTATGGGGAAGGACTATCATTCTTGTAAATATAAAAAGTATGCACTTTTTGGAGGTCACTCACACATTTTGTACCAAAAATAATGATCTGAATTAATGAAAAGTGACGATATGGTCAAAATAGATTCATACATTAGGGAGTGGATCAGTTTCTAGGTTATCTAACCCCTTAATATTTGTGTTTAAGCACATTGTAAACATTTTTCCCCTTAATCATTGTAATTGATTTTAATTTCCTTCACTAATATATTTACTAAAAATTAACATGAAATTTATAAGAAATTATAAAATTTTCTAATTACATTTATGGAACCAATTAATTCTATTTTTTGTCACTATAGTGGTAGAAATTATTTTAAAATTTATCCCAAAGATGTAACGACAATGAAGGTTATTGAAGTATAAATAATCTAATGTTTGTAATGTTTTTCTATAGAAAATTTATTAGAAACATTTTTCCACAGAACTAAACTGTATTAATAGATTTAAAATTTCAATAATGTGACATTATAACAAATTTAAAATATAATTTATCATCATAAATTATTTAAATGAAGGAGAAGTTTTCAATTAGCAAACATTATTTTTCACATTTCATCAAAAAATAAAACCCTCATAAAAACACATAAAATTCACCCAAAGATAATTTCGACAATATGATTTTAAAAAAATATGTAATTTTCTCTAGATAAAATTTTTAATAGTGTCACAATTTATATATAAAATTTGTGTGCCATTAAATTATTGTAAAAATCCTTTAGAAAATATAGTTTTTTACATAAAATTTGATTTGTTCATATATTATATCTATAAAATTAATTGGATGATTATAAAAAATATTTTATTAGATATATTATATATCATATATATTTCACTAATATAATCAACTATTAGTAATTAATTTAATTTATAAAGATAATACACATTTTTCACATAAAATTTTTTTCTTATTAAAATATTTCTTATTTACTTAATGTGATTCTATATTAATTTCTTACAAAATAGAATTATATAAAATATGTTATCAATATTTTCAAAATTTATTTAATACATTTCATATAGGTCATTACAAATAATAGTTTATTTATATCACATTAAATAATAATATTTATATTATTTTGTAGTTTGGTAAAACTAGGTATTCCGTGTAACACATGATGTCGAAGGAAGTCTTTGTTATTTGTAACACAATCTGACCTCGGTGTTCCATCTAGATAATGATTAAATTTATGTTTTATTTAATTTAATCTAATATATGTTTTTCATGTAACATACACTATTTGTAAGATTTAATTTACCTAGATATAAATATATCATAATTCCTAGGGATGTGGTATTCATTCTATTCATGGTGTATCATGTCATAGATGCAATCAAATATAATATACTTATTTTTAAATTTCAGTTTATTTAGAAATATAAGTTTATATATTTCCACATGAATAATAATATTATTTTATATTAATTTAATATTTTATGTAATTCAATGGTTGTCTCTATCTTATTGTATATAAATACATCACAAACGCACTCTTCCTCACAATTAATATTCCATGTATCTCTAACAAGAATATCATAAAATAACTTATAAAAATTCCCCCCCCACTCACTTCTAAGAGATCATTGTCTAAACATATTACCAACAACAAATTTTTAAGGTGTAACATAATGGAAATTCTATAAAGATATGGTTCTCATCTTAATCGAGTATTTTTATTTCACAACATTTAATACCACTATAAATTCATTCCAAAAACCTCTGATATACTAAAATTATAATGTATAAAATAATAATATATTATGATTTTAACAAAATTACCTTTTTTATGATTTTTATCAAATGGTAATTTAATCCTAGTTTGTTCATACATGTGTACTACCTCTTAACAAACGATGTATTTCATTTATCAGAACATCTTTTAATGGGTTTTTGTTCTTAAGTAATTATTATTTATATAATAAATTTATGACATAATCATTATTCTGTAATTATATAATCTTATCTACCTTATTACCTTCATATCCGTTAGAAAAATAAAATGTCACTAGTGTATGCATTTGGACAACCACCCCTGAAGTGATGTTATTTTTTGAACATTATATTTATTATATTAAATATTGGATTAAAAATATATATTATATTTATTATTTTATAATTATATTTAATGATCGATCTAATTTAACATTCCTTATTTCCATCTATAGAAAAGTAAAAATGTCACCCATGGACATGTACAAACTATTATCCCCAGGGATTATTGTAATTTGTTTTCTAACAAATATTTATAATAATAATTATTGAAATATTTATAATTAATAATAAAAAAATTAAATAATTATTAATATTCTTTAGATGATGAAACCATTACCCTGATGCATGTAAAATAACCCAAAATAAAAATCAGGCAAGGAAAATGGACCAATTTTCACCACAAAGACTATTTTAACACAGTTTTTTTTCATAAAAGGTGAATCTGAAGTTATAGTGGAATGAAAAGTAGTTTTAAAGTATTAATTTTGTTTTAAAGTATTAATTTGGTTTTTAATATATTTATAATAAATTCATAGTTCTTATATGTGATTTTTTTAGTTTTAAAAATAACAATGAGACTTTAGGTAAGGGGATTTCTCATCAAACATTAATTTCTCTCTTCCATTTAACTTATTCAAAAATAACTTCTTTCATTTAGTGTATAAATTTCCCAATTGATATGATATATCATGAATAATATTATATTTGTGTTATTTAATGCATCATTTCATTTTATTGAATTCATGGAGTTTATTTTTAAAATGATTCTAATTCGGTTAGTGTTTGTCTTAAAATCTCATTTCATTTTGGGATTTTATATGATAAATTTCAGTTGAGAAAAATAAGATATTTTTTAATCATTAAACCACATATGTGTTATTTATGTCAAGTTATTCCTAGAATTTTTATATATTACTACCATTTTAATTTCTTTTTTATTGAAAAGTATTTCACATTTTTTTATGAAATGTTAACCTTAAATACATTTTTCCAGACACAATTTTTATTCCATGTTTATTCTTATCAAAATTAATTTATTGATTTTTTAATTTTATATAAATTGGTTTTAAATTTTCAATTTTAGTTACCTTTTAATTTATTTACAATTATTTTAAATATATTATTTTAAGTGACATGTTTTCTGAACATGTAGTTTTGTACTTTTTTATGTAGTGTGAAATTAATGTTCACTTTAATCATATATTGTATGTATGGGTTTTAAAACAATTAGGACCATATATTGATATGGATATTCTATTACTGTTTTAAATGATTATTTTGAAATTAGATAATTTTCAAAAAATTATAGTAATTTTTAGTTAAAATTTTATCCAAAGGAAAATATTTTTTTTTCGGGGTTTCAATGAATGGTACAAATTCAGTTTATAATGGGGGGTTTCATGATAACCAACACCATTTAATGATTTTTATACTTCACTATAGATATGATATTGTGATACCATAAAATTTAATTCTTTTTATGTATTATTATATTGATTATATAAGGATTATTTTGTTAAGCATGATTTATTTCAATGTTTTTTTATGATTATATGATTAATGTTTTGTTATCTTTTAACACACATATGATTGATTTTAATTTTGTGACAGGTGGTCCAAAATTTTATATCCCTCGATTGAATAGGGTAATGAATAATAACTAACAAAATAACTATTTTATCCATTATCATTATTAAATGTTCACAAAATAATGTGAAGACATAGTTTCATTTCAATACGATACATTTTCTCGTGATATCATTCTCTATATCTACTTATATTTATTTGGAAAATATTTTTATCTTCCATAAACATAATATCACATCATAATAATTTTTTATATATATAAATCTATTTATGTTTCATTAAATATGAAAATCATATTTTCATTTATTTTTCTAAAAACATACTTTAATAAAGATTATTACGATGTTAGATTTCGAATAATGTTATTTAATATTAAAGAGCTCCAGAGAAAAATATAAGGATGAAATTTACAAAAAAGATAGTTATTATAACAACCCAATATTTTGAAATGTATTTCTTATTAAAATAAGTGTTACTTTATAATTCTTGTGATATAGTAAAAGTACAATTTGAATAATCCAAGATACTTTTATTTAAATAAAATATTAAAATTGATGATAAAGACTAACACACGGTGAGGATGGAATATAAAACCACATTATGATGTAAAATTTCCTTAATTGAATATATATATTAATAACACAAAATTAAAATATGTATCCTCATTTATTTACATGAATATTATGACTGCAATTACAACTAAGGAAACAAAACAAAATAGACATTTTGAAATAAAAGTAAATAAATAAATTTTACTAAAGCATATAATGATATTTATAATAATATAATGTAAACATTATATAAATTCTAGTTAGACATATTAACGTTATTTATATATATATAAATTATTTATTTTTAAATTTAATTATTTTGAGAGAATAAAAAATATTTTCAATTTTTTAGATATATTTTTCATAAAAAAAAAATTTTGGTGTTTAATATAGTTTTAGCATAATATATTAAATTAATTGTTATTGGTTAATGATTATTATAAAACAAGTATATTAAATATTTAATTTAATTAATTATCATTCATTAAATTAATGTTATTATGAATTGAATGAGAATAAATTCCATTTTTGCTTCGAAAATATGTTTTCCTCAAAAATGTTTATTTATTTCTTTTTTTTGGAAAATATTATATTAAATATATAAGAAACCTTGAAATTATGTTTTATAAAAAATTTCTCATTTATGAAATTTAAATATCAAATTGATCTTTGTATTAAATTTGGGATATTTCAAAAAAGATTTATTTTTTAGGGACTCATAAAAAATTACGATTTAATAGAAACATGAGATTTTTTTAATGATTTACAATGACCCATTTTTTAGAATTTGTATTAATATTTTTATATCATTTTGATTAAGCACAATCCAATTGATTTCATTTGAATAATAATTATTCTTAATTTTGATATGAAAACCATATTTATGAAAAAGAATGATTTTTCTAGGGAGCTATTTTTATTATTATTTTTTGGGATTATAGTAATACATACCTATTCCATATATAGAGATAGAATTTGATATATTTAATTAAGTATTTGGAATCAAAATTCATATACTTAGTATATATTTCATCGTTATTTATGGATTTAGTGAATAATAACCGTGGTATATATTTATCCCCACAATAAAGGGTAAATAGGGTTAACATGTGTTAAAACTAATAAAAATGATTTAAAATGACCATAATACATTACATTAATCGGTTACTTGCGTATATGACAATAATCTTCATTTAATATTGAACTTATGTGATTTGGATTCCAATTTTCATTGATAATGACCTTACATATTCTTTAATACAAGAATAAATAAAAAATGTATCTTTTATAATTTTAATATATCTAATATGTTTTTATTTGGATAAAAACAAGTCCTAAACATTTATAAATGATAATTCATATATTAGTCAACTTTTTATAATTTTAATTTACGTAAAATTTTTAGTGATGATATAATTACATCATATACTTAGGTTTCACCAATACCTTTCTTGTGAAATAACTACAAAAATAAACTAAATTATTTTGATAAATTGTAGAGTATTTTTTTAGTGACTTATGTTTTCAAATGAATTATTTAGATATATAATTTTTTTTAGTGATAACTGAAATGTTTATATTCTAACAACATTATTATCTTGATATTTTTTTCAATTATGTGAACAGTCCCAAATATGATTTTAATTTTATTATATGGAAATTTAATTATTATTAAATTATTAAAATTTCCTTAAAATTTAAAAATTGAAAATTTTATATTTTAGATACTCTCATATCAATGAATTCATAATTATGAGTTTCTTTTCATTTTATAGTTACTTTATTTACTACTAATGTGTAAAAACATTATTTTCATGGTAATCATTAAATGGGTTAAGAGGTTGTTAGAAATATTATTTTTGGATAAAAAAATCACATAAACATGTATAAATCATATAATTCAGTATTAGTCAGACATACCAATATATTACCATATAAATATTACAATTTTGAGGCACTACAACATTAAATTTAATTTATATTTATTTAATAATTTATATAATTCAAAGGGTTCACCCCTTCCTATATTTTATAAGAAGGTCACATTTCCCTTATTAATCATAATTATTTAGCCATGTATCTTGACCAAAACCTTATAATAACTATTAATTTATTCATTACACACATTCTATGGGATTATATCATCTTAAAATACTATTTTTGGTCACCTTAATGTGTGATCCAATGGATGTTCTTTAATGAGAATGTAGTTTTCTTAACCCAGCATCTTCATTTTACTTCTTATTTTACCTCCTTAAATTCAATACTAACCATTTGAATATAATAAAATCCTTATATCCCTATAATTTTTGTATTTATGTTTAAATCATAATCTTATTAATCTCATTTTTTATCATATGGTGAATGAAACAATAATTCATGTGTAAGTGAGAACTACCACCTCCACAAAGAGATGTCTTGTCATTAATCCCCACCTAACATGGCTGGTTATTATGATTTATTTTAAAATAAAAATTATATTGCAAACATAATTATTATTTTGGGAAATAATTTATATTACTTGTATTTTTATCCTTTAACCAGTTAAAAATGATAACATCATTCATTTGTATATGTGGAATACATCCACCAAAAAGTGATAAGATTGTTTTTTTCACATATTACATTAATTAATGGTTCTAAAATTATATTTATTATATATGAATTGTAATTATTAGTTATATAAATTATTTAAAACCAATTTTTTTATATTTAACCTACCAATGTTATTTGTAAATAATGAAAAATAGTTCCTCATACCACATGATGTGAACATAACTGATTATGTAATTAAAAATGACATTGAAATAAATAAAAAATGATTTTATTATAAATTAATAATATAATAAATTGTTTTCAAAAGTAAATAATTATTAGAATTTTATTATATTTCAAATAAAGGATATAAATAAAACTTTTGGACTAAAGGTAATATGTTACATAACTCAATTCCAATTCATTGGGTCATACTTATAGATCATAAACTATTTTATTCCATAATTATATGCGATAGAACCACATATTATATGATTTTTTATATAAATTATTTTTTTAAAATATTTATAAATAATCATCTGAATTCTTAGTTCTCACTTCTGTTACACTATCCTTGTAAGGATTATTTTTCTTAATATTTTTTCATTGAGGCATGTATAATTCCCTATGGATACATATTTTATAACATGTATATTCCTCAATTTTAATAATTATATGATGAAATGAAATTTGATCATGAGAGTCTCCATTCCTATGAGGTTATTTCCCTCATTGTATATTGATTAAAATGTTATAAAATATATAATGATTTTTAAGGACTCAATAATGATTGTTAATAAATAATTCCTGATAGGAACTATATATTATTTTATATGGTTCACATTATATTGGATGAATTGATATGAAAAATTATATCTTGAAATTAATTTTATAGAATAATCTATTTTTATATTCTTTTTTAGAGGGAATTTGATATTAATGTTTCTGAATCTATAATGGATTTATGTTACAATATCAATAAATTTATATATTTTTTATGTTCATGGTTCCTTTGGTGTAAATAATATTTTATTAATTTATTGAACAACATTTTTTATTCTAAAATTTTTATTTTCGAGGTTTTCATGATTTCTTTATATTTACCTCTCTTAGTTACTTAAGTGGATCAAATAAACATTTTTATTGATAAACTGGCCTAATTACCATTTTGGTCAATATTATTTTTCCGGCCATAACAATTTCCTTTAAAATATATAAATTAACTCTCTATTATATGAATAAATGATTAATTTTTTTTATTATATTTATATATATTTAACATTATTATTAAGGGTTAAAAAATTAATTTTTCAATTTTGAAATTGATTACTTTTCATATTTAGGGGATGTGTATTTGGGATGTTTGTTTTTACATTTACCTAATCAATATTTTATCCAATAACTATAAATATTATTGTCTTAAATTTTTATTTTTCATATTTAAATGATAATAATAATAATAATTTTCCCAATACGGTTGGAATTTTCAGTTTTAAATTTATCAATATAAATGAATATTTATCTCATTTTAAATGAAATTTCATATATGTTTTTTTAAATGTATTTCACGTCAATTTCAATATAATTTATTGTTTAACTATTAACTAATGTGGATGTGATAAAATAATACAATCATTATTTTTTCTCGAGATGGACTATAATGGTTTTAAAGAGATGATTGTGGATCCCATTTCATTTTCTATGATTAACCAATATTAAAAGTAATTATGGTCTCAAAAAGTTTTTTTATGTTGAAAAGTGAGTGATTCTATTTTTTCATTAAAAAATACTTCAAAACATGTATTGTTTACTAAATGTTGAATTTTTTTATATACTATTAATGGTTAGTTATGTTATAAGTTGTGTTGAATTTGTTATAATATACACAAATGATATGTGGGTATGTTTTGTCCCAATTATACATTTCTAAAAGAAAGAGTTTTTCCTTATTCTATAAAGCCCTAAACCTAAAAGGTCATCTTGTATATAAGTTACCCAATATATATATTTTAAATTCTATGATCTGGATGGATAAATTTGGTTCATATTTTTCAATATCAATGGAAATAATTAAATATTATATTTTTAATTTAGGGTTTGAGAGTAAAGGTTGAAGATGTTATAGTATGGGAATTTCAAAAAATTTATATCCAAGGGGAAAATATAAATAAGGGGCTCAAGAAAACTATATATTAAACTGTCAATAAAGGCCAAATGTTAATGTACATAAAAAAGTAGAATCTGACAAATGATATATAAGAGGTTTCAATAATATTTTGGAATAAATTTTTAGTGTTGATGTATATTAGAACATGATATATATATTTGATAATAACAAGGAGTACATAATGAATAATATGAAAAATAACGGTTAATGTATTTCAAAGAACATTGAATTATTGAGGTTTCTACAAATAACGATTCACGAGTAATAGTATAGATATAAATATATTTATGATCATAAATTTAATGTCATTAATAAATTTTTTTATTTTAATGTGATGGATGTAACTTGGAGACATTTATTGAGTCTCAATAGATGTTTTATTTATATATAAACCTTATGATTTAATTGTGCTTTAATGAAAGGTATTTTAGGTCGAATGATTTTATATTTATTGGGAATAATTAAAAGGTATTGATATCCATGATAAATAATATGATATCTGAAGTTGAGTTAAATTTGGTTAATTCCGATAAAATGATTATAGAACATTGGGAACATAGGTATTCACACAAAAATAACTACGCGATTAAAATGTGTTTTTTTACAATCTTTTATATGATATTTTTTAGGTATAATGATTTTGTTATCTTAGATATGTTTTTATTATTTTAATATGTATATAAGGTAATTTTGGTAATTTATTTGAATTATTACCACATATGTGTTATTAAATAGTTAGGGGATATATATTTTGGGGAAGTAATATTATGCGGAATTAATGTAATTTTTATACTATTGTTATGTTTATCATGGAATAATTTGTGATCAAATATTTTTGTTTTTTGGTTTTATTAATTGGTTAGGAATATTTTGAAGTGTTTGCGGTTTGTTATTTATTGATTAATTTATGATAGACATTGGGTTTCATTGTAGAGTCTTTAAATATTAATGTTGTATTTCTTAATTTGATGGTTTAATAAAATTAGTTATTATCCAAAAATATTAACCATTTTTGGATTTAATTAATGAATACAAGATAGAGGAATAAATTTTCATCCATTTTTATATCATTTTATCCATAAAAATAAAATTTTAGATAACTAGGCATGAAAAGATAATCCTCAATATTGGATATATAGACTAAGACATGAGATCAATATGGAAATTGATCAATGTAAAACCACATAATGAATTTAATATTATAAAATTCAAGGAAGATAAGTGATTATATTCTCATGTTCTCAATTTTGATAGTAAAATAATTCCTTATGTCTAGTAAATGGACCATAATATAAAAATTTTATCCATTTAAATACATTTTTAATGAATTGATGTCTTTCTATATCCCCTACTGATAAATGGTTTTTTGTTCAAAAAATTTATCAAGACCATATTCTTTATCAATATATCCAATTCATTGGATGTTATGTGCTTTTCTAAATATTTATATTTTCACTTCGCACCAATGGTCACCTTATTTGGGAATATGAGAACATGTTATTCCAGGTTACCTTTATATTTACCATCTACATATATAGGAAGGATATTTTAATATCATTCATTCTGATGACGAACATAAATAAGGGAATTTTTAAATATTAATATGTTTTTATATCCATGTGGGTATGTCTTATCTTCCACTTCATTGGATTTAATCTAATTTTCATTAATCCATTCTATCACACATGAATTTATATTGTGATTACATAATTTTAAAAGTTTATAATAATGTGAATATCAAGGTTATAGTAAATAAATATCATGATGTATTATTACTCATGAATTTTATATTTTATTGCATATTCATTATAATAATAATAATAAAATTTGTAATCAAAATAGAAATAGTTTTATTCTTACTATTTATATTTTCCTGAATTATATGGTTTTGTGAAAAATATTAATTTCGAAATTATAAAAATGTAATATGGGAAAAAATAATATCATTATATATATAATAAATTAATAATTATATTATACATATGTTTTATGAATTTTATGATAAAGTTGATTTATGAGTGAATAGAAGAGTGTTTATTTTTATAAAAAACATCTTTTGATATCAATTGTTTAAAAAGTATATTTTATTTATCCTATATTTTAAAAGTATAAAAATTCCTTATAATTAATAATAATTTAATTAAATTCATTGAAATCATCATTATTCAAATTTTTGGTATGAAATCATTTTTCTATGAAAATTTCCTTTCTAGAAACATGTTTTTCATTTCATTTTGTTACATTTTTAAGAAATAAATTCTGAAAATTATAGCAATTTAATTTGATAAAATTGAATAAATATTTGTAAATATAATTTCTAATTTGGTAATGATAAATCATTCATTTTTTCCATTATTAATTGTAGCATTGGAAAAACCCCAGTTACCACGGTATGAGTTAAAATAGGCTAAAATGATTTAAACTATAATGATAAGAGTAAATATGACATAAAAACATCTCTAAATAAATATTATGTGAACAATTATACATTATATATTTTAAAATATTAAAATGATTAATTTTGGGTATATTGTTTTCCGTAATACGTTAATATAATTTAATCTTCTATAAAATTTTTGTGTTTCTTCCCTCACTTATAAAATGTAACAACCCCTACACTACTTTAAAGACATAATTAAATTTTATATCATAAAATAACAACAAAATTAATTTTATAACATCTCTCTCCATTTGTTATAGGACTTTTTCATCATAATATCATCCTATGATGGGGTTATATATAAACTAAAGGAAGTTGTTTAAAAAGGGATATGGTTCTTAGCTAATTGTTTTTTTATTTCTATTTTTAGTTTCATAATCCCCATCATCAAAATTGAGTTATAATAAATTAATTATCTACCATATATTAAATTTTAATTATGTTTAATATATAACCCTTAATAATATACTATTCTATCTAATCTAATGTGAAAACAACTTTCTTATGTATATACTGACAACCACATCATCGAAAAGATTTATTACATTTTTAATCAAAAAATCTTATGTATGGTCAAAATAATGGATAAAAATACAATAATAATATATATCTAATAAAAATATAACTCTTTATAGGTAAATAAAAAATATATTTTTTTAATTATCATTCATTGATGAATAAAAACATATATTTTTCATTCATGTTTAAAACAAACTTGCAAACCGATGAATTATATTTTTCATCACCACCTCACATGCCTAGTATATATAAGTCGATATATAGAAATAATAAAATATCACTAATGGAATAATTTTTCTACAATGTCAAAATAATTCTTAAATTCGTTTTTATCACATTGATTGAAAAACAATAACATTACACACACGTATGTGTGGGAAAACATATCAAGGATGTAACATAATTAATTTTTCAAAACAACACTACATGATGGTTTATAAAACAATAATTTAGTAATTAAAATGATAATAAGAAAGTCATTAAGATTATGGTAAAATTATAATAATTATTCATTGATCCAAATTCATAACACTAGTCTTTTTAGACGAATTAACCATATATACTCAAAACATCTAAACTAAAAATAATCAATTAATAGATTATTTTGGATATTGTAATAAAATGATTAATTTAATAATAATAAAATAATAAATAGTAAAAAATATAGATAATGTAAATGATTAAACTATTATTTAATACATGAATAAAAATATGCATGTGACAAGTTGGACTCGAGGAAAGGAATTTCTAGTCTAAAATACTTTTCACTATGAAATAATATATCTACACCACATATTTTTTTTATAAATTTGATAAATAATTTATTATTTTTTTAATATATAGATATTTATGTGTCTTCCAATCCATTCATGTCTCTCTACATTAATGTTTCATTTGTTAATATAGAATGAAGACATATGAGATACAGTATCTGAAAACCTTGTTTAATAATTTATTAATGATTAAATATTAATATTATTCACCATAACCATATTTTTTATAGATGTTTAAATCATAAAATAAATGAAATAAAAAATTCATAGTAAATCTACTTAGACATTAATACAAGGATTTTAGTAAGAAGTATTTTATAATATTTCAAAAAGAATTCTTGACCATTATGGGAATGTAGAAAAGTATTACTTTATTACTGTTTAGGGTATAAAACTAATTAACTTACATCATCGATGTTATTATTTAAGATTACTCCTCTACAAATCATATTGTATTCCTAAAAAATATTTTATATCCATTTATCTTGGAAATTGGTTTTAAATTATATTCAATAGAATATTATATTGTACTTGTAATGGTCAAAATCTGTCTAATTTAACCATTTTCAGGTTTCTGAAGCATGTGGGGCTTGAAAAAGAAATAAAGAGGATTTAGAGGTTTTTGGATGATAAAATATTAAATAATAGAGTATTTAATACATTGAAAAGTTTGACTTTGTGAATGTGTGGATAAAATATTGGGTGAGATCTGATTTCATAGCAACTCAAATCATCTATGTGTATCCATAAAATACATGGATCCATTAGATATGTGATGTTTTGTATGTGTTTTGATCAGTTATGTGGATAGAATAGTTTCATGAGATATTTTTTATATGGGTTGGGTTTGTTAATAATGTATTTTTCTAGATCATTTACATGAATCAACTATAAGGTTGGATTGAATATAAGGGTGATCAACTAATTGAGAAATCAGATTCATGGGCCAATTACATGGTTAGAACATATATGGAACTAGCTATATGTATTGAATAGCTATATGAGTTATTGGATATGTGAAACAACTATGTGAAAATATTTATGTAGTTTTGACAGGATATTGCGATTTTAGCTTTGTGGGAAATTCAGTTATGTGGAATCAACCACCTAGATACATTTTCATGTTTTCTAAAATCACCATTTAGATAATCCAATGGACTATATCTTGTGTCTTCCAAGGAATAATAAAGAAGTATACTTATATCCCAAATTTCCTACTTTGGCTGAGGCTGTAAAAAAATACATGTATGTGGAGTTTAATGATATCCTCAATATTTGGAATTAAATTACTTCTTATATTGAAAACATGATCATCACAACTGAAAAGATGAAAATGATGTTATATTCTATCATTCCATATTATTTTATTTCTATCTAGAATAGAGACTCGTAATATTTCTAGTAGAGATATGGAGTCCTTATGTTGTTGTCATAACATTCGTCAAATCATGATTCCATCTTATTTGAGCCCCTATTTTGGTGCAGCGAGGCTTGTATAGGATAGTTTAAGGTCAAAATTTATGTACTTCTATAATTTATATAAGTGAAATAGTAAATTTGAAATTTTTTATCCCTTTGGATGGAAATTTAATGAACATAATAAAAATTACAATTTATTAATAATGAATTGGATTGGAATCACAGGTCGATGTTTGATTACATGTTTACAATTTTCCTCTTGACATTCCAGAAGACTACTATACATATTAAACTATAAACCATGTCCTATTATTCTATGTATTATCATTTTATTATTTATGAAAATTTATAATAAATATGAATCAATAATTACTTGATTATTTATATCACTAATTAATGAATTCATATGATAATGTTAATCCAGTGTATCAATAAATTTGATGATAATCAAATTTATTCTCTGAACATGTATTTTTTAAAATGATCATCCATGTAATTATTTGAAGAAATAAATAATTTGAATCATGTATATAAATTTTTATTACAATAATTAAAAATTTAATGTTAATAATAATGGCACTTCTCTTGTTTTTTTGATACTGATTTTATTTCTAAGAGAATGATTTTATTTTCTGAACTTATTATATATTTTTTTCAATGGATTCCCATAGTTATAACCTATGAAAAATCAATTGTAAAATTCATAATGGAAAAAAATTTATTTTTTGGGAATGATAATAACTAGGGTATGAGTTTCCCATATTCATTATAAAGTTGATTGCGCAGAGTTTTATAACGACCCTACACTTTATTTCACATTAATATATGGTTTATTTGATATGGTTACACATATTACAACGTATATGATTGAAAATCATTATATATTTTGGAATTATGTACATAAAATAAAGATTTAAAATAATAAAAACATCATATTTATTGAAAACATTGATAACTTGATCTCACATAAAACCTCATGGGATAACCATGGAACATGCATAATTAATGGGTGACCTATAAGGAACGGTAAGGGAATAAACATGGTATAACCTAAATAAGTTAATAATTTTTATAAAATGTAATTATAAATTAAAATTAATGGTCTGAGAATCATAATAATTAATAATAAGATATGGTATGGTATGATTATCATAACACAAGATATGTGGAAGAAACATAAAAGACCCCATTAATAACATATGACCTGGTTAACTTCTAGGAAATAAGAATGGAAAAATTCCCATAATGTAATGAGGTTCACCCCTATACCTACATGACATATATGGATACTAAATTTTTACCAATACATTGGAGTTCTATATAATTCTATTTGAACCTGTCACATTAATTTAGTTCTGATTCTTATGTGTTCCATATAGATTATACAGCATGGATTCATGCATCAGCATATTTTATTCCATGATATATGTGTGTGGAATACATACATTTAAGTCCCAATTATAATAAAAATAAATTTATAATGGTTAACACACTTGATAAAAAATTTGTATTTTATTCACTACAAAATTGTTTTTGCATAGTAAATCATAGTGAGATTTCACTAGCATAACGACATCACATTAAATTCATAAAAAACATAATATGAAATAAAGGTGTCACAAATTATTTTGAAATCAAATTTTTATTAAAAGGGATATGTAAATACATATCCCTATATAAGGAATTTGAAATAGAAGGAATTTGAAACTAATGAAATTTGAATAAAGAAAAGAATGTGAGGATCCCTTATCAAATTTTGGAATCGTTAGGGGTGTACGTAATAATTCATGGGAGGACATGATGAGAGTTAAAGGGAAATCTCATTGTATATAAATTAAATGGACAGTATGAGGGATATTAAAGAACATATAAAAATAACAACAAATACATATTATGATTCATAATATAAAAGAGGTTCATGAATAAAAAGAAGTGTGGAAGATCCATTACTTGAGTATGTGACTCAATATTCTTGGGAGGATCTTCATGAGATCATTTTGGAAAAGTGGGAGGAATTTATATGTGATAGGTAATAATAAGGAAATTCTAAAATGTTTTTTAGTGATGGGAATCAGGATATTGTGTAGGTTTATATAACAAAAGTGTGTGGACTTATTTATCATTTCTCAAACATAGGTTTTGGACTGTCTATAATAAAATAATAAAAACACATCCATTCCCATTTGTTTTAAAGATAGTTTTATCCAAATGGAAATAGATTACATTTTCTGATAAGGAAATGGTTAGAAAAAATTAAAATATTTTTGTTGATTATGCAAAAGTGAGTCAAACTCTAAAATAAATGATATAAAACCCTTAAAATATATTATATTATTTGGAGGACTCATAATATATATATAAAATAAATAAAATAAATATTAAACCAAATTATTTTAAATGAAAAATATATTTCATCATGGGTACATTTAATTGAATTTATTACATCTCTTTTTTTTAATTATGATGTCATAATAAAAAAAGTATTTTTATATCGTATTTAAATTTTCCGAGAAAAATAAACCATCTAAAAAAAGTATGAAAAAACTATTCATAGAAAATATAAATGATCTCAGTATAATAGTAATATTAAATACATCTAAATGATTTTATAAAAATGTGAATTTTATTTTTTAATATAATCAACATTAGCAAAAAAATTCATGATTTTTTTGAAAATAAATGTTTTTATACCTTTATAAAAATTAAATTTTTCATTATAAAAATTATATGATCATTTATATTTGATAAAAAATATTGAATATTAATATTTTATTTATATATAAATTAATTCAAAAATCCATTAGTTCATCAAAATAGAATCATTAATTAAAATTTTAAATTAACCACCAATATTATTTCTGTTTTTTTTTCAAACAAAAAATAATTTCTAAACTAGTAAAAATGGAATAAAAATATATTCATTATTTTATAAAAAAATTATTTACAAACTCATTTTGAAAGGTTCTTGATACATATCTCTTTAATACACCATCAAAATCCCTAAGAGTAATTTTCATGTTTATGGGACTTACGAGGGGTTGTTCGACATATATGGTTTGAGCTATGATCATGATGAGATTGATATACCCCGTAAAATGATTCACTATTTATTAGGTTTTTATATCTCATGATGGTCTTGGTGAATGGAAAATTGGAGGTTTTAACTCCCTCATAATCTAAGATTAATTGGATTCATATGGTATGATCCAACCAGTTTAGGCCATCACATCCTACGTATGTGTCAATTGGATTTGTTAAAACTATACATTTTTTATAATCATGTGATCATTGTCTAACAATTATTTTATCAATAGTAATAATTTTTTATCATCTGGTATATTTGATATTATATAATAAATCCAAAAAATTAAATATTTCTTCTATATTATTTAAATAAGTCACAACAGAAATTTGATGTATAAAAGTTCGGGTCATTATAATCTACCCCCATTTATAAATTTTTCCCCAAAAATTTTTATTTACCTTAATAAAACAGATCATGGTAAATCTATTTAATCTCCTCATCCGGTTCCCAATTCACATCTTCAGACATGGTTTTTCCCTACAGCACTTTGACATGGAACAATGTTTTATATTATATATAATTGTCTCTTTGAACTAAGATGTTCACCGGTTTATCGTCATATGATATATTATTAAAAAATGTTAAAAATTTTATATTTGGTATATATGCTGGGTTGGGTGTGTAATTTATCAATGGATTAATGAAATACATCATATTCATATGATAGGTTCGGTGGGGTGTTACTCAGTATTCCACAACTCTGATGTGATGGAGGATCTCAACGGGGATGAGTTATACGGGACTAATCAATCCCTTCAACCCAAATCTAATCATTTCATATATTGAAAATGACGGGAGGAAAACAATGTCTCCCACATCAAAATTTTGGTCTCATATATTATTGGTAGTATACCTCTTTTTTACTATGAGAAGCCTTGAGATACTACTAAATGGTCATATACATTACGGCCATTTCCTAAAACATTTCAAGATCTAATTGTTTGAGTTCCCCTACATTATATTTTCATGCAGGTGTTCTACAAATCATCCCATAGATGACATCATATGGTGTTATTTGGATGTTCGAGTAGAAACTATTGTTGTTAGATAACATGACCAGTGGAATATGTTTTTTCCATCATTCTTTTTAGTCAAATGAGCATGTTTTCAACATTTCCTAATGTATATGGTTATTATAATCATATTGATCATATGTTATAGGTGATAATAAATGTTTAAGTTCATCTCATTGTTTAGATTATGTTAGAGAATGTTACAGATCATAGAGGTGAATCTTGGATTTCGATCTAATTCTATTGATATTGGTGTTCCAAGAAGCATTATTAATTCTTTAATTTTCTCAATTCTTGTTATCTATTGTTAAATCCTCTTCAATCAAAATGAAGGGTGTGGTCTTTGAAATATGGTCAACCACAACCCAAATAGAATTATTCCCTCTTGGTGAATTTAGAAGGAAAATAAAAAGTCTATGGTGGATGTTTTCCTTTTTTTATGTTAGTATGGGTAATGGTTTCATTATCCCTATTAATTTTTTCATTTCTTATTTAATGCTCTGACATACATGGAATCATGATGCATGAACCATGATCTACATCTTCATATTGTCCCACAAATAGTTCTCTGAGAGAAGTCAATACATTTTTGTGATTCTTGAGTGGTTGGAGAAGGTTGAGAATGTTCATTATCTAACATATTTTTAACACCCGAGATTATTATGAGAAATATTTTTTTAATCATCAATGCAATCATTCACTACACACAACAGTAGATTGGCTTCCTAAACACGCAATCACTACCATCCTCGATAGCTTGCTTTGTACGCAATACCTAGTTTCACTAAACAATGATATGCTATTAAAATATTATTAAAACTAGCCGTTATGAATAATAATACCCACTTTTTGAAATTTTATAAATTTTATCTCTGAAAATGGACTACATTTTTGGATTCGGAATATCGAAATTATCCTAGGCTGAAATTTTGGTATTTTTCTGAAAACATTCAATTTTTTATGAATAGTAAAAACACGATGTTACTATTTAAAAACTGATTTTTTTAAAATAATAATTTATTTTATTTAAATTTATTTTAGGTCAAATTGGATACTAAATACAAATATAAGTTCAATGTAATTCATTGTAGTCATTTTATAATAATTTGAGATATATAAAAATTTTATTGAACATTTCACCATCGTTTACCGACCTCCTAGGAGAGTTTGAAAATTTACAGAAAACATAATTTTACCAGTTATGTGATTGGAATTTCGAAAATCTGAGAGACACGGCTAACATCAAGTAGTAAAATGTAGTTCAATAAGATAAAAATATTTTTTGGTGAAGAGTAACTTTTATTTTTATTTACCACGATTAAAAGTAAATAGGGTAATTAAGGGTAAAAATGGTACTATTATTACCCTAACAGATGTCATAATTTCATTAGATAAGTTTTATTCGACCAAAAACAACCTTAGGAATAAAATATGACCATTTAGGTCCCCTTGGATTAGATTAGGACACTTATTATCACTTTATTTAAAGAATCGAAAAAATAGTTAAAATGAAAGTATAATAACTAAAATATATTTCATAGAGGGTTATACATAATATAAATTCAACTATAAATATTAATTAGAAAGCTAAAATGATTTCCTACGTAATCGTATTTTATTTATCATATTAGACCTTAAATAGTTTAATTTATTTATGACCCAATGATGATGTAGTAATTACCTTTCTAAGGAAATATTAACATAATTGATATTATAAATACCCAAATAAAAGTAATTAGAGACTTTTTATAAATTAAACTAATTTTATAGGTTAATATGACATATTATTATTGATTTAATTAACTTTTTTGGAACTAATCATGCTGTTATGAGTTTCACAAAAACTCATTTACCAAATAGTTCCAAATTGACATAAAATAGTTTTTAAAACAAATATTTTATTATTATTTGTTATTTTATTCCTAAAAAAATAAGGTTCAGCCAAATGACTTATATAAGGTTATATATATTATTAAGGAACCACTCGGGGTTCGTTTGTCTTTTTATGGAAATTTAATTAACCATATAGTGTAAGAAAACTAGAAGATAAGGTAAAAGTTAAATTATTTAACTTAGAGTTAAATAAAAATGATAAGGTTAAAATAGTATCCAAAACTTGTCTAAAATACATTGTTTGAGAGGATTTAGACCCATACCCACCTTAGCTTCAAAATAAATCAATTTGGAGCTATTAGAAACGTAATATGACTTTATTATAAAATATTATTTTAATTTTTTCCTAAAGTGCCCCTCTCATCCCTTATAAAAGGGAACCTCCTCCCTCTCCTCCTCACTCCACTTTTATCCTTCAAGCTCAGCAAACTCATACCAATTTCTCTTCTCCCCTTCCCTAGAAACATCCTTGAGGTCCTGGTATTCTTCAAATACCATATTTATCACCCTAAGAGAAGGTTAAGAAGAGGCGCTTCAATGAAGTAGTAATATCCATTACCGATTCATTCAACTTTATTTCTTCTTACACTTATTCTTCATTATTTGTTTCATTATGAAGTAATAACATAAGTACCACTCATATACGTATATGTTATTATAAATATTAAACAAACTTATTTCACATTCTATCCATCCTGCGGAAAATGAAATCACCGCGCATGTGTACGTACGGAACACCGTCTCCACGCTGTGGTGTAATCTGTTTTCCTCCACCACATTACTTGGATGGGTATAATAGTGTAACAATATGTGATTATTGTTCTGATGCATGTTCTATCCTCCTACTTTTTTTGAAATCCAATTTTAACCTTCAGTGAGTTTTTAGAAAAGATATGAAAGGAATCTTTTGTCATTTTTAGTACGAGGTACTTTTTTGACTTTTCCAACCAACGTATGAGAAGAATGTTTTTCTTTAACTTATACGGCATGAATGGATTTTTAGAAAATTATTTCCATGAAGCTTCTTTACAGGTTTTAAAGTTTATTTTTAATCAACATCTTTTATTCTAAAATTGTATAACATGTTAAGAAAGAAAAAAATGTTTTTGAAGTAGAAATGATATTTTCATCAAGAATGAAGTTCAAGTGTTTTATCAAAATTACTTTCCATATAAGTTAATTTTGCGTCCTTTTTCTATACCTATTTTTTACATTGATTTGATTATGTTATGAAGGAATTAATTTTATGATGTCCTTTTAACTTATATAGATTATGTTTTGATGGCATTATGTTTAAGAATCCCATTTTTATTACATGGGTTATGCTATGATTTATGATCTTGTGGCACACATAATAATGGTATCATTATGAGATGGGGGGAACATATATCTCCCTCCAATGCATTTGGTAAAGAGTTTAATCTAATGAGATAGACATGGTTGGAATGACTGTTAATCTGGTACACTGACATGAGACTGAAATGAGGAGTGAACTCGGTTCAGAAATAGACTTTGTCTGCTAAGATATTCTTGGATATGAGTCTTGACTACTAATAAATGATTCTCTATGATTATTCGTGTATTCCACAAAGATTCATGTTATTATTATTGGGATTACATTTCACTACTATGATTTATCCCATGTTATTAAATTATGATCTCTTTTGCAGGTAAAGATTTCCAAAATGATATGTTCTTATGAATATGATGTGATTGATTTTTCTTATGTTTACCCTTATTGAGAATTTGAGCTCGCCCTTTTTTATGTTTTCTTTTCCCCAGGTCAAGAAGAAGGGTATTATGTAAGATATGCCAAAAGGGACTCTAGATTTGACAAAATAAAAGGGAGACAATGTAGATGATTTATGAACCAGTTGTTGATGTATCCCAGTTTTTAAAGACACCATACCTATACAGTCCTTTCATGGTTTGTCATATGTTGTATTAATTGTGGTTCAATTTTGAAGCAATAATAATGTATGTAATGTGTGGGTCATTATAGTTGGTATCATAGGAAATTTATAGTCAATCATTAGAAACTAGGATGTGAAATCCTTAGTAAGAACCCTAAGGATAAGTCTAATCATAGAACACAATCTTAGTGTTTTAGAAATGGCCATGAATAACCTATGATAAGACATTATGTGGGAAATTTATTCTTGACTATGTGGTTTTCCTATTATTATTAGTGTTTCTCACACTATGATTATTGGTTATAGTCAATGGTTGGAACCCTAAGGAAATGTGTTAATGCTGAATGCGATGAGAAATGCAATGATTGTCCCCCTGAGAAACCAAACGTTTTGGGAACTTGAATAGAAAATCTTGTATCCATGCTCAAACAACTTTCTTAAAATATGAATAATGCAGGACTTCAAAATGAGCAAAGGGAGGAGAAAAATTCTGTTTAATCCTTTATGAGGCAGCGTCCACCCTCTTTCAGCGGGTCTACTGATCCATTATTGGCTGAACAAGGGATCAATACCACTGAAAAGATATTTTTAGTTCTTCAATGTTCTGATCATCATAAAGTCATCATAGTAGTATATCATTTGGAAGGTGAAGCTGATTAATGGTGGAATCTTATCAAGAATACGAGGAGAATGTATGAAATTGAATCCATCGAATGGGACGAGTTCAAGAACTTATTTTTCAATAAGTACATCCTTCGTATTCTTCGAACAAAGATGGGGATGTAGTTTCTTGAACTGAAGAAAAAGTATAATGAATCTATTGGTCCCTGCAAAGAAAATTCTACAAGACCTGCAAGGTACGCTTCTGGTATTATTATCCAACCTGAGAGTAAGATCGATCGATTCATTAGTGGATTAAATCCAAGTCTTCAAACGACATTAGCCATAAGGGACATCAATAGATACGAGGAAATCGTTCGATGTGGTCTCAAGGTTGAAATGTAGATTGGAGTAACCCATCAGTCATATTGGTTTGAAAAGAAGAAGAAAATGGAATTCAAAGGGAAATATATAGAGAACACTGAGAAGAATATGAGTTTCCCCTTATGCTAAATAAGTGGGATTAAACATGGAGGGAGTTGTCTTAAAGGTACAAGTAAATGATTCAAATGTGGAGAAGAAGGTCATCGGGCATTTGAATGCTGTAATGATGGGAAGAAGATGTCTAGTGATGCGAACAATGAAAAGGCTACTCAAAGTACCCCTCCTACACTTCAATGTTACAAGTGCAAGGAAATGGGGAATTATGCCAATAAATACCCTAATACAAGGGTTGATAATGATGATCGACATCAACAAACTCTTAAGGCTAAAGAGAAAGTAATGTCACATGCAATTTCTATCAACGATGTGGAGTATGATAACGAAGTGGTGAAAGGTACACTTACCATCCACTCTAAAGTAGAAAATGTATTATTTGAATCTAGATCCCCCCTCTTCAATTTATGAAAAATCTTTTAAGGTTATCACCGTATTACCTCAACAATTAGATGCTGAGTTAGCTGTGATACCCCTAATGGCACAACAGTCACATCAAAAGTTTATAATTATTCTCCGATTGAAGTTTGTGGGAAAGTGCTTCCGGAAAATATTATGATCCTTCCTATAGTTGAATTTGATGTGATTATTGGAATGGTTTGGATTTATTTATATATAGATCATATACATTTCCAAAGAATGGATGCCACATTTTATATTCCTGATCCATCTAAGATCGTCTATCGATGCAAGGATGAACAAACCTTCCAGTGGAAATTTCATCCATCTTATGGGTCTTGATTCCACAAAATGAAGGTTATTTATCTCAAATGGTCGGAGAGAAACTCATGATTCAGAATATGTCCATAGTACGGGAGTTTGATGATGTCTTTTGGAGGAATTTCTAGGTCTTCCACCAAATCCTGATGTTGAGATTTCAATATAACTCATATCAGGTGCTATGCCTATTTCAAAGAAACCTTATAGAATGGCCCCATTTGAGTTAGATGAATTAAAGAAGCAACTCCAAGAGAATATTGCTAAGGGATTCATATTCCATAGTGTGTCACCATGGGGAGCACCTGTTCTGTTTGTTATGAAGAAAGATGGATCAATGAGACTCTGCATTGATTATCGAGAACTTAACAAGATCACTATCAAGAACAAATATCATCTCCCACACATTTATGACTAATTTGACCAACTACGTGGAGCTCAATACTTTTTCAAGATTGATCTTCATTCAGGGTATCATCAATTAAGGGTCAAAAGGGAGGATATACCAAATATGGCTTTCTGTACATGGTATGGACACAATGAATTTATAGTGATTCCATTTGGTCTTACTAATGTACATGCTTTATTCATGGATCTAATGAATAGAGTATTTAGAGTCTATCATGATCAGTTTGGGGTAGTCTTTATAGATGATATTCTTTTTAATCCAAAGAGCAATGAATAACATGAAGATCACTTGAGAATTTTATTGAAGACCCTGAGAAAGGATAAGCTTTATGCCAAAGATACCAACTGTGAATTTTGGATTCAAACAGTCTCATTTTTGGGTCACATAATCTCAAAAGGGGGGATATTTGTGGATCCACCAAAAATTGAGGTTATCGAAAGATGGTCGAGACCAACTATAGAAACTGAGATCAAAAGTTTTCTTGGTTTGGATGGATATTATCGATGTTTGGGGAATGATTTTTCACGATTATCTAATACACTAACCAGGTTGACTCGAAAAGGAGTTATGTTCTTGTGGACGGAGGAGTGTGAAAATAATTTCAAGGAGTTAAAAAGATGGTTATCCAGTGCACCTGTACACACACTTCCCTATAGTGGAGAAATGTTTGTGATCTACAGTGATGCATCCAAGAAGGTATTGGGTTGTTTTCTCATCAAAATTTATATGGTGATAGCTTATGCCACATGGAAGTTGAAAATCCATGAGAAAAATTACCCAACTCATGATTCGGAGTTAGCTTTGGTAATATTTGCATTAAGTATTTGGAGGCATTATAATTATGGTGAAAGGTGTAATAATTATACTGAACATAAAAGTTTAAAGTATATTTTCACACAAAAGGAGATAAATATGCGTCAAAGAATATGGTGGGAATTGATTAAGGACTATGACATCTCAATTAATTATCACCCTAGGAAAGAAAACATGGTTGAAAATGCATTAATTCGACAAGACCATGCCAGCTTATCCATGGTGAGGATCACAAAAGATCCAATATTAATGGATTTACAAAGGATGGATATTGGAATTATAATGGATGGGGAAAAATATTATCTTTATCAAATGAATTTTCAAACATCTATACATGTGATGATTAAAGAGGCACTGAAAGAAGATGTAGAGTTACAAAAGAATGTGAGAAATGATCCTGAAATCAACCTTGATTGTGATGGGATAATAAGGTTCAAGAATCAGGTTTGTTTTCCTCCCATCCCAGAATTAAAGAATGATCTACTGGATGAGGCTCATAGTTCATTATTCTCTATTCATCCGGGAAGCACGAAGATGTATAGGGACCTGAAAGAGTACTTCAGGTCAGAAGGCATGAAAAGAGATGTTGCTAAGTATGTCTCTCAATGCTTGGTTTGTCAGCAAGTTAAAGCTGAGAGACAGAAGTCTAAGGGAATGTTACAACTATTACCAATACCAAAATAGAAATGGGAAAACATCACTATGGACATTGTCACCAGACTTCCTAAAACATCCAATGGCAATAATGTTATCTGGGTCATAGTTGATCATCTTACAAAGTCAGCACATTTCATTGCTATTAGAGAATATTTGTTTCTTGATCTGCTTGCCCGGATATAAGTGAAGGAAGTGGGAAGACTGCTTGGAGTACCACTTTCCATTATATATGATCGGGATCTGAGGTTTACCTCAATGTTTTGGCGATGTCTTCATCATACCCTGGATACAGAATTGAGTTTCCAAACTACTTATCATCCTTAGATAGATGGTCAGTCTGAGAGAAAAATTCAAACTCCAGAAGATATGTTAATAGCTTGCTCTATGGATTTCAACAGTGGTTGGGATCAACACCTAACTTTGGTGGAATTTTCTTATAATAATAGCTTTCACTCCAGTATTCAGATGGAACCATTTGAAGCTCTCTATGGAATGAAATTTCAAACTCCAACTTATTGGGATGAAGTTGGGGAAATAAAGCTATTAGGACCTGATCTTGTTGATGAGATGGCAGAAAAGGTCTGATCTATTAAACAACACATAAAAGCTGCTCAGATTCGACAAATAAGTAATGCCGATAACCAAATAAAAGACATAGTGATTGATGTGGGTGATAAAGTGTTCATACGAATATCTCCTTGTAAGAGTGTACTGAGATTTGGAATGAATGTAAAGCTAAGCCCTAGGTATATCTGTCCTTTCAAAATACTGGATCGTGTTGGGAAGGTAGCATACTGATTGGTGTTTCCACTGAATCTATCTCAAGTTCACTATGTGTTCCATGTATCTCTCCTGAGAAAGTGCATACATGATCCTTTACATGTACTCAGCTCAGAAGTTGTACCGCTCGAGGAAAATTTTTCTTATGAAGAACAACCGATAGAGATTTTGGATCATAGAAAAAATGTCCTACGAAACAAGACCACTCACTTGGTGAATGTCTTATGGAGAAACCACCAATTAGAAGAAGCTACATGGGAGGTTGAGTATATGATTATGGAGAGGTATCCTCATCTGTTTGTTAGAAAGTGACGAATTTCGAGGGAAAAATTTATTTTATGGGGGTAGAATGTAACACCAGAGATTTTTATGAGACATTTTTTTTATCATTAAAGGAATCATTCACTACACACAACACTAGCTTGGCTTGCTTTACATGCAATCGCGACTTTCCTCGATAACTTGTGTTTTACCCAATACCATGTTTCACTAAACAATGATATGCTATTAATATATTATTAAAACTAGCCATTATGAATATTAATACCCACTTTTTCAAATTATATAAATTTTATCATTCAAAATGGACTTCATTTTTTGATTCTGAATATCAAAATTATCCTAAGGTTAAATTTTGTTATTTTTCTGAAAACATTCAATTTTTGATTAATAGTGATAACACGGGGATACTATTTAAAAACTGACTTTATATTTAAATAATATTTTTTTTATTTAAATTTATTTTAGGTCAAAATTTAATCTTATTACCTATATAAAATCAATGTAATTCATTAGAGTAATTTTATAATAAATTTAGATATATAAAAATTTTATTGAACTTTTCACCATCTTTTACCCACCTACTAGGAGAGTTTGAAAATTTACATAAAACATAATTTTACCACATCTGTGAGTGGAATTTAAAAAATATGAGTGACACAGTTAACATAGAAGAGTAAACTGTGGTTCAATAAGATAAAAATAATTTTGGGTGAATAGTAACTTTTTACTTTTATTTACAACGGTAAAAGTAAATAGGGTATTTAGGGGTAAAAATGGTTTTATTATTACCCTAACACATGTCCTAATTCCATTGGATAAGTTTACCTGGACCAAAAACAACATTAGGAATAAAATATGACCATTTAGGTCCACATGGATTAGATTAGGACACTTATTATTATTATATTTAAATAAGAGAAAAATAGTCAAAATAAAATTTTAATAACTAAAACATTTTTAATATCATGTTATACAAAAGATAAATTCCACTATAAATATTAAATAGAAAGCTAAATGATTTCCTACATAATGGTATTTTATTTATAATTTTTAGATCTTATATATTATAATTTATTTATGACACAATGATGATGCAGTAGTTACCTTATAAAGAAAATATTAAAATAAATGATATTATAAGTACCCAAATAAATGAAATATGAGACTTTTTGTGAGTTACACTAATTATATATGTTAATATGACATATTAGTACTGATTTAATTAAATTTTTTTGAAATAATAATGTTGTTATTATTTTCACAAAAATCAATTACAAAATAGTGTCAAAATTGAAATAAAATAGTTTTTAAAACAAATATTATAATAATAATTTTTATTTTATTCCTAAAAATCGAAGGTTCTGCAAAATGACTTATATAAGGTTATTTATATTAATAATGAACCACATGGGGATCTTTTGGCTTGTAATTGTACGTTTATTAACCATATAGTGTAAGTAAACAAGAAGACACAGTAAAAGTTAAATTGTTTAACTTATAGTTAAATCTTAATGATAATGTTAAAATAGTAACCTAAACATGTATAAAATCTATTGGTTTAGAGTATTTCGACCCATACCCACCTTATATTCAAAATAAATCAATTTGGACCTATTAAAAACTGAATATGACTTTATTATAAAATAATATTTTATGTTTTTCCTAATGTGCCCCTCTCCTCCCATATAATAGGGCACCTACTTCTTCTCCTCATCACACCACATTGAGCCTTCAATCTCGGCCAAACCATGACAATTTCTCTTCTCCTATTCCCTAGAATCATCCTATATGTCTTGGTCATCTTCAAAGACAATATTTAGTTCCCTAAGAGAATCTTAAGAAGAGGCGCTTCAAAGAAGAGGTAATCTCCGTTACCGATTCTTTCAAATTTATTTCTTCTTCTACATCTTCTTCATTAGTTTTTTAATTGTGAAGTAAAAAACATAAGTTTCACTAGTATACTGATACGTAATTATAAATAAGAAACTAACCTATTTCACCTTCTATCCATCGTATGGAAAATGAAATCACCGCGTTTGTGTACGTACGGAATATCGTCTCCACGCCGTGGTGTAATCTGTTTTCCACCACCACATTACATGGATGGGTATAATGGTGTCAAAAATAACTATATATTATTATTTTAATGTTATATTGATACTAAAAAAGTATACATACAATTAAATACAATTCCACAATCATGGGAATGATATCATCGCTCGTGCGTACGTACGACCTACCGTCACCAACATGTGATGTGAATCGTTCTACATGATCTCCAATGAATAATGATTATATAATTGAATTGAATGAATAAATATGATATATATTACACTAATAAAATTCTGAGAATTATGTATCTATAACCTAAAAAGAAGAATAATAATATATTTGACAAAAAATGAATAAGAACAAAAAACAATAAACACCGAAATAACAAGTAGAAATGAAATATTACTCTTTCGAAGCTAATAATATGACCATATATGATATCATAACAATTATTAACATTCTTTAATAAGTTAATAACATAATTTAAATCATTATACAGGAGGTTCGGACACGTATGATGCAAATCGGACTTAAGGTAATGGAAAATCATGGAATCTCATTTTTATCCGAGATTGCTTATACTTTAGAATTTACTGGGGAATATTTATCATCTACATCCATGTTTCGTCAATATATAATACTATTTCTATCCTCCTACAATTTTTTAAATCGAATTTTACCCTTCGATGAGTTTTTAGTAAAATATATGAATGGAATCTTTTGACGTTTTTAGAACGAGGTAATTATTTTACTTTTCTAGCCAATGTAAGAGAAGAATGTTTTTCTTTAACATATACGGCATGAATGGATTTTTAGAACATTATTTCCACAAAGCATCCTTTATAGGGTTTCATGTTTATTTTTAATCAACTTCGTTTAGTTTAAAATTTTGTGACATGTTAAATAAGAAAAAAATGTTTATGAAGTAGAAAGGATATTTTCCTTAAGAATGAAGTTAAAGTGTTTTATCAAAATTATTATCCATCTAATATAATATTGGGTTATTTTTCTATCACTATTTTTTACATTGATTTTATTATTTTATGATGGAATTAATTTTATGATTTCCTTTTATCTTACATGGATTGTGTTTGGATGGCATGATGTTTAAGAATCCCATTTTTTTTACATGGGTTATGCTATGATTTCAGTTCTTGTGGAACACATAAGAATGGTGTCATTATAAGATGGGTGGCAGCTATATCTCCCTCTAATGAATTCGGTAAACATTTATATCTAATGAGATAGACATGGCTGGAATGGAAGGTTAATTTGGTTTAGTGATACAGGACTGAAACAAGGAGTGAAATCGGTTCATAAATGGACTTTTTCTGCTGAGATAGTCCTGTAAATGAGTCTTGACTATTAAGAAATGATTCTCTATGATTACGTGTGTATGCCACAAAGTTTCATGTTATGATTATTGGGATTATATTTCCATACTATTATTTGTCCCATGATATGAAATTATAATCTCTTTTACAGAATAAGATTTCCAAATTGATATGTTCTTATGAATATGATTTGATTGATATTTCTTTTGTTTACCCTTACAGAGCATTTCAGCTCACCCTTTTGTATGTTTTATTTTCCCCAGGTCAAGAAGAAGGGTATTAATTAAGATACTCCAAAAGGGACTCTAGATATGATAAAATAAAAGGGAGACAGTAGAGATGATTTATGAACCAGTTGTTTATGTTTCCGACTTTCTAAAGACACTATACCTATATTGTCCTTTCATGGTTTTTCATATGCTTTAATAAGTGTTCTTCAATTTTGACGCAATAAAAATGTATGTAACGTATGGGTCGTTATGTTATCCTTCTTCATTATATGATTTTGTGGAAAAAATTATTCATGACCCAAATCATTCAACTCTATATTCATTAACATTGAATTATGTGGATCTCTATTTTCTTATAGTTTCGAATTTATTATGATTTCCAACTTGATTTCATAGAGAATAATTAATCTTTTATATAAGTTATGATCGATCAATCATTTATGAAATGATCGTTGATGTCCCATCCATTATGACTCCACGTCTATACATTCCAAAACTAATAATATTAGATCCCTCTCAACTCTCATTAATGATATAATTATTGGATCATTTACACATTGAGTGTCATCCACATTATTTTCATTCCCTATATGGTAGTTTTTGATAATACATATCCCCTGATTGGTTTTGAACATCATCATTGGAACATATTAATAGATTTCTTTTGTGAATATATACTTCCTAATTTTGTGATCCGTATATATTTCTCGCTTCTCCCCAAAGAGGGAATTCCCCTATATTTTCAAAGTGATCATTTCTATAACCAACTCAATATAATGTATTGGGTAGTTAGATTCATTACCATTTAACATAAATTAAGCTTAGGCTATGAATTTTCTCATTACACATTAACACACAACCCACACTATTCTTTGAAGCATTATTTAATATGAAAAAATGTTCTCTAATTTTGGGTAGAGAGAGTACATGGGAATTGATAAGCCTCATTTTCATCACATTTAATCTCTATTCACATTAATCATTCAATTTAATCATTACTCACTACTAATTTATCCATTTTAGAGGATTTGATAATCATGAGAAATTTATAAAAAATCTATGATAATACCTAACTAATCTAATGAATCTATTAATTTCTATCATAGTTTTTGGACTCAACTAACCTATATTTTATTGTTTTTATTTAATGGTATATTGATATCTCATTTATAGTCATGATATTTCCCATGAATGGGACATCTGTTAACTATAATTTCCATTTTCTATACTTTTTATAATGATAATCCTTTCACATGGTCTTTAGCATTGTGCTTAGATTCTCTTCATGATCCTCATTTCTTTTGAGTTTATTATAATAATCAATAAATATTATCAAAAAAATTCAATGTAATCTCTAAAGAATCTATTCCTAATTTATATGAATATTTTTGGAGCATTAGAGAATCTGGATTTCATTACTATGTACTCATAGTGTCTGTACCTTGTACAAACAGTAGTCTTGGGATATCCTCCTTCTTCACTCTAACTATGAAATATACCGAACAAACATCCACATTGGATAAGTATATATACCAGCACATATAATTGATAAATTCGTTAATATGTTCAAGGTGATACTTTTTCTTTAACAATATCTTGTTAACATCATGATAATAAATTCAAGGTCAGATTGAAATATTTTTATTCTTGATGAATAAGATTCATGAACCCCAAGTTGAAGCGCATGCACATATGAATTCATTATTATTATTCTTCTATAGTTGGTTATTCAGTTACCTAGGTTCTACAACAACAATACTATATAGAATCTTGGAAAGTTACAATTACCTAGGTATAAAAATGATTGAAAATTCAACCTCTCGCCTAGGAGGAAGACCATGAAATTCCATTGAAAACACGTTACCATATTCCAACACAATCTTCATGCTTCCGAGGATGTGTATTTCCATATACTCAATCATTTTATCTTTCTATGCTTTCTCATAGGGAAGTAATATCCACGATTGAGATGTAGTGGTAAAGCTTATTTATCATCTTCCTTGCACATGTACAAAATCAGGGGATCATTCTCAATACCAAGAGTGATTCCCTTGTATCACCAATTTATGTATACTCTATATAGGGAAATCCAATCCATGCCTGGTATTGTATCAAATTCCACGATATAGAGTATGGTAAGGTTCAATATAAAATACATCCCTTAAACTATGATAGGGAGGATTTATATACATGGGATGCAATAAATTCCACATTAACAAATTTTCACTAATATCTCTACTTACATGAAATGTTATTGTGTATGAGTAGATTTATTAATCTTTTTAGATATAATGGAATGTGTAAATTTAAAATAAAAAGGTAAATTCACTACTATAGAAAGAATAACCAGTGTACATGTCACCGCATTGTTGTTGGGATCCACCTCAGTAGTTTTAATTGAAAAATATCCCCCTTGATTACTTTGAGGTTTTGGGTTGACATAGAAAACACTTCGATTAATTTATTAGTTTGTAATGATCCATGGTTCCATGAAGTTGATGCAATGAAAATTGTACTTAGGTTTGACTAGATCATTTCATTACTCCATCAAATTAGTGGGTTTATCTTATCATCATTCTTTATCATAGTTTCCTTGCTTTTGAAACATAAATAATTTCCTCATTCCCCTTAGGCAATTTACATGATACATATTTCAACACATCTAATATGTGGGATGTTGAAATTTATTTTCAATTTTTTTTTTCTCCATCAGTCCACCAGAATTTAAAATCAAATTTCCACAACTTATCCTAGTGATACTCATTAAATTTTTTAATCTCTATTTTTTTGGTGGAATAGTTAAAAATTTCATTATAGCTATTATAATCATGGATAACTAGGGATCAATATAGACTAGATTTTTTCCCACCAAAGTAGTGGTCAAGCTTGTGATTAGGGGTAACAATAAAGACAAAGTCATATCGTAGAAGTCTTTCAAATTTTTCCTCGTGTGCTCCAATTGAATTTTCATCTTTTATATTGAGGGAAGGGAAATATGTTTCCTTTACATGTGAGTGAGTGTAAGAAAAATAATTTTTTAAAAATCATCTTCTGGAATCCCTTCCACCCCACTTATTTTTTCCTTTCTACTAACTTCTACGTCTTAATCAATTTACACCACTGATAAAATTCTCCCTACATACAAAAAATATCCTGTAGAACCTTCCCATGTTATGATCATTGATGGATGGATAATATCTTATCTATGGAGTTGATTAAGTATTCTACGATTAAGGGATATGATAATCTATTGAAATTTGGATTCCATTAATAATAAAAAAATCAACGGAATATATTTATTTCAAAGGTAAGGATTGGATTCTTCCCCAAATACAGGTTTGTATTCAAAACAGGAGCCAGCTGAGAGAGTATTATCACTAGGATTTATATTCCCACCCCCATCAGGTTTGGAATATCATTTGGGGATGTCATCACACTACCAATCACATTTATTATTTATATGATTCCACCTATTTTCGACCATTGACTAAATAAAGGTAAAATTGGGGATGAGTATTATTAAACTATTAAATTCATATTCTCTAATTAAATGAGATTTAATAATTAAATTATAACTTATATTAATTTCAATAAATTATATATTTCTAGGCTTCATTCAATTCTATAAATGATATAGTTTCTAACATACATTATTATAGATATTTTTGTTCCCATAATATTATTTCCTAGTGATCTTATAAATTTAATAAATAATATCCCCCAGGAGAGTCAAACTAGGTGTGAAGTATGTCCCATTGTCATGTACCAGGTTACATCGAGTCGGTCCTATTGTACCTTGTTGAAGTTGTTAGCCATATGTAAATCTATTCTAAACCCACATCTACAAGTATTTTCTAGATGGGTATGTATTTTAATTATAAACAACTTACTCTATATTAATATAATATAGGTAAGATTTATTATACTTATCCAAATCCCTAACTATTTCTCTATAGTTTTATAATCCTAATCCTAAAAATAATTAATCATTTACTCTAATACCAAATATTACTACAATTATATTTATATCACCTAATTACATGACATATTTAATAATTTAAAACTTATTAAAACAAAAAATATTGATTAATATAACATATTTGGGTATTAAATTCATTTTAAAAATAATTGAAAAAAAAAACATATTATTGAAAATATTCATGACAAGATTGCAATTAAAACTACTTGTTATAACATGGGGACATAAATAATTGGTGATTAATAAACCCCTATCTATGATTAAAAATGGAATAAAATGAATAAGTTAATAAATGTTAGAAAATCATCTTTTCAATGGGAAATTAATGGGGAGATAATCATAAACATGAATAATAAGGCTTGATATACAATGATAACCCTAACATAGAAAATTTTGCAACATCTAAAAACAAAAAATCATTAATATAGTTCGAGGATAAATGACAAGAAATCATAATAGAAAATGTCCCATAAAATAATTAAGTTAAATCCTTGTCCAAAAATGATATCTCCAGAGAATAAACAATACCCATTACATTTGAGCGCTATATAATTTCACGCACACCTATTTCTTTCATTTCATTCTCATGCTTATGTGTACCACATAGATCATACAAAATGGATTCATTCGTCATTTTATTTTATTCCATGATGACGTAGTGTGGAATATAAACATGTATTTCCCAATTCATTGATGATTACACATATAATGTTGAACCGCCATGATTGAAAAATTGTAATGGTATTCACTATAAGATTGTTTGGTCATGAAAAACAATGGTAAAATTTTTGTAGCATTATAACATAACATAGAAATTCATAAAAATTAGTTGATGAGAGTGAAAATGTAATCCCATAATTTTGAAATAACATGTACAGTAATAGAGATATGGAAATACATATCTCAATTTAAGGAATTGGAAATATATAGAATTAGTTAATATTTGATGTTGAATAAACAAAGGTGATGATCCCTAAGTAAATTTGAAAATATTAAATGGTGTTCATACTGGTTTATAGGTTGGACTAATGAGAGTGAAGGGGAATATCATCATATTGAAATAAAATGGAATTTATGGGGGATATTTATGAAAATATCCCAACAAGAAAAATGGAAATTAAGAAGCATAACATAAAAGATGTGGTTGAAAAAATGGATAGTTGAATATATATTACATGAGTCTGTGAGTAAAAATTCTTGAGTGGGTTATACTGAGAAATTGGGCATAGCTTGGGAGGACTCCATAGAGGGGAGGGAAGAATAATTACATGATCCAAGTATTTTTAGTGAAGATATGTTATAACTTTTGTGGGATTATTTAGTAAAGTGTGGGGAATTATTTAATGTTTTTCAAACATATATTTTGGACTCAATATAATAAAATAACAAAATCCAAAAATACAACAATGGATTTTCACCATGGTTTCACCAAATGGTGTGGTTTCTATTATTTTATAAATCCATGTACCTAAATGAATTAAATAGTAACCATACTTATGTGGATGTGAGTTAGACTTCTAATTAAATGATTTTAAAATCTAAAAATATATTATATGTTTTGAAGGATTGATAATGGATTTAAAAAATAAATCAAATAAACATAAAATCATAAAATTTGAAAAGCAAGGAACATATATTTTTTTATGTACATGTTTTATAATGTTTATTAAATCACTTATGGGTCATAATTATTTCATAATAAACAATTTAAATTTATATGATATTTTAATTTTACACTAAAAATAGTATGCCTCAAAAAATTATGTAAAAATTTATATTAGATAATTTTGATGTTATAATTCTTAATATAAGATTGGTTTTATCTACATAGTTTTAAAAATATTTTAGTTTAGAATTTTATTATCAAATCTATATTTGTTAATAATTTCATAGTTTTTTATAATAAATTATTTCAAACACTTAAAAAATTACACTTCACTTTATAAACATTATATAATCATAAATATTTTATATATATTATTTAGTAATAAAATTTTATTAATATATAATTTATTAAAAAATACACTAATTCTTCAAAATAATTCAATTACATGAATATGATTATTAACCAAAAATATTATTTGTGTTTTATTTCATAAAAATAAAAATCATTTACAATGTAACAACAATGGGATGAAATTAATTAAAATTATTTTATATAAAATAAATTGAATACTCAGATTTATAGGTTCATTGTAAATATCCATTTAATACACTAGAAAACTACTTTTGAGTAAGGTGTGAAATGGTGGGAAATTCATGGTGTAATTCCCCGTACATTTTTTGGAAATGATCTTGATGAGCATGGACTTCTCTCATAAACAGTTTCCCTTATGCTTATGTTATTGGATCATAGCTTGGTTTTGGTCAAGGTAAAATCAAATACCTGCTATCTCACATGGAATTTTATATAATTGTCCAACATAGTGTGTGATCCTATTGGATGAGGCCATTGCTTCTTTTTTCTGTGATAATTGGTTTATCTTGGGAAAAAAATCCTAAAATGTAATATTAATGATTTTTTTGTTTGGCTCTATTTGTTTACTAAGAATGTTTTCATGTTGAATTTTTGAGCTCCATAGATGTTGTTGATAATTTATATTGTCAAACAACCATGAGAATGTAATGGAAGATATGGATGCGATAAAAAATAACATATTCAAGGTGGATATGTTTTCTAGTGTGCCAAATTTTGGGGGTCCAAAATTTGGAGTTTGGTAAACATTTAGAAAAGTATAATTCCTTGATGATATCATAAAAATATGGAAAATTATTTTATTTTGTGAAGATATGATTCATGATGTGGATTTCAGAAAGACATGAAGAATATTGACAGTGAGTTGTGTAATTATGATGAGTTTCACGAATGGAATAAGTGGAGAGCATTGAGGGGGAGCATTATAGTAGTGGCAGAAATTTTTTAACAGATATAATTGATAGGGGAATTGTAGTTGTTCCATGAATATTTTGATGGAGATAATTTCGAAAACATCAAAATTTAGTAGTTCTTCGCGAAGTTATTATTCACCACATAGATGATTTTTACCGACAAGAAATCTTGTCGCATGAAGCACAGCTCTTTGTTTGAGAGAGCCTATAAATAAAATTCCACCCTTAATCATTCCAAATGAGATTAATTGAGAAAACCCAAAGTCATTTTGATTTTTTGAAGCAATCAGTGCTCTGCGAAGCATAGATTCATAAAAAGGATTCAGCATTGATAAAATACTATACTAGTCTTGAACAAGGTCAATAACAATAAGTATTGAGATATTTGCGAAAAAGGGGTGTACCATGTTGGAATAGTGAGCATCAAAAAAGAAGTCTATCTTTGAGGATTTAGATCTTCAATGGCCTATGCTATGCGAACTCTTGAGCTCTAAAAAGGAATCATCTTTTAGAAGTAGTGTTCTCTGTGATCGAGTGTTCTTTACGAAGCATTGTGCTCTGTGAATTATTGAGCTCTGAAAAGTTGTGATCTCTATGATGGTGTATTCATTGTGAAGAGGCCAGATAATTTTGATAGCTTGTTTGAGCTTTTCAAAATTGGGATGTTCTTCATGTAGTGACTTTTGTGAAAGTCACTTCAAAAAAAATTTCACTGTGTTTAGTGGAAAAGTTCTATTCATAAGTGGATTAAAATTGAACTTGAAAATAGAATCTATATATATTATATGTTTAATTAATTATTTATAATGAAAGGACCATCAATTCTATAAACTCTGAGTTTATCTTCAGAAGAAGTAGCGATCACACTTCAATTTAGAGAGCAGTGATCATTAAAACTGTGATTGGTGGTAAATAAAGAGGGATACTGAGTCCACTTAAAACATGTAAACAACATTTCACTTATAGTGGATTTGGTACATCAGCACATCTCTTGTGTATTCTCCTTGAACGTAGCCCAGTGAGGATGAACCAAGTAAAATTTTTATGTACTGTTAATGATTTAAGGATAGTTTATACTACGCGAATGAAAGGAAAGAGAATATTGTTTTTTAAACTATATAACAAGATCATAATGGGAAGTTGTTTTAATCTGTCATACTCTAATTCACCCCTAGGGGAAATAGCCTAGTGAACATAAAATATTTTTTAAAACCACATGTTTTTACTAATAATTTGATAACTATCAAATAATTATTTAATCAATGATAAATTTTCTTAAAAATCATTTAAATTTGATAATATATAATAAAAAAATATTAAATAATTTATTTTATATATTATTTGATTAAATCAAAAGGGAAATTCTATTTACAACATTCTGGGTCATTACATGTTTTAAACTTTGAGGGATAGTTTGTGTGTGAAGGTTAGATTCATTATTTTATATATAAGATTTCCATGTGGTTAGTGTTTGTTTATTTCCACCTACATTTTGATTTACTTTGGATGTGAGAATTGAATTTGTGATATGATATTATACTATGATGGCTAATCCTTGGATGGATGGTGTTTTCATGAACAAAATCTAGTTCCCACAAAAATTGGCAACAACCAGACCTGTGACAAGTCCTGAATGGTGTTCTCTATCCCCATGGGCTGGAATAATTTTTAAAGTGTCAAAAAATGATAATTGGGAACCATTTACCTGAGTTTATGAACTTAAAACAACAAGAGAATTTAATAAAACAAATCGTGAATTTTCAAACCAAACAATATTTTACAAAAAATCATAACTGAATTACATATTTTAAAACAACTCAAAAATAATCTAAAAATGTAAAAAACCAAACAAAAATAGCCCAAGAACCCTCAATGAAAGTGGCACCGCCCTCAAGCCAGCTCTATAAGACTGCACCACCAAGGACCTGCTAGAAACCTGAACCACTGGAACTAATAATTGTACCCAACCTGCGAAAAAAAAATATCATCTCTACTTACACCCAAGGGAGTAAGTAGGGTGTCATAAAATACCAAAAAGCATACCACCCAGTGATTCCAGATATCATGTAATACATTGTGAAAATCAAGAAATTTTAATACGCAAATAAAATCAGTGACAACTTCAATGAAATGCAACATTCAATTGAAAACAGATTTCAAAATAAAATTTTTAGAATGTTAACACATTTAAATAGAAAAGTTATCTACTTTATTGTACTTCCTAAAGCACCCTCAAGACAAGGTAAAATACCAAAAATACAATGAGTAACAAAATGGGGAACACCACTAGGCACTAGATAGTCTCGGGCCCCATGTACCTCAGACATCAGTGTAAAGTAACCATAGTAAAATCTATTCTCGGGCACATGCCAGTAGTAGGGAACATATCTATCACCTAGTGGTCCACAATATTCATCCATGTATTTTATTCAGTGTTTTCATTATCCAAATTCATAGTGAAATAGGGACAAAACTGATCTGGTCCACTAGTCGTACTAGTACACATCCACCCCACCTAGGTACTCGGGCTTCCCCCTTTGTGCTCAAATAATTTCAAAATTTAAAACATATGCATTTTAATGTAAAAAACACAATTGGTCACATAAACCAAGTACAATAGCTATCACATTTTATACCACATAAAACACACAACAAACACATTGATTTTTAATAAAATAATTTCTCACGATCTCATGTTGTTTTGCACACATAACCCCTTAAGAACCCCACTTTTACACTATGTTCACACTTATATGTTACCAAAATAGTAAAGTATGACCAATAGTTTTAAATTACAACATAAAAACAATTTTAGCGCATCCCCATGTTAAAAAATAAGTGAAAACTTTTTAAAACCTTCATTTTCACACAAAAGTGGAGTCAAAACTTCACTTTCTTTACAAACACAATTAAAACCCATTTTTTCAGCAACAACCAATGTGGAAAAAAATTATAATCAGTATTTTTTGCCTTATTACTATTCAATAAAAACCACTAAGTATTTATTGGGAATACCCAAATAAACCAAGAAAACATGTCTTTTGAAAACAACCAATTTCACACCAAATTGGCATTTAAAATTCAATTTTAATAGAAACATCATTAGAACCAATTTTTTCCGAAATAATAAAATTATATAAACCATAAAATATGATAGATAAATAGTGATAATAAACAATGATTTAATCAACATTGGAATCACCTACCAAATCAAATGAAACCCTTGAATCACCGTGTGAAAATCAAGTCGCACCACCGTCACACCAAGATGGAATTATATCAAACCTAAAAACAAAATAATTGACCAATAAAACCAACGGTTAAACCCCTCGGTACTAATCCCTACCCTATGGTAATTTGGAACATTATGGAAATTGAGAGATACTTCATGGAAATGGGAGGAACTAAGGAGGATAGTCACTTACTAGATATTCTTAAAAGATCCTCCACCAAATACCCCATTAAAATGGGGATACAAAGAGGTTTTGAAAAAACATGAATGGTTTCCATGGATTTTATGTTTGAAGGGGATTAAGAAGGATCAAATTAGGAAATTGAATGGAGGAAACATAGAAATAATTGAAAGAGTTCTGAATGAAGAACATACCTCTTCAAATTCGGATGATTTGAGAAACCCTATAAAGATATACATGAAATTGTGATGGAAATGACCTCCAAATTGGGGGAAAATAGGAGGGGAATGAGTCTGGGTTCAGTATTGGGAGAAACTTGGAATCAATGAAAAATAGCCAATATTTAGTAATTTATTAAATAAAACAAATTCATTTTCAAAATAAGAAATTGGCTTCCGGGTAGGCCTGTTTCCTTAAAAGAAAACCCAAATACACCTTTGTTATAGATTTATAAAGGATACAAATTTACATTATGGTGTTAATAGAATAGGGGAGGATAATTTGAAAAAAAAATGGATTAGAAATTTTGTAAAATTATGATGATATAAAGGAAAAAAAAATTATTTTCAAATCTGGAATTGGGCTCACGGTTTGGCCCAATTCATGAAAACTCACCCATTCCTCCATAAAAGCATGGGAAAATCCCAAAAACAAATAAATAATGGAAATTAAAATAAAAATACATTTAGTATAATCTATTAATGTGACAATTATCCCCACTATGAAAACTTTTCGACCTAGAAAGTTGCAGCAAGATCAAAGCAACAACAAAACCCAACTGAGAATCCAAGAGGTACTCGCATGACAAGTTTCTCCCCCAATGGCCAAAACACCTCCAGTGATCAATTAAGGAAGGAATACTCTCACAAACCAAACATACTTTACATTCTAAAAACAATCAACCACATTCAGGCTTTATCCAAAATGAAAACTCATCAAACAAAATCTAAACAATACTCAAAAAATTTACCCAAACAAACAACAACATTGTACTAGGTTACAATTACCCTACTATAACTAAACCATTTGGCACTCTCCAATATCAATGATTACCAAAGGAAGATGTAGGTAGTAAGATATCTTTGATTAATAATACCTACTTCTATGAAATATCCATGGAAAAATATGAGTAACTCATATGAAGAGACACAATTGGGCTCCCCACCATAAGAGACAATATAAATTTTTTTCAAATACAGAATAAGGACACTAATAGGGGGAGGCCCTAAAGCTCCCTAGTACAAGAGGTATAAATATATTAGAAATTTCCAAAAGAATATGCATGATACCCAAGGACGGTCTCCCCAGCACATGAACCAACCATCTTAACCGACAGGCATGGGAAGACATGAAAATACCCCAAAATTAAGGATTTGGGACGACCGCACGGTATGTCTGAACAGTTTGGGAAATTGTGTGATAATTGTGTGGATCCTTATATTTGTGTGGTTATTATTTTTGGGCATGGTTAGAACTAACCATGTGAAACTGTGTGGTCCACCAATCTAGACAAATCTCCAACCATTCTCTAAAGACTAAATGGAAACCAAAAAGGGAGGGAATAACATTGTGTGATGACATTGGTACAAGACCCTCCACCTATTTCCACCAGATGAGAAAAATAGAAGAAATATGATGAATCCATAGGTTTAAACTCTTTATATCTTTCATACTAAGGAAATGACTTTGTACAAGGGTTTAAAAAACCCTGTGTTTTCCCTTTACTATAAGCCATCTTCTCTCCGAGACCTATGGCTGGAGCTCAAGTGATTGATGCATCTTCAGCCTCGCATTTACGTTTTGGAAACCCCCTGAACGAGAATTATTCTTTCGGTGTCACCAACAACTACACTGCAAACCATGATATGTTTTCCAAGACATAACACAATTCAGGCTCACTTTAACCTAACCTGATATTTCACTCAAATAAGGGCTTAGAAGATGCACACACATCAAAACTTTTTTCTTCGGGTGAGAAACAATAGAAGTAAAGAACATGTATACTCACCATCCTCTAAAATGGAAGGTTTTGATTTTTTTTCAAGGGATACATTCTCCCAACATAACATAGACTCTCCTAGGATTCCATGAATTTCACCTTCACGGTCAATCAAGGACATGACTTCACAAGGTGTCACCGAACATGACCATTGTGACATATATAAACACGACATGGAGAGGGACCTTATAAAACATCCCAAAACAACACACAATTCAAGAATGTGGCCACAATATACTCTAGTGACCACATTTCTCACACTATTAGTTTAACGTGAACTCCTTCTTCTAAGAGACTACGAAGGATTGAGAGGATATATAAGACACAATCATGATACTCATCTAGGATAACAACCCCAAAACACTTCCACCTTCGGAAAATCAGGAATCATTAGAAGCTATGTTCTCTTTAAACCTTCCATGATCACTCCCCCACTATAAGAGGATACACAAAACCAAGAAAGGAAGGGGTGTAGACTCAATCTAAAAATCTCATGAAAAATTTTCATTATACTGAACAGCTGGAGGGTCTTCAAATGGAAAAACAATCTGGGTTGCACTTCAGTTGTTAAATAACCCTAAAGGGGGTATAATTTATCCAACGATTGAACCCATGGACCTAACCATGCTGGTCAATTGTTCATGATATACCACAGACCAGATCCAAACACATGAAGAGAAACACCGTAAAGGCATCCCAAAACATTTTTCAGAAGATACCACTAACTGAACCTACAAGACAACTTACCGACAACTCACAAACCCAAAACACAGTTCAAACAGGAGGGGTTATTGGACTCAAAACATCCCACAAAATCATCATTTTTAAAAACCCATTATAAAAATCATCTCTATCTATTCATAAAGACATCATGTTTTTCTTAAAAACCATTTCTTTGAAAACAAACAGTTCATTGGTATGAGTATGCACCAATGGAACCCCATGGGCCTCCCACGTGCATGTTTTTGTGCCACAACTAGCACCCTCCTCATATCTGTCTCGACAATCATCCATTCATTCCATCAACCATCCATCATTCCTTTAAAAAACCTTTCAATATCATAGAAAACTCTATTGGAAACACTTTTTCAAAACCAACTTCAGTATAGTTTCTTCTTTCAAAAGAGGTGTAAGCACATGATTTTCCATTTCAAAATAATTCTGAATATTCAGTTACACCATTTAATAAATCAAATCATTCCAGTTTATATGAATATAATTTCACAAAAACATTTCACTTCTTAAAACCAAGTCACTTTAAAATCAATGTTCCAAGATTTAAAAACTAAACAATTAAAGACAATGAGAGAGGAAACAAGTTTAAGTGGGTGACTTGGACATATGGTTGGCAGCCATAATCCAATGAAATCACTATTATAGAGAGTGTTCTAGTAAGTATCCCCAACTCCACATGGCTTGATCAACCCTGTGATCTCACAGAGACCGTTAACCCAACTCTATTTTCATATCCCCTATACATCATTAAACCAAGAAAACAAAAGGACTTTGAAAGGTCCTGACATCCCCTGGATACATTAATCCCGTCATGAGGTGTGGTGATCAACCACAATAATCATAAACGAATTTCCAAGTCCTGAAAATCCTAACTCCAGACTATCCCAACAATTTTCCAAATAATGTGACCCAAAAAGAGTGAACCTACTCTGATAGCATTTGGTCACGAAAGAAATCTGGTTTCCACCAAAACCAGCCACAAACCAAGGCTCATTACATGGACCGAAGGGTGTTCCCAATCCCCAAGGATTGGAACAAGTTCCCAGATATCATAAAATGATAATTGGGAATGATTTACCTGAGTTTATAAACTTAAGACAACAATAGAATCTAATGAAACAAATATAGATATTTCAAACCATACATCATTTTAGAAATAAATCAAAACTGAATTACATATTTTAAAACAAATCAACAAGACTATAAAAAAGGAACAAAACCAAAAGGAAACATCCCATGAACCCTCATTTCAAGGGGCACCTCCCTCAAGCCATCTTCATAAGACTTCACCCCCAAGGACCTGCTTGAAACCAGAACCACTAGAACTAAAAACTGTACCCATCATGCGACATCAAAAATAACCAAGTCTGCTTACACCCAAGAGAGTATGTAGAGTTTGAGACAATTCCTAGTTGTATAGCACCCAATTATTCCAAATATCATGCAATACATTGTGAAAATCATGCAATTTTAATATGCAATGAAAAGTAGTGATTACATCCAAGAAATGGAACTTTCAGTTGAAAAAATCTCTCAAACTAAAATTTTCAAAATGTTAACACATTTTAAAAGAAAAATTATCTTCTATAAATTACTTTAAAAAAATCCTAAAGACAACGGAAAATATCAAAAATACAATGTGCCGGAAAATCGGGAACACCCTTAGCCACTAGATAGTCTCGGGCCCCATGTACCTCATACCTCAGTGTAAAGTAACCATAATAAAATCGGTTATCATGAACGAGCCACTAGTAGGGAACATACTAATCACCTAGAGGGACAAAATAATCATATATATAGTTTAGTTAGAGTATTCATTATCCAAATTCTCAGTCAAATAGTGACAAAACCCATCCAGTCCACTAGTCGTACTAGTACACATCCTCCCAACCTAGGTACTCGTGCTACCCCCTTTGTGCGTAAACAAATTCAGCATTTAACACATATACATTTTAATGTAAAAAACCTCCACAAGTCGCATACACCGAATAAAATATCTATCAAATTTTATACAACTTAAAACACTCAACAATCACTTTGATTTTTAATAAGACAATTTCTCAAAATCTCGTGTTGTTTTGAACAAAAAACCCCTTATGAACCACACTTGTACACTATGATCACATATGTAAGTTACCAAAATGCTAAACTCAGCCCAATATATTTTAATTAAAATGAAAAATCAATTTTAGGGCATCTTCGTGTTAAACAATAATTGATAACATTGTTAAACCTTCATTTTCACACAAATGTGGAACCAAAACTTCACTTTCTTTACGAAAAGAATAAATATCAATTTTTGTAGCAACAAACAAATTGTATAAAAATTATTAAAAAAAAAATTCAGCCTTATTACAAGTTAATAAAAAATCTATGTTTTTATATTGCATCCCCATATAAACCCATAAAACATTTATTTGGAAAACAAAAAATTTCAAACCAAATTGGCATTTAAAATTCAATTGCAAAAGAAACATGATTGGAACCAATTTTTTCAGCAATAATAAAATTATATAAACATGTAAATATGATAAATACATCTTGATAATACAAAAATATTGAATCAACATTAGAACCACCTACCCAATCAAATGAAACCCTTGAATCACTATGTGAAAATCAAGTCGCACCACCGTCACACCAAGAGGGACATATATCAAACCTAAAACCATAATAATTGACCAATAAAACCAAATCGTAAACCCGAGGTTAGAAACCCTACCCACTGGTCATTTGTAACATCAGGAAAATTGAACGAAACTTCTTGGAAATGGGAGTAACTAAAGAGGAGAGACACTTACCTGAGATTTTTTGAAGTTCCTCCACCAAATATCCCTTCATAATGGGGTTACAAAGTGGTTTTGAGAAACATAGAGGGCTTCCATGGATTCTAGATTCTAAGGGTATGGGGAAGTGTCAAATTAGAAAAATAAATGGAGGAATGATATTAAGAATTGAATGAGTTATGAAGGGAAGAACTTAACTCTTAAAATTCGAATGATTTGAGAAACCCTATTCAGTTCTGTACCAAATCACGATCGAATTAGCTTCAAGGGGGGGGGGGGGTAGGAGAAGCACCCATATGCGTTTAGTGGGATTGGGGGACACATAGAATCACCGAAAATTGTTAAAATTGAATAATTTATTAAATAAAAAAATCGAATATTTAAACTGGAAATGGGATTCTGGGTAGGCCCATTCCCATAAATAAAAACCCAAATAGATCATGGTTATAGATTTATAAAGAATCCAAATTTATATGATAGTTTTAATTGGTTACAAGAGGCCAATTGTGAATTTAAATGGATTAAAAAATTTGAAAAAAATGAAGAAGATGTAAAAGAAAAAAAATTATTTTCAAATCTGGAATTGGTCTCACTGTTTGGCCCAATTCATGAGAACTCACCCATTCCTCCATAAAAGCATGTGAAATCCCCAAAACAAAGAAATAATGGAAATTAAATTAAACATACATATAAAATATTCTATGTATGTGAAAGATGTGATGTGGGTGGGGTGCCCAATATGATGTGGAAGATGTTAATGTTTGCAATGGTGAGAAACTTTGGAATATTTATGTGGGTATCAGGGATGGAACATTAGATTATTGAATGGGTTGAGTATGAGATATCCCATTATTTTTATATAGATGGAAGATTTCATTGACCGTTTTTTAATGGACAATGTCCATGTTTATTATTTTATCTATATCTTTTTCCCCTCGACTTGTGGTAGATGGGCATGCTTGTCTATATTATTCATTTATCTTGTAACTTAGGATGGATTTCCAAGAGTACATGGTTTATAGATTGATGTTAATAATTAATAAATAATTCATAACCCATTAGGTCAGTGTTGATTTAATGAAATTTATAATAATATATTTATCATGATAAGCTATGGACTTGGTTTAGATTATACATGTGGGAATGGACTTCATGATTGTGGTTAATGAATGCATCTTTAAATAATGTTAAGGGATAATTTAAATTATAATAAATTAATTAACACAAGGAAATGGTAAAAAGGAATGAATTAATTAATGAAACATTTTTAAATTATTGTGTGCTTATATGATATCTATTTTTGGTAGTGGAATCTTGGAGTCTGGGTAACGTTAGCTGTACATGAGTCTAAGAAAAGTTTATCTATAATATATGCTTTTCTGTTATATTAAATCCAATATATTTTGTGTTTTCATATGCTTTCATATCTATTACGGTTAGGTAAAATGGCACACATTGTATTTTAAGAGGGTTTTTCCCCAACATCCATCTTGGAGAGGGGTGGCTGGAAACCCATAGTAGAAACCATTACTCTTGATCATGAGATACAATTAGCTTCATGTCAAACTATAATGACAAGATTTTCTTTTTAGATTTTGAAATTCATTCTCCAACATCATATGGTTTTCTGATCAATTCATTTTCAACGATATTTTCTTTCACATGATCATTCACTATCTAAATGAAAAATGACTTAATGAATCTACAAAAAACCTTATATGAATACTAATTTCATGTTTGTAGAAATGAACTACATAATTTTATGTTCAAGAGAAAAAAATTATTATACAACCAAAGAGGTAGTGTCACTATCATTTATGTAGATGGACCACAATTACTGACTCCCAGACAATAGTATTGTAGTTATGATCCTTAGGTGACATATGACAAGACCTCTAGGAAACTACCATTTAAACCTATATCAAAACATCTCCCCGTTCAATTCAATATATTTCCTATTACACAAGAGATCAGACTCTAGTCTCATGAAGGGTTGAGACCAGAGATGATGTCAATAATTTTATCAACACAATGAATAAATCATCACACTATTACTTCAAATAAAAATATACTATATTCAAATTATAAATGGTTATGGTCTCTTCCAAGAGAGAAATTTAATTAATTAATATTTTTATAACACATTAAATAGATGAATAATTCAAGTCTCTACCACATTCCATAACAATTTCCAAGACGCAACAACATCTACATTACCTTGAACAAATGATATTCTAGGTTTAAAAAAATCATTACTAAGAAAAAATACTTTATGTACGTATATTGGTCTCATTTATTACATGGCATAAAGTTAATTTTCCCTAAGAATACTCAATATGATATAGTGGTGTATATATTTCAATTTATATATCTCAAAAAATATTTGTATGTTAGAAATAAAAATAGTGATGAAGGAATCCAATAATAGGTGGAATTAATTTTGGGAATGTACTAGAAACACACTAGATCTAAAATTTATCTCCCTTGTCTAGTGATGATAATAAAAAGAAAATAGAATGAAATTATAGAATAATTCCACATCTATATGGAAATAGGACAGAGTCACAACCTAATCAATTGGAAGGATCACTCATACAACCAATCCATTATGTATGATAGGGAAATGAGTCATCTCATTTATTTAGAAATATATGTATTCACATATTGATGAGGTATTATTACTACACCAATACTTGATATGACTACATGAAACCATGTATCCTTATAAAAAAACCCCATTATATTGATAGACTAGTCACACGAATAAAATGTCTTTCAAAAAATTGTATTTTACCTCATAAACATTCATTTCAAACCATAATTATAGTATTTATTTTAAACCATCCAAATATAAGGATTCAAAAATGATAAAATAATATGGAAATACATGCTGATTTATTTGAGTCTATCTTCTCACATCAACTTCATAGTCCCTGAATGAGAAACCATGGATGTACTAAAGAAGGTGCCGATTGATTGTCAAATAGTAGTAAGAAGACTGAAAAGATTATCATATTTATCACCTTCTATAGAATCATTGCATTAAAAAAATATATATAATAAGTTTTTAAATTGTTTATTGTGACCAATATCCAAATCTATGTGTGGTGGCCATTTTCAATCTTCCTTGTATTTTGATCATTTTCCCACAAGAAGAGTAGAAAATTGAATCATATCTACCAATCATGTTGAGCATGAGTGAAATGACATCATCCCCTGATAGAGCTCCATTATATCCTTACAATGATACATATTTATATAATTTGCAATTAATTACCGAAATAAGGGTGACGTCACAGTCACCCATGTTTGTCCTTTTTGTCTACCAGCTGACAAAATAATGCCCCACCATTGTCTTATTGTTCCATGAAGAACAACGTTTTCCAGCTTAACCCCAAATTCATTTTTGGAATCTAAAAAGTGTAATATCTTTTCTGTGACTCATATTAAATCTTATAATCAATAGGGGAATTTAGTTCCCTTGAAGAATACATGAACTGGAGATTGAATTCATGAAAATATTTTTACATTCTCAGCTGACACATATTGGACCATCTATATTTAATATACAACAAACGATATAATTCTCAATGAATTAGGTGAATTACTTGTCCCACTAGATTAATTAATATATAATGATTGGTTCCATAATCCCACAAAACTGGGGGTGAATTAAGATCCAAATATTTTTATGTGGTATAATTTTCCAATATTATAGATCAACCCATATAGAAATCCATCATATTAAATAAGTGACTAGATGAAAAGAACAGAAAATAGTTTAGAGGACAAAACAAGGGATGAAATAATGTATCAACATATGTTTATACTCAAATGAACCAATCATACACCCTATATACTATTGAAATGATAATTAAATACTTTAATAATTTCATTTTAATCATATCCACACATATATATTCAATCACATAATTTAAAATAATCAAATAAAAAATTGAAATAATTAATGAACTAAAAGAACGTATGAATATTTTAGAATGTATTTATTTATTTGGAAAAAATCTAATGAATGTAATAGGTAAATAGAGCATGTGAACCTACACACCTATAATGATACATGGGAACCCACAAAATCATATATATTAACGTACATATTTCATGTTAATCGTTAAGTATAATTTAATCAATTTTATTAAAAAAATAGATATATTTGGCATCATGGTGGTCCTCTATAAAGTGCAAAATTGAACTAACATAGTTCCAATTACTATGTCAAAATATCATATCTTCAAGGTACCATGTCCCAAATCAGGGAAAAGAGAATAAAATAGTTATTTAGCCTAACCATATACAACCATTCTAATACACCACAATCCAAACCACCTAGCCCACACTGGGAATACCGCATGGACTCATCCCATCTATTCTTATAATATTGGTTATAGATTGGTGGAAATGGGCAATAGAACAACATTTATAGATTATGGTCAATATGTTAAGTGAAAATTAGAGTATAAAAATTACATAACAAAAATATTAATCAGAAATGAAATAAATAAATAACCATAAGAGTAGTATAAAATAAATATAATACCAAGCCCACATATCCATTGTATGGAATGTCTGAAATAGTAAACCAAAAACTAAACAAATGAATGTCTTGTATGTTAATAGAAAAATAAATTAATAGAACCTATTCGAAGGTAAATCAATAATCTTCTTCATCATCTTCATAACTTACTTATGCATCTAACATATGTCATGTTCCCTTTGACCGCTCCTTAAACATGGAATCAACAAGATCACTGAATTTATTGAGAATGGTATGAGTAAAAGACCCAATAAGACCCCACCAATAACCCTTAATATATGTGAGTAATTTATACAAATTTTTTATATGGGGTAAATGGGAAGACATATCAAAAAGATTATATTACAAAATTATAACCATATGCCACATCAATAGTGAATAGCTCTACCTACATCCAATCCTTTTGAGAAGAAACAATTAAAATAGTTCGAATATAACCCCTTAAATGGGATAATAATAAAACATGATTGACATAACCCACTTTAATGTATAACCCAAATCACCCTGACATGGAATTTGACACATCCCCCTCAGGGAGATACTCGATGGGCTCAACCTTCATTCTCAATAACAAGTTAAAAGAATAAAACAATAAGTTAAATGATACAAATGATAGATCAAACATCACATCATATAAATATGAACTATTAAGAGAAATATCATCATGAATGAAACACAAGAAATGGTCTTCTAGGGTTAATCATTAATGGAATATGTGATCAATCATCATACATTGGTCTCTATCACTAAAACGCATGGAAATAATCATTCCAGTAACCTATAAAAAAACATCTGCTAAAATAAAGGGGTGACTACATTAGATTCAATACTATAGGTAAAATAATATTCCATTGTTCATATCTAGAAGAAACCCATAATACTTGAAGTACATCTTGATTGGAAAAACACTACATCTCTAGGTTTGAGGTAGACGAGTAACAATACCAAAAAAGGTTATTACATGGTCAAATTGACAAATAAGATCCAATTTTATCAATAGTATATATCCAATAATTGTGTAGAAGGAAAATAATAAAATATGATTGTTGATTCAATCAATGATCATTGATACCCAATATATATCATACCAAAACCTTTAGATATGATCAAAATATCAAAAATATAATTGATTTTTATCATGTTTATTATGAGATAATTGATATTGATTGAATAATAACATACCATATAGTATTTATAGAATAAAATGGGAATATGGATATCAAATAAAATATATCTAATGGAATAGAAGTGCCCCAATATTAATGTAGAGATCATAGGTTTAACGGGGGAAGGAAAGAGTTGGATGATAAAGGAAAATGGTGATCGGTAATTTAATCTCCCATAACTGGCCAAATTCATTGAGGTAATCGTGTATTCATATTATGAATTGTAGAGAATGTCAATACACTGAGAAAAAAATTTAATTATCTTGAAACCCTGAAGACTCTTAATGTCTTGAATTCACCATTCACATATTGAATGCATTTCATGAACTAAATATAGATTCATGGGTTACACCCCTTAAGTAATTAACATTGTGAATTTTCATTCACACAGGGAAGCAATATTGTAGAAAAACAAACATGTGTTGATCCATTTAATACATATAACACTCATAAAAAGCCATAACTAATTTAATTACACCCTTATGATGAAAAAAAACACAAAAAATTAATACTATGAGAGTGTGTATGTTTTAACTAACAATATTTGTAACATAGTGGATGCACATTAATGAGTGAGAAACATAGAGTGAATGTAAATATTCTATTAGAATATTTACATGCATGTTATTGTTTTTTCATATAAATAATGGTTGTGTTAAAATGATATATAAAAATTCTAGGTATTGGCTATGAATAAACCTTTTTCAGTATTGTGATGACATTTTCCCTTTAAATATTTCTCTTCTCAAATAATTAATTTGATTATAATATATAACAATTAGATTTCAAAATCACAATACTTTATGGGAATTTAGAAATTCACTTGTATGTAATACAATTTTGTTATGTTCCAAAAAATAATAATAAGGTATTAAAGCTAAAAAGGATCATTTTAAGGGTGAATATATAGTCTCAATATTTAAATACCTGATCTAATAATTCAATAAAATATATTTGTTTCACCTGAAAAATCGAATATTTGTATATATAAAAATTAAAAAGGGGGAATGGTTTTGTTTGTTTGGTTTTGTATGTGGGTTAAATAATTTCTTTATTAAATGTCATCCAAACACTTCACTCTATGAATTTTTATCTGGTAACGTAATTCCCTATGAAATAATATAGTGTAATTTCATAGGTATTTTGTATGGAAATTTATATATATTTATCATGTTTATTATATTACTCATCTAGAAAAGATAAATTCGTAAAATGATTAATATTATTATCTTATGAAGTACAGATAAGGGGTTATTACTCAAGATATATAGCATAAATATTAATAAATTTCAGGATCAATCTAAGAGATAGAAATGAGAGATATGATTCACTATACTTCCTCCTTTGGATAAACCATGTATGAAATATTGTGTACTAATCCTAGATGTCATATATTCTCTCTATATGACTAGTATATACATTTATAATCCAAGAGAGTGTGACTAGAATTTCTGTAGAACATTCTCATGTACATGTGAGAAAATGATAACACATTCTTGATCCATAGGGTGGAGTATAAGATATGTGATGTTTGTTATATATTTATTCTAAGATCATTTGTGATATATGATATAGAATCTTATTTTAGTTTAATTTTTTCATAAATGGTTGGGCTATTTGATCTTAGAGTTCAAAACAATCAACCAAAAAAACTAAAAAATGGAGGCAATTGGTATTTTTACATCCGACGCAATAGAGGAATATATTTTGGTGATGGAGATTATTTTTTAAATAAATTTATGGTCTCAATAATTGTGGGATTGATCATGAAATATTTTGATAATAATGATTTTATTAATCTATCTAAAAAACACATGTCCAACTAAAGTATCAACCACATTATTCCGATGATTTATCTTATATGGGGTATCATTTAGAGGGGAGGTGTTTGAATCATTTAGATGGATATACATGTTAATTAAGATGATCTATTAAAAAACATTATCAAAATTACAATACAAGGGTCACATTTTGTGTATTTGTATATGGTAATTATGATATTGAAATATGAGTAGGGTAATGTATTTTTTATTTTTAAAAATTTCCATATCCATTTATCATTATTAATTTTTCAAAATTTTACATTACATAATGGTGGAATGATAATATCCTTTGAATGTAAGTTAATTAATTTACTATAAACTATAATCATCATAGAGTTTAATGGGTTGAGGAAATATTTTATGGTTTCATGAATATAATATTATTATCATTATAAAATGTTGTATAAGATATATGTAGAATTTGTTCAAGAGGAAAAATGTAGAGAAATATTACATAGAATGACCCTCAATGTATGTACCATGTTATTTAATACATTCATTGATATAATTGGGGGGTATCCCAATAATACATCCTCATTCAAATTGTAGGTATATATACATATAATGAAGAACATCTTAATTTGGTACTTTCTATATACTACATATTACGACTTATCTTTATAGAGTGTGGTTAGTTATGTTACTGACCTTGTTGTTTGTTAAATCTGGACAAATATAGTATTTACCCTTTATTGGAGATAATATTTCTAATATTTATCATCTCTATTTAAATGATTTAATACTAAAAAATTATCAATGTTATGTGAATTGTATAATTTTTGGATTTAAGGGATGTTAGATGATTATATGAGAAAAATTTTAATACTAAAATTTTAATATTTTTCTCTCATTATTGTATTTCAAGCATAAAAGTATCAATATTTATCCAAATAAATTAATTTAATATTATAATTTCTTTTTTTAGGGGATTCACCTTTATCATCTAGACAAAAAATTAATTTTAATTCAATATGAAAAAAATTCATTCATTATTAAAATTTTCTATAAATGATATAATTAATGACTCATTATTTAATGAGGTTTATCTCAGGATAGGCGAATCCAATATTAGTAATTCCATTAGGATTTGAAATATTTTTTTAAAGAAGAATTTAAATAATAAATTTCATGGAGAAAGTTTCTCATCTTAGTAGTCATTTTAATTTTTCAATGCGGAGGGAGATTATGATTCTCTTATTCCCTAAAATTTAATATTCAATAAATTTTTCTTGATTTTATAAAAGTCTATGTAATATTTTATCTATTGAGTTTCAGGAGTCCAATGAATTATGAAAATATCATAAAGAGTATCTTTGTTTGTTTTTGACTATCAGTTGGGTATAAAAAGAAAAAACCTCGATCAGATTGATTATTCAAATAAAATAACATACTCTTCATCTTTTATCATTTCATTGGATTGAAATGCCTTCATATTCACGATTCTTATAGTTTACCAATAACAACTATAGGTAAAAATATGACTTATTGGGAATGGGGAGGTTTTATTTTTGTAATTATTGAGTTATTGTACATAATGGAATAAAACACCTTTTTCTAACTAGTCTTATGTTTATTTCAATAATATAATAGCATTTTTAATATCAGGTAAGATCATAATTTGTTTATATTATGTTTCTTTTTTTCATAATGATCATTATCTCCCTCCACATGTATTTAGTTTTAATATAATTGGATACACATTGCGGTAGTGAAGTATTAATCCATGATTAGAAGTATCATTGTGAGGGGGAGTTGACATTATTTATTTTTTAGTATAAATAATACTTGATCATGATTTTCCTATATCAACTAAGGGTATTCACCTAAACTCTCCCACATATTATCAGGAGGTTAGACCATGATAACATTTTATCATGGTTTATTATCACCATCATTATTTTGACATGGGTATTAGTGGAAGAAATTGTGGAATCTCACTATAACAATCTTAAAAACTGAAATGTATAAATTTATAGTAGTATAAAATTACATTTGGAAGAGAGAACCTGACCAAACAACCCTTCACATACCATTATTTTTAATCAATATAATTACAAATATGATTTAATTTTTTTTTATCATCGATATATTTTATTTCCAAAATTATAAATTTTTAAAAACACATCACTTTCAAAAAAATTGATGTGAAAAAATTGATCATTGTCTCGTCCCCTCTAGAGAAAACTAGTGGGGACAACTATTGGTTATTATTTAGTCTGAAAATAATTATTTTTAACACAACCCATTAAAATATGGGTCAAAATATGGAACTATTGTTTTTGATCCAGTGGAAACAATCTAATTAAATTAATAAAAAAATTAAATTATTTAATAAAAGATGCAATGACGATGGTTTATATAGGATATAGTTTTTTGTTTTCATTTAAAATATGGATATATTAAAGACAGTTCATCATATTTTGGAATTCAAGGAGATCATCCAAGACATTAATTTTTCCATCCAATAAAAACTTTTGGGGTGATTAGCTAGTTAATTAACATAGCATCAAGCTGACATATAAGAATATTATTAATTAATGGGTGAGACAAAAGTAAATTCATACATTTTTTGTACATATTTTTATGAATAAATTATATTGGTGAAATTATTAATGGTTTTTGAAAATGGTATAAAAGACAAGTGATAATTTATTACATAGGATATATAGGAAATGTGGAGAAAATTGAATTGTTGTTGGAATATTTCCACAAGCAATATATAGAGTAATAACCTTAGCATGTGTGGAATGATTCCACCCCCATATTTTGATGTTAAATAACATAAGGACAAGAATGAGGATATAACTAATGCCCGATTGGATATATTTATACCAATATTAAAGGAGATTTTTGAATAAGATATTCCTACTAAAATATATATGGGGGTCCAATAATTTTGGGATGAATTATGGAATTAATATGAGTATCAATATTATCTCCTCATACCATACAATAAATACGAATAATCCATATTGTACCTATCCATATATGTGGTACTATAATATTACCAACATTGGTAAATTGAATAGAATATATAGGTCTCCAACATTCATTATCCACCAATAACCCCTCAACTACTAGAGGCACATTTCACATAAGAATAAATTGAATCCCAAAAATAGGAATCTGATATATTTCTTGGAATCGTTATGATATATTTTTATTACAACTAATTTTAGTACCCCATCTCATTTTTTAAAATTTTATTATTTTGATAAAAAAAAAATTTCCTTTGATAATATTGATGAAAAATAAGATACATCTAATGGATAACATGTGGTGATCCACAAATATATCAATCATTCTATGAGGGATTACATGATGATATCCATGAATATTTTTTGATTAAAAAATAAATAATATGTTTAAATTGGTGGGGATTATTTTAATGTTAAGCCTTAATTATTTATTTTTCATAAATTTGAATTATAATATGACTTTCCATTTGTTTATTCTAATGATGAAACATTTCTTAAGAAAGCACATTGGTAATGATGAAGATATTCTATAATTGGAATCCAATAAATATGAGATCACATTTCTTATCATGTACCCAATATGATAATTAAAAATTATTTCTATGAATATTCATTTGAACTAATATTTCATTGGGTCCTCAGGAATCAGAATATTGGCACGAAAAATAGAAGAAATTAGTTTTGGTGGATCAAATCACAGATACTCCACCAACATTCATATTCGTGATGACCTAGTGGAACATCCCAACAAGAGGAAAGGAAAATAAAATTCATATATGGTGGTATAACAATGATCTATCCCCATTCTCTTTCCTGTTTTTTTTTACATTTTCATTAATTTCTTAAATTTTATTATGTTTTAATATATAATTTTAAGTGTATGTTTTCTTGGATAAGAACTTATCTGATTAACTAAATGTTTAACTACCAATCTGTCATTTTCTAACTCTCATTAATAATTACATTATCAATATCATTTAATTAAAATTATACTTGTATAATAAATTCATATGAATACCTTGATGGAACTTATATTATTATGGTGGGGTATGGAACCAGGGTAGTTTAATGATTTCTAAATTATTTTTTCTATTTATTTTTGTTATTTTAATATTTAGGGCTATTTCATTATAAATTTTGATGCTATTTTGAAATTTTTATTCCAAAATTATTATATTTCACAATTTTGAATTCAATTTTAATGATTGAAACAATTTATACACAAAAAATTATTTTATTAATTTTAAAACATAAATTGTTTCAAGTTCAAATCATTTATAATTTCATGAAAAAATGTTTTATTTTTAAATTGAATTCCACAAATTACTATCATTATCTTGAAAATAACCATACTAGGAGGATTATAATCATTTTTGTGTTACATTATTAACATTATCTATATTTACATAGAGAACAAATTAAATAACTTCATTAAATATTTTGATTTATTTTATCAAAACATGTGAGTTTTAGAATAAATTGTTTTAAATAATTAAGTCTTTTTTACATTTGATTTCAAAGGCCCCATTTTATGAGAATAATTTATATTCATCCCTTCCATGTGCATTTAATAATTTAATCCATTATTATCCATGAATACTATGTTAGGTTAGAGACATTAGAAGCCAATTTTAAAAATCCAACATAATTTTGAATTGAAAATTTTTGTCCTATTTAAACTTCTATGTTTGGGGATGATATATTATTTTGTGATGTATGATTTTTTACATCATTGGGTTAGTAATAAAATTCATAAATATATTTTTTGACGAAAAAATAATTAAGTTAAAATATTTTTTCCTATATGGATTACAAGGAGTTTACTTCAAAATAAATTCAAATTAGTTGAATTGAAAAACATATTATATGTTGTAGATGTTATAAATATAATACTCCCATAACTTACTTAATAGAAATAATTCCATTTAAAATTTTAAGAAATAAAAAATAAATATTGAAGGGAGATCAGTGGATATCATTTTTCTACTCTATTACTAAATAGTGTACATATTACTTAAGTATTTCGTGATGATTGTAGGTTATTTTATACTAAATCATTTATGTAGGAGGATATAATTGAGTTTATAATCCTGAAATATATCTTGATAAATATCCAATAATTTAATATTCCAATCAATAATGTTTTATATATAAATCCTATAAACCTAAATCTAATGAAAAATGATTAAATTACATATGAAAAACACATGTTCTTAGCCAACATCTGGTAGATATTTTGAAATTTATCAAACATATAGTGACTCTTTTATTGGTTTCTGTAGACTCCCTCACCCCTGTTACCTAGATTAAGTCTATTATTTATCACATTGTAATATCATATAAGGAATTTTATACCAAGGGACTAAAAATTTTAGTAGTTTTTGTAAACATGAAACATATTTGATACTAACATTACATTTAAAAAAAATTATAACATTATTTACTTCTATAGAATATTTTATTACTCTAGAATAACCATTTCAATAATTTATAATATACATCCTAGCATTCTAGAAACGGAAAAAAATAAGTTGGATATAAAAATATCATTAATAGTTAAGTACACTAGTATTTATGAAGAAACAATATAAATAACGGACTTGGAATGATAAATAACTGAACACAAATACCATTTAAATAACATGACTATCAGTATATGATAAGGAATTATCCATATGTAAAATTATATTATAGAGTATATATTTCATATTAATAACATGACAATCATATCAAGATAAGTAATAATCAATATTGAATGTTTAAAAAAACATGGAATTTATTCAATAATATATGAGTTAAATGCATGGGGATAAAATATAATTGGGAAAATATAATGGGTAATAATAACTATATTCATAAAGTAATAAAATAGTAATTACTAGAATCCATGATTTTAGGTATCATGATACAAATTCCCTCATGAAATTTTTCAATATGGTTTAAAACATCATGTTTAAACCACTTTTATTCTAGATAAATTCGTGAATCAATATTCCATATAAATAAATATTTGTATTTAATAAAGAATAATTACTATAAATATTTACTCAATCAATCATATAACATATATATTAAAACATTATATTTAAAAATGAGATAATTTTTTGAAATATGTATATTCATGATAAATAATTAGAATATTTAACTGAAATATAATGCCCAATGATTACATGAAAGGTAATATTTTTAATGGAATGTTAATGAATATAAAACAAATCAAAAAAATTTATTTCAATACATTCATGGGTTAAAATGATCACTAAAAATCCATATAAATAATAAGGAAAGAATCAATACAATATATACCATTTTTAGTAATAAGAAAATGGTTTTTTTTCATTGACGAAAAAAATTACATTATATATATAAAAAAACTGATTCGAAAAAATTAATTTTTTTGAAAACCACTTTTGAAAACTATAATTTCACAAAAAATGATTTAAATTTAAACATAATATCATTATATAAAATATGAGGAAAATGTAATATTTCATAATTAATATAAAATGAGTTATGGAATAATTTTCTACTTGTTAATATTTATGTCAAATCCTTTATGTTGAAATAATATTTATTGAATCATAATATAATAAAAATTATTATGGAATCATGATGTTTAATTAAAATAGGGTGGTTTAGACACCATATAAAATGAATTGGTGTTTAATAGAAAGGGTTTGGTTAATAAAATAGAGTCGCATTACTTCATGAATGTAGTAATCAACATGTAAAAGAACATTTTTATTATCATTAAGTGAGAGAAATGGTTTGTAATAAAAATATATATTTTCTTTTTATAATGAAATATACATCATTATTATCATAATTATGTCATTTATATCAAATAGATTCATTCATTTTCTCCATAATACCTTCCATATATAGCATTAGTGAAAAAAATCATATCGTTTCGTGTGGAAGTAATCCATTATAAAGATAAGAAAAAGTATTATATCTCTTCTAGATTGGAATAGATAAAACGGAATATATGATATAATGTCACAACCCGTCCTCGGGGCCCGTGTCGTGACTACCCCATGCCCGCCTTCCCTAGGCCAGGGGCTGGCGACTAGCACCAAGGCATAAATCCCAGTAAAAATGGAAGGAATTTCCTATGTAAAGTTAACCACAAACACCATAGAGAAAGTAGGCAGAAGTAAACACTAAGTAAAAACTTAGTACAACAGTAAGTGCAGAAAATAAATTGGGACAGTATACAAACCCAAACTGAAAGTAAAGTACAACTGGAAGGGAAAATAGAAACTGAAATGTAAAGCCGCAGCGTCGAGCCATCCACTGGAAATCCCACCTGATGAGTGGGTACAGGTAGCCTCCACTGCTCCTCGGTTCCAGCTGACCGCTCCGAGTACATCCTATTCAGTGGTCCACCTCCAGATATCGTCCTACTCCGTAAGCCTTAACCACGATCAGCGATGGCCGTCGTCTGCAACCAACACAACGTAGTGTGGGCATAGCCCGTGTAGGGGTGTGTATAAGATACTCAGTAGGGACTCCGAGACCCCCGAAGGTCTCCCAGAATTCACAGAGGATAATCCACAAATGAAAGATACAATAACGAAGTAAAATCCAACACTTCTTAGGTATATGCCCATACATATACATAAGTCACCAATTATCGTTCGACTTCAACATCCGAGCCCAAGTACAACCCAGTCCTCACAGGAAAGAAAAACATAAACCCACATAGGATAGCATAACACATTCCACATAGGAAGCAACACAGGATTCAGCTCACACAGGTAAACATCATTTGTAAAGTCAGAGAGATTATCAGATTTAGTCACTGATTCATCTTACTAGGACCCACATAGGATACAAGCACTGTAGTCATCGTCGTCGTACCCACAGAGGATTCCGGTACATTTTTCTTCATCATCGAACCCACATAGGATTCCAGTACGATAGTTTTCATCATCGATCCCACATAGGATTCCAGTACGATAGTCTTCATCGTCGAACCCACATAGGATTCCTAGTATGATAGTCTTCATCATCGAACGCAAATAGGATTCCAGTACGATAGTCTTCCTCATCGAACCCACATAGGATTCCAGTACTATAGTCTTCATCGTCGAACCCACCTAGGATTCCTGTACGATAGTCTTCATTGTTGAACCCACATATGATTCCAGTATGATAGTCTTTATCGTCGAACACACATAGGATTCCAGTACGATAGTCTTCATCGTCGAACCCACATAGTATTCCAGTATGATAGTCTTCATCATCGAACCCACATAAGATTTCAGTGCAGTTGCCACAGTCATAGTCGCAGCCAGCTCTAGGGTTCCCACACACAGCATGCTTGTTCCGAGAGGGGCCACTCCACGAACCAAGGGGGGTTGATACATCAATTGACACGTAGTCTGGAGATGATGTATCTCAAAGTTCCGTCTCGACAATAGGAACTCAACGTGATAGACGGCGCATCAATCGGACGCCCGGTCAGAGAGTTATTGGGTTTTTCGTTCGAGGGGCCCGGTTAGTTTCTAGGTCAAAACCAACCTGACCGCACTCCAAATGCATCTAAACCTTGAGTAGAGTAAACCAAAAGGTCCATCTTAGTAAGGGGAATCCAACAAAGTCGATGGCACATCAATCGGACATCCAGAGCTCAAGTTATAAGCGTTTCTGCTCCGAGGGCCCGATTGGTTTTTGTTCGAACCAACCCGGACATACCCAAAGTTCTCCGAAATCTTGAGTTTAATATACCTAACTGATCGTCTCGATCCAAGGATAGCTACGCAACTGACGGTGCGTCAATCGGAAGTCCATATCCCATGATACGGGAAAAAGTCCAAAAAGGTCCGAAAATGGGGGGTCTGGGCCCACACCGACCCGACCCAACCCCCCTGGGTCGGCCCGAACCGGGGCGACCCGACCTAGGTCCGGGTCTAACCCGACTGAGCATGACCCAACCCAGCAAGGGCGCGACACGTCCCGACCGGCGCGGGCACGGGCCGGCCGCCAGGGGTCGGCTCAGATGGTTACGGCCGAGCGGCGCGGGGGTGCGCTGCCCCCGCGTGAAGGAGAGCCAGGACCCCGCGTGGGGGGCCGCTCTGTGTCACCGGACGCGGCGCAAGGCTGTGTCCATTCCCCGCGGTTCCGTGTAGCCGCGAGACCAGCCCTCTCCGCCGTGGCTTCAGCTGTGCTGGGTCTTCCCGGCGGTGCGCCGAGCGCCGCCCCTTCCTGGCGGCCGGCCGCTGTCGGCCACCGTGCCGGCGTGGTGCACAGGTAGAAACTTCCGCGGACCACCGGACGCGCTGTGGTGGTCTGTTTTACCCGTGGTTTGCGCCTACGGCCCTCCCGGGATCCGAACATTGCTGCGAGGGCCACCAATCGCCATTCCAATCCCATTTCGTAAACGCCGTTAATCCGTACATCAATGAAAAAAACTGTAGAGGGTTGTCGGGCCGTTTTTGTTTGGCCCGCACCCTCCGCATTAGGTGATAACAATTGGGAATAATATTCAACACAAGAAAACATAACAAGGCACAATTTTAATATTAAAATTGAACCTTGTTCCCAAAAAGAAAATCCCGTAAATAAAAATTATCATCCCGCATATTAAAAACAAACACGGATCAACTTGATGATGAGTTGATCCGGGTTATTTGTTTTAGAAGGAAACAATAATGGGAATAAATATTATTCACAAATAAAACCCCTACCTCGAGCGTTATCGTTGAATGTGATCTCGTCGCGGAATTAACCATCACGGAAGAAGAGGATCGTCGCGGAAGAAACGTCGTGGAAGGAGCGTCGCAGAAGAAGTGTCGTTGACGTCGCGGTACACGACATCACGTCATCGATCTCTGAGGGTTTGGAATTCTTCTTCAGAGGTCGGAGCATTCTTCGCGTTCTTCACGTTCTTCGTCGAAGAAAAACACTTTCCTCCAAATCCTCCCCACGCCACCAGTTCTAACATAAAGAAAATAAGATTTATCCTATTTTATTAACGCACATGACATGTTTGAAAATCAAAAGAAAAGAAACGAACAATTAATTCAATGAATTAATTGTAACGATTTAACCTCCCAATTAATGTGGCGTTTCATAACCAGAAAAACGCACTGTTGAATTTCATTAAAGAGTGTTTTCGTGGGTGCGTTACTTAGAGGAAAAGAAACGGTGGTGCTCGTGCGGGACCCACCTCACAAATATCCTACGAAGAGGGTAAGATATTTTGGGTTCCACCCTATCCGGTTCAACTCAGATTAAGCAGATTTAAGTGGATTTAAGTGGCTTTAAGTGAAAAAAAATAAAGTCGTCGCACTACTTTATTTTATTTTCTTCACTTAACCCCAAAACTTAAAAACCACACCCGAGCAAACGAAACTCCGGAAGAGGTGTTCCTAAGTAAATACCAGTGCTTTGATTCCATCAGTGCCCTCAGAATTTGATTCCGAGCACCGGTTCAAAAGTTATAAAACCCCGCTCGTTCGTTCACTGAACGTACATGAGCCATACTTTGGAAAATGAATCTGGGCTCACCAGGCCTCGGAATCACGTGCCGTCAGAAACTATGTTCTTGTAAAATTCCAAAACAAATTATGAAAAAAAATTTCCTTGAAATTTATGGGTCTTTACATAACTCCCACCACAAGGAATTACATCCCCGTAAAGATACATCATAAACTAGGGAAACAAAAGAGGGTACTGAGCATGCATCTGAGACTCCTGCTCCCAAGTGCTCTCCTGGAGGTTCTCGTGCTGCTATCTGACGCGCACAAGAGGAATCGACCGTCCACGTAGGACCCACTCATGTCGATCCTCGATCTCCACTGGGACCTCCGCAAAAGTCGCCCCATCATAAACGTCCAGCTCCCCATGGTCAATGATATGCAACAGATTCTGCACGTATCTGTTCAGCTGAGATATATGGAAGACGTCATGCACCCGATGCCACTGAGGTGGTAGAGCCAGGCGATAAGACTCCTCGCCAATCCTGCTGAGGACCTGGAATGGTCTGATGATGCATGTAGACAACTTTCCACCTCGGCCAAATATCTGTAACTCACGTTGAGGTGTGACCCGTAAGGAAACGTGGTTGCCATCCTCGAACTGTAGTGGTCTCCGCCTCCTGTCAGCACAAGACATTTGCCGGCTCTGAGTTGTCCTCTTCCACTCCTGGATGACATGAACCTCTCTGTCCTACAAGAGCTGCTGTGATTTCTTCTTTTCCGATAAGAGAAATCTGGTCTGATCCCCTAGATGAACCACGTTCTTCGCCTAATATAGCCAATCCTGACATGGATGATACTATTCCATACCAAGGATGATGTCGTAAGGCCTCGACACTTCTACCAAGAGATCCAACCGCTACTCTCGCCTCCAATGGTTGTGTCACACTATCGGCATCAGTGTTTGGTCACTGGGTCTCCTCCAGTAGGTATCTCAAAATGAGGGTCAATTCAACAGTTTTTAAACTGGAACCTCTTAGTAACAATCACAAAGAGAGGACATGAAGGTAAACTCCAAAAGAAAGGTGTCTTTTTATTACTTCAGCTCAAAGTACAAAGACACAAAGAAACATCAAACAAACATCAACAGAGCTAGAAGAAACATGAACAAAAGTCTCCAGGTCTGGAGCTAGTCCCGCTCATGTCCATCTGCTCCCAGAGCTCCATGATCGTTGGCCTCAGCTGCCAAAAGCTGAGCTCTTTCCTTTCCACCTGTTCCCTGCGTTCTGGGTGGTCTCCCAGGTGGTGGTGGTGGTAAGGCCTCAAAGAGTCGTCCAGCACCCGCTACTTGGATAGCTCCTAGCCTCGCCCGCCCGCTCCCTACGGACCGTCATGGTCGAATCCCTTCTAGGGTGGTCCCTCTACTGCCTGTTGTTCATCTGCAGGACGAGTCGGGTAGTCTTGAGCCATGTGACATTGCCCGCTGCATGCGTAGCATTGCCTGCTCCCCAAGTAGCTGACTCTCCTTCGTGTGCCCCGAAAAACCGAATCATCACCCTGATATTTCCCATCTGAAGGTCTATCCTTCTTGGACCTCTACATCACCTATCGACTGACAGCTGCAGAAGGCTCTGCTACAGGTCGTCCTGCGGAGGGTCCTACCGCTGGTGCCTACTCGGAGAGGAAACTCTACACTAAAAGGGCTCTCTCCAACACCTCTGCCTGCGTCGGAATGTTGAGGGAGATCATCGAGGCACTGATCTCATGCCTCAGTCCCTGCTCGAAGGACTGGGCCCGGAAGAACAGATCTCGTACCATATCGGTGGAGTAGCGCGAGAGATCAATAGATCTCGCCGAGTACTGGGAAACCGTTATGCTGCCCTGCCACAGCTGTAGTAGCTCCTATATGCGCACCGCACAGAGGGTGGCTGGGATGAAATCCGAGCAGATGATGCTCTCAAAGTCTGTCCAGATGAGGATGACTCATCGTGCACCTGGAGCATCAGGCTCCACCATCTTCCTGCTGCCGCAGGCAGGTGGCTCGCTGTGAGGATCACCATGAGGTCTGCTGGTGTCCTCACTAACCTAAAAACCTATACAACTACCTCCAGCCAGTCCTCGGCGGCCTGAGGGTCTGTCTCCCCGTAGAAATTGGGCGGTCGCTGGCGCTGAATCTCTTGCAGTGCACTAAGGCGACGTGCATCGTCAGCTGCTAGGGATGGTAGCATCGGTGGCTCGGCGGGTATAGGTACCGCCGGTGCCTCAGCTGTCAAAGGGCCCTCTACCAAGTCCTCGTCGCTCGGTGGTCTCTCTCCATGAACAACACTTGGAACACTAGCTAGCAATCATCGTGGGGCCATCCTGAAAAGAGACAAGTGTGCAACGATGAGAACATTATACCTGGTGAGATGACACAATGTAATCACAGAGAAAACTTGAAACACACATGCAATCAATGTTTTCGTGCATTATGTCGGAAATCAGAATTCAGGGTCTTGGTGTACGGATACGTCGGCTGTCACACCAACACTGGACTCCCTGGACTGATAACCACACTCAATGCTCTTAACACTATTTCTATACATAGAAAAACATTAGAGTCCCACATTTTGTGGTAGAAACGAACTCCTCTGATTACATTTTTTCACGACCCGTCCTCGGGGACCGTGCCGTGACTACCCCATGCCCACCTTCCATAGGCCAGGGGATGGCGACTTGCACCAAGGTGTAAATTCTGGTAAAAAGGGAAGGCATTTCCTTGTTTACTTTTAAGATATTTTACATAGCTATTTAAGATCGAGGATGAGAAAATTATGTGAAAAATTCATCAACTAGAATTTGAGAGATCCACTAACATCTATCCCACATCTGTGAAAATGAATGAAATGTTCCAAGATATCAATCTATGTTCTCATTTAGAGACTAAAGGAATGATGTTGTGGTGATCATTAAGAGGTTGAAAAGTTCACATGAAATCATTTCTAGATTCTATAATTATATTATCGATGCTCCAATAATATTTTTAAGCACATATAGATGGTCAATATAAGTCCAATTATGGTTTCTTCACGCAGTGATCATTGGTGATGAGATGGATATGACTTCTTCTTCGAATCGAATGAGTTATTTGTTCAATTTTTTACATAAATAATTTAACATGTTATCTATTTGTTGTTTACCTAGCTATGAATCATTGGAGGATATGTATTGACATCGAAGAAATTACAAAAACATTAAAAACTTGGTTATTCTCTATCTTCCATGTTTCTAATAAAAATAATTTATATTAGTGAAAAATGTCCTTTTAATACATGTATAAATTAAAATTAATTAAAATTCATTCAAAGGATGTTATAATGGTCCCATTACCATGAAACATAATTCAAAATGATTATGGATGACTAATATACTTTCATCGTGTACGCAAAATCATATCAGAATGAATTTTACAAGAAAAAATTTGTCAATCGTATATATATACCATATTTTTTTCATTGGTGATGGGAACCTATTAATGATGATCCTTGGTGGTCCAAGATCAAATTACTTAATAAAATTGTAATTTTCTATGAGCACAGATTCCCAATATTTAATGTAATTTTATATCAAAAAATACGGATCATAAGATGATATACATTGAATGAAATGAATAAAAGGAAATAATGGTGTGGTGGATTCCTGAGTTAACATTGGAATTGATGAAATATATAATAAACTATTAAAAAACATTCCTCCCAACATACAGCTCCCCCCATAATTGTTTTTTTTTCTTTTTTTTAAGTCACACTGATGATGAGACTACATGTTTTTTATTTCAAAAATATGTTTTTTATGTTGATCCATGATGGGGCCCTCTTGTTCCCCTTCCACCACCTAAGATCCTATATTGTTTCCCATATACCAACCAACATCTCCCTTTTCTAGGTTGTTCCATCAAAAGAAGGACACATAAGTGGCTCATAATCTTTTTTTGTGAGGTTTTTGAAACATGGGCATCCCAATAATAATAAAAAACCAAAAAAATAATATTTTTACTTGTTTATAAATTTCGTTAATCTTTTTTATTTATTATTTTTGAAATAATTAAAAATTAAATCATTTTAAATCATTTAAAATTTTCTAGAGAATATTTTATTGAAACATTAATTTTATACAATTAATATATAGTCATTCGATTGATCATTAGTATCAATTCACCAATGCATGTTTATTATTAATTTTTTTAATTTTTTATTTCAATTTCATCAAATAATTATAACAATTATTTTATTTATGACTTTAATTTATAATCAATCCTTGTTTTATTTGTATAATTTTTATCGTGCCCACTAATTATTTCTTGTATGTGTTTTATGATTCCTGGGGACCCCATGACATTCAAATGGGTAATTATGTATGAATATGTGGATGATTAAAGTTGTTGACAATTCAAAGACAATAAGATATTCCAAATGAGATAAAAATACATTTTATGTGGTATGATATATAGCTCATGATAGAATTGACTGAGGTAGATTCCACATGAGTCTAGTCTAGTTCATTAATCAATCATTGGATCATCAAATTTTATATTATCATGCCCAGTAGTATATACATATTTTAGTTTATGTGTTTTTTATTATTATGTTGATAATTTTCATGTTTTTGTGATCAGGTATAATAATTAACCATCATGCATAAATTCTAAATGGGTTATCGTTTGAGATTATTTTATATAAACTGAATTTAAAGGTTTTAAATGTGGTAAAAATTCAAGAGAATGTAAATTGAGATATTTTTCATTCGTTCTGATGTAATAAAACTCTCAAATACATATATTAAGTGACCATGTCTTCAATTGTTATATTTTTGACAAAACTAACTATATGAGGTTCTCAGCAACCCTTTTTGAGGTTACCTCCTCCTCCTAGGGTATTTTATGAGAGTGATAGGTAACCTTTACTAATATTGGTATTAGATAAATATCTATTTCAATCTCGTTTTTTCATTAGATGTAATTCTTTGAGTAAAAAAAGTTTATGATTCTCATAAGCATGTATTTCCATCAATTGATCAAGGAGTTGTGGGTCAATATGGTTGGCCAGTACAAATCCTATCTTAGAAATATCTGGATAATGGTGAAAAAATTTCTTATACTATAAGGATAGGTTTTGAGAATCCATACCTCTCGAATAATCAAATGAAATTCCAATAAAATTTTCAGAGACATTTAAAATTAATTAATCTGTAATATCAATAGGTATTAAAGATAAAATATTAAACAGATAATTTTTTTATTAAAGATAAAAGCAAATAAATATAAATTTAATTTTTTTCTACTATTATGGAATATCATGATTATTCAGAATTAAAATAAATTCTATGAATGGTACAATAGAATACACATAGTACTAATAAAAGGAATGAATCTCTATGTTCTAAAATATTAAATTCCAAATGATCCCCTTATAGGAGAATAAAAAGAGGATAAATACATGTAAAAAATAATTTTTATGATACATTAGATATTCCATTCATCAAGATATCAACTATGTCTAAATAATAAATACATCCCATCGTGAGGGGAATTTTAATAAAAAACACTCTCATAAAAATATATTTATAATAAGAGATCTATAAAAGATATATTTGAGATCTCATGTGCACAATATAGGTTTATGATACAATAAGGGTCTCTGGAAGGACCAAATACTATCAATATCATTAGTTACACTGAGATACTCGAGTCCCTTGTGTTCTAGAAAAATTAATAAGCAGGTATTGATCACATTTGAGAATATTTACCATTATGAATATCATATTTTGTTGTTAATTATAACATGAATAAAATGAAAAATTATATAACCGTTATATTGTATTTAGTTTTCACATATGATAAAGATATGAATAATAACAAAATTTTTGTAATTATATTTAAAAAGGAGGAAGGTAAAGGATTAAACACAATACTATAAACATAATACAAAGATACTAAAACACCATCCCTTCCAGAATCAAAATATTCATAGGGAGATAACTGATTTGGTGGAATTATTATTTTCTTATGGCCCAAACAACCACTATAAGATTAATTAAAATGGTATGATAATTATAAAAGGCATTCATAAACTCTAGGTATATTAATAAATAAAAGAATCATATCCTCTTATAAAAGTAGAGTATTTGATATTTAATTTGGATGAATCATTTTTATTCAAATATACGATCCATGTATATTTAATAATATTTAAAAAGAAAATGTAGATCTCTAAATAGAAAATGGACCAATAATTTAAATATAAACATCACGAAATTTCTATCTTATATTGACTAATGGATTTGACCATGTATTAAATAATTGTTATTAAATGCCTTCCATAACCTATATCACTATCTAATTATCAAAATTATAATCCATAAGAATTTATTTAATATGTGGAAGTAATTTAATATCTTTTTAAAAAGATAAATTTTTTAAGGTGACAAACATTTTTTATATTAGATTTTATATACTAGAATCGTTATTCCAAAATAAATGAACATTATTATTAAAATTCATAATTTCTTTACTCCTTATGGCACCCAAATCTAGGGCATGTAAATTAAATTTTTTATAAAAGTTTACATATAGAAGTATATTTTGACTACATGGATTTAAAAACCATAGATTTGGTTCATTCTGGTTTAGAGTGTAAAATTATGAAAACACAATTTTGTTGGAATGTAGAAAGAAGAACATACCTAATGATATTAATTCATATGGATGTATGAGGTACATTTATATTTTTTTAAAGTGTTGTAATCTATAACATTATTAATTTTATTGATTACATTAACAGGTATAAATATATATAATTAATGATGAATAATCCTAATTGCATTCATATGTTTTGGGAATACCAAAATGAATTCAAGAATTTGATTATGTAAATCAATAAAGAGCCCCACTCAAACTAAGGTGGACTATAACTCTAACAATATTTCATTGATCACATATATTTATTGTGAGATAATATCCACAAACAACCCTATATATACTCCATTTTTGAATTATTTTTTGGTATGAGGAATCAAATAGTTATTAATCTGGTATGACTAATGATATATCATATAACTCTGCCATTATACATTCAATGATATTCACTACAGAATAATAAATATACATTCAACTGTGTATTGACTAATGTGATGGATGGAATTCCATATGAGTAATGAAATGGAAACAAACCCTCTCTATCATACATCGATGCATGAGGATGTGATGTGTTTGTAAAGACAATAATGATTAAAGGCTAGGAACTCAATTCACAGAGAGCATATTTATAGGTTCTCTAATGTAAACTATGTGTTATTAACCATATAAACATATAAATATAAAATTTGTCAAATCAATACATTTAGAATTTCTAGAAATTGAACCCTTTTTCAGTGTAAATATGTGGAGAAAGATCATATTCAATGAGGTTATTCCATTACATCCACATGATTTGTTATGGGAAAAAAATATGCAACAAGTAGTGGAAAATATGTTCTTCCTGAGATTTTTACTACATAGGATTATAAAAGATGCCAGAAAAATAGATTTATATATTTTCAAAAATTCATGGGTTTCATTAATCCTTTGGAATGATGATCCTCTTACCTATATAGTTGTAATAGATGGAAATGATTATTATAAATGGAACGAATTCATGAATTATAATATGGTATTCATGTAATAAAATAAAGTGTAGAATTTTTTATAACCTCTAGTATATGTAAACCATATTGATTTTTAATAAGATTTTATGAAACTTTTTCACATGGTTGGCATTATTAATAAATCTAAAACACATTTTGTAATGATGGGTTTCAGAAAACATTAAGGTACTGATTATATATAATATTTCTCACAAGTCATGATTCTGGAATAAATCATAATTTTACATATTGTAGAATCATTATAGGATTGCGAAATTTAGAATATCTATGTAATAAACATTAATAAAACGGAAATTGGTTTAATATAAATATATTAACTCAAACTGGAAGGTTTATTATGTTATAGTGTTCTAATATTGAATTCAAACTATGAATTTCCATTTGTGTATTAAATAAGGGAATATGATAATGGACCATTCATTTTGATGAGATAATAAGAAAATTTGGCTTTATAAATAATATAATATCTCCATCTATCCATTAGATAGATATCGGGAATAAAATTAATTTATTAATATTCTATTTCAACAAAATATAGATTATGGTAAATATAGTGAAATTGTTACAGTTAGAGAAGAATTTTTTAAATGAATAACTCTCCATGAAATACATATTTTAAAGAGAGTATATTATTGGTATAATGCTCTATCAATGTAGATAGAAGAGGCTACATTGGCTTTGTGAATGTTTATATATTGACATAGTACAAAAGAGATAGAATATTGTTATATATATGATATGATTACTTTTATTGCCACATGGTATCAATATTTATAAGAAAACATGTAAAAAACAAGAGATGGTTGAAAGGATTAGTTTAAACCCTTATTCAACAATAGTGGGATCTATCAAGTATTATAGTTTCCCATAATTCTTATACATCTATTTTACATCTTTTTAGATGAATATTTAATACATTATACAAAGACATGCTTGAGGATCATGACAGTTTTGTTCCATTGGAGACTATGTACAAAATAATTAAATTTGGTGAAATATATACAACGTATATGTGAATGATTTTCCCACAGAGTATTGTTCATGATAAAATCCTACATAAGACCTGTATTCATAACATACAGAGAATAAACCTATAAAATCAGGAGATAAAATCATTAGGGATCGTAACAAAGGTATATATACATATAACATGATAATATATGTATAATAACATTAGAAAAACATTTAACAATCATACCAAGAAAAAAGTTGATCATAAACAGGATCATAGTACAAACCATGTCAATTTATAAGACATGACTCTTAATTAATTCAAAGAACCTATGCCTTGTGTTGAAAAAATTATCTTAAAATAGATTTTTGAAACACACATAAGATTGCAACATTATGAACATGTATATAAAGAGACAAGATCAATTATTAAGTCACGTACATTATATCATGCCCTCATATAATCTTATTGATATGGAACTAGGACCATACATAACATTATAGTCATGACATATTGGTCTAAAATTACATTGTGAACATGAAATATGATTCATGCATAACATTTCCAACATTTAATTAGGTCCATGTATAAAATCATGAAGATTTGATCATGATCATTTATATTATATTTACACATTTTTATCTATATTTACTCAATGTATTGGATGGAGATATAGTTATGATGCATCACATAATGAAAATTATGTTTATGTGTGATATATGATCATAAAACATTAATTGTATCATAACCCTTATAATTAAATGGGTTTCATAAAAATTTAATCTTATAATTACCTATGGAAAAGACTCTGGTTTCATAATCCTTTTATCATTTAATAATTTCATCATATCATAACAAATGAAATTTATAAGGTTTGATAAGGACTTAAACCTACTATAACCCTTCGCAGAGAAATGAGATTCATAATTATCTAGTAATAATAATAATAAATTATCCATAGACCTAATAAGAATGTTATCCTTGAATAATATATCATTAAAATCATTCGTAACATAAATGAATGTCATATTAGATGGAAAATTATTTTGAAAACAATTTTATGATGAAAATTTCCATTCCTCTATGAAAAACACTATTTAAGACATGCACCTTTTTTAATATACATTGTTTATACAATAAAATAACTTAATAAAAAATTTAAAAATTTAAATATTTAGGATAAAGATTCAATGAAATGAAATTTTTTGAATATTAATGTAAGATTAAAAAATATAAGGGCCATGATATTGAGAAATACTATTCATGTCGTGCATGTTAAAAATAATAACTGGTTTCTTATTTTTAGTGAAAGAATGACATGCATTTTTTTAAGAATGAAATTATGATTTATATAAATTTATTATGTTAAAATATATAAAAATTTAACAAATAATAATTAATATTTCATTCAAGCAATTTTATACCCATTTTGAATAAAATTTATGAATTTTTTTAACGAAAAATGAATTTTTGACCAAAGAGGAAAATAAAGAGGATTTTTGTTTGATAATTATTATGAAATATAGAAAAAATAAATATTCAAAAATGAAGTACAACATGTATTATTTTTAAATAACTAGAGTAATTTAAAATTCATAAATTTTTTTAGAGTTTTATTATAATATTTCAGCATCATAAACATAATAATAATCAATCCTGATAAATAAGGAGATTGGTAAATAAAAAATTTACAACATTGTTAATATATAATTTAAATCCTCATAAATTAATGATATTAAAGGAAAAAATATATTAAATTAAAATGAGGATATTAATTATATAAAATTTCGAGGGGAAATTATATAAAAATGAATGATGATGACATGTGCATAAAATAACTTCGGTCACATAGAGGGAACGATGAGAAAAAAAATCTCTTTCCACTTTAGTATCTTTTAATAAGTAGACACAATGAAAGAGATATCATAATATTGATATGTAAATCCTAATAATTATGTTGTTAATAATCCTAAAATATATATATTTCCATTATATACACAACATAAAACAAATGAGTTGCGAACTTGAATATGTCTCACAGAAAAAAATACTAGTAATACATACCACATTAGTAAGTTTTAAACTATAAACTCAATGGAAGAGAGACCATGTAATAAATGTAAAAATATAAATTATGATTTATATAAGTATCATAAAAAAATTTGGGATGTATACACTCCATATAAAAAGATCTAGTGGTGAATTTTTATATATCCAAACAAAATAAAATAATGACTATAAATTCCTTGAATTTTGTATCGACTTCCTTCAAATGCATTAGAACCTCACGTATAATAAATATAAATTAATTATAAATATATTATAGAAAAATATATATATATATATATATATATATTATTCTATATAATAATTACTTGGAACGATTTATTACCATTTTAATATGATCTCCTTGTTAAAATTTTGTTTCGGGTAATAACCGCTTTGTGTGTCTTATATGTCTTGATTTTTTCAGACTGCATAAATTTATCAATATTTAATAATAACAAGAATAATAATATTTAAAATATTTAATATGTATACCTAAAATATAATTTCAACACATATATTGAAAGATGGTTTTGAGAAATGATGTAAGGTACTATCACTGTGATGGATTCCCATACAGACGCATGAGTAACATTTCCCTTTTTCAATGATCATAAGGAAAGGAGGAAGTCATATTTTAGGTTTAAATAATTATAATAATCTAACACGTAAAAATCTATTTTTTAGATATACTTATAAAAATTATCTATATGGATTTTTGATAAAAAATAGAGTCATGATGCTTCATGAAGGCCGTTGTCCACAATAACATAAAAGTTATTATGGCTACTCAATGATTGAAATAGTAATAAATAAAATGATATATTATATTCCCATATTGATAATTATTTCATTAATATAATAATTATTCAATTTATATCAAATTTGTTTCTTAAATTTATCACTATTTTCATCCATGTAATGCCAATGTGAAAAATGAATCACATCACTTTGTGTGTCCGTAGTCCGTTGTACACAAGAGAAATGATATCATATTCCATGTGGAATAGAAAGTCAAATATATATATATATATGATATAATGAATATATAGGTTCTATTTATTTTTAAAAATTATATATATACATTATAACCATTATTATATACAACCATGTGAGGTTTTAATGAAAGGAAATATGACATCGGTTCGAGAGGTGGTATTTTTCCATACACACGAAGGATGATTTTAAATATCATAACTTGGGAGTGGGGATTATTTTTGGTAATTACAAGATCATAAAAAAATTAATTATACACGGGTAATAAAATTTTGAAATTGTTGTACAATTTTACGATGGTGGAGGATGGAAGAAATTAAAAATGCCCACTGAAGAACATTAACTCTTATTCAGGTAACCATATATGGATTGTACCAAAATCCATACCAGTTTGGATATCTATAAAAAATAATTAAAATAGGATAATATGAGGTAACATGGGATGTGACATGTGTAGGTATTAAAAAAATGGTTTTATGTGGTGAACAATATATGGGAGTGGGGGCCATTTGTATGTGAGGTGTGTGGCACAAATGTAATGTTTTGAAAATAAAAAGATTTCCCCATGTTTTGATTATGTAACAAGGATAATAATGAAGTATTATAGAGATTTAAACATTATATGGTCAAAATATGGTCAAAAAATAGATTTTGGATGAATATTTATCTGATTTTAACACTTATATTTTTAGTTTAACCACCAAGGGAAACACATTTTTATATTAATGACATATAATAATTGTTACCATTTTTTCACAAACCGAACCAACTAGTCTCGAGCCACAACTACCCCAAGCCCGCCTTCATAGGACAAGGGCTGGTGACAAGTGTCGAAGGCCTAAAAATCATGTGGAGGCCTTTGCCTAAATACCAATACACACACACAACCCACTCAATGCAGTAGTGTAGTGTAAAAAAGGATACCAAAGTACAAACAACTATAACTCATCCTCAGTCATGAATTTACTTCTAAAACAGAACAAGTAAAATGCTAAAAAGTTGACTGACCAGTAAACTAAGTAGAAAAGGTAAAAAGACACATTCAATAATAAAGGTGCCACAAACTGGAAACAGGTAAAAAAAGTAAAAAGCTGGTGAGTCTCACAACTGAAAATCCTACTATGACCCATGAATACACCCCAAGCTCATGTTTCCTCTATTCTCCTCTGTAGACTCTATCGACTTATCTGTCATCTCCATGGGCACACTGAGTGTAGGAAAATCCCAAGCATGGGTGATTATAAAATACTTAGTAGGATGCCCTGAAAGCATGAGGGAGAAACAAAGGGGGAACTAAAATGGTGAGCAGTAGACAGAACAAAAATCAGTGTAAGAGTACAATAGAGAGAGTGCATCTCAACACAACAAAAGAATGAATGTAGACTCATCCATTCAAAAATAATCTTGACATGGAAATCACGTGCATACCCCATGCATCTTTTCTCCTCCTAGAAGGAGAGTAATTAAACCCATGTAGTGTGATCAAAATTAGGGTTTATATATATATATATATTCTCAACAAGAAACCTAAACGAGTGTGTAAGGGGATCTCTATCTCCAATCTCATCCAATGAAAATTCATCAATAGTTCTACGGATATCCATCACTGATCCCAAAAGGTTGGCACACCCATGCTGTGTCATCACTGAACCATACTACCAAGGGTCCCGCTCCAGTAATCACAGAGATATGTCGCTGGCTAGTCTCATAGAAAGAGCTGAGTCTAAAAGATGTCGTTGGATAACCCACTGCCCAACCCAACTGGAGGGTAAAACCTGAGAGGTCGTCATGTAACCCACTGCCCACCCTAGCTGGAGGGTAAATCCTGAGAAGTGGTCAGGTAAACCACATCCCAAACCAGCCAGAGGGTAAATCCTAAGGTCAATGAGTAACCTACCACCTAGCCCTACTGGAGGGTAAAACGTATGGTTATCGTGTAACCCACTACCCAACCCTGCTGGATGCGAAACCCTATGGTCAACGGGTAACCCAATTTCCATCTCCTCTAGAGTGTAAACCCTTAGGTCAACAGGTAACCCACATCCCAACCCCACTGGAGGGTAAAACCTAAGTTCAATGGGTAACCCACTACCTAGCCCCGCATGAGGGTAAACCCTAAGGTCTAAAGGTAAACCACTGCCCAACCCCACTGGAGGGTAAACCCTGAGGTCATCAGGTAACCCACTTCCTAGCCCTTCTAGAGGGTAAACCCTAATACTCTAGTGGGTAACCCACTACCCAGTCCCACTAGAGGGTAAACCTGTAACTAGTTCAATAACTCTGCACTGTCCGTGTCGTCACTGGGTTTCACTAACATCGCTACCGTGTGTTGGTTCACAGTGCGTCAATGGAATCATTGACCAATGCTCTTTCATGATTTCACATTTAATAAGATCTCTAAAAAGGATTTTCATTCCAAAATAGATTACACTATTGTAAACCTTGCGAAAAAACAGGCAAGATAGATTATTTACTTGCCCTGAATGGTCATCTGATAAAAAAGTTATTCAACACTACTTTATTCCCATATGATGTCTCATGGGGACCACACCTCGATCCAGTAAGAGGTCATATTAACTATTCCATCATGACGCTCTCTAAAAAACAAACCAAAATGACTAATAATTCACCTCGAATGGACGTTCGATGAAAAAGTCATAGTACACTGCACACATCATAATACACGGCATGTGGGGCCCATGTATCAACTCTAGAATCAATTCATGAAATGGACTCGGTCAACTTCATCTCGATGCTAGGGTCACAACGATGTTGACAATGCCTAAAACGGACTCCAGATGTAGAATTTGAAACTCCGCGCGTTATCCAAACATGGCCTTGTGGGGCCCACACCTTCACCCCGAAACACACCACGCCGATCGTACCATTACGTTCCGTGATGATAATCACTAGGAATAGGGTATTCATTTTCCATGAACGGACTTATTAATTATAAGTCGTAAAAATGCAGCATATGTCCAAAATCCACCTTGTGGGGCCCAAGCCTCAGGCCTGAATTTAGGCGGGCAGATTGTGCCATCACAATACCCTCCTAAGAACACTCCGAAACAAGTTCTCAAACACCCCAAAGAGATGTCGGGTGAAAAACTGGTGTTTCACCATAAAACGTGTGAACCAGGACCTGTGGGGCCCTCATAATGTCTTTAACATGAACTCTTCAGAATGTGTCTCAAAAAGTTTGCACGAGGTCTCGGGTCATGATGCCGCTGACGGCGTGCCAATCAGACATCTAAAACAGAAGTTAAGTCCTAAGCAGGAATAATTAATTAATTATTTCCATTTAGCTTTTCATTCCACCAAGCAACAAACCAAAACCACAAGGGTTCCGAACCAAATTTGTATGGATAGTCTCAACTCTTCGGCCACAGTGCCTCTATCGGCGCGTTAAATGGACGTCCGGCTCACGAAATACGCCTGTTGCACTCTTGAATAATAATTTTATTATTATTATCTTTAATAATTTTGGGTGAACCACCTTTGAGATTAGAATTCAAAATTTCAGAAACCCACTTTAAAAAGGTCAGCCTCGCTGAGGAGAATCTGAGGTCATCGAGGGTGCGTCAAATGTACTCACTGTTCAGGAGATACGCACCTTTGAACATAGGAGGCCCAGAATGGGCCGGTCCAACCCACCAGCCTGCGGGCCAGCCGTGAGTCGAGCCTAGCTAGTAGCGGCCCGCTGGACGCAACCCATTAAAAACAACCTGACCCCTAGGGTCCCGTTTGTCCATTGATTGGCTGAGTGGCCGGTCTATTCTTCTGTACGCCACAAAAGTAGGACCCGCGAGTTCCAGGTCCTTGTCCATGGATCCCCCGAGGTCACCGCCTTGGGGTTCCTCCCAACTGAAAAAATCCCGAGGGAGATTCCCTCACACTGGCCGAGTGCACCGCCTTGGCCAGCCATCCGCACCGCCATCGACCTCCCCTACTGCTGCCCCTTGTCTCCCTGCTCTGCCACTGGGATAACCCGGGTCCTCCGATCCCCGCAATGCCACGCCACCGCCGGGACAGTCCTCTCCTCTCGGCCGTACCTAGGCCCGCAGAACCGGTCACACCTGACGACGCAACACTCCGGGCGCCCGCACCGTCTCTCTACCTGACGCTCGAACACCTCCTGCCTCCACTCGTCCATCGTCTGCCGCATGTCGGTCCTCCGAGCTCCGCCTCGGCCTACCGTGCCCCACCGAACACCTCTTGCAGGTTCCACCATTGCGCCACCCTGATCTTCGGCAACCACCCTTGCTGGAGACAAGGATTCCATCATCTGCCACAACTACTCCAGTGGCAAAATTTCCAAACCAAAGGCATATTTGGAATCATCAGGACGAGGACTTCGTAGCGTCTGCCCTTGATCAATGATCTGATGGTCGATTGGAACATCTGAAAAATATTACAAATAATGATGAAGAACATGTTGAACGTGGGATAAAATATGGGAATCGGAGGGCAGCCGTGTTCATTCAGCCATTGTTTCGATTCTAAAAGTATTTAATTAATTCGACAGATTGAAAAAAAGGCCATGAAATTTTCAAAAGAGTGGAATATCAATAGAGAGACTACATTGGTCTTATCGTTCGTTGTTGGCGACGCCCCCACTGCAATCCCACTTCGATCTACCGGAGTTCACTCCTCAATACAGAGAAGAACACATTGAATAAAGAGAGAGAGAGAGAGAGAGATAGACAGAGAAGTAAAATTATGGTGTTCCCTTAAATATAACATATTTTTGAATTTATAAACTCTCTCTGAAAATCTACCATCGGGCGAGAATTCTGAAACCTCTACGCCCACCAATTTTATTTCACGCCTAGGCCAAACACCCCATTCTGTACTCAACGGAAGTCTCAGATTTCCATTCCAAGACTTTGTTCGAACGATATTTGAAATGTACCCCAGTGACAAGAATCATTATGTCATTATTTTAAACTGGTGATTTTTCCACTGGGATACATCTCTAACTGGAGGCCCACACCCACAACTTTTACACTCCACCTATGGTAAAATGCACGCTCCAAACCCAACTGTGCACTCATATTTCTGATCCGAGATACCCCTTAGGAGAGAACACATCCCCACCACATGTATAATATAAAAACAGTAAATATTTTTTTGTAATTTATTCCAGGCTCACCAGGCCTCGGAACCGAATGATGTCTTAGCTCTAACCTCCGGAAAATATATGTAGAAATATTCTTAAGCCTTAAAGGGATAAAACTGGGTCTCTACATCGTTATGTACATCATCTTTTTCATCCCTGAAAAAAAAACATGGAAAAAACAACTCAGGATACAGATCTCACACCTAACTCCCCCGCTCCCAAGAGAACATGCACTAAACCATTCTTCCACAACACACAAACCTATGTGATGGTTCATACTAATATGGTATGATACTTTTGATGACATGTAAAGGAAAATGCACGCACCACATCATTTTAGACATGAGGAATATGTAGTGAACCCACTACTACTATTGGGAGTGTAGGGAATTATTGTAGGAAACCTATCAATATCATGAACAATTCCCAAATGGCCCAATGAAACTCAGGGGACATCCCCGACTGATCCTATATGTTCCACATCACCACTAAAATCATGTTTTCTTCCTGGAACATGGTCTCGTGATTCCATTTTTCAGAATACCCATATTGTGAGACTCCCAAGGACATCCTGTCACACATGTTTTTACAGTCAGTGGATCACAACTGACACTCTATTACATTCTTATGATGTTGATGAGTCAACACCATCCACAAATGAAAATGTGTACCCTCCTAGTCCAATAGGATCGACTGCAGGGAAGCTAACTACCCTGATACATCCAGCACCTGATGATTCTGGGACTCTCTTTAAGGGAACTTTATACAACACATCAAATTTTTTTCGGAACACATACTACCTCGAAATCATAGTCCTGCAGAAATTTCAACCAACACCATAATCTTAAGTACAAGTATATCTTGATGAGGATGCAAATGAGACAGTAGTGTTCTGAGCAAACCACAAAACACTCTCCAATAATATAGTGTCTCCACATACTCATGGAATAGACTACCACTTCCAGCAACACATTGTATATCATGTAGTTTTGTTTACGGGGTTTCCATCACCTCAACTAGTACTTGATAACGATATCATGATTGACATTGAGCACGCAAGGTACCAACTAACAGGGTAGGTGAGAAAACTCATCCATCAAAAAGAGGATAGACACGAAAAGCATGTGGCATACCCCAAGTGTCTTTTCCACTGTTTGAAGGAGTGTAATCACCAAAGAAAGCACTCTACCAAACCGACTAGTGGCACATCAAGAAAAGGGAGGTCAAGGGAAAATAACCCAACTGTAAAATACAAAACCTTCTCTGACAGTCCCCCACACTACTCTGCCATGAATGCACGATTCATAGGGACTCATCCACCACACATCAATACTATCCATTTTGGGTGGAACTGACTGTCCCTCATGGTTTTGAATGCATCACCAAAACACATCTCACTAGGGAAATAAACCCTCATTCCTATGCATTCAAAGCTATATCGGACAACACCAACATAGGGATACACTGATGCCATGCATCACCCTCGGTAACCCCTAGAATAAAGGAGTTATACCAAAAGAGTACCCCATGTAGTGTCTAACATGTTCTACTCAGAAAATCAGAAAAAATACATAGAGAATAGCTCTGATCATTTCATGTGATGCAGGATTGTAGACATCCCTAGCACACAGCTGCATGCAGCCCCATCCGTCAGCTCCCATAGCCTGACATGGGCCACCTTGTGGTGGTGGAAGGACCTCAAAAAGTGATCTCTCAACCACAGATCTTCCAAATCATCTTCCAACACCACCTCCTAATGGACCACCCTATCCTCACCTAGGAATTCACGGATCACACCATTCCCTCTGTCATGGCGGTGCATCTACCAACTATTTTAGAAACACAGTACAATTGGTCGGGTAGTCTCATTCCACGTGACCACACACAGAAATTTCATAACACATGTCCTCGTTGGGCTATCTCGGTGCTCTACGATGTCCCCGACCATGATCTTCAGTATCATCAAGGGGAGACATCCGGCGTTGAGGCCCTGCCAATTGACGTCCCTCTGACAAAAACTTCTCCGTCACTAGTTCCTTCTCCAGCCTCCTGAGATGGGTGATGATGCACAAGGTCTCTAAGCTTGCACGAATCTCATCTATAGAGACCTTGCACCAACATCTGTGCTCGGAAGTTTCCATCATGGATCACGTCCAAAGGGTATCGAGTTAGGTCTGTGAACCTAGTCAAGCACTCAGCCACTACCATCACTCCCGGCTGAAGCTCCAGTATCTCCTAAAACTATATAAAGTGTTAGTAGGTGGGGTAGTACCCCTCATGAAATAGCTGCAAGATATCATCCCATGAGAGTACCAACTCATCATGAATCTGAGTAACCCTGGCTATACTAACTCCATACTACTTGGTGAAAAACGATTGGGTATCAAAGACAACATCTAACAAGTCAGCATTCGAGAATGACTAAAGATATGAACCACTGACTCTAGCCAACCCTTCACTGTCTGAGTGTATGTATTTCCATGGATCATCAGCTCTCTTTGACGCTGAAACTCACGTAGCGTGCCCAGCCTGTGCTCGTCATCACCCTTGGCTTCCGGTAAAATCTATAACTCTACAGGTGGAGGTGATGCTGCCTATCCTCATGAAGTAAGGGCAATCGTATGATGGATCTTGTAATAAGGCATTGTCACTCATGGAATCGTCGTCATGAACTACAGCTAGTATCCAGGAGGGATTTCATTATGGAGACCTCCTGAATCTAATCAAGGAGTATCGTGGTCAAATGAGCATATATATATATATATATATCAACTACGATGGGGAGCTGAATCATGAAGGATAGACAATGACTCATTATTATATAATGCATGATCAAAATGTTCACTGCCAAAAAATTCTCACCACACCGAGTTAAAAAATGGATAATCATGTTCCTCATGAATGGATACGTCGGCCGCTGCAACATAACTGGAATCTCTAGCCCAAGAGCCACTCTCGAGACACATTGACACTATTGCCCAAATCTCAACCAATTCCATTTTAGGGACGTCCGAAAATTTCCCCAAGGAACAAACCACCTCTGATACCACATTGTCAAAACCTGACCCTATCAGTCTCGAGCCGCATCTACCCCAAGCCCGCCTCCATAGGCCAGGGGCTGGCAACAAGTGTCGAAGCCGTTAAAATCTCAGGGATTCCTTTTCCTATGTACCTGTACACACACACATAGCCCACTCAATGAAATAGTGCATAGTAAAAAAGGAATCCAAAGTACAAACAACTATAACCCAACCTCAGTCATTCATCATTTTATAAAACAAAACAAGTATTGTGCTGAAATGTAGACTGACTAGTAAATAGAGAAGAAAAGGGAAAAAACATGTTCCCAAGTAGAAAGGTGCCACAACCCAGCAATAGGTAAATGAAAGTAAATATATGGTGAGTCTCACACCATAAAATCCTCCTACAACCATTGAACGCATCCCAATGTCTTGTGTCCTCTATGCTCCTCCGTAGTCTCGATCGACCTATCTGTCGTCTGCAAGGGCACATCGAGTGCAGAAAAAACCCAAGTAGGGGTGAGTATAATGATACTCAGTTGGATTCCATGAAATAATAGGGGAGAATCAAAGGGGGTACTAAAATGGTGATAAGTAGACGGAACAAATAACAGCGTATGAGTACAATATAGAGAGTGCAGCTCAACCCAATAAAAGAAAGAATGTAGACTTGTATAATCAAAGAGAAACTAGACACAGAAAGCACATGGAATACCATGGGCATCTTCGCCCCTTCTATAAGAAGAGTAACTGAACCCATGGAGTGGGAACAAAAGTAGGGTGTGCATATATATACATTCTAAACAAGAAACATGAACGGGTGTGTAAGGGGATCTCTCTCTCCACGCTCAGCCCAGGCATAGACGCCAACAGTTCAAATAAAATCCATCCCTGATGCCCAAAATTATGGCATGCCAAATCTATGTCATTGCTGAACCATACAAAAAAGGTTACTGATCCGGTAATCATGGATATAAGTCACCGACTCTCCTCATAGAAAGATCTGAGTCAGAAAGAAGTTGTCGGGTAACACACTGCGTAGCCCAGTTGGAGGGTAAACCTAGAGAGGTTGTTCGGTAACCCACTGCCAAACCCACCTGGAGGGTAAACCCTTAGAAGTTGTCGGGTAACCCACAGCCCAGCCCAGACAGAGGGTAAACCCTACGGTCAAGGAGTAATACACTACCTATCCTTAGTAGAGGGTAAACCCTAAGGTCAATGGGTAACCCACTACCCAGCCTTGCTGGAGGGTAAACCCTAAGGTCAACAGGTAACCCATTGTTCAGCCCCACTAGAGGGTAACCCCTAAGGTCAACAGGTAACCCACATCCCATCCCCACTGGAGGGTAAACCTTAAGGTCAACGGGTAACCCACTACCCCGCCCCACTTGAGGGTAAACCATGAGGTTAACAGGTAACCCACTGCCCAACCTCGCTGGAGGGTAAAACCTGAGGTCAACGACTAACCCACTACCCAGCCCCATTAGAGGGTAAACCCTAATACGCTGGTGTGTAATCCACTACTCAGCCCCTCTGGAGTGTAAACCTGGAACTAGTTCGATAACTCTGCACTGACTGTGTCGTCACTGGGTGTCACTAACATATCTACCGTGCGTTAGTTCGGAGTGCGTCAACAAAACCTCCGAACAAGGCCCTATCATGTTTCCACATTTAATGAGATCTTGAAAGAGGCTCTGCATGCCCAAACAGATTACACCATTGAAAACCATGTAAAAAACACGCAAGATATAATATTTACTCTCCCTGAATGGGAATATGATAAAAAAGTTATTCAATACCACTTTATGACCATACGAAAACTCATGGGTCCCACACTTAGGTCCAGTATGAGTTCCGGAGAACTGTTCCATCTCAGTGCTCTTGGAAAAACACACCAAAACAACAATTTATTTTCCCCCAACAGTCGATAGATGAAAAAGTCAGTTTACGCTGCACACATCATAAAAGACATCCCATGAGGCCCATATCTTAACTCTATCTTCAACACCTAGAACCACCCAATTCAACTTCGTCTTAATTCCTTGGTCATAATTCCACTAATGATGCCTAATATGGACTCCGAATGTAGAAGGTACAACTACCCATGTTATGAAAACGGGTCCATGTATGTCCCCACCTTGAACCTGAAACAGGTTACTCAGATCATACCATTGTGTTCCATGCAAATAATCATGAGTTGTAGGCTATTCATTTTTCCTGAATGGAGTTATGATGAATAAGTCGTAAAAATGAAAAATATGTCTGAAGGTTCCTCATGGGGCCCATGCCTCTGGCTTGAATTTAGGCTGGTGGATTGTTTCGTCAAAATCCCCTCGGAAGAACACTTAGAAACAAGGGATCAAACACCCAAAACAAATGTCCGGTGAAAAACTGATATTTCACTTTAAAAAGTGTGAACTAGGACTTGTGGGTCCCACACCCTTTCTCCATCCTAAACGCTTCTAATGTGTCACAAAAAGTCTACACGAGGAATGGGGTCCTACTACCTCTGACGGCGCGTCAATCTGACATCCCAAACAAGAGTTAGGATCGAACGCAAGAATAAATAAATAAATAGATAATTAATTAATTATTCTCATTAATTGTTTCATTCCACTGACCAGTGAAATAAAACCACAAGGGTTCCGAACCATCTTTGGAAGGACCGTCAGAACTCCAGGGCCATAACACCTCTGAAGGCTCGTCAAACGGACGTCCAGCTCTCGAAGTACGTGTGTTTCACTCTTTAATAATAATTTTATTATTATTAACATTAGGTATTTCAGGTCACCCACATTGGAGATTAAAACAAAAAATTTCAAAAACTGACTTCAAAAGGTCTGCCTCGCTGAGAAGAACCCAAGGCCGTCAACGGCGCATCAAACGATACCTCCGTTTAGGAGATACAACACATTGATCAAAGGGGGCCTAGAATGGGCTAGTCCTGACCGCCGATCCTTTACTTAGCCACTGGTCCGGCGCAGCTCGCTGCGGCCTACTGGCCGCAGCCCATTTGAAACTAAAAGATCCCTAGGGTCTGATTCGTCCCCCGACCGACCGAGTGGCCAGACGCATTGGTCGCGCCAAGCACCGGCAGGACCCGTGAGTTGCGGGTCCTTGTCTGCGGCTCCCCCGAGGTCAGCAGCTCGTGGTTCCACTTGACCGCAATAGCCCGAGGGAGATTCCCTCACACCGGAAGAGCGCACCGCCATGACTAGACACCCACGCCGAAACCTCCTAGGCTCCCCTCTTCGCTTCCGGGACATCCTGGTCATCCACTCCGTGCTATACCACGCCGCCGGTGGGACAGCGGGCTTCACCCGACTACAGCCGATCCCGCAGCTCCAGCCCCCCTGACGCTGCCGCCCACCGGCTACCGATGCCGCCTCTCTGCCCAACACTAGAAAACCCACATCCTTCTCTCGTCTTCTTGCATCTGCATTCTAGAACATCGTGCTCCGCCCTGTTCTACAACGCTGCACTGAACGCCTCCTGCCGGCTCCCCCACTGCGCCACCCCGATCTCCGGCCACAACCCTTGACGGAGCCAGGGATTCCATCGGCCGCCAAATTTACTCTGGCTTCCTGATTTTGAAACCAAAGGAGGATTTGGAAACCTCGGGACGAGGCCTTCACAGCTCCGTCCCCCAATAAATGAGCTGACGGTTGATTGGTGCATCAAATATTTCAGATGAAGAACAACGAAGAACACGTTGAACGTGGGTTAAAAAATGGGTGTCAGACAGTGGCCATGTTCATTGTACCATTGTCCCAATTCAAGAATTTTGGAATTAAAATGACAGATTGAAAAACAAACCCATGAAATAGAAAAATGAGTGGAAAATCTCCTAAATTCCTACCTCTATTTGGTCATTCGTCATTGGTGATGCACCCGCTGCGATACCACTTCGATCTTCAAGAGTTCGCTCCTCATTCCGGCAAAGAACACGCCGAAGAACAAGAGAGATAGAGATATAGATAGAGAATTAAAATTATGTGTTTCCCTAAAATACAACAATTATGTGAATTTATAAACTCTCTCTAAAACACTATCATCGGGTGAGAATTCCACAACCTCCGCACCAGTTTATTTTATATCATGCCTTGGCAAAAAACCACATTCCAAACTCAACAGAAGTCTCATATTTCCATTCCGAGACAACATTCAGAAGTTATTTGAAATGAACGCCAGTTATAAGAATCACTGAGTCATTATTATAAAATAGCGATTTTCCTAAGGGTGACATTTCACACAATTACCCCGCACCCACTACTTTTACACCTGGGAAAGTGTAAATGGCATGCTCCAGATGCAACCGTGCCCTTAGATTTCCAATCCGAACAACCATTTAGGAGAATACTCAACCCCACCATGTGAATAGTACAACAACACTTAATATTTTTGTATAATTTATTCCAGGCATGTCGGGCCTCCGAATCGCACGTCGTCTCATCTCCTAGCTCTAAAAATATATGTAGAAATATTCCAAAGTCTTACAGGGAAATTTTTTTTCTCTACACCATTTTTAATATTCCCTATAGTAAAATAATTATTATGAACATATTTGATAATATAAATTATTATGATTCTATATAAGTATTATAGTTTTCACTATTCAATTTAGAGAAGTGAAGAATTTTATTTTAAATGTAATTCATCATACGCGGTTAGAAAGCACGTTTTTTAAGTAATAACATCCAAAAAATACATCAATTTTATAAAAAGAGATAGCATGAAAATGAATATAACGACCTAAATATGATAGATATATATATATATAATTGAACTAATTTTTAATATAAAATAATTTAAAATATAATTTATCATTATAAATAATTTAAATAAAATTAGAGTTTAAATTTAAATTGAATACATTCCACTATTCATAAATAACTTAATATTTTAAGGAAATTCTCAAAATTTTACACTGATAATTTTGAAATGAATATTTAAAAATACTTTTTTGACAATTAAAATAAATTTCTTAAGCTGAACAAATTATGTATTAAAATATGTGTGCAAAATTGTGACAAAAGTGTTTTCTAGATAAATGTAATTTTATCCATAAAATTTTATTCATTATTATCTCTAATATATAAATAACAGAAGGTGAATTTTGAATACTTATTTGAATATATACAATATAAATTTCATTAAAATAATTATTTTTTTTTTAATTTATTTATTTGGATGTTTTTGTATTTTGGCATAAAAAACATTCCAGGAAATTATTTCCATCATTTTCAAATTGTTTTATATTAATTTATAAAAAATATGTTATCAAATAATTTATTTTTTATAAATGGGAAACCCATATTTTATTATAATATTTTTAATCTAATTCATACACTTTATTCCAATGTCTATGAGATAACTATAATTTAAAATAAAACTATTTTTATAGTATGCAACATTACATTAAAATTCACTATTTTGTGTAATGTATTATAATGTGATTCTTGGAAAAATGGTAAAATTATTGTGTTGTGTAATGAAAATTACCAAAAATATTAAATTTATTTTATGAATATATTTTACAAAAATAACTCGATGTAACATTATACCCTCCATAAAATTATTTTCTACCTCAAAATTTGTCTCATAGGTACCAAAAAACTGGGGATTATAATTACTCATTACATCCTTAGGTTCCACCATAGCTTCCTTATGATTTTATTTTTAGTAAAAAAACATTTAAATAGTTGGTGGTCTTGTAACATAAAACCTAATTTATTTAATTAATAATGTCTCTCAGTTGTTCGTCATTAGTAATATCATTTTGTTGTGATACAACCTATATGTTCGACACATTTGATAGATCACATATGTAATTATTCTACAGGGATACACGGTACAAATGTTGAACCTAAGAAAGGATCGGTGGATGTTCAAATTATAAGATACTATTTTGATATGATGATGTATTAAAAAGGGACCATTATATATAGGGGTACATTTCCCTTATTTCATCCATAGAGAAATCCATAGAAAGACATTATCACCAAAAAAATTTCTAGGACACAATAATTATTATATGAATAATATTTCTATGTCATTTTTGTTTCACTTATTTGATGCTAAATAAATATAACATTATCTACAATCTGATTATATTGATCAAGTCCCAAAATCATTGTTTCTACAAATTCATTCTAATAATACGGATTTATAAAGTTCCTTCTATAAATGCATTCATAAAGAGCCATCTAAATTTATGAGTGATAGATTTTACAATATGAGAAAAAAATTGAGTAAGGTGTTGATCCTCATCACTATTATAACCCAGAGAACAATATATTTTTATATTCTCTTGGGTTTGAATTTTTATCTTTGATTGACTATATATATGAAGATGGTAAAAAATGATGAAACTAAAATATAAATCTAGATATCCTTAAAAAAATAAGAAATATATTTCTGAATTCTTCATATCATTATTAGATACTATAAAATGATCTACTTCATCAAATACAAAACTTGTCACTAATTTATATCTTATAAATCACATCTAAAGAGTAATATTCACTGATAGAGACCAATTCTACTGACATTATTTATTGATCAACTAAAAACATGTACCGTTATTACCTTTAGAATATTTTGGTGAATCTAAAAACACAATCCTCATTGATGGGTTCCCATTTTTTTGTGTTTAAAATTGTTATATTGTAATTTTAGAATATTTTATCCCATACTTGACTTTTTGACATTTTGTGAAACATGGTAAAAAATTCAAAATAACACTCTTTAGGTTCTACCATATGAAATAACTATTCAAAAAGTCTAGTGTAAGGTGTTTTAACATTGTATCCCATCGGTTGTATTTTAATGCACTATGGACTTGGTGAATGCAACAGGATATCATTCTTGGGACCATGTCAGATAGATGTTGTTTTTAGAAGCATAATGATGTTAGTTTTTTCACGTGTTGTATTTTGGAATAATTTATGAAATAAATATTTTCTCTTTGTAATAAAAGGTGATCGGTGTCACAATAGTAATTAGGTGATTAGTTAAAAAATTCATAAGAATGTCATGTTGTTTCAGAAGATCTCTTCTAGAAGAAAATGATCATTGGACTCAATAATAGTCTAGGAAAGTGTTTTTTATCATATTGAGGAATTCAATCAGAGTCTCCATTGATCTGATAAATATATGATTATTCATTTATGATCATTTAGTTCCCATAATTTATAAGTTTTAAGAGATACTTATTATGAAAGGATTATGAATAAAAGGGGGAGAACAATTGTTTCCAAAATTATTGATGTTATGTGTGAATGCAATATGTTCTGGAAGGATGTGAAGATTTAATAATTCTCTATGTATGTAATATGATGAAATTGTGATCTTAAAATTACTCAATGTTAGAGTAAGTAATGATAGAAGATTTTTTTTTCTAAGGGTCATGTTTCTAAAGTCAAATGTTTATGATCTCAATATCACCAAACACATAATTTATTAAATGGTGTGGTATTTATTGAGATATGTGACGGTAAATTATTTGGATTTTAGTCAGATCAATAACTGATAAGAAAAAATATTCAAAGAATGAATTTTATGTGAATTGTAATCATAAAAATAAATATGTTTCAAAAACCCAAACTAATATTATTCATCCATCAGATGCGATGTGCCACTGATCAATGGTATAATCATACCAGTGATCACCAGAAATTATAATGGTTTATAATTATTTTGGACTGATAAAACAAAGAATTAGAGGCCAATAAAACAATTAGTCGACCATTTTCATCAAGATTAATTGTTTTTCAATAGTGTCGAGAGTGAAATAAGAACTCTAATATGTTTTAAATTGGGTCAAGAGTCATTGGACTGGATCTAACATCAATTCATTAGATTGATGTAGAGACTGATACATCATATACTGGCTAACATCAATAACATCTTCATATATAAGAGCATAAATCTTATGAAAATAATAATGGAATGAATTAATATAATAATTACATATGTTTTTTTAATATTTGTCAGGAATGTTTCATGACGTAGTTGGAAGTCTATAATGAAATTATTTTGAGACATGTTTATAACATAAGATGTTATCGATATGTTTATGGAAAATTACAGGAAAATGATTTCTAATAATGTATAAATAATATATTGGCATAATGGTTTCAATATTTTAAATTTAAAAAATGTTATAGGGTATTAAAATATTTTTTTATTTTGTACATAGCTTCAGAATGGGTAGTGTTCTGTTATTTGGTTATGATAATCATAATAAGAATAAATATTAATTTTATATATTATAAATTGCATCAAAAAATATAATGATAAATATATTTTCATCATTAAAATGATGGAATCAGAATGATAATCAGAATCAAACTGAATATTGATAATAATGTATGAAGAGAGTTTAATTTGTTAGAAGATTATATACAGTTCGAGACCCATTGAAAATCATTGATAAGTACTAAAGTAGTCAATGACGTTTCCATTATTTAGTGAAATTGATGATTCTATAAATTAGGTTGTGGGTAAATTTATAATATAAACCTATCTAAAAAATTTTGGAACTATTATAAATAGATGTAATTATATTATACTATTAAATGATACAATTAATATTATCATGTTAAAAAAGAAGGCAAACTGCTGTAATTTTTTAGGAGAAATGGTTTATATATTGATCAGTCCTAAATATTTTTTCTAGATATATGAAAAAAATGGGGAGATTGAATTTAATGTTTCTATAAATGTATAGGTTCAACAGACTGGGAAATTAGATTAAGGATTTTAAAGCAGATAATTTTTTTCAGAATTGTATGAATGGTTTTCTAGAATAGTTATTTAATCAAACTGAGAAATCAGATCGGATAATGATAATAAGGAATCAGATTGAGTATTATTACAAAGTCCAGAGAATTTCCTACATTATTCTGGGAATGAATGCGATGAATATTTTTTATGATAATAATTTTTATTGTTAGAAAGTCAGTAATGTAACATGTTTTGAATAAATAGGTGAATGTTTCTTTAAATTTTAGAAAAATTTGTATTACATCATTTTTTTCTACATGAAGAAAATTAACTATTGGATTGATCATAGTGCTACACATTTTAATTGGTATATCCTACTTTTATTTACATAATCAAAATAATTTTTTTCCAGAGGATTTCATGGCATTGGTTTGTTTACAAAAAATACAAAAGATATAGCTACTATTGTTGAATAGTAAACCTTGTATATTATAATTATCATGTGACTATGTGATTTTTTTTTAGAAATCAAAAATCTCTTTAATAGGTGGGGAAGGTTATTTCAAAAACAAGTAATCCTAAAAGAAAAATATATCACTGATTCACCCAATCCCACTATAAGTGATACATTGATAGTTATTGGGAAATATCAATTGGTATCATAATGATGGTTTCCTTTATTTTCTCTTTGATAGTGTTTTTTAAGGAGATGTTGTAATAGAATATCCGAGTTGTGTGATCTATAAGGGGATTTTATTTTTTGATAATAATTATAATACCTAGAAAGACAAAATGTATCATTAACTTATGTTTAATGGGTCTTATATTCTTGATGTTTCAATATATGGATTTCCTCTTATGGATGAAAATGTTCCTCTCACATCTACTGATAATAGGTATCATGAAAATGATAAAAGATCATAGAATTATTCACTCCCATCACTTTTTGAAAGTGTGTTTCTAAGAGGGAAGGTTTTTTCCATAGCTAAAGTTATCTGGGAAAAGATGAAAAACACATATAATGGAAATAAAATATTGAGAATGTAAAAGTAACAGATATTCAAGATGAAGTATGTATATCTAAATATGGGTGAGTATAAGTTTATTGGGACTTCTTTACCATGTTCATAACACCGTAACATGACACTTCATGGGTAATTTATTTATTTTGGGGATTCCATTAAATTTCATTAGTTATTTAGTTTTTATATTTTTAAATTATGTCAATTGATTTATGATAAAAATAAAATGAAAAAATAAAACCTAATAAACATATTCCTCCCATTGTGTGTCGTCTTACCCCTTTTCCACATGCCTCGAGATGTCAAGCCCCCACCCCTTCCTCCAGTCATGTAGTGCTACCCCCCCCCCCCCCCGCCACCCTCCTGGACCTCTAACCTTGCTCCCTCCTCCCAGATAACCTCCCTCTCCATGACTCCTCCCTCTGCAGGCCTCCTCTCCCATGTACGACCTTGTCGACACCTCACATGATAGGTAATATCTTTGGTTTTTATCTCTGTCTAAACCTATGTGATGGGTCGACTGGGTTTTTGTGATTTGATTCATGTTTAGGGTGTGTGGTGGTAATCCAATGTTTTCCTTGTGTAGGTTTAATCATCCTTCGCCAACTTCGAAGCGTTTTGGTTCATTCTAGTTCATCCACCACTATTTTAGGTTGATTTCATTTACCCACTTATTCGTTTAGATAAATTTAAGGTGTTATACATTTTATTTGGGTACTACAATGTGTGATTTGGTAATTTTTTAAAAAAAAATTGGGTCATAAATGAGTTTTTAAAAAAGAAATGGCTATGTGTTGTGAATATATTATTGTAATTATTAATGAAAACGTTTTTATACCTTATTTTAAAAGTATGAATTTTATTTTCAAATGAACATGAGGTGCATATTTGTTTGAAATTAATTTTTATGGAATAATGGAATTGTGTGGGAATATAGGCTATATTGTGTAATTGTTTTTATGAATAATATATGGTTTTAAATAGTGAAATTCATTTTTTAAAATGATAATGGTTTATGTAAGATTTTAAGAAGGGTCTTGGTCCATGGATTGTTGAATTCATCCAACACTTTTATTGTTTCAACTTTATTTATAGTTTTTGGTAATCTTTGATTCCCTTTGGGTTTAATTATATTGTTCTATGACTCTTTGGAATGGTTCTAAATACATACATAGGTACATATTCCTATATATATATCCTTATTGCACATATCCCATCATACCATGGGGAAAATGTGTTTTGGAATTAAGGGTATATATAAAAGAGTGTACGTGTGCACAATTATTTAGGTGGTCTTCGTCAAAGGCGTCGGGTGAGGAATTTTTCATCCGAGTCTTCTCCCTTTTTAAGGATAGATTCATTAGGAAATTTCCATTAAATTATAGAATTATTGATATCTTTTTTTCAAAAATTTATTTAATTCTTTTTTGTAATTTTGGTATTTTAAAATAATTTCTTGTTGTGAAATAAATTAAGAACCATCCAATTTGAATTACATGTTTTTGTTTTATTAAATGTTCTTTTTATGTTTTTGATGATATTCCCATATGTCCTTTATAAATGATCTTCATATTTAAAGTGGTGAAATGAGTTTCTTAAATGGGTTTCCATATGAGTTTAGATTTCAATTTAATGACTTGCGTTGCATATTATGGAAATGATTTAATGTTAGAAGAATGTTTAAGAGATGTTTGGATCTTGAAGAATGTGGGGTGAATTTGGATGATTGAAAATGGTTTTACCTGTGTTGCAATGGTGTTGGTTTATTCCAAAAAAGATAGGTATCCCCATGAGTGTTTAATGCCTATTTGAAACTTTAAAAATAATCATTTGGGTGAAAAAATCTTCGTGGATAATGATATTTCTATGGTTATATTGAATGATGTGGGAGGACCATGATAAGTGGTTCTCTTGTGTTTTAATTGTTAAAAATGAATGATGTTATTACATATATTGAATCGTGGGATCCCTATTGTGTAAATTATTATTATATATAGGCATGTTATTTTATTTATGGTTGGAACCATTTAGCTCAATCTTTTCGTTACACGTGTTTACATGGGAACCAAGCATAGTATGTGAATTTTCTCTGAATGAATGTTGTAGTATTTTAGATAATGCATTGGATAGTGGACCATAGCATGGGATTCTCTATTATTAATATTACTAGGGGATTGGGCCCCGTGACCAAGCCAGGAAGGGTTATGGTCTAGCGTTAGGGCATTATGATGTCATTGAGTAGGGAATTCCTTCAGGATGAGTGTCAAATATTGTATGTTTTGTTTTATTCACAAGCTCCGAGGTTCGAACTATGTTTATTTGGATTTCATTTGCTCTTAGTGATTAATATTATTATTTTATTTGTATATATATTTTCCTTGTTGTGTACTAAATATTTTTTATTTTTGTGTATTGTTTTTATTAGAATGCGGTGAGATTGTTTTATGTAGTTTTTTGAAATTGGTTTTCGAATGAATGTGTTTTATTCTCCCTCAAAAAATATGATAATATAAAAAAGTTTTTCTTAAAATGATATTGGAACTAATAAAAAGAATAATTTTCAAAATAAATGATGAAAATTGTTTATATTTAGTTTTTAAGTAATTTTTTTATAAAAAAATAATTCTATGTATTGTAGTTCAATCTGAATATTGATTATTCTTTTATTTAAAGGAAATGAATTTGGGAATAAATTACTTGGGAAAAGCTACTGAGTTTTAATAATCACGCCTATACATCATTCATTTTTAATTCATAGATATGTGTTTCAGCTTGATCTTGATCAACATGGACGATGTTGAGTCTTGGGATCTGAGATTGACCAGTGGGGTCACATAGAGTATTAATGGTCAGTAGGTATGGTTATTTTTGATTTTCAGATCTGGCTTACTTTTCTATTTTGTTTATTTATTTTTTTGGGTCTTCTTTAATAGTTTTTTTCAGTACTTATCTTTATTTATATTGGGTGAAATAATTCCCATCGTCACTCTTTTTATTCCTTTGGCACATGTCGATAGTCTGGGAGGATTATGAATGACTCTTGGGTATTGTCATGAGAAGACTCGGGTGACCAATTTACGGTCAACCAGGTTTGGTTCGTGAAAAAATTGAATCAGATCATAGGTTCTTTAGAGGACCTGGATTTGAAATTAGCCTTTGTTATCCTAGTTGTCAAGGTAGATAATGTAGGAATTTTAGAACATGGGGTGTATGTTATTGAGAGTGTCTGGCTAACACTTTCTAAGTTGAACATTGAGTTACCACGAGTTGTCATGTTTTTGTGGTTCATTTGGTTATTGTGGATTTCGTGGTATATGGGGAAATGAAATGATAGTCTGTAAAATTGTCTTAGTGAGCTCAGTGGGTCAAAAAAACTAAGTGGAGCTGAGGATGTGGTCCTATATGACTCTCTATGACAGTGGTTTTATTGGCATATGGGCACCCACCATATGGCCCATTCACCCATCGACACTAGTTTCCTCTAGTTAGTTGATTTGGTTCCTTTATAGAATTTGAGATTTTGACCACTTGAATGGTAGGCTTATTTTTTTTTTACTTAATGGTGAATGTGATGGTTTTGGGGTGCCATGTTTAAATTTTTATATGATGTTTTGTTTGAAAAAATTATGATTGTTTGGTTAAAAATGATATTTCAATAACAACCACATTGATTCTTTTTTTAGTTTGAAATGGGTTGTTTTGAAAATGGGGATTATTTTACAGAATTTTTTTGAGGTATCTCAAGGGTTTAGAGAAATTTTAAATTGGATTTTGAATGTGGAGTTTGAAAATGGTTTTCATTGACGATTATTTCTTGTATTAAATTTTGTTGAGGTATATTTAATGAGGTTTTGAAAGTGAAAATTATTCAATAATCTGACTCTTCGTTCTCCTATGGGATCACAAATATATTTTACCGATGTATGTATGTAGTGATTGGATGTTTATTGGTATGTATAGATGAGTGATTGAGATATCCCAATAGGGTATGTATGTGAGGCTAAATGCAATACCCATGGTGGGTGATTGTTTCATAAGGCTTGATATGTTTTCTGAAAATGTTCTTCAAAAACGGTCTTTTAAATGATTTAAAATGTGTTATTATTTGATGAGACCCTTTTTTTTCCTTTTTGGCCAGTGGATTTGGTGAGTGGAGTTGTGAATGAAATCATATTTTGAGTTTGGGTGGCTTATTTGTAAATGATATTCCGGTTTTGTCCCCACTGAGTTCAAAGGGATTTTGAGAAGCATATATGGTGTGTCCTTTCATATCATTAATTTTTGTTGATCAAGAGAGGCTTTAGTTGATTTTTTATTCCATTTTGGATATAGAGTCTCGTGGCTCTCAATATCATGTGTTCATCAAGAGGTTCCAAGATTTGATCCATCCTCATTTCATTGAGTAATTATAACCAGTGAAATGTGAGGAATGGTTGTGAAATATCGAGGAGATATTTGTTCAGATATAATCACCTAAACCTCTCAAGTTGGTGTATTCCACATTCATATTAGAAGGCATATTTCATGAATGGTGGGAATCTGTTATTAAATATGAACCATAAAAGAATATCTCATAAAAATTCTTTAAAAACTTGTTCAACCACCAATACATTCTCAATGATGTGAATTCACTGATGTTGTCATGGCCGTATGGTCTTGAGCACGGTCATTCAACATTGTTGCTTTATATAAATAGATTCTCATAGATTGTGTCATATCTCCCAGATCATTCTAAGGATTAATTTGGGAAATATTATTTATTTGATATGTGTCTTGTATTATAATTCCTCCTAATTGTGCCATCATTCCATGCTGATTATAAAACTTTTATGTTGTAGGATGTTCAAGATGAAGCTAATTTAGAAATTTGTGGCCATTTGAGAAGAGGTAGAAACATTTCATTGTTTTCATCCCCACCAGATTCATCAGAGAGGATGTAATGGTCATGTTTTCAGTGTGGGATGTCAGGGAATATGATGTTTTAATGTCTTGAAGCACCTAAAACATGTAGTACATGTGGCTATTTGGGTTAGTTGAAAATATTATTCTATGTAAGTTCAAAGAAGTGACATGGGGCCATATCCACTCCCTTGTAGAACCATTCATATCAGTAGGATGAACATAGTGTTAGCACAAACTCAATTAGAATCATTTGTTGATGAAAATTCCATTTTGTTGAAATTAAATTAATCATTGGTGTTATCTTATTTTGTTTGTGGAAAATGAGGATTCAATACAATTTTAAACATTTTATTAATGGTAATGTCTTTTTATTTTTTTATGTTGATGTTGTATATTAATTGTGTCTTTTTCTCTTGGTTTTTTTCTTTTGGTTTTACTAGGTTTTGATAGGATTCAAAAATTAATCCAACTAGTGAAATCAACGTTTTTCCAGAGAACAAATATGATTGGGAGACCCCCATGTGTTGAGTTCATGATGAATCTATATTCCATGTGTTCATGGATGAAAATTTATTTTGTTTCTCTCTACTAGACCTGGACCATAGAAGTTGGTTTTCTAGGTTACTAGGTCATGTGTGGGTTTCTCGAAGAAATACCAAACAAGACACATCATGTTTCTTTGTTGGGTTTTTTGTTAGGGGTTGTGGTGTTCCTTGATGGATTGTGTTTATAAAAGTGTGATTCTGTTCTTTGTAATCCCTTCATTGTATGTTCGATCTCTATGGTCTTTTGTGATGTATTCCATGGTTGTGTGGCTTCTTTGGTTGGTGGTCTCGTAGTTTCGTTTTGGGAATATATAATTCTGAGTTATAAATGAAATCGAGTGTTTGTTTATAGGTCTTTGAGTATTCATGTTTTTCTTGGCTATAAATAATCTTTTCTATTGTTTTGATAAACTATATTTTTGGGGACTTTCTAGGGGCATAATGTTTCATAGTGCGGAGAATTATCACACCTTGACCTGACACATCTCTGTAATTTTATTTATTTTTTTGATTCAATTAAATTTTATTTATTTTAGAGTTTTCATTTTTTTAAATTATATAAATTGAATTATGATACAAATAAAATGAAAAAAATTACATAATCTTATCTATACCCACATTTTTCATCACCTTCCCCCTTTACCCCTTGCATCGCGATGCTGAGACCCCCTCCCCTTCCTCTACTCACATGACACTAACCCCCCCCTCCTAGACCCACGACCTTGCTCCCTCCTCCCAAAGAACCTCACAATCCACAACCTCTCCTATAAGTGGCCTCCTCTTCCATTATATACCTCAACAATACCTAATTTGACAGGTAATCTCTTTCAGTTTTTTTCTAAGTGAATCCCTAGGACATGGGTTGACCATGTTTTAGATATTTCTTCCATTTTATAGGGTGTATTTTGGGACTCCTGGGTCATCTTCATGGAGGATTCATGGTCCACTACCAAAGGTGAAGCATTTCGGTCCATTATTTTTCATCTACCAACATTTGAGGATGATTTATTTTATCCACTTATTTGTTTAGTCAATATTAATGTGTTCTAAATTTTCTTTGTGTAATTAGAACTGTGATTTGTTAATGTTTTAAATTATTTATGGGATAGAGATGAGTTTTTTCAAAATAAATGGAAATCTGTTGAGCATATAGTATTCTAATTTTTTTTAAACAAGTTCTATACCTTATTTTCAAAGTGTGAATTATATTATCAAATGCACTTGAGGTGCGTATTTTTTTTTTTGAATTTTTATTGATTAATTGTGTAGTGTTCCCATATAGTCCGAGTTGTGTATTTTGACATATGAATTGAATATGGTTTTAATTGGGGAATGTTATGTTGTTAAAATGATCATGGTGTATGTAAGGTATTATGAAGGGTCTTCATCCATGGAATTGGTTGGTTTCTTCCACCCCTTTTTATTATTTCAATTTTATTTAGAGTTTTTCGTAATCATCATTTACCTTGTGGGTTAATTATATTATTTGGCAGCTCCTTCGAATTGTTGTACACAAATATATATATATATATATATATATATATGTATACATATATATATATATATCCTTTCTAAAAATATTCCCTCATAGCATGGGAAATATGTGTATTATATTAAAGGGTATAAATATAGGAGTGTATGTGTGCACAACTATTGGTGGTATTTATCAAATCCATCTAGTTCTGAATTTTTCATCTTGTTCTTCTCCCTTTTTTAGGTATGTTTCTTTATGCATTAGCCTTATAATTAGAGAATTATATAATTCTTTTTTTTAACATTTATTTAATGCATGTTAGTAATATAGGTATTTTAGAATAGTTTATTTTTGTGAAATAATGTAAGACCCTTTCTATTTGAATTGCATGTAGTTTTTTTGGTTAATGTGCTTATTAAGAGTTTGAAAAAAAATCCACTTTGGCCTTTATAAATTTCTTTCGTATTTAAACTGGTGAATTGATTTTATTAAATGGGTTTCTATGTGTGTCTGTTTTTCAATTTAATAACTCCTGTTTCTGGTTTTGGAAATGATTTAGTGTTAAATAATTTTTTTGGCCCGTTTGGCTCTTAATGAATGTAGGGTGTGTTTGGATGTTTGAAAATTGTTTTACATGTGTCGAAAAGGTGTTGGTTTCATTTAAAAAGTGGTGGTTTCTCAAATGGTGTTTAAGGTATGTTCTTCACTTTAATGAAATAAATTTGTTCATAAAACACTACATGAATAATTCTCTTGCATTGGATACATTGAATGTGGTGGGTGTCCCAATTAATGTGGATACCCAGAGTATGAACTGTTAAAAAGGAAAAATCCTATTCCATTTGGTGACATAGTTGATAATTTTTGTTTGAATTAATTTTATATTTATACCGGTGAATTGATGATCTATTGGAATCGATTTGCTTACCCTTTTTAATCAAGTGTGGACCTAGGAACATAGAATAGTAAGTGAGCTTTCTATGAATTATTTCAACAATAGTTTACATTATTCATAGGCATGTGGTACATACTAGGGGATGTAATTTTATTATTATTTCTAGGGGATTTTCCCCCTCGACCAGGCTTGATAGGGGGACGATCAGGAAATAGTGTGTTATGAAGTCATTGAGTAGGGAATTACTTCAAGAAATGTCACAAGTATAGTGTGTTTTGGATTGTTCACAAAATCCTAGGTTCGACCCCTTACTATTTTTCCTTCAGTTGATTGAAGTGATAAATATTAGTCTTATATGTGTATCTACATTTCCCTTATTGTGTACATATTATGTTTCATTTTTCTGTATTTTTTACATTGAATGTGGTGAGACGGGTTGAATTCGTTTTCTAAAAATTGTGTCAAAATGAAAGTACCTTATTCTCTCTATACAAATCTTAAAATATAAAAAAAATTCCCTTTTAAAATATTATTTGAAATATAGAAAATAATTTACTTCTGAAAATAAATTATGGAAATGGTACAAAATTTGATTTTTATGTAAAATATTTAAAAAAAACATTTATGTATTGATGTTCAAACTTGAAATTGATGATTGATTCTTTTAAAGGTAATGCATTGGGAAATAAATTACATGGGAAGACATACTATGTTTTAATACTCACATATTTACATAATTCTTGTTTTTAGTCAAATGTATGGGTTTCATATTGATCTCAATCATCATGGGAGATGTTAAGTCTTGTGATCAGAGAGTAGCACGTGGGGTCACATGGAATTTTAGTGGTAAGAGAGTATAGTTATTTTTTTTCAGTTCTTCATTAGTGTTCTATTCAGTTTATTTATTTATTGGGGATGATATATTGTTTTTTTCCCTACTTTTGTATATTTTTTTTGGGAGAAATCATTCACATCTTCACTCTGTTGATTCCCTCGGTGCTTTTCACCATCCCAGGAGGATCAGGAATGCCTCTCGGGCCTTGTCATGGGCCAAATATTGTGACCAGTTTGGGGTAATCCTCAGTTGGTTTGGGATAATGGTGAATGACATTGATATCACTATTATATATTTTGGTGAGAATTTGGAAGTTTCTAGATTATATTAAAACTATCTTGAGAATTATTCCTGACAGTTTGGAGGAAATTGTTTCCTCGATGGATATTAAAGATCCTCAAAAACTATATCTAGATGACTTTTATAGTACTCTAATTACTTATAAAATTATAATGGAGAAATATAATAAAGTGAATAAAATTTTTAGATAAATTTCCATCCAGGATGCCTACAAAGGAATATCTAATACGGTTCTTGAGGAAGATGATGTTGTTGAATCTAAATCTAAAAATGAGGTATGAATAAATGATGATGATTTTTACCCTTCATTTTATAAAAATCTGCAAATATTTTTAGTTAAATATAATTGTAATATTCACTTGATGTGTTTCCAACGTAGAGACATTGGGTACTTTATGGTGAATTGTCTTCGAAGGATGAAATAAGAGTATATTGCTGTTAAGAAAATAATTCCTAGAAGATCATGGAAGAAATAGGATAAAAATTATAAATATTATTCCAAATATAATGATAAAAAATACTCCAAATAAACAAGATTATTATTGTTTAAATATGATGTAGAAGATGGTAGTGATGCTAATTATGAAATGTTTACTGAGAATGATGGAGAGAATTATTTTCCTGTAATAGTTAAAAATATCATTTTGAAGCATTTTTTCTGAAGAAGAATCATAAGAGACATGATATGAATTTTATCTCAAAAAATAATTAAAATAATGTCTAGGATATATTGGTAGGCATGAAAAGGAGATCAGGAAGTTAAAAAACGGAAATTATTCAAACTAAAATAAATAATGGTCTCTTAATATGAATTTTTATCTGTTGATAGATATTTATTGATTGAATAAATAATATGAGAAATAAAAGAATCATATTAAAAATAAGGATGTAAATATGAAAGAAAAAGAAGTAGAGTTAGAACTCGTCCAATAAATAATTTTTAATGTCAAAACTATGTTTCAAATTTCAATAAATATTTTTTTAGGATGGTTGGTGCTCTCTAAATGGTAAACCTTAGAAGTATAAAATAATTTTTAATTTCAAAAGAGTTATAACTGGTCTAATAAAAAATTATGCAAAAATAGTGTTTCAAATTTCAATTGATATTTTTTTAAATTAGTTGATTCTCTCTAAAGGGTAAACCTGATAAGGATCAAAAGTGACCTTCAATGATTTATAAAATATCATAAATAATTTATGAGAAAAAAATGATTTTATTGTTATGTATGTGTCCAAAACCATTAACGTTGATAAGTCAAAAGTTTTAAAAAATTATGAGTCCAAAAAGATTTCAATTAAACCTAATTCTAATAAGAATGAAAATAATATTGTTTTGTAGAATGATTTTCATGATGATAATAAAAAATATTGTGGTAATACATTTACTGATAAGAAAGATATGAATGTTTATATTAATGTAAATCCCAACTCTATATAGTCAAAAATTAATAGAGGAAAATATTAATTATATGGATATTTGTGGTATTATGGTGGATCAAGATATATGAAATACATTTCTTCATTCAATCCTGTGAAATTACTATTATTCCACAAATTATATAATGAAAATATTTTTAGGGAGTCAATCATTTCAAAATATAATTTTTGAAGGATTTCATTAATAATTATGAGAATGTTGGTGTAAATTAATAAAATAGGTCACAACCTCAATAAACTACTTGTGGATGACAAGAGTAACCACTACATCTTAGAAAAGGGTTTATTATTCTTTCTCCATCAAAGAAAACATTTGTTAACAATTCATAGATCCCAAATGTGATGAAAGATAAAATGAATGAGAAAAACATTTTTTTGAAACAAATATCAAAGACACGAAAGTATAATGACCATGGTTCTTATATAGTTGGTATAATATTCATATGATGAAGTACATTTATTGTTGAAATTAATCACAATATAAAAAAATGGAAATAACAAGACATCCAAAATATATTGGGTTATTATCATATAATTGATGACATTGAATTTTTTTATAATGTGAATGAATTTAAATAATGAATAATAACATTTGGTAATGATGAACATCTCAAAATCAATGGTATTGGATTAGCCATCATCATGGAAAAAAGTTGACATCCAAGAAATCATTATTTTTTGAAGGGATAAAAAAAACCTATTATGTCTTTCACAACTTTATGATGAAGGAAACCTAGTGTTATTCAAAATATGGGGTTTTCATAAATATAGAGGTAAATGGAATGATAGTTACAAGGTTCCCACATACAAAAATAAACATGAATCATGTTTGAGAAGTAAAAAAATATTATACCATCGTAATTTTGGAAGAGAATAAATTGTGCAATAAAATTTCCTAAAAATAATGTCTGAGAAAATGATAAAGTAATCAAATCATGATATTTTATATAAATAATTAATATTACATTATGAAGATATTTGTGTTTCACAATTTTTAGAAACAAGTGATTTCAAAATCTGTACATAAGAAATTTGTAAATTTTTCCAAACAACTGATGTAATATATACATTCTGATATATGTGGAAAAATTATCAAACAATATACTTATAGAGATATGTACTTAATTAGTTTTGGGGATTATTTTATACGAATTGATTTTTATTATTTATATTAACATTACGTCATTTTATATGAAATTGATTTAATGTTTTAGGATGAAATATGAGAAATAATGTGAGGATCATGTAAAGATTTTGAGGAAAAAAATAGTTGGGGAAAAAGATATGAATTCGTTTAATGTTATATTGATAGCATATAATTCAGTATGTGTTCATTATACCACACACTGCTCAATAAAATGGTGTTTCAGACATGAAAAATCGATGTTTGGTACAAATAGGTTGAACTATGATAATTGAACAAGGACTCCCTCATTACATTTGGGGGAAATCGCTGAGAAATTTTTATATTCAAAACCATTGTTTCAATAGTCCATGTATATATATGAATTCAAATGTCATTTTTTGGAAAACAAATCCACATTTGAAAAACTTATTTTTTTCAGTTTATGAATCATAATAATGAAATGTGGATACCATTGAATGATTGGAAGGAAAGGTGAAAATGGAATCATTCTAGGCTATTCACTGAAATGAATAAAATATATATGTTTTGACTAAGAAAAAAAGATGATTTTTTTCATTTTGTTGACATGAATGTAATTTCATAAGATAGTGATGATTCTAAACAAACTGATACTGATAAAGAAGATACTCTGATGATAGAATGTTTCGTAAAATGTTTAATGAGGATGATAATAATTATAATTGTAATGCCCAATATTTTTTTTATTTTTAAATACTATATGGAATAATTTTGTGGATAATAACTGAGATGACATGTGATTATCAGACTTGGTGTGTCCACAATAAATGATTGAATAATATAAAAATTATAAATAGCACATGTGTAAAATTTTATCCAAAAGGAGAATAACATCTAAATGGGTTCCGAGATCAGAAACTCGAGGTCACTATTGTGTTTAGAGAATTATATTTACCCTAGGAACTACATAACATTTCTATCCCAGGTCAGATGAGAAATTTTCTTTCATGTATTTTTCTGTATAATATAATTTATTTATTTATTTTATTTTCCCCTTTTCATATATGGATCAATGATTCTTATATTAATTATTCTTTTATGTAGGGATCCATGATTAGGCTCATAACCCTAGAAATTACATAGTGGATCTAGAATGAGACCCCAATGAATTATCATAGTGGTGACAACAAAGACTATGATCAAAGATCATTCTTAATGAATTCCACTATGGGAAATTTTTTTTTAACATCGATTGATTCAATTCCCAGGAAGGTTGTTTTATTTTGTATTTATGTCTCTATTAATTGATTCAATTATAAAGGGATACCAACCAATGAATTGGTTGATCTGTGTTAGATCATATCTTGTAGTTTTTATAGGGTTTTACTATTGAGAATTTATTTTGATTTTTGAGAGTTTGTACAAGAATTGATCAAGGTCAGAACGTACAAGAGTTGAGGTTTGTTCCTTATATATGTTCCTTGGGTTTTCACCACCTTTATTCAACACATTTTCTTAATTCATTATCATATTTATTAATTAATTATCTTTTAAACATCATTTTTCGGCACTCTGATCCAAAAATGAAGATCCAACCTTGATACAACATAACAGAGGTGTGAGGGATACAAGGATAGATGAATCAGAGTGAAGTATAATAATCTATTAAATAATAAATATTCACTAGAAATGATTTATAATCTTTTTATGAGATTATTGAAGGCCCTAAGCAATATAAATTGGAATTATGGTGACGAAATGAGCCAAGACCTGGAGTTTTGAGGAGAAAATAAAATAAAATAGAAACCTAGGAGAATGAAAAATATTTGTGGAGAAAGATGCATACATTTTGGAAAATCCTGATGAACATGACCGGAAACAAACGATTACATAGCTTATGTCCCCCAAAATGTGTTGGATAGGGTTTCAAGAGACAGTTAAATGTCACATGGAATGTGTCCTATGTCACATGGTGTGTATGACATTCCCAAAGTCATGACGTGTATCTCTGGAGATACACAGACACATGATGGACTACAAAGAATATCCCATGTACTAGTTCATGGGATGAGACACATGGGTTGAAACTTATTATGGGCACACAGCCATAGTACATGACTGGATCCTAGATGGTAGGACACGACATGTGACTTATTCTACCCTTTTTTTACCCATCTTCTACCCAACATATTTTTGAATGACACATGAGTTTGATCATGGGTAGTACCTAGGGTCAAGTGACATTATGTGTGACCCTACTACACATCATGTATACCATTGAACCTACCTTGAATCTCTTGTCCATTGTATCATGGATTAGTTTCATTAGGGTTTCTTCCCTTATCACTTCCTTAAAAGTTTGTAAAAATCATTTCCTACATATTGGAATATAATAATTTTATTGAGACTTCCAGGATAGAGTTACCAAAATCTCTCTTGAGGCACAAAGTAGGATCCTCTATTCATTAATTGTGACCTAAGTAGAGTCTTTGGTATTGACGTGACCAACTTCATCGGGCAGCAATCCGCTACATAGCAGGATAATCCAAATGGAGTTTTTGGTGTCACCCCCTGGCCCAGGTTGTGATCCTTCTCTTTTTATCTTATTATCCTCTGATTTATCAATGTATCTCTCTCATGATAGTTCCTATAGAACATGACTTCTCAAATGGATGTCATTAGTGCTATCAGACTCACAAGTGTGTTCTCCGTGTTGAGTGACTCATGGATTCTTGGGGTAATATCACAAGTGCTGGTTTGTGGTTGTTGAGAAAACCTCATGAAAAAATATCTTGGATTGAGTATATATGGATAACATTGTTATATGTGTTGTATCCATAATTTGTGTAGTCCCGACATTATATTTCCATTGTGTATTGCTTTGTGGTTTCATGGTGTTCTACTAAGTATTATTATACTCACCCCAACAGTGGCTTCACCCTCAAGTGTCATGTCTTGTGTAGATTAGAGTACTTTTGATGGAGTCTAAGGAGGAACAAGACTAGAAAGTTCTTTTTATCATCATTCTGGCTAATGTGATCCCCCAGCTTCATAGAGCAGTACCAATAACTCTTCTTTCGGGCTGGAAATAGAGTTACAGAAATCCTCTTGGTGGGATATTATTCTGGCCTAGTTTAAATTACTACACTTTACTATCATATCATGCTCATGATGGGATATAGTGGTATGAAAGTGTTTGGTTTTTACTTGTTTTGGATTTTAGCATTTTGTGGGATGGTAGATGTGTGTGTTCATAATGGTACATATTAAATGCCTTCCATGTTAGTGATGTTTTTTACTTGGTGAATGTCACCATCCCCATGCCTATTGGAGACAAGTTTGGGGAGTTGTGAGATGATCCCTACTTAGACGGGTCATGATATTGTGGTATCACAAATGGTTGGTTCTAACATAGGTTTGAGAGTCTGTGATATTGGTTTTGGAGAATTTTGTAAATAATTTTGAGTTACGATTTTTTTTCAGGGACTCCAGTTTTGGTATGGATACTGACTTATCCATACACCAAAACACTTATTAACTTATTTTCATCTTGGTAAACAAGAAAATTGGTTCTATGGAAAATAAAATCATACACATCATATAGTAAATTTGTATGGTTCTATGCCCTTCTTGAGTGAACACACTAGATATACCCATTTATCGTGGAATGATGTTTTTTCATATAGGATGCATCTGTGAAGCATACCCACTAGGATTCTAAATCTTGATCACAAGGATAACCCCCTCAGAAATAAGGCTTTGATATAGGGACAAGTTCCCCAGATGTTACCTCAATGTGGGGAACCAGATATACCTCCACCTCTAGAGTATAAAATTGTAACCTCCATACCAGCATATGGGTAACACATGATGAATGTGATTCATGAGTTTTAGAGAAATAGACCCCACTAATTTCGAGGCAGGACCATCCCCGAGGCAGGTGAGGTCATGGCTTGAGATAGTGACCAGATTCTTTCCTCTAGTCAGGGCATAATAGGATCACATTGTAGTCCAATAGGCGAGTTGTCTACATGTATAGATAGGTATATTGTGGATTTATGTTATCCAGAGTCATGATGAGGATAGTCATTCATGTATATAGAACCAACATCTATTTATATAGGATATTTGACCAGGTATGCTGAGAGTTATGCGTACTCAGGAGCATCTTCTGCTTTATCAGGGTAGGATGACATTGGCAAGTTATTCATCTAGGATCACCAACCATTATTGATTCGTAATGGATATAGTTAGAGATATGTAATTAAGATATCAAGAATTTTATAGAGGTCTAAGTATATATATTTGATCCATAATTACCCCTCTATGTATTCCTACATATGTTGGGGTGTTGGTGTGAGATTTGGTAGATGAATGATTCTGGGATGAGAAGATAAAACAAGTGATAATCAATTATGTATGAGAAAAAGCAGAGAACTTAGTATCATGGATCCAACATTATTCTAAGTGATCCATATATGATATGTGTTTTAGGAGGAGGTCCCATGATAGGGTATTTATAGTTCAGGTCTCACAAGGAACGTCCAATTATATTTTGGAGAGACACTATCATTCATGTTAAAGTAGGGGAATCTAACTAGATATTTTCTAACCAGTCGTACAACTAATATGGAGTCATTGGAAATACCACTAAGGCATATATTGGTATAGGATTAGGTATATCTTTCTAAATTCCAATGTGGCAATATTTTTGGGAGAGAACCGTGACATGTCGGACGTTTATATAAGTTACCACCACCACCATATGTGGTCCACTATAGGCATGAGGAGTTATAATACATGGGTGGGGACAACTACATGAATTCAAGGCATTTAACGCATGGGATTTGAGAATAATTTGAGGTATGATTTGTGTCATTTAAACTTAATATTCAGTACAGATTGACATATTTTCTACTCATTCCTCTCTATCCTCATATCATTTTTGATACCAAGAGATTCTTGTTAAACAAATTACATGATCCTTACACTTCGAGACACCAAATAGAGAAGACTCTGTGAAACCCCATTTCATGCAATACTTTATCCTGAATATTGGAGATGAATGTTTGGGGTTTGAATTATTGTTAATATCATTGAGTCCTTGCAATGTCATTTTTGGAATGGATTGGTTATCGAAGGTCATTTGGTTTATTTATTCTTTTACTCAAAGTGTGTAGTGTGTCTACTAAGATGGAATGAGGTTTTCCTTTGTTAGTGAAAATGAAACCAAGGAATCGCAAGTCAGACTCATGCCTAGGAGGGTTCAGTTGGTATATTAATTAGTTTAATAGTTTGAACATTGGTGTAGTGGATGTTATGAGTTACTCGTTACTTATTATGTAGGATGTGTATGAGGACGTCTTCCCTGAAGATGTTATAGGATTAACTACCTTCAGGAATATAAGCTTATATAAATATTGACACCCTTGGAAGGTACTAATATCGAAACCAGCATATCAAACAAATCCCATAAATATTTTCTAGATGGGGTATAAGTAGGAGGACTTGTAGAATAAGGGCTTCATAAGACCTAGAGTCTCACCCTAGGAAGTACTAGTTTTGTTTTTAAAAAATAAATATTGGTGGGTGAATTTTTTTGTGGACTACCTATGATTTATCTAGGTTACCATGAAAAACATGTATCTTTTATTGAGTATTTATTATTTATTTTATCAGTTGACATGGGAACAATGATTCTCAATGTTTTACCATTGATAAGGAGTTAATTTGGTGTGTGCACGAGATGAGGAAATACCAAATAAATCCTCCAAATTCGGTTTTGGTAAATATGAGTACATGATGATTCCCTTTGGCATGAGGAATGACCAATTCTATTCTTGGGAATCATGAAATTTATCTTATAGCCTTACATGGATTGGTTTGTCGTAGTATTCATCACTAATATCCTAGTGAACTTGGATTTTGAGGTGGAGTAGGAAAAACACTTAATTGTTGTTCGAGACATATTCCAATATCTGTATATTTATGGGAAACTCTTGAACTTTTAGTTATGTATTAATGTGGTCTACATTCTTGGACATATTATCTCAAAAAATGGAGTGGTTGAGGAACCGACCAATGTTGAGGTAATTTAATCGAGGGACATCATATGAGAATGACATAGGTGTGGCATTTCCATGGAATATCATGATATTATCATATATTCATACCATATTTATGAAGGATATTATAATATATTATATCTTTGACTCAAAGGGGAATTGTTTCTTGTGGGCTAAGATGTTCCAACCATATTTTCCAAAGATTAGATTGATTTTGATGAGCTCTCTGATAATGGGATCTCCAGAGGAGGGTGTTGAGTACATAGTGTTCTGTGTTGCATCAAAAATTGTGCTTTGTTTTTTCCTTATGTATTGTGATGCTTAGATTTCCAATGTTTCATGCCATTTGATACCACATCAATAGAACAACATGACCAAAGATCTTGTGTTATCTGCGGTTGTCTTCACATTGAGGATGTGGAGACACTACCAGATGGGAGAGCGGATTGTCATCCACTAATATCACAAGAGACACATGTATATTTTCTATCTAAATGATCCAAACATGAGGCAATGTCATGGATATAGTTCCTCTAGGACTATGAAATTGAGATTGTATATACTTATGGGAAGGGTAATGTGGTGGATGATTCTCCTAGTAGGAGATATAGTTTGCATTTGTTGAATAAGGCATCAGAGTAGCTAGCCTCATGTCCATTATACCTTGTGGTTGGAGATAGAGAATCCTATAGCCATTCAATGGTTGTTACCCATCAAATGTTACATCGAGTAAAGGAGGAACATCTTGGGGATACTAGTTGTGATACACTACATTCTCATATATCCATAGGTTATGCTCCTAATGGATATTCAAATGGTCAAGAGCACATAATATTTTTTAAGAGGATGTACAGTAGAAATAGTTTAATTGCTGAAGGAGGATCTAATGAGTTTTATAAATACCCTTTTTCAGTACATATAGTTATTAGAAGTTATAATTGGTACTTAGATGTTAGTTTTGGTATCCATGAAAAAATAAGGTAGTTGTAGAGTTTATTTCTAGACGCTTCATTTGTCCACAAGTGAATACTGAGAACTAGGTTCAATTGGTTTTATCTCAAGACCCTGAGGTGGAAAATGGATGTGGGATGGAATATTTGTTGTCTTTGATATTGTTTTAGTAACACCCCAATATTTCATAGTGTGTTATTTCATTAATGTAATTCAATATCTTGCCCTACATGCTATACCATGTTTGAGCACACCAAAATCTACCAAACTAGTCATTCAAAATGCAGTTATGAATAGTATTAACTTAATTTTTTTTCTAATATACATTATTAGATTTTATCATCCATATTATGCGTTTCTTAGAAATAATATAAGAAGAAAATAATTTATTCAAATAAAAGAAGTATTTTTAAAAAAAATATGCAATTTCACTACCTTTTAATGGAGAACCCTTTTTAAAAATAATAATTGAAATATTTATATGATCTATTTTATGAAATTAAATTCTTCTTTAGATACAGGACAAAAAAATTTATTTACGATAAATTTTTGGTACTCTTCTGATAACTTTCATATTTTGATGAATAATGAAAAATAATATATTTTAATTGCAAACAACTTTTGTAATCAAAATATTTTATAATGATAAATTTTGATTTTTATTGATTTTTATTTATAATTATATAATATATTTATCATTTAATACAATTTAGGTCATTATAACTAATTTTACATTTATGTTTGACATAAACACATGTAAATTTTTTGATAGTTTTAACTTTTTAAAAACCCTATTTTTGGTTTTCACAATGGGAATTAATATTAAATTAATAAATTCAACATCTATGTTTAAAATTTTGTAAAATAGACATTATCTCAGAATTTGGAGTATCAAAATTATCATAGGGTAATTTTTTTGGTATTCTTATGGGAACATTCAATTTTTGATGAATAGGGAATAACACTGCGTTATTATTTACAAACAAATATTTATTTAAATAATTATTTATTTTATATAAAATAATTTTAAGTAAAAATAGATATATAATACCTATATAAGTTCAATTTAATACATTTGAGTCATTTTATATTAAATTATATATATAATTTTATTGATCTTTTTAACGTTTTTACCCACCTTATAGGAGCATTTGTAAAATTGCATAAAAGTTAATTTTACCACTTCTTTGAGTTGAAAATAAAAAAAATTGTTGGAAATGATTAACATTAGTGTGTAAAATTTGGTACAATAAGATTTAAATAATTTTTGGTGAATCATAACTTTTGAATTTTATTTACCACGATTAAAAGTAAATATGGTAATCAATGTTAAAAAAGATATTATAATTACCCTAAACCATGTCATAATTATATTGGATAAGTGTAATTAGACTAAAAACAAACTTAGGAATAAAATATGTTTCTCTTGGGTCTACTTCGATTAGATTAAGACATTTATTAATATATTATTTAAAGGAGAGTTAAAAGTGTTAAATTCAATGTTTGATAATTAAACCATTTTTTACATTGGGATACACAGAATATAAATTAGACTATAAATATTATTTAGAAATATAAAATCATTTCATACATAATTTTTGTTTATTTATAATTTTTAGATGTTAAATAATTTAATTTATTTATGACACAATGATGATACAATAACTACCATATTAAAGGAATATTAATATAACTGATAATATAAATATCTAAATATATATAAATTTAGACTTGTGATGAATTAAAATAATTTTATAGGTTAATATGACTTGTTAGGGTTTATTATAGAAATATTTATCGAATTTATGATTTTTTATGACTTTTATAAAAACAAAATAACAAATAGTGTAAAAAATGACATAAATTAATTTTTTAAACAAATACTATATTATTGGTTGATATAATATTATTAAAAACATAAAATTATCTCAAAGTACTTAATTATTATTATATATTATAATAATTAACCACATTTGGTTATCTTGTAAGTTTAGAGTATGTTTATTCACTATATAGTGTACTAATACAAGAATACATGGTAAAAGTTAAACTATTTAACTAAGAGTAAAATAAAAAAGATAAGGTTATAATGGTAACCTATACATTTATAAAATATATTGGATGAATGTTTTTAGACCCATTATCAACTTATATTCTTAATAAATCATGTTCTATGCTTTAGAAACTGAAAATGATTTTATTATAAAATAATATTTCAAGCATTTCATAAAGTTACCCTCACCATTCTTATAAAATGGTACATCACCATCTATTAATTTCACACCTTCAAAGACAGTTGGTCGTAAAAATCCAACCCAAATATCCTCCCTTCATCATAGAGTCATTCATTTGGTCAGAAAGACAAACTATAGATCTCTTTTGATCAAATAAAAAGGAAGAACCTGAAGAAGAGGTAAATATTTCATCACCTCTTTCATGTTATTTTCATATTCCACATCCACTTTCTTTGTTTTTTCCATTATAAAATAAAATCTCCAATATCTTCTAAATAATTTGGTGTTATTATAAAAATTTTACATCATTATTCGTTATTGTATCCATCCTATGAATGATTATGTCACCAAGTCTGTTTACGTACATCTTACCATCTCCTCATTGTGGTGTAATTTGTTATTCAAAACTATATTATTTTTATGGATGTAATGATGAGTATTTTGTAAGTAAATAAGTAAACATACAATATAATATTTTCTATGATTATAATACCATCCAATTCCACAAATTTTAATCATTAAAGAAGTGATATCCTCACTCATGTGTACGGATGGATTACCGTCTCCAGGACGCAATGAGATTCATTTCTTGGTTCACCATTCAACAATGGTTATACAAAAATATATATTAATAATAAGTATGTAATATATGAAATAATAATTCTACTGTATATATATATATATATATAATTACATATATCTTATTCACTTACTTTCGTTCAATACGATATGGAAAGAGAAATAACGTTTATGCGTACGTAAAACCTACCATCTCCATAAAAGGTGCCTTGCATTTCATATATCTATCTATTATAAATATTTATATTCTAAATATATGTGACATATAAATAATATTTTATATTCATGAAGTATTTAAATAATTATATAAATGAAATGATCAAAAATAACATGTTAAAACACGTATGATAAAGAAAGCGATTGTTACACAAAATGTTAATTTAACATGAAAATCATTAATAAATTTGTAGTCTAAAGTAATAAATTAATTCTTCATGATATATTAAATATTAATATGGTTCTGGTATAATTTAATAACATAATATGGTCATCATATCGGAGGTTAAACGTACCCGCGACCAAAGGAAAGTGCAATGTACGAGTTAATTTCACAATCTCTTTATTTTCCAAGGTTGTTTTTACGTAAGTATATACTGTGACAAATTTTTTTTCCATGTACTTGTTTCATAAAATAGATTTGAAAGGGATTATTTTTACTGGAATTTTTTACAAGAAGAACAATTTATCTATTTTATATATTTATTCTTTCAATTCATTATTATTATGCTCTATGTTTTCAAAATGGTTATTAGGGATTTATTTATATGGAATGAATGTTTTAAAATGTTAATTCATTTCAATAGTTTCAAATTGTTATGGAAATAATTTATTAAAAATTATCGTTCAATGGAATTACTTTTTAAATTATGTGAATTTGAAATGATTTCTTGATAAATGGATATTTCTCTCAAAGATTTTTACTGATCAATTTCATCTATGCCAGCATCCATTAGAAGATATTATTCTTGATCGAGGTTGATTTATTATGATACAAACCTCCCATATTTTATTGATGATTTTTTGATACGTTTGAATATGGATGTGTTATTTATATACAATTCATGGTTTGTGTATAATGAGTTGAAATTTCATATTCTATGTTTAATATGAATGATTAGGTTATGTTTAATCATTTTCATATGAGAAATGCATTGGACATATTAAGTGATGGGTGGAGCCCATTATAACTCATCGATGCATCAGTAGGTCTCATGAGACAAACTCGTGGCTTGGGACAATTCCTTGGAAAATATTTTTGTAGTCTTAGTACACATCCTTGACGATGTTGTCATGAAGTCTGGCATAATGCATTCCATCATTATGAAATTAGTTATTAATATTACATGAGATTATTCGACTAGTATAATATCCATGTGAATAAAAAATAGAATTATATGATTTATATTTTCCATATTATGCTGAAGATTACGTTTAAAAGGTATTTGTGTTTTGTTTTATACATTTCCATAAATGATTATGCTTATTTGTGAATGTTTCCACTATATTGTTAACCATACTGAGAGTTTGAGCTCACCCATTTCATATGTTGTGTTTCCCCAAGATTCCAAGAGGTGTATTATGATTAAAAAGAAGGGTTAAGCTAGGATATTAATGGTGTTCTCAAAAATATAATGTATATTGTGTTTTATTTTATAATGTGTAATGTAATGTTCATATATATAATCTATTTTACAAGACTGCTAAACTAATCTGTCTTTTGGGACTTGATTTCTTGTAATCATTACAATGTATTAAAATAATTCACTAACTCTAGACATCCTAGGTCTAGGAGGTACAGTTGGTATCAGAGGAAGTTTTGAAATATCCTTGGAAAATAGATTTAAAAAAATATGATTATAGAACATTACCCTAAGATATACATTGAGGATTAGTATAGAAGAACCTCTTGGATTTTTGGAACTGTAGGGATATTGTGGGTTTTCATAACAATACATCCTTGTCTAGATATTATCATGTAGATGTGGCTCTAGAAAAAATGTACCTATGAGTGAAACATTCGACAAGGAGTTTCAGAAATGACCCGGGGTATCCTGGTACACAACAACAGGCCTTGATGTACTCTTGGTTACGAAAATCCCGGGGTATGTGCTTAGGATAATTCACATTTCCATTAAAAGTCATTATAAATTATTTCGGAGTAAATACTTTCTCAAATAAAACATTTCATTATTATAAATTATATGCATAATATTTTTAATTTAAGATTGGTATTTTACAAGTTTGGAAGTATGAATTGCAATTCATAAAATAACCTAGTGTATTTCTTGTATATAAATGATTCCTAGTAGAAGGAATAAGAATTCCTGGAATACACATGATTGACAGATTACGAAGGATCATATCTATCATGGTATCATCCCAAAATTTGAAAGTTAAATATTCTCCCACTTATTCTCATAATATGAAGAAACAGTATCATGGGTAAATAAGATAATTAATGAAATTTCGGAGTCATATGGATTTTAAGGGAAGCCATAGAAGAAAAGGATGGTATAGAGAAAGATGGACAAAGGGAATAAGAGAAGAAGGATTTTCCCATATGTGATAATTATGGAAATAATAACCTTGGTAATTCCATTAAGGGAATTTGAGTTTGTAATAAAGGTATAGACAAAGGAAACCATTTATGTTCATTTAAGGGTAAGAAAAAGTTTTCGATTGTAAAATACTTCATCTATATGTTTTTGTGTCACTACACTAATCAATGTCCAAGTAATCAGAGTATATCCCAACTGATGTTATTGGATAATAATCAAATTATGATACTACCATAGATGAAGAGTATTGGATAGTGTCCGTATTTTGATATTAGAGATTTATTTCATTTCAGTGTTGAATCGAAGATATAAAAGTTATATTAATTATGGAAGTAAATAAGGATTGTACTCTAATACTATGTCCTTGAGGATTTGAGATTTTATGGTTCTATGAAATGAAACTGAAAAAAAAAGTATTTTTTTTGGAAAATACATGGTTGGAGGAATGATAAACCATAATATGCTCCTGATATAGATGTATTAATTTGGGAAGAATAGATTTTTGATTGGGATAAATTATATTGGCTATTCTTGATTTCCTTATAACTGTTTAATGGCTTGTTTGTTTCATCATTGATGGATTATTAAATATTTTATGATATAAAGAATATATCTACTATTTTATAATGAATAAAGAATTATAAACTTTATCAATAAGGTATTATGGTAAATCAAGTTGTTACCATGTTTTAAAAGTATACACGATGAAGGTAATCATATTTTATTACGTGGAAAAAGAGATATTCATTTTGTGTACCTTCTTTATAAATTTTGGAATTTGAGTTTGGACAGATGTATTTTGGATAAGATTAAAGGTTTGAATCGGGTATGTTTGATATTAGATACTATATTAATGGTTAAATTATTTCTTGAGATTAATTTTGGAATTTCATAAAAATGAAAACACAGAGGTCGGGCGACAACTCATCATGTCCATCAAGTCCATGAGACTTGAACCGACAACTGAAGAGAGACAACATTTCATCACCTACAACTATCCTATGTGATGTACTGGTATGTGTAAGGTTGTTTTTTAGATATCCCGACAAATGAATTAAAAATACATTATTTTGGAAACCCTATACGATTATAATAAATTGAATAAATTTTTTAAATCTCTAATATTTTAGAGTGAAAGATGAGTTTGTTGTAGAATGTAATTGAAGAATTAATCTTTACATGTGATATATTTTTTTCCTCTTATTCTATGAATTAATTAATTATTAAACATTAGAGAAGGGATATTAAAAATAAAAATGTGTTATCCTAATACCTTATATTTTTTTGAACTATTAATATTTTAAATAATTATTTTTTGATGGAATTGAGGCCCTTAATTTTACACTTATTTGTGATTGACGAACTCAATCACATCGTATAAATATTTACATCGGTTTTACACAATGAAATTTTTTCAATTTTAACAATTTATTTTTCATTTTTTTTTCAAATTGTGAGGAAGCAGTTTATTGAAGGAGGGGAGACTGTAACACCCTAAAATTTCATAATACATTATCTCATTAAATTAATTCAATAGCTTGTGCTATACACAATACTGAGTTTGAGCGAACCATATCCTATCTAACAAGTCGTTCAAAAAGAGATTATGAATAGTATTAACTGCATTTTGAATCTTATATTCCCTATATAATTTTACTATCTATATTATGTGTTTCATAGAAATAATATTATAAGGAATTCATTTTCTTTGATAAAAGAAGTATTTTTCAAGAAAATTGTAATTTTAGAAAATTTTATAGAGAAACCTTTTTAAAACCAATATTTTACACTTTTATATGTTAAATGGTTTGAAATTAAATTCTTCCTTAGAAGTGGGACATAAAAATTTAGTTTGGATTAAATTTTTTTCTTTTCTGATAATATTCATATTTTGACGAATTGTGAAAAATACAGTGTTTTAATTGAGAAAAACTTTTTTAATAGAAATAATTTATAATGATAAATTATAAATTGGAGTGTTTTTGAAATATAAGTATATTATATTTTTTTCATTTAATAAAATGTAGGAAATTATATCAAATTTTTCATTTAAATTTTACATAAACACATGTCAATCCTTGGATAGTTTTTACAAACTCGTTTTTTGGTTTTTTTTATAAGAATTAATTTAAAATTAATAAATGAAAAATCAATTTTTTGAATTTGGTAATATAGATTTAATTTTTTAATTTGGATTATCAAAATTATCATACGGTAAATTTTTGGAATTTTTCTAGAAACATTCAATATTTGATAAATAGGGAATAACACTGCTTTATTATTTAAAACCAATTATTTATTTAAATAATAATTTATTTTATTTAAATTTATTTTATGTCCAAAAGACATTTAATACCAATATATGTTCAATGTAATTCATTGGTGTCTTTTTATAATAAAATTATTTGTATACAATTTTATTGAACTTTTTAACGTTTTTTACCCACATTCTTAGAACATTTGAAAATATGCACAAACATTTTTTTACCACTTTTGGGAGTTGAATTTAAATAACCCAAGAGACATGGTTAACATAAGTATGTAAAATTTGGTTCAATAAGTTGAAAATAATATTTGTGGAATAGTATCTTTTATCATTTAGTTACCATGGTTATAAGTAAATAGGGTAATTAAGGGTAAAAATGATATTATAATTTCCCTAACAAAAGTCTTTATTCTATTGTATAATATTATTTCAACTAAAAATATCCATAGGAATAAAATATGATCTCCATTTGTATGCTTGGATTAGATTAGTACATTTATTACTATTTTATTTGAAGAAGAGTTAAAAGTATTAAATTCAATGTTCAATAAATATAACCATTTTTAATATTGGTTAATAGACAATATAAATTCAACTATTAATATTCATTAGAAATATAAAAATATTTCCTATGTAATGGTCTTTTATTTATTATTTTTAGACATTAAATAATTTAATTTATTTATGGCACAATGAGTATGAAGTAATTACCTTAATAATGACATATTAATATAATTTATATTATAAATATCCAAATAATTTTAAATTTAGACATCTGATGATTTCAAATAATTTTATATGTTAATGTAACATTTTTTGATTTATTAGATTTATTTCTATCAATGAAATAAGGTTGTTATGACATTCCCAAATACAAATTACCAAATATTGTCAAAATTGTTATGAATTAATATTTAGAAAAAATACAATATTATTGGATGATATAATATTATTCAAAACCTAATATTAGTCAGAAGAACAGAAATTATATTATATATTACATTAATGAACCACTTGAGGTTATATTTAATTTTATAGTATGTTTATTAACCATATAGTGTAAGAATACAAGACGACACAATAAAAGTTAAACAATTTAACTATGAGTTAAATATAAAAGATAAGGTTCAAATGTTAACCAAAACATGTTTAAAACCTATTTGATATGTTTTTTTGACCTATAACCACATTATCTTCTAAATAAATCATTTTTCAGACATTATAAATCGAAAATGATTTTATTATAAAATAATATTTCATGATTTTCCTAAATTGACCCTCACTTCCCTTATAAAAGGGTACATCCCGTTATCATAATTTCCCACCTCCATAGATATTTTTCACTTCCAAACCCCTAACCAAATATCATCCAAACATTCCTCCCTTTATCTTATAGGCCATCCTTTGGTCAGAATAACATCCTATGTATCTATTTTGATCCAATAAAAAGGAAAACTCATAGAAGAGGTAAATATTTCATCACCTCTGTCAATTTCATTTCTTCTTCAACATCCTAAATCATTTTTGTTTCCATTATAAAATAATAAATTCACTATATTATATATACAATGATGTTATTATAAAAATGGTATAGCTATATTCACCATTCTATCCATCCTATGAATGATAATGTCACCATGCATGTGTACATATGACTTACAATCTCCAAATAGTGGTGTAATTTTTTTTCAAAACATTTTTATTTGGATGGATATAATGATGAGTAAAATGTAATTAGATAATTAAAATAACATGATATTGTTCCTTTAAAATTTTTATACCATCCAATTCGAAACTTTTAATCGTTAAGGAAATGATATCCTCGCTCATATCTACCTACGGATTACTGTCTCTATGACACGTTGAGAATCATTTCCAATTTCACCATTATATAGTGATTAGAAAAAATATTTATTATTAATATGTATGTAATATATGACATAATAATTATTCTGGATATATATATATACTTACATATATCTTATTCACTTACTGCTGTTCAATACGATATGGATACGAAACAGAGTTTATGCGTACGTATGGCCTATCGTCTCTATAAATGGTGCCATCCATTTCATCTATCTATATTTTTTAAATATTTATATTCTAAATATATATGTTATATAAATCATGGTTTTTATGCTTAATCTATTTAAACCAGGATATAAATTATACGATAATGAATAACAAGTTAAAACACCTATGATAATGAAAGTGGTCACTACACAAAATATAAATTTAGCCTAGAAATAATTATTAAATGGGATGTATAAAGTCATAAATGAATCATGTATGATATAATAAATATAAATATGTTATTTAGAATATTTTAATAATATATAGCAGTCGTTATAAAAGAGGTTAAACGCACCCAAAAAAAAAGTGCAAGGTAAGGGATAATTTTGCAATTTCTATATTATCTAATATTGTTTTTACGTAAGTATCTACTCGGATATATTTATTATCCATGTCCATGTTTAATAATATAGCTTTCATAGGGAAAATTTTTATGGGACTTTTTTACTAAAACATCATTTAAAATGTTATATATATTTATTCTTCTAAATCATTACCATTAATGTCCATCTTTTCATAATGTTTTTTATGAATTTCTTTATATTTACATGAATGTTTTAAAATGTTAATTCCTTTCCAAAGTTTCAAATTGGTATGGGAAAAATTGATTCAAAACTATCGTATAAATGAATTCATTTAAAAATAATGTGACTGTTAAATTATTTGATGTAAAATGCATATTTATCTCAATTATTTTTACTGATCATTTTCAACTATGCCAAAATACATTACAGGATAATATTCATGATCGTGGTTGATTTAATATGATAAAACTCTCCCATAATTATTTTAATGTTTTGTGATATTTTTCACTCTGGATGTGTTATTTTTATACCATTCATGGTTTGTGGATAATGTATTGACATTTCGTATGCTAGTTTTAATTTTAATGTTTATGTTATCTTTAAACCTTTTCATATGAGTAATGCATTGGGCTTAGTAAGTGATGGTTGGAGCCCTCTATTGCACCTTGATTCATCATTAGGTATCATGAAACAAACTAGTGTCTTGGGATAAGGCCATGAAAAAATCTTTTTTGTTGTCTTGGAATAAGGCCTTGACTATATGGTTTGGAAGTCGTACATTAAGCATTCCATCATTATGAAATTAGCTATTGATATTACATGTGATTATTCGAATTGTATAATATACAATGAATAATTAAATTGAAATACCTGATTTATCATTTCTATATTATGTTGAAGTTTTATTTTAAAAGGTATTTGTTTTAGTTTTATACATTTCCTTAAATGTTTATGCTTATTTGTGAATGTTTCTGCTGTATTGTTATCCTTACTTAGTGATTGAGCTGACCCCTTTATTATGTTTTTTTCCCAAGATTCCTAAATGTGTATTATGATTAATAAGAACGGTTAGGCTAGGGGATTAATGGCGTTCTCAAAACATCATTTATGTTGTGTTTTATTTTCAAGGGTGTAATGTAACCTTAATGTATTTAATATATTTTCCAAGACTGCTAAAATGATTAGTCTTTCAGAACATGATTCCTTGTAATAATTAAAATATATTAAAATAATGCACAGACTCTGGGCATCAGGGGTTGGGGAGTGACAATTGGTATCAGAGGATGTTTTGCAATAACCATGGAAAATATATTTAGAAAAAAATATTATTAGGAACATTACCCTGTGATAGTCTTTTAGTATTAGTATATATGAACTTCCTAGGATTTTGGTATTGTATAGATTTTAATATTTTTCTTAGAAATACATCCCTACCTGGATATGAGTAGGTAGAGGCGGCTCTGGGACAAATGTACCTCGGTGTGAAAACTCCGACAAGGTGTTTTAGGCTTGACTAGGGGTATCCAGGGACACAACAATGGGCATTGCTGCAATCTTGGTTACGACACTAATAGGGTATATAAATAAGATAATTGAAATTTTCATTACAAGACATTATAAATTATTTGGGGGTAAATACATCCCCAAAGAAAAAAAAAATTTGATTATAGATTCTTTGCATAATATTTTCAATTTATTTTAGGTTTTTTACAAGCTTGAATTAAGCATTGTGATTCATAAACTAACCTAGTGTATGCTATTGTTTTGAAATGGTGCCTAGTATATGGAATGATAATTCAAGGAATATGCATGATCAAAAGATTAAGGACCATATACTTCATTGTATTAACCCGACATTTAAAATGGAAATAGTATTCCATGTATTTTAATCATACAAATAAATAGTTTCATGTGAAAATAAGATAATTATCGAATTTTCTGAGTTTTATTTCTTTGAAGGGATTCCATACTAGAAATTGATGGTAGAGAGAAATATGGATATGGGGTATAAGGGAATAATGATTTTTCCTATTAGTGATAACTGTGGAAAGAATCACCATGGAAAATTATTGAAGGGAATGTGAGTTTTCCATAATTGTGGTGAAAAAGGACACCATGTACATGATTGCAAGGGTAAGAAAATGTTTCCAAATATAAAATTCTTCATTTACATGATGTTTTGACACTACACAAATCAATGTCCCAGTCATCAGAGTATACCATAAATTATGCTATTGGATAATAATTAAATTAGGATAAACTAACAGATAAAGAGGAATAACTATTATTCGTATGTGGTTATTAAATAATTATGTCATTTTAGTGTTGAATCAATGATATACCAGTTATATAAATTATGTAAATAAATATGGATTGTACTACAGTACTATTTAATTAAGGATTTGAGATAATATTGTTCTATGAAATGTGACACAACAACAAGTTGAACATTTTAGAAAATACATAGTTAGAGGAAAGATAAAATTTAATATTTTCTTGATATAGAGTTAGTAATTTTGGAATAATAGAATGTTGTTTTGGATAAATAATATTGGATATTCTTGACTACCTTGGAACTGATTAATGGTTTTTTATTTTATCATTGTTGGAGTATTTAAATTTTTTGGATATAAGTAATATATCTAGAATTATATAATGAATAAGGGAACAAGAATGAAATAAATAAGGTATTATGGGAATTCAGGGTGTTTCCATGTATTAAATGAATACCCGATGAATGTATTAATATGTTATTACGTGGAAAAAGATATCTTCATTTTTTTTACGTTCCTTATAAATTTTGGACTATCAGTTTGGATAGAAGTATTTTGGATAATCCTAAAGGTTGGAATCATGTAATTCATGAATTGGATACTATTGTTAAGGTTAAATTATATCTTAATATTATTTCTGGATTGTTATAAAAAGGAAAACCCGGAGGTCGGGCGACAACTCGTCGCATCCAGCAAGGCCGCGAGACATGAAAGTGATACTAAAGGGAGACAAGGGTGCGTCAACTAAAACTAGCCTACATGATGTCCTAGTTTTTATAATGTAGTTTTGTTATATAGTCTGACAATGAAATTATATATTTATTATTTGTGAACCCTATATGATTACGATAAATTGAATATTTTTTTTAATTCTATTATCATTTAGAGTGAATGATGATTCTGTGGTAGAAATTAGTTGAAGGATGAAACTCTACCTATCAAGTATTATTTCCACTTATTCTATTAATTAAATAATTATTATACTTTAGGGAAGTGAAATTATAACCAAAAATTTGTTATCCTAATACATTATATGTTGTTGAAATAACAATATTTTAAATCATCATTGATTGATAGCTTTGAGGCCCTCAATTTTACAATAGTTTTTGATTGATGACCTCAATCACACCCTAGTAATATTTATGTTTTCTTCAAATTATGTGTCTCTAATTTCCACCAATCTTCTCCTTAATAAGATCATAATTTGGTGGTGACATTTTCTATTCCATTTACCTCTTATTAAGACTAAATTTGATTAACCCAATATCCAATGTGGGTATTCTACAAAGGTATTTTCTATTTTTAACCCTATATTTTCGAAAAAAAATTTGAAATTGTGAGGACAAAATTTATTTAAAGAGTGGATATCGTAACACCACAACATTTCATTATATTTTATGTCATTAAATTAATTCAATAGCTTGCGCTACACAAAACACTGAGTTCGAGCGCACCACAACCTGCAAAACTAGTTGTTCAAAAAGCGGTTATAAAGGGTATTAACTGTATTTTGAATCATATACAATCTGTATAATTTCAACATCCATATAATGTGTTTTTTATAAACAATATAACAAGAAATTCTTTTTTTCAGATAAAAGATGTATTTTTAAAATACATGCAATTTTAACGCCTTTATGGAGAACCCTTCTTAAACCCAATATATCAATCTTTTATATGATTGATTTAATGAACATAAATACGTACTTAGATGCATGACATAAAACAATAGTTTTGATTAAATTTTGTTAATTTTATGAGAACTTTCATAATTTGGACAAATAATGAAAAATACATTGATTTAGTTGAAAACAACATTATTAATTGAAATAATTTATAATATTGATTTTTGAATTTGATTGGTTTATAACGATAATTATATTAAATTTTAATTACTTAATACAATGTAACCCATTATAACTAATTTCACATTCAAATTTGAAATAAAGTAAAATCAATCTTTTGATAGTTTTTTATTTTATAAAAATATGCTTTTTGGTTTTCACAACAATAATTAATTTTAAATTAATAAATTCAACTTATATGTTTTTAATTTGGTAATATATAATTCATTTTTGAATTCATAAAATCATAATTATCTTAAGGTAAATTATCGGTATTTTTCTGGAAACGTTCGATATTTGATGAATATTGAAAAACACTGTGTTATTATTTAAAACCAACTTTTAATTTAAATAATTATTTATATTATTTAAATATATTTTAAGTCATGATAAATATATAATTCTTATATATGTTCAATTAAATTCATTGGAGTCATTTTATAGTAATATTATATGTATAATATTTTATTGAACTTTTGATCGTTTTTTACAAAGCTTTTAGGACATTTAATACTTTTCATAAAACATAATTTTACCACTTATGTGAGTTTAATTTCAAAAATCCAAGATAATTGATTGACATGAGTAAGTAAAATATGGTTTAATATGTTGAAAATAGTTTTTGGTGAATTGTAACTATTGACATTTATTTACCACGGTTAAAAGTAAACTGGGTAATTAAGGAAAATATAATATTATAATTACCCTAAAACATGTCCTAATTCTATAGGAAAAGTGTTATTTGAAAAAATAAAACCTCCGGAATAAAATATGATCCTCTTTGGTCCTCTTGTATTTGATTACGACATTTATTACTATTTTATTTAAAGAAGAGTTAAAAGTGTAAAATTCAATGTTTAATTAACAAAACCATTATTTATATTGTGTTACATGAAATATAAATACGACTATAAGTATTCATTAAAAAGATAAAATGATTTCTTAAAAAAATTTGTTTTATTTATAAATTTTATTCATTATATAATTTATTTTATTTATAACACAATGAAGATTCAGTAATTAACATATGAAATAAATATTAAAATATTTGATATTATAAATATTCAAATAAATATAAACATATACTTATTATGAATTTCACAAATTCTATCGATTAATATGACATTTTAGGGTTTATTATATAAATTTTATTCGAAGTGATAAGGTTTTTATGGCTTCCACAAAAACAAAATACCATATAGTGTCAAAATTCATTTAAATTTATTTTTAAACCAAATACTATATTATCTATCGATATAATATTCCTAAAAATCAATGATTCGCCCAAATGACGTAAATAATATTATATATTCCATTAATTAACGAATTTGTGTTATCTTTGGTGTATATAGTATGTTTATTAAACATATACTGTTCAAATACAAGAAGACACTGTAAAAGTTAAACAATTTAACTAAGAGTTAATTCTACAAGATAAGGTCTAAATGGTATCCTAACCATGTATAAAGCATATTGGTTGATATATTTTCAACCCATACCCTCCTTAGATTCTAAATAAATTATTGTTTAACTAATAGAAACTGAAAATGAATTTATTATAAAATAATATTTCGTGATTTTCTTTAAGTGATCATCTCCTCTATTATAAAAGGCTACTTCCCCATCTCATAATTTAACACATCAAAACTCCATTTTAATAATCCAAATCTAGGAGAAATATAATCCCAACCTTCATACATTCATAATTAATTCATTACTTTGGTCATAAATCCACCCTATTTATCCCTTTTGATCAAACCAAAAGAAAGAACCCAAAAAAGAGGTAAATATTTCATCACTTCTTTCATGTTCTTTTTCTTCTTCCACATCCTCTTTCATTGTTGTTTCCATTACAAAAAAATAACTAAAATATCTTCAATATATTTTTGTTTTATAATAAGAATGGTAAAAACCATATTTATTATTCTATCTATCCTATGATTGAGTATGACCCAATGTGTGTGTGCGTACGGCTTAGCATCACCACGCAGTGGTGTAATTAGTTATTCAACACTATGATATTTGGATGGATATAATGACGAGTAATATTTAAGTAAATAATGAAAATAAAATGGTAATATTTAATTACAATTTTTATGCCATCCAATTTCACACCTTTTAATCATTATGTAAAAGATATCCTTGCTCGTGTGTACGTACAAATTACCGCCTCCATGACACGATGAGATTCATATCATTGTTCACCATTCAACGACGATTATAAATTAATATATATTATTAATTAATATGTAATATATGAAATAATAATTCTAATGAAAATATATATATTTGTGTGTATGTACTTACATATATCTTATTCACTTACTTCCGTTCAATACGATTTGAAAACAGAAACTATTTATGCGAATGTACGACCTACCGTCTCCATAAATGGTGCCTCCCATTTCATATATCTATCAATTATAAATATTTATATTATAAATATATATGATATATAAATAAAGTATTACATTCTGGAATTTTTTATATCATGATCTAAATTATATGATCAGAATAAGAAATTAAAACACATACGATAAAGAAAGCGATTGTTACACAAAATGTTAATTTAACATGGAAATAATTATTAAATGGGTTGTCTAAAGTAATAAGTGAATCATGTATGATATAATAAATATTAATTTGGTTTTGGTATAATTTAATAACATACTATGGTCATTATAAAGGAGGGTAAACATACCCTCGACCAACAGAAAGTGCAGGGTAAGTTTTAACTTCACAATCAATTTATTATCTGAGGTTGTTTTTATAGTAGTTTCTAATGTGACTTATTTTTTATTCGTGTACATGTTTCATAAAAGAGTGTTCAAAGGGTTTATTTTTAAGGTAATTTTTTACTAAAACATCATTTTAAATGTTTTAATTATTTATTCTTCTAAATCATTCTCATTAATGTCCATGTTTTCAAAATGAGTTTTAAAAATTAATCTATATAGACATGAATTTATTAAAATGTTAAATCATTTAAAAAGAATCAATTTGGTATGGGAGAATTTTAGTAAAAAGTATATATTCAATTAATTCCAATATAAATTAATTTTATTTTAAATGATTTCATGAAAATGTGATATTTCTCTCAATGATTTTTAAAGATCATTTTCAACTATTCCAAAATTTTTTATAGGATATTATTCTTGATCGAGGTTGATTTATTATGATACAAATATCCCATATTTTATTGATGGTTTTGGGATATTTTTGACTGTGTATGTGTTATTTTTATACCATTTATGTTTTATGGATAATATACTGACATTTTCTATGCTAGTTTTAATATAAATTTTTTTGTTATGCTTAATCCTTTTCACATGAGGAATGAATTGGACATAGTAAGTGATGTGTGAATCCCACTATAGCTCCTCGATTCATTGACATTCACCATGAGACAGAATACTATCTTGGAAAAATTCCTTGACACAATAATATTTATAGTCTAGGAACAAGGACTTGACTATATTGTTATGATGTATGGAACTATGCATTCCATCATTATGAAATTAGCTATTAATATTACATGTGATTATTCAACTAGTATAATATCTATATCAATATGTAAATGGAATTACTTGATTTATCATTAGAATATTATTCTTATGTTTACGTTTAATAATATTTTGTTTTCGTTTTATAAATTTTCTTAAATGTATATACCTATTTTTGAATGTTTACACTATATTGTTATCCTTAGTGAGAATTTAAGAACACCCCTTTCTTATGTTTTATTTTCATAGAATTACAAGAAGCTTATTATGATAAATAAGAAGGTTTAAACTATTTGATTAATGTCATTCTCAAAAGATCATTGATTTTCTCTTTTATTTTATAATGTGTAATGTAACGTTCATATATGTAATCTATTTTCCATAGCTGAAAAATTGACTAGTCTTTCAGGACATGATTCCTTATAATCATCCCAATGTATTAAAATAATTTACTGAATCAAGGCTTCTAGGGTCAGGGAATTTTAGTTTTACAATGCACCTCTATGAGAGATAATTCCATCTGGTTGACCGTTGGCCAACTAAACATGCCATACCACTTCCTAGCTATCTGATAGCATAATTCTATAGAGAGCATTAGACACTTATAAATTTTGGATACAATTCAACTCCATGGAGTTCAATCGATGGTAGTTCTACATCGTGATTCTTGTTTTACATCCTGGTTTTGGAAGGGATTATATAAGGCATATATATCCCAGCTACACATGAGAATATTATTTCACCCAAAAAAAGGAGACCAAACAGAGATGAATCTATAGGTTCTGGAGGACATTTTATGTGATTTCATGTTGGAATTCCATAATAGTTTGGAGGATCACCGACCACTGGTGGATTTTATGTTCAACTGAAGCCATCAATCCACCATTATCATGGAACCATTTGAGGCATTGTACAAGAAACACTATAGGTCAACTCTTACATAGACTAACCAAATAGAGTCAGTAATTATGGGCGTGAGGTTGGTGAAAACTAATATAGAGAATGTTTATATTATTCCAGAGCATATAAAGTCTTCCAAGAGACATCAGAAGTCTTATGATGATAGTAAGAGGATGAATTTTATGGTCATGGAAGGTTATATTTTATTTCTATGGGATTCAATAAGAAATAGATTATGGAAATTTTTTTGGGGGGACAGGTCATCTGTGTGGTTTATAGGCCCCATTTAGATATTATGTAGAGTTCTTGACATGGTGTACCTCCTAGATCTATATACATAGTTAGATCAGGAAAAGGATGTCTTTCTCATGTCATTGTTGAGATGTTTTGTGATTGACCCATCACACATTATCGAGTAGCATGAGCAGGATATCGATGATGGGGAAGTTTTTGGTGAGTACCCAGGGTTGGTCGAGGATCGGTAGGAGAGGATCCTTCATGGTCGATCGATATTTTTATTGTGAGTCTGGTGGTAACATGGTAATATCTCGGAGATCACTTGGGAGTTGAAAGGTCTGATACATTCTCATTAAATATATCATTTTCAGTAGACATTGTTTTAGTTTTTTCGAGATGTAAATCCCCAAGGTGTGAAGAATGTAATGTCAGGAATTTTTTGTGTATAATTTCTAAATATTATTTTTAATAATTTTTTGACCAGCTGCTGGGAAAACATGAATTTCTGAGAACTAGTATGCCTGGAATAAATGATTGACTAATGTTAAAATATTAAATATCACGCACACCTAGATTTTTCTGAAAAAATTGAATAACATCTAAATGGCTTCCCAAATTAGAAATCATAAGGTACTGTTGTTTTCAATGTTGAATCATTATCTTAGGCATGTATTGACCTAATATGATGTGGTTTGACTTTCAAAAGTACTTTCAAGTGTTTTTAATTAACAAAATAAAAATTACGATTAATTTATTTCCATGTTTCATCGAAGAATCAATTTTCCTTATTTTAATTAAGACTTTAGGTAGGGATCCATGGTTAGGTGAATAACCATGTAAATTACATTGATAAACTAGTGAGAAACCCTTGATAATTCCCTTATTGGTGACAAAAGATGTTTAGATCAAAGATCATTATTGATAGATCTTTCATAAGTAATTGGTATTAAAAAGTAATAGATCCAATTCCTATATAGAATTAATTATTTTTGATTTTTTCCCATACATGGATTCACCAATGAATACAGAGCATCTAAGGATAAGGTTGATCCACATATTGGTCATTACTTATGGTATAGGTCATACATTGAGTTATTTACAGGGTTTGACTTTTGAGAAATGATTTTCATTTGTTGAGAGTTCTTACATTAATGGATTAAGGCAAGAGTGAACAATGTTAGTGGTTTATTTCTCACATTTTTTATTTGTGTTATCTCTCCCAAATTTTATTGAATGTTATAAATTCTTAATCAAATTTTAATATGAATTATCATTCATCCTTCATTTCATAGCAGAATGATCTGAAATTGATGATCTGACCTCAGGATTTCCTATTAGAGGTGTGGTAGTGACAGTGAGGGATGAATCAGAGTGAATCAAAGGTATCCCTTCTTTGATCGGAGAGTTTCAGAATCGATTTGAACATTTTTATTTGCTGAATATATCCCCAAAACCCCTAAAAATTTTAGGGCGATGAAACAAACCATGATATGAAGATTTTAGGTGAACAGAACACAAAATCAGAACCCAGATGATTTTCCATAGTGTGTATTGGAAGAACTAGGCTTTCTCTAAAATACAGATGAAAATAAAGTGTAACCCATTGTAGAATGGCGTGTGTACACCAATTAGATCAATCTATGTTTTTTGGATATTGATTAATGTCACATGAAAATTGAACTCTACCATATGGAATGTTGGCCTTTCCCAGATAATCAGTGTGTATCTCAAGATATGCAAGGACATGGGGTGGAGTACCCTAGTTTCCTTTATGATGTGTACCATACGATAATAATTGTTCTAGAGAATGTATAAGGACTACCCCATGTCATAGTACATTGGAAGAAACACATGGGTTTACCCCATGCAATGACACACAACCAAAGTACACGGGCCGATACCTGATGGAAGGACATGATGTGTGACCTCTTCCACATATTTTATACTCATATTATTCACGAAATAGTTTGGAATGACATAGTAAATTGAACATGTGTAGTACTCAGGGTCAAAGGACATAACGTGTGACCCGAATACATGACGTGCGTTCCTTTCTACATGGCCGGATTCTATTTTCCTCTGTATCTAGGAAACTTTTCCACATGTTTTGTTCCATTATCACACTCTTGATGGTAGGTATGAGTCATTTCCTACTCATATACCTATGATTACTTCAATGTGACCTTAAGGATATAGTAATTGTAATCCCTTGAGAGAACCATAGAAGGACCCCTAATTTATTCTTAATTCTTTGCATAGAGTATTCGATATTGCTGTGACTAAAATCAAAGGTTGTTAATCCTTGACATAGATGGATAATCCCGATGGAGTTATAGATATCACTCTTTTGATCTGACTATGATCCCCATGTTGGGGTAATATCTCATTTAGAACTATCGTTGTTTCCCTCTCATGATGGTTTCATACGAACAATAAATCTCAGACGAACATCATCTGTGCTATCAGACTCAGGAGTGTGTTCTCTTGGTTGAGGGCTTCATGGAATCTTTGAGGAGGATCCCTAGTGTCAGTATGAAGAACTAGAGACATACCTCTAAACTAAATGTCTTGGATTGAGTAAATCTAGTTATCAATGTTATATGTTATTTAGACATAAAATCTATTGAGATGACTGTTCCTTTCTTTTGTATATTAATTTATGGTTCTAGGTTTTCCTACCAAATAATTTTATACTCACTAGTTTATGGGTTTTACTTAAACATGTCATGTCTTGTGTAGATGAGAAACCTTTTAATATATTTCTATTAGGACTAGGACAATATGGTTCTTTGTGAGATCAGGTAGGATGAGGTGTTCCTATATCTACATAATGCCATCCGAGTACCTCCTCTTTCAGGATGGACTATTGGTTACAGATATCTTTTTCGTGGTCTTATATTGTGACCCATTTTAATTTATTATAAATTATATTCATGGCATAATCCTAATGGGATATAATGGTATGAATAAATTTGGTTAATATTGATTTTTAAATTTCATCATTTTGTGGGTTCGGAGATTTGTGTGTGCATTTGTGTTCCTAGGAAATGCCTCCCTTGATAGTGATACGCTTACTCGATGCTAATGAACAGCCCATAGCTGATTGGATTTGGGAATTGGGAGTAGTGGCATGGGCCCCATTGGTATGATTCATGATAGAAACCATTTTAAATAAGAATAATCATACATATATATTTAATTTTATGAGGAAGAAACTTTAAAATAGTTTCCCATGAATAGGATTCATTTGAAATCTAAATGGATAATTGGTTATTAGAATCAAATTGATCAAAAAATATGAACATAAAAAATTGATAAGAATACTTCTTTGAATTCAAATGATTATACAAAATATGTGAAAACTGATTTTTATCATAAAAAAGGTTCATTCTAAGAAAAAAGAGCTATATTAGAAATAAATTATTGGTTCCCTGGTACTCATATGTAAACAGAACAACAAAAATGTTATCAAAATAAATAGGATTTTTAGAAAAAAGTTTAATAATGATGGTTAAGAGATATTAAAAAAAATAACAATTAGTTTTCAAAAGTTACTTTCTTATTGAATTCATTGATTATGATAAGAAATTTTTCACCATTGACATGTTTAGAAAAAATCAGGTACTTTCTTGTTATTTATACAGAAAGAATTTACTAATTATTATCAAATAAAATCGAAATCATCATTTCTGAATGGTGATCTTGATGTGTAATTTTTTATTTAACAACAATATGTATTAGTTGTTTGGAATAATGAAATTTATGTGTGAATGTTATGGAAATCCTTGCATGGTTGAAATATTGTTCCAAGGGAATGGTATTTCAAATACGATACACGAATAAATATTATGATCTTCAAGAAAGGAATAGTTGATTGTTATCATTATATAAAATAAATTCAATAGTTTTACATCATTAAAATGATTTAATTTGGTGAAAATATATTTCTTGGGAATGATGATGGAACTTGTGGATGGTTTTTTAAATTGATGAAAATTTTTGTTAATATTTCCATTATTTTTGAAATGATAAACATTAAAGGGTTTCAAATATCTGAAATGGAGAAACAAATATTCCATTTAGAAACTAATTATGCTACAGAACATCTTATTATATTCAGAATTAAATACTTTAAACTAGTATCCACACCAATTTTAGTAGGATCTACGATATCTAACAACAGATAAGGAAAAAAAGTTGATTATAAAGTGTTTTGGAAGTTGAATGAATGATCGTTGTATTTAACTACCATTAACTAGAAATGGATTAATTTTTTTTCCTTGTGTAAATGATTTTAGTGTGCTCTATAAGAATAAAAACAATTTAATAAACAAAAATATCAGATATATCAAAGGTACAAAAAAAATTCATAATTATGTATGACATATCATAAATTATTGACATGTTTGTGTTTTCAGATGATGATTTGTTAGTAAATATTGATGATATAATATCCACATATTGTGAGTTTTCATTCATGGGAAAAGTTATATATTCATTTATACAATGTAATAAAAATACTATAACGATTATCAGGGCTGGAGCTATGTATGTTGTCTCGACTCAGGATTCTACTCAACTTATTATTATAATGACTCACATAGATGAATTACTTTTTGATGTGATATTACCCTTTCTCATAGGATGTGTTAATAAATTTAAAACCAACCATAAAAGAAATATCAATCATGATTCCCATTAAAAACATATTGAAATAAAATTCAACTTCATCAAATATCATGTGGAGAAGAATTAATTCATCCTAGAGTATGTTCCAACATAATATCTTGTTGCATAAATTTTCAGAAATTCTCTACTGAATGTTTATTTTAATAAACTATGGTTGAACATGGGAATCCACCACATTCACATAAAGTTTTAGGTATGAGTTTTTATACCCTATCTCATATTATTTTGATAGTGTTGTCATGGGGTGAATTATTTCATTAATCTATCCGTATATATATATATATAACTTTTAAAGAATCATTTCTGTTGGGGGTGTTCTAGGTGTGGTATGATTTCAAAATGTATGTTTGAACTATTCTAAAATTCTTTGCAGTGGTATTTGGAAACAATTTGTGATATTATTTTTGAAAATGAGATAAAATATTTGAAGAAATGGTGAAGAGGATTCATCAATAAATACTTTTGGATATGACCCTTTTTCTAAAAATAATTATTGTTTCCTAAAATTATTTAGCTCACATAGGAATATTATTTCTAGTAAGTAGTCCTATGATTTAGGGTACAAATATCATTGAATTATGAACCTTGTTTGACCACAAATTCCCACATGAGATATTATTGAAACACAATTGGATGGATGAATTTATTAGACGATAAAATATGATTGTTTTTCCTGTTTTTTAATTATTTTTGTTAATGATGAAAGAAATCATCTCAATTTGTAAATTTTGGTGATCATACAATCAATCATAATCATGTTATCAAAAAAATCTCTAGAAATTGTAGTAGTTTAATAAGAAATTTTCTAGAAGTAAATTCTAATTAGACTCACCATTATTCCGAGATATAATATTTTTATCATAATGAGAAAATTAATCATGGATTTCATTGAAATGATAAAAATATGTAAATTATTTATTGAGCATTTAGATATCAAAAATAATTAGTTTTCTGATAGACATGTGATGTAATCATTTTGAAATAAATGTGGAGAACAAATTTTTCTAATCATATTAAGGATTGGATGGAAAGAAAAAAGTGATGGAATTATGTGATATTGTGATACATCCCAATGTATGTCAGATGATGATATAACGTTCTTAAAAGTACTCAATTTCAGGAGGAAGTCATGATAGAATCATAAGTTTTTAGATGAAGGATGTTATTGAATCATATGATTTATGGTCTTACGATCCAAGGATGGTGAATTGTTTTAAGGCAATATTGTTTTATCTAAAATGTTAGTATTTTAAAATGCTGGGTTTCATTTAGAAAAAATGAAAAATGAAAAAAAAACTATCTTAGAAATAAGTGTATGTGAATCATAATATGAAAATTAAAAAAAGTCATAAATGTAGAATATGAAAACACTGGTCCACCAGATCTAGTGTTCCCCCGATCAATGGGGTAATCCAAACACTGATAATCAAACTATGTGATGGTTTCATAAGAAATAAGAGAAAGAATTATTTTTTGATTTTATTGACATATGAAAAATAAGATTGTAGATCAATAAATAATTTAGTCAACTTTTTTTATTAAGATTAATTGTTTTCAATAGGGTCTAGAACTAATGAAAATCCCTAATATCTTTTAAATTGAAAAAACAACCATCAAAATGGGATTGAAACTGAAATGTAATAGGGTTCTGGTGATCAATCAATTAAATAAAATCTCTCTCTGATATCATTATCTGAAAAAGGATAACTTTTATATGGAAAAGAAAAAAATAAGAGACACTTAAAGAAGTTACAACGGTGTATATAAAGAAGGTCTATAATGTTTCTTGAAAAAGCTTGAAATTGGTGCTTTAGTGATGCAACGATGTGTTGAAATATTTAGAATATGAGACTAATTTTTAGGACAAATAAAGGTATATGAATATAAAAATGTATAAATAATGCTTTCGTATCATTGTTTCAATTATTATTATTAATAGTTAGTACCTAGAATAGAAATTAGTATATTTCATTTAACTCTATATATAGAATCCGAAAGGAAAATGTGTTTTTAATTGGTTCCAAGAATCAGATGAGATGAAATTTTCATTTAAAATGTTTTAATATTCATACAGAATCATAATAAAAAATCTTATATATTAATTGTAATGATTAAATTGGAGATTCAATAAAAATGAAATTTAATATTATTATTAAACACTAATGAGAGTTTAAGTTCTGAGATGATTCGATAAGGATAAAGAAGAGTAGAGAATCACCTAAGAATTCAATGATGTTTCTGAGATTCAGGGGAAATTTAATATTCTAGAAATATTTTTAAAGGGGAATGTTTTTTAGAATCCTTCCTAAACCACATTTGGAACACTTATAAATATAGGTATGTAAATTGTAAAGCTAATTGAATCATGTACTATTAATGGGTAAATAGAGAATGTGGAAAACTATAAGTTATTATAGAGAAAGAGATTTTATATTGAAGATTCATATGGATTTTTTACAAGAAGAATAAGAATAATTAGGATGATAATATTCAGAGTTTCTCAAAATGGACTGGGCTATCAGACATAGAAATCGGATCGATGATTTCAGACTGATACAGAAGCAGTTCCAATTTGTTTCAGCGGTATTATAGAAGAGTAATGTTACCTGACCGATCAATCATAACAGAGAATCATTGTGTGGAATAATATTGAGTATCATTATGATGCCCATTTAATTTCATACCTAATATTGGGTATGAAAGTGAAGAACATTTTTAATGATAAATTTTTTGAATGTTGACATGATATAAAAGTAACATATTTGGAAGTAATTATTAATTGTTTCTAAACAATTTACACAAAATTGTATTACATAATTTTGAGGTACATTAAGAACATTAATTGTAGTATTGTTCATCGTGCTATATAACTTTTAGTGTATATCCTACTTTTCTTATCTATAAAAAATGATTGTTTTATACTGTATTTTATGGTATTAGATTTTTACCAAACTAGTTCAAGGAAAAAAGTATGGTTGTTGAGTAGATAACCTTAAAAATTCTTCAACTCATTTGGATGTGTTAATTTTCTTGATTTAATAAAATTATTAACTATTTTATAAAGGGTGATTTTTATATCAAAATAATGGAAACATAAACGAAAAAATATATCACTAATTCACCCCTCTCATTCTTAATGAAATATTAATCCTTCCTATGAAATCTCAGTCACCCGTTTTGCAGGTAACATTTATTCAAAAACTATATTAATAAAAAAATAAAAAATAAAAAAACCAAAAAATACCTTAACATTAAAAATATTATTTAACAAACACATCTATATTAACCTTATGCTGGCGGTTACATAAATATTTTAGCACCAGGTAGAAGTGATCAAATCACCATGGATCGATTAATTTATTATTCTTGAAGAAGTAGATAAATACTACATACCCATATAAAATTGGTAATAAAAAAAGGAAATTATATTTCATTCATGAACCCACTCAAACATTTAATCTTAATAACAAGTGGAATATAGAAAAATTAAGTTGTTGAGCATAGTAACCCAGAAAGAGTTACATACAATGAAATTAGTCATAAAATAATAATTCAATATCAATATGGAAAAGTAAAATAACTAAACAAACATTATAATAAATCAATAAATATTCAATAATTGTATATAATGGAATAAAAATTTGTTAAATGTAATTAATTGTAATAAAAATCTATTTGATCAATAACTGGGGAACAACCTGAATCAACCAATAACAGTATAATGAATATCACATGGATAAAGAATTATTAAATTTTTAATAATGTAAACTCAAAACTATTGGAAATGATTTTTTCTATGACTATGATAAAATTACCAAGAAAACCATTGAAAATAAATTTTAATCTTAATGGGTAAAAAATAATTAAATTTATCCAACATATTCTTCTCAGGAGACTACCAGTGCATCAATTGGATTTTATATATATTTTCCTCAGTCATTATTTTTTATCCGAAGAAATCCCAAATATAGAATAATCGATTTAATTTTAGAATATGTACTCATTATCAATAATCAATTCTATTTTTTATATAATACAGATATAATGTCATTTCCATAGATAATTAGATCACTTTGGATGTAAAAACCATTTATAAAAATAAAATAAGACTTAAATAATAATAATATCCATGTTCCAATAAATATTTATATTTAAGGAAAATGAATTTTTCCCCAAATTATGATCTTAAAAATCAATAGGGATGAATATATATCATATAAAATAAAATTGATAAATAATATTAAATTATGAATTAATGAAGTGAAATTGTGGTGATATCCTTTACAACTATCAAATCATTAATGAATTTAATCAATTATGTATATGAATTGTGAATCAGCATCAAACAAGATTAAATAAAACAAAATATAAAAAAAATTAGTTTAACCCATAACAATAGAGTTACATAATCAATGAAATAGAAGTTTTAACAAATTATTCAAAATTGAGATATGAAATACCACAACTCATGCTTCAATTTAGTGGTGTGTACTCTCTCCTCTTGTATAATGGTTTAAAAAATATTATTAATTTATCCTAAAACAAATTTAATAATTATTATACCTCATATAATCATTTATATCATCTTAGGACCCATTTATTGATGATATTTAATAATTTTCATTATTTTAGGTGTTAATTTCCCTCTCTTATCATCACTTATTGGTCATGAATATCTAGGTAAGTTTTTTGGATACATATCCAACAACTTTAATAAGAATTTTAATTTATAGATATCATATTTAATAATTAAATATATTTTTTATAACCTTTATCTATTGCTAATCATCTAAAATGAATCACAATTCAATGTAGAGATGGTAGGCCATATGTACGCAATACCGATGATATAATTCCATTAACGGGTGAAAAAATATTGAAATGGGTGGTACATTAAACATAAATAATCAATATCATTTCATAATTACCATATATATTCATAATTTATATCATTATAACCATCATTGTAATGTTACGATGAAAAAAAATTACACCACTATGTAGATACGGTATGTTGTACATATACACGTGTGGTGATTTTGTTTTTCATATGATAGATAAGTGGTGAAATATTATAGTTTCATAATCATAATAAAATCTCAATATATAGATTATGCTAGAGATATTAATTTAGTATGGAAACAAAACGTGATTTGGAAGTATAACAATAATGAATTTTAAAAGAGTTAGTCGAGATGATTAGCTTTTATACAAAGGGGATCCTTTATACATTAAATAAGGGACCTAGGGTAGGTCGTTTTGAGGAAAAAACATCTTAAAATAAGTAAATATATTTATCAGTGAAATAGAAATATTTGGTCAATCTAGATTATAAAATATCTTGTAATAATTTTATGGAGGAATTAAACTTTTAAAATTGAGGTGGGGGATACTTTTCGAATATATCAAAATATTAAATTATAAAAAGATCATTTATCCTAAAAAATTCATGAAAATTGAAATATATTAAATGATACGATATTATATGTTTTCAATAACATCAAACACTGAAATTTAAATATTATTATGTGTCACTTTTAACCTTATCTTTTTTGTTAACACATTCTTTAATTATTCATGACCTAAACAACTATAACAATAAATCTAGTTATAAATCGATAATAATGTAACTATAAATTGAAAACTAACACACAAGTGTACTACTAATGATGGTTAATACTATATTATATTCATATGGATTACGATAATAGTTTTATGTTTTTTAATATAATTTAATAAAATATTAATTTCATAAATTATCATTAATATCGATTTTTAACTATTCATATCAGTTGACATGATTTAAATTATATACAATTCATTTTCATTGACATGTTCCCATTAAATATAAAAAGGATATTATTTGATATGGTAATTTTGAAATTCCTCCAATAACAATTAGGATGAATAATTGATTCTTATCACTTTGATTTTATATAAATTAACCAAATTTAACCATTATTGAGGTGATAGATTTAACCTTGGTTACTATTAAATTTGAGTAAAAATAAAAGTGAAACAAATAATTAATTTTAAACTTTTTTATAGAAATATTGAATCCATTTTTGATAAATAAATCCATATAAGTGGCATAAATTATTTTATAATTAATTCCATTGAATGGATCATAAAGCAGGGTTTTAATGTGAAAATGTTCAAAATTTTATAGTGTTTCTATATCCACATTAAATATTAAAATGATTAATTTAAAATAAATTATAGAAATAAATGTATAATTTAGCATTTTTATTTTAAAATATTATTTAGCATTACATATTATTTAGATGAAAATTCAATTTTCTATTTAAGTTCCTTATTTTCGGTATTTATCCAAAAATATAACATTCCACCAAAAAAGAAAAAATTAAAACTAATATAATTTATAAATAATGGATTAAAAATGAATATTAGTATATAATATAAAATTGATAAATGGGTCAACATTTAGTTTTAGAATATGCATTCTATTAAATGGTGGTAAAGTGACATTAGAAGAATACATATTTTTATTTGTAAATTGGATTTATTGTTATATTATATATATCAAGTCTATTGTGTCAATTTTATAACCATTTATTTAATATATATTAATTAAATTCCTACATTATCATTATATTAGAGTAATTAATTTATTTTATTTCGATAAATCACCTTTGGTACATAATACTATTTTATAATAAAACATTTCCTTTATATTCAATTGGTTTTTATATTCATTTCTAATAAATTGGTATCCAATAAATTCAATCATATATTTTCATACATATGTTAATCCTATTCATAACCAATAATTTAATTAAATGAGGTAAATTTCTTTTTAAATTATAATATTACTTGTATTTTTTTAAACTCAGTATTGTGTGTAATGCAGGCTATCGTGGAAATTCATTATTGTGTGAAATAAATGATACTAAATAAAATGTTATTCTATAAAAATTTTATGGTGTTACATATTATACAACCAAAAGGACAACAATAAATTTTATCATATGTCTAAAAACATTGTTCCTCCTCAAAACCATAGGGTTGTATTACAATAAATGTTTCCCAAAATATCCTTAATCTTGATAATGTCCGACCACATAAAATATTAATAGGAATTTCTAAGAAGTTTGACATATTATCATTATTAATATATAATCACATGATTGAATCCATATAACATACATCAATATTATAGGGAAACATATAAACTTCCAAATGCAATGAAATCTCCAGCTATTTCATGATTCCTATGAAACAAATACCATTGGTGAAAGACATCAATAACATAATTCATGATTCAAAATACATATATAAATAAATCCCTACTCATCAATGATTTTGAAGGAATAATTACATATTTTATCTTTATGTTAATTGTTGTTTCATGGCATTGATATGGGTAACTCTTATGTCCCACGAAAATAATACGATGACCTCTTAGAGAATTTATAGATCTTTAAAATTTTCCACACAAATAACATCATCACATCCGATTATGATATTCCTCTAGGTCATTCTTTTCGCATTCATGAAATGTTGGTATCTGAATCATCTTTCTTCAATGTTAATTTCCACATCAATGTTTATAAATTTCCATATTCCTCTTATTTTATGTGTTTTTAAACCCACCAATGTTCATGTTATCTATCATATATTATGATAGATGATTATAAATAGTAATAATATATTTATATATACTCATTATCAAATTTGGTTTCTAATAGTCACCAAATTTTCCATTATATTAAATGTTTAAATGACTCCTTTTTTATTACATCAATTTACTAAAACCAAAAAACATAGTCTGAGGTACAATAATCATAGTGGAAAACCACATAATCTCGCAAAATCAATCATAATATGTATATATAATGAAAATTATTTTAAATCTATGAAACATTAGTCTCATAATAGGTCATTAATATTCAAGATATTATTTCAATGATTCTAACTATTTTGTAATTGTTTTTTGAATTTCAAAAATATATCCCTTAGCAGTGTCAGGCATCATGTAATGCGAGGCCTATTTCCATGCAACATGTAATGATGAAGTCTATCTCTGTGAACCCTTTTCTGAGTTATTACCTTTAGATACCTCAATTATAAGGACACATAAACTATTATTATACATACATGGATTATATTTCTTTGAAAACTCTCTCTCTTTCTATTTACATATTGCAAGGACATTTTCCAATATTTTTACTCGTCCTTATATATATCCTTAGTCATATACCAAGAAATGTAAATATATATATCTCTAAGTATCTCACTAATGTTTTATTATCATATATTTTATTGGCACAAAAACATTTCCATTGATACTAAATATTGTGACTCCAGCTTTTCATATGTAGAAGTTACGTATTATAATATGAATATTCAATACCCTATTAAAACACATTCTTGAGGACCCTATTAATTTAAAGCCTTTGAAGTCTACATACACAATCATCTAATTTCATGAGATATATTTATTGTCACCTTTACAGATTATCCCATTTAGTAATCTTTATAGTCATTCCAGAGTCAAAACATTTCTTTATAACTGAGGTAGTGGAAACAAAGGATAGACTGATCATAGATTCTTATTATGAATAAACAAGGGATACATATATATATAACATGAGAATATGGTTACTATTACATGAGAGAATAATTTTAAACCTTATATTTCATATCATTGATAACATGCATGATTCTTGATTTAAATCATGGTTGTTCGTAATAATGGAATCCAAATTGAATCAAAGAACATGACCCATGAGAATATGATACATACATAAGTATTTGATTGCTAGAATAAAATTTATATTAAATCATTTTGAACGAGTACAAATAGATATTGGTTAAATTATTTAGTAAAGTATTTGAAATCAGATCATCACAAAAACATACAGACATGCAACGAGTTCCACACATAACATCAAGGAAATAAAATACAATCCAACACATAACACTATAAACGTGAAATAGGTTTCAAAAATAACATTGTGAACATGTTATCCAGTTAACATATAACATTTTGAACGTGTAATTAGATTAATTTATAACATATTTACTCATGATTCATACATGATTATCCAATCAATTTGAGGTAGATATAGGTCCCACCAATCACAAAATGAAAACCATATTTATGTGTTCCAGAAGAACAGAAAACATTTATCTTATCATAACCCCTGAAATGCAATGGGTTTCATAATAATTTCAATATATCATAACTTGTAAAATATAGAATAATTTCATAATTAATTCACAATTTAATAAAATTATAAACCATAAAAAGTGAAGGAGTCATAATAATTTTATCTTGGTATAACCGATGAACGAATAATAGAATATATAAATATTATATCAAAATAAAAATGAATCATCTATAAAAAGAAGAAGATTGGAAGATTTTTACCATATCCCCATTAATGTGTCGTTAACAAAAACATAATTTATATTATAAGAAAAAAAATTTGAATATCATTTTATTATAAAAACATATTTTCTACTATGAAATAATATTTGAAGTCATAAAGTATTTTGATGATCAATTTTTTTAATTTGAAATCATTTATTTAATATATCACAATATAAGATATTAATGAAAAAAATTTCCCTAAAAATAAAATTTAAATATTATTTCAAAATTTTCAATTATTATATTGTTAATGACTGAAAAAAATACTTTCCATCCTATGCATGTTGAAAATAATGGTTTTTGTAACATTTAGCAAAAACTAACATGAATTGATGATAAAATGATAGGTGTATTCCACTAAATAATATTATAAAAATTAAAACATGGTTAAAAATATAATTTATTAATAATTTTTAAAATCTTAATAATATTTTTGAAAAATTCCTTGAAAATATTTTTTGGAGGAAAAAGGGGTTTTTTCAACAAAGGGAATAATAATGATGATTTTTATTGAAAACAATATTTGGATATCTAGAGTACATAATGGGAGGATATTGAAGGGATAACAAGTATTCATGTTACAACATCGTATTATATGATATTTTCAAATCTTATTGAGAGATGGATCATAATATTTTCTCATGAGATGCATAAAAAACAATCAGGATAATCGATGTGATTATAACCTAGATTATCTACCAATTTAGTAAAATTGAATTTTAATCCCGATGAATGCACAAAAATTATGGAAATGTATAATATCATGAATTGTTTTATAATCATGATATAAAATTTTAAAGGGGATTTATAAACACCTCATAGAAGAAGATATGAGTATAACTCAAGTTAGGTTATCAAGAATGATATATGAGAGTGAAAACCCCTTACCGCTTGGTTAACTTGTGACCAATAAATCAAATGAAAAAGGGATCAAAAAACTAATATTTAAATACAAATAATAATATGGATTATAATTATAAAATATATTCATGGGAAGTATATATAGCATAAAAAATAAACAAGAGGGTAATTTTTTTGACTCTTATATTTAAAAGAATGATTAGAAATCTATTACTATATTGGTAAATTTTGAACCGTAATACCCATAAAATAGAGTTCATAAAATGGATATAAAAATAATTATATTTTTTTGGATAATAATAATAAAATAAAATCATCGGTTTCATTCACACCACCAAAATTAAACTTGTGGTGAATTGGCATATGTCTCTAAAAAATAAATGAGAGACTAAAAATCCTATACCATATGTTTGTAATTCATTCGTACACATTTGAACATAATGAATAATAAATATATTCTTATTATTAATATATTATTTAACCATGAATAAATAAATATATATATATATAATACCATATATTATTTAATTATGACCAATTTTAACCTTTTAATTGAAATTCATTGTTAAAATAATGTTTTGGGAAATATTTGGTCTATTTTTTTAAATTTATTGAATTGTTAGATATTATCATATTAATTTCATAATTTTTAGATAACATATAAATTAATAATAATACTTTATTATTATATTTATTTTTCAATTAATCTAGTATTTCCAAGTCATAAATTATGCTTTTGAGAAATTAATTATGTTAAAATAATAGTTATGGTGGTTCAAATGTTCAAATGAGTTACATTTAAATTTTTCAATGATCAATAATAATAGATGGTAAGTTATATTATATATTTAATGAATCATCAAAATATCATTAATATCATATTATTTATTCTAAATTTATTTATACATATTATACATTTTGTTTGCTGATAAAAATAGTGAGTCATATTTTTTCATGAAGGCCGTAGTCTATATGTACAAGAATGACATTATCATATTCCTATAAGTGAAATAGTAAAAATGTAAATGCTGTATTATCTACTATGAATGATAAATATTTCATTAATATCATATTTATTCCATATATATCAATTATATTCATTAAAAGTATCATTATTATATTCTATATAATATTTTAGTGAAAAAAGAATCTCACTATTTCGTGAGACAGTAGTCCACCTTACATATCAATGACATTATCATCTACCAAAAATAATGTAAATTAAAAAATTTTATATGATATAATTTCTCCAAATGTATAATTATGATATATAAATAATTTATTTATTTTATATTCATAATTATTCCAAACCATGAGAGGAGGTGATCTAATAAAATCGCATCGGTTCGCAAGGTATTGGTCATCCATACACACGAAATATGATATATTTATCCAATTGTAATGATGTTTTAATGGTTGTTGGTAATTATATTATCACAACAATTTATATTTATATAAAATGTAATTATTTTAAAAATAATTCTAATATGAATTTAATGATGTGTATGATGAAATACAATATAATTGATTGCTAATGACCATTGCCTCTACTTCAGGTAACCTCCTATGTTTTTCACCAAAAGCCTTACAGGGTGAGATTTTATCTCAAAATAATGTGTATCAGAGTTTTGGATAGAATTTTGGAAGTAAATTTTTAGGAATTTTATGAACTAAATGTTTGTATGTTGCAAAGAAGGGAGTGGAATGGGTGGCCTTTTATTAGTGTGGTGAGCAGAAAACATGTAATTTTTTGTAAAGAAAAATGTATACCCCCATTTTTCAAATAACACATGGTACCAAAATTATGTATATTATACAATTAAAAATTACAGTGTTTAAATATAATCAAAAAATATTCTTACGACATTTTTTATGTCATTTTGACTCTTAACAATTTAGATTATCCCCTTAGTAAACACAATTTTAACACAATTTTTGTATGTTATTATCTTTTTACAAATCATTATGTTAGAATATTAATTTGAACTTCATAGTTATTATATACTAATATGATTCTAAATTTTTATCCATTAAATATATATATACATTCAAATATGTGAAATATTATAATTTAAAATTAAACCTATATATGCGATTTGAGAGCAGGTTTTCGAAGAGAGAATATTCTATATTTTAATGGTGTTTATATAGAAATTAAAAATTAAAATGAATCAAATATCCTTAATTAGATTAAAATATATATAATTTAATAAATTTTAATTTAAATACATTTTAAAATAAATTTTTTGAATAAATAATTTAAACATTAATGCAATGGTTAATTAAAATTCAGTATATTCCACTACTCATAAAAAATTAATCATTTCAGAACAATTCATAATAAAGTCACTATAAAATAATTTTGAAATTATTATTTGAAAATAAAATTTTATTTTATAAAATAAATTTTATATCTTTTTAAAAAATAATTTTAAATTAAGTTTACAAAAAATATGACAAAAATACATTTTATGAAAATAAAGTTTCAAGTGGGAAATTGGAATTATTCATATATGTTGTCAAGAAAAAAATTACTATGAATGTTAAATAGTTTATTTAAAATATTTTATATGCATGTCATTAAAATAAACCACCAAAATTGTTATTTATATTTTATATACATGGAATGTTTTTTCATAAAAATAGTTTTCTAGGAAAAGGCTTCAATTATATTAAAATAAAATGAAATTTCATTTATATTTAATTTTTCATTAAGAATTAACATTATATACATGGTTAAATGATATATTTTTATTATTTAGTTATTCCAACTCATACCGACCCTTTCAATGGCTAGGAGGTAGATATCATTTTAAATAATAATATTTTGATATAATTTCTTATTTTGTTTAAAAAAATTGAAAATAACTAAAGTTAATATCAGTGTTTCATGAAACACATTATAAAATTAGTGATACATTTAATGAAAATTATAAGAGATATTAAATTTAATTGAGAAAAATGTTTCAAAAAATCAAAGGTTGTTAATAATATTCCATGAAATGTTCAATGTTTTATGATGCCTAAACTTTTATAATGGCTGGTAGTTGATTAGAAAATATAGGGAGAATAATTGGTTTTCCATATATGTCACGACCCGTCCTCAGGGCCCATGCCATGACTACCTCATTCCCTCCTTCCATAGGCTAGGGGCTGGTGACTAGCACCAAAGAAGTAAATCCTGATAAAAGGGAAGGCATTGCCTTTATGAAACGTAAACACACACACAACCAGAGTAAAAGCGGAAGAAAAATACTAAGCAATATAACAAGTGTGCTGAAAGTACAAAGGGTCCATAATACAAGACCAACAGTAAAGTAAAAGAAAAAACAAAACAACAGGATTTTGCCGAGCAACTCATGAATCGTCCTCCAGAGTTCCTACCAGAAGGGTAGGTACAGATGGCCACCTCAGCTCTCCAAGTCCGTTTGTCACCTCTGGGTACTCTCTCGTCGTGAAGTCCACCTCTGGGTAGCGTCTCGTCATGAATTCCACCTCCAGGTACCATATATCTCTACAAGCCTCAACCATGATCAGTGTTGTCTGTTGTCTTCATCTGACACACCGAGGTTCGGGAATAGAACATGCAGGGGTGAGTATAACGATACTCATTAGGGACCCCGAGACCATCAAGTCTCACTAAATTCAACAAAGGATAACCACAAAGAAGTATCTAAATAGATAACTCTTAATTAGATATAAGCCCATACATATACCTAAGTTATCATGTAACCCATATCAATCACGAGGAAACACAAAGGTTATGAAATCAATGGATAACCACTACTTAGGTATATTCCCATACATATACCTAAGTTATCATGTGACCCAACTCAACCATGAGGTAAACACAAAGGTCATTGTCTTAGCTGAAACCGTGATTTTCATTAATGATATCGAAATCACGGCTGCTGGAGAACTCCTCCTCTGTTGATTATTGTGGACCTTCCACTACAACCAAGTGCTTCCCACTAACCTTGGACTGATGAGTACACCCCATGTCTAGTACAGTGGGCCTGCAGCTTCAACCAAGTAGTCCCACCATGGGTCTACCGCTATAACCAAGCGCACCGCCTCATATCCTACATTGGTACTCCTTCTATCAAGTATTGCGAGTCTTCCACTAAAACCAAGTGCTCCTCCACAGTGGGTCTGTTGCTACAACCACGCGCACGCCACTGGGCCATCTTAATCTCTCCGGGTCGATCAGTCAGTAGTCGTCAAGTCTTAGCCAGCTACTAGGTCTCTGTATTTCGTATGCTTGTCTCAAAGAGTATCTGCTCCATGAGCTACTGGTAGACACTCCAGGTGTCACAAATTCCCACAATGATGTATGTCAAAGGAACACCTCATCAAAGGGGTCTCAAAGCAACAGACGATGCGTCAATCGGACACCCGATATGTGAGTTATAAGCCTTCTAGTTCTGGGGGCCCGGTTGGTTTCGTGTACGAACCAACCTATTCGTAACTCAATTGTACCCCAAACACTAATGGAAAATAATCAATAGAACTGCTTCTCAACGTGATTACCAACGCCGTTGAGGGTTTGTCAAATGGGCGTTCGGTCTGAATGTTATCGGTTTTTCCGTTCTAGGGGCCCGATTGGTTTATAAGCTAAAACCAACCCGACCATACTCAAACTGCATAAAAACCTAAGGTGAAGTATTTCAAAAGATCCATATCATCAAAATAAATCCAACATAGTCAAAGACACATCAATCATACATTCAATCCTTATGTTATGAGCATTTTCGCTCCGTGGGACCAATTGGTTTCTGTTCAAACCAATCCGACCATACTCAAACATCACTGAAAGCTTCAGTGTAATATACCAAAACGACTGTATCGATCCAAAACTCCTACACAATTTATGGTTCATCGATCGGTGGTCCGTAACTCATGATATTTCCATTTAGTTAAAAAGGGTCCGAAAATAGGGGGACTGGGCCTGGTCCGACCAGGCCCAATACTCCCTACGTCGACCCGACTTGCGTCCGGCTCTAGCCAGTTTGGGCGCGGCCCGGCCTAACTGGCGTGGCCAGCCCAACCTCTGTGTCGTAAAGCCTGGCTCGGAAGTCGGCCGCTGCTCGGGGCTGGCCGAGCGGGATGCAAGGGTCGCGGCCCCATTTTTTTGGAAACGGCGGACCCAGTGGGGTCCTCCCTAGTTGCAGGTCAGGGGGGTTATAGCCCCCAGATTTCCGGGTAACGGCAGTCCATTTCGGCCAACCGGTTTGTGAGGAACCATGGTATCCTGAGGGGGTCCCGCCTCCTGGAGTCACGGGTTCATGGCTCATCCGGCAGCCTCTACTGGTCCACCTTGGCCTTAGGCCGCCGATCGTCTCACCAGTGCGACGTGACGACACCTCTCACCACCGTCGTGTCCTGCTCCTGGCGTCCTGCTCCTGGCCGTGGCATTCTTCGGCCTCACCGGCGCGGCGCAACGGCGTCGCGCACCACCACCGTGGCCTGCTCTGGTCTCCATTCTCTTCATCCCCACACGGTGCAACGACACCACGACACCTTCGCCACGGCCTTGCATGGCCGCAATTCCCTGCCGACCACCGCACGGTGCAACGACACCGTGCGCCTCCGCTTCCAAATTCAACAAAGATCAACAAAGAAGAGGGGAGGAGAATCGGCCATGTTCATGTGGTCTGATCTCCTCCCGTTACGACGATATCATGGGGCCAATTCCTTAAGCAACAAAGAATGATGATAAAGTCTTGAACCAGAAAAGATAACCCATAGGTCATGACATGATCACTTTATAGAGAGGTACCGTCCTTCTTTGACTTCGGAAGGTGACGTCATTTGAAAATTTCCCGCGACGGTGTCTCCTCCCATGATGGAGAACCAGATAGCGTTCTTCATCAAGAAGGGTTGTCGTTCTTCGTCGGTGAGTTGGTACTCTTCAAAAGCTCATGAGCTCTCTAATCCCCCACACAAAAATTTCCAACCCCATATTTCATTAAGTCTCCATATTTTAAATGATATCCAGGAAATTCAAAATATGTCAAAGTGGTTTGCCAAAAATAATTAATAAGGTTATTAATTATCTTAGTTGACTTCATTAAGCTAGGGAGGTGGAGAGGCTCCACTTCAATAAAAGAGTGGAGTTTTCATGTATTAAACAAGGGGTGAGTTATGGGGAGGTCAAGAGGGATATGGGGGAGGTGGGGAGTTACGGTCTCATTTTGTTCCCATCACACTAAACTCTCCAATGGGTGGTTAGGTGGGTGTGGGCCCCACCTCAATCTCCCCCTTTGTTGAAAATAACCACCTTCCTTGAGTAAAATTTTCACAAAAAAAAATTAATTTAATTTAATCTAATGCCCAAAAATTAAACATCAACCTGCTCAAAATGCAAATACAGCAATGGTGCCCTTATGAAATTATTGGCGCTGTGAGTTCATAGGTGCCCTATGATTTCAATTATGCAAACCAATTAAAATGATAGAAATCCCCGCTCATTCGTTTAATGAATATACCCAAGATAAACATTAGAAATTGTTTCTAGGAACACCAGGCCTCATAATCAACTGTCGTTAGAAGCCAAAGACACGTATAATTCCAAGGAAATTAAGAAAAAAATTCCATTTAAATTTACAGGTCTTTACATAACTCCGAATTTAAGGCTTTACGACCCCATAAAGCTACGACACAATCTAAGGAAACTAAAGGGGGTACCGAGCATGCATCTGAGCATCCCGCTCCCATGTGCTCTCCTGGAGGTTTTCGTGCTTCCAGATGAACCTCAGAGATAACATGCCACCTTAGCCACATCTCTATATACATTTTCAAGGTGAGACCCATATTAATATTTGGTCGGTACCCTTGAAATCTAGTGGTCTCGTCTCCTATCATCATAGGGCTTCTGTTCGCTCTGTATAGTCTTCATCCGCTCCTGGATGATCTGCACCTTCTCCGTCGTAGCCTAACAATTTCTGGTTTTACACATGCTGACTCCATCACTATCCACAAAGGATATCTGAAACATGGCCAACTACTGTCTCGCCAATCCTAATAGATGAATGCCTGATCTCATACTAATATCATATGCTACAAAACCCCCCCTCTCCAGGAGTATAAACTATCTTGAAGTCATAGTCCTGGTGGAATTCAATCTATTGTCACTGTCCCAGGTTCATGCCCTTCTGAGAGAAAATACACCTGAGATTATTGAGATGGAGAGAACTGTAAACTGTTCGTTCAACGAACAATGGGTGAGACTAGCCAATTATAAGAACTATTATCCACCCTTCTTCGTCTACGTTCCACCAAAGAGCTCATGGGATATCTCCTCTGCCAAAATGAGAAATCTCGACTAATCCCCAGGATGAACCACATTCTTTGCCTAATAAAGAAAATCCTAACATGAAAGGTACTATTTCATGCCATGGATGATGTAGTAAGGCCTTGACGCTACTACTAAGAGATCCGACCATTACTCTTGCCTCAAAGGTTCTTGTCACACTATCGACAGCAGTGTGTGGTCACTAGGTCTCCTCCAGAAGGTATCTCGAATGTGAGGATCAAGTCAACAGTTTTAAACCGGAACCTCTTAGTAATATCCATACAAAAAGGATAGGAAAGTAAACGTCACAACGAAAGGTGTGTTTTATTATAGAGTCTCAATGTATAAAGAAACATACAACCAAAAAAACAACAAAAAGGAAGTTAGAAGCACCATGAAAAAAGGCATCCATGATTGGAACTAGTTTCGCTCATGTACACCTGCTTGTGAAGCCACATTGTCGTATGCATTAGTTTCCTGAAGCTGAGCTCTCCCACATCCACCCATTCTCTGCAGTCAGGGTGGACCTCTGGGTCGTGGTGGTGGCAACACATCTAAGCGTCGTCCACCTCCAACTACACAGCCAGCTCCTCCACCTTGGTCTCCTACTCCTTGCGATCTGCCTGGATCGAACATCTGTCTCTTCCTGGGAGGTCCTTCATCTATCTGCAGATCATCTGTATGGCGGGTCAGACAGTCACATGCCATGTGAACAATCCCGCTGTAGGAGTAACACTGTCTTCTCATGGTAAGTAGTTCTCCACCCCGGGTGCCTCGCACACACGATCATGAGTCATGCGGTCGACCACATGTGGGTCTAGTATTATTGGATCTATGCGTCATCTGTCTACTGCCAGCTGCAGAAGACTCTGTTGAATGCTGGCTAGTGGTGGGTCCCGTTGCTAGAGACTGCTCAATAAGGAAACTCTCCACTAATAGGGCTCACTCCAACAGCCCCATCTACGTCAGGATACTATGGGAGACAATTGAAGCTCTAATCTCTCACCTAAGCCCCTACTCGAAGGACCGAACCCTGAAGAACGGGCCACATACCTTGTTTTTAGAGTAGCATGAGAGGTCTGTGAACCTTGCTGAGTACTGTGCCACCGTAATGATACCCTACTATAGATACAGTAGCTCTTAAATATGCACCACTCAAAGGGTGGCTGGTACAAACTCCACCCGGAATAGGCTCTCGAAGACTTTCCATAGAAGTTTCGCCTCGTCGTGCATCTAGAGCATCAGGCTCCACTATCTCCCTATTGCTTCATGAAGGAGGCAGGCAACAAGAATCATCATAAAGTCTGCTGGCGTCCCTACTAGCCTGAAGACTCTCAAAATAGCCTCCATCCAATCCTTAGTCGCATGTGGGTCCGTCTCTCCCCGAAACCTTGGTGGCCTCTAGCGAATGAACTCATGCAGTGCGCTCAAGATGCATGCATCACCTACTGTTGGGGTTGGTGGAATTGGTGGCCCAACAGGTGGTAGTACCGCTGGTTCTTCAACTGGTGCCTCAACAGGATGATGGCCCTATACTGGGGGTTTTTTGCTCGGCGTCCTGTCAGTACATACAACTCTTGGGGCTCTAGCTGGTCATCCGTAGGGAAGCATCCTGAAAGAAACAGATGCAACATGATAAAATACTATACCCGGTGAGCTGACGTAGTTTGATCTTATTTATAAGAAACTTTTGAAAACAGAAATGCAATCAGTGTTTTCATGCACTGAGTCGTAAATCAGAGGTCAGGGTCCTGGTGTATGGATACGTCAGTCGCCCACACCAACACTAGACTCCCTGAACTGAAAACCACACTCAGTACCCTTAAGACTATTTCATCACATAATGAAAAAATATCGGAGTCCTAAGTTTTGCAGTAGAACCGACATCCTCTAATACCAATTTTTCATGACCCTTCCTCAGGTCCCGTGTCGCGACTACCCCAATCCAGCCTTCCATAGGCCATGGGCTGGCGACTAGCACTGAAGGCGTAAATCCTGATAAAAGGGAAGGAATTGCCTTCATGAAACGTAAACACACACAAAACTAGAGTACAAGATGAAGAAAAATACTATGTAAGAAGTATAACAAGTGTGATGAAAGTACAAAGGGGCCGAAATACAGTCCCAATAGTAATGTATAAGAAAAAAAACAAAACAACAGGAAGGTGTCGAGCAGCTCCTGAATCGTCCTCTGGATTTCCTACCTAAAGGGTAGGTAATGATGGCCACATCACCTCTCCACGTCCATCTGTCACCTCCGGGTACCGTCTCATCATGAATTCCACCTCCGGATACCATCTCGTCGTGAAGTCCATCTCCATGTACCGTCCAGCTCTACAAGCCTCAACCATGATCAATGCTATCCTTTGTCTGCATCCAACACAATGAGGCACGGGCATAACCTGTGTAGGGGTGAGTATAACATTACTCAGTAGGGACCCCAAGAACCACAAATCTCACTAAATCCCACAAGGATAACCACGAAAAAGGATCTCAACAGATAACCCATACTTAGATATAAGCCCATACTTATACCTATGTTATCTAGTAGCACATGTCAATCATGAGGAAACACAGAGATTATGAAATCAATGGATAACCACTGCATAAGTATATGAACATACATATAACAAAGGTATCAGGTGACCCAACTAAACCATGATGATAATACAATGGTCATTGACTCAGCTCAAACCAGGATTTTCATTAATGATATCAAAATCATGGCTGCTGGATAACTCCCCCTCTGTCGAGTTCATTGGACCTACCGCTACAACCAAGCAATTCCAACTAACCTTGTACTGCTGAAGTACTCCACCTATCAAGTACTATGGGCATGCTGCTACAACCAAGGGCTTCCCACCATTGGTCTGCCGCTACAACATAGGTAACCCCATCAGAGCCTACATAGTTACTCCTTCTGTCAAGTACTACAGGTCTGCCGCTACAACCAAGCACTCCTCCTCCGTGGGACTTCTGCTACAACCAAGAACACCACACTGGGCCATCCGAATCACTCCAAGTCGATCTATCAGTAGTCGTCAAGTCTCATCCAGCTACTAGGTCTCCTTAATCCATATGCTCGTCTCCTGGAGGATCTACTCCACGAGTTATTGGTCAACAATACATGTGTCACAAATTCACACAAAGATTTATCTCAATGGAACGCCTCATCAATGGGGTCTCAACACAACAGTCGGCGTGTCAATCAGATGCCCGGTCTTTGAGTTATAAGCCTTCTAGTTCCGGGGTCCCGATTGGTTTTGTGTACGAACCAACCTATCCGTAACTCAACTGTACCCTGAACTCTCATGTAATATACTCAAAGGAACCACTTTTCAACGTGATTACCAACGACGCTGATGGTTCGTCAAACGGACGTCTGGTCTGAAAGTTATCGGCTTTTCTGTTCTAGGGGCCCGTTTTGTTTCTAAGCAAAAACAAACCCAACCATACTCCAAATGTGCCCAAACATCATGTGAAATATTCCAAAAGATCGTTTTTTTCAAAATAAATCCACCATAGTCGACAGCACATCAATCAGACATATGATCCTTATGTAATGAGCATTTCTGCTCTATGGGCCCTGTTGGTTTCGTGTTCGAACCAACCTGGCCGTACACAAACTTCACCAAAAGCATGAGTGTAATATACCTAAATGACTGTCTTGATCCAAATAATCCTATGCAAATGAAGGTGCATCGATCGGAGGTTCGTAACTCATGATATGGGCGTTTAACTAAAAGTGGTCCAAAAATAGGGGGTCTAGGCCAGGTCTAACCCAGCCAATTCCCCTTGGTTCAGCCGAACTAGGTTGACCCGACCCGGGTCTGGGTCTAGCCTAGTTGGGTGCGGAGCGGCCCAGCTGGGGCGGCTCGACAGGCCTAGGAATCCGGTCGCGGCTCGGCGTTGGCTGAACGGGACGCAAGGGGCGCGACCCCATTTTCTGGAAATGACGGACCCAGTGGGGGCCGCCCAAGAAGCCAGTCGGGGGGGGGGGGGGGTGGGTTAGAGCCCCCTGTTTTCTGGGTAATGGCTCGCCATTACGGCCGGCCAGTTTCTGAGGCGCCGCAGGACCCAGAGGGGGTCCTGCCTCCTGGAGTCGCCGGTGGCCGGCTTGGTCGGCCGCCCATGTTGGTTCGTCGCGCACTAAGGCCTCTGCTCGTCTCACCGGCACGGAGCGATGGTGCAAATCACCCTCGCCGCAGCACACTCCTAGCCGCGGCCTTCTTCGGCCTCACCGGCATTGAACGACTATTCCATGTACCATCGTCACGACCCCCTCCGGTCGCGGTTCCCTTGATCTCTGCACGGTGCAACGGACCTAGCAGCCTTCGTTATGGCCTTGCATGGTTGCGGTTCCCTGCCGAACACCGCACAGTGCTATGGCACCATGCGCCTCCACATCCAACATCAACAATGATCAACAAAAAAGAGGGGATGAGAATCGATCATGTTCATGATGTTTGATCTCCTCCTGTTACGACGATATCACGCAACCAATTCCTTAAGCAACGAAGAATGATGATAAATACTTAAACAAGATAAGACAACCCATACCTCATGATGTGATCACTCGACGGATCTGTAGAGAGGTAGCGTCATTCGTTGAAGTCAGAAGGTGACGTCGTTTGTGAATTTCCCAGGGTGGTGTCTCCACAATTGATGGAGAACCGGGGAGTGTTCTTCGTCGAGAAGGGTGGTCGTCCTTCATCGGTGAGTTGGTACTCTTAAAAAACTCATGATCTCTCCAATCCTCCAAACAACAACTGCCAACCCCATATTTAATTAATTCTCTTTCTTTGAAAAGATCTCCAAGAAATTTAAATGAAGTCCAAGAGGTGTGACAAAGATAATTTGTAACGCCCCGACCCCAGTTACCCAGAGTCGGTGAATTATTACATAACATTGGCATGATCACAAGAAAGATCAAATATAGAAAGAACGATTGGTTTAGTGGCCTTGGAAACACGAGATATATTCATAATGTTTTACATCATAAAAATGAAAATTACAACAATAGAGTCTCCATAGACCACACTCTTATCCCCTCATACTATCCCTGAAGGTCATTCATAATTTACTTCTTCATATCCTGGGAAAAATAAAACATAGAAAATGGGTGAGCTCATATGCCCAGTAAGGATAACAATATAGCGGAAACATTCATATATAAGAATAAACATTTAAGGCAGTGTATAACTAAAACAAAAGCCTTTTAAACTTGAACTTCAACATAGTATGGAAAAAATAAAATGAAATAATGCCATTTACTTATTCACATGGATATTCTACAAATCGAGTAATCACATGCAATATCAATAACCACTTTCATAATGATGGAATTCATAATTACAGACTATCATAACCACATAGTTAAGGCCTCGTGCCAATACTACAAATAATATTTTTCCAAGCCTTGTGCCAAGACACTAGTTTGTCTCATGAGACCTACTGATGCATCGAGGAGCTATAGCGGGCACCACCCGTCACATATTATGTCCAATGCATTACCATATGAAATGGTTTAAACATAACAGAAACATTTGTATTAAAAATAGCACAAAAAATGTCAATACATTAACCATAAACTATGAATGGTATAAAAATAGCACATCCAGAGTCAAACATATCACAAAACCTTCCATAAAATATTGAAGTATTGTATCATAATAAATCAACGTCACATAAGCATAAAATGCATCAAATGATGTTGACATAGATGAAATCAAAACTATTTGAGAGAAATATCTATTTTCTCGAAATCATTGAAAAGTCACACATCTATAAAAGAAGTAATTTAAAAGAGATTTTTGAATCAAAGTGTCTCATACCACTTTGAAACTTTTTAAAAGAAATATCATTTCAAAACCTTCATGTCATATAAATAAATCCTTAAAATCATTTTGAAAACATGGACATTAATTAAAAATATTTAGAAAGATAAATCTTTAAAACATTTAAAATTATGATCTTGATAAACAGTACCTTTCACAAATTCTTAAAATATCCATTTTGAAATCATTTAAAAGTCACATAATTATAAAATAAAAAATTTAATTTGAAATTAATATTATATGCTTTTTAGGGATGCTTTGACGATTTTATAATGGTGGAAAATAACCACACCCGGTGTATAAGTTAAAAAAACATTCTTACCTTAATTCTGTCGAAAAGGTTAAAAGCACCTTGTTTGGAAAACGAAGAAAATATTTCTTTTTAAAAATCTTATAAAAATTCAAACAATGGTATAAATTACTTTAACCCGTATTATTTTAAATAGTAAAAATGTTTTGAAATACATTTTTAAGAAACATGGATGTGGATGATAAAGAGATCTCAGTAGATAATTACGCATAAACAACCTCAGATAATGAAGAGATTGTGAAATAAACCCTTACCTTGTACTTTTCCTTGGTTTGGGGGTAGGTTATCCTCCTGTATAATGGTAAAATAATTGTTATTAAATTATACAAGAATCATATATATTAATATGATATCATATATGATCTTTTAACATTTATTTGTTAATAATATCTTAGTATTATCGTCATTTCGGGTGTTAACTTACTCATTTTCTTTTTTATGTTTTGTTATGTAAGACATGATTGTTATGGATAGGTTGTATCTTATTCATATACAGAATGATATCATTTCCTAAAAAATTATTTTTAAATAATCAAATGATAATTATTTTGAATGGATACGATAGAGAATGAATCTCATCACGTTCGTGGAGAAGGTAGTCCGTACGTACGCACGAGTGACAATATCATTCTTTTGATATTAAAATAATATATTAATGGATGGTATATCATATATACAGAATAATTAACATGTTATATTTATTATTTATAGGTGTTACACATAATTATTATACCCATCCAAATAATAATATATTGAATAACAATTACACCACGACATGGAGACGGTAAGCCGTACGTACGCACGTATGGTGACATTTATTCAAAGGGTGGATATAATACTGAATATGGTTGTACCATATTTATAATAACATCATGGTATATATATGATACTGGAGTTATTATTTTATAATGGTAAAAAAAAGGAAGAAGAAGTGGAAGAAGAAAGGAACTTGGAAAAGGGTGGTGAAATCGTTACCTCTTCTTTGGGTTTTTCCTTTTGATTTGATAAGAAGGGATCCTTAGGTTGGTTTTTTGATGAAACTAAGTCCTCTAGGTTGTAGTGAAGGAAGTTAAGAGAGTATTTGGGTAGAGTTTTGCCGATCCAAATGGCTTTTAAGGTGTGATGAAATGAGAAGTAGGAGTGCCTTTTATAAGAGGGGTGAGGGGCACCTTTGGAAAAGCTAGAAATATTAATTTATAATAAATTCATATTTGGTTTCTAATGGCTCCAAAGTATATTATTTAAATGTTAAGGTGGGTATAGGTCGAAAACCACTCAAACAGTATAATTTAGATAGTTTTGGGTACTTATATTAACCTTATCTTTAAGTATTAACTCTAAGTTAATTAGTTTCACTTTTACAATGTCTCTTTGTATTTTTATATTATATGGTTAATAAACTTACCATATACATCCAAGAGACCCCAAAGTGGTTAATTAATTATATAACTATCATTATATAAGTCTCTTGGCCGATCCTTATATTTTTAGGAATTTAATATCTATTAATAATATAATATTTGTTTTAAGAACTCTTTTATGTCAATTTTGACACTATTCAAAAGATCATTTTTGTGAAACTCATAACAGAATGATTACTTCGAAAAAAGTCAATTAAATCAATAATAATATGTCATATTATCCTAGAAAATTATTTTAATGCATTAAAAGTCTCAAATTATATTTATTTGGGTATTTATAATATCATTTATTTTAATTTTTCACTATTATGGTAATTACTGCATCAACATTGTGTCATAAATAAATTAAATTATTTAATCTATAAAAATTATAAATAAAATATAATTATGTTGGAAATATTTTTATATTTCTAGTGAAAATTTATAGTTGAAAATCCAACAGATATAACCCTATGTAAAAATTGTTTTTCTAAAAGATATATGCTTGTGTCATTTTTGTATTCATTTTAACTTAATTAAAATAAAGTGTCCCTATCACCTACAAGTGGCTCCATGGGGTCCCAAAATCGACCCAAAGATGCCCATGGTCGGCCATGTATCAACCAATAAGGTTTGGAGACGTTTCAGTGTAATTTTTTGTTATTATAATATTATTTTTTAATCCATATTACCGGATTTACCCTTTAACCATGGTAAATAAAATATTTTCCGAAATAATTATTCAAAATGTCTAAAAATAAAAGTTACCTATTTACACAATTTGAACATCCTCATTCCTAATATGGAATCCATTTTTACAAATTCAAAACAAATAAGAGGTAGAAATTAATTTAAAATTAATTCCCGTTGTTAAAACCAAAAAGCGTGGTTTTAAGAGATAATAACTATCAAAAGATTGATACTTGTTTATGTCCGGTTTTATTGAGAAATTATGTCCAATGACAAACATTGAATTAAATGGTAAAAATATATTCTAAAGATACTTTAAAACCACTCAAATTCATAATTTATCAATATTAAATATTTTTATTAAAAAAGTTGTTTTTAATTAAAATTTAGTAATTTTCACTATTCATCAAAATATTAAAGTTATCCGAAAAGTTCCAAAATTTCACCCTATGCTAAATTTGATATTCTGAATCAAAAATTGATGTCCATTTTTAGAGATAAAATTTGAAAAAGTAGGTATTACTATTCATAACGGCTATTTTGATCGATTGTGGTGTGTGTTAAAACTCGAAGTTGCATACAACACATGCTACAGTTTTATTCAAAGGAAAGCATATCATGGAAGCTTGGGATGTTTCATTTTAAATTTTTTATTTCCCCATTTAGTCAAAAAGTTTAAAATGTTGTATTTAAAAAGGGTTCACTATTAAAAGTTGATAAAAGTGCAATACTGAAAATGAATTTGTTCTTGCATTATGTCTAAGAAACTCATAATATGGATTCTAAAATTATAAGGATTATATAAAGTTTAAAATTTATTTAATACTATTCATTACCTCTATTGAATGGATTTTTTGGTAAGTCATGGTGCGATTGAACTCGGTGTTGCATGTAGTGCATGTTATTGAATTATTTTGAAGAAATAAAACACTATGAAATCTTGGGGTGTTACATTCTCCCCTACTTCAATAAATTGCGTCCTCAAAATTTGAAATTGTTCTTCAAAAATAAATGGTTGAAAATAGAAAATATATTTGTGGGAAAACCCACATCGGAAATTGGGTTACTAAAATTTAGTCTTAATATGAGGAAAAGAGAAATGAAAGGGTCACCACTAAATTATGATCTCGATTAGGAGAAAATTGGTGGCAATTAGAGACATATAATTGGAGGAAAAACATAAAAATTTATAGTTCGTGATTGAGGTCATCAATCACAAACAAGTGTAAAATTGAGGTCCGTAAATTCATCATTCTATGATGATTTGAAATACCATCGGTTCAACAAAACATAGGATATTAGGATAACACATTTTTGGTTTTTGGATTCCTTAAATAAAGTATAAGAATTAATTTCTTCATAGAATAAGAGAAGAAGAAAAATATATTCTTGACAAGTAGAGTTCCATCCTTTAACTAATTTCTACCACAAACGCATCTTCCACTCTAAAAGATAATAGAACTTGAAAAAAATATTCTATTTATCCTATTCGTATAGGGTTCCAAAAAACCGAATTTATAAATCATCTACCAGATCTTTTAAAAAAAAACTACATTACTTAATCCTGGACATCACGTGGGTCAGTGGTAGGTGATACACACTTGTCGCCCTTCAGTTGTGGGTTCAAGTCTCGCGGCCTTGACGGACGCGACAGGTTGCTGCCCGACCTCCGGGTTGTCCTTTTATGGCAATCCAAAATAATCCAAACTAGAACTATCCAAAATACTCCAGTCCAAAATTCATAAGGAAGGTAAACCCAATAAAGATCCTTTTTTTGCGATGTAATAACATGTGATAATAATCATCATGTATTCTTTTAAAACACAACATCATCCTGAATTATCATAAAACCTTAATGATTACATTAATGATCCCTTATTCCTTATAGAATAATAGATATACTCCTTCAATCCAAAAATGATGTAAACCCCAATAATGATGGAATATAAAAATCAGTAATCAGTTTCAAGGTAGTCAAGAATATCCAATATAATTTATCCAAATCAATTATGTATTATTTTAAAATTACCACCTTTGTATCAGAACAAATTAATGGTTTATCTTCCTCTCAACCATATATTTTCTTAATATTTAACCTGTTATTGAGTCACTTTTCATTGTTCCACACAATCTCAAGTCCATAATGAAATAGTACTGCAGTACAATCCTTATATACTCCATAATTATTATAACATGTACATTGTTGATACAACACTCAAATGACATAATCAACTTATGAACTCTAATCATTTCTCATCTTCTGTGGTAGTATCATAACTTGATTATTATCCAATCGCATCATTTGCGGCAGAGTCTGATGACTGAGACATAGGCTCGCATAGTTTCCAAACTCCTTGAAAATGAAGAATTGTACTTTTGAAACCATTTTCTTACCCTTGCAGTCACGTAATTTCTGCCCTTTTCCTCCACACTTATAACAAACTCCTATTCCTTTCAGGAAAGTTCCTGGGTGTTTCATTCCACAGTTATCACATGTTGGAAAATTCTTCTTTTCCCACTTCCCTTTATCCATCTTTGTCTCTTCCATCCTTTTCGTTTCTAGCTTCCCTTCAAATCCATAGGACTCAGTAAACTCTTTACCTATCTTATCAACACATGATATTATTTCTTCATATGATGATAATACATGCGAGACTTTTTCTCTTATAAATTTTGGCTTAAGACCATGAAATATATGATCCTTCTTTCTCTTTGTATCATGTTCATTGTTGGAGTTCTCATTCCTTCTACTGGGAACCATTTCTAAACAATGGCATACACTATATTAGTTTATGAACAACAATACCTAATCCCAAACATGTAAAACACATAACATAAATTAAATAGTTTATGGATATAATCCATAATCATAAAAATATCTAATTTGAGGAAGTATATACTCATCAACCCTTCATAATGGTTTGTAAATAATATGAGAATTATCCTAAGCATATCCCCTGGGAGTTTCGAAACCAAGAGTGTAGCATGTCCCGTTGTCGTGCACCAGTTCCCGTTCGAGTCTAGCTCAAAGCGGTGTTTTCAGGGTTTACCCCTAGGTACATCTGTGCCAGAGCTGCCTCTACCTTCTCGTATCCAGACAGGGATGTATTGCACGGAAAACTCACAAAATCTCTACAATACCAAAATTCTATAATGTTCTTCTATATTAATCCTCAATGTCCATCTTAACTCTATGTGCTCTAATCAGAGTTTATCTAAATATAGCTTCCAAGTTTTGTACTAAACTTCCTCTGATACCAACTATAACGCCCCGACCCCAGTTACACATAGTCGGTGCATTATTACATAACATTGGCATGATCAAAAGAAAGATTAAATCTCGAAAGACCGATTGGTTTAGTAGCCTTGGAAACACTAGATATATTCATAATGTTTTACATCATAAAAATGAAAACTATAACAATATAGTCTCCATTGACCACACTCTTATCCCCTCATACTATCCCTACAGGTCATTCATAATTTACTTCTTCATATCTGGGGAAAAATGATACATAAAAAAAGGGTGAGCTCATATTCCCATTAAGGATAAAAATATAGCGGAAACTTTTATAAATAAGAATAAACATTTAAGGGAGTGTATAACTAAAACCAAAGCCTTTTAAACATGAATTTTAACATAGTATGGAAAAAATAAAATGAAATAATTCCATTACTTATTCACATGGATATTCTACTAATCGAATAATCACATTAAATATCAATAACCACTTTCATAATGAATGAATGAATAATTCCAGACTATCATAACCACATAGCCCAGGCCTTGTGCCAAGACTACAAATATGATTTTTCCAAGGCCTTGTGCCAAGACACTATTTTGTCTCATTAGACCTACTGATGCATCGAGGAGCTATAGCGGGCTCCACCCGTCACATATTAAGACCAATGCATTCCCTTATGAAAAGGTTTAAATATAAAAGAAACATTCGTATTAAAACTAGCATACGAAATGTCAATAATTTCACCATAAACTATAAATGGTATAAAAATAGCACATCCACAGTCAAACATATCACATAACCTTCAATAAAATATAGAAGTTTTGTATCATAATAAATCAACATCAAATAAGAGTAAAATGCATCAAAGGATGTTGACATAGATGAAATCAAAACTATTTGATAGAAATATCTTTTTTCTCGAAATCATTGAAAAGTAACACATTTATAAAGGAAGTAATTTAAAAGAGATTTTTGAATCAAAGTGTCCCATACCACTTTAAAACATTTGAAAAGAAATATAATTTAAATACCTTCATGTCCATATAAATAAATCCTTAAAATCATTTTGAAAACATGGACATTAATTAAAAATATTTACAAAGATAAATCTTTAAAACATTTAAAATTATGATCTTGATAAAGAGTACCTTTCACAAATTCTTTCAATATCCATTTTGAAATCATTTAAAAGTAACATAATAATAAAATAAAACATCTAATTTGAAATTATTTTTATATACTTATAAGGGAAGCTTTTACGATTTTATAACGGCGGAAATAAACCACACCTGCCGTATAAGTTAAAAAAACATTCTTACTTTAATTTTGTCGAAAAGGTTAAAAGCACGTTGTTTGGAAAATTACGAAAAGATTCTATTATAAAAATCTTATAAAAAGTAAAACAATGGTATAAATGACTTTAACCCATATTCTTTTAAATAGTAAAAATGTTTTGAAATACATTTTTAAGAAACATGGATGTTGATGATAAAGAGATCCCAGTAGATAATTTTGTATAAACAACCTCGGATAATGAAGAGATTGTGAAATAAACCCTTAACTTGTACTTTTCCTTGGTTGAGGGTAGGTTAAACTCCTGTATAATGGTGAAATAATTTTTATTAAATTATACAAGAATCATATATATTAATATGATATTATATATGATCTTTTAACTTTGCTTTGTTAATAATATCTTAGTATTATAGTCGTTTCAGGTGTTAACTAACTTGTTTTATTTTATATGTTTTTTTAAGTAAGACATGTTTTTTATGGATAGGTTGTATCTTATTCATATATATATATTGATATCAAGTCCTTTTAAATTATTTTATAATCATCTAATGATAATTATACTTGAATGGATAAGATGGAGAACGAATCTCATCGCGTTCGTGGAGACGGTAGTCCGTACGTACGCACAAGCGACAATATCATTCTTTTGATATTAAAATAATATATAAATTGATGGTATATAATATATAAAGAATCATTAACATGTTATATTTATTATTTAAATTAGTTACACATCATTATTATACCCATCCAAATAATAATATATTGAATAACAATTACACCACGACGGGGAGACGGTAAGTCGTACGCACGCACGTATGGTGACATGTTATTCAAAGGGTGGATAGAATAATGAATATGGTTTTAACATATTTATAATAACATCACAGTATATATATGATACTGGAGTTATTATTTTATAATGGTAAAAACAATGGAAGAAGAAGTGGAATAAGAAAGGAACTTGGAAAAGTGTGGTGAAATCATTACCTCTTCTTCGGGTTCTTCCTTTTGATTTGGTCAAAATGGCTCCATAGGTTGGATTTCTGATCAATATAAGGCCTATAGGTTGTAGTGAGGGAGGTTGGGATAGTATTTGGGAAGCGTTTGGCCGATCCAAAAGGATTTTAAGGTGTGAATAAATGAGAAGGAGGAGTTCCCTTTTATAAGAGGGGTGAGGGGCACCTTTGGAAAAGTTAGAAATATTAATTTATAATAAATTCATATTCAATTTCAAATGGCTCCAAAGTAGATTATTTAAATTTTAAGGTTGTGATGGATCGAAAACCACTAAACCAATATAATTTATACTAGTTTGGGTACTTATATTAACCTTATCTTTAATTATTAACTCTATGTTAATTAGTTTCACTTTTACAATGTCTCTTTGTATTTTTATATTATATGGTTAATAAAAATAACATATACATCCATGAAACCCCCAAGTGGTTCATAAATGATATAACTATCATGATATAAGTCTCTTGGACGAACCTTAGATTTTTAAGGATTTAATATCAATTAATAATATAATATTTGTTTTAAAAATGCTTTTATGTCAATTTTGACACTATTCAATAGTTGATTTTTTTTGAAACTTATAACAGAATTATTACTATGAAAAAAGTAAATTAAATAAGTCCTAATATGTCATATTATCCTCTAAAATTAGTTTAATGCATTAAAAGTCTCAAATTATATTTATTTGGGTATTTATAATATCAATTATTTTAATTGTTTACTATTATGGTAATTACTGAATCATCATTGTGTCATAAATAAATTAAATTAGTTAATCTATAAAAATTATAAGTAAAATATAATTATGTAGTAAATCTTTTTATATTTCTAATTAATATTTATAGTCGAAAATCCAACAGTTATAACCCTATGTAAAAATTTCTCTGCTAGAAGATATATGCTTGTGTCATTTTTGTATTCATTTTAACTTAATTAAAATAAAGTTTCCCTGTCACCTACAAGTGGCTCCATGGGGTCCCAAAATCGACCCAAAGATGACCATGGTAGGTCATGTATCATCCAATAAGGTTAGAAAACGTTTTAAGATAATGTTTTGTTATTATAATATTATTTTTAACCAATATTTATCGGATTTACCCTTTAACCATGGTAAATAAAATATTTACCGAAGTAATTATTCAAAATGTCTAAAAATAAAAGTTTCCTATTTACAAAATTTGATCATCCAGATTCCTAATATGGAATAAATTTTTCCAAATTCAAAACACAGAAGTGGCAGAAATTAATTTAAAATTAATTCCCGTTGTTAAAACAAAAAGTGTGTTTTTAAGAGATAATAACTATCAAAAAATTGACACTTGTTTATGTCCAGTTTAATTGTGAAATTATGTCCACTGACAAACATTGAATTAAATGGTAAAAATATACAATAAATACACTTTAAAACCACTCAAATTCATAATTTATCAATATTAAATATTTTGATTAAAAAAGTTGTTTTTAATTAAAATTTAGTAATTTTCACTATTCATCAAAATATCAAAGTTATCCAAAAAGTTCCAAAATTTCACCCTAGGATAAATTCGATATTCCGATTCCAAAAATGAAGTCCATTTTGAGATATAAAATTTCAAAACCTAGGTATTACTATTCATAACGGCTAGTTTGATCAGCTGCGGTGTGTGTTAAAACTCGAAGTTGCGTACAACACACGCTACTGTATTATTCAATGGAAAGCGTACCGTTGAAGCATGGGATATTTCATTTTATATTTTTTATGTCCCCATTTATTAAAAAAGTTTAAAATATTGTATTTAAAAATGATTCACTATTAAAAGTTAATAAAATTGCAATACTGAAAATGAATTTGTTCTTGCATTGTGTCTAAGAAACTCATAATATGGATTCTAAAATTATAAGGGTTATATAAAGTTTAAAATTTAGTTAATACTATTAATAACCTCTTTTTAATGGATTTTTTGGTATGTCATGGTGCGATTGAACTCGGTGTTTCATGTAGTGCACGTTATTGAATTATTTTGAAGAAATAACACACTATGAAATCTTGGGGTGTTACATAATTAATAAGGTTATTAATTATCTTGGTTGGATTTATTAAATATGGGAGGTGGAGAGGCTCAACTTCAATAAAAGAGTGGATTTTTCTTGTATTAAACAAGGTGTGAGTTATGGGGAGGTGAAGGGGGTTGTGGGGGGTGAGTAGTGAGGGTCTCGTGTGGGCCCCATCACACTATACTATCCCATGGGAAGATAGGTCGGTGTTGGCCCCACCTCAAACTCTCCCTTTTTTGAAAATAACCACCTTACATGAATAAACTTTGTACACAACAAATTTTATTTAATTTAATCTAATCCTCGAAATTTAAACGTCAACCTTCTCAAAACACAACTACAGAAAAGGTCCCCATAAGCAATTATCGGCGCTACGAGTTCATCGGTGCCCTCCGATTTCAATTCCGAGAAACGGTTCGAAAGAAAGAACACCACAGTCATTCGTTTACTGAACGTACCCGAGATAATCATTGAAAATTGATTCCGGGCACACTGGGACTTGTAATCAAGCGATGTCAGAAGCAAAAGACTCGTAAAATTCCTAGGAAATTAATAAAAAATTTCTTTGAAATATCAGGGTCTTTACAATATAAACAATAATAATGAACGTGTTACATATAAATGAAATATTCCTGACATATAGAGGATATGAGGAAGTCATTTTAAATGTTTAATAGATGTTACTTCCCAACTAGATGTTGATGAATTAAAATAACATTTATGAAATTTTTTTATAATGGTTGTACAGTGAGATTGAGATAATCAAGGAAACCCATTATCACTAATTCTACCGAAAAGAAAATAATATATTGTCTCCCATTGCTTCTGAAATGAATTTTTTTTCACATATTTGTCTCAGATATATTTATTAGGCCTAATATTGCATAAAATTTTACCGTTTATTATAATAATACTACAATAGAGGTTCATACCAAATATTCCATGTCATAGTATAAGATGAAAAATATAATTGATAAATTTAATCCCATGTGAGGATTTTATTATGAGATATGATACCACATTATGCATGATTTCTATAGAGGAATTTTTTTAGGCCCATCAAATAAATATATATAAATGAAGGTGTGTAGTTCTTATATAAGAGAAAATGTCTTGAGAGTCAATTGATGTTAGCACTTGTGCAAGTGGTAGTTTTGTGAGTGGGATCCCTAGAACAAAATCTTCGATGTAAACATATTACCATTAAATTTATAGTATTTGATATATATATATATGTATATGTATATATGTCTGTGTTTTTTTACTATTAATGCATTGATACTTATAAATAAACTATTTATATGGTAATTTCATTATATTACATAATATATCATGAATTTAGTACAGTTCTAAGGTGATAAGGTGAACCCTAAGATAACATGATAGAAATTATAAACATACATCTAATTTTATAAATAAATCATGATGATAGGACACATATGACATCTATCTATCATGTTTAAAAGACTCATAAGAATTGAGTATTATTCACATGATTTTCATACTTTGTGGTCTATATTAGGCAAGATCATGACTACTAAACAACTAATAGGAGCACAACATGTTTAAAAATTCATTAGTTTTCCCTATATATGAGAATTCATATATGACTCTTTGATTTTTATAATTACTAATGTTTAACAATTTCTCACATATGTTAATGAAAAATGGAAACCATGGCATTAAATCATGGAGTGGTATCTTAAGTTTGGTGTGTAATTAGTGGTATAATATTTATTGAATGGTGAATATTTCATTTATCATTTTCTATGATGAGGAATATTTTTCACTGGAATAGATAACCAAGATTGATGTACAATAATTATTTGTAGAACTATTGTTGAATAAGATAATTCCATTTAGAAGGATCATATAAATGATAAATAAATTAGAAATGATGGTGGAACATGTTATGATTCCTAGATAATGAGATATCGTATGAAAATATGTTATATTATAGAAAATGCTTTTATAGGAAATTTTATTATTTTTGGGACTATATGTTATCTACATAGTGTACTTGATGATATTATGAACTCTACTCATATTTTTTTGGATAGTACTTACATTTATCAAGTTATGACCCTTGACAGTTAAACACCATGAATTTTCACAATTCTAGGATAATCATATAAAAACATGTTTTGGACATGGTGGGTCCTGCAAAGAGAACCTAGTAATGTTTGAGTTCGAAAAACCTCTATGAAATAACTAAATACATTAAATTAATGTTAACATATATTATAATCAAGTTTATTTGTTAATAATATTCACTAACAATTCATCTATTACAAGTGAAAATAATTTATGATGATATTTTATTTAAACATTGGATGGTCACTTAATTTTTTTAAATAATGAGTCATGAAGATGAATTATATTATAAATGTTTAAATTATTTTAATATTTCATAAATTTGATAGAAAATTTAGTGACATTTATTACATAATTTATATATTATAAGATGTCCCAGATCGCTAATTTATTAGATAATATAAATTTGGAGACTATAGTGTGATTTTGTGAAGTTTAATGAAACTATTAAATTAAAAGATGGATTTTATTTGGGGAAATATTAATCAAAATTTATTTGATATATCCTATTATATCTAAATTAATTTTCAATATTATAATGAATCAGTCTAAGTAATTGATCTATTTTATCTTTAATGAATCTACGTATTGATATTATAGTGATATTTGTGAGTCAAAAATGATCATTGATAATCTATGTTAGCATTAGGAATAACATTTGATGATATGATATACTCATGAAGCTTGTATTTCTGATATATAAAGATCTTCCAGTTGTTCCTCAAAGAATCAATTGCCTATGATAAGTGAAATATGACTCTGTCTTCATATAGAACAATGTAATGGTTTAGATTATTTTTTATTATTAAATAGATTTATTAAAGATACTAAATTTTATTATTGGGATACAACTAATTACAAAAAAAATCCTGATGTTTAACTTACAAATATGTTTTTTGAAAATAAAACCATCAATTTTTGTTGCTCTCCTTATGCAAAAAACTCAACGATTTGTTGTGTCCAAATGAGAATTATTTGTTGGGAATCATGATTTGGTGGGTTTGGATTATATAAAATCATTATTTAAATTAAAATATGATATAGAATATTGATATATATGGGGATGATAAAAAAATTACCCATGCTGGAATTGAAATGGCAAAACATCACCAGAGATTTCATAGTAGGTATTCCAATGTCCCCCAAAGGACATACATATTTTTTGATTTAGTTTATTTCAAAATTAATTTAGTTAATTAAATTTCCCTTAATGAATATTAATAAATTGTTCATATTTTCATGATATCTATAGGGGAATCTTTAGGTCCACCTTGAGTACCACAGTCAATAATATTTTATGATTATTCGAGGTTTTCATCAATATTTTGGAGAAGTATTCCACATAAATTAATATAGAGAAAAAAATGAAAAATTATTATCATCCACTAAAATAATGTGGTTCTTAATTGAAAGCTTGGAACCAAGAATTCTAAATTTTAAATTTTTTTCTTCCATTTTTTTTTTGAAAATTCTTTTCATTTTTTTAACAAAATATATGTAGAATATTTTCAAATAACTATTATAAAAATATTACATTAGTATTAAAATTTAAAATATATTTTTATCATCTAAATTCAAAATATTCTCAGATAGAAAATAAATAAATTTTTAAAAGTATTATTTTATAAATTTCTAATCCATACATATATACAAATAATGGTTTAAAGTCCCAATATCATTATATTTCAAAATTTATTGGAATCAAAATTTATTATAAAAAAAAAATTATGTAAAATATAATTCTAAATTAAGAAATAAAAAAGGAATGTTTTTCTGAATTATGATGCTAATAATTATAAATTTATTTTTATGTGATAATAAAAAAACAAAGAAAAAATTCTTTCATTTAAAATTTTGGTTTTTTAAATTTATTTATTTTTTCATAATGTTATTTCATGTCAATATATAATTTAAAGGATGTAAACATTTTAGTTCATATATATTCATATTTTATTTATTTCAATTTAATATATTAATATACAATATAAAATACATAAAAAACTACTTCTTTAAAAAAGAATATTATTGTTATAAAAAATATGCATCAACAATTAAAATTAAAATTTATTATTAATATTTCAAATCATAAATTTACTAGTACATTGATAATGAAATAATGATTTTAAATACATATACATATATATTCATATTTATATATCAATATTAAAATTTAGACATGACACATAAATAAATAAATAAATAAATAAATATTTATATATAATATTTTAATATAATATTTTTTATTCATTATGTTTCATATTCTTTTATATTTTATATATTACAGTACATGGAATTGTTATAACTATCATATATACGAACATTGACCATATCTTCAATGACCATATTTTTAGTGACTATATTTTAAATGGATAATTTTCATTTCTATATCTAACATTACTAATCTTGTTATATTCATATTTATATTTCCATATTTTTAATGTTATATGTCACATGTTTTTTTGTGCATGTGTGGTATTATTTATAATTAATGGTTTTGTTATAATAACATATATTCTTAATGGAAGTGGTGGTCTGGTAGAGGTTCTATTTTTATACATATTATAATTTATTATTTATATTACTGTTTTATTTTTTATATTTTTAATGGTTATAATAATAAATTAATTTTAATACATAGTTTCAGGTTCTTAATTTGGAAGATTTTACTATGAATAAATAAATTGTAGTTAGATAAATCACTTTCATGTAAGACATGTTACCTAATCTATATCAATTCACTATAATATATTAACAATTGTCTATAATTATATGAATATAGTTTAATGAAATAATTTTTCTCCTACCAACGTATGAAATTATATAAACATTCTATGATGGAATTATAATAATTTTCAAATTCATGTGGTATATATATATATATGGTCTTTATATATATTATAGGTGTCACTAAAATTATATAACCCTAAAATGGTTTTATAAATATTTATTTCTCAATGTATGATATGTAAAGATCTTTATAGTGAATAAAATCCACTAGAGGACACTTTCTATTGGTTTTATTGGAATGGGGTGTGAACCAAATATGCTCTGGGACACTATCCACCATGTTTAGAGGAATAATGAGTAAACTAAATCAACCATGTTGTTGGACACATTTAATTATTTGATGATAGTCTTGGATGTGAACCTTTTCATAATAAATGATTTTCAATGATACTGTATGTGACATATTATTATTCCATATTTCTATGTTAATAAATATTTCAATGTTATGTTTCCATAGATTGTGATAGTTCCCTCAGTATTTCACACTAATTCCTTTTTTATTTTGATAATATAAATATATAAAAAGATCATAATTATGACCAATTTTTTAATAGTATATTTTTTCATTATGTAATTTTTATATTCCATTATATATTTTTTATACACATATATTCATAATATGATCAATTATGATCTTTTATTGAAATATATATGGTTAATGTATTGTAGTGAAAATGATATAGCTTGTAGTTTGTTTCCATTCTTATTGTAATGAAGATAAAAAATATTTTTGATATGTTTAGAATGGTGTCAAATGTGGGGAATTTCATTTATTGATATTAGATAATGTTTTTATGTGAGTTCTCTATGTACACCAAATGATATGAAAAATATATGTTTTGGGTGTTTTATATATTATGATATGTAATTTATATCTAGTCATAATGATGTAAATGTATGGGTATTGTGCTTTGGTATTGACAAATAAATTACTATTAAATATGATCTGAGTTACTCCTACATATGACAATGTGACATCATGATTATTTTTAATTATCCTTGTATATTTCCATTATTTTCCCTTTCGTGACATTATCTGATTCTTCCATCTCTCAAATATTATATATGAACACTATATATCTTAATACAATTTCATATCACCTATAAATCCTTTAAATGTTCTACAAAAACATAAATCTACTTTGTTCATCTTCAGATAATCTTCAACCAAATTAGAATATTTTATATATAACATCATTTAATAATTTAAATGTGCTTCCCATCATCTAATGCATGAGTTCTCAAAACTCATCTTTATACAAGTGATAGTTGTTTGTTATCATTATTCCATTAACACTATAAATATTTATCCCCATAAATTATCATATAGAATAACTATTCATCATCTCTTTCTTACGCTTTCTATTCCTAAAAGATACGTAATTTTGTAAAATCTCAATATTCTATGCATCTCATCTACATTGAATATCCTTATTTATAAGTCTAGTGGTTATGTACGTAATTTCATCAGCTTATTTGAAATTATATATTGATTATGCAAATGAGTTTTATAAAAGTAACAAAAATTAAATATCAAATTTCCATATCAATCTAAGGTTTAATTAATCAAAATCTCTTATATGCATATTTAATATCCAAATAAACATACTCCAATACTGAAATTATTAATTTTCTATAATATGATGCATGAATAATCATTTTGAAAAAAATAAATGGAATCACGTCACACTTATATATATTAAAGATAAAATACATCGATACATATTATATCTAACCAATCATTGTTTAATGGATTTTTTAATCATTATAAAATTTATACATACATCAATTCATATAGATAAAAAGGAAAAAATTTCGTCAAAGTGGAAAAAATACCACTTTGTATTTTTTGAAAATACCCAAAATGATATATATATATATATCAATATTTTATTACACCTTTTTATATATTATTTTTTTATTATATGAACAATGTATGGTTTAGTTCATGGGTAATTAGTTTATCAACTCTATATAAACTTCAGTAATGCACAATATCGAACATAAGGGTGATCTAATAATTTACCCACATTTTATTCACAACCATGTGTTCCTCAATATTTTCTCACTTTCACTCATAATAAATAATAATGTTTTACCTACCCCCTCAATTTTCAAAAATAATCAATCAGCATATGGATGTGAAAATATGATTAATAGTAGCTCAATAAAGAAATCATTTATAAACATTATATTTTTACAAATTCAATTAAATCAATTATTTTCTACAGTTTTCCCACTATAACTCCACATTATTAGAAACACCCAAAATTCTATTCATAATTTATAACCCTAAATTCATTTGAAATACAAGAGTATTAATTATGAGCTACCAACACGAAGTAAAGAAACTATGTTTCATCAATTAAAATAAGGATACATTCTATTTTCTATAAAACATTATTTGAAATATCGTCTAACCAATTATCCATTGAATTCATCACCTTCAATTCTATGTATAGTAAAAAATATAATATATTAGTAAATAAGGTGCTATATATTTGAATCATTAGTGTGTTAATGTCATATTTTGGTTAGGACGTTTATTTTAACACCTTGTCCCATCCTCATTTTCTTTGAGGAGTCGGTGAGGGCTACATGGCCTTAAACGACGTTCCCCTGATTCCAATGGCTGGAAATAAATACAGAGGGCTTCAAGATTATTTTGGGGAATGATTTTCCCTAAAGGAGAAACCAAGAAAACCAATAGCTAATTATGCATGCACTTTCAAACCCAAACGTGTATTCCCAAACTACATCCAAGTTGTTCTACAACACAACTCAAAACCAATACGACTAGACATGTCCATACAACATCAGAGTACACTATGGAAACAAAACAACCAAACACCACAAGCCCTGACACCATTACAGCTCCATAGCAAGATCCATGCTCCACGCTCCACCAATGGATTAGAATACTCCACTAAAGAATGGTGATTCCTTACGTTTTCCCACATCATAGTACACATCATATGTAGAGGCACCATAGTTCCAAAGCAGGGGGTGAGTACTAAAACATTGTAGGATTTCCGAAAATTACTTTCCTACACATGCCACTAGGATAAAACCATTACCACATATATATAATATAGTTTATATAAAATAAATCACAAATGAAACCCTTTTCATAAGCCTAACATTCCCTTACCAAGCCATCACACCCAATCTAAGAAAAATAGGGAAAGTCAAACAATCATTCCAAATTTCATTTCATCATTTACACAACAATTTCCAACTTGTCGATCAATGCTCAACAAAAAATCCAAACAACCAAATAGTGATGGATCCGTGCATCTCGTTCACCCATTCACACTTTAGTGGCCCTTCCCATCCACTTACCATTGATGGTGGCCCTTCCTTACACTATCCATCCCCTTCTTATTGTTGTACTTATCTCCACGTATAGACAACATTCCAATCAATCACCACAATGCATATAACCCATCAAGGTCACAACATCATGCAAGAACCCAATTCCATTGCACATCAATCTACTTCAATAAATCACCCATTTATTGAAAATCCTTTTCCATGACAAACAAAATTTCTATAAAAGAAAACTTTTATTGAAAACCATTACATAAATCATTTTCAAAAATCAACCATAGAATTCCATTTTAAAATACACAATAATAGCATTTTACCCCAAAACCCCCTTTTCCAAAAAAAATCACCAAAACATGACCCAAGGTATTTCTAACCAATTTCTCATATTAAACAAAATTAATTTCAGGAACAAAAAATTAATTTTAGCAAAAACCATTAGCTCTAACCAAGTGGAGTCATGAGAGAAGCCACATACCTTAGGGTTACCGTGAAATCGACCCACGAACAACCGCGCCTCAAATCCGGTGAATGAACCATAGAAAATTCTCTAGATCCCCTTCCATAACATTCACATGCCTTTAAATCATCATCCACGACAACAACAACCCTAGATCTACACAAAAAAAGTGTAGTTCTATAAAACCAAGAAAGAGGGAAGAGTAGATATAGAGGAAAACACAATGAAATCATGAGAGAAGACTTACCCGGGAGAAACCACCTTCAATCTTCCTTGAAACCACTTTGAAACGCTTCCAAAACGGGTGAGATATCACCATTAACCCTTGAGAACCCAAAATCCCGAGTGAGGCTCGAGTGGGAGGAAGACTGCAGTGAAATAGGTTATGCCTAAGGGATCCCGAAACTTATAACACTATATTTAAGTGGCCATATGGTTAGCCCGCATGGTTTGGCAAGTCGTGCGCTAACCGTGAGTATGATACTTCCTCAGGAGTAAGGGTCCACACAATTTCTTCACACAATTTGGAAAACAATGTGTAGGCCGTGTGAAGCCTATTGTCTCCCTTGCGTGGTTTCCTAGGGAATCCGCTCCGTTTCCACTAACCGTTATCAAACCGTGCACCCCTTTAAAAGCCTCCAAAATCAACCCAAACCATTCTAAACTATCCCAACCTTTTCCCAACTCATCTAATGCACTATAAAAACACCAAAATGCATAAAAAGGGGATGCATACCTCATACCGCAGGTGATACATTCTCCACACCATTGGACCTTCTGTCCTCGGAAAGTAGTGAACCTACCATTTGTAGAAAGATCTTGGGCCACTAATCGAACATCTCTTTCTGCTGATCCCAAGAATCCTCTTGATTCTGACCATGTTTCCAAAAAAAACTAAACCAATTATTTTACCACGAAAGGCTTTCTCTATCATATTCACAACCTGCACTGGAATGTGCACCAACGAAGCATCTAGTTCTAGATCAAAAAGATCCCATCGAATCACATGGTCATGAACTGGATGATACCTTTTCAACTACGACAAATGAAACACATTGTGCACAACACTAAACCTATGTGGAAAAGAAAAACGATAAGCCACCTCACCAACCCACTCATGAATCTGAAAAGGCCAAATATACCTCAGAGATAACTTTCCCTGCTTCCCAAACTGACTATGTACCAACATATGATGGATCCTCAAGAACACAAGATTACTCACCTCGATCGACAAAAGTCGTCGATGATGATCCGCATACGATTTATAACGACTCTGAGTCATCTTCATTCTCTTCCTAATCAACTTTATCTTCTCCGTCGTCTCCTAGAAATGGCTTGGTCCAACCATCGAGGACTCAACCGTTTCCACCCAACATAGTGGAGAACGAAATGGCCACCCATACAATGCTTCAAACAGATCCATCTGTATGGATGCCAGATAACTGTTATTTTATGAGAACTCAACCAGTGACAAGTGATCCCCCACCGAGCCACAAAAATTCATGAAACAAGATCACAACATATCCTCTATAGATTGTATCGTCCTCTCGGATTGAACATCCGTCTGAGGGTGATACGTCGTACTCATCGTCAACTGTGTGCAAAGGGGATTATATAAGGATTTCCAAAAACGAGATGTAAACATCGAATCTTTGTTGGATACAATTGGAAATGGATCATCATGACTCTTTACCACCTCTCAGATATAAATTTTGGTCAGATCCTCCACCGTATGAAATTCACGAATCGGGATGAAATGTGCCGACTTCGTTAGCCTATCCACTATCACCCAAATGGCATCGTGCTTTCTAACCATTAATGGGAGAACAAAAACAAACTCCATCGCTATTTTCTCCCACTTCCAAACAGGGATTGGTAAAGACTGCAACATACCTGCTAGCCTTGGATTCTCTTCCTTGACCTAATGACAAGTCTAGAATCATTAAACAAACTCAGTGAGTATTCATTTTTTACCAGCCCACCAGAACTGTGCATTCAACACTTTATACATTTTATGAATTCTAGGATGATAATCCCATATGGAATGATGATACGCTGTGAGAAGATCCTCAGGACAAGTAGCTGGTACAACCATAAGATTCCGAAAACACAAAAATGAATCACCATTCAGTTGTCCACCCTCAATGGTCTCCCCACCATTGAGTCTCGGTCTCATGGTCACACACTCCGGATCGGATATTGGTGCTTCTATAACTAGTCCAAAAAGGATTGGAATCAACAAAACCGGAAAGAAGACCACTCTATCACCCTGGTCCTCACATTCCAAATGCATATCGGCTATAACCGACATCAACTGCCACTGGTCTGAGGCATGTTTCACCACCTGAGCATATGATTTTCTATTTAATGCATCCGTCATTGAATTTCACTTACCTGGTGTGTATAATAAGTCAAAATCAAACATCAAGAGATATTCCATCCATCTCATTTACTTCAGGTTCAAATCCCTTTGTGAGACAATGTGGTTCATGCTCTTATGATCTATGTATACAGTGAATTTCTCACCGGAGAGATAATCCCCCAACACTTTCAAAGTATGGACCACTACTACCAACTCCGAATAATTATTTGGGTAGTTCTTCTCCTGCACTCTCAACAATTGTGAGCCGTATGAAACCACATGATTCTCTTGAATGAGAACGCAACCCAACAGTGATCCTGATGCATCACAATACACCACATACCATTTTCCTGGTTCTGGAAAAACCAAGATTGGTGCTAATGTAAGATGACCCTTTATCACTTCAAAACACATCTGACACTATTCATTCCACTAGAATGGAGCATTATTTCTTGTCAAATCTGTCATCAATGAATCCACAGGTGAAAAATTACTAATAGAACGCCAATAATACCCAATTAGACAAAGAAAACTCTGTATCTCAAACACATTCTTTGGGTGTTGCCACAAGATAACAGCCTCTATCTCTTCGGGATCCACTGAAACACCCTTTTCATAAATCACATGGCCATGTAAACAAACTTCTTGCATCCAAAAGTAACACTTTGAAAACTGTGCATACAACCAATGATCCCTCAAGATCCCCAACACTATCTCCAAGTTCTGCCCTTGCTCCACCCATGACTTTGAATATCCTAGAATATCATCTACAAACACGACCACAAATGAATCTAGATATCGCTAAAATATTTGATTCATCAATTCTAGAAACACCACTGATGCATTCGTTAGACGAAAGGGCATAACCACATATTCATAATGGCCATATCTACATCTAAAAGCTGTTTTAGGAATATTATCCTTTCTCACCCACAATTGATGATATCCCGACCTCAGGTCGATCTTGGAGAACCACTGGGCTCCCCTCAACTGGTCAAAAAAATCATCAATTCAAGGAAGTGGATATCAATTCATTATCATTACTTGGTTGAGTGTATGATAATCAAACACATAGACTCAATGTTCCATCCACCTTTTACATAGACACCATCAACGCTACCCACAAAGACGTGCTAGGCTAGATAAACCCTTTGTTTTCTATCTCTTCTAACTGGACATTCAATTCCCATAATTCAATAGGTATCATCCAGTAAGAAGGAAGTGAGATAGGACCTGTCCTTATAAGGAGATAAATCGTAAACTCCACTTCTCTTATGAGAGGTAACCCAGAGAATTATTCAGGAAGAACATCCATAAACTGATCTACCACTATCGGAAGAACACTCTTCTCAACATCCTCTACTGATTGCAATGATAATACCGCCAACTGATACGATAAGTTGCCGACTGCTAGTGCCAACAAACTCGTTTCACCATGCCATTCATTCATCTCTCCTCTAAAAAGATGTCTAACACCATAGTGTGTTGTAAAAGACATTTTCGCACATCACAATCAATGTGGGAATTAAACGCCACCAGCCAATCCATTCCCAAGATTACATCATACCCATCAATATGAAGAACTGGGAAATTCCACATTACCTCCACCTCGCCCACACAGATACAACATGATCTACACAAGAAGGCTCGACACTCTCTTCGACCCAGAGGAGTTTTTTGTTTTAAAATCGAGGACCTCATTTATACCATTAAACCCAAAAAATCAACCACATGTTCTCAATAAAAGAGTGTGACACACCCATATAAAAAGACACATACATCAAATTATTATTTAAAATAATGGAACCTTGAACTGTGGATGGTCCCGACTGATCATCCACCACAACCTTATCAACTCCAAACACACGTTTTCTTGCCACAATCTACTCTTTATTTCCCTGCTAAGGCGTCATTGTATTCCATGAATCACCATGACCCACATTACTCTGCTGATAATGGGTGGGCTGTTGTCCCCGTCCAGTCGAAGCATTCGACGTCTACGATCCCTGAGGAGTGTCACGTGCACATGAACTTGGATCATTTTGACAATAATGCTACGGATTCCCTATATTATTACAATTATGAAATGCTCGAGGTTGTGTCATACTATCTAGCTTGATGTGACTCGTATAACCACACTGAAAACATCTCGTCTTGCTCTGGGGATTCGTAGGAATATTTACTTATCCTGCCCTCAGATTATATGCCATATTACTACTCTGGGAAAAATTGTCCCTCCTTCACTTGAACCCAGTGTTAGAGTTCCAACTATTCCCCATGTGTACTACCATGCTTCCCCCGCTCGGAGCTCCCATCAAATCCTGCTCAGCCCCCGAATCTATATTCACCATCTCTATGTAATCATCTATACAAAACACCTCTACCTTTGAACAAATATCATGCCTCAACCATGCATCAAATACCCTTTCCTACAATGATGTGATACCTGCCACCTCGAGTGAAAACCACACTAAGATCATAAATTTAGTAGTATACTAAATTACAGACAAAATATCTTGCTTCAGACTTAAGAAATTAGTCGTGCGCTAAATTCTAAACATATGTGGGTATAATTATTTGCTAAAAAATTATGCAAAGCCATCCCACATCATACCCTAGTATGTCCTCGCATGGACTACCGACTCCCACCACTGAAGGGAAATATCTTCCAACTTATACATGGTCAACATCACTTTTAACTCTACTAGAGTTCCCAAAAACTTGAAGATATTATTCATTCTATTAAACCATGATTCTGCCACTTCTAGCTCTGAATCACCTATAAAGATGAGTTGATTCTGCATTTGAAACTGAACCTTATGATCCACATGCCTTGGTTCATTCATTTTTTTCCACACTCCACAACATGGAAATATTTCACTATTCTTTGCAGTAGATGCCGGTTCACCTGAGGCTCAGGTGCTACCATATTCTCAGCAGCCTCCTCTAGTTAGTCTCAACGATGCCTACCAAGTTCCAATTCTATAAAAATAAAACAATAAAACAAGATTATCACTTCCGTAGACATCATGAAATCCCATTTCAAATCACATTACACAACACTTTCACCACAAGGCATTCAAGAAGTTCTGATTTCACAGGTTTCACCATTTTGAAAGTCATACCATTTTTAAAATATAAAATTTTTTCACATTAAAGTTTAAAAAAACCATTTATCATTTCAGAATATAGATAATTATAGTCTCATGAAATATGCATCCCAGTGGGAAGTCATTTCTTTGATGCATTTCATGCTCATCTCATTGGCTACACCAACGAAGATGAGATATATAGTGCCTATAAGTGTCTCCAAAACACTTATATACCCTACTTTCTGGTAACCTGAATTTCATCATAAAAGGGTTAACTACGTACTTTTATGATATGAATTCCACGTTTCGACATTCATATGAATTACTACAATCCCGACTCAGATAATGTACCACAACGAATGTCAACACACAATTCAAGAATCAAATCCAAAGGACCGAACAAACTGATACCACGTGTAACACCTCGTCCATACCTCATTGGCTTGAGGAGATGGCGAGGGCTACTTGGCCTTATGCGATGTTCCCAAGACCCCAAAGGCTAGGTGTAAATTCCTTGGGCTTCAAGAACAAGCTGGGGAAAGATTTTCCTTTAATGAAAAACCAAATAAAATAACAACTACTGATACATTCACTTTCAAACCCAAACATGTATTCCCAATCAACAACCAAGTTGTTCCACTGCACAACTCAAAACCAATACAACTAGACATCTCCACACAACATCAGAGTACACTATGGAAACTAAAAAACCAAACACCACAAGCCATGACACCACCACAGCTACACACCAAGTTCCAAGCTCCATGCTCCACAATGTTATCACATTACTCAACTAAAGGAGGGTGATGCCTAACCTTTTCCCACATCTCAGTACACGGCATGTGCACAGACACAACAGTTCCAAAGCATGGGTGAGTACGAAATCTCAGTAGGATTTACCCAAATGAATTCCCTACACACGCCACTTCGATAAAACTGTTAACACATTTATATAAAACAGTTTATATATAATAAATCAAAAGTGCAACAATTATCATAAGCCCAACATGCCCTTACCAATTCATCACACCCAAACAAAGAAAACTAGGGAAATCCAACCAATCATTCCACACATCATTTCATTATTTACACAACAATTTCCAACTTGCAAATTAATGCTAAACAAAGCAACCAAACGACCAAATAGAGGAGCTTCTGTCCAACCTGTTCACCCATTCAAATTTTAGTGGCACTTCCTGTCCACATACCATTGATGGTGGCCCTTCCATACCGTATCCCTCTGCTTTTTATTGTGGTACTTCACGCAACATCCAAATAATATTCTAATCAATCACAAATAAGCATATAACCCACCAGGGTCACAGCATCATGCAATCACCCAATTCCTTTGAACGTCAATCTACATCAATAAATAACCGATTTATTGAAAATCATTTTCCATGCCAAACAACATTTCTATGAAATGACCCTTTAAATAAAAACCATTACATAAATCATTTTCACAAATCAACCATATCATCCCATTTCAAAATCTCTATGTTAAAATCCAAAACAATAGCATTTCACCACATACCCTCCTTTTTCCCAAAAATCCCCAAAAAAATCACCCAAGGTATTTCTAAACAATTTTGTACATTAAACACAATTAAGTTAAAGCAATAAAAAATAATTTTAGGGGAAACCATTAGCTCTAACCAAGTGGAGTTGATAGTGAAGTCACCTACCTTTTGGGTTTTTGAGAAATCGACCCACGAACAACCAAACCTCAAATCCGGCGAACGCACCTTCGAAAAATCTATAGATCCCCCTACCTAACATTCAAAATCATTAAAATCATCATTCAAGGAAACCACAACCCTAGATATACACAATAAAAGTGTATATATTGAACCCCAAGAAAGTGGGAAGATCGGATCTAGTGGAAAAAAAATTAAACCATGAGAGAATGCTTACCCGGGAGAAACCACCTTCAAACTTACCTGAAACCCCTTTGAAACGCTTCCAAAATGAGTTGGTGAGCACCCATAACCACTAACAAACTAAAATCCTAAGTGAGGCTCGAGTGGGAAGAATATTTGTGTGAAATAGGTTACACCCAAGGGAGCCCAGAACTTATAACCCTTTTTTAAGTGGTCGCACTGTTATCCCACACGGTTTGGCAAACCGTGCTCTAACTGTGCGCACGCTAATACCTCGAGAGCACGGTTCCACATTGTTTCCTCACACGGTTTTGAAATCCATGTCTAGTCCATGGAAATCCTACTATCTCACTTGCACAGTTTCCTAGGGAATCTGCACGGTTTCCACTAACCGTGCTCAAACTGTGAACCCCTTTAAAAGCCTCTGAAATCTTTCAAAACAATTCCAAACATTCCAAACCTCTTCCCAACTCATCCCATGAACTTAAATAACAAACAAATTCCTAAAAAGTACACATAACTAAAACCATGGGTGATACATTTATGTTTTAAACCAACAAAATTGAGCAATGTGGTACGACTCAGGTTGTGTCAAGATGAGTTTGTGATATATAGTGTTCGTGTATTTGAATGGGTTTAGATTTAGTATCCATAAAGAAATAGGGTGTATAATAATGTTGATGTTCATGTGAAGAAGTTTTTTAATTAGTTATGAAATAATAGAATAAATTAATCTATTTTCAAACAATTTTTTGACAATCAAAATTTGCTCAAACTTAAACTCTATATATCTCTCAGTAAATGACCATGATCTCATCCAATAACACTCCCATATGGTTTCTTGATTATGAATATTCATTAAATAAACATCTTATGATGTAATAAAATTAGTATAAAAATATCAATAAAAATTGATCACTCCCCAATTAGTCCTCAAAACTCTACTTTCTTTTAAAAAATGAATAATACATATGGGTGGGTATAAAAGATAAATTAATATAAGATACAAGAATCAAAGAACATAAAACCATAGAAACATACTATAGATTAAATAATTCAGAAAAAATATTCTTATATAATATATGAAATTAGGTATTTTAATTAATTATAATTCAAATTTAGGGATTGGGGGATCTCATTGGATCAGCTACCTGGGCTATACATAAAAATCAATGGAGTTAAGAGTAAAATAATAAAAAAACATAAAATGAATGACCCCATTAATAGTTGGACGAAAATTATTTTATGACATTATGATGAATGTTATCCATAACCTTCTAGGTATTAAATGATATCCACCCAATAATGAAAATATAGAACACCTCCAAAATGACATGAAATGATCTCCATTGATGTTATGGTTGAATGAACCATTTTATTGATTCTAATAGATCCCCCTTTTCTCTTAAATCATGTTCCACCAAGATTTATGATATTATCATCTCATATTTTCCTTATTTATAGATAATGGATTATTCCCGTTGTCCCCTCATTGTCGCTATGGATCCATGAAACATCATTTAGGATCAATATTTGTTGATGAATTGTCTCCATACATTTGTGTTGTTTCATGCGTGTTTAGATATCATGTTAGTGATGATATGTTGGGTTGGAATCAAATATAGATTTCATTATAAAATTAGGTATGATATTTTTTAATGAATATATCTTCTTATAATCTAAAAAACATATCTTTAATCAATTCACGAGTTTTATTTTATGATTCATTCCTCCATATGTGAGTTACCAAATTAAAAAATGATAATCCCTAAAATTTCATGATGGTTATACTAAATATTCAATAGATATCTTGTTAATATTATTTAAATATGAATCATTTATTATTCTAACATAAGACATATCTACATAGATAATTATAATGATGTGTACATCTTTTACACTTTATTATAGTGATAATTCATGGTTCTTCTCACATGGTATCTATATTTAGGCATACATTCCTACAAACCATATATTTATGGTGTATTATTTTGATATAATTGTTGTTTTACTCTTATTAATGTGACACAAGATTCCTCACAATTTACAATTCTACAATTCCATGAAAATATCTAATTTATTAACACATAACACCACTCTGATATCAAATCTTCTGCTTTTCCGATTATGAAAACTAGGTGACTCTAACATGAGATACACCCAGATGTTTTAATCTAATGTGTGGGGGATGATTTTTTACTGTAATATTGCATTTATATTCTTTTATTTTATCATATGGGAATTTATATCATAGGGTAATTTCTTTCACAGTATATTGTCTATTACAACACAATAGCATTTCTCGGTAGTTCATTTCATGAAAATCCAAATTTAATCATAGAAAATATTATTCATTTCCAAAATAATAGTATATGAAACTCAAATTCTTAAGGATAAAATAATGATTTAACTACCACATGATTAATTCATATAGTCTACTATAGGTTATTTTATTCACATTATGTCCTGGTATAACAAAACATCACACCTCAACTAATCATATATATCCAATATATCACCTAAGACCTAGGGTTATTCACACACATCCCATTTAATGCTTTATGTAACAACACTTATGTATAAAAGTCAACATTTTAAAATAATAAACCACTAATTTTTTTAATCATTCCCAAGTTCTCTTTTCAAGTATTTTCTTCGATAAAATTTATAATTAACCTGAATAATTGTAACATATTTTCAGAAAACTAAAAAAATGAATTATTATCATAAAATATATATAAAAAACCAAATTCGATGAATAATATATAATAGAAAAATTTTAATGTATAAATATATTTTTTAATAATTCATGAACTATGAATTTAAAAACCCTATATAATAACAAATAAATATTAAAATATTGTGTCTTGTCATCTCAAAATCAATGGAACATGAACTTATCCAAAATTTCATAGTGATCCCACATATTCTCAATTCAATGTTTTAGTTTCATAATTTTTAAAAGAACATGAAGTAGTGGTCTCATAACATTTTAAAAAGAGTACTTCATTAATCCCTCCATATTTTTCTAATTGTTGCACTTATCCATTTCACTATACATTGATACATAAAATATGAAATTTTTATATATCATTTACCCTTTATCAACCAAAACTAGAATCCTTTAAATCATTTAATTATCATTCAAAATGATAATGTAATATATTTTCTCTATCCATGGATTGTGAAAATAACATGTTAAGTGAGTATATAAAACTAGAAACAAAATAATCATATGACAAAAACAATAATATACTATAATTTTTAATAATCAAGGCCTTGAATAAACTCTTGGCTAGATATTTATAACGTAATCATAACTCTTATATATGTTTTTATCAAGCACACATTTTATTTTTTTACTAAGGAGTATTTATATATATAATATCATCATATTTTTTTACTCTAGTTCTTATTATCTATTAAAATGTATGTTAGTATTTATCTCTCAGTTAATAATTAATAATAATTTAGAATATATTATTCCTCAGGTTCAAGAATCCAATTTCAACATGTTATATTTTTTATTTCACTGATTCCATTCTCAAAAAAATAGATTTACTTCAAATTTTTTTTAACGGATTCAATTGAAGCAATTTATTTTCTAGAGAGGTAATTGATGACTTAATTAACTTAGGTTCTCATTGTAGTTAAATTACACTAAGAAACCAAAAACAAATAATTCCAAAGAAAACTATTTACTTGTTTTGATAACATTTTCCCAACCACTCGAATATCATTGAAATGTCCCTGAATGAGTTTTTACATGATACTATCAGTGAAGGATATGAATATTAGGTGACTATCATTTAATGTATAAATTATTGAAATGAACTTACAAGGTTGTACATACGCAATAAATAGGATATCATACTAATCCATGTGTTGTTTCATAAAATTTCATAAAATGTTTTCAATTATTTCAAATTCAACATGAAAAGTATCTATTATTTTATACCATTAATTTAAAATGAATATAATTAAAATAAATTAGTACGATATAATAGACTATTATACATGTAGTTAATCTTACCCTACATGAGTTTCAATTAGGATGAAAATATTAACACATTTTCACAATGTGTATGTACTTTTTATGAATGATTTTGTCTTGGTATTATCTATTCCTCCACTTGTACATCCGATTATATTCATAATATTAACTAATAAACTAATCACACTCTTTTTATTTGAATCTTTTAATCTTTTATTGCTTTGGGAATTTCACTTTTTACCTGATTTCAGTGAATTTTTAATTTTATACTTCATCTTGTATGTAAAAATATATAGTATAAATAATTATCTAAGGAGACAATTTACGAATACCTTAAAATTGATTTATATACCTTTGATTAAATTATCTAGCATCTAAAATTATTATTTTTTTATTTGGGATAAAATTATTTAACAAAATTCTTTTGGAATCCTAGTTGGAGGACTTAACTAACCTATTAGTTTGTCGATGGTAGGAAATGGGTGCATTGTGTTATTATATATATATTTTATTGAGTGAATTCACAATATTATTACTATGATAAAACCTAAATTTATAAATTCCAGATGAGGGTATTCCAATCCTAAAAAATATGTGATTTTAGAATGTCTATACATGATTTTAAATGAAAACTTATAGTATATTATACCACAAACCATTTTGAGATATAGTCCATTTATAATAATGTGTATGGAATACTAAAAGAAACTAGAAATATCCCCATGAATTATACTACCAAAAAATAATATATGTCCTCAATATTTATTGATATATATGTAATATTTTTGAATTTATGAAATCCTTCCAGAAATGTAAATTATTTACATGGTTTTCAAAAAAAATATGTGAAAAAATAATATCTTTAGAAAGATGATTTAATGAATTTTTTTTTTCAATATCTATGATAATATCTAAAATTTCACCAAATGCAAGTGTGTGACAAACATTATAAGAAAATTATATATACATATATATTATACACCATTTAGGAACACACATTCTGTATGAGTTATATTTTCTATAAATAAATCATAATTTATGTGTGATATCAATATGTGAGATTGGAGAAAAAATGGGGCAATCTGTGGGACCAAAACATTTTGATAATTTAAATGGAAGATTTTCCAGTACTTTTATGGAAATGGAATGATATGAATCATGAATCTTCACTTTTTTGTTTCATATATAGATCCGTATCAATAAAATTTTACATTATGTGAAATACAGAGTAACATTTTTGAAAAATATACTTTGGTAATTTACATATATAAATTTTATGATTAATAAAATACTCTTCATGAAAATAAAATGTGTTCATAAATGAATTACTGTTTTTTAAAACATACAAGGAATGTTTCTACATGGTTAATAAGTCTTGGGCACTAGATGGAGAGGATATTAGTTATTTTTCTTAAAATTATAATACATTCTAAACTTATATATGAAATTTCACTATGTTTGGCGATTTGTGTCACTACTTCTAATACATAATAGAAATCAATATATCTAACTATAGTATATATCCAAATTTTCCATATATATAATTGCACATGTAGTACAATTCATCATTGTACTTAAATGTATAATTTATATGAGTGGAGATCTATATAACTGAATTTCTGACATTGGGTATTCTTCTCATTTGTGATTTTAGTTCCATATGACAAATTAACATTGATTACTATTTATTTTTATTATATTGTTTATTTTTTTTATTAGAACACATGATTGAGTAGTAAAATGTAATGGAATATTGTTATGTAATCAAATTTTGATGTGTATTCCAATATTATCAGGTTTACGCATCACTAGTCCAACTAGTTCGATGAAGAGATTGATGTTCCCTTATGTGAGATCTTGAGAATGTTGAGAACCATAAAATCGGGACAAATTAGTTTTCTATGATGAGGAAAAAAAATATTCATATTTTACCATGAAAATTCAATATGATAGAACATAGACCATCCATATGTACGGTGATATACAATTACTAAAAATATATATTCCATGAGAATTATAGAGATGTTCTATAAGTGAATGAACAACTGCAAGACCCTGGATATTATTTGTGAATAAAAAAGGCATAGAACATCTATGTGTTCACCCTAGATCTTCCATGACACTTCTATGGATTTAATGTAGGCTCCCATTTACGTTCAAGGAGAATGAGATTGAAATTTTTACAGACCTATCATGATTAAAAACATCACATTATCTGACCATAGTTGAATTTGTATTTACATTCACTATTATAAATCAATTAAGAAATAAATATGTTATTTCACTAGATGTATAAATGTGTAAATAAATATTAGAGTAATTTTATCTATGATGAGAACATATCATGGGAATGATAATGATCCATGATAAATATATATAACTATAGAGTTCCACGAAGCATACTAGAGAAGAAACATCACAATTCCAATATGAAAATATCTTCAAAACACAATTATATTCATTTTTGATGATTTATATAATGAAGGGACCCATGGTATTTTAAATATCAAAAGGAAAAAATAGTTGAGACTATATCATTATTTTCTAGAATAATTTTTGAAAATATATAACTCAATGATTCATATAATTTAATGTCAATTTTTTTGGTTGTTTGATTATAAAAAATATATAGTTATCATAGAAATAATATATATATATATATGTTCATGTATACTTTAAAAAAGAGGAGTTTTTTACTATGTGAACCAAGGAATATTCTACAATTCTAATTAATAATTAATAGAACTATTGTGTTTTGGATTTTGTGATGGGTTTTCTCCAATAGGATCCCATCTATAAAAATGTCATTATAGATGGGAATCCTTTATAAAAAAACCAAAATAGTCCAAAATGTATCAAATATACTTCCTTATAATGGGACATCACCAAAAAAAAACTATTTGGGATGCACTATGATCCCTATAAAAACATTTTAAATGTTTTATAATAATTAATTATGATGAATCATCATAAAAATAATCATTTTTAGTGGGTGGATTTTACCATCATAAATAATCAATTTTTATAAAAAAAATTGTAATGTCGTGTATTATATTGCCCATCAGGATTATATAAGTAAATAAAATAATTAATTGAAAATTTTTAATATAAATTATAATAAAATGAAATATTATAAAAACATGAATAAAATTATTACAATAATCCATAGACAATATGTTTATCAATAAAAATTATATACTAATCACAAAACATTTATTATTATCTAGTATCTAGGGGAGGATAATCACCTAAAGCATTAACTCTTGGAAAATATATATATATACCTTACAAATTCCTCCATATATATTCATACATATGCCCATCTGTATGATTCAACCACACATTCGCCTCATTCCACTATCTCCATATATATTTTATAATATTATCAATAGCTCACAAAATATGTTCAAACTGTGTAGAAGACAATGAAATAGTATATAAAAAACTCCATTTGATCTTACCAATGAATTCATAGGAGTACCTTAATAACATGTAGGTTTCAATCATGACCCAATACTCGTTACCCATCATTTCATGATGTCATGAATTGTTATATGTATCTAATCCCCCTCAACAAAACATGACATGAATGTAGAATCTTCTTGATTCATAGATTGACTCTACTAGGAATGAGAACTCATAGTCTCATATGATTACTTAAAATATAATTAATAATTAAAATAACAATTATATTTTAATTTTTTAAGATACTAATCATAATATGTTGTTGTTTTAACTTAAAAGAAGTCATATATGGGGATAATTGTGCATATTCATGTAAAAATTAAACTCTATAATAGATGGTACACTACCATCTTGTATAATACAATAATCATTTTAAATTAAATATATATATATATATATAATAACATATTTTATAACATTACATATTTAATTAATGTATACAAAATGTACCACTCTGGGTGGATTGTGTGATATCATATATCCCCATGTTTTGACACTCAAATAATAACCTCATCTAAAAATACCTCTTTTATTGTAGGAGAAAAATCCATCCCACACATGAGATGATGTATATTAAAGTCTATGATATAGTTAATTTTATTAAAAAAATTAACAAATATGAATCCAATGTTCTCATTGTAATTTTTTGTAAAAACGAATGAAAGATTTGTCTTATAATAATATTCCACACCCCATTGATAGGATATTTCTTACTCTCATCAATCAGAGAGCATGAATTTTTTAAAAGAATTAAAAAACATGTTATTAATAAAATAAACATAAAAATAATATATATTTTTTTTAACTTTCAATCCAGTGGTGGAAAATATGATGTCCAACAATAATGAAAATGTGATACCATGATTCCCATTTCCTAGAATAATAATTTCATATAATGGAACCAATATTCCCATTTGAATGATTTAAAAACTATGAAAACAACATAATACTATATCCAAAATTTGTACAAAATGTTAATAAAAATTAAATAAATTTTATTATTTAGAATACCTACTTAAATGGGGATCAAAATGAAGAGACATATGCCTTTTTAATTGAGTCTCTAGATTCATCAGTGATGAAAGGTTTTCCCCATCTGAACTGCTAGTGTAATAGAAGAATCCTACTATTCATATGAATCATGATCATTATCACGAATTCCAACATCTACGAGTGAAGAAAACAATCATGACACAAATATCCTACCATGTGAATAAAATAATCCAACATGTTAAAATTATTAACATAGATACAAAATATAATAAACACAAAACCAAAATAATATAATAACTATGCATATAAATACGTTAAAATAAATATTTCAAATATAAAAATATAATAAAAACCAATATATAATAATTACCCATAAATAAAAAACAGAATATTATAATATAACCTATTAATAATTATTAAAATAAAAATCATATAATAAAATATAATAGAAAAAATGTAGAATATAAAATTATTAAATTTAAATAATTCATTACGTATATATAAAATATAAAAAATTAACACATACTGACATCAACAAGGGATGAAATATTTCACTATGAAAATATCAATAAATTAGAAACAATCTAACGAATTACTTTTTTTAAATACTTATATTAAATATTTAAAATTAAAAAGTACATGAATAAAAAACATCCTTAATAATTTTCATCCCCATCTTCATCAATTTTAATTTCATCATTATCTTAATAAATATTGTGAAATTCCATATGAATTACAGTTTCATAATCTCATAATACATCATCATCATTATCGATATGAACATCCCTTAACTGGGGATTTTTTCATCAATATTTATATCTCATCACATAAGAGACAAATTTGGGGATATTTATAGAAAAATGTCAATATGATTCTCTTCCACAAAACCATTTTCTGTTTTCAACAAACTAATTGTTTGATATTTCTATTTTATTACACTGTACCTTTCATTTAAATCCATTATACTAATGAATTAATATATAAATAAACTTGATGGGGTTGTTATGAAGACACAAATTTTTATTTATGGTAATTATGGAAATTATATTTATTATTAATGAATTCATTTCATTAATGATATTTTAATCCTTAATCAGTATCTACCCCATTGAAATAAAATATTATTTAATAAACCGGTATTAGATAATGTAACTCAATAATATCATCCATCATTCCCTTAAAGTGAACATTAATTTTTAAATTATGAGATCATTTAAAAAACGCCACTATTCATTGATGTTTTGTGATTCACTAGGTATTCTCATATAAAATCGAAATCAATTAACCCATACCCATTATAATATTTTATTAATTTTAAAGGAGGACCTTTTAGACCACATAAATAATTATCAATTTTAAATTCATGTTGTGTGGCCTGAATACAATAATAAATATATATTATTACCAATCATTACAAAATTTATTTAATAATACATCATAAACAATTTATCGTACCAATAATTGAATCCAATTTAAAAGTTTACTATATCAATGATCTTAATGAGAAGACTAGATAATTTAAATAAATTATTATTATATGGGTATATTATAGTCTATCAAAAAAAGAAATGTATATAAATTTATGTATTAGAAGAATTAAAAAAATGATTTAATATAGTATATGGATTAAAAATAGTGTACGTTTTTCATAATTTAATAGAACATATGTACAATAATTTTTTTAGTAAATTATATAAATTACAGTATTCATTGTAACCACAAAAACGAATATATAGCTGAATAAAATTTAACCAATGATTTCCACTGGAAACACTGTAGAATCCCACTAAATACCGTTGAATTGTGCCCCAAGGTGAGGCCACATGACCCCAAACATGAATCACCAATCTCTATATTATAATAAGAAGTAGTGAGGTCTTAATAAAAGATAAATTGTAGTAAACAATAACCAATAACTTTCTCAAGAGACATGGGAGATTCAATTGGCCTCGAATCTAGTCCCCATTGGATGGTTGTGATGGGTTATATAGTTAGAATTGTTAATTATATGTAAACATGTATGGGAAAAATCAAATATACTAGGAAAAGAGAAATAGTAGTAAACAATAATAACCATTGGACATCAGGGTAATAGAAAAAATAAAACATGTAATCTAATTTAAGTAGATGTATATTATTTAAAATAAATAACAACATTAAAAATCCTGATCACGATGATTTAACTATAAAATAATGAATATGAAATGGGGATAGACATATATACCAAATGCTAAAAAATAAACAAAGGGGCCAAAAACAACAAAATCTTGCATCTATTTCATAGGTCTAGTCCTCTGACCCAACATTATCCTATGTATGTAAATAAAGCATCATATGATATTCACTTCCCTTTATCAACACCTATAACCATAGAGTCATATTGGGTACAAATCGATGTCCAATAAGGATGTGAGATACAATATTAGTAGTCCAAAACACATGGTGTCTAGTCCAATATATTATTTGGAATTTACAATTAGCAGTGTGGTATTATTATTAGATAAAAAAAATTTGAACAAATTTGAAAGTGTTCTATTAGGACACTCATCTAGTCTACCTACTTCAACCTTAGGTGGTGAGTTTGAACAGTAGGATCTTGCAATGGTAGTGTGAGAATATTGTTCAATAAGATGGATTGAATCAAATCATGTTCTTGTTATTGGATGAAACTTATTTAAGTATAAGAACTCAATGGATAGTCCTTTATATGAAATCATTTATTTACATTTTAATTGAATTTGAAACCACTTTATAAAATACTGAGTCACCATATACCCGTCTGTGGGAATACATCGAAAAATGGAATGTATCAATTGTGGGCCTTGGTAAATGAACAATGTAATGGATTCAATCAAAGGTTACCCATGATTTAAGTCACATACCTCACTCCAAGAATAATTATATAATGTCATGAACTAACCTTTGACTCCATACTTGGTATTACACATAGGGTCTGTAGTCTCTCTCCTGGCATGGTACATCCATCATGCAATTGGTCTTGTCCACATGGTCTCTCCTATAGAAACTATGTCACTCTTCTTGTGGTGAAAACAAATAATGCATGACAAGATTTTATTAGGCATATTTTATTTTTCCCCTACATGTTTACATATCATTAACAATTTTAACAATAAATCCCAACACAACCATCCAATGGGGACTTGATTCAAGGCCAATTGAATCTCCCATGGCTCATGAGAATGATATTAATTAGATATAGGAAGCCAAAAAATATAATATATAAATAATTTATAAAATAATTTATCAAGGTGGTCCGGATATTTAGTTAAATAAATAATTTATGGAGAATAACTCAATGTAGAGGCACATGAACATTTCATTTAAATTTAACAATTCATTTATAGAATGGGTATCAGCTCATAACACATGGATTATCACCCATTCCATTTCAGACATGAAATTTAATAAATTATATACCCATTAAGGGGAAAAATGAAAATTTGAACAGAGAGGGAATTTTACAACTAATGTTGGTCATACCCATATTGGTTGCTTAATTCATGGAGATAAATCCAAGGGGTTGATTTTCCACTAAATCAAGTATGTAAGGAACACTTCTGATTTCAATTTGACTAAATATGATATATAGAGGCGATGTTGGAAGGGTATGATACACGAGATAATGAAACATTTTATGTAATGTTATGAAATGAGATGAAAGGACACATACGACCTACCATATCCTTGTAGATAATCCATTGCCCGGAGTATACTATTGATTTGAGCAAGTTCAATAGAAATAAATGAATCCATAATATGCACTGAAAATTGGGAAATTGATCATGCACCTAGATTTAACAATAGATTGAACAAATAATTTGAAATATAATGGAGATGATTCATGAGCTCACATCTAGCTTGTTGTTAGATATAACTGTGAGAGAACCATTGTTCATATGGGGAAGGTGGCTTGATCCTTAGGTTGAGAGGGTGGATATGCTTCATGTGAGGGAGGAGGAGATGATAACACTAGAAGGGGAGAGAAATTATGAAAATCCTTCTTTAATTTACACACATAGACATGATTTATTACTTAAAACATTCACTTGATACAACATATAAGATTAAGAGGTCTAGGGTATTTGGTGCATAGTATCATTACATAACAACATAAATCATAAAACATATTAACTTATTGAAAACATCATTTAATTTTCCACTACATTCCCTCATACTAAACATTACATGGGATTACATGAGGGTATACATAAAAAAGGCATGAGCTATAAAGACCGATAAGGGAGTAAACAAGGAATCACATGAATTATACAATACATGTTAAGAAATAATAATATCATTGTAGTATAAAAGAACATGAACATAAAAGTACGATATAGCATGATTATCATACCAATGAAATGTGGAAACATCACTTATCATGGAATTTGCAGCAGCCATGGCTCATTGCACATGGAGCATCAGTAAACTCTCACTAAACATGTAGAATTAGTAAAACAATGTTTACATTGAATTATAATGAGTAATAACACATTTAAAATGATGTATCATGATACTATACTTTACCCAATGCATTGGAGCTCTATCAGGGAAACCCTTCTTAGACATTTCATATCATGCATAAGGGAGCCACATGGATCATACACATTGGAATCAATCATCATTATTTATTCAATGGTAAAGGGAAGTGGAATACATACATTAATGTTTATAATCATGAATTAAATGTGAATAAATATGAATACACTTGATATAGAAATGGGCGTGGTAATCACAAAATAATGACATAGGCTTGGAATATAGGTGAAATTTCGTCATTGTAACAGCGTGACATTAGAATTCATTAAAATGGTTGATGAGAGATAAAGGGGTGTCTCGTCATATTTAGATGAAATGGACTGTAACCAGTGTACATGGAAGGCATTAATGAGAGATAAAGGGGTGTCCCATCATTAAAAAATAAAAAATTTAGAATGGGTGTGTTGAGAAATCACACCCCAACATTTATAATTGAAAATAAAAGTCATAATAATATAAAAAACATGTTTAAAATGAAAATGGAAGGAATCCCATACCTGGATATGTGAATCCAAAGGCCTATGAGGAGCTGGAGAGAGGATTCATAGAATCTTGGTGTGACCTGGGAGGATTATAGATAGAGGAGGTCATATTTTTGATGAACTCAAAAGCCTTTGAGTGAAGAAGATGTAGGATATTGGGAGAGTTTATGTAGGAATGCGGTGGATTATTTATTATTTGGGTTTGGGACACTACAAATTAAACAAATCAAAACCATAAACCATCCCATGGTTTTAGACGATGGTTTTTTCCAAAGGTGAGTGGAGAAAAATATATTATACATACAATTCCCTAACATCATTAAATAATGTGGTTGATTATGTGGAGATGAGTCACACTCTCAAGGAAATCAATTTAAAAAAGCTAAAATGTTTTATAATTATATCAGGGTCCACTAAACTTTGTAAAAAAATAAAACAAACCAAAATAACATTATTTAAATGGAAAAACGTATATTTTCCATACATTAGGTTTATAATATTTTATTACGACAATTTTGGGTATTTAAGATGTAATAATACACATTATATATTTATATGGTATTTAATTTTTACCCAAAAACTCAACTATCCTAGATTATTATGAAAAATTCACCATTGGAAAATTTCAACATCCTGATTCAAAAAATAATATAATTAATTTTATCTATTTTTTTTTCAAAATATTTGAATATTTATATTTAAAATAAAAACTAATATTTACTGAAAAATCATGGGTTTTCACAAAAACATAATACAAAACATAATATACATTACAATGGTATTGATAAAAATTATACGATCATTTATACCTAAAAAAATAATTTAATAAAAATAATATTTTATTAATATAATTTTTAATTAATAAATAAATTAATTTATCAAAATAAATATCATATTTTAATATTAAATAAAAATAATATTTGTTCTTTAAACTATTTAAAACAGAACAATAATAAAATGAATCTTTTTTATTTATTATATACAAAAATTTCTCTCATAATCATACTGTTATGTCATTGTAACATAACCCCTTATAACACCCAAATACGACCATAGGTTAAGGATGGCGATGGTGATTGAATCTTGGGTTGGCTCAGATAACATTGCTCGGGTGGTAATCTTTGTCAACTTTCACTTCACCCATAGGCGGTTCTGCTCAAGCATAAATAATTCAATCTCCGATTTGTCTTGGTCTAGAGTGAAGAATAATGGAGTCACCTCTTTTACGAGAAACCAACAAATGGGTTTCATATGGGGAACCTCTACTAGATGAGGCAGTCGGTTCCTTGATTTATTAAATTGGATTTGTTAAAGACCTATATTTATAATAATCATGTGATCATTGTTGAATGACAATATTATAAACTGGCACAATTCATAACAATATTTTAAAATCCAAAACACAAAACCAAATATGTTCATACATTATACATAACCATATGAATAAATTTAAATAGACCAAAAATAATTATCATTTGTGATTTTCTAGATCTTTAATGTCTTCCATCCTTTTGATATTTTTCCCTCAAAATTTTCTTTTTCACACACTGAAACATATGTGTGTTAATCTGCTTCATCCTTTCTTCGGATTCCCACACTTCTTTTTAAAACATGTGGTTTTTTCACAACTCCTTTACGAGGGGAATTTTATTATTTTGTAGAACTTTTTCTCTACAATCTATTATCTTCACTGGTTGCTACTCATAAGAATGATCATCCTCTAGCAGTACTACCTCTGAAGAGATTACATGTGAAGGGTCTGGAATGTACTTCCATAATAGGGATACATGAATGACATCATGTACATTGCACATGGTAGGAGGAAATTCTTGTCGATAGGCCCTAACCGTGACATTATCATGAATCTCGAAGGGACTGATGTACATGGGACTTAAATTCCCTATCTATCCAAAACTCATGACCTTATTCCATGATGATATGTGTAAAAATAACTTGTATCCAACATTTAACGAATGTTCTTGTCGAATTTTATCTACATTACTCTTCTGTCATCATTGGGATACCTTGATATTCTATATAATGGTTTTCTCATTCTATACCATTTCATCGACCATTTTAGGTCTAGAATATTACGCACACTAACATCATCCCAACACACTGGTGTTCTTCACCTTCTACTGTAAATGTCTTTATATGGTTCCAATGAAATTCTCAAGTGGAAATAGTTATTGTAGAAGAATTCAACAAGTGGAAGATATTGGTCCCATCTTCATTTGAAATCCATACAACATCATAATAAAATATCATCTAGTGTCTGAATAGTTCTCATAGATGAGCCATAATTTTGAGGATGATAGGATATTATGAATTTCATTTCAGTGCATAGAGCATGTTGGATACTCTTCCAGAACATCGAGGTGAATCTCATGTCATTATTGAATACAACAGATAGTTCTACTCCGTGAATCCTTTTAACTTTTTTGTTGTAAATCAGTGCAAGTTGATCCTATGTGATGTCCTCTAGAATTGTGATAAAGTGAGTTGTCTTCATAAAACTATCCAAAACCACCCATATAGAATTGTTTCCTCTGGATGCCCATTGAATACTAGGGTAATGTTTTCCCACATACAAGTTGTTATGGGCTACGGTTGCATCAACCTCATAGACTTTTTCCTCTCAGCCATCACATGCAATCATTCTATGCAACGTGATGTATACTAAAAAATTTCCATTTTCAGATTGTCCCACGAAATGTTTTCTTAGAGATCTTGATGCATCATTTTGATCCCCAATTGAATAGAGAAGTTTGAGTTGTGGGCGTCTTTCAAATGATCTTTATTTATCTCTAGATCATATGGTACACATAATTGAAACCCAAATCCCACAATTCCATCATATTCGACCACAAAATTAGTGTATTTCCCCTTTTTGATAGATTCCAACCTTTTCAGAATTTCATCATCCTTTCTTTGAGCATCCTTTATTTTCTCCAAGTGGTATGGTTGAGAATTATTTTTTATAAATAAACGATGATTGATGTCCGTTAAGGATTCACATGTCCATCCTCTACAAATCTATGAATATTGGATCCTTTTAAATACTCATCAATGACAGAATTGTCGGATCCTTTCAATTTAGAGAATACGCCACCTTGTTCTCTTTCCCAAGGTTGTAATTGATTGAACATTCATAGTATTTGATCAGCTCTGACCCTATTCATTGGTTCCTATTCCACTCTTTCTATGATAATATATACTTGAGGATTTTGTGATCTATGTATATTTCACACATCTCCTTAAAGAGGTAATGCCACAAAAATATTAAAGAGATGATCATCGTAGCCAACTCTTGATAATGTGATGGATAATTCTACTCATTAACATTCAATTTCTTGGAAAAATAGGAAATGAATTTTTCATACTACATCAACATGCAACCAAGGACCTCCATTAAAACATCACTGAATACTAAAAAATATTATCCACTCATGGTTAATGTGAGCACAGGCTCTACGATAACCCTCATTTTCAACTCCTTGAACATCTCTTCACTATCATCACTCCAAAAAACATTAATCTCTTTTTTGTTATCTTGCTAAGAGGGTTGGACAGTCATGAAAAATGTCTCACAAATAAGCGATAATATCTAGCTAATCCCAAGAAGCTATAGATATTAGTTACCGATTTTAGACTTGGGCATCCATCAATTGTTGTTTTTAGGGAGGGATCCAAAGATATCCCATTTTTTGTGATGATATGACCCATTAATGAGACCTTATTCAACCAGAACTCACACATGCAGTACATTTCATAGAGCATATCATTTCACAAGGTCTCTAGTACCGTTTTTAGATGCTCCTCATGATCCCTCTTGGTATTGGATTATATAAGAATATCATCTGTAACGACTACCAAAAATATTTCAAGGGAATAACTAAAGACACTATTCATTGTTTCCATGAATATTTATAGAGAATAAGTGAGTCTCAAAGGCATTACTATGAATACATAGTGCCCATATATTTAACAAAAAGAATAATTCGTGATATATTCCTTCTGTACCATTTATAATATCTCCTCTGAAAATCTTCCTTGGAATAGTATTTTTCTCCACACATCTAATCGAGCTAGTCATCAATTCATGGTAGAAGATAATTGTTCTCTATAATTATTTTGTTGAGCTCAGTATCATCAATGAAATGTGAATTGACCCATGCATATTTTAGATGAAGAGCAATGATGCACCCCATTGTGAAGCACTTGGGAATATAAACACTTTAACTTGATTATCCTGTAGTTCTTTTTCAGCTCTTTATGCTCCAAAAATACCCATTCTATACAGAGAGATGGATATTGGAAACACCCCATGTATAATGTCAATTTATAATTTAAAATATCTTCTATGAGGGAGACATGGAAATTCAATAGGAAACACATCAGTGAATTCCGTCACAATAGGCATGTCTTCAAGGATGGTTGCTTCCATAGACTAAATTATTTGAGTCACATACGCATACTAATAGGAAAACAATATCCATTCTTGAGATGATGGAACTAAATAATATTCATCCTCCTCCTTTCACTTGTATTTAATCAGGGTATGTTCTCTATATGGAGAGTTATTTAACTCTTAGGGAAATTTATGTTCGCTATATTTAAATTAATCCAATCCATACCATGAATTGAATAAAATTCCACCATAGGTAGTATGATGAGGATTTTCGGTAAGTTCAATAAACATATTATAAAATTGGAGGAGTTAAATTCATGGACTGCAATGATTTCACCATTTTCTGAACTCACCGATATCATCACTTCCATGATTTATGGTGGTGTTGGTATTATTATACTAATAATTCATGATAAATTAATGCATAGAAAAAAAAAATAAAAAAGTGAGTTTTCAATTCATGAATGAATAGCTAGTGTACATATCACCACATCCTTTGTTAGGGTTCACTTTGGTGGTAGTGATGGAAAAAGATCTCCCTTGCTGCCTTGGAGGAAGTTGGTTTCCTCAAAATACCTTTAGCTTAGGGAACTGATTTTAAATTTTCCATTGTTATTATAGCTGAACCAATGAAAAATATGTTGAGGTTTGAATGGATAATTCCTCCCCTCTATCGCATTTGTGGGTTATTCTTGTTTGTAGATGACAACTAGGTTCCCTTAATATCTACACCTAATGCATTTCCTCATCCCCTTCTGGTAATTTTCTGGATGCTTCTTTACACACCATTGGCAAGTGGGTGCAAGATTTTATTAGCACTGTTGTATTTATCCATTAGACCTCCAGAATTGAAGTCCACATAACACTTCTTATCTATAGAATTGATGTACACATTAGACTTCTTATCCCCATGGATATTTAGGATGCTTCATATTTATGTAGTGATAAATAAATATACTTTTTAAGAGGTGTTAATTTAGAAAATAGCTTATATGATTCATATGAAATATGTACATTAGGTGGTGTGTCTCCATGTACCTCGATTCACTACATGATGATACATTTTCTATTAAATCATAATAAATTTATTAAAAGTTTTGGTCATATAAATACACATGGATATTATTATAACTAATTAACATATTATTGGAATAATTATTCCATTATTATAAACTTATAGGTAATGTTTTCCTATAAGGGATCAATTATTTAACTAAACAAAACATGTGATAAAAAAATTTCGTTCAAAAAAATGTTATAAGTCCTGCATTTTATAACAATGAGATTTTTTTGTATCTAGACTCATGGATAAATTGAATCCTCTCCAGATTTAAAAAAAGTGTAAAAATAAGATGCTTCATAATCATGATATTGAATATCATTCGATGATGTTTCCTTAATTTATGGGGTATCAAATTTATATACAATATTCTGAAATGATTTATCCAGAACCAAAAAAATATTATTTTTTACTGAATCTCATTCATTCTAATGATTCAAAAAAAATATAATCATTAATAAAAAAATTCAGGGATGAATTAAATCATATTCAAATCGTTAGAATATCCTAATATCATATATAAGAGTGAATGTAATTGTTTCTTTATAATGACATTGTGAATTTTAAAACAAAAATAAAATAAATGGACCAATACACGTAATTTAAACATGATTTATACCAGATACCTTGTGATTGTTTAATGATTTATCCAATTAAGTTCGTATAATAGAAAATGATGTGTACTTTGTGAGTCTGTAGTTACCTAAAAAATCATAAATATGAATAATTTTTACCCATTGTGAATAATTAAAAATTATAAGTAATGTTTAGTATCTATTACGAAAATGTAATAGTTATTAATATTATCATATAATTAGTTATTAATTATTAAAAAATATTTAATGATTATCAGTTATTATTTAAATTATTACAACATTATTTCTAGAAACTAGTAATTGTATAATAATTTTTGTTAATTGTTTTATTTTATTACAAGGTATAATTTTTTTTAGAAATTATTGATTTTTTAAATAATTATAAATTATTTTTAATCATGAAAAAATTGATGAATTGGACTTAAACGTACTAGATATTGAGTAAGGGAGATTCAAGAATAGGGAAAATGGATCATATGACATTGAAATTATTTAATGAGAATCTGTATGAGTGGAAGATAACATTTATAATCCTTGAGAGTAGCCATCATTTTAAAATAATAGTTATAGAGTAACCAATTTGAAACAATCACCATGATCAATTTTTCTAAAGAAAATGTATCCTTCTTATATCATATATCCTATTTTTCCATAAAAAATAGAAGACCATTTTTATAGGAACATGAAATATGATGAATAATATACATATATAATATCATAATATCAAAATATTTACTTATAATTACTAATAATTCATTAATATTTAATAATTAGTTAAATTAATTTAATAATTAATAATATATTTTTTTTATTACAAAACATCTACAAGTTATTGTGAGGATTTATAATTTTTTGATTTTTTATATTTTTCATTAAGTAATTGCAATGTATTTACTAATTATTAGACATATCTATTATCTCATAATAATTACTTGTAGATTGTATATAAAATTTTAACAAATATTTACTATGACATCATTTCTAATTTCAAACCTGATAAATGATGAAATATCAATGTATTATTAATCAAATATCATTATCGAATGATATGTTACAATAAAATAATTAATAAAATCAATAAGCATGAACATGTATGTCAAAAAAACATATATATTACACATTTTAAAAATTCAAACACCTAAACATCAAAAAATAAATCTTATCAATAAATCATATGGTTTCACCGAGTTCTAAGGATAAAATCATAAATATATAAATATTCACACCCCAGAATATATGTATGATATCAATAAAATAAAAATATTATGAGTCTCAATAATATCTTATTCCAAAAAGGACAGGTTGGGTTAGGTTGGCTGAAGTCTACATAAGATTGAGTTCAAAAAATCCCACATGTTTAATGGGATGATATCAGGATCACCCCACCCCACAATGGTTGTCGGCCCACCCACATTGAATCACCTTAAATTATTATTATTATAAACATATATTTGTAACTATTAATAAAATTCTAATGTTATAAAAGATTGATATATATAAATATATACAATAAAAAAATGGTTTTGTATCATTATTTTATAAAAAAATTTATTATTAAAAAATAAATTTAAATGGAATATTTCTTTTATTATTTCGATGATAAAAATATTTGTGATGTAATAGATTAATAAAACAATCATTATGTAATCAAATGAAAACATGGTTTATAATTTTAATTAAAATAAGAATTATTATTTCACATAGATTTTTCACCATGGAAGAAAATAAAAAGGGTTACTTTTGACTTTAAATTCCAAAATGAATTATGAATTTATTGAAAAATGATTTGTTTTGAAAAGAATAACATATAAATTTATGGATATGAAAATTGTAATAATTATATTCTGTAATATATGATATAAGATTTATGTGAAATCAATATTATGAATTTTAAATATCCAATATGATTTAATGCTAAATTAATAGCATAGTAACATTAAAATAACTAATACAATTGGATAATAAATATAAAACATATAATATATGATCTATTCTTTTTGAAAAATGTAATCCAAATTCATAGCATGAGTAATATATAAATATACATATGATTGTAAATATATTTAATTAAAAAATGGTATCTACCATATATATATATATATATATATATATATTTCATTATATATACATAATCAAAACAATTTTCAAACAATATTTGAACTGAAAATATCTATTAAACTTAAAAATAAAGATAAAAAACCAAATAAAAAAATATTTTTAATCAAATTGTTAAACATTTGGAAAAATTCATAAAATAAATAGAAGTCAACCCATACCAAGCTAAAACATGTTATATATGATGGTGGAAAACCAAATATGGAAGTCTAATGATTCAAAAACTATAAATACCGAATAAATATTAAAAATTGAATATTTTTCATACCATAGAGTTCTATCGAACAAATTCCAGTAACATAAAAATTGAAATATAAATTCTATGGAAGGGAGATAAAATAGAAGCATATAACTAGGGTATTAAAATAGAAATCAGAAAAAAAAGGTTCAACTAATGAATCTGCGAGTGGGATTTCCAATTGCTGCAAGGGGGGGGGGGGTTCAATATGATATAGGAAGGCATAATCAAGGTAGGGAAGATGAAAGAATAAAAATGGATTGGATGGTTTTTATTAAATTATTAATAATTGGGTTATAGTTATGTGTTTTCAATAACTATGAATACTGTCAACCATAACTTCTCTGACGAATCATAATATCTATAATAAATAAATAATTTTTCAATAACCATTTGTGATAGATCATTTTACCCATAAAAATAATTTATATAAAACCTATTTCAATGGATATCAAGATCATGGGTGATTAATCATTTTTCAAAGGGGTAATAGTGATGTAAAATATTATCCATTATAAATACTTATCTCAAATAATTATTTTTATTATAGATGTTATATTCTATAAAAAAGAAAACTATCATAGATTAATTTTTATGGATTCTTATCCTTCAATAATAACCTATCACTATGTCTAATTTTCTAGTAGTCAAAGAACTAATGGGGATCTATATAGGTGTTCAAAATTATCTTATTTTAAGAATATGAATAATGATTTCTTGTGATTTACTAAACCATTCATTGAAAATTATAAAAATATCGATAAACTATAATGACTAATACTACATCATTCATTTACCCAACTTTTTTTGTGCCTTATGCAGGTGAAATCTATACTTACTATAAGAAATTATGGAGTTTGAACATAATCCCTTCTAACTTCATGTTGCAGTTAGGAAACATCAAAAAATGCATGAAGGAAATTCTTATCTATTGGATCAATGATGTTCAATAGATTTTTGAGATCATAGAATAGATTTTATACATTAATTTTAATTTTGTTGACCATTTAATAAACATGAACCTGGTGGTGAGGAAGAACATACATCTTGTTGAGACAATAACCCTGATTGATGAATAAATATATGAATATGATTCCATGCTGGGGTGGGGGATCTCATTATTATTTCTGAAAACGATTGCAGTCTATTAGAAAATTCTTGTAATGGAATGAGTGATGGTAAACACCCTTCAATTTAATTCTCAGTCCAATGTTCATATGTGATCCTGAGGTTTCTGAATGTGGACAATTATTACAGAGAGATAGATCTTGTTCCATTATTCATGATTGAGATTTAACTAGTGTATTAGAAAATGATGAAGTTCCCTCCGTTTCTACTAGTGGCCACTATAGTCTTCACAACATTTTCCACAGTCTGTATATTGAAGTAATGAATCATGATTATAGGGTGTTATAGTGGGAAGCTTATAGAAGAGTTATTGTAATGTTTGACGATGTTTGTGTATTCCCATTAGAAGTGGGGAGGAAGATGATTGTTGTGCATCATAAATACAACATATTAAAGATTGGATATTCTATATAATATTCACATGTAATGTTTCATTTAAGGGATTGAGTAGAGAGAGATCCATATGTTTCCCCTAACATAGATTAAATGAACATAGTTTCTTTGGTGTGTTTAGATTGTGTTTGGTCACAATGGATTTTAATTACACGATTCTGTATTCAAAAAATATTTAATTATTCTGAATTTAATTAAATTAATAGCATACATCGTGGATTATTTGTAAAATCATATTGAAGGGAGATTTTGATTGTGCTACTGCTGAACACGTATAATAATTTATTTCCCTATATATATCATTTATAATCTAGTTTATACATTTGATGAACATTTAAGAGAAATTTGAAAGTTGAATGTGAGGAATATGATCAATACAAGTAGTCTACTAGCAACTCGAGATAAAACATGTTATTGTCCTTCTAAGGAATTAAAATCCCAAGATATTTTATACTGGAACAACATTCCCGTGCTTTTTATGTACATAATTGGTACTGGGATTACAGTTTCAACATCAAAATATTTCATGGGATTATTTTAATTATAATAACAAAATCATGCATGTTGGGTAATATCCATAGTAGGAGAATACCCATTTTAATGGAGGTAATCCTCTTTACAAACACATGTTTTCTCAGTTCTACATAGATTCCATTTAACATCTTCTAAAAACACTTCTAACAGTTCTTAAAAAAAATACTAATTGCATTTCAAAATAATTGACATTAATCATAGCACTAATTAGTGCCTAACATTATCAGTGCTAAAATTATTGCTGATAATGGACTAGCTGGATACCTTATTAAATTAACATAACAACACAACTAGAAAAATCATGTAATTTCAAACAGTGGATATTAAATTTAATTGTATTCATGAGTACAAAAATTTCATCCCATGGTATATTCAAAAATACACTACTATATACATTTCAAATATTTGATTACAAAATCACATTTACAATTATCCAAAAAAACATTATAAACATTAATATTTAATCTTTTGATGCCCATGAACCCCACTGAAAAATTACTTTCTAGGATACCAGTTGTCAAAAAAATCATCTCAACACAGTAAAAATAATTTTCAAATATAAATATAAAATATTATGTTAGTTATACTATAAATGAGTAAATTAAACCTTTGTATTAAGGAATATAATAATTAAATATCAATATTTAATAAAAAAATTAAATTGGTAGTAATGTCGATCAAAGTGTGTGTTTTATTGAGGTGTTTTTCATTCCTACACATCAAAAATATGTTATGTATCATTATCCTAAAACATCAAAACATTCGGAATGTGTTTGATCATGTTTGACTATGTCACATGTTCTTTAAATAAAATTAATGATAATTTTAAATAATGACACATTTGGAGTTATACCTGTCATAACGTTCATCAAATTGAGGTAGGACTACTTCCCACTTATCACAAATTACTGATGGATCATGGAACTAATGTATCAAAACAATCAGAATTAATTTTATCATATTGAGTATGTCAGTTATATTTCATTACTAAAATGTAATTCCAAACTAGAAACATTAATTTTGAGTCATAATAGTCACATCATGCATCTGTTTGATGTGATACTACTTCATACACATCACAAATGTCTCGTGATTCATAGTCCAAGATTATCAAGACAATCCTAACATTTTATTAGTTTTTTCTGAGTCACATGATTTGAAATAAAATTTAAATTTTAAACTGATGATTGACACTTTTAATGATATCAACAATAATGTTTATTGGATTGTGTTGTGGTTTATTTTTATATGTCACAAATGATTCATGAATCATTTTCCGAATGTATCAAAACAATATGATTTTTTTTCATCGTTTTTAGAAGGTCACATTTACTTTTTTTCTTCAATTAATGCCAATATTAAATGAAAATACATAGTTAGAGTCATACCAGTCACACGGTGCATTGTATTGAAGTGTGAATGACACTACATATCAGTAATGATATATGGGTTTTATTCATAAAATATCTAAACATCCCAAAAGTGTTTTCCCAGTTTTATGAATGACATGTGATCTTCTTACTAAAATTAATTTCAATTTTAAATTAAAAGATACACTTTGAGTTTTATCGGCCACACCATGTATCATATTGTGCTGCATCAAATTCGTAACCATAAAAAATAACCTATTAATCTTTTTCTTAATTTATTAATATAATCCAACTGCATTTTCTCATTTTTCAATTTGCATGTTTTTTAATTCAAAAGTTATTTCAAACTAGAAACGCGTATTATGAGTCATATTAGCAAAATCATAGATTATTTTGATGTGGGTATAATTAATACATGTCAAATTTCACATATTAATCACTTTCACAATTTATCAAGATAATCATAGCATGATTTCATTGTTTTCAGCATGGGACATGTTTTGGAGAAAAATATCAATTCTAAACTGATAACGGAATCATTGAGTCATACATGTCACACCATGCATCAGATTGATTTATGGTTGATTTATTCACTTCCCAAATGAATCATTGATCATTAACCTAAAATATAAAAACAATACGAATTCATTTTTTCGGGTTTCAGTACGTAACTTGTACTTTTAACTTATATTAATGTGTATTTTAAATAAAAAGGGACACATTGAGTTAATCCAATCATATTGTGCATCATATTGAGATGCAGCTGATACCTACACATAACAAATGATTCATCGATCATTTTTCCAAAATATCAAAATTATGATAATGCATTTTATTGGTTTTTAGAATGTCATTTTTTTCTTTTTTACAAAAATTAATGTCAATGGTAAATGTGAATAGACGATTTGAGTTATTCAAGCTACACCATGCATTATATTGACATGATATAGATTCCCATACATCATATATGAATTATAAATCATTTTTCTATAGTATCAAAACAATATGAATATGTTTTATAATTTTTCTATAATATTGTTGGGTTTTTTTAATAAAATGACATTTTAAACTAGAAATAAATATTTTTAGTCATACAAGTCACATTGTGTTTCTGTTTGAAATGATAGTCATTCCTATATGTCAAAAATAAATTATGAATTACTATCCAAAATTTTCATGGTAATCTGAGCACATTTTCTTGGTTTCTAATGAGTGACACTTTTTAAATTAATGTGATAAACATTTAATTTAGATTATGTTATTGTTTTTTTAACTTATATTATAATTACGAAAAAAATATTATATTAATAAAATTACCTTCTACATGAATTATTAGTTGTTTCCTTGATTTCCAATCTCTCACAAGCATGAGAATATTCGAAAGCCCCCCCGACATGAACAATGGAATCAGACAAACTAATACTAAAAATTTTCATTTGAGTAATAATAAAACCAAGTAAATTATAGATAGATATGAAGTAAGTAGAAAATTCAATGGATGTCATATCATCATATTATTTTTATGCATTCTTCTTATAATGCATCCTAGAAATTCATTTATATGAAAATATTTTTCATCATGTGAATATGATTATTTTTTATAGTCATAGTAGTAACGAAAAAGTATAAATACAAAAAATATTAATAAATATTTAAATATAAATAGTAATTATCTTAGAAAATAACTCTTATAGGATTCTATTTTATCGATGAAATATGTTATCTATCATAAATTTTTAAACATAACAACCACAATATTTTAAATTTGACTCTTTATGAGATTATAGAAACATAATTGAAAATAAGTAATTTTTTTATTTTTTTTATATTGAAATATTATTATATATACCCTGATACATGACATGTTCTATAACTTGTAAAGGTCATCATGTGTAGCCCTTGGCCTAATTCCTATTTTTTCATGATATTTATGTAATTACCAACAATAAAATAATCCTTATTAAATAATAATAAAAAAATATATAACATTATGTTTAGTTATTAAAAATTTTATATACTGTATTAAAAACTGGAATACACAACCCTATGTAGTCTATTTTTTGGATATATATGAATTGAATCGCGGAAATAAATATTATGAGTATCCAGATTGACTACAATGGGAACCTATTGTCTCGTAAAAACAAAAACAAATTTAAATAAATGAAAATGTATTTGATAAGAATAAATTGTATCATTTTACCATTGTATCCTTACTATTATGAAGTGTATATCACCTGCTATTTTTCTTTCTATTGAATTCACAGGGATAGATACTATTTAATCATTTTTATGGATTTTTTTTTGGTTGTTCTATAGATGAGTTGATAGAACTAATGAGTCTCTATTTTTTTCATGGGGAAACACACCAATTGTTTATGATATATAATCCTTCCAAAAATATTAAATGTATTTAGTGATAATTAACACATTATATTATCTTTTGGAAAATCAAATCAGGAATACATACATCATTTTTACATTAAAAATCGAGATGTTTAGCCAATCATAGTAAATGATTTCACTTAAATTATTAACAAAAATGATTTCATGAACTTCAAATCCATATATATTTTCCTCAAAATAAATTATGTTACTACAATTTTTTTTAAACTTTTCATCCATATGAAACATGAATGATATTAAATGCAGATATAGAATGTGTGGGGTAATGGTGCTTTCAGTAGATCCTTTTATTCAGTTGGTGGATCATTTAAATTTCATTCAGTTTATCAATCATTTCACCCTCTTACGTATGTTTATTTTGTAATAACATTTACTATTTTAGACCATTTTTCATTAATTTCTAAAGGTTATGATTGAAAAATAAATTGAAAATGAATATCTCTTTATCAATTGGTTTTCATTCAATATGCGACATTTATGTGATGAATGTTCCGATAACTTGATCGAATATATAAATATCTTCCTCATCAATTGGAATAGGTAGCTCAGTGATCAGATCATGGGATATGATAAAATACATTCTCATATGACATGTTGGAAGTGGTATGGTGTGTAGAATTGTGTTGTGGATTTTAAAACCCATATCCCTTGTTACAAAAAAGATAGATAGTTTTCGGTAGATATAGATCATAATCATTATCACCCTTTATAATATCTATACATATATGAAATCAGAGTTTGTCTTATTTTAATTTTATATAAACAATTTTTAGAACATTTATTACCGAAGTCAAGATAGCTCTTTCAGTGGAATAACTCCCCTCAAACCTAGTGGGGGGATTATCAGAAATTTTTTTATTGATTTGATTATTCTCTTTTCACCCCCTAATAAAAACATGTTATCATCTCTATGCTATATGAATTATTCTTAATTTGTATCTATTCTTTCCCTCTTCCATCTCTTTTCTTCACCATAATCCTCATAATGTTATTTCGTAAAATATGTTTGGGGTGTCACCCTAAAACCCACACCTCTAAAACAATCATAATATTATAGATGCTTCATGGATGCCTATAGTAGGAATTCATAGCGTACATGTGTCAATTATTCACATGGATATATTGGATAGAAAATACAGGGACATAAGTAATAATTGATATGTATTAGTGACATAAATATTTCTTATATTATTTCATACTTACAGTTGTTTCCCAAAATTTTTGTGTTGGATTATCTTTTAGAATCCCATATTAATTTACACATTTCTTATTATATAGAATAAGGAATGAGATAGATGTTTCTTTGGATTTTGAGTCATTAATATGTACATAAATAGAGGTACTTAATTATGTTGTTGATTATTGTCACGTAAAATTATTATGTTATATTTAAAATATGCACCTATTTTTTTCATGTGAATCATACCCCATCCATGATTTACAGTATGTGTATGTTGGTTTTTCAACACAATAATAATTTACAGCACGCTTTTGATTTTTCATATATTATAAATTATCAATCAACATGATTAATACATGTATCAACAAAAAATGTATTACATCCCATAATGAACATGAAAATGAATATATGCACAATGAACATTAAATTCATTACATACTTCTTTGGATATTCGGTGTTCATAGATCAGTAGTAGGTGTAGGTTTATCTTCCCATCAACAACATTAGTTTTATGTCTCATTAGAATTGTCCAAAATCTTAAGTGGATTCATCCAGAAAGCATTAATAGATACTTAATTTTGGATTCATCTACAAAATAATCACTATGCAAGGAGTGATGAATAGTAAGTTAATGATTCCATATATTATTTTTTAGTAAAATAATGAACTAATATAGTAATTTTATCAAAATATATTACCACATTAGTGTCTTAACCATTAACACAACTTCATCCTAGGAATCTACATCAATCGACCTGTGTTTTGGTGGGATGATTCCAATGTAACTACTTAACATGGCTATAATGGGGTTAACATGTTGTCCTTGCACATTTCATCAAACCGCATATTTTATGCCTTTGATCTGTTCCTTAATGATTTTTCCTAAATTAATCAAACTAAGACACTCCAGTTTTTTCAATGTCATCAATCCTTAGTTTCCTATCATTTACTCATATTCAACATTATCAATATTTTCTTCCTCTTGAGTAGAATTATTTGAATGTGAAGATGTTTATTGTACCATTTCATTAGAAGCAACAAAAGGTTGACAAACCTATTTTTCCACAGGTTTGGGAGCACCAGAACATGCATAAGGTCATTGTTTCTCTTCACTAAGAGTAGTAGCTGGTTGAGATACCTGTTGTTCCTTGGGATTGAGGGAACCGCTACATGAAGAAGTCATTATAGACAGAAGTGGATTAAAAATATATTTAGTGTATATAAATGAAGGATCTAACTAATTATAACATGAGGTAACATGATGTATATTAACAAAATACAACTTGTTTTTGAACATTCATTTTAGAATGGATGAATGGATTTGACCCATCTATATACTATCCAAATCCCTTAATTGGGGTCTCCTTTAATATAAAAAATTTCGACTATATTTGGAATTGTGATAAATGATTTTGAAATACCAATGGATGGGTTATCATTACTTGAATTTTCATCTGACCCTTCATTGGTTTTGGTCGATAATAGAACAATTGACTAATTTTGTTTTATAGGATCTAGAACAAAAAATACTTATACTATATGTGATGATATTATTAATGGGTTTTCATTGTAAACATCCTTACCGAAATAAACATTTATAAATCCCAATTCATATATTTTACCAACACTCCATTTATCAACCAACATTCATTGAAAAATCATCACTTTGAATGCTTTATAATGAAACTGCGATATATGGTTTATGATTCCAATGAATGAAATATTCATGTCAATTTTTATTTTAATTCTCAGTACCAAAAAAATGAATCACTGCAACCACCATTTTAATTCCACTATTATTCATGGTATGATCTTCATCATGTTTATTTGTATAAAATTTATAACCATTAGTTAAAATTTCATTATAAGATATTATATGAACACTTTGTCCTCTGGGTAGCCATCGATGAACTTCATACATTGAATGCTTATTTTCCTTTAGTTCTGAAAAAATATATTCATCAAAACATTCTATAAACTATTGATTATCTGTATATGATATTCATCTTTCATCCCTTGATGTATTAAAATTCCTAATAATTTATTTTTGGGTATCAATATATTTGGAATCCTCCAAACCATCGTTGTAATTTCCTCAATATGATCATTATCATTTTTCACATATTTGATCACAAACTCAATATAATATTCTTAATATTCCTCACTTGTAATCACATCCAATTATCCATAAAATGTTGTGTTATACCATCCACTAGCTACATTATTTTTCCCATGACTATTCTAAAATTTATAACATAAATGTACTCCATGACAAAATCAAGTTTTCTTTCAACTCCCCTGGACTAATTAGTCATTAATAAAAACTGTGTAAAAATAATAAAATTAATTGAGAAGGTTCATATGAAAGATATTTTAGAAACATGATAATATATTTCTATCAATATTCATAATTTTGTTTCATAATATTTGCATCCATCCATTCATAATTCATATTCATCTTATATTATTCAGTAATATTAATATTTAAGAAAATAAATAAACTAAAGGGGACATTCAGAGATAGGATACTCAACATTTTATTTCCTGAGACTCATCCCCTTATAAGATAATTGTAACCGAGAAATAAGATGTAATTGTGGAGGACTCCCCTTTTTTAAACCATGTCGCTGATGTTACAAGTAATTTTGGTTTAAGAGATTCAATGGGTTAAAAATTTAATTCACATTTTTAAGGAGTGTTTTCATGATGGATATCCTATGGGTGTTATAGAATTTGTGACATTCCCTTACAAGGGTTTTATTATCATTTTAATTTCCATAATTATATAATTAAATGTGTTTATTCAATATATAAAAATCTAAACATAAACCATTATGGAAAATGTACATTATATATTTCCATTGAATTTTGTTTATAAAGTCACATGAAAATGAATATTAAAAAAACAAACATTTTAAAAAATTAATCATTAAGATACCACACCATTTTTAAAATTAACCCATAAGTTAAAACAATCTTCAAAAAATACATGCACACATTGAAAACTATCAAAATTATTAAAAAATAAATCCAACATTTTTTTAAAATTATTTAAAAAATTTAAAAAATGTTCTCTAATTTTTCATACATTAATCAAATGTATCTATAACAATTATAATTAAATAAATTCATTATTATATTGAAATCATCACATATGGTTTTAAAAATTAATGAATTTATCAAAATACCTATTAATTTCAATACCAGAAACTCCATGTTAAAATTTAAAGATTATAAATCCCATATTTAAAACATTTCAAAAACATTAAAATACATCTCATTCCCTCACAAATTTAGTTTTATAATGAAATTACTAAATAAATTATGACTTTCAAATAAGAAATATTCTTTTACAAGAAAAAAAAATGATCTTAAGTAATAATAGAATATATTATATAGTTAAATCAATGAACTTTTATATAATGGATTATTAGAGTTTAAATGATTGGGGAAAACAATATAAGAGTTAAATTTATGGTCTGGAAAAAAATAGAAAATCACAAAATCAATATATATCCCACATGAACATGAATCCAAAAACATGTTGTTCTACGAAATAGACTACAATAATAGATAGGGATCATAAAAAAGGGGAATATAATAGTTCACGTTCATAGGATGATCAATTAATTCAGAAATATTATCCAGGATGATATGAATATTTACATAATCACACTTAATAATGAGTTATATAGGGTGTTTAATCTGCCATCATATGGAGATGACAATCATTGTTGTCAGAAATCTCCAACTCATTCTAAAACTGCTCTAACTTGTTAAAAAACCCAATCATGACAAAAAAATAGGAATCTATTGGAAACATTATCATTGAAACGAATCATACTTTAGTGAAAGAATATATTTTAATAAATCATTCATTATCCAATAAAATATATCATCACCAATTATATGTAAACAAAATTCAATGATATCAATGATCATCAATGATTATCATCAAATAACATATATAACTCAATAATTAAAAAAAATTATCCAATTGAATTTTTTTCACAATATATACATCCATGAAAATAAAAACCATAAAAGATATATACAATCTATCCCCCATTAATTCATTATTTTATATTCCTCCAAATCACTATATTTTTTTCTCCTTCTTACACATTTGGATGTAAATTTTAATAGTATGTAATCATATGACCACAAAGAATCTTCTTATGGTTATAAACTGAAAAATACCATATATCATAGTGAGGAGAATTTAATTAACCACTAGTCAAATATGAGACATTTCTAAGTCTATAAAAAGTTGATTTAATAAAAATTTGAATTTCAACATATAATCTACATAAAAAAACTATATTTTCATAGAAACCATGGATTATATATCTCTCAATCTCAGTGATTACAAGAATAATATATATCTATATAAGAGATAATATATATTGAATAAATAATTTAAATCGTTTGAAAAAAATGGATTGGTAGCAAGGACAATGGGGGAAATCGAGGATTCATCGTGGGTAGAAGTGACGTTTGCGGTAGGGTAGGGGCAGTGAGGACAATAGAGGTGGAGGTGGGTGTATTAGTGGAGGGGGAAAAATGACTGAGATGAGGTCTGTGGAGGTAGAGTTGGGGGTTGAGGTAGTGGCGGCTAAGGTTGAGGTCGGAACATCGAAGATGGGGGAAGATGTTCTGGTAGGGTTCAATTTATAAAAACGTAAAATGATTTTATCTTCACTCTTGAGAAATCATTAATAAATGATACTTTTATGAATTCTAAAATATGAAGCACTGATAAAACATTCCTTTATTAATGGTACAACTATAGTGCTGATAAAGACTTCTATTTCATAGTGGTGAAAAAGCACCTATAAAGACCTAATATAAATAAATTACTTATAAATATAATATTTAAAATATATATTTATTTATTATGTTTATATTTAGAAATATTATTATTTTTTAATTTTTTATCATCATAAATATTAATATATATATATATATATTAATACATTAAAAATTATAAATATATATATATTTAATATATTAATTATACTTTAATATGTATTTAAATATTTAAATATTAATTCATATTAATCACTATAGATAAATAAATAAATATAATTTTAATTTTAATTATACATATATTAAATATATTTATTATAATTGTGGAATAATTTACATATATATATTATTCATATTTATAATTATAAATATTTTTATACATGTATAAATATTTTTATATATTTGTAAAAATATTTCTATAATAATATATATTAATAAAAATATAATTTTTATAAATATAAATTTTATAATTTTTAGAATTATAAATATATGTAAATATAATAAAAATTAAATATATTTAAAAATACTGTTATATAATTATAAATATATATATATATATATTAAATTATAATGAATTTATTTATTGTAATTTTATAATTATTTAAATACATATATATTTTTATAAATTTAATTATAGATAAATAAATTTTAAAACTTATTTCTTTATAATGAAAATTTTAGAATACAATATTTAAAAAAATTATTATAATTTTATTAGTTTTTGTAAGAACATCATATGTTCATGGGCATAAAATTAAAGAGTAATACATGTATCAATTTATAAATGAAGATTCATAATGATGAATACATGATATATGCATGTTCGCGTCATCATAATATAGGTAAAAATAATATTTTGTACATAAGTCCCAATCAGATCCATAAATAAATATTACGATTATATAGGATCAATTATACTCATCATCAATATATAAACCTAAAAAACAGTAATTATTAACATCATTTTCTAGTTATATATATATATTCATTAAAGAAAAATATTTACTTAAAAAATTAAATATATTCATTTAATAAAATTTATTTGTAATTATATGTATAATAAATATATTTATCATTTAAAAATTAATTATAATTTTATAATTACTTAAATATATGTCTATTTATTTATAATCTTATAAATAATTTTTTTAACATTATATATATATATATTTACTATTAAAAAATATATTTTATAATATATCATCATTATATTAATTTTAAAAATGTATTTTTTTGAATAAATGTATATAAATAAATTATATTTTTTAATATAAATATATTAATTTAATTTTTATTAATAATATTTTTTTATTAAAAACATTAATCAGTGCTATTAAATGCTTATAATGGGTATACCATTATCTATGCAAGTTTTAGCATAGATAAATTTATCCATTTTCAATGATTTTAGTTATCACTCATAAATGTCTTCCTTTTATCTGAACATTCAACTTACGGTTAATAAATGTCAGCACATCATATTCCAAAATTTGTGGTATTGTCTTCCATGTTTATTTCTTATTCAAGGTCTATATTCCAACAATTGGTGATAATGTGATCAAAAGATCCATTCATTGAATTGGTGAAATGTTTATTAAGGTATAAATAATTAATTGATTTAAAATCACCACTATGCCTATTATTTCTCCTCTGACTAAATGACAATTATTTTTATATGATTATGAAATTACTTTGCAAGGAATGTGTGAAACCGCAGTGTCCAGTAAAACAACCAAATAAAAATACAAAAAATTCCCATGCAAAAATATTTCTACTTCACCACAGCTTTTGCATCGTTTAAAGGTCCCCCACCAGGACATGGGCACTCAGAAAGTCCCGTGAAAAGCTTTGCAGGCAAAATTCCAATGGCCAGGCCATACCCTCTCAAAATCCAAGTGCCTTGCCGATGTGGTGACATCCTGATCTGACCCCCATCTGAAGTAGAACAAGAAAAATGCTGGGAAAAAACCCCTAATTCACATTTAGATCCACTGGCTGAAATGAAGTCCACATAATCAAACAATCAAGAAAATAGATAGACCAAACATTAGTTAGAAAATGAGATAATGGAGTCATTGAAAGAAAATTTAAACCTTCCAGAGTTCATATCCCTAAACAACTTCCATGAAATATCTTTTACCTGAGTGTGATGATATTACATTATTAGGACTTCTAAAGCATTTTATAGTTTATACCATACCTGTATGTATTAATCGATCTTTATCAACCCTTGGTTGAATGCCCAAACCAGAATTGAGTCATGTTTGTCCACTGAAGAGTATTTCTCCTCAGTAAGGTTCATTTCAATATTTGGGCACATCATATTGTATGCATCCTCTTTAGATGTATTGAGATACAACACCTGCTCTTTAATATCACCTCTCGAACTCCTAATTAAACCCCATGATCTGGTTTGATCAGGGTGTTCCAGTTTACATAAAGCCTCGCAGGCCACCGTCTCGTCCACTCTCTTTTTTGCAGTCCATGTCTTCAATGGATGTGGCAAGGAGGAGTAGTCTTTTATTCCCTTCCACCTTCTATTACTACTTCTAATCCTCAGGATTGTTTCTCCAACATAGATAATCTTACTTTCTCCCATGGAATTCTGAACTCGTTCCCCATTTGAAAAGTCTGATTCTTCTTGATTATTGTTCTGCCCTTCAACAGTGAGGCCATCAATTTTATTTCCCACCTGTATGGAGTACTGAATCCCCCTGACCACTTCCTCACAGGAGGAATCACCAGCATGCTCGACCCCATGTATAACCACACTATTTGAAGGGACCACCTCCATATCCAGCACATGCCTACCCTTCCTCAGGTCATCTTATTTGGAACCATCCACTACCATTATAATCTCCTCCACATAAACCCCCAGTTGCTCCGGTACATGAGAAATCCTAGCCACCCTATGACCTTCATTGGTAGCAGTCTGGTGAACAAAAATCTATCCCCCTCCTAGCAATATGGCATGGAATACTACTTCTAGAGGATGGCCTGATCAAATCCTGACTTAGACTCTCAAACACATTATCTACTATCGGATTCACCTGATTCTTCATGATTTTCTTCACTGGCGATCACACCCATGGAGACCACTCAGGTAAAAATTCCCTTGACCCATCGCTCACCCTGGGAGGACTAGCTGAACCTACTTGATGGTCCACGAACCAAGAGAATTTAATATCACCCACATGATGAATTTCAGCTTCTATTCCACTATAATTAATCAACATCAAGGCATTCCTCATAGACTTCATACGACATGCCTCCTTTAAGTGACCCAATCTCTTGCATTCCGAGCAGTAATCAGTCCAGGATTCGAAATCCAAATGTTGTATGTAGCGGTATTCTTTGTCCACCATGATGTACACATACACGAAAGGAACCCATGACACTTCAATTTTAACACAGATTCTAGGATTCACTGGATGACAAAGGTCCTCTGTGCGGAAATCCGAACACATGTATCTCCCTATCAAATTTCCTAACATAAGAAGAATAGATGGATTTTGAAACGGTAGAGGTGGGTTGGGGAAACATTCCCAGATTTCCATTGAAGTAGGATCACGTTTCATATGAATGTTGAAGGACCTTTAGAGAAGATAAAATTGGAATCCATTGATGATTCTTAGAGGGCTTGACAAATATTTGATGAGATCGACCTCTGAGGCGAAATGGTCCATGATTTGAAGATTATCCATAAGACCCCCCATTTACCTCTCTTGTAGACCCGAAGAATCGAAGTCGTGCCAATCAAAGGAGTCTATCGAGGTCCGTTTCTGAATAAATATCACAATTAGAGTGTGATTCAAAAGGTCATAAGGCTCCATAAATTTCGATGTCGAAAGAGAAAGGTTATGGAAACCATCGAGTAAATCCGCGACATTCAAGCCGAGCGTGATTTGAGGAAATGCTGGTAGTGAATCAGGGGTTGAGAGTGGAATTAACGGGGAAGAAGAAAATCTCCTAGATGGTAAAGGTCCCTCCCCAGTTATTGAGGGAGGGACCGGGGCAGATGCCACCACCTTCACGAAGAGAAATTTCCATTAGGGTTGCCTCCCCATCACCGATACTAAAAAAAAATTGTTCTCAAAACAGTAACTATTTATATAGAAGAACATGTAAGGAATGTAATTGTATGGAGGTTGAGTGCTCCACCATGTATGTGGAAATACGTTTTGACTCATCACAATATAATAATGGGATAAAAAATATCAATTAGTACAAATTGTTTGGAAAAATAACCTTGTATTAGTGTGGATGATAAAAACTTAAGGGATTCAGAAGATGAATTAATTATTCGATAAAAATATATCCAACATAATACCCTTGATGAATTTTTTCCATATATTTTTTTATTTTTATATTCTTATAGGATGATATCATCAACCACAAAGATTATTATAATGTGATGGAAAATTCTTTGAATGAATGTGTAATAATCAAAATTAAATTTTTCGTGTATGTTTGAGTCCCTGGTGAAATAAATATGGATCCTAAGGAATGATTATTTGCTTTTAATGATTATTGGATCAGTACAATTATGGAGAATGAAGAATGATAGAAATCTCCTGAGTATATGTACAATGCATTACAATTAGTTTCCAATGACAATGATTTAACACTAGGGAGTCATGGAAGTGGGGTTAATGTATTTGACCATATTCTAAATGAAATGAGCATGATTCCTTCATATTATGATGAATTGATGAGAAATTAATGCGTTGAAAAACATAAATTATTATTTGATGATAAATCAATCCTTAATTAGACATTATGGGAGATTTTTATTAAATTTTGAAAATAAGATGTCAAAATAGGTGGTTTGTCATTAATAGTTGAATGAAGTGTTTCTACCACATAAACTACCATGGATGATTTTTATATTGAACAATCCCTAATTGGTGGAAATTATATAATGAAACCATATAATGATCATTAAAATACAACCAAAATTTTAATCTTTTAATCCACTTCTAAAAATCACATTTTCTCTAAATAATGTTTTATAGAAATTGATAAAAGTGAATTCTAAATACTGAGAACAATTGATGAATATAAGTGATATGAGTCATATCAGGATGTCATGGATGGATAGAAGAGTTTATATAATATCTGGTTCCCATAAAAACTCCCAATTAATCGATAAAAATTATAGAAAAAAAATAAAATGGTCAAAAAAATATGGATGTCCAGAAGTTAAAATAATGAATTCATGGTTAGTTGGTCATTATTTTTACATTAAGACATTTGGATATCATTAAAATATATTATTTTTATAGTCTAGATATATAATCCCATCTACTTGGGGTTAAATCCTTAGATGATGTAACATCTATAGATTTAAAAAACCCATCTATCAATTGAAAAACGATTTTAAATTCTTATACTTATATGTATCATTTTCATTTGTAGTTGTCTTATTTTTTACAGAAGAATGTAAAAATAATTCATTAATGAAACAAAAAAAATTATATATCAAGAACACATATTTTGAATAATAAAGGCTATCATACATTTGTAAATAATCATGAAAAATTGATTAAAATAGTATTCTCAAGAAGGCTACGGAGAATGATGGTGACTAATCATTGGGTGACAAGATTGTAAGTTGAAAGCATGATATCCCAAAAATGTCGATTTTTTTTAAAAAATATGACACGTCATTGAATCATGTAAACCACTTCTATAATAATGAGAGTTGAATGAAAAAATTATGAATAAAATATTAGTTGAATACATAGAATAAAATATAGGATTGTGCTGCTTAAGAGAACATCTAGAAATACACTTGGGAAAACACTAATAGAAGTATATTCTCATTGTCTATATAAAAATATAGATAGATTATTTGGGGAAATAAATGTTGTTTCACGAATAATTAATATATAGGGAAAATGGAAATATAAGATTCTAGATAAAATAGAAAGTGATGATCAATAGAGGTTTTCAACCAATAACAACTAAATTGTATGATATGTATTATTAGGTATATGCTAGAAGGTATAAAAAAACTATCTTCATAGAATATAAATTATTAAAACATTAGAGGAAATCCAAAAGTGTAGAAAATATGAAATATCTGATTCATGATCCTTGATGTCAATAAGTAAAAATATGTTTCTATATAATATGATTGGAAAATAACACATGCTTCTGAATGAAAACCCATATATGTTAATAAATAGTGAAATCATGACGTGTCTATTAAGAGTTGGTGGTAAAATTAAAAACAAAAATTAGTTGAAAATAAATTCATAACCCAACTAATCACATTGAAAAATAATTTGGGAAATAATATCATCTAATTTTTTTGTTTTTTTTTTGTGTGCAGACTATTCGACGAATTTAATGAGATACTGGTTCTCAAAAAAGGAACTAATGAAATGAATAAGGAAAGAATAATTATTCTATATCTAAAAAATTGACCATTATGGTATTATTTATCAAATAATATTATAATCAAATGATATAAATAAATCCAATAAAGATATTTGTTTGTGGTATATTATAAAACATGATTAAAGAGTGAAAAAGTACACATCTTGATAGCAATGACATATATAACATCCTAAAGAGTATTTTGTGAAGATAATGTATCCTAATAAAGAAATATTGGCTACAATAATCATTGAATTATATAAAAAATTTGAATAATAAATCATACATGATAAATTGACCAATACTGATGATCTAATGATTGAGTGAATACCTCTAGAGGCAGTTTTTTTAGATGATGACATGAATACTAATTCCTAAAATTATGGAAATATTTTATAGTTCTTGAGAAATAGTAATGGAAAAGGTATTAATTATTATTCTATTTATATATTTTTTTAAATTAATATTTTTGATATTAATTGGGATATTTTTCAACTAATGAAAATAATTTAATGAAATTTAATGTTCTCTATGTTAATATGAAAGAAAAACTAGAATATTGAAAATTTAAATTTTTAATCAGTGTCCTTCGATGTTAAAATGTATTCATGATAAATATGTTTCTGGTTATTTGAAAAAATTGATACCAAAATTATTTCCAACATTAATATAGGTAAATTTACCTTTGGGAGATAATTGTAAATGATAATTTTTATAGTCATATTTATTTGATTATTGAATACATTGATATGAAAATCAAACCATGTTCTTTTCTACACTGAGAATAAATCATATAGAAATTGAATATAATTTGTGATGGAATCTTTAATAATGAATAATTTTTTTCACATATTGACATGATCATTCCTATAATTCGTATTAGACTCAATTAAAAAGGGTGAGATTGATGAACACAGACCATGTTTGATTAATATTTTTTATCAATAAAGAATGATATATGCACGATGTCAATATGTTATTTATATTAATATATGGAAGGAAATTATTTAACACATTTATGTTTGAATTTAACATGGAATTGATGTTATTATGTATATTTTAAAGGAATGACAAGTATTATTAAATGGTTATGCTTTGTATTTCAATCAACAAATGGTTCAAGAACATATGATCCTTAGGTTAAAAAGTGTTATATCCTTTTGAAATTTACTTGTATTATATTTGAATTTAATTATGATTAATTGAAAATAAGTCTTTAGGAAAGAGGAAATATTTTATGTTTTATTGATTGACATATAAGATATATTGGGTATGTGTTTAATTTGTTTATATGGCATGGATGTAATATAAATGTCATCTAAGTGAGTTTGAGAGAAATTTATAAATATAAAAATTCATATAAATAATTTCATTATATATGTATATCCATGTAACTAAATTTACCAAAAATATGGAATAAATGAATCCCAATTATAGATGAAATCGAATGATCCCCAATGTTGATTTAATAATTAATCTAATTCAATCATATAACCAAATTTCCCACATATTTGAATAGAGATCCTTATAACTAAAATTACCATGTAACTAATTGTGGACATATAGAAATTTTGTGATATATGCATATCAATATAGCTGAATGATACTTCTTATTCGATCATATATGAGAATTAAAAACTGAAATTATATTTTGGGTAAAAATAAGGTAATGTTGTGATGTTGAATAATTCTAGTATTAAGACAAATATGAATAATGTTCAAGAACAAAGGATCTAGCTAGATTCATTAACTCATCTATGTGACCTTATGTATGATATTATGACGTATAGGAACATTGAAATGAGGAAGAAATGTGTTCTATGATGTGGAACATTGATGACAAATGACTGTCATCATGAAACTTCTCCATGAGAGTGAACTAATTTTTTTAAAAATGATAATAAACTATTAGTTGATATGGAGCTTCCATGGGATGTTCAGCAAGATTCCATGACTGAATAAGATATCAAAATATAATTTTTGATCTATGATATGAGAAATATTCATGAATCAAAAAAAATTCCTCCAGATATTATCTACAATAACATAATGGATATACATTGTGTCATCCATAGATCATCTCTGAATATGATCATGAATGCTGCATAGTACATTAAAGAGTATGTAACATTGAGAAATCATTTTAACATGAATTTAATTTCACCTTAAATCATGTAAATATGTATATAAATAAATATTATATTGAACATGATATAGTATTAATGGATGAAATATCACTATAATGTGATCAATGTTGAAATATCATTATTGAAATGAGAATTATTTGTGAAGGGTGTTCCGAAAAATAGAGTTCCCTAACAGATGCTACAGGAGACCCATCACCATGATTACATTAAAATATAAATTTAATGGAAAGATATTTATTTCATGGAGAGATAGATAAATATGGATCCCAAGATATTTCAAATTCCATATAGATGTAATTTTCTATTTATACAAATATTTTTGTATGAAGTTTTTTATTATTGCTTGAATAAATATATATTAATAATTGAAAGCTTTGATTTAGGGTAATTTTAATATTTAAAATATCTAATATAGTTACAAATATTATATATTTATATATATGTGTGTTTTTTTAAGTTTGTATTTCAAAGTGAAAATAGATGTTTTTTCAAATGTGTGTACCGAGGAATATTATTCCAGTGAAAAAAGAAGAAATATAATATTTTGGAATTATATAAGTTCTATAACTTATGTATATAAAGGAGGAAGGTGTTAGAGTGCTATAATATTCTTTTCATAATAATTAAGATGAAAATAAATAATATTGAGAGTGTTTTTTGATATAAATTATAATCAATAGAACCCTGAAATATATATTGTTTTGATTTTCTATTACTAATCACATGCCAAACTGGTGTTTGGATAGATTCATCCAAGAACATCCTACTATATATGTATGAATAAAATTTATGTATACATTTATAAGATAAAATAATGGAAAAATATCCTTATGTACATTCCATTTTTGTAACGAGCCATGTATTTTTATCCAAAAGAATTTAAAGCCTATTACATTTTATGAAGGGATAACTAGAACACAATTGAGTTTCACATGATCAGTGCCAGGATTATAAGTTCATGACTATACACCTATCTGTACTACATTTTTATAATAATATGTATGTTCTTAATATGGGATTATAACCATAAGCCATGGGGTATATAATCAATTTAATTATTGAAAATCTTTTCATCAAACCTTGGAGTTCTTTTGTGTTTCATTCTTATTTTGTATAAGAATATAGAAAAAATATCATAAAGATAAATATAGATTATATAAATGAATAAATGAATAAGTGATTAATATAAATATATAAAATTAGAATAATCCTCACTCTACATTGAATATCCAATCCATTATGTAGTTTTATCCCAAAGTGATCCTAATAATATATTTTTTACCTAATCACTATAAATCCTCCATCGGCATGGATGATGATTTTACTAGAACTATTGGTCTGAGTGAGTAACTCGAGAAAGGGTGAATTGAGTTCCCAATAAAAATTTCAATTCAATTTTAGTTTAAATTAAAATACCCTTGTTAAAAAAATTGTCCAATTATCAAAGGTAGCATATCGATATATGATTTATTTATATAAAAGATTTCATAAGGAATGATTAAATCTCAGTTCAAATAATTTTTATACATACATTTTCATTTGAAATTAATTTATTTAGAAAAAAATAATTTGAAATAATTTTATGGTTAAATATCAAAGATATTTTTATTGTTAATTATATATTATCTTGATTATGATATTAAAACCAAACAAATAAAACAATAGAATAGTAGAATAAACAAGTGGTTTAGTCTCAATGTGAGACTTAATCCTAGCCACATGGCAATAACCTTCTTCCAAGAAGATTAAAAATATAATCATGTAAATATTGAAAAAATTTGGTATAAAATACACAACAACAAGCTATATAGGATTAAAATCTTCTTATAAAGTTATTCAAGTGATTTAATAGTATCACACATTTCATATAGACCACTTCCACAGACAGAGTTAGAAACAATTTGAGGAAGAAGGGAAAAAATTATTCACAAGGAATGTGCAAGGGAAAATGTGTGTGCAGTAATATTAAAACAACACACATCTCAATATTAAAACATATATAACTAATAAGAGTAGAAAAACAATATTTGGATGTCTTCGGTATGTACTTAGTCCTTATATCAAAATTGTTGTGGAGTATGATCATTGATCTTGGGAATTTAAGTGGAATAAATGATTGTAGAATTCTACATGTATGTTTTATTGGATCATTATCTCATGTCACAATTAATCATTGTAATTGGTTATGTGATTTTGTATCATTGATCTTCACATAATGGGAATCAATAATTTCATGATCATTGAATACGTTAGTATCAAAATCCATTGTAGGTTTTTTTCAATAATAGATCATATCAGTTTTCTATATTATCTATTGTTATCTGCTCAAGAGTGATAATTATCAAATATATAGCATTGTCAGTTGGAGGAGATTCACAATCCTAAAATTTTATTTTACCATGTCTTTATGACATGGAAAAAATACACAATAATAGATTTACATGTTGATCCATTCCTGCCAATGTCCTTATATATTAATGGCAATAAGATGTTGGTGATGAATTGCCTCTATCAATGACTCCACTGGATGTAATGGGGAATCACCTCTATCAGTAGATCATCCTAATGATAGATCTTGTTTGTAGGGATAACGACTCAGCCTTGTGGTTTCTCATACTTTTAGTAAAGGTAACTCTAGACCTCTGGTAGCTCTTATTAGAGGTGATATTGACTGGGTCTGGTGGTAATGGTGTATCCAAGCCATTGGTGACATTCCATAATTATTTGTAGAAATATCATAGAATCCGTCTTACAATATAAAATTATATTTTACTATATCTGAAACATTGCATAAAAATTCATGGTTCATGACCACTAAAATAGGGATGTTTTGAATACACTTCATCTACGGTTGTTCCTATATTATCTTGCTTTTTGATGATCACAAAACATGGAATTCAATAAATCATGTACTAAATGAGTAAAAATAAATATTCAATGATATATTGGAGTTAAAATTTAATCTACTTTCCAATATAAATATAATTCTCCAAATTGTCTCCTCCATTGATATTATCAAAAATTAAAAATGATGAAAAACATGGAAATAATAATAGAAGAACATAAGGTGCATTGATTTTATAGGTTCCCAAAAGACATGATTACAAAAAGATAATCATGAAAGGGAAAATGAAATCAATATATGTCAAAAAAATAATATAAAAATAAATATAATTTGTATAATATTGGTCCAAATAAATATTATACTTCCTTTTTTCTTTTACACTGTTATTTTCACTAACATGTGATGGGACTGTATAAGTGATTGTTGGGGAAAATGGTTGTAATGTATGGTAGTGTGGTAGTAGTAGGAAGTTGCTCATAAAAATATATGGTGTATGTTTTATGATTACTTTAACTAGTTAAAAACTAAGAGGCTGATATGAAGGATGCTAATACTATCTCACTGAGTGTTTAGAGTAGGCTTATATTAAACTATGTCTTCATATGTGGTTGAATGAATTATTGAAACAATAATTTATTCTATTGTAATTACAATGGTTTTACGGATATGAATGTAAAATTTCAATAGATTTCTGATGTTTATAATTATTTAACCTACCCCTTCCATTATATTGAATAGTTCTTCCTTTTCATCCATAAATCATTGAAGAGATAGTGAATGAAACTTTAGTATATAACCTATTCATTGGAGGCTGTTCTCATTGGTCATACCATAAAATTCTCATTAAGAAATTTTAATTTCACATGAGTATCCAACTTTTTATATATCCATGAAAAGTAGTCCTTCAAAGAATTATTTAAGACATCCTTATCTTTTCTAATATATCTAGAATATCCTCTTATGAAATCATGATTATGTTCTCCATGAATCTGTATCTACCTAATTTTCACTTCATGAGTTATCACATCAACCAAATTTTTTTGGACTTCTTCCCTGATTATTTATTGCAATAGATCTCAATCCAAGTTTTCTAGAGTAGGAGGAGTCTAGATGAAGTAGAGGGAGTCATACTTCCTAACTTCTAAGACATATAATTCTTGTACTTTGAAATATTTGATTAAATAACTACTTCATTACTTCACAATGTTTCAACTTTTTCTATAACGCCTAATTTACAACTTCCATTTTCTGAATATTAAACCTTATTCGAGGTGACATATTTGAAATCACAAATTAAAAAGAAATTAACACCATAATCATTAAGAATAATTGTTATTTATAGTTGAAATTAAAATATATGAGTGATTTCAAAAAAAAATTCTTACTCAATGTGACCAAATCAGAATTCGTTTTCCTCTGAAAAAAAATTTGTTACTACATAATGAGGTAAAAGTTCTTGAACATTTTGTCTATTGTTTTCCATGGAGAAAAAGGCTATAACCCTGCAACATTATCAACATTATCCACTAGGTATCATTCTATTTTGAAAATATTTTTATACTCACCATCTGAGTTAATATAAGTAAGTAAAATTCTAACAAAACTAGGATACTTTTCGCAATATTCAATGGAGATAAATACTGATCTAATATATGGAATTATGGGAGAGTCTTTGGGAATATTATAACATTAACCAATTTAATTTACTGATGGAACATGTGCTGCATGTTGTATATGAATGTTGGCCATTTGTGGAGTCTGGTCACATGGAACAAACTAATTAAATGAAATAGTAGTCAACTCCCTATTAGTAATAGCTAGTTGAACTTCCATATGATTTATTTTCTTACAGTATACTGTTTTTTAATGATCCACTTAATCATAAGTATTTAGAGCTTTCTCCCCCTCATTTTTACCTACTATGATTTATGTAGGAAATGTTGGAACAGTAGGCATCATGGTATCCTTTGGTTTATTTTCATCTCTTTGAGAACTAGATACCATTGGTGATGAAAATTGATGTTAAACTATGTTATTTTCAGGATCATTCTCATTTCCATTATCATCACTAACACTATAATAAATATAATATTCATTATCATCTATGTAATGAGGACCACTATTTTGTTCCATCATCAAAATCCTCATCAACATGAGTTTCATCATTCTAATCCTCATCATTATGACTTGAAGATTCATCATTATTTTCATGATATGGATTATATTTATCTAATTATTTAGAAACAATATCATTACATCCATTAACAATTTTATTACATCAATTCATAGAGGTAAACAATTTAAATTGATATTCTCCAGAGACTTTAGTATGTTCATCATCATCAATTTTAGGTAAGATAGTTTCATTGGTAGTCAGATAGGTTGACGAACATACATGAAAACCAGAAACTCTAGGGGGATATTTAATGATCTATAGATCACTTGCTTCTTCAAATGAAACAACTTTTATTCTTTTTATTCCACTTCTACATCATCCACTATAGGATCTTCTCTTTCTGTAACAACAATAGCATCAGAGTACTAAGATATCTCATTAGATGTGAGATCATAATCTTTAATTTCCTTAGGTATTATTGGATGATCCAATATATTGAACTGATCATAAACTATTTAATTATCTATTACCTATTATCCCTTACATTGGATCCTTCTATCTCATAACCTTTGTAATTTTTTTTGATAAATAATCATACAATTTAATCCAAAAAATTTTCATTAGTATTGAAATATACCTTTGAATATTAATGGTTGAAATAATTTTTTTATAAATACTTGATTCATTATAGAGATATTCATTCATATCACATGCATATGGTTCATAAAAAATCTACACAATTTTTTTCTCATCCTTTTCTATATGATATTTTTAATTTGGACATCATGATACCTCATTGTATTGAATTCCCCTTTCATTGGACATAAAATAAGATTTAGAAAATTGAAAAGTTACTTTCATTGACCATCAATGTCATTGTATGCATGTCTTCTTAGTGTTCATATCCAATTAAATGAAATAGTTCTCCTTGGAAATTAAAATTTTCAATATTACTCATTATTCATCCTTATAAATCCTCATATACTCCATTATGAGGAACCAATAAATAGTTTTACCATTCACTTAAAGTGAAATAAATATTTATTCCATCTATAATTATTTCAATTTTATCAACTTTCATCCCAAAATAAATCATGAATTCTAATAATGTTCAATGATTCCGCTTAGATAGTTGGAAGCCAATGTGGATCCAATTTTTTCATATTCGACTACAAAATTTCCTATATGAGGGTTTAGTGAAATGGTTTCAAAATTTCATGAAGATAAATTTTTTTCATGGAATGCATCATCTCTTATGGTGTCAATTCTACAACATGCTTCAAATGGTCCATCTAGATCGGTTGAAGGCTTCTACTAGAAAAACAAAGAAGGAAGATTAGTTTGAGAGGAAGGAATAGGTTTTGAAGATCATGGGATAAATGTGGTGAATGTATTTAGAGGTATCCAAATGGTTTTAATATTTATTTAATATAAATAAATAATAATAAAACTATAATAAAAAAATTAATAGTTAATGGAAAATGAAAATGGTAATAAAGAAACTGTAACATAAATAAATGAACGGTTTCTCATTCAACGGTGACATCATCAATGGGGACTCATCAACAGTGATATCATCAATGATGACTTCATAAATAGTGAATTATCAATGGACAATTATCAATGGTGAATCATCAATGATGATGTATCAATTATGACTCACCAAAATTACTTATCATGGGTGACTTTATCAATGGAGAATTGAGCAACGATGTCTCATAAACTATGACATATCAATGGTGACATCATTTTCTATCACTTCATCAACAGTTACACATCAATGATAACTCATTAACGGTGACTCATCAATAGTGAAATCATCGTCCAATGATTATCATTCCAAATTTAGGTTTTATGTAGATTATTCAATCAAAATTTAATGTATTTGGGATTATTTCAACCAGATGATGATCTGTTCCCATAAATTTTAAATTTTTATCAATCATTGTATATTGATCTCCCAAAATATGATGTCTCATATCAATGGGTTATGTTCTACATTGATATAAATACTTTTTTTAATATTTATTTCACTTTTTTTATATGAAATAATAGGTACATTTATAAAATGGTATCTAATTTCTAGTGAAGTATATTTCAACCACATGATTTTTTCACAAAAAAATAATATAGATATTTATTCAGCTTCAAATCTATATAGTGAAAATAAATTATTCTTCATACTACACCATTATATTAGATATTTTCCTATAATATGACATGATACTACGGTGATTTTTCTATGTAACTTACAGCCACCAAAATTAGTATTTGAATAACTTACTAAATCAAAATCATGTCCTCATGGATAGAACAATCCAAAATATTTATTATATTTGAGGTATTTAAAAATTATTTTCATAGCTAATAAATGTGACTCTTTTGGATATACATGAAATTAATAGCACATACAGACACTAAACATAATATAATGACATGTAATAGTTTAGTATATAAAACTACCAATTATACCTATTTAACTAGTTTTATCCATTATTTTCCCAGATTTATCATGTTCTAGTTTACATGTGGTACACAAGGTAGTATTTATACAATTTTTACATTCTAGGCCAAAACAATTTAAAATAACATTAGTTTATTTACTTTGAATTATTAAAATTACATATTTATTATGAAAAATATGAAATCCAAGAAAGAATTTTAGTTCACCCATTTTACTCATTTCAAATTCATTTGGAATCAGTTTTGAAAAAATGGTACATATAGAATCATTAGTAGATCCTAAAATAATATCAACACCATGTATTTTTACTATTAAAAAAAATTTGAAAAAATTCATAAAATGTAATGTATTTACAATAGATTTCGAAAAGGTTTTTCAAATAAAGAATGGGGTAATCCAATCATACCATTATTTAAGATCATATTTTTAGCTATATAAATCTTTTTTTTTAATTTATAAGCTCTATTTGTAAAACGTGGATTTTGAAATCCCGAGGGTTGTTAAACAAAAAAATCCTCAATTATAAATCATTTTTATAATTCACTTTAAACATCCACTTGATATAGTTTGACGAAATAATGTGATGCATCGGAAAGAATGATCTTAATGAATTCAAGTATTTCTATAGGTGAAAAAGATTTTTCATAATCAATACATTCCTTTTGATTGTAACTTTGTATAACTAGTATTGATTTATTTCATACTATTTTGTGATTCTCCTTAACCTTTTTTCTAAACACATGATTAGTGAAAATTGTTAATTTGTATTTTGGAGGGTAAAAAAGTTACCAAACAATGTTTAATTAAATCTGATTTAGATTTTATTTCATAGATTTTCCCCTAAATTTTTCAATGATGGATTCTTTTATGTTCTTAGCTTCAATCTGTGACAAAATTATTGATGAATAATTTTATTTCATAGTGAATCTCTAGGGTGTGTACCATTTTTATATATATCCTATTATAACATCTATTTGGTGATTTTTTTGTGTCATAAGGGGGTATTCGAGAAGAGGGGTAGGTAGACTGAATGTCTTCTTCCAATTCAGGTTCTGGAAGTTTACAAGCTGAACAATCTATTTGTTTAGAGTATCTTTCATAAGGTTTATAATGGAGATCCATAGTTGATATATTATACTTTGGGTTTTCTAAGACAGTATTTGCTTCATTGGGAGTAGTTTCATCAATATAAAGGTGAAAATATTCTCTTAATGTTATATTTCTCTTGTTAAACATTCTATAAGAATTAATATAAGTTGAATATCCAAGAGAAATTATTTCATCACTCATAAAAGAAATTGTGTACCAATTATCATTGTATTTTGAATAAAAACATGGCATCCAAGTACTCTAATGTAATTAACCATTATAAATATATTATTTCATATATCATAAGGTTTTCTCTTTATGATATTTCTAATCAAATATCCATTTATTGAATAATAGGATGTACAAATAGATTCATCGCAAAAGTAGACAGGCATGTCATAGTCAATTTTCAAGGTCTGAGATACCACTTCAAGAGAAATATTTCTTCTTTATATGAAAAAATTTTTCATTGGTATTCTATGTGTATAAAAGTTTTTATTATAAACTTTTTTTGGAAAAAATTATTCAATGTCTTGATATTCAAATTCTATATCATGATCACTCTTTAATCCCTTAATCACAAGTCCACTATGGTTTTCAACAGATTTGGAACACTTAATAAATTAAGAAAAAGATTCACTTTTATGAGATAGAAATTATACCCAATTAAATCTAGGGAATTAATCTAAAAGGACATAGATATAATGTTTTTCATTTAGACTGGAGAATCTTGAAGGTCCAAAATATCCAATGAATTAATTTCAACAGCTGAGTGGATAAAACATCTTTCTTTGTTTTAAAATAAATATTATCATGTTTTCTTTTTTTATATGGATTATTAACTATATCATTGAATAATTCATGATTTTGAAGGTCTCAAACTAACCCATTCATAGTTATCTTTATAAGTGAGTAAATACTATGATGTCCAGGTCTCTTATTCTAAAGCCAAGATTCTTTTTTAAATGCATGTACGAAATAATTTTTTTAGAAGATAAACAATTAAAATAAATACAAAAAATATTATCGTTTCTAAAAGTAGTAATAAATAAATAATTTTTATCATTTAAAAAATTATATGCATTGATTTAAATTTTTCAATAAAATCCATCCTCACATAATTGGGATATTATAAGAATATTTTATTTTAAACTATATACAATTTTTTTTTTTGAAATAACTACTAAAATAGAATTACCAATTTAAATAATTTATATGATTAACCTTTTTTTATTGTCTCTAAATGTGAAATTTCCATAACAATTTTGATCAAATTATTGATGTGTGAATACTCACCAGAACTATGAATGGAACAGCCATTATCAATATACCAAATAATTTTTCTTGGTTATTTAAAATTGGTTTCCGAAAACACAAGTTTTATTAAAAAAAATTATTTTGGTTCCTATATACTCTATAGTCCAATTATGTTAGTAATAAGAGATTTTTGAAACAATATTGGATTAATGTTTTTATAATAAATAGATTGAATAAATATATAGATAAAAAATTATTAGGTCTAGTTGATTAGGATTGGGTATTAAATGATCTTTTGGATAATGAACATGATGTCTATCCAGTTTTCATAATTTTTCTATATCCTAGCTGACAAACCATGCCAGTTGTAAACTGGGGAGCATTATTCATTCCTAGTATTTTATTTAATGGTTTCCTATCATTAGTAAAATTTTCTATGATTTTATTTTTATGTTCATATATAAATTTTATTGTATTTTTTCTATGAAACATTGATAAATTTTATTCTTTTTAATAGTATGGTTTTTTAATATTTTTTGCTAAGTCATGATATATCTTGAGTGACATATATTTATCATTCATCTCATGAAACATATCTTCCATCCTATTGTATTAATAATAAAAATAATTGCATGCCATGTTATCCTCATAAATCATTTTATATTTAAATTTGGATAGTTATCTTGGACATTTACAATTTAATTCATAATAGGTGACATAATTTTGAGTGTTAACCTTTTTCTAATACATTTTCAATTTCCTTTATTATCATAATATCCTATGAAATTATATTTAAAAAAATCATTTCGATAGAGAATTTACTTAATCTCATGGCTATGTGTTCCATTTTTTCATCATTGTCATCATGATATCCCTCTTTAGTAAAATCATTAGTTTTGTGTTTTTCTATTTTTTGGAGGTAATATATTTTAAGCCTATATATTTTTAATTTCATTTATCTTCATCAATAGAATGATTTTCTTTAACCTATTTTTCATAAATCATTATCTCTCCAATTATTTCCTCGACAAGTAGTTCTCTTTCATAACATGAATCTCTGATTGACACAAATGTGCCTCTTTATATATCTGGTATACATCTGAGTAGTCACGTTACATGATATTTGTATGTCACTCTTTTTTATGAGAGTTCGTAGTATTCACCATTTCATTGATCATAAGATACAAATCAGAAATAGGTTCATCAGATTTCATTTTAAAATAACATACATGGTTGTTTTTATATATAATCTCATTTATTCGGCATTTTGTATTCGTTTATGTGAGATATATATGGTATCAAATAATTCATAATTAGAGTTAAAATTAGATATTATATTGAATTCATTATCTCCTAAAGCACAAAATATGGCCTTCTTATATTTACAGCTATTATTGAAATAATTTTTTGTAACATTGCTTCATTATCATCTATGTGTTTTTGTTATTTCACATTGATCTTTTATTAATATCTACATACCAAAACATATACATTTAAAATACAATTTTTTTATTTTCCATTTATCATAGTAGGTACCATTAATATATGGAGGTCTATTGGTTGCACTCTGTTCTTGTCTATTAATCACAATGAAATAAAATGTGGAAATAACATAAATTTTAGATCATTACTATAAAAATGTAATTTTATTTAACATGGTAGTTTTAATATAATCTTTTGATACCAACTATTTGTAAGAATGAGTAACTGAAGAGGGGGTGAGTTGAGTTCGCAATAATTTTCTTTCATGAACAGATTCAATTAAAATCTCATAAAAAATAAAATATCCAATTTACCAAAATAACATTTATTTATAATATTTATCATTTTTAAATATTTCTTAATGAATGATTAAGCCTTTGTTATAAGATTTTTTCGAAATACCATAACTTATAAAATCAATTTACATTGAGAAATAAATATTAACACTGGTTAATATTATTTGTCAAATATTTTTTTTGTTAACAGAATGTTACCATGAATATGATAGTAAAATAAAAAACTAACATACATACATAGTGGAATACACACAAGGTTCTGTCTCGAATTTGGAAATAATCACATCCACTTTTGAATTACCTTCTTCCAAGATGATTATAAATACAATAAAATAAATCCACAACCTGGATAAGGTATACAGTCAAGAGAAACAAGTTATCCATTCTAAAAAATATTGTATTGTTATTCATGGGATGTAACAATAAAATTGGCCACATAGGGACCTCTTCCACAAACACAGTTGGAATGAAATGGAGGAAGAAAAGAATAACAAGTATTATCAAGGAATGGGAAGAATACAATGAGTGTTGAGTAATAATAGAAACAAACCAGTACTCAAAAATAAAACTCATAGAAAAATTAATATTGAAAAAATACTTAGTATAATGTGTTTTATATGTTCTTAGTCCTCATATCATCAATTGTTTGGAGTCAATAATTTGATCTATAAAAATAAAGCTTAATAGGGGATCAAATAAATCACAAGGTATGTCTATGTTGATATCTATATGATGTCTCAATTAATATCTTTAATGGGTTTTGTGCTTCTATTCCAATGATCATTAGAGAATTTGAATTATGAAATTCACTAGAATTCACATATTCTATCACAATATGCACTATAGGGTTTTATTCCATTTACAGATCATATTAGATATCTATATTATCAATAGTTTTATATATGATAGAGAGAGAGAACTTTTTTCCTCATATAAAAGTATTAGTTAGAGGAGATCCACAATCCTTCGATCGTCTTTAATATATTCTCAAAGACAAGATCAATCAACCCAATCATAGAATTAGCTATTGACCCATTCACACAAAATTCCGTGAAAAAAAAAACAGTAATTATATGCTAGTTGTAAATTTCCTTTGGTACTGAATCCACTAGCTATAATGTTGACTCACCTCTAGTAGTATATCATCCCTATGGTAGCTTTTATTGGTGGTAATGTTGATTCAGTCTATTGGTAGCTCATCTTTGTTGTAATGGTGAATACTATCTGGTTGTACGTCATCTTAGTGGTAGCTATTTTTTTGTAGTGATAGTTACCAGGTCCTTCAATAACATTGTCTCCCATCCAATAATGACTTCTCATAATCCATAGAAAAAATATAATTAAAAAATTATTATCATATAAAATTCCGTCTTACACAATGTGAAATATTAGTACAAAAATAATCATAGTTTGTGATCATTAAAATAAAGGGGTATCAAACAAACTACATACATGGAGGTGCCAATTAGAACCTTAAATATTTTATTATAATTATAAATTAAATATTAGAAATAAATATAGTATAATTTTAGGTGACATAGTAGTTTACCATATATAATACCAAAAAAACCAGTGATCTCTTCATGAGTTTCCCAATGGAGTGACTTATAAATAGGTAATTTTAAGGTTTTTTTATATTTGGTATTGTATGGATGTATTTATATATACATTCCAATGGAATTTTTTAAATTCCCTTCATGTACTAAATTTCCATACATAATTCATAGAAAAGAAGGATACATAAAAAAATACCTTGGTTTTGATTTAGATTGCTGCATTAAGTACTACAGTAATACCTAATTAGAGTAAACAATTATAATACATTGAAATAAATTGAAAAAACAATTTATTGTGTATTTTGTAAAAAATAAATTATCAGTTGTTTTATAATTAATTATATATGTGTATAGTTTTTTTAAATAATTATTAATCATATAAGTGTTTCCATAATTCATCATGTACTTGACTGTTTATATTGCTTGTTTCAGCTAATTACACAAATCCTAAAAAGTAATTTCAAAAGATATTATCCTAGTGATAGGTTCTATAGTCTATATAAATTTTATTTTATTAATAGAATTCATATGTGAACTATCAACCAAAAATTAGATATCCTTCATTCAATTGGAAATTGTTAATGTAGTTTTTCAAATGTATTCGAAAAATATTCAATAATAACTTGAATGACCCTAAAATAATGAAATGTGTTTCAAAATAGTGGGTTATTATAAGGACTCAACAATAAAAAATATATAATCATTATTTTTATGTCGCAATGTCATTCTATTATATTTTATGATCTTTTCAGGTTTAGAGATTTAGAGAATTTTTTCACAACTCATACAAAACAAAACCATGAAATACAAAGTGTACACATCTAATTAGTACACATTTATCTTATATTGTAAATCATTAGAAATAAATCATGATTTATATTCCATGAAAATATCTAGGACATTCATATTGACTTATTCATTTCCCTTACCTATCTTTAAACCATATGACCGAAATTTTCAAAACATGGGATATACAAAAAATCGTAGTAAGGGATATTAAAAAAGGAAACCATTTGTTTAGTATAAACTTGAAAAACTATGAAATATTTAACATTACATAAATGTTATTTGAAATAAATAAATAAAATATTTTACTATATAAAACAAAGAAAACAAATTTTATCTCAAATAAATCCTTCAAAACCAATATGAATTAATTATTACTCTTTTTAATGACTTATAGAAACATATTCATAAAACCCTTTCAAAAAAATTAAATGTAATAAAATTGTAGTCAGATTAAAATTTAAATATTACCCAATTAATTTAAGATATATAGGGTGGGACATCCTTTATATATGTTATATCATGATCACCTTTTATCCCTAATTTTTCACATTCATTCTTATAATCTATATCAAGATCATCCTTTTTCATGAGTTATAATGGGGTAATCCCTTTTTATTATCTATATCATGCTCACCCATGAGGTATAATGTAGCTCAATAATTCACATAATATTTATTTTTCTAACAGATTTCATATAATCATCATATTTATTCACAAATTATTCCTTTAAAAGTAATCTTGTAATATATTAATGAAAAATGATCAAACGTTGCGATCACGAAGATGGTGGGTCATACGTTTTCAAGAGTAAGGTATCCATTTTTCAATGATGATTATGGAATGAATTTTATTAAAATTTATATTTCCATAATGATGACTATATAATTAATACAACAAAAAATAATTATTTATACTTAAATATATCATTATTTTGATAAAGTGATGAAAAAATATTCATATCTCATTGAGGTGGTGGTAGTCCACAAGACCATGATTGAGGTTATCACCTTTTTAGTGAGTGAAAAGGTATCAAATATAATGTTATATTAGGCTAAAATAATTATTAATAATTCATAAATATCATAATATTTCAGGTAAATGATATAATATTTTTATCATCACCCTTAATACCTTCCATGTAATACATTTGTGAAAACAAATTAGATTGCCTTTCTAGGCGGTAGTCCTCTGTAAACATGGATGACAATAACGTATCCCTTACATAATGGAATATGAAAATTTAATATATGATATATTTTATTAATAGGTATACTAATTTTAGAAATATCATATATGAACATTGTATTCATCATTATTCACATCCTCGAGTGGTGGTAGTAGAAGAACGAATAGTATAATTTTGTGAGGCAGTAGTCCACCACACACATGCATGATGATTTCATAATACATTAGATGGAAGTGTGTGTGGGTGTAGTTAATAACCATAACATAAAATTATATTAGTATATTTTTTAGGATTATTTAATTATATAATCATGTTTTAATAGAAATTGAAGGAGATAGTTAATATATAAATATAAAGACACTTATCGAAGAACATTACCTCTTCTACGAGCATTATCCTTTGGGTTCAACTATACCCTTACTGGGATAGATTTATGATAAAATAAGGATTTAAAAATGAGTGGGGGTAATATGGGTTGTAATATATTTAGGGTTTTTATGAGAAAATTGATTTACAGGTGTGGAGAAGTGGGTATAGTGAGTTCCCATTTATAGTAGAGGACGCCTGACATTTTTGAAAATACTGAAAAGTATTCCTTATTTGAAGGTATCCCTTAATTAATATACATTTAAAATATAAATATAATTTCATGTAGGGAATTAATGATCTAGAAAAACTATCCCAAAAAAATAAAATAATTTTTATAATTTTCCCTTAGAATATATGTTTTTTGAATTTAAAACCTCTTTTTTAACACGATAACTAGTCATGTAACCTCGATAATTTATCCATTGTTACTAATTTAATGTTAGAATTTGTAAAAAATAATAACTATATAATTATAAATATAATATTAAATTTTTTAATAAAAAATAAAATGGGGGATTGAAATTAAATATTATCAAAAGTGCATGTAATGTAGAAAAAATCCACATTAAATCCCCAATCGTGTTTACAATAATTTGACTATTTAGGGGGAATTATTTTAATTATAAATGATTTATTAAACCATTAATGGACCATATTTTATTTTATTTAACATTTAGAAATCACTTTTCATAATATTTGTATTTTATGTAATGTTAAATCATCTGATATAATATCATTTATTATAAAATAACAATAATGTCAATTTTGACATTATTAATATAGTTTAAATTTTCAAATAAAATGAAATATATTTAATTTTAATATATTATTTTTAATCAAATTTCATATGATATATACATATAAAAATTAATTTTATAAAATATTCACACAGTTTTCCTCAAATTTAATTTTTGTATGATTCAATTATGATAATTATAAACTCAATAATTCTTATATTGGTGTTTCTTATGAGTTATAAGTAACTAATCCATCTCTAAAAAATGAAGATAAATTATTATGATAAAAAAATAATTTATCCTTAAAATTAAAATTTATAAACGTACTAATATGGGGATTCCCTTATCCCAATACATTATCAATATTAAAATCTATAAAGAATCCTGTTTTGTATTTTTTATTAAAAAATTTATTATGTAGGACACATTCATTGAATATTATTCCTAAAAAATTAAAAACCATTCCATTGTGGTAATGGTAGATATAAGACTCTTACATGGGTGATGGAAAAAAATTAATTAATTTTACAAATTATATTCTATTTTTAAATATTATTTAAAATCATTTTTACCATATTCATTGTTTCTAATTTTGAAATTTTTCAATATTAATTATGGTAAAAAATATTTTGAACATAAATGATTTTATAATTTATGATGATTCCAAATTTCTAATACATTTGGACAAATTACACTCATAAAACAAATATAATTAAATTAAAAAAATTTCTTATTGAGGTGAAGAGAAATAGGGGTTTTAATATTAATAAAAAAAATATTGTAATGTTTCAATATCAAAATTTAAAATGTAAATTATTAGAGGGACCTATATTGGATTAATATATGTATAAGATAAAAATTATATTTATAAAACAATTAATAATATAATTAAAAAATATATTATTTATATTAAAAGGATGATTTCAATTAAAATTTAGTATTTTTCAGCATTCATAAAAAATGTAACATTTCAGAAAACAAATTCCAAAAAATAAACACTAACATGATTATAGTATTTCTATTCAAAAAATAATATGATTTTTTTAATAAATTTTCATCAATTAGTATAAAATAATTTTTATAATATGTGTCCCATGAATTATTAAACATTCTTTTAATATTTTTTTCCTAAATAATTCCTTTTTTGTTCAATTTTGTTTTACTTTTTTTACAAATTGATAGATTATTAAATAAAATTTTTAGAAAATATATTTTAAAATTTTAGTTCATCAAATTAATACAATCCATACGAATTTCTAGTTGATAACAATCTTATTGAACATTAATATTAACAGTATATTATTGTTACGTATAACATTGTTAGGGATATAACCAAAGCTATCGAAACAATTATAGATTTGTGTACCACAAAATAAGTTACTTATTTGTATTTTTTACACTATTCAAATTTTTTTTATTTATTAAAATATATAGGTGTTAGGGGTATTATAATAAATAAATGAAATCAATAATTTCCTTTTACCATTAAAAAACGTGTTTGGAAATGATGTGACATAGATTAATAACTATTTCCACCATAAAAAACATTTCTAAAAATTAAGAAAATATTCTTTTCAATTTAAATTTCCAAAATAGTATATAAATTTTCAAGGAAAATTTTAAATAATGTTCTATAAAATTTTAATTAATCATAAAATGCCTAAATTATGCTCTTAAAGAGGTCAAACATGAATCCTATTGGGCATTTTTGGAATGTAAATGGTCTATTTATGAACCAAAAAGGATTTCTACGATAAGAAATCATTACATTGGGTAATTTGAATTTATTTTTTCTTGATATTAGGATGCATTGGTATAACGAGCCATATTTTACATACATTTTTATTAATTCTGAATTAAGGCATTCTTATTACATGATATAACAAAATCCTGATGGGACTGTATTGGTGTAGTGGCTTCAGAAACTTGGAAACATAAACAACTGGTTCATAAATCATCTACATTGTCTCTCATTTACCATATCTAGGGTTTATTTTGGAATATCCTACATAATAACCATCTTCCTGACATGAGGGAAATAAAACATACAAAGGGTGAGCTCAAATTCTCAATAAGGTAAGACAAAGGAAATATCAATCATATCATATTTATAAGAACATAAAAATCTGAAAATCTTATCCTTCAAGAGATTTCTTAATATCATGACATGAGATAAATCATAGTAGTGAAATTTAATCCCAATATTCATGACATAAGAAATAAAACTGTGTCTCATTCACACATAATCATTGAGAATAATTTTATATTAGTCAAGACTCATTTCCAAGAATGTCATAGCATACAATGTCCATTACCAAACCGAGATCACTCCCCATTTCAGTACTATATTACTAAACCAGATTAACTTTCCATTAAACCAATTTCAATCTAATTAGATATAAATCATTACCCAATGCATTGGAGGAAGATATAGGTCCCACCAATCTCATAATTAAACCATTCTTATGTGTGCCACAAAATCATAAATAATACATCATACCATAACCCATGTATAAAAAATTGGATTCATAAACATCAGGACATCATAACATTATCCATATAAGATAAAAAACATTATAAAAATAATTCCATAATAACATAATAAAAATAAATGTAATAATATGGATTGAAACAGAACCCTATATTATCATAGATGTAGAATAATTTTGATAAAACACTTGAACTTTATTCTTGAGGAAATTTTATTTTCAACTTAGAAAACATTTTTCCTTTCTCAATATGTCATAAAATTTTAAACTAAAATAATTTAATTGAAAAAAATCTTGAAAACATGTAAAGTAATATTCATGGAAATAATTTTCTATGGGATCATAAAAATATATTTATTCTGTATAAGTTAAAAAACATTCTTCTCGTACTTTGGTAGGAAAATTCAAAATGCATCTAATACTGAAAACAACGAAAGATTACATACATATCTTTTACTAAAAATTCACCCAATAGGTAAAATTGCTTTTAAAAAATTTTATAAGAATATAAAAAATATTACATATTGAGGAAACATTGATGTGGATGATAAATATGCCCTATTGAATTATGAAGTATAAACAATCTCGAATAAAAATGAGATTGCAAGATTTTCCCTTACCTTAGGTCTGATTTTCTCTATAGGTATCTTAACCTCTTCTATAATGATTTAAATAATGTCATTGACTTATTAAAGAATCATATACATTGTTATGATATCCTATATGGTCATATTTTTATCTTCTTAATAGTAATATGTCATTGATACTTGTTATTCGGGTGTTCATTACTTTATGTTCTTATGCGTGTTCTGACAAATAAATTCTTATTACAATTTTCAGGATATAGCTACATAATTTACAAATTTTATTAGTATAATATATATCATATTTATTCATTCAATTCGTTTATATAATCATGGTTTAATGAAGATCATGTAGAACGAATAACATCACACTGTGGAGACGGTAAGTCGCATGTACGCATGAGCGGCGATGTCATTCCCATAATTATTAAATGTTATTGGAGTGGATAATCAAATATCTTAGAATTTTTATCCCACAATATTAATAATATATAGATATTCCTTACACCAATATAACCAACCAAGTATGGTCGTGGTGGAAAACATATTACATCACGACGTGGGGACGATATTTTTTACATACGCACTCGCGGTGATTTTGTTTTCCATAGGATGGATAGAAGGTGAAATAGGGATGTTTTATATTTATAAAAAAATATATGTATATGAGTGATACTGATGTTATTACTTTTTAATGAAACAAATACTTAATAGAAGTAGAGGAATAAATAAATTTGAATGAATCTATAATGGATATTACCACTTCATCGATGCACATCTTTTAAACCTTTTCGTAGGGCACTAATGATGGCCTTTGAAGAATACCATGACCTCTAGTATTTTTATAGGGAAGAGGATAATATAAATGGACATGGTTTCCCAATCATTAAGTCTCAAAATGTTGTCAGGAGGAGAGGGAGGAGGTGACCTTTTATAAGAGAGGAGAGGGGGACTATCATAAACCTCTAAAATATTAATTTATAATAAAATAAAAACGCAATAATAAACCTCGAAAAATGACTCAAATACAAAGATTAGATGAGATAGGGTTGTAATCTAGTCAACCAATAATATTTAGTCATGTTGGGAATTTATTTTAAACCTTATCAACTTGATTTATCCTTATTTAATATATTTAATTTTATTTGTTTTTATAATATTCCAAATTTTTAATTGATATAAATACTTACTTTTGTGTTGTTATATGTCCATAATAGGATACTTTATGACATTTTGAGCCATATAAATTTCAGATTATAATTTTTAAATATTTTTTGTGAGTTTTAATCAATTTTATAATATGTTATTTTTATAAAATAACAATTGTGTCAATTTTGAAACTATTTATTTATTTGAATTTAAATAAAATCTACACAGAGGATATATTCAATCCAAAATATTTAATAGATTCCTAACATTTCATATTCATCTATAAATTTGTGTATAAAATTAATTAGTTCATATAATTTTTATTTTAAAAAAATTTAAACTATTTATTTAATATTTCAGTCAATAAAATAATTTATACATCACTATTGTGTCATAATTAATGATAATTATTTAAACCCTAAATATTATAACTAAATTCTCATGATGTATATAATTTTATTAGATTTCATGAGACTAGTTATATGAGATTTTTTTATGAGGTTTATCAGTAATTTAAATTTATTACATTTATAATATATATGAGGGTGACATGTTGTCACTTTATTTGTTTTTAATATTAATTATATAATCTTCATGGTCAAAAGTCCATGAAATGAATTTATTCCGACCCTTAAGTGATATTGGTGGTATTTTATTCATTCAATAGATTAGTGGCAGGTCCTATGGTAATTTTATAATTTTATCGTTACCCTTAATTACCTGATTTACCTTTAACTGTAGAAAATAAAAATTACCGTAGTTACGATTCATAATATAAAAAAAATAAAATTAAACTATTAACATAATATGGACCCACTAAATCCAAATATTGAATCAATTTTTCAAAATTAAAAACACATAAGATGTTATGATTAATTTAAAATTTATCCCGTTGTTAAGAAAAAAGGTTTGCAAAGTTAAAACATTGTTAATTATTGAAATGTTTTACCAATGAATTCAATGTAACATTAATTGTAATGACATAAATTATATTAAATGGTAAAAATATATTCTATTTATAATTTAAGACCATTAAATTTTATCATTTATTTATATAAATTGTCAGGATGAAAAAAGTTGTCTTGAAAAAAAATTTAGCATATTTTTTCTATTCATCAAAATATTAAAGTTATCAGAAAAGTATCAAAACATTATCCAATGTAAATTTTTATATCATGATTCAAAAGAAGCTTATTTTTTAAAATTGAACTTATAATATTTTCAAAAAATATATTTAAAATGGATGTTCCATCAAAGGTGGTAAAACTGCATGTATTGAAAAACATTTCTTTTATCCGAAAAATTGTATTTGTTTTAATATCTCATTATAGAAAATCTGTAAGATGAATTATAATGTTATAAAATTCAAAATTTGGTTAATACTATTTATAACGGATAGTTCATAATATTATAATAACATATCATTATTTAGTGGAACTCGGTGTTGCGTATAACAGAAGGTATCGAGGAAGGTTGCTCTTGCATGTAACACAAGACAAGGCATTATTGTGTGTAGTGAAAGATTCCTTTGGTGTTGTCTATAACATAAGACATAATATATATATATATATATCTCTCTCATAAAAGCTCAGGGTGTTACATTCTACCGTCCATAAAATGAATTTCAGCCTCGAAATTCGTTACTTCATAATAAAAAGATGAGGATACCACTCCCTCATCATATCCTCAAGTTCCCATGTAGATTATTCTAATTGGTGGTTCCTCTATAAAATATTAAACAAGAGAGTGGTCTTGTTTCATAGAAAATATTTTTCTATGATCCAAAATCAAAATCGGTTGTTCTTCATAAGAAAGAACTTGCTCCACCGGTATAACTTCAGAGCTTAGTATATGTGAAGGATCAGGTACCTACCCTATCATAAGAGATACATGGAACACATCATGAACATGATACAGATTTTGTAGAAGTGAAAATTGGTAATCTACCTTCCCAACACGATCTATTATTTTGAATGAACTGATATGCCTAGGGCACAACTTTTCCTTCTTTCCAAATCTCATTACCCACTTCTAAGGAGATATTCGTAAGAACAATTTATCACCCCCTTCAAACTCTAGGTATTTTCTTAAGTTGTCAGCATAACATTTTTTTCAACTCTGAGCAGCTCTTATGTGTTGTTGAATAGATCTGAACTTTTCTGCCATCTCATCAAAAGGATCTGGTCATAATAGAATTAGTTCCCCAACTTCATCCCGACAAGCTAGAGTTATGCATTTCCTTCTATAGAGAGCTTCATAAGGAGCCATCTGAATATTGGAGTGAAAGCTATTAATATAAGAAAATTTCACCAAAGTTAGTTTTTAATACGAACCTACATTGAAATCCATATAGAAATCAATCAACATGTCTTCCAATGTTTCAATTATCCTCTCAGACTGACCGAATGTCTGAGGATGATAGGCAGTGATGAAACTCAACTCTGTATCTAGAGAAAGCTGAAGACTTCGCAAAAACATCGAGGTAAACCTAATATCCCAATCAGATATAATGGAAAGGGGTAATCCATGCAATCTTACCACTTATTTTACATATATCGTTGTAAACTGGTCAAGAGAGAAATCCTCTCTAATTAAAATGAAGTGTGATGACTTTGTAAGACGACCAACTATAACCCATATTGCATTATTGCCTTCGGATGTTTTGGGATGTCCAATGAGAAAGTCCATAGTGATGTTATACCATTTCCAATCTAGTATGGGTAATGGATGTAACATTCCTTTAGACTTGTGTATCTCAGCTTTAACTTGCTGATAAACCATGCATTATGAGACATATTTGGTGATATCTCATTTCATGCCATCCCACCAAAAGTACTCTTTCTGTTCCTTGTACCTCTTTGTACATCTAGGATGAATAAAGAATGATGAACTAAAATCCTCATCGAGAAACTCCTTCTTTTTTTCTTGTATGGTATGAATAAATACATTGTTTCTGAACCTTATTATCCCATCACAATCAAGGTCAAATTTAGGAACATTTGTCACCTTCTTTTAAGGCCCAACATCCTCATTTTGTGCCTCTTTAATCTCCATTTATATAGATGGATGAACATTCATTTGAGAAAGATATGATATCTCCCATTTCATTAAAATTACAAGATATAACCTCTGAAAATACATAAATATTGGATCCTTTGTTATCCTCATCATGGATAATCTAGCATGGTCTTGCCGACTTAATGCATCTACCACCTTGTTTTCATTCCCAGGGTGGTAATGAATTAAAAAATTATAATCCTTAATCATATCCAACCATCTTCTTTGGTTCATATTGAGCTCCTTTTTTGTGAAAACATACTTTAAACTTCTATGATCTATATAAATATCACACCTTTACCCAAAAATATAATTCCTCCAAATCGTTAATGCATTGATTACCGTAGGTAACACCAAATCATGAGTTGGGAAATTTTTCTCGTGGATTTTCAACCGTCATGAGGCATAACCTATCACCATATCATTTTTCATGAAAACAAACCTTAGACCATTCATGGATGTATCATTGTAGATCAAAAATTTATATATACTACAATGTAGTGTTGGAATAGGTGCACTAGATAACATTCTTTTTAGCTCTTTGAAATTCTCATCACATTCCACAGTCCAAACAAACATACCTCATTTCCGAGTCAATTTTGTGAGTAGTATAGATAATCTTGAAAAATATTTCATAAAATGTCGATAATACCCGCCTAAACCAAGAAATCATCGAATTTCAGTTAATTTTTTTGCTCTTGATCATATTTTAATAACCTCTAATTTTTCTAGATCCATATATATCTTTTCATTGGAGATTATGTGACCCAAAAATGAAACTTTTTGAAGTCAAAATTCACACTTGTTAAATTTTACATAATGCATTACCATTCTCAGTGTCTTCAATATAATTCTCATGTGATCATCATGTTAATCCTTTCTCTTTGAATAGAAAATAATATTGTCTATAAAGGCTACCACAAACTAATCATGATAGTCTCTAAAGAAATTATTCATTAGATACATGAATATAGTAGGGGGATTAGTAATACCAAATGGAATTACTATAAACTCATAGTGTCTATACCATATAGGGAATGTCATATTTTCTATGTCCTCCATTTTGACCCTTAATTGATGAAACACATAATGAAGATCAATCTTCGAAAAGTATTGAGATCTGTGTAGTTGGTCAAATAATTCATCATTGCATGGCCGATGATATTTTTTCTTAATAGTGAACTTGTTAAGTTCTAGATAATCAATGTAGAGTCTCATTGATCCATCTTTCTTTATAAAAAATAGAATAGTTTCTCCCCAAGGTGATGCACTAGGGCATATGAATCCCTTATCAAGATTCCCATGGAGTTACTTTTTAAATTCCTACAACTCAATTGGGGACATTTTTTAAGGTTTCATTGGGATGATGACCCCGTAATGGGTGACAACGTGATTAGTGATTCCCTTATCGCTGCCTATCTTCTATCTGTATCGGGTCTGCTTTGGAATCTCTTCAATCTCTGGCTCAGCGCTTCTATGAAAGAATTTCCTCTCCCTGTGGAGGTATCAAGGTTTTCAAGGGAGTGGCTTTATTGAAATTTCCCACAAATTGTAGGCATATCTCCACTCTTTCCCTTATCACTAGGTAGGGATTACTTTGGTGGAACGGTGAAGCCAACAGTTGTTGCTTGTGCCTCTCCTAGTCAAGGTTCATCTCTGTAGGTCTCCATCGGCTGGAAGCCTATGAAGCAGTTCGAGGTGGTCTACGTGTGATAACAAGAGGGAATCAATTGGTTTTGGCTCTGGCTTTCATTTGACATTTTATTTTTCATGTTTCTGGGTTCAGGTTTTATCTACGTTGCGGTTCATCAGGTCTGTGTTTGCCGGAAGTACGTGAAGTGGTTCGAGGTGGTCTCTGGGGGAATAAGAGGGCGGTGACAAGACATTGATCTGGCTTGCATTTGGATTTTGGTTGTTCATGTTTCTGGGTTCAGGTTCGATCTATTCATTTAAGGTATCATGGATGACATGCAATGGGATTGTCTTTCATTGGTGATGTTTTTTACATCAATATATTTTGGGGGTTATTTTTGTGTTGTGCTTTGTTTCGGTTTCATGGTGTGTGATGATGGATTTAGATGTTTTGTTTGTAAGATTGTGATGGATTGTTTGTTTAAGTCTCAATATATGGAGGTTTTTCAGGAGGGAAAAGGATACATTGATGAAGAAATTAGAAGTAGCATGTTAATCAGGTTGAGGTTGAAATCACATCATTGAGGTTAGATCATTGATGAATAAAGATGAAGCATCATGTGAAACATGTTAAGGATGAAATCACGTCATTGAGGTTGTATTGAGAAATTTTTTCTTCATGGTTTATGGTGTGATGTTATGAAATTTTTTTATTTTTGATCTGTTGTTAGTGGAAATGTTTTCCTTGTGGCCTTGCTGTTTTTGATTAAGGTAATATTTAACAAGATCATCTACAAAGGGGAGCTTTAGTGGAGTTTCAAATAAGAAGGTTTCTCCTAGAATTTCTATTCGTATTCAGAATACTGAGAGGGTATGGCATTGCCATCGGTTCCAAGTCTGTGTATTTATGCATGGGACAACTGATAAGCAGTAATGTGTAGGTGGAAACTGATTTTCATGGCCATGTTGCTGGGTTGGAGCCATGCTTTGTAGTTTTGAATGAGTTGTTTTTGTCCATGATCAGAATGTGGAGGCGTGGTTGTGCTTTATGTTTTGATGTCATGTTGGGTTCCCCCTCATCCCATAAAATAAGGATTGTAAATAAAATAATAATTTTCATTCAGTATAAGGTGTCATTGAAATGGGAATAGCACCCGACAAGAGTTCTTTTGAAAACTGAACTTCACAATTTTGTGGAAGACCTCGAAATTCCACTAGAATGACATCATCAAACTCTCGTACAATGGGAATATTCTTAATCATGAGATTCTATCAAACCATTTGAGATAAATAACCTTCATTTATATAAATCAAGACCTAGAAGATGTATGAAATTTCCACTGGAAGGTATATTCATCCTTACATCAATATATGATAATATTTTGAAAAGTAATATGAAATGTAACTTCCCTTCTTTGGAAATTGATAAAAGTTCTATAAAATGAAATCCAATCCCTACCATGAATCACATAAATTTCCTTATATGATTAATCACAAGATTGGTAGGAAACACTTTTACAAAAACGTCAATCCGAGAAGAATTGTATACTTTTGATGAGATTGTTGTTCCATTAAGAGTTGTCACAGCTAACTCAACAACTAATTTTTGGGGTAGTACGATGATACCCTTAGAAAATTATTCATAAATAAAATAGTGTGTGGATCCAGAATCAAATGAAACATTTTATATTTTAGAGTGGATGGTAAATGTACCTTTCACCACTTCGTTATCGTAATCCACATCGCCGATAGAAATTTCATGTTACATTCCTTTATCATTGGCCTTAAGAGTTTTTTGATGTCGATCATCATCAACGACCCTTATATTAGCTTATTGATTGGAATAATTCCCCATTTACATGCACATGTAACATTCATGTGTAGGATGTGAATTCTATATATCCTTTTCTTTGTTCGCATCACTAGAAATATTTTTCCCATCATTGCGGCATTAAATTTCCGATGACAATATTTTCCACACATAAAACATTTACCTATACCTTTAAGACAATTCCCTCCATGTTTTTTTTCAAAACATTGAGCAAAAGGGAAAATTTATCTTTTTTTCAGTGTTGTATTTAGATTTTCCTTTGAATTCCATTTTCCTCTTCTTAAGAAAGCCATATGACTGATGGGTTACTCCAATCTCTATATCAACCTTGATAGCATATTGAAAAATTTCATCATAGCTATTGAAGTCCCTTCTAGCTAATTCCCTTCGGAGAATTGCTTTTATGCCACTAAAGAATTGATCGATATTACTCTCAGGTTGGATATTAATCCCTGAAGAATACCTTGCAAGCCTTGTAAAATTTTCATCGTAGGTACCAACAGATTCATCATCCTTTTGCTTTAGTTCAAGAAACACCTTATCCATAGTTTTTGAAGAATATGATTGATTTACTTTTTGAAAAATACGTTCTTGAACCCGTCCCATTCCATGGAATCAATTTCATCACATTGCCATGTATTCGTGACATTATTCCACCATTGATCAGCATGAAGTTCCAAAATATATATTTCTATGATGAATTTATCATGTAAAGAACATTTAAGGACTGAAAATAAATTTTCAGTGGTACTGATCCATTTTTCATCCACTAATGGATTTGAAGAATAGCTGAATGATGGTGGACGCTACCTTAAGAAAGATTCAACAGAATGTTTCTCCTTTTTTTGCTTGTTTGGAAGTCCTATATTATTCATTGCTTGAGAAAGTTGTGTGAGCATGGGTACATGATTTTTCATTCTATCTCCAATATAGTTTGGTTACTCAGGGGGACAATCATTGCATTGAATGTCACATTCAGCATTATCTCGATTTCTTCGGGTTCCAGCCATTGACTAAAACCAATAACCATAGTGTGAGAAACACTAATTACAATAGGAAAACCACATAATCAGGAATAAAATTTAACACTTTAGGTCTTATCATAGGTTATTCAAGGCCATTTCTAAAACACTAATATTTTTTTCTATGATTGGACATATCCTTAGGGTTCTTACAAAGGCTTCCACAACCTAGTTTCCAAAGGTTGACTATACCTTTACTCTGATACAAACTATAAAGAAACATAATTTACATAGATTTTATTACATCATAATTGATGCATATTTAATACAACATATAATGTAACCATGATAGGACTATATAGGTATAGTGACTTTAGAAACTGTGAAACATAAACAATTGGTTCATAAATCATCAACATTGTCTCCTGTGTATCATATCTAGAGTCCCTTTGCGTATATCCTACTTAAAACCCTTCTTCCAGACTGGAGGAAAAGAAAACATACAAATGGTGAGCTCAAATTCTCTGTAAAGGAATACAAAGGAAATATCAATCATTTAATATTCATAATACCATAACATTTTGAAAATCTTATCCTACAAAAGATATTATAATATTATGACATGGGATAAATCATTATAGTGAAATGTAATCACAATATTCATAACATATGACATTATACAATATGGAATACACACATAATCCAAGAAAATAATTTCATATTAATGAAGACTAAATTCCATGACTATCATAGTGGACAAAGTCCATTATTGAATCGAGTTCACTCATTGTTCCAGTCTTGTATCACTGAACCAGATTAACTTACCATTGCAGCCATGTCTATCTCACGAGATATAAATATTTACCCAATTCATTTAAGGGAGATATAGGTCTCACACATCTCATAATGAAAACATTTTTATATGTTCACGAAATCATAAATCATACATCATAGCATAACCGATGTAATAATAATGTGATTCTTAAATATCATGCCATCATAACAGAATCCATATAAGATAAACAGACTTCATAAAAATAATTTCATCATAACATAATAAAATCAATGTAATAATAGGGATAGAAAAATAACCCTATATTATCTTATATGGAAAATAATTTTGATAAAACACTTGAACTTCAATCTTGAGAAAAATATCCTTCCAAATTCAAAAACATTTTTCCTTTAACAATATGTCATACAATTTTAAAATAAAAAAATTAATTGAAAATAAACATGAAAACTTCTAATGGATGACTCATGAAAATAATTTTCTATGTAATCATATAAAATCCATTCATGTTGTATATGTTAAAAAAACAATCTTCTTGTACTTTGGCTGTAAAAGTCAAAAAAATTCTCGTATTGAAAATGATGAAAGATTCCCTTCATATATTTTACTAAAAATTGAAAAATATTTAAAATTGGATGAAAATAATTTTAGGAGGATAGAAATAATATTACATATTGAATAAACATGGTATTGGATGATAAATATTCCCTAGTAAATTCTGATGTATAAACAATCTTGTATAAAAATTAGATTGCGAGATTTTCCATTACCATAGGTACATTATGATCGGTACATATCTGAACCTCCTGTATAATGATTTATATAATGGAATTGAATTATTCCAGAATAATATTAATTTTTTTGATACCATATATGGTCATATTATTATCTTTTTTTTAGAAATATTTCATTGCTACTTTTTATTCAGATGTTCATTTCTTTATCTTCGTATACGTGTTTTTTCGAAAAATTCTTATTTCACTTCTTTAGGTTATTACTATGTAATTTTAAAAAGTTATTAGTATAATATATATCATATTGATACATTAAATACTTTTATATAAAAATGGTTTAATGATGATCATGTAGAACAAATCACATTGCACCATGGAGACAGTAAGTCGTACGTACGCACTAGCGACGATATCATTCCAATAATTATTAAATGGTATTGGAGTGGATGATAAAATATCTCAAAATTAGTATCATTTTATAATAATCATATATTTTTATTATTTACACTATTATACCATTCCATGTATGGTGGTGGTAGAAAACATATTACACCACGACGTGGAGATGGTATTTCGTACGTATGCACGCATGGTGATTTTGTTTTCTATAGGATAGTTAGAAGGTGACATAGGGTTTTTTCATATTTATAATAAAATACAATTATATGAGTGATACTGATATTATTACTTTATAATGAAAGAAATAATGAATATAAAGTAGAATAATAAATAAATTTGAAAAAATCGGTAAAGGATATTACCTCTACTTCGATGCGCCTCTTCTAAACCTCCCCTAAGGGAACTAAATATGGACTTTGAAGAAGAAAAGGACCACTATCATGTTTCTAGGGAAGTGGAGAAGGAAAATGGATGGGGTTTTTCTAAGCTTGAAGGCTTTAAATTATGTGAGGAGGAGTGGGAGGTGGTGCCCTTTTATAAGAGAGGAGAGTGGCACTTTTGGAATCTTCTAAAATATTAATTTATAATAAACTCAAACCCCACTTAAAACCACCAAAAATTACTCAAATACGAAGATTATATGATATAGTGTTGTAATCGCATCATCCAATAAGATTTATACATGTTGGGAATTTATTTAAAACCTTAATAGCGTGATATATCTTTATTTAATCTATTTAAATTTATTTGTGTAAATAATAATCTAAATTTTAAATTGTTATAAATAATTTCTTATGTGCTGTGAAATGTTAATAACTTGATAATTTATGACATTATAGACCGTATAAGTTTCAATTTTTAATTTTTAAATAATTTTTTTATATTTAATCTATTTTATAATATGTTTTTTTTAAATAACAATATTGTAAATTTTGGAACTATTATTTATTTCAATTTAAATAAAATCCACACAGAGAATATATTCAAACCAAAATATCTAACAAATTTATAACATGTCATATTAATCATGAAAATTTCTGGGGAAAATTAATTAATTAATATAATATTTATTTTAATATTTTTAAAACCACTTATTTTAATATTTCAATCAATAAAATAATTTTGTACATCAGTATTGTGTCGTCATTAATGATAATTATTTAATCCCTAAAAATTCTAAATAAATTCTAATGATGTATATAAATTTATTAGCATTCTGGATACTATTTGTATTTGATTTTTTAATCGTTTTATCACTAAATTAAAATTATTACACTTATATGATAAAAGAGAGTGACATGTTGTCACTTTCTTTTGTTTTAATAATAATTATACCATTTTCAAGGTCAAAAGTCAATGAAATGAATATATTACGACCATTATGTGATATGGGTCTACTTTGATTCATCTAATATAAATTTGGATGGTCTTAGAGGAATTTAATAATCATAAATTTACCTTTAATTACCCGATTTATCTTTAACTATAGTAAAAAAAATTAACGTAGTTATTATTCATAATATCAAAAAAAAATTAACCAATTAAAATAATTTGGACCCAATGAATCAAAATATGGAATCCAGTTTTAAAAATTAAAAATATAGAAGTTTCATTGATTAATTTTAAATTAATCCCATTTTTAAGAAACTGGGTTTTAAAAGTAAAAGCATTGTCAAAAATTGAAATGTTTTTACCTATGAATTTAATATAAATTAATTGAAATGACATAAATTATATGAAATAGAAAAAATATATTCTATTTATACTTTAAAAAAATTAAACTTTATCATTTAACCATATAAATTATCTTCATAAAAATGTTGTTGTATAGAAAACTTTAGCATATTTTTACTATTCATCAAAATATGAATGTTATCAGAAAAGTATCAAAATTTTATCCTATATAAATTTTTATATCCTTTTTCAAAATAAAATGTTTTTTAGTAAAATTTAACTTATTAAATTGTCAAAAATTATATTTAAAACAGGCGCTCCATCAAATAGCGATAAAAATGCATGTTTTGAAAAATACTTCTTTTATCCATAAAATTGATTTTGTTTTAATATCTCATTCTAGAAAATGTGAAATATCAATTATAATGTTATAAAATTCAAAATTAGGTGAATAATATTCATACCAAAAATTTCATAATATTATAATAATATATCTTTGACTAGTGAAACTCAGTATTGCGTATAACGCAAGCTATGGAGGAAGGTTTCAGTTGCCTGTAACGCAAGCCAAGAAAGTGTTGTGTGTAGTGAAAGATTACTTTGGTGTTTAGTATAACATAAGACATAACAAATATATATCGCTCTCATAAAATATCTGGGTGTTACAATTGGGATCCCCTCAATTCTAAACGTCAATAAAGGATGGTCTTACCATTCTTTTGGGATACCTTACCAGTGATTTATAACTATCACAGATGATTCAATGAATGAAAACACTAAAAAATATTCTAGCCATACCATTAAGTGTTCAACATATATCATTATCCATTTATTTCAAAAAAATATTAAATTTATCTGGTTATGATTAGGCTTCTAGTTGTTTTAAATTATCTAATTTTTCTTTTAATCCTCTTGAAAATAAATATATATCATATTTTATGGAAGAATTTTGAATTATATTTTAGGATGTAATTAAAATAATGTTTTAAACCCATTTTAACTCATGTTTTCAAATTGTATTCTATGAATTATAATTTAATGATATATATAAACAAGAAATTTATATTATTGTAAATTTGTTCAATCAACATGTCTTCATTCATGTAATCACACACATTTGTGTCAATAATAAATTCGTTTCCCAAAATAGTGTTATCTAAGTGATTCAGTGACATTAAAACTTTTTATAAATTTTATATTTCATCTTAAATATGAGTTACCCCAATTTTTATTGTATGGTTTGTCTATTGAGAGAGGGTAATAACAGGGCTCTCTTCTTGTGAAAATTTCATAGAGTCCATGATTTTGAAATTCAATATTATTTCTCTTAATCTCATATTAATACTCCCTATATGTACATTAATTATGTTTTTTAATATTTTAATGAACAATATAAATTATATTGTTTGTGAATAATAAGTTATAAATTCGTCTTCCATATTCAAGATGTTTAATTTTATTAAAATAATATATTAATTAAACATATTTGAATGTCTTCAAAAAATCATTGTATATTGGACATAAAATTACTAACTAAATTTAAGACAACTAACATGGTCTTGAGTTACTCCACCTTTATGGAATAATATTTTGAATTTTTCATGACATTAATTGATTTTTAGAAATCACACAAATAATTTTTCATTGTAATAATTCATATAGTGCATTCTTTTTTATGAATCTTTCTCATCATAGAAAATATAATTTTAAATAATTTCACATATCATTGGATTCAGTTAATTGATCCATGTAGAGTCTATTAAACCATCCTTTTTGAAGGCATATGACATCTTCATCTACACATATTCGTTATTAGATTTCAATTTTTTGATCCATTCATGAAGTAAGTTGTGGAATGTTTGTTAGAAACTCTTATATTTTATATATTACCTTTCCACATTGCAATTTTGTTTTCATGATTAGTGCGTCAACATTTTTCTCCACAATGTCTATTTCCTACTCAATTAATTTTGTTTCATCATTATCTTGAAGTGATCAGACCTCATTACATTATACATACCTTCACTTATTATAAAAATACCATTTAAATTTCTATTTGGGTTAGGGATTGGTTGAGCTAGTAGTTTAATTATATAATGGATTACTATTGAATTAAAAGTAGCTATAATTATCTATATATAATGTATAAACCTATTGACATCACCATCCAAATTACACGATATAATGAAGGATTTTCGTTTCAACACATCCCAATATCAATTTATGATTATAGAATTAGATTATGATGTAAAACAATAACAAATGGAAATCATGATTTTTTAACTATTGGAAGTTTTTATTACAATATTACTAACTACATACTCTTTGACATCTCGAAACACTTATACCAATAATATCCACCCTTGGAATATAAATCAGGGTGTAAAATAAAAATAAATCCTAAAAATTTGATAACAAATAGAAAAAAGTCATACTTGTAAATTACTAAACATTAATTAGTATATAAATCATATCATAGTGGATAAGTTATAAAAAACTTTTCCCGTAGTGGATCAAGATTCACTCACCTATTTCCTTTGATGGATTAGTCTTCACTCAACAATTTTAGATAGTGGATTGGGAATCAAAACTTATTTCACATTATTGATCGAGCAGCACTAATCCCATCTTGATTATCAGATGAGATGTAATGCTTTACCCAATTAACTAGAGCTCTATATGTGACCCACTCATTATATAATGAGTAACCATACACATTTTTCATTCCAAAATACATATAACTATAAAATAATTAAAACCCATGGAATTTATTTGGATTTTTAAAACATTACAATGAAAATAAATTAACATTTTTATTACAATGTACACATCGATAGAGAATGAGAGTAATTAAAAACATAAAAAATAACACTTGGAATGAATGTGGGTCTCATATCACATTCAAATGGATTTAGTTTTGGGAATCATTCATAATTCTATCAATAATAATTAAATTATTATCCCTTGGAATGTAAATTACAATCCATCATCATTAAGATAATTTATTGGTAAATACCATTCAATTAAAACAATAAAACCAATGGTATTTACTCAATATATATATAAATGGTATAAAAATATGAAAATAATGTTATCCGGTTTATTTATGTATGGATTCTATGTAAATACTATCCAATCAATGGATTTAGAAATAATTTATTCCTAGAAGAAATTCATTGGAAGAAACATTTTGGTTATACAATGACGGTTATTAGGAATGGGAAATGTAGTAATGAATCATTTCATAAAAATTAACGAGAATTACATAATACATCGAATGAAATTGGTTGGATGAATTCATTTTAAAAACAACCATGATCAAGCATAATATAGCTCAAAAGAGGATGACATTGAGGAAAAATACATTAATAGTGTTTTGGTATGATGAATTTGAAAATATGAAATATATCATATCTTTTAAATTAATTTTGAATGTGATATTTTATAAAACATGGAGAAAAATAATTTTTTTGTCCCATGAAAACAGATAGTGTAAATATGGAATAAAAATCAACCCCATGAAATTCTAAGATAATAATATTTTATTTGATAGAATAAATAACCCTCAATTACAATCATTGATGAATGTCAACCCCACTGAGACATTATGATATATTTAATATTATATAAATTATAAAATTTAATGATATATCATCAACCAAAACAATTTTTTTCAATGCACCCAACAATGTGTTTCTTCAATAGCGTGTGTTACATACAAGACTGAGTTTTACCAAACAACAATATACTATTAATAATTTAATATAATATGATAGTTTACTATGAGCCCATTAAAATAGATTATATGAATATGATTAAATAACTTATGAAAGTATATATGTTACACATATTTAATATTTATATATGTATTAGTATTAAAAAAATAATAAAAAAGATAATTAAATATTTTATAAAAAACCATGTTTTTATAAAAGATGTTATAATATGGCTGGGAACATATAATTTAAAATTAATTTATTCCAATATTATATAATTTATCTAAAAATTAATATTATTTTTTGAAATCCAAATATTAAAATTATATTTTGGTGTATTAATTGGATTTTTGCGAAGTGTTTATTTTCTTGATAAATATTGAAAAATACAGAATTTTAAATGAAAAAAATTCATTTATTTTATATAATTTATAATTTAAAATAATATTTATATTTTTTAATATTACATATGTTCGATTTTATATATGTTAATACAATTTATGTCATAGGAATAATTTTCTTACTGAATTTTGGTATAAAAACATTGTAATCATCTAAACATTTTATCTTTGTAAATATGCTTTCTAGTCACATCTTAGTGATTAATTTTATTATAATATTTAGAGATTTAATGAACTATAAATATAAAAATTTTCTACATATTTGGAATTATAGTAATTTATATTTTCGTATATGTTCACATTAATTTTGGATTAATATAAATTGTGGAAACCATAAAAATTAATTACCAATGATAAGGTGTAACTGGATTTACAAGGGGATAAACATGATATGGGATAAAAATTACTAGAAAAATTTTCAAACACCAATTGACAAAAAATAAGTCTACATTAAATCATATTATTTTTATGATTTCCTAGTTTTTATCCCTATAGGGTGATAAAAATGATTGTGTAATTTATTCTTTTAAAAAAATACAAATTTTTCTCTCACCTTGCTTATAAAAGGACACACCTAATCTGTATTATTGAATCAACCAAGACATTTGTGATCGTAAATTACATACACATATTATTTTAAAATTTACCTCCTGCCATCATATATAGTTTAGTTTTTTACAAATCCACCTAGGAATTCATTGGGGAAAATATATGGGGGATAACAAGAGAAGAGTTAATGATCATCAATGAGATTTTTTTTATTTTATTACATCCCCGACCACCTTAAATTGTTATTCAAATATCCTTAAATAATCTCAAAAAAAAATATTACATATACATATATCTATTTTTAATTTTAATGATATTAAAAAATCCCATCTTCCATTAAATGTTTTTTGAAATAATCATCAGTCTGTACGGAGGTCTAACACCTCACGAACCAGTGTCTTTCATTTTTTTACATTACCACTATTCACTATTGGGTATGATGATGGATAAAAAGTACATATATTATATTTATAATGATATTATACATCAGGGGTTATTACATCATATATATAAATTTAAAATACATTCATTATGGGACACGATAATGTCACTCATGTGTACAAAACACTATCACCTCGCGAAGCTGTGTGATTATTTTTTCATTAATTTTTTACATGATTTAAAATAAAGATAAATATAGTAACTATAATATAAATATATATCAAATAACTATTATATTCATGAAATATTCATCAAAATTAAAATATAATATATCATTTTATTTATTACACATAAATGTGATATCATCATTCGTGTACATGTGGACTACATTCTTCATGAAGCAATGTGACTATATTTTCATCACCACATCAAATTAATGATATATATAAGTATATTTATCAAAATTATATGATATATATTATATTATTATCATTATAGAATGATAATATATAAGATACCACCATTCCATCGTGATCATTGAAAACAGAAATGTTACTCATGCATCGCTACTACATATTGTCTCCATGATCATAACATAATTCATTTTTCATAAACATATTGATTGATTAGTTTTAGAAGTAAAATTTACGTAAATAAATAATAATTGTGTCATTAATATAATACATTAGAATATATAACTATATAATATGCAGAAGAACCATATATTTCATTACAAAACACGCATGAGAAAATATAAAAATTAACAATTGAAACAATAAATGTAAAAAATGATAATAAACGAATGAGTGATAAGATGTTATAAAATATAACTATATTATTATATAAATGTTAATATGGTTATTATATATGTTAATAACATGTTTAAAATGCCTACATTAGAGGGTGAATAATTTAAATCCAAAAAGAAGTATGATGTGAGGGATTTCGTCTCAATTTACATACCATTGAGACTTATTTTTTATTATGAACCAATTACATGTTATGTCATGTATATACATACTGGTGGTATTATTTATAACATGATTCATTAATAATTAATTTAATTTTATGGTTTAATTTTAATTAATTCATCCCAAGGTATTTGAATTGAAAATAACTAAATGGTAAAATTTATTCTACAATTTCATTTTCTTTTAAAACATTTATCATTCTATGAAAATAATAAATTTATTATTATAATATTAATTATAATGTATATTAATCAAAAATGTGAATATTAATTAATTATTTATATTATTATTTAATAATTTTTATACCATTGTACCATATAGTGTAATCTTTGAATGTTATTTGTTTAACTAGATAATTATTGGTAAATCATTATCCTATAATCAATACTGCTATTTATTTATAATGAAAAAAATTGATTTAAATAAATTATTTTATATATGAATAAATATTTGGATATTAAATACATAGATGGGGTATAGTTGTAGAAATCCAAAATATGCATCGGTTGTGTGATTAGTTGATTAGATTAGCCAAATAAGACATTGTTTTACCTTGTAGTTTTATTCTGTGATGATGATATATCTCAAAGGTAAAGGTATCATGTACCTGAAAAAGTATACATTCACTAATTAAGAATTTCTAATGTTCAAAATTTAATTATAATTATCTATGATATTTTCACATTGACATTATATCTGGATTGATTTCATTCTCAGTTATTGATTAAATGGAATGTGTTTTCAGAAATTTTCCATACCATAAGAATTATCCCTTATTATGTTATTGTATTCATGTTGTTAATTAAATGGATTATATTTTAAGTTATTTACCATGAAATATTTATTATTATCCTTGATATGATTCCATTTATATTATCTCCAAATTAACATTTTTTTAGTTTATTGACTATATATATTGTGAGTTTATTTATATATATTTCCATTATGATTATTATTAATGATTCATGATTTCATCAAATATAGTTAACCATTATAGAGTATTTGATAAAAAATTATTTTTTTCTGTTATCGTGAATACATGATGTTTACTACAAAGGATATAAAACAGTGATCTTTTGGTTATAAATATACTCTCAAAAAAATTATGTTATTTCTGTATTGAAATTTAAAATGTCAGTAATATATGTGTCTAGTTTAATAATACTACTAAACAATTTTATCCATCAGGATACAATTCATTGTATCATGAAATAATGTAATAATGTATACATTGGCACAATGGTACTGTTGTTGGAGTAACTACATTTGTTATTAGAAAAATTTTACTAGAATCATTAGAAATTATATTGAGCAAAATGTAAATTAGGGAACATAAAACTGTGATATACATTGTCGATATGTTTATAAGAACATCTGAATGTTTTGGTGAGTTAGATATTATCTGTATTTTCCTAGCAATAAATCTTTTTAGAGATTGAAAAAGTGAATTTAGTTTGTGAATATATGTTCATAGGGGTAATACATCTATAATAGGTTCATTGTTATTGACCCGGTCATATACTGGTTAACAAAAATGGGACTTATTACGAAAAGGTTTTATCACCTCAAGGGATATCCTTAATATAATTTCCATTTCCTTTATAAATATTTAGGATGAATTTTAATACATGATGATAATAAATAACCAAGGAGAAACCTAATTCATCAAGAATTGAAAATAAGGTGTCTCAAAGGTGTTGGAAAATCCATTATGTATGAAAAAATGGTATAAAAATAATTTCAACGGAAAATTAAAGATTATAATTAAAGTAAATAAATATCATCTAAAGGACCCATTTTTATTTCATTTTATAAAATATAGAGAACATATTAATCATCTGAGTCAATTCCCTCTTCTAATGGTTAACTCAATGAAAAAAAGAATGAAAATTGTTGAAAAAAGACAGTTAACCTATTTATATTATTTTATTAAAGAATTAAATAGTGGTATTATATTACCAATGGTATATTAGAAAAAAAAATAATTCAAAATCCATGGTTTATGTTAAACTTTAGAAGAATATGTGTATTCATTAACATATGAGTTATATATATCATCATGGGATTATGAGTATGGGTCGACTAAAAATTCATTGTCTTAAACACCAGTTTATAGGATATAAGTGATTAGACTATTCCATGATTAAAATTATTATTGGGGAAATTGATGGGATATATATATACATATTATTGTAATTTTATAGGAATAATTCCCTCTAATTTTATATACTTACGATTAAAGGTATTAATAGCCTTTATGGATAATATGATCATTAATACCATTGTAATAATATTCAAATAAAATTATTATTATTTTTCAATAATATAACATATATTGAAAACTATAGTAATAATTTTATTTAATGATTAATTTTATTTCAATGATTTCCATCGTAATTTTTTAAAAATTTATATAACTTATGTTAATATAATTTATAAAATGGAAGTCCCACATTCTGGGTGACATCCTATCATGCTTGAAATGGTCTAAGGGGTTTAAACCATGATGAATATATTATTAGGGTTTAGATCCTAAAACAATACAATGTGATGTATGTGTTATTATGCAATTGTTTTTATCCAATCAATTTGGAAAATGATATTAATGCTAAACTAATGGTGTTGAATTAATGTTTAGAGATTAATTTTTTATATTGGAAACATTTATAGGAATATTAGTGTTTTGAATTTCATTAAATATATTGGAATACATTTACAAATTTTATAGATCATTCGATCCATTAAAGGAAAATTTAGTGCAATTTTAATAAAGAATTAATTTTTTGGATATTAATTTGATATAGTAAGAGATGAATGGGAAATTAATATAAGAAAAAAAATGATGAAATTTTTATTATGTTATAGAAATGTATCATTTATGTATATTTTCATATATTCTTATATAGTAATATAATTCATAAACTTAAGGAAATGAATCCTAAATCAATAAAAATTTTCTATTTTATTTATATCTGATAAATCTGATGGCATTTTATGTCATTGTGAATTTATGGTGTTGAGGCCCTTAACATTCAAGTAATCATTAAATTTCCTGTCATCAATGACCTCTTTCACTCTCTATAATTACTTATTCTTTTATTATATGTTCATATGATCACTTTTGACCAATTTTATCCTATATATAATACTAGTTTTGTGTTATTCCACGTAGCCTATATACTTATGTTCCCATCTTATTAAGAGGAACCTTTTAAACCTGTATATAATATGGATTTTTCCAAAATTATATGCCAATATATAAATATATGGATTAACAATACCATTTTTAAATTCAAAATATAAAATTTATTTATTTATTGGTGAATGTAAAACTATAAAAATTAGAAATTAAACCTTGTATTTGAAATAGTACATGGCATGAAACACCAGGATCATAAGAAAATATAACTCATATAGACATTGTGATTTTTTTATTTTCAAATAAATCGAATCAATCCAATATCATTCATTGTAGACAAAAATTATTTTTTATTCCATTACATGTTAAAATATGTTTCACTGATAGCTTGTGTTATCCGCAAGACTGATTTGTACCGAACAACAATATATTATTAATATTAATAATTAATATGAAAATTATTTCCTTGTTGTTGAAAAGTAGGGTTGAATAAGACTAACTAAATTTCAAAAATATATATATTTACATTATTTTATTGGTTATCGATTGGTTATTAATGAATCATGAATCAGGTAAAAAATGAGATATTTTGTAAAAAATGATTTAAATAAAAAAATGTTTTATCAAAAAAAATTTCCACATAATATAAAATTTATTTTTTTCATATTTTTTAAAATTTATATTAGAAAATAATATTTATTTATTAAATAGACATATAATAATTTTAATAGGTTCATTTATTTTTGGAAATTTCGAAAAGGATTCACTTTTTAGAATAATGAAAAATACTATATTTTAGATTAACAATACATTTTTATTTATAAAATTAGTTTTTTAAATTATAGTTTCTACTAGGTATAAAGTAAAATTAATTAATTTTTATACAAATCTATCCAATTTACTTCATTTTAATAAAATTTATTCTGAATATCGTTATAAAAACATTATTTACATTTGAACATTTTCAATTTGAAAACATGCTATCTCATCTCATATAGGGAATTAATTTTAAATTAAAAAATTACACTACTGTGAATTGAATTTGTAATAATTGATTCCATATTATTAATCAAAATATTTTATAATATAAAATATTTTCATCATAATTTTTTTTTAAAATGAATTGTGAAAAAAGTAAAAATTAATTACTACGATTAATGTAAAAATTGATATAATGTGGGTTTTAACTAAACATATAATGGTAAAAAATTACCCACTTACATTTAAAACATAATTTTTCTAGCCATAATTCCAAAATAACAACTATAGGTTCTATTTAATTTTATTTAGGAGCCTTTATCATTATAATATTGTTTGTGTAGTTGAATATTTTCAAAAATTACAATTGTGGCACTCACCTCCCTTATAAATTTTCGCTTGCTACCCTCTCTTATTCACCCATTAAAACCCATATTTTTTTGCAAATATCTGCCCAAATCACATTAATAAATCCCCACTATCATTCTATAAGCCTTATATTGAGATGAAATCAATCTAGAATGAATATTTGTTCAATCCTAATTGGGATACCTAGATAAGAGGTAACGTTCTTCAATGAGAATTTTGAATTTATTTATTTCTCCACATAATTAAAATATTATTTATACATTTTTATTAACTAAACTCATCATATTAAATATAATTTTATAATTATATGTTATATTAAAGTCTTAAAATCATTCCATCTTCCATCAAATGGGTTATAAAATCATTGTTTACAGGATAATATTACCTCTTGAACCTATTGCATTAATTTTTATATTTGAACATTTAAATGATGGGAATGATCATGAATAGAAATTATAAATTTTATATTTAAAACCTAATTAAACACATGGATTCATGATATGATATATACCATTTTTAACCTTCCATTACATGGTGGATACAATAATTCCGTTGTACGATATACTACAGCCTCGCAAAGGGATGGGATTCATCTTTCACAAGATGTTGACATAGACTTTATTATGAATAATACTAATAAAAATATTTTTTATAAATGAAATAATTTAAATATTAATGACTAATATTCCATTTAGAAAATAAAATATATCATTATATTTATTACATTAATGATGATAACATCGGTTGGTTACGTGTGGACTACCACCTTGATGAAGTGATGTGCCCCTATTTTCTACACCATAATACATGGATGATACATAAATGTATACAAAATTAGTAAATAATATTTTTATATTTGATATTATTTATGTTTTAAAAATATAATATATTACTTAGCACCCTTAAATAATGATCCTTGAAAAATGGAATCATTACTTATACGTACATATGACCTATTGTCTCCATGATCGCAACATACTTCATTTTTCATAAGCATCATTAATGAAATGTTATAAAAGTAAAATTGACATAATTATAAGATAATTTGGTAATTATTATGAATTTAGAGAATATAGAACTATATTATATGTATAAGAATAAAATATTTCATGATGAAAAATGCACCAGTAAACCAGCCAATTAACACTTGAAACAATCAAAAAAATAAATATAAAAAATATAATATTGATACAAAGTTATAAAATAATAATATATGATATTATATATATTAATATGGTTTATTTATAATGAAATATATTATTTAAAAACACTATATAGTAGGTCAAATCAGATTCAACCAAAAGGATGTATGAGGTTTGTTATTTCATCAAAATTAAAATTCCATTGAGACTCATTTGTTATGTGAAACTAATTAATTTATATATGGTGTATATATATACCATATAAAATGTAATATAAGTATTCCTTAAAAATTTATGGTATTTTAATATTCAATTTTAAATATTTCATCAATGTCAAATTGACATTGAAAATTATTGGGTTGTTAAATTTGTTGTACAATAGAGGTTTCTATTGTGATTGTTAACTTTTTCTTGAGAATAACATTTTTATTACAAAATTTCATTACCATTAAAAATTATATTAAATATAATTATTCATGTATGATGTATCTAATTATATCATATACAATGTACCGATTTTACATAAGGTGAATATTTTTAATGTTATCTGATAAACTATGGAAATATTAACAAATTCATATCATTTAATCAATATAGATATCTATTGATAAGTATGGTTGTTTATGAGTTAAATTGATTTTCAATATATGAGGAATTATTTTGACATTTAATACATGGGTGGGGTCGGGGTATAGATAGCCCCTCTATTCATCGGTAGTCTCATTACATGAATCACCTGGCCAAATCAAACGGGGTTTTACTCTATATTTTTTAAAAATACTGAAGATGGATCATGATGGTATAGTTATAATATGATTATGAAACATGAAGTCTAATAATTAATAATTTACATCATTCATAATGTAGTTACTATTATCCATTAATTTTTTTCAATGATATTATCTATCAATTCATTTCATTGCCAATTAATGGTTAAATTACATGTGTTTTAGTTATTTACCATACAATGTTGATTATAAATTATCCAGTTATGATAGTCATCTTGTTAGTTAAATGGATACATTTTATATCTATTTAAATTTATATATTGATTATTATAAATGTTATTTTAACAGAAAAATTATCTATGAAGGAGATTCCTTATAATATTATTGATTACATGTCTTGTGTGTCATGTTATTTACCATTCCATATTTATATTGGTTATTTATTTATGATTTATTATTAAGTAAATAACCCTTACTGAGAATTTGAACTCAAACATATTTTCTTCCTTTATTAGGGACCTATTAAGTATGAAATGAATTTTATGAATGAATATTCTAAAGGTAATAATGATTGTATGTTAAATAATCATGTTATATTTTTTGTATTCGAATGAAATGTTAGGTTCGTGTATGTATATCATTTGACAAGACTAGTAATTTAATTTGTCAATAAAGATTTTTTTCCATATAACATATTCCAATCTAATAATGAAATAATTTCTCTGTGAATCTATTTTCAAGGTCACTATGTATTAAATCAATGATCGAAGAAACATATATTCCTATAAAAAAGGTTATGTCATATAATTTTAAATTTATGCATTGAATGATGACTTACAGTTCACTTTATGATATTATTTTTAAAAAATTTGAAGTGAAAACGTTGTAAAAATTTATCATTGAAAAAGAATCATCAATAAAATATTCCATTAAACTTTATAAGTATTATCAATGGAATTTTAGGGTATAGTATAAATCTTTGGATTTTGAAATGATGGAAAATATTTTTGAAATACCATTATTTATAATACCACATCATAAAAATAGTGTTATAATATACATTTCAAATTATTTAATGTGAAATTTTTAATGCTATTAATTAATACATATATTCATTTTCATTAAATTTAGTGATAACATTGTTGGGAAATAAAATATGGACTTAAAACACTATGCCAATCAATAAAAGGTGGTCCATTCTTGATAACATTGTAGTTCTATGTGGGATAACAATCAAATAGGATGACTTTGATCATAAGAGACATTATCCCCTAGATAAATTAAAGTAAAAATCATGTTAAAATGGAAATCAATTAATAATTATAATATATAGGTTCTATATTTCAAATAATCTATATAACTAAAAGAAAGTGATTGGAGTGACAAAAGTACCTTATAAAAAATTCATGAAGTAAGAAACAATTTATTATTTTTTTACATTGGAAAAATTTAAATACTCATCAATGAAATATAAAATACCACATAATAAAATCCTAGGGAATAATTTAACAATAAAATATGAAATATGTTGAATAAGAATAAATATAATTCAATTGATGAAAATTTAGTTATCAAACATCAGGGGGAATATTACAATAAAAAACAAAGAATGATAGAAATTTAAATTATAAATATATATGTATAACTAAAATTTATTTCATGATATAATATTTAAATTAGGAATAATAAAAACCACAAAAAAAAGAGTCCATGTTTTAAAATATGTAACAATGAGTGGAATTTTTGATGAAAACCCTTAACATGGTCAAGTTTGGTTCCCAACATGGATCCCCCCCAATATATTAAAAATAATTTTTTAAAATATATAATTATGAAACATATAAATATAAGTATTAATTTATAATGCACGGTTATGATGTTTCTATAAACAACCATATAATTACAAATACATTTTTTACATAGTTTCAATATATTGTGTTACTAATAATAATTGTTTCAAACTAGTTTTTTTAGAGTGGTGTCAGTATTCATTGTTCATTAAAATTTCATCAATTACATATAATAAACATTACTTTGAGAGGTTAAATGTAATTATTACTCATGTTTTTAATTCCCTTAGTGTTTCATTATTTTCCATGATGATTAAAATGATAAATATAATATGTATGTATTTCATAACAATTCAAGGCTATTTCCTTAATTAATAAGTAAAATGTATATATAAAATTCATTTAAAAAACAAAATATTATTTACATATTTATATCATTTTATATTTTTTTCTTCTAATAATAAATCATTATATATATTCATATAATTGTTTATCTATGTGGGTATACTGATCGAAACAAGAATATACCATTAATAATGGGTTAATATGAGATGGTATTGTTGAAATATCGTTTTAACCATATGATAATTACCCTTATTATTTGTTATTAGGTTGTTATATTATAATTAATTACAATTTATAGAACTCTTTATTCCTGAAAAAAAATTACATAACAAGAATACATTGATTATTATTCATTTTCTTCTTACATACGATACATTATTTTAAAAATAGTCATTATCATTCATAATATTAAAAAAATTTCAATTTTTTATTACCAAAACGAAATTAGATTCATAAAAATCATATTTATCCAATTAAACTATTCATATAATAATCGACAATAGGTTTTAATAAAAAAATTGTTCACATTATTCTATTGAGGTGGTATTCCACTTATACACAATGATGATGAAATATTTCTCCATAGAACATGAAGGAGTTTTAATATGGTTTATCATTTTAGATTAAAAAATATTATATATATATCATAAATACATTTTAAATTATCATTTAGACTATCCATTTTTATGTAGTGAAGGAAAAAGTACACATTATTTTATATTTTTTATAGTCCACACATACACACATTTTAAATTTATGTCTCTCTAATGTGATGACGTAAAGGAAATTACTTATTTTAGAATATTTATAATAATATATCAGTATACTATTTATATATATGTTATCATTTTAATATTGTGTGGGGAATGTTTCATAAAGATTGAAAAAAATAAATATAAACTAGAAAGTGTGGTTAGGATGTTATACCTCACTAATTACACTATATACTTTATGAAGGTAGTGAATCCTTTTCTGAATGGCCTCTTGGGATGAAAAAAATATATTTAAGGATTCAAGGAATGTTGAGGAGATGTTTCGATGAGTATTTTTTCTTGTACATAGTGGTTTTTGTTGTAAGGGGGAGTGATTAGATGAGGGCCTCCATTATATGTGAAAGGGGATGGAATGTATTCTAAATACTCAAAAAATTTCTACAATGGTAGGTAATTATCACGGAAAATGGAGACTAAATAGAGAAATAACAGATAAGGGAGGTTCTAAGGCCAATATTGGACTCATATAGTAATTTTAAAAAAATATATTTAAAAATGTTTTTAAATCATTACTAAAACAATTTTCACATTTTCAATCATAGTTATTACCGTTGTAACTAGTTTTAACATGAGCCAAATTTTCCATTAATCCCAAAATAAAAAATTAATCATAAATAATAATTTATACAAACTAAATAGAAATTTTAAATCTTTTTTATTTTATTATTTCAAAAATTTGATGAATTTTTTAAAATACTAAATATAAAATATATTAATACACATTTTTTTAAAAATAACATTAATTTTCTAAAATGTTAATTATTGTTTTCTAAAAAATATAATATTTTTTATTTGATGATTTCTTTTAAAATTAATTTTTTTGAGAATAATTATGTTAATGAATATTAAATTCAAATTTAGAAAATAACCATTCAATAAAGGAGTCAATATTTGTGAAAAATACATATTGCTCTATTCACATAAAAATCAATTTTCCATAAAAGTTTCATTATTTTATCCTATTATTATATTGAATTTTTTTAATAAATTTTTGTTTATTATTATTTATATTCATATTTTAAAATATATAAAATAGATTATAAATGTATGTTAAATATATAATCAAAAATTAATTTTATTAATATATCCATTTTAAAAATGATATTTTATTAATCTTATTTCATGTCAATTTATAAATAACTCAATATTGATATTTTAGTTACTAAAGATAAATATTAAATATTATAATAATATTTTTACAATGAATAATTTTTTTTTATTATAAAAGAATATCCATATTTTTAATAGTGTTTTAAAATGAATCCTTTATAAAGATATGATAAAAGTTGTCATGACCTGTCCCCCAGGGGCTGTGCAGTGTCTACCCCAAGCCCACCTTCCATAGGCTAGGGGCTGACAACTGACACCAAAAGAGTAATTCCCTAAAATTGGGAGGGAATTGCCGTTATTTCCTATACACACACACACACAACAAAGCACTATTATTGATAAAAAACAATGTAAATCTGTATAATAAAAGAGTGGTGGAAGTAAAAATGGCTGGAAATACAAGCCCAACTGTATGGTACGAGAAACAGAAAGTAGAACTGAAGAAAAGAAATAATGTTGTTGGATCATTCTTCGAGGTTACTACCTAAAGGGTAGGTATAGATCGCCTCCATAGCACATCAGGTCTACATGTCTCCTATGTGTTCTATCACACCGTACGGTCCTCCTCCAGGTACAATCCAGTCCTGTTACTCTCAGCTTCGATCATCACTATTTGCCGTCTGCATCCAACACAACAAAGTGCGGCCATAGCTTATGAAAGCGTGAGTATAAAGATACTCAGTAGGGACCCCGAAGACCCTCGTGGTCTCACAAAATCTAGCGAGGATAAACCACAATATAATAAATCAACAGTTAACCCTACTTTGGTATATGCCCATACATATAACTATGTTATTTAGTAATCAATCTCAATCATGAGGAAAACCCAAAAAAACTGACTCAGGTCAACCACGATTTTTTTAGGGGTTTTATCAAGTAACATCCCCAGTCATATTATCAAATCATTGGCTGCTAGGAAACTACTTCTCTATCGAGTATAGTGGGCCTTCCGCAATACCAAGCGCCTTCCCACTAATGTTGGACTACTAAGGTACTCCTCCTATCGAGTATCGTGGTTCTACTGCATCTCACATAGGTGCTACCCACCGTGGGCATGCCGCCACACCCAGGAACTCCCCCTCTTATCCTGAAGAGTTATCTCTCATGTCGAGTATTGTTGGTCTAACGTGTCACCAAGATTAATCCTCAACTATGGGTTTGATGCAACAAACAGTCGCTCCCCACTGGGATAGTAAAGTCTCTCCATGCCAAACGGTCAGCAATCATCAGGTCTCAGCCAGCTACTAGGTCTCCACACTCTACTCGCTCATCACAAGAAGGATCTACTCCACAAGCTACTGGTTAATACTCCAACCATCACAAATTCCTAGGAAGAAGTATCTCAAAGGTCTTCCACGTCATAGGGGTCTCAACTCAACAGACAGGGCCTCAATTGGACACCCGATCTGTGAGTTATTAGTCATTATGTCCTGGGGGCCCTGTTGGATGAAGACATGATTAAACTAAACCGTATCTCAACAATTCCCCAAAATCTAGTGGGGTATACTCAAATCCATCGTCATAGACCAAGATTATTAGGTACCTTGATAGTTCATCAAACAGATGTTCAATACCAATGATATGGCCAATAGAATGTAAAGGGTCGTAGTGGGCCTGGGTCTGGTTCGACCAGGCCCGACTCGTTGGGTCTGCCTTGGCCTGTTGGGAAGGCTAGCCCGTTGGGTTCGGCCTGGCCTGCTAGTCCCAACACGTTTATCTGCGAAGGGGCCACAGAGAGCCATGAGGCCGTGGACTGGCCACGGGTCGGCTTGAGGGTGTTTCGGCCGGGAGGGCATCGAGTGGGGGGTTCGTCCTAGAGGGCGCCACGAGGGGCACGGGGGGCCAGCCCGACTGGGGCACCACGAGGGGCACGATATGGCGGCTCGGTCAGGGTGCCTCGAGGGGTGTGGGGGGATGACTCAACCATGGTGTAGTGAGATGTGTGGGAGGCCGGATCGACCGACGTGTAGGGAGGGGCACAGGAGGCTGGCTCGGCAGGGGCATCGTGAGGATCCGAGGAGGCCGGTGGCTGAAGCGCCGCGATGGGTTCGGGTTCGGCCATGGGTTAGGGTAGCCGGTGTCTAGCGCAGTCGGGGCAGTGCGGCCCGACCCGAGGCAGCTCGGCAGAAAGGGGGGAGACAGCGGGGGTAGTTCGGGTAGGGTGTCGGAGCATCGAAGGAGGAGCGCGTGTAACAGAGGTCGCATGTGGCATGACTATTGCCTTCGTCACCTTCACCGCCTTCCACAAATTTTTTTCCTTCCTCTGTTTCGATGCACACCACAAATCAAAACATGGTTTATGAAGTGGCAGGCCATGTTAGTTTGGCCCGCACTCTCCGCATTACAGCGGTTGCATGGGGTTCACGAATAACATAAACAAGAATGAGCGTGAAAGATATTTTCATTTCTCATAATCCCTCATTTATTTATATTCCCACCCTCGCAAGGAAATATAGGGGAGAACATGGGTTGTATTAATCATATAATGAATAAACCCCTACAACATCATGAAACCACATATTCCCAACCCACAAGAAAAACATTCGGGTATTAACTTGATAATAAGTTGATCCATGTTCATTGTTTTTAGAACTAAATAATCAAGGGAATAAAATCAGACTTAATAAAAAACCCTACCATTGTTTACTTAATGTCATTGGTGGAAGAATGAAGAAGTTTATGTTGTCAAACTTCGTCTCGTCCTCCACACACCCCCAATAACGAGCTCATGCGTTGTTTCTTCATAGTTGAAGATGTAGACATCCCACTTCAGAAGAAGTCCTGAGGAAGAAGGTCAAAGGAGGTCTGCATTCTTTTTCGGTGGAGAATTTTTCATTGGAGAGCATAATCCTCCACGTGATGGGCATCTTTGCACTTTAACAGCGCTTCGTTGCATGGTGTAGCCATCCAAAATCCTCCACTCAGACTCCATATATATATGAGAGCGGAGAGGTATGTAACGATCATGGAATTTATGACGGTTCATTTATTAGGAACCTTCCTAAAAGCCAACGACGTTGTTACTTAATATTTTAAAAGGGTCAAGACAATTAATTTACGTTGGCATAATAAACTTGTTTGTTAGCACAATTTAATGTGGTGGAACTCAATAGGATACTACACATTAATGAGGGTATTTGAGTGTTACCCTTAATTTAATGGGAGGTTTATTCTCGAATGGTCCCCACCACCATAACCACTCATGGGAGGTTAGGCTTGGGTGGTCCCCACCAGCATAACCTCACATGGGAGGTTAAGGTATTGTGGTCCCCACTTCTCTACTTCTACATGTAGGATAAAACTCCTATGGTCCCACCTCTAGAATATTCACATGGGTGCCTCAAATAAAAAAAATTGACCAATTTAATTTTTTTTATTCCTTCAAGAAAAACCCAAAAACTAACATTCTCCATCGACCACCCACCGTCATGTTGAAAGAATCCTTAAGAAAATATAGGTTGTGCTAGCTCAACAGTGCCCTAAGATTTCAATTATGAGCACTGGTATAAAAGTTATAAAAACCCGCTCATACGTTTACTGAACGTACACAATAAAAAGTTCAGAAAACTATTACCAGACACCCTTGACCCACGTCGATCGAGGTTAGGATCTTCCAAAGTGAAACATATCAAAATGAACCCAATGATACTCTTGTATTTCCGATCTGAGATACCAATTAAATGTTATTGCTTTTACAATAAAATAATTGTAATTTAATTATTTTATTTATGGCCAAAAAGTAACATTCACTGGTGGTTGGCGTCGACCAATGTTAGTATCTTCTTAAATTAATCATGCACTCACGATTTTAGTGGTGCTCTCAGTTTTTTAATATGAGCTATCGTTTGTGAGTTATATTCATGTGAAAAATTAAATAATTTATTTAACTATTTTTTTACGGTTATTCCATTTTTGTTTTTTCACCCATGAGACCCGCGCGGACTAAAACTAAGTCGCACATAGGGTAAACCTGCAATCAGGAGCACAACAGTTCCCTTGTATTTCTCATCTGAGTAACCTTTTAAGAGTTATTCCACTTATTCTGGAAAACTGATTACACAAGCTAATTGAAGCTTAACAAAACATTCATGTAATATTCTGAAAAATCTGAACCTCAGAATCGAGTGCCGTCAAGTTCTACATCTCGATATATTTCCATGTAATTAAAAAAATTACATGGAATTTATAGGTTTTTACATTCTCCCAACCTCAGGGATCTACTTCCCTATAAGCCACTACTCAACTAAGGAACAAGTGGGGTTAATGAGAAGGCATCTGAGCCTCCCACTCCCATTTTCTCTCCTTGAAGATCATTTTCTACCAGCAAATGTGAAACAGTGGTATCGACCTTCCATTAAGGACATGCTCATGTCGATCCTCAATCTCCACTGAATCCTCCGTAAAATTCTCCCCCTCGTTTAAGTCTATCTCACCGTGTTCGATGATGTGAGAATGGTCATGCACTTATCTCCATAGCTAGGATACATGTTAGACGTCGTGATCCCGATGCAACTGAGGTGGAAGAGCTAAGCGGTACGCCACCTCACCAACTCTACTAAGGACCTAAAAAGGTCTGATGAGTCTTGGATGTAACTTTCCACCTCAGACAATTCTATGTAGTCCTCATCAAGGTGAGAACCATAGAAAGATGTGGTAACTATCCTCAAACTCTAGAGGTCTTCATCTCCTATTAGAAAAAGACATCTTCCTACTCTGTGAAGTCTTCATCTGCTTCTAGATGATTTTCACCTTCTCTGTGGTATCTCATACCATCTTTGGTCCCACTAGTGTGACTCCCCTGGGTCAGTCCAGCACAAAGGTGATCTAAAAGGTCGCCCATATAACACCTCAAAAGGTGTCATTCAAATGGTTGAGTGATAGGTGTTGTTGAATTTAAATTCAATAAATGGAAATTGATCCTTCAATCTATGACCGAAGTTGAGGACACAAGAATGTAGCATGTCCCTGATGGTTTTAATGGTCCGCCCAGTCTTACCATTCATCTGAGGATGGAAGGTGGTGCTCAAATGAAGTTGTGTCCCGAAATCCTCCAGCATCCCCTTCCATAGTCTGGAGGTAAAACATGAATCTCGATCGGAGACAATCGTCGAGGGTACATTATGTAACTGCACAATCTCCGGCAAATAGAGGGATCCCAAGCACTATATAGAACCCTGATATCTGATCTATAGGAATTGGGCTGACATGGTGAGTTGGTAAATGATCACACAAAATGATTCATGTCCACTGGATGTAAATGGAAATCATGTCATGAAGTATATTGATATCCCATACCACTTCCACTCTGGGTCATCTAAGGGCTAAACTAATCCTACTAGTACCAGATGCTTCGCCTTCACTTGCTGACAAGTGTGGCCCTGAGAAACCAACACTGCAACTGATTTGTTCATAAATATCCACCATTTCTTTTTTTGGTGATCATGGTACATCTTATCTACTCCTGGATGTACCACTAGAGTGGATTTGTGGAACTCTATAAACACTTCCTCTCAAAGTGACACCAGTAACATGGTACATCCTCTGAAGAGGTTGACGTGCTCCCCACCTTCAGAGAATCCATCAGGAGCATGTCCTGTGTATATCTGAGCTCATTGAGTATCGTAGTCACCGTCCCCACGTTGCGCCACCCTGACTCACTAATGAAGTGGGGGAGTGACTATTTGAGATTGAAGATAAGGTGCTATAACTTGATCCACAAAGGATATCTACAAGCGGTTTGCTGTTCTGCCGCCTCACACAGCAACTATAGGTCAGACCTCCTACTGAGTGTGTCTGCTACCATGTTCTCCTTCCCAGGGGTATAGACAATATTAAAGTCATAATCCTAGAGGAAATCTAGACACATCTGTTGGGAACTGAAAACTCATAACATCTGTATGCACGAGGGTGAGGCTGGACAACTCACGATTGATCAGCCATACCCTCACATGCAGAAGTTTATCATGTTCACTTGGGTTTCATTTTTTTCACCCACTAAGGAAAACCTCATCCCAAATTTTAAGATAAACCAAAAAAAATTTCCTAATACATCCAATATGAGTATGAACTGTGGATGTCCAGTCATACCCAAATGAGAATCGTATGGCCTCGACGCTACCACCAATAGGTTCCAACCGAAACTCTCACCTCAAGGGTCATATCACACAATCTGCGTAACTGTGATTATCGAGTATACTTCTATTGGTATCTCCTGAGATGAGGGTCAAGTCAATAGTTTAACAAGAAACTCTAGGTCATAGAAAAGATTCATTGAAGGAAAGAATGATTGGGGCCTATGTATATTGATACTGAAGCTAATAGTTGACATAGAATGTAACTTGAATCCTTATTAGAGCCCCGGGGTCCCACTCCTTGACTTCATCTAGCTACTCTCTTCCCCCCGTCCTCCAGCTCCCGAAGCATAGCGGGGACCACAAAGGGGGGTGGTTGTAACATGTCAAAATGTACACCACCTCATGCTACTCCCCTAGCTCTTGATCCATATCGACAGCCCTATAGATTCATCTATCCCAAACACATCCTCTTCCCGAAACATTTTTACATGCCGAATTCTTTGAGACTGGTGCCAGTATCTAGCTTTACCACAATTAACATTGACTGGCTGCATACGCTAATCCATGGAATATTCAACCACCATGTTTCTCTCTATCACCCTTACATAAGTTGGAATGCATAGAAGAACAATGCTCGATCAGATTTCCCTAATGACACCTCTCTCAAAGGTCTAAGCTCTGAATAACTTATCTTATCATATTCATCGAGTATCAGGAATGATCAGTACACATAGATGAATACTCATCTACCGACATGTCGTCCTTACAAAGACATAAAAGATCTGGAGAACTCTCAGACACCTCTTTAAGATATTACTTAGCCACCAGTGATTTGGCTCACCTCTGAACCTGAGGGGTATCTGATGCTAAAACACACGTAAGGCACTATGTTTATATGTGTCCTTTACTGGTACTGATGATTGTAACTGCGGACCAACGAGTAGTGATATATCTAACACACTACTCGAAGGTACTATCTAGGTTAATGGTCCACATACCGAAGCCTCATCACTCAATGTATATGTCCAATTCAATTTTTAAATTATACCTTTCCATCTTGGTTATTCATAAAGTGAAAATAAATCCTATTATAAATATTTATATCAAGACGAAATCAATGGTGTAATAATATTTATGATTATTAGGATCCACTGATCTAGGATATAAATTTATTTTGGGATTTTGGTGTTATGTTGTTTGATGCGTAGTGAATTTTCAATTTCACAATTGGAGCCATGTTGTTTGGGATGATAAATGACGTAACAAATTTTGTAAATTTTTCAAGATATCGAATTAAAGAAACTCATGGGATTCCCATATGAGTACATGTTACACAATATATTAGGATGTAACATTAATTAAAAACTATGATTTTAGGACAATACATATTTTTACCCTGATAGAATATGTACAAATCATGGACAAAATAATTTTATGGAAGTTCAGAAGAACATAACACAACATCTCCACTAACTAATGTTCTACTATTTCATAAATACAATGATGTGGACAATAAATTTGTAAAACCATTTTTGAAAAGCCATATGATTATTCTTTAGAAAAAGATACCAGATTTAATCAATTTCAATACTTGAATTTTTTGTATATGGAATTTTCATGATTTTATGGATGTTGAGAAAAACATATATGATGGTATCATCAAATTTTTTCAAATTGAACTCATAAAAATAAATGATGAAATATGGGCTATGTTGGACATGTTGACATGAAAAAATGAGAAGATTTGGTGCTAGTGTAGGGTGAATAACCAAATTTTATTCATCCAACTACTTACACTCATTCCAGAAATGAAATATATTATTTTTGAGACTTCTTGAATGATGTAATTGTAATAACCCAAGATTTTATAAGATATATTCTTTTTAATTTCTTTTATATCTTCTGTTGTATGATACACTAAGATTATCTTGCGCTATACGAAACACCGTATTAGCCTGCAGTATACGCAACACTATTCTTAGATTGTGTTACACACAATTTCAAGTTTGTTTGATAATAGTCATTCTATGCAACATTGAGTATATATATATATATATATATATTCAATGTATAAATGAAAAAAATGGTTGGATTCTATTATAACGAAACAACAAAGGAGTCTTGCACTATACACAACCCTGACTTGGCTTGCATTACACGCAATTTCGACCTTCTTCGTTAGCGTGTGTTGTACGCAATACCGGGTTTTACTAAACAATGATATGTTATTATAATATTATTATGAACTATCCGTTATGAATAGTATTAACAATATTTTGAATTTTATAGCATTATTATTCATCTTACACATCTTCTAGAACATGGAATGAGAACAAAATAAATTTTTCGGGTAAAATAAGTATTTTTCAAAAATTGCAGTTTTGCTGCCTTTTGATGCCACACCCACTTTAAATATAGTTTTTGACGTGTTTATAAGTTCAATTTCAAAAAATAAAATTATTTTTTGGAATCAGGATATAAAATATTACCTTGGATAAAATTTTCATATTATTCGGATAACATTCATATTTTAATGAATAGTAAAAACACGATATATTTTAATTAAAAACAACTATTTTCATCATAATAACTTATCTGGTTAAAGTATAATATTTAATGGTATTAAAGTATAAATAGAATATATTTTTACCATTTAATATAATTTATGTCATTATCATTGATTTTACCTTGAATTCGTAGGTTAAATCAATTCCATCTTTTGCAATGTTCTAAAGAAAAACCTGTTTTCTTTCGACAGCAGGATTAATTTTAATTTAATTTCTGCAACTTTTGTGTATTGAATTTTGAAAAAAGGATTCCATATTTTGAATCAGTGGATCCAAATTATGTTAATAATCTAATTTTTATTTTTGGGAATTATGAAGAGTAACTACGGTAAATTTTATTTACCATAGTTAAATGTAAATTGGGTAATTAAGGGTAAATATAATATTATAAAATTAACCAAACACATGCCCAAATTATATTAGATGGATAAAAGTATATACATATCACCTAAGGGTCGGATTAGATTCATTTTAACGATTTTTGACCATGAAAATAATTTAATTATTATTAAAACCAAAGAAAGTGACAACATGTCACTCTCTTAAATCTTAAACGTATAATAATTTAAATTTAGTGATAAACATCATAAAACTTCTAACATTAATAGTCTCCAGAAATTTAATAAAATTATATAAATCATTATAATTTATTTATAATTTTTAGGGATTAAATAATAGTCATTAATAGTGATACATTAATGATGCAGAAATTATATATTTAGTGAAAAATCAATAATATGGTTTTTATTGAAATGTTAATACATATGAAAAGGCCCGAAAATCTTCCAAAAACTTATTATTAGTGTTTATATAAACCATATTCATCCAATGGCCGATTTTTTGATCATTTGGATATTTATTAAGATGATTATGACAGTTATATTATTTTATTTTAAATGATGCCAAAGTTGTCACATTCATAATTTAATAAATATAACAATTTAAATATTCTGATTTTAAGATGATAAATTCTAGTAAAAGTATTATTCTTAAAGGTAATAGATTTATAGTCATCATAGGATTTTAGTTTTAATTTTTATGCTATATATAATTATATTAAATAATTATACAAAAATATTGTAGTAATTATTTTATAGAGAGATACACCAAATAAATGGTATTAAAAATAATAAAATAAATATTATATGAAATTTTTAATGTGATTCACTAATTTTATAGATACATATGACCTTTTATGAATCTATTAAAGCTTTTATTTCGAACATATTTTCTGTATATAATTTATTTAAATTCAAATAAATGAATAGTGTCAAATTTGACACTATTGTTATTTTATAAAAATAACATATTATAAAATTGTTTAAAAATCACAAAAATATTTGAAAATTATAAATTTAAATTTATTTGTTATAAAATGTTATTATGTATCCAATTATGGAAAATTCACAACAAATAAGTAATTATTTTTTTTAATTTAAAATTTAGAATGTTATTACCACAAATAAAATTAAATTGATTAAATAAGGATAAATCAGGTTGATAAAGTTGAAAATAAATTCCTAACTTGTCTAAATATTATTCTTTGATGATATTATAACCCTATATCATCTAATATTCGAATATGAGTCATTTGTTAATATTTTTATGTGGGGTTATATTTATTATAAATTAATATTTTTAAGATTTCCAAAGGTGCCCCTCCCCTCCCTTATAAAAGGGCACCTCCTCTTTCTCTTCCTCACACCACTTTGTGCCTTCAAGCTCAGACAATCCCTGACAAATTCTCTTCTCCACTTCCCTAGAAACATCCTAGATGTCATGTTATTCTTCAAAGTCTAATTTTAGTGCCCTAAGTGAAGGACTCAAAGAGGCGCTTCAAAGAAGAGTTAATGTCTGTTACCAATTCTTTCAACTTTATTTCTTCTTCCACTTCTTCTTCTTAGGTTGTTTCATTATGAAGTATTAACATCAGTATCAATCATATACTGATATGTTATTATAAGTATGAAACAACCCTATTTAATCATCTATCCATCCTATGGAAAACGAAATCACCGCGCGCGTGTACCTACAGAATACCATCTCCACGCCGTGGTGTAATCTATTTTCCACCACCACCTTACTTGGACTGGTATAATGGTGTACATAATAACTATATATGATTATTGTAAAGTGATATTTATTCTGAAATAGTATACATACACTACAATACAATTCCACGATCTTGAGAATGATATCATCTCTCGTGCGTACGTACGGACTACCGTCTCCACGACGTGATGAGATTCATTCTCAATGATTAACCATTCATGAATGATTATAAAGTATATATAATAAGTAATCATGAAATATATGAAATTAAAATGATACGGGATTTATGTATATATATATATATGTATGTCATCTACTTAATTCCATTCAATAAGAAAACGAAAACAACGTTCACGCGTACGTACGGCCTACCGTCTCTATGAACGGTGTATTTCATTCCACTTATAGATATATTATATATATGTATATTCTGAATATTTATTATATATAAATAATTTTTTACATTCTAGATTTAAGTAATAATGATCTATGTAATCATATGAATAATTACAAGATAAAACACGAACGACAAATTAGACAATTTTACCCAAAACACTACTATAACATTAATTTACAAAAGAATGGGTAATATAAAGTCATAAGTGAAATATATATGATATAATAACAATGAATATGATTCTGTAATAAGTCAGTGACATTATTTAAATCATTATACAGGAGGTTCAGACACATACGTAGAAAATCAGACCTAAGGTAAGGGATAATTTATCAATCTCATTTTATTCGATATTGTTTATTCGTAAGTATTTTCTGGGGTTATCTTTATCATCCAAGCCCATGTCTTCTAAAAATGTTATCATGTATGTTTAATGTCCTATTTACCCATTTTTGACTTTTACTACATGTTATATAAGGAATATTTCGTTTTTTACGTTACGAAGTACTTTTTGACTTTTCTGACAAAAGTACGAGGAGAATGTTATTTTTATTTTATACGGCGTGAACGAATTTTTTTTATGGTTTTATAAATCCTTTTTTCATGAAGCTTCCTCCAAAATATATCATGATTATTTTCAACAAAATCATTTTCTTTTAAAATTTCATGTCATTTTTTGGAAAGATAATGATTTTGAAGAAGAAAGGATATTTTCCTCAATAATTCATTTCCAGTGTTTTATCAAAACCATTTTTCATCTAAGATGACATTATTTCATATGTGTATGTTTCAAGTATCATGTCTCTATGATTTATATGGTTTCACTTTTCTTATTATGAAATGATATCCATTTCTTTTATATGGATTATGTGATGATGGGATGATGTTTATGAAACCCATTTTACTCTTTGGGTTATGATGAATGTTTTAAGTTTATTTTGTGGAACAAGTAATAATGATTTAATTATGAGATGGATGGGACCTATATATCTCTCCAATTCATTGGGTAATGATTTATATCTCATGAGATAGACATGGCTGGAATGGCAAGTTAAACCGGTTCAGTAATACCGGACTGGAACAAGGAATGAACTCGATTCAGAAAGGGACTTTATCCACTAAGATGGTCTTGGCAGCAATGCCTCGGCTACTATGGAAATCAGATCATGTGCCTAATGGTTGCCACAATTACATGTTTTATTCCCATGCTATTTTATAATTCTTAATGTTTCTTTATAATCTATGCCTTACGTACTTCCATGTTTTATGTCATTGCTCAATCTTTTGATGTTCAAACATTATGTTCATGTTTTTAAGATTCAAATGTATATGGTATGTTTTATTTTATCAATGCTCACCCTTACTAAGAATTTGATCTCACCCTTTTATGTTTTCTTTTCCCCATGATATAAAGAATGGTTTTATGTAAAAAAAGGAAGATCTTTATGGGAGAATTTGAGGATCTTTGACCACGATTAGAAGATTATATTCCGAGTATTCAAAGACACTAATCAATTACGGTCCTTGTGTGTGTGTTTTTGTAATGTAATAAGTATTCCGCAAAAGTAATGTAATGTCCATGTACATCAAGATTCGGGTCTCTACAGTTGGTATCAGTGGAAAGGTTTAGTCAACCTTTGGAAACTAGGATGCGAAAAAGTTAGTGAAATCCCTAGAGATATTTATAAGGTATGTCTAGGGATGTCTATAAGGATAAGTATAAGTATAGCTTATAATACTAGAATTGCTCTAACGATATTAGAATTTAACCTAAGATGTTAGATATTGAGGGTACTCCCCCTTTACTATGTTTTTTTCTCTAGCATGATTTTTTCCTCTCACAGAATTCTTTTTGTGTTTTAGTAAATGGAGGGAACCAGATAGAATTCGGTTAACATTGAATCCAATGGAAAAATTGGTGACTATGAGAAACAAAATTGCATAATTCATAGAGAGAAAGATATTTTGATTATTCTGAATCAGTCATCACAATATATGATTAACAAGGTAAAATTTAGTGGTATTCCTAATTCATCAAATAAGAGGAAGATAGACTTTTATGCATATTCCCATATTTTGGAGCATAAGGAAAGGAAGAATGAGATTTCTAAAGAAGGTAAGAAGAACCTTGAGGAATACCTAAAATGGAGGGACATATGTTATCTATGTGGAGAAAAGGGTCATAGAGTTTCAGACTATTATGGAGTTCAATGTCTTATTTGTAGAGCCATGGGCATTACCCAACTCAATGCCTTGACCGAAAAATTTACTTCTAAATCAAAGAAGGACTTATTCCAGTACAATCATTTAAGAGGATGGATTAAAGTGTTTAAGTATTTTTATTCATGAATAATGTTGTTGAGGTACTTTTATGGTGTATTAGAATATTTTTTTATTATTCTATTCTGATTTTCAATGATTTTATGGTACCGATAACCATGAAAAGTGATTCAAATATTTTTGAAATCAGATGATATACGCATAATGAAGGGATAAAAAGAAAATTAAATGTATGATAGTATTGATGAGCTCATGATTGATATAAGGACAAAGTGATATCATGGATTGAGTATAAAGAATTTTGAGGATATTGGTATGTTGAAAGTGTTAACTTTTAACTGTATTCATGTTTTCACTAAGATTAAATTGGTATTCATTCTTTAGGAGAATACATGATTAAGTTATTCACATGTTTGTAATTTGACCAAAAAGATATACCTTATGATATATGAGGGACAAATGATGGAATTCACGTGATTGTTATGTGACATTTCAAGTAATCATATACCTTATACAATGAGATTAGACCAAAGTATTTTAGATAACCCTAAAGATTGGAACAGATTATGTTGGAAATAAGTTAGTATTGTTTAAGGATAGAACATTTTTCGATATTATTGATTAGATGTTATAATAATATAGCTTTAGAAAACGGACAACCTGCCGGACGGGCGACATCCCATCGCGTTGGACAAGGCTGTGGGAATCGAACCCACATCCGAAGTGCGACTGGCCTTTATCGCCTACCACTAGCCAACAGGAAGTCCATGTTTAGTCGAAATTGGTTTTAATATATTAATCAGTATGATATATGAAGTATAAGTCCATTTTAGGAACCATATAAGATTAATCTCACTATAGATGGACTTATATATTTTTGATAACTTTTAAGACAGATGGAATGACACATCATTATATCACATGATATTCTAACACTTCATGAATACCAAATTCAACTTAATTTTTTTAAGAGATGAAGTGGAAATTGCTCAAGGCACAAACAACAGTGATATTATAATAAAGTAATTATTTTATCTAATTAAAATTCTTCAACTTTAGAGAAATGATCTTGAAAACCAAAAATGTTGTCCTAGTGCCCTTATATCTGATGAATCAAGAACCTACCTTAGATCATCACAAATTTATGGATTTGTGATTTTTGGGGTTTTCATAGCCATGTCCTCTACCACTCTCCAACAGAACTTGATGGTTAGATTTCTCTTCCATATCTATATTTTCACCTATGTTCTCCTACGTGGAAACCCAGTGATGAGTTAATTTGGGTAACCGTTACATTTCATACGTTAATTTTTAAAGTTATGTTCTGATATTTCTTTTTACGATGTGGGTTTCAATTAAAGAAACTTTCATAAAGAAAACCATTTATAACCCCGATGAATTTCGAGGGCGAAATTCATTTTAAGGGGGGTAGAATGTAATAACCCGAGATTTTATAAGATATATTTTTTTTAATTTCTTTTATATCTTCTGTTGTGTTATACACTAAGATTATATTGCACTATACGCAACACCGTATTAGCTTGCAGTATACAAAACACTATTCTTAGATTGTGTTACACACAATTTCAAGTTCGTTTGATAATAGTAATTCTACGCAAAATTGAGTATATATATATATATATATTCAATGTATAAATGAAAAAAATGGTTGGATTCTATTATAACGAAACAACAAAGGAGTCTTGCACTATACGCAACCCTGACTTGGTTTGCATTACACGCAATCACGTCCTTTTCGATAGTGTGTGTTGTACGCAATACCGAATTTTACTAAACAACGATATGTTATTATAATATTATTATAAACTATCTGTTATGAATCATATTAACTATTTTTTGAATTTTATAACATTATAATTCATCTTAAATATATTCTAGAACATGGTATAAGAACAAAATAATTTTTTCGGGTAAAATAATTATTTTTCAAAAAATGCAGTTTTGCTGCCTTTTGATGGCACACCCACATTAAATCTAGTTCTTGAAATGATAATAAGTTAAATTTTACAAAATAAAATGATTCTTTGGAATCATTATATAATATTTTACCTTGGATAAATTTTTCAAATTATTCGGATAAATTTCATATTTTAATGAATAGTAAAAACACGCTATATTTTAATTAAAAAAAACTTTTCTCATCATAAAAACATATGTGGTTAAATTATAATATTGAATGGTTTTAAATTATAAATAGAATATATTTTTACCATTTAATATAATTTATGTCAATAGTATTGATTTTACCTTGAATTCGTAGGTTAAATCAATTCAATCTTTTGCAATGTTTTAAAGAAAACCCCGTTTTCTTTCGACAACATGATTAATTTTAATTTAATTTCTGCAAATTTTGTGTATTGTATTTGGAAAAAAGGATTCCATATTTGGAATTAGTGGGTCCAAGTTATGCTAATAAGCTACTTTTTTTTTGGGAATTATGAATAGTAACTACGGTAAATTTTATTTACCATAGTTTAATGTAAATCGGGTAATTAATGGTAAATATAATATTATAAAATTACCCAAACACATGCCAAAATTCTATTGGATGGATAAAAGTAGAACCATATAACCTAAGGGTCAGAATAGATTCATTTTAGTGATTTTTACCATGAAAATAATTTAATTATTATTAAAACCAATGAAAGTGACAACATGTCACTCTCTTAAATCTTATAAGTATAATAATTTTAATTTAGTGATAAACATCATTCAACATCGAACGTGAATAGTCTCCAGAAATCTAATAAAATTATCTACATCATGATAATTTAGTTATAATTTTTAGGGATTAAATAATTTTCATTAATAGTGATACATTAATGATGCAGAAATTATTTATTAAGTGAAAAATCAATAATATAGTTTTATTGAAATATTAATACATATCAAAAGACCAAAAATCTTCAAAAAACTTCTTATTAGTGTATATATAAACCATAATCATCCAATAGCCGAATTGTTTACCATTTGGATCTTTATTAAGATGATTATGACACTTATATTATTTTATTTTATATGATTCCAAAGTTGTCACCTTCACAATTTAATAAATATAACAATTTAAATATTCTGATTTTAAGATGATAAATTCGAGTAAAAGTATTATTTCAAAGTTTAATAGATTTATCTTCATCATAGGATTTTATTTTTTATTTTTATGCAACATATAAGTATATTAAATAATTATACAAAAATGTTGTAGTAATTCTTTTATTAAGAGATAAACCAAATAAATGGTTTTAAAAATAATAAAATAAATAATATATTAACTTGTTAATGTGATTCACTAAGTTTCTAGATAAATATTTCCTTTTATGAATCTATTAATGCTTTTATATTGAACATATTTTCTGTATATAATTTATTTAAATGCAAATTAATTAATAGTGTCAAATTTGACACTATTGTTATTTTATAAAAATAACATATTATAAAATTGTTTAAAAATCACAGAAATATTTAAAAATTATAAATTATAAATTTTTATACTATAAAATGTTATAAAGTATCCAATAATGGAAAATTCACAACAAATAATTAATTATTTGTTTTAATTTAAAATTTAGAATTTTATTACCACAAATAAAATTAAATTGATTAATAAGGATAAATCAAGTTGATAATGTTGAAAATAAATTCCTAACTTATCTAAATTTTTTTTGGTTGATGAGATTACAACCCTATCTCATCTAATATTCGAATATGTGTTATTTTTGGAGGTTTTTAAGTGGGGTTATATTTATTATAAATTAATATTTTTAAGATTTACAAAGGTGCCCCTCCCCTCCCTTATAAAAGGGCACCTCCTCCCTCTCTTCCTCACACCACATTGAGCCTTCAAGCTCGGACAATACCTGAAAAATTCTTTTCTCCACTTCCCTATAAACATCCTAGAGGTCCTGGTATTCTTCAAAGACCAATTTTAGTGCCCTAAGAGGAGGACTGAAAGAGGCGCTTCAAAGAAGAGGTAATGTCTGTTACCAATACTTTCAACTTTATTTCTTCTTCCACTTCTTATTATTAGGTTGTTTCATTATTAAGTAATAAAATAAGTATAAATCATATACTGATATGTTATTATAAGTATGAAACAACCCTATTTCACCATCTATCCATCCTACGGAAAACGAAATCACGGCGCGTGCGTACGTACGGAATACCGTCTCCACGCCATGGTGTAATCTATTTTCCACCACCACCTTATGTGGATGGGTATAATGGTGTACATAATAACTATATATGATTATTGTAAAGTGATATTGATTCTGAAATAGTATACATACACTCCAATACAATTCCACGATCATGAGAATGATATCATCGCTCGTGCGAACGTATGGACTACCGTCTCCACGACGCGATGAGATTCATTCTCAATGATTAACCATTCATGAATGATTATAATGTATATATAAGAAGTAATAATGCAATATATGAAATAATTATGATACTGGGTTTCTGTATATATATATGTATGTAATCTAGTTAATTCCATTCAATAAGGAAACGAAAACAACGTTCATGCGTACGTATGGCCTACCGTCTCCATGAACGGTGTATTTCTTTACATTTATCGATATATTATATATATGTATATTCTGAATATTTATTATATATAAATCATGTTTTACATTCTAGATTTAAGTAATCATGATCTATGTAAACATATGAATAATTACAAGTTAAAACACGAACGACAAATTAGATAATTTTACCCAAAACACTACTTTAACATGAATTTACAAAAGAAGGGGTAATATAAAGTCATAAGTGAACCATATATGATATAATAACAATTAATATGATTCTGTAATAAGTCAATGACTTTATTTAAATAATTATACAGGAGGTTCTGACCCTTACGATGAAAATTGGACCTATGGTAAGGGATAATTTATCAATCTCATTTTTATTAAAGATTGTTTATTCGTATGTATTTACTGGGGTTATCATGATAATCTAAGACCATGTCTTATAAAAATGGTTTCATGTATGTTTAATGTCCTTTTTACCCATTTTTTTCATTTACTACATGGTATATAAGGAATATTCCTTTTTTTACGTTATGAAGTACTTTTTGACTTTTCTGACAAAAGTATGAGGAGAATGTTATTTTTAATTTATACGGCGTGAACGGATTTTTTATGGTTTTATAAATCATTATTTTCATTAAGATTCCTCCAAAACATTTCATGATTATTTTCAACAAAATCATTTTCTTTTATAATTTCATGTCATTTTTTGGAAAGAGAATGATTTTGAAGAAGAAAGGATATTTTCCTCAAGAATTCATTTCAAGTGTTTTATCAAAACCATTTTTCATCTAAGATGACATTATTTAATATGTGTATGTTTCAAGTATCATTTCTCCATTATTTATATGGTTTAACATTTCTTATTATGAAATGATATTCATTTCTTTTATATGGATTATGTGATGATGGGATGATGTTTATGAAACCCATTTTATTCTTTGTGTTTTGATGAATGTTTTAAGTTTATTTTGTGGAACAAGTAAGAATGATTTCATTATGAGATTGGTGGGACCTATATCTCCCACCAATGAATTGGGTAAAGATTTATATCCCATGAGATAGACATGACTGGAATAGGAAGTTAAACTGGTTCAGTAATACAGGACTGGAACGAGGAATGAACTCGATTCAGAAAGGGACTTTGTCCACTAAGATGGTCTTGGAAGCCATGCATTGGCTACTATGGAAATCAGATCATGTGCTTAATGGTTACCACAATTACATGTTTTATTCCCATACTATTTTATCATTGTTAATGTTTGTTTATGATATTTTCCTTACGTACTTCCATGTTTTATGTCATTGCTCAATCTTTTGATGTTTAAACATTATGTTCCTATTTTTCAGATTCAAATGTATATGGTATGTTTTCTTTTATCCATGCTTAACCTTACTGAGAATTTGAGCTCACCCTTTTATGTTTTCTTTTCCCCAGGATATAAATAATGGTTTTCGGTAAAAAGGAAGATCTTTATGGGAGAAGTTGAGGATCTTTCATCACGATTAGAAGATTATATTCCGAGTTTCCAAAGAAACTAAACTATTATGGTCCTTGTGTGTGTGTTTTTGTAATGTGATAAGTATTCCTCAAAAGTAATGTAATGTCCATGTACGTCAAGCTTTGGGTCTCCATAGTAATGGATCCAAAAATGTTTTCATCAAATTCCAGTATCAACATGTAAATGAATGATTTAATGTTTGAATGTATGAAACTGCATGATTTCCTTTTTTTGAAGTACGATCTAATTCTGATAGCTTTACATTTCATTTTTCTCAATAATTTCCATCAAACTATTACCAATATATGTTACTTCCTCAATGATATATGCATCAATGTTATTGATGCAGTGAAATCACAGAATATGGAAAAAGAAATTTCTTTATTATTATTTGAATAGGAAATGTTCTTCCCACTAACTTTATTTGATAAGATGGTTCTTTTGATGGTTCACTAGGTGATGGTGGTTTGACTATGTGGCCTTATACACTATATATGGATGTACCCCATTGAATGATATAAAGATATATTGAATGGGAATGTCAAAAGTCAACGTTGTCCAAGAGATTTTATTGTAGAGAGATAAATTGATGAGGTACCCATTTATTTATACAACGAATAACAATCTGTTGTGGAAAGCATGGATCTTTCGAAAACTCATCATACTGGGTGGATTGTTGGTTAATGAATTTTTGAAATAGATTTTGTATCAATCAATATAACAAACAGGGAGAATTATAAATTTATGTTTTTCATAATATTTTTGGGGATACCATTTATGTTGAAACCCATAATGAAATTCATAGGCATTTAAAATATCATGGGAATAATATTGATATAATATAACAATAATTCATTGTTTATAGGGTGTTTATTGTATCATTTTTTAATGATTTAGAAGAAAAAACGAATTCATTTTAATAACGGTGTAACTGTCAAGGAAAAGGATCAAATATGTATTTATTATCTTAAAATAGCCATGTAATTAAATGATAAAAATTACATACAAATCTCTATGATTAAGAGAGTAAAATGAAAAATAGTGGAGTTACACTTTTGGATGAAGTGATCCATGTTTCTAGTACTAACTATAGATGTATAATTTACGTGAATATTTCATACATTGGAATCATAATAAAACACATGAGTCAAATTATATAACAATCCAATTGAAATTTTTTTAATGCATGTGGGTTCATAACAAGAGTTACATTAAAAAAGATGAATTGGGATTCATGAAATTTATTTTTGTGTGGAAGGGAATTAGGATAAACTATTTATAATGGAATCTCATAATGTATATGTATTTCATATTCCATATTCTGCAAATAGAAACAGGTAAATTGTTCTATTATCGACCAAAATAGTGGAAGGGTCAGATGAAAATTCAATTAAGGATGAGCGTTTCAATGGGAAGTCATAAAAATTTGGTAGAAATCATAATGTATGAGAAATTTATTATGTCAGAGGAGATAATAATAAAGTTATGTTGAAAATTTATAGAGGGGTCCAATTCTGTCATCCTTTAAGGAATAGAGACATCGATAATCAGGGAATATAATTTGTTTGTAATATAAATTGTGTTAAATCCTTTTATTATCCAGTTGCTACTACATTTATGTACTCTAATGAAATTATTAAATCACTTCTATATATAATTACTTCTATACATGATGGTTCTCCCAATCAAGAGGAACAATAGGTCTCTACCTATAGTTTCACGCAATGTATAGGAACACTAGTCATCTACATGCACTATTGCTACCAATCCTTAGGCGCAATAGGTATTTCAACCAGCTACAACAAGCAGTGTAGTGGAGAAACGTTTTTCAAGAGTTGGTGATCCCAGTTAAAGAACATCTAGTTTATCTACCTAATACTACTCTATGTGCATAGGTATATTGTCCATCTTCCAAATCTCATGCTCTAACTCCAGAAGAACATATTAACGATGTAGAATCCATGGAAATGGTAGCTGATGAAGGACCGACAACATAGAAAAAACATGATCATTTTTGTTTCATAGTGTTATATAAAATGATTAAGGTGAAATTCAAAGGGATAAAATTTGAGTTTGGATGGAATTAATGTGGCCAACATGTTATCACCTATAGGGACTTGTTTAGTAGTTAAATTGGAATCATCACTCGGCAATGGGTGTCGATTGATGTAGATTCTTGTCCTAATGTTGTGTCTGGCTTATAACATTTATGTTGGAAAATATTATGCTAACATAATGATATCATTTCATTATTATTTTTTAAAATAAAATCTTCAGTCATTTAATTACTCTTATTCATCCATTAAATATTTCATTAAAAATATATTTATCCAACATTAAATATGAAATAAATATTTTATAAGGACTCCCATAGGAATTCTCACAACTATACCAAGACATAATCTAAAATATGATGATGTAAAAATAAACCCATACCCCCTTCTTATATATGAACATGTAATAACCCATGCATCATGGGATGCTATTATTGGATGTTATGCCAATGTGTATTTTTATTTACATTATTCCTAGTAAAACATTTTTTAATGATATGTGTATTCATCACTTTGATTGATATTTTGTTATTTATTTAACAACAACTAATTGATTAATAAAATGAATTATAGGGAATCACATGCACCCCTTCCCTAATGTAAGGATTGGGTATGATTCAGTTGAGAAAAAATCGGTATGTATTTTAAATATACAATAATACATTTATGTGGATCGAAACAACACCATAATTATATTCTTCTGTTTATATATAGATTGATGATTCCAAATCCAAATCCACATGTATCCCATGATTTCTTCTATAGAAGGAGTCATCTGTAAATAAATATGTGATACTACTAGACAAAAACATAGAAAATTTGTGGGAAATAGGTGTAAGTATTAAAAAATAAAAAATTTCTTTTCTTTAGATAACTTTTATATAATAATTATCCCTTATTTTTCTATATTTTCTATCCAAAATAGACACATGAAACATCATCACATATACCAGATTTTCCCATACTATAATTGGACATGATGTGGCCAGAACGGTATTGAACCCTCAGAGGTGTGGGATTTGAAGTGACACCCCAAACATATTTTCAAATAAAAAACAAGAGGAGGGTAAAAGTGAATTAATAAAATAGACGTGTAAATGAATAACCACCATTGATGATAAATTAAAATAGAGGGAGAGATGATAGAAAAATTTAAGGGGATAGAAAAGAGAACAAGAAACATAAGAACAACCACCATGTGGTGATCTCACCCCACCCCACAAAGTATGAGGTGAGGAATTCCTCTCAAAGAGATGCCTTAGCCTAGGTAATAAGTGTTCAGGTAATTTTTATATGCAAAGAGTATCTGATCGACACTGGTAAAATTCCATTAGTGATATAATACATGGTGATATTGAAATTGATTTATATCTATCAACACCAACCCATCACCTTGTAGTGAATGATATAGTGTTGTATATCCCAAATGGACACCTACATAGAATACCCTTCTCAAAAGGTCATGTGAGACTATTGATTAGTATAGCACATGTGTCGAGCATTGAGTTACATATTCGAAATCATGAGGAAGAAATTCATACTATTGAGAAAAATATTGGAATATTCATCACATGATTGAAAAATATTGTAAAGAAACTTTTTGACAAGGATGTATTCATTTTGAATTTATTATTCATGAAAAAACATTATTGGTTAATTAAAAAAGGACATAACTGATGAATTTTATTATAGAAAGACAATGTGAAGGGGAAGAAATGACAGAACAACTCCAAACTATCTAAATGATTGACCAACCAAACATAAATATATAAAAAAATCATCATTACCCCACATGTTCTCTATCCATATTTACTATCATGGAAGGTTCATGTGGATAGAAAGTTAAAAAATTGTCGTAATAAAATAGTTTATTTTTATGAAACTATGTATATAGATAATGATCAATACATCATTGGTTTTGATACTGTACATGAAATCCTCAATAATTATTGTCTTGGTGGCTCTGTTTGAAATTTATAAATTAGGTATGTTTTCTTCATTTGATTTTCTAAAAGATGATATACTCTAATAATTATAACAAAATATATTTCTAATTTTTGGTAGGTATATAGATGGAAAATAAGGGAAGGTATTTTCCCATGAAGGATAATTTTGGATTCATTAGTATTCACATCACCTGTACTGAATAACAAATAATATATACAAAAAATGATAAAATAGTGGAAATTATGATCAAATTGTTTAAAAAATTACATTCAGATGACTGACTCTATTTCATTCCAACGATATAGGGTTAAAACTATAAAATTTAATCATATCAAATAAACTTGAATTTATTTCATTACATATTCATTTTTAGTGTTCTTTTGGTACATTGAATGATAAATGCGATAAATTTGGATATTCTAAAGATTTATTTCCAAGATTTAATTAAATAATATCCAACAAAACATCCATACATCATGGAATTTTTCAATAAGTAATAAAATAAATACAATTTTTTAGAACTAGACTACTTGTTTTATAATTTATATTATATTATATTTAGGATTCTATTATGATAGTTCCATGCATATATATCATGAAAAATAAGGAATACGGATAGGTGTTAAGCATGAGAAAAAAATGCTCCACTATTGGATGAGTATTAGGGAAATATAATAATATTTCACTATCCAAACACATATCTGAACAAATTACTTATTCTCATTAATGTTAATGTAGTGTTTGAAATAAAGCGATGGAAAAGATAGATGTTATTATATTTTCAAATTTACAAGAATGATCATATTACCTTAATAAATAAAAATCCATGAAGATTAATTTTTTAAGATAGCTAATTTTTTATTTAAAAGACTTATTAATACTTAGTGTATTTAAATTATTGATGTACTACTAGGATGGTAAAAAAATCCCATTCACAATAAAATATGGATGTTCTCTGAAACAAAATTTCAATATACCTAATGGAATAATGTACTAAAATATCATAAATATTTAACCTCCATAGAATTAGTTTATGGTTTCATATTTAGGTTTAATTTAATATTCTTTTTCACTATTCAAATTATAATTGTTTTCTTATATTAGAGGTTTCATTTGTTTGAGTTTGGGTGTTTTTTATAAACTGATCATGATTGTGAGACATTGGACTTCGAGGCTACAACTAAGACATTGAAAACAAAGAAATGGATTGAAACTATATAATAGTTAATCACAAGTAATTAAATAATAAATTATTTTTTCATTATTTTACGTACATAAACCCAAGAAAAAAGTAAAAGTGACAGGAATCAATCAATGTGTATTTTTATTAAATTAACATTACATTTAGTAAAAAGAAAAAGTGACATGCTGAAAACATTGAAAATGAATTTATATTGTTTTGGTAGTTTATTAAAATGATTAAAAATTCCCTGGTGATGTGTAGGAATCAAGATCAACACAATATGATATATGTCATGGTCGATATGACATTATATGTGTGTTGTTATATTAATCTGACATGAAATTCAAAAAAAAGTAAAAGTTTCATACTTAAAACTGAACAACTGAATTTGAATTATTTTTTTACTTTATGAAAAATATCCATTCGTCATTTGTGATGTGTAGTAATCAACCAAACCTCAATCTAATGCACAGTGTCACTAGAATGAATAAAATTTTTTGTTATCAATTTAAAATTGAAATTTTTCTCAAAACATTTCACTCATATAGAAATATTAAATCACACTATGAATGTATTCATAGTTTATAAAAGAGATTCATAGGTAATTTTTTATGTGTATGATGTAGTCTCATGTCATCCTGACACATGATGAAATCGGTATGACTCAAAATGTATGCTTCCAGTTTGATATGCCATTTTAGTAAAAAAAACACAACTGATATGCTGAAAACCAATAAAACTAATTAGTATCATTTTGATATGTTAGGAAAATGATTTATATGTCACTTGCGATGTGAATAAATCCACCATACCTCAATATGATGAACATTATGGTCATTATAACTCAAGGTGTCTCTATTTATTTTTCATTTTCAGTAATTCATGTAAAAAAATATGATATACTAAAAACAGTGAAATCACATCCATATTTTTTTCATATTTTTTTGTAGAATGATCCATATGTCATTTGTGATATGTTGGAGTTAACCACACATCAATATGAAACATGTGGTGATCGGTATGACTCCAACTATTTATTTTTATTTTAATTTGAAATTAATTTATGTCAAAAGAAATAAGTGACATAGTGAAAAGCATGAAAATACATTAATTTTTTTTATGCTTTTAAAAATGATATTTGAATCATTTGTGACATGTTGGAATCAACTACACCGTAATATGATTCACAATGTGGCCGGTATCACTCAATGTAACCCCCCAAAATTTTATGAGAAAGATTATTTTTAATTTTATATATGTCTTGTGTCATATGATACACCAAGATTAGCTTTCAATATACACAACATCGTACTATCTGGTAGCATACAGAAACTCTATTCTTGGCTTGTGTTGCACGCAAGAGCAACCTTCCTCGATAGCATGTACCATACACAATACTGATTTTCTCTAAAAACGTTACATTGTTTTTATGAACATGCTGGTATCAATAGTATTAATTTTTTTTTGGAATTTTATAAAATTATTATTCATCGTACACATTTTCTAGAACAAGGTATGAGAACAAAATAAATTTTTTCGGTAAAAAATGTATTTTTTCAAAGAATGCAGTTTTGCAGCCTTTTGATGGTGAACCCACATTAAATCTAGTTTTTGACATGTCTATAAGTTCAATTTGAAAAAATAAAATTCTTCTTTGGAATCAGGATATAATAATTTACTTTGGCTAAATTTTTTCAAATTATTCTGATAACATTCATATTTTAATCAATAGTAAAAACACGTTATATATTAATTAAATACAAATTTTTTCATTGTAATAATTTATATGATTAAATTATTATATTTAATGGTTTTAATGTATAAATAGAATAAATTTTTACCATTTAATATAATTTATGTCATTATCATTTATTTTACATTGAATTCATAGATAAAATCCTTTCAATCTTTTGCTGGGTTTTATCTTTTAAAACTCATTTTCTAAACTACGAGATTAATTTTAAATTAATTTCTAAAACTTCTTTGATTTGAATTTGGAAAAATTGATTACATATTTGGAATATTTAAGTCCAAATTATGTTAATAGGCTACTTTTTATTTTTGGGCACTATGAATAGTAACTACTGTAAATTTTATTTTGCATAGTTAAAGTTAAATCGGGTAATTAAGTTTAAATATAATTTTATAAAATTTCCCTAACAATTGTAATAATATAATTTGATTATTATATATCGTCCTATGGAATATTTGAGCCAAAATGGAATCCATTGGAACCCACTTGGATGTGATTAAAACCATAAATTTATTTTATTTTAAACAAAGTGAAATTTGTCTCAATCAAACTTTAATAATTAAAGTATTTTTAAAATAAGTTTATAAATAATATAAATTCTATTATAAATACTCATAAGAAATATAAAATGTTGATATTTGTTACAGTAATTTTTTTGGAATTTTTATTTGATATTTATTTACCTTAATAGCTTATTTATTAATGATGCAGAAATTATTTATTTAGTAAAAAATCAATAATTTAGTTTTTATTAAAATAATAATAACCATTAAATGGCCCAAAAACCTGTACAAATCTTATTGGTCGTATATATATAATCCATAAACATCCAATGGTCTATTGTTTGACCATTTGGTGCTTTTTAGAAGATATTATGACACATATATTATTTTATTTTAAATGATGTCAAAGTTGTCACCTTCATAATATAAAAAGTATAACAATTTACATGATGTCATTTTAAGATGATAAATTAAATTAAAGTATAATTTTTAAATATATTAGATTTATAATCATAATAGTATTTGAATTTTATATTTTATTCAACTATTAAGTATATTAAATGATTATACAAAAATGACGTAGTAATTGTTTTATTAAGAGAAATATCAAATAAATGGTTTTATAAATAATAAAATAAATATTATATGAACTAATTAATGTTCTCAACCAATTTTCATGATGAATATGACATTTTATAATTCTATTAAACATTTTGGTTCGAATATATTCTCTGTGTGAATTTTATATAAATTAAAATAAACAAATAGTATAAAAAAGAACACTATTGTTATTTTATAAAAAGAACATATTAATAAATTGCTTAAAAATCCCAAAAATATTAAAAATTATAAATTGAAATTATTATTTTCTAAAATATCATTAATTACCCAATTATGGAAAATTCACAACACATATTTAATTATTTATAACAATTTAAAATTTAGAATATTATTACCCAAAAAAAACATAATAGATTAAATAAGGATAAATGAAGTTTATAAGGTTTAATATAAATTAGAAACATGTCTAAATATTATTGGTTGATGATATTAAAATCCTATATCATCCAATAATAGGATTTTATTCAATTTTTTAGGTTTTTATGTGGGGTTTGAGTTTATTACAAATAAATATTTTATAGGTTTCCAAAAGTGCCCCTCTCCTCTCTTATAATAGGGATCCTCCTTTCTCTCTTTCTCAAGCCAATTTGAGCCTTAAAGTATGGAAAAACCCTTTCAATTTCTATCCTACACTTCCCTAGAAATATTCATGAGGTACTGGTCTTCTCAGAAGTCAATCTTTAGTGCCCTAAGAGGAGGTTTAGAAGAGGCGCGTCGAAGATGACGTAATATCCTCCACCGATTCGTTCATGTTTCTTTCTTATTCAACATCCTATTAATTAGTTGTTTCATTATAAAGTAATAAAATAAGTATCATTAATATACTGATATGATATAATAGAGAATAAATAACTCCATTTCACCTTCTATCCATCCTCTGGAAAACAAAATCATTGCGCGTGCGTACGTACGGAATACCGTCTCCACGCCCTGGTGAAATATGTTTTTCCACCACCACCATACTTGGAAGGTTATAATGGTGTAAATAATAACTATATATAGTTTTTATAAAATCATACTGATAATGATATATTATATCATCCACTCCAATTCCATTCAATAATTATGTGAACGATATCATCACTCATGCATACCTATGGATTACCATCTCCACGAAGCGATGAGATTAATTATCCATGTTAAACATTAAAAAATGATTATAATGTATATATAATATGTAATCATGAAATATTTGACATAATAATGATATTGGATTTATGTACATGTATGTTTCGTTTACTTAAATCCACTCGATTCAATAAATAAACAAATACATCATTTTTGGGTACGAACGGACTACCCTCTTCATCAACAGTTTATGTCATTCCATTTATCGGTCTATAATATATATTTATATGCTTAATATATTATATATATATATAAATATATATATATAATTTTTACATCCTGGAATTATGTAAATCAGGTTATATGTAATAATATCAAGAACAACAAGTCCAAACACATACGATAAATGAAACGATTTTACCCAAAATGATGCTTTAACATGGAATTGGAAAATGAATGGATATTATAAAGTCATAAGTGAATAATATATGATATCATAAATATTATTATGGGTTTTTAAGAAGTTAATAATATGTTTAAAACCACAATACAAGAGTTTCAAACACATACGAATGAAATTGGAAATAAGGTAAGGGGTAATTTTTCAAGTCTCATTTTTATCGGAGATTTCTTATACGTATTTATTTACGGGGGTTATGTTTACCATCCATGTTCATGTTTTCTATAAATGTTTTCAAAAAAAATTGATTGTTCTTACATGTATGTTTAATTTTATTTTTACCCTTTTTGACTTTTACAACATTCTATGGAAGGAATCTTTTCATTGATTACCATATATGGTACATTTTGACTTTTTTAGCAAAAGTATGAGAAGAATGTTTTTGAATTTATATGGAATGAATGGATTTTTATGGTTCCATAACTCCTTTTTTTCATGAAGATTCCACTACATTATTTTATGATTATTTTCAACAAAATTCCTTCCTTTTAAAATCGCATGACATTTTGAGAAAAGAAAATGACTTTGAAGAAGAAAGGATATTTTCTCAATAATTAATTTAAAGTGTTTATTTAATAATATTTTCCCTATAAGATTTAATTCTTTAATAATTTTGTGTTGCATGTATAATGATACTATTATTTACATGGTTTGATTTTGTTTATGATGAAATGATATCCATTGTTTTATATGGATTATGTGATGATTGGATGATGTTTATGAAACGCATTCCATTCTTTGGGTTATTATGAATGATTTTTGATTATTTTGTGGCCCACATAAGAAAGATATCATTATGTGATAGGTGGGTCCTATATCTCCATCTAATGATTTAGGTAATGATTTATTTCTCATTAGATAGACATGGCTGGAATGGAAAGTTAATTCGGTTCAGTGATACAGGATTAGAACGAGGAGTGAACTCGATTCAGTTAGGGACTTTGTCCACTATGATGGTCTTGGCAGAAATGCCTTGGATACTATGGAAATCATATCATGTGATTAATGGTTTTCCACAATTACATTTTCCCCCATGATATTTTAGCATGATTGACATTCCATTTTGACATATTCCTTACATACATCCATGATTTATGTCATTTCTCAGGATTTTGATGTTTAAACATTATGATCATGTTTTTAAATTCAAATGTATATGGTTTATTTTATTTTTTCCATGCTTTCCCTTACTGAGCATCTGATCTCACCCTATATATGTTTTCATTCCCCAAGATTTAAGGAAAGGTGGTAGGTAGGCAAACAAAATTAAAGATCTTTATGGGAGATGTTGAAGCTCATTCAACATGATTAGAAGGTTATGTTCTAAGTTTACAAAGACACTAAATTAATATGGTAATTTGGCATCTAGTTTTGTTATGTTTCAAGTATTTATGAAAAAGTAATGTAATGTCCATATATGTCATGTTTCGGTCTCTACAGTTGGTATCAGAGCGAAGGTTTCTTTAACCTTTGGAAACTAGGATGCGAATACTTTAGTGACATCTCTAGAGATATTTCTAAGGTATATCTAGGGATGTCCCTAAGGTTAAGTATAAGTATATGTTATAGTCTTATAATTACAGTAACGATCATAGAATTAAACCAATGGTAATATATATTGAAGGTATTAACCCTTTATTATGTTGTTTTCGTAGCATTAATTTTGTCTCTCACATTATACTTTTTGGGTTTTAGACGATGGCTGGATCCCGAAGGAACCGTGTTGATCAATGTAATGGAAATTCAATGATTGTTCTCCCAAACAAACAAATGTGATGGGAGTTGGAGTGAAAAATCTTTTTTCTATACCTACACAATCTATGAATCATTATGGACTTCCAAATGAGTATATAAAGGAACAATATTCTATTGAGTCCTTCATGAAGCAACCTCCACCTTCTTTGAGTGGGACATCTGATCCACGTGTTGTTGAACAATGAATATGTACCATTGAAAATATATTTTCATTAATTCTTTGTATAGAGCATGAAAAAGTCATTTTGGTTATTTACCGGTTAGATGGTGAAGCATACCTGCGGTGGACTCTAATTAAGAATACAAGGCCCCAAGATTTAATTGAATCCATGGAATATGACGAGTTCAAGAACTTGTTTTTCAATAAGTATTTCCCTCATATTCTTCGAACAAAGATGGAAAAGGATATCCATGATCTTAAACAAATGGATTATGAATCTGTTGGTATATATGAAGTGAATTTTACAGGGCTTTCATGGTATGCATCTGGATTTATCATCCAACCTGAAAGTAATGTTGATCGATTATTTAGTGGATTAAAACCATGTCTTCAGAGGGAATTAGCTATAAGAGACATCAGTATCTATGAAGAATTTTTTTTTGTTCTATCAAGTTAGAACTGGAAGTTGGTGTTTAATATCCATCTCAGGGTTTTGACAAGAAAAAAAGATAGAGTTCAAGGAAAAAACCTCAGAACAATGGTTAAAGGAAGGTGAATGATTCTTAATTCTCAATGTGTGTAAATAAGCATGGTGGAAATTGCCTAAATGGTACTACAAAATGTTTCATGTGTGGAAAGAAGGAAATAGGGCATCTAAGTGCTAATGTAATGGGAAAAAGGATTCTGATGACATGAATAGATCAAAGACTACAGAGAATGCTCCACCACTTCTTCAATTCTACAAGTGCAAGGAAATGGAGCATTATGATAACAAATGCCCTAATCCAAGGTTTAATGATGATGGATATCAACAACCACTAATGGAAAATGACAAAAGGAAGTCACATGTGATCCCTATTGGCGATGTCGAGTATGACAATGATGTGGTGGAATGATTATCTGTTTATGTAACGGGATTCCAAAATAATTTTCTGAAATCTCATTTATAGTATTGGGGAATATTGGAATATCTATGTATTGGTTTATTGTGATTTTAAATACTTAAATGGTACCAGTAACCATGAAAAGTGATTGATATATTTTTGGAAAGCAGATGATATGCACATAATGATGGGATGAGGATAAAATAATATGTTTGATAGTGTTAATGAGCTCAGGACTAATATAATGACAAAGTGATATCATGGTTTGAGTATATAGAAATTTTGGGATTTTGGTATGTGGAAAGAGTTAACTTTTGATATTATTCAAGTTTTCACTAAGGTTCAATGGGTATTTATTTTTCACGAGAATACATTTTTAAGGTATTCACATGTTTGGAATGTGACCAACAAGATATATCATATGATAGATGATGGTAATCCAATTCTTGGTAGACAACATTTCTAGTAATCATTTACTTTACACTATGAGATTGGATAGAAATATGTTGGATATATAGGATCGAAATATAGTATGAGATGCTCAATATACAAGAGGGGGGGTGAATTGTATACTTTTAAAAATTCCTTTGGAACCTTTAATGTTAGTTAAGAATAACTATGTTTTCCTTAAGTAAAGGAAAAGGCTAAGTTTAACAAAGTTAAACTAGGCGAATTCACAACACCTCTAACACCGAACTAAACTTGGAAAGTGATTCCAAAAGTAGGTTCCGGAAATATGGTTCCGGAATTTGAAACCTAACAAAAGTTACAATATGAGATTCTACCTTAAAGCGTATAGAATCTAAATGAATCAGAGTAAGTAAGGAAGTATAAGAAAGTTATACTTTCCTTAAGATGCAAATTGCAGTGGAAATAAAACAAGTAGTTAAACTACAAGTAACAAGATAATAGTCTTTTAACCCAAAGAGAAGGGTATCCTACAACCTTGGATAAAGGTCCCTTGATTTATACTTTCAAGCAAGTCTGTCTTACCCACACCAGGGTAAGCCCTCGATACGAAGATCGGAGTCTCTCTCTTACTATCCCCGCAAGCCCTCAACTTCAAGGTAGTTGGCAACCTCTGTCCTCCTCAGCAAGGAAGCCCTCGAACTTTAAGGTAGTCGGAACCTCTCTCTTCCTATCCCAGGAAGCCCTCGAATGTAATCACCAACATTCGGAGTCGCACGAAGCATTGAGAGTTAATAAGAGCCTGTCTCTCTAGAAAACACTTCAACAGCATGTATGCAAAAAACCAAGTTGTTCATCTGTCATCATTTCCGAGCTCTTTCAAATGAGCTCCTATTTATAGGTAAGGTCGGCTCCTTCTTCAACGGTAATATTTTCCTTAAAGATCGTAGGGACCTGTACACGTGTCACTTAGACAATGGTTAGTTTATAACAAAATATACGACATCATTTTATAACAAAACAAGTGTAGAATGTACGAAATCGTTTTAAACTCTAACATAAATGTTCGGAATAGAAACTTCGGAGTGAAGGTTCGGAGTGTAATAAACAATAGTAAAGAGTATACAAATTTTAGAAGATTAAGTAATATAAAAGTTCGGAGTCTAACAAAGATATTTTTCGGAGTCTGAATTAATTCACAGTGTATAAAACAAAGATAATCAGATTCTGTTTAATAGGTGAATTCGGAATGAGAATTCGGAATAGGAATTCGTCATCAGAAATCGTAATGAGAATTCTTCATCAGAATTCGTAATGGGAATTCGGAATGAGATTTCTTCATTCGAATTCTTAATGAGAATTTTTCATCAGAATTCCTAATGGGAATTCTTCATCAGAATTCGTAATGAGAATTCTTCATCAGAATTCCTATCCTGAATCTAGAATAGAACTTAGTCAGAGTTCATATCTGGAATTCGGAATGAAACTTCCTTATAGTTCTTATCCAGAATCCAAATCCTAAAACAGAATGATTTATATCAAAGTTTCAATGATTTCGAGAAAGTGAATCTGAATCTCATAATTAAGAAAAATATGGATGAAAATATAATAAGGATAATTTTTCTTATAAAAGCGATTTTCTTTAAGAAAGCAATTTTCCTTATAAAATCAATTTTCCTTATAAAAGAAATTTTCTTAAAGATAAGGTGTTTGTGATTTTCAAAACAAGAAGGAATGGAAAAGTCATAAGGAAAACCTTATTGACTCAACAATCTCCCCCTTTCTGGAAAGCACAAACATCCTTACGAAAAAAAACATTCTAAGAAGAAAGAAACATATTAATGCTTGTCTCCCTTGTTTTAAGGATATAAATGAATACAACTAACTCCCCCTTAGGCTTTGAAACTCTGAGTATTGTATTCATATTTCCGGAGTGATGTTTCATAAGAAGGTCTTCTTTAAGAAAAACTCCCCCTTAAACAAACTCTTATTAGAGTTATTTTTCCTTGGGTATTTTTTTCTTTCTCCCCCTTTGATAAACTCTTATTAGAGTTCTTCTTTTTCTTAAGGATATTTTCCGTCTCCCCCTTTGTGATTTTCAAAAAGAATTGGAGGGAAGCGAAAAAAAATAACAAAGTACCTGAAAGATTAGTAATGACATCAATAGAAATGACAATCACAACTTTCATTAATTTTGAAATCTCAGCAACAAAAAGAATACAACAAAAAGATCGGATTTGGTTATTTCGTATCTTTCTCCTTCGTCATGAGCCCCTTAAGAATGGTCTTGATCTTTTTCAGGTCAATATGATCTTCTTCCGCTTGCTTCTCTAAGGCAACTATTCTTTCAGATTGAGCTTCAATTTTTTCTTCCTAAGCCTTCAGCTTTTCTTCTTGAGCTTTGATCTTCTCTTCCTGAGTTTTCATCCTTTCTTCAAAATCGATCTGATGATCTCTTTCAAATTTCCAATTCGGAGAAACAGAATTCAGATTCCCATTCAGATCCCTGACTTCTTGGATCCGGAAGTTCTTTTCTTCTGTCAGCTTTCTCTTCCTTACTGGCTTAGATGATTCCAGATCAGCAACTTTCGGAGCCACTTCTTCTTGAACAGGTAGATCAATAAACTTTCCAGAATTCTTGTCAAAATCGACATTCATTCTTTTAAGAGTGCCATCGCTGACCAGAATGATCTTGCAAGCTCTCGGCTTATATTTTCAAGCCTCCTTGAAATACTCAAGGCACCGAACAATCAACTTGGAGAGGATTGCTGGATAAATAATAATCTGAGCTCTCAGATTCCCCTTCATCAAATTTTCAATATTAAGAAGAATATGCTTCATCAATTTAAACTTCCTTAGATTTATCATAAAATCTAAGATATAGATCTCACTCTTCTTCAAGCTATCATTATCACCTTTCCTTGGTACGATAAGTCTTTGCACAAATAACTCCAGAATCCGGAAGTTTGTAGATAGACTTGAAATCTTTGGAGCCTTGTCATCATCCAGTCCGAGAGTTTCTAATGCTTTTTCCTTGTTGAAACTACCCTTGGAATCCGGCAACACATGCGAAATAAACTCGGCTTCTCCTTCATAAGATAGCCCTACCAAGCTTGCAGCCTTGGTGTGAGAAAGTTTGTAAGTCTTACCATAAGACTTAAAAGAGAACTTCTCCCTATTATCTTCCTTGAAGAAAGCAACTGACTCATAAAACTCGACAAGTAAATCTGAGTACACATCATCTTGGTTCCCGGTTTTTGATACCACAAAATCTTCCCAGCCATTCAACTTGATATTCTTTGAAATGATAGAATCTTAGTTGCTGAAGAAAGTCGGATGGACTAACCTTTCTCTGTAAACTAACCACTGAGAAATAGGCTTAGTGGATGACATTTAATTGAGATGCTAACTCCGCAGACATTCGGATCTGAAATTCTCTCAGAAGTTCAGAACGGAGAAGACTGAAGTTCGGAACGGCCTTAAATCAGAGAGACAAAGCTTCAGGACGCGAGATCTTTGAGATCGATGTGGGACGAGAAATTTGGGTCCCCTTTATATAGGCAACGAGATGACGGTTCACATTCCATAGTTGATCTAACGGTTGCAATGAGCTGTGATCAGATCTGACGGTTTAAAGCTTGAATCAGATCTTTTTGAGGTTTTATTAAAACGAAGAATTAAGAAAACTATAATCCGAAAACATAATACAAGAAAATTCCAGCAAGTAAAATATGACTACGAAAACATGAGTAAGGAAATCATACCATTCGGATTGGCTTAGGAGGATTATTCGTAATGACTGATTTCTCAATGATTTTACTATGAAAAATAAACTTAGTACGAATAAAACTCATTACGAAAATCGCAGTACGAAAAACAAAGTTAAGAAGAAAAACAGTATGAAGAACTTGGTAAAAAAAACATTACGAAAAATTTTAGTACGAAAAACAACTGGTACAAAAATATCTGGTTATGAAACTGCCAGTACGTAAATTTTCATTCCGGAAATTTCCAATACGAATACTTCCATTCCAGAAGTGTTCTGTACGAGAATGTCCAATTTGGAAAATTTTAGTTCCAGAAGTTCCATTCTGGAAATCATTGTTCCGAAAAGTTTGAAAACAATTTTTGAAAAACTTTGTTTAAACAAACAATCAAATGTAATACCCATATGAAAAGGAGTTTATTACTGTAAGGAGAATTTTTCAATAGTAAGTTAATTAAGAAATATTACCTTACGGTTATCATTCCTAACTTCTGTTTAATATATTCAAGTCTATCAGAAGGCAAAGATTTTGTGAAAATATCAGCAAGTTGATCTTGCGTTCCGATAAACTGAAGAATAATATCTCCTTTAAGTGTGTGATCCCTAAGAAAGTGATGCCTAATATCTATGTGTTTTTCACGAGAGTGATGTGAAAGATTTTTACTCAGGGCAATGGCACTTGTGTTATCACACAAAATTTGAGTTTTATTAAAACCCAAGCCATAGTCTGTGAGTGTATGTTGCATCCACGACACTTGTGCACAACAACTTCCAGCTGCTACATATTCAGCTTCAGCAGTGGAAAGTGCTACAGAATGTTGCTTCTTGCAGGACCAAGAAACTAGAGAATCTCCTAAGAAATGATAAGTTCCGGATGTACTCTTTCTATCCATTCTACATCCGCCAAAGTCAGCATCAGAAAAGCTTTTTAGAACAAAATCATTTCCAGAAGTATAAAATAATCATAGATCCATGGTTCCCTTAAGGTAGCGAAAAATTCTTTTTACTGCCTTTAAGTGAGATTCCTTAGGATTGGATTGATATCTTGCACATAAGCATACTGAAAACATTAAGTCTGGTCGACTAGCTGTTATGTAAAGTAGACTTCCTATCATACCTCTAAAAGATGTTTGATCTACTGGTTTCCCAGCTTCATCAAGATATAAAGAGCTTGAGGTACCAATGGGAGTACTTATACTCTTAGTGTTGTCATAACCATACTTTTTCAGAAGATCTTTAATATACTTATGTTGAGATATGTAGGTTCCTTCTGGTTATTGAGAAATTTGAAAACCAAGGAAAAATGTTAACTCACCCATCATACTCATTTCAAACTCATATTTCATTAGACTAGCAAAAGAGTCAGTCAAAGATTGTTGAGTTGAACCAAATATAATGTCATCAACATAAATTTGAACAATCAAAACATTTTTCTTGTCTTTCTTTATAAAAAGGGTTGGATCTTCATTTCCCTTAACATAGTTATTTTGAAGCAAAAATCCAATGAGTCTATCATACCATGCTCGTGGGGCTTGTTTAAGGCCATACAAAGCTTTGGTAAGTCTAAAAACATGATCCGGATGTTTTGTATCTTCAAAGCCAGGAGGTTGTTCAACAAAGACTTCCTCTTGAACATAACCGTTAAGAAAAGCACATTTCACATCCATTTGATAAATTTTGAAATTAAAGAATGCTGCAAAAGAAAGTAGAATACGGATAGATTCAAGTCTAGCTACTGGAGCATAGGTTTCTTCATAGTCTATTCATTCTTGCTGAGTATAGCCCTTAGCAACAAGTCTAGCTTTATTTCTAACAATGACTCCATTTTCATCACATTTATTCCTGAAAACCCATTTTACTCCAATAACAGAAGATTCCTTAGGTCTTTCAACCAAGGTCCAGACTTTATTCCTTTCGAATTCATTTAGTTCATCTTTCATTGCTTTGATCCAATCATCATCACCTAAAGCTTCATCTGTACTTTTAGGTTCTAATTGGGAAAGAAATGCTAGATGTTCTACTTCATTTCTTAATGAACTTATAGTCCTTACCGGTTTGTTTACATCACCAATGATACTATCACTGGGATGATTCTTAAGAAAAACACCTGATTTGGGTTTTGTAAAACCTGTTCATCAACATAGGGTAGAAATTCTTTTGGGGTAAATGTTTTAGAAGTATCTTCTAGAACAATTTCCTTATCAGAAGGTTCTTCTATCAAAGGTTGACAATCAGTTTTTGAAAACACATCCGAGGATGTAAGTTGAGATGGTTTAAAAAAAAGGCTCTGATTCATCAAATTTTACATGTACTGTTTCCTCAACAGTACAAGTATTTTTATTAAAAACTCTATAAGCCTTAGAGGTTGTGGAATATCCTAAGAAAATTCCTTCATCAGACTTTGGTGCGAATTTATATAAGATATCTTTAGTATTCAAAATGAATACTTTTCAACCAAAAACCTTGAAGTAGGAAAGTCTTGGTTTTCAACCATTCCATAACTCATAAGGAGTTTTATTAAGAAAAGGTCTAATCAAGACTCGATTTATAGTATAACAAGCAGTACTTACAGCTTCAGCCCAGAAATGTCTAGCAATAGAATATTAACTCAACATGGTTCTAGTTATCTCTTGAAGAATTATATTTCTTCTTTCAACTACACCATTCTATTGAGGAGTTCTAGGTGCTGAAAAATTGTGAGTAATACCTTTCTTACTACAAAAAGTTTCAAAATCAGAATTTTGAAATTCTCCTCCATGATCACTATCAATAGTTTTCAATGGAAGGTTTTTCTCATTTTTAACTTGAGCTCTAAAACTTTTGAAATAAGAAAAAGCTTCAGATTTCTTTGCTAGAAAATAGACCCAAGTAAATCTAGTGTAATCATCAACTAGAAAAAACACATAGTATTTGCCTCCAATACTTCCAGTTTGTGTTGGACCAAAAAGATCCATGTGCACTAACTGTAATGCATCGGTTGTTGAGACTTCACCGATTGACTTAAAACTAGATTTATGTTTCTTTCCATATTGACAAGGATCACAAACTTTAGAAGAATCATATCTATGATCCGGTAGATCCTTAACTAGTTTCTTCTTATAGAGTATACATAGGTTCCTAATATTACAGTGTCCTAATCTTCTATGCCATAACCAAGATTGATCTTCCATTGCACTTAGGAAAGGTAAATCTTGGCTTCTTAGGTCTTCTAAGTTTAAGGTGTAAACATTCTCTTGCCTGTTGGCTGAGAGAATAAATTCTTCCTTGGAATTGTGAACTAAGCATTTATCATTCCTAAAATTCACAAGGTAACCTTCATCACATAACTGAATTATGCTAATGAGGTTGTGCTTAAGACCTTTAACAAAAAGAACATTTGAAATCAAGGTTTTACCTAAAAGAACAATATTACCAATACCAACAATCTCTCCCTTAGCATTGTCTCTGAATGTTACCTTTCCTCCTTTTGTTTTGATAATCTTTTCAAAATAGCTTTTGTTACCAGTCATGTGCCGGGAACATCCACTATCCATGTACCATGTATTGTTGCTGGTACTTTCTTTATTATCCTGAAATCAAGAAGAAAATTAGACTTTCAGAATCCAAACTTGTTTGGATCCTAGATTTCCAGACAATAAAATTTTAGGTACCCACATTTTCTTAGAAAAGTATGCTTTGTGAAATCCTAGAGATTGGGTTTTGTTTAAGGAACAACTTTTTGCCCAGTGACCTCCACATTGACAATTAGTACAAAATGGGGCACTTTGAGGAACAAAATAATTGTTACTGAAAACTGGTTTTGCATGGGTATAACCAAATCCGGATTTATTTCTTAAAGGTCGTATTTGAGAATACATCTTATCAAAATTTTCCTTACCATGGGTAAAGTTTGATAAAAACTTCTTTAAGGAAAAAATTTTGGACTTGAGTTTTACAACCAAGTTTTTATTCTCAAAATCATTAGTTTTTGAACTAGAGTTAGGCTCAAAAACATTTTTATTAGAAATTACTTTTTCTAACTCTTTAGAATGTTTGTTCTTCTCAGAACTTACTTCCTCAAGATTTTTTGAAATATTTTCAAAATCAGCATTTTTCTTATCAAGATCTTTAGAAAGATCTGATATATCTTTTGTAAGAATAGAATTCCTAGAATTTTCCTTATCAAGTTTCTTATTGAGTCTGGAATTCTCAATCTCAAGAAGTTCAGCAAACCTAGAGACTTCTTCATAAGTAGGTAAAGAATTTTCCTCATCAGAAGATGATTCTTCATCAGAAGATTTATAATACTTAATATCATTAGAATTTAAAGAAACATTGGTCAGAGATTCAACATTTCGTACCTTAGCCATAAGACAATGATTATCAATAGGTAATCTGGCTATAAGACCAAGATTCTTCTGTCCTGAAGATTCATAATCAGAAGATTAATCTGAAAAGTCACCACCACTGGCACTCCAGGTGTCATTAGCTTTCAGAACTTTCTTAGATTTAGCTTTATAATACTTCTTTTTGTTCCTGTTTGGATTTCTTTCCTTCCTTTCATTCTTTTTGATCATAGGGCAATCTGGTCTAATATGTCCAGTTCTTTTACATTCATAACAAGTAACTTCTCCATCTTTCTTATCTTTCCTGTCCTTTTTCTTATACTTCGATTGAAAGTTTCTCTGTCCATCTATCTTGTTCATCCTTCGAGCAAGATTGGCTAATTCATTTTCTGATACTTCACTCTCACTAGATTCGGATTGGAAAATGACTTTCTTAGACTTGGATCTGGTTACTCTCTCAGGAGTCTTAGCTTTCATCTGATTTGAAGTTGTAGTAAAAGCAACAGTACCATTTCCATTCTTCTTCTTGATGTTGTCAGCATCTCTCTTCATTCTTGTTTCATGTTGTATAAGAGTTCCAAATAATTCATCAAGAGTAATTTGTGTGACCATCCTGTTCTCATCTATAGCTGTTCTCTTGGATTCCCACTCATTGGGCATAATATCAATTATCTTGTCCACAAGAGCTTCATCATCTAAGCCTTTTTCTCCCATAGATTGTAGACTATTGACAATAGTCATAAATCTTTGTTGAACTTTAAAAATAGGTTCTCCATAAGGAAAATTGATGCCATGATATTCAGCTCTAAGCATAGCTCTTCTAGTCTCAATCACTTTAGAAGTCCCAAAGTGTGTAACCTCTAACTTCTTCCATATACAATTAGCTGCTTCACAAGAAGAAATTTGGCTATATATATTTCTAGTCATTGAACATAGTAAAGTGTTGCGTACCTTATAGTTGAGTTGATATTCTTGCTTTTCCTGGTTAGTAAAGGTTCTGAATTCCTTATCAGAAATTTTATAATCACCAGTAAGCATGACAAAGTTGTCTACTCCAGTATTGATAACAAATGTCTTCATACGATCTCTCCATTACTCATAGTCATTACCATCAAATATAGGTGGTCTTGTAGGATTTAGATTGTCAATAGATCCAACATTAATTCCTGCCATACTAAAAATAACTTTGCACACAAACATGTTAGTAGGAAAAGATTCTTAATAACAAAGTTCGGAATGGGAAAAGTTCGGAATGGACAAATTCGGAATGACAATGTTCGGAAGGATAAAGTGAGCAAGAAAAACATGTATGTGAGTACAAGTATTTCAGTAACCTCCTCTGATACCAAATGTAAGATTGGTATAGAGTAAGAGGTTTCCAACCTCTGATACCAATTGTAGGATCGAAATATAGTATGATATGCTCAATATACAAGAGGGGGGGGGGTGAATTGTATACTTTTAAAAATTCCTTTGGAACCTTTAAAGTTAGTTAAGAATAACTATTATTTCCTTAAGTAAAGGAAAAGTCTAAGTTTAACAAAGTTAAACTAGGCAAATTCACAACACCTCTAACACCGATCTAAACTTGGAAAGTGATTCCAAAAGTAGGTTCCGGAAATATGGTTCCGGAATTTGAAACCTAACAAAAGTTACAATATGAGATTCTACCTTAAAGCGTATAGAATCTAAATGAATCAGAGTAAGTAAGGAAGTATAAGAAAGTTATACTTTCCTTAAGATACAAATTGCAGCGGAAATAAAACAAGTAGTTAAACTACAAGTAACAAGATAATAGTATTTTAACACAAAGAGAAGGGTATCCAACAACCTTGGATAAAGGTTCCTTGATTTATACTTTCAAGAAAGTCTGTCTTACCCACACCAGGGTAAGCCCTCGATACGAAGATCGGAGTCTCTGTCTTTCTATCCCCGCAAGCCCTCAACGTCAAGGTAGTTGGCAACCTCTGTCCTCCTCAGTAAGGAAGCCCTCAAACTTTAAGGTAGTCGGCACCTCTGTCTTCCTATCCCCGGAAGCCCTCGAATGTAATCACCAACATTCGGAGTCACACAAAGCTTTGAGAGTTAATATGAGCCTCTCTCTCTAGAAAACACTTAAACAGCATGTATGCACAAAACCATGTTGTTCATCTGTCATCAGTTCCGAGCTCTTTCAAATGAGATCCTATTTATAGTTAAGGTCGGCTCCTTCTTCAATGGTCATATTTTCCTTAAAGATCGGAGGGACCTGTACATGTGTCACTTAGACAACGGTTAGTTTATAACAAAACCGACGACATCGTTTTATAACAAAACAAGTGTAGAATGTACGACATCGTTTTAAACTCTAACATAAAAGTTCGGAATAAAAACTTCAGAGTGAAGGTTCGGAGTGTAATAAACAATAGTAAAGAGTAGACAAATTTTACAAGAGTAAGTAATATAAAAGTTCGGAGTCTAACAAAGATATTTTTCGGAGTCTAAATTAATTCAGAGTGTATAAAACAAAGATAATCAGATTCTGTTTAATATGTGAATTCGGAATGAGAATTTGGAATAGGAATTCGTCATCAGAAATCGTAATGAGAATTCTTCATCAGAATTCGTAATGGGAATTTGGAATGAGATTTCTTCATTAGAATTCGTAATGAGAATTTGTCATCAGAATTCGTAATGGGAATTCTTCATCAGAATTCGTAATGAGAATTCTTCATCAGAATTCGTATCCTGAATCTGGAATAGAAGTTAGTCAGAGTTCATATCCGGAATTCGGAATGAAACTTCCTTATAGTTCTTATCCAGAATCCGAATCCTAAAACAGAATTCATTATATCAAAGTTTCAATGATTCCGAGAAAGTGAATCTGAATCTCATACTTAAGAAAAATATGGATGAAAATATGATAAGGATAATTTTTCTTATAAAAGCGATTTTCCTTAAAAAAGAAATTTTCCTTATAAAAGCAATTTTCCTTATAAAAGCAATTTTCATAAAGAGAAGGTGTTTGTGATTTTCAAAACAAGAAGGAATGGAAAAGTCATAAGGAAAACCTTATTGACTCAACATGATAAGCCTACAGATTGGACATTAGATAGTATTGTTTAAGGCTAGAACCTTTTTTCGATATTATTTTTGGAATACTATAATGGTGAATATTTTGAAAAATGAAAACATGCAGGATGGTCGATAATCCATCACATCGGACAAGGTTCCGGTAATCGATCAAATGCAGAGAGACAAGACATTATCGCCTGCCACCAGCCTAAAAAATGTCCCTTGTTAGTAGAAACTAATTTTCCCTATTAATCGGTATGATAGATGAAGTACAATTCCATTTTTTGAACCATATACAATTAATCTCACCATAAGATGGAATTATATATAAAATTTTTTCTAACCTTATGTTTGAGTGAGATGTAATGACCAATCATTCTATCGTATGATCTGCTAACACTTCACTGAAGACAAATTCAATTTTATTTCATTAAGAGATGAAGTGGAAATTGTTCAAGGCACAAACAACAGTGAGATAGTACAAAAATACAGTTAGTATTTATTTTAATTAAAAATTCTTCATCTTTTGGAAATGATCTTGAATAACATAAATTTTGTCCTAGTACCCGCACATTCAATGAATTAGATGGTAACTTATAACATAAAAAATTTATGGTTTTGTGATTGATGTATTTTTCATAGCCATGTTCTCTACCACTCTACATCAGAATATGATGGTTAAATTTCTCTTCCATATCCATATTTTCACCTATGTCCTCTTATGTGAAAACCCAATGATGAGTTAATTTGGGTAACCATTAAGTTTCATAATTCACTTTTTAAAATTATGTTTCAGTATTCCTTTTTAAGATGTGGGTTTATATGAAAGAAATATTCAACTAGAAAACCATTTATAACCCTAAATAATTTCAAGGGAGAAATTCATTTTAAGGGGGGTAGAATGTGACACCCAGAAATTCAATGAGAATGATTCATTTTAATTTCTTTTATATATTTTTTATATGCTATACAAAGATTAGCTTATGCTAAACACAACACCGTACTAGGATGGAGTATATGAAAACACTAATCTTGGCTTGTGTTTCACGAAAGAGAGATCTTCCTTGATAGCGTGTGTTGTACGCAATACTGAGTTTCGCTAAACAACAATATATTGTTAATATAAACTAGTCGTAATGAATATTATTATCTATATTTTGAATTTTATATCATTATTATTCATCTTACACATTTTCTATAACATGGTATCAGAATAAAATACATTTTTTAGGTAAAATAAGTATTTCTATAAAACTGCAGTTTTGCCGCCTTTTGATGACGCTCCCACACAAAATATAGTTTTTTACATGTTTATAAGTTAAATTTGATAAAATAATATTCTTATTTGGAATCATGATATAAAAATTTACCTTCGGGGAATTTTTCATATTATTCTGATAAATTTAATATTTTAATGAATACTAAAAACAAACTATATTTTAATTAAAAGAAGTTTCATACTAATAATTTATATGGATAAAATATAAAATTGAATGGTTTTAATGTATAAATAGAATATATTTTTACCATTTAATATAATTTATGTCATTCTCATTGATTTTACATTGAATTCATAGGTAAAATAATATCAATCTTTTGCAGTGTTTTAACTTTTAAAACTTGTCTTCTTAATTAAGAGATTAATTTTAAATTAATTTCTTGCATCTTCTATTATTATAATTAAAAAAAAAATAATTCCATATTTGGAATAAGTAGGTCCAAATTATGTTAATAGGTTAATTTTAATTTTTGGGCACTATGAATAGTAACTACAAAAATTTTATATACCATAGTTAAAAGTAAATCGGGTAATTATAGGTAAAAATAATATTATAAAATTACCCTAACACTTTTCCTAATATAATTGGATGATTATATTTGGTCCTAAGTAATATTTGGGTCGAAATGGAATCCATTAGAACCCACTTGGATGTGATTAAGACCATTAATTTATTTTATTTTAATGAAAGAGAAATATGTCTCAATCAAACATTAATAATGTAAGTATTTTTAATATAAGGATATACAGAATATAAATTTGATTATAAATACTAATTTTAAATATAAAGTGTTACTATTTGTTATGGTAATTTATTAGTAATTTTTATGTGATATTTAATTACCTTAATATCTTATACATTAATTATACAAGAATTATTTATTTAGTAAAAGATAAAATTTGTTATTATTAAAATAATAATACCAATTAAAATGCCCAAAAACCTGACCAAATATAATTGGACGTATATGTATATATCATAACCATCCAATAGTCTAATTTTTGACTATTTGGAGCTTTAGAAAAGAAATTATGAAACATATATTTTTTTAATTTAAATGATGTCAAAGTTGTCTACTTCATTATTTAATAAATATAAAAATATAAATGTTGTGATTTTAAGATGATAAATTAGAGTAAAAGTGTTATATGGAAATACATTTGATTTATATTCATCATAGTAATTTATTTTTAATTTTTATGCAACTAATATGTATATTAAATGATTATATAAAAATGATGTAGTAATTGTTTTAATGAGAGAAATATATAATAAATGGTTTTATAAATATTAAAATAAATATTATATGAACTAATTAATGTTCTACACAAATTTTATATATGAATATGACATGTTGGTAATATATTAAACATTTTTTTTCAAATATATCATCTCTGTGGATTTTATTGAAATTCAAATAAATAAATACAATCAAAATTAACACTATATTTATTTTATAAAAATATCATATTATTAAATTTTTTAAAAATAAAAAATAATTTAAAAATTATAAATTGAAATTTATATGGTCTAAAATCACATAAATTACCCAATTATGGATAATTCACAACACATAAGTAATTATTTATAACAATATAAATTTAGAATATTATTAACAAAAATTAAATAAAATAGATTAAATAATGATAAATCAAGTTGATAAGGTTTAAAAGAAATTTTCAACATGTATAAATATTATTGGTTGATGATATTACAACCCTATCTCAGCTAATATACGGATTTGAGGCATTTTTAGTTGTTTTTATGTGGTGTAAGAGTTTATTATAAATTAATATTTTTGAGGTTTCCAAATGTGCCCCTCTCATATCTTATAAAAGGGCACCTCCTCCCTCTATTTATCTCACCATTTTGAGCCTTCAAGCTCAGCCAAACCCTACCACATTCTCTTCTCCAATTCCTTAGAATAATACTAGAGGTACTGGTCTTCTAAATAGGCCAACTTTAGTGCCCTAGGAGTATGTTTAGAAGAGGTGCGTCGAAGAAGAGGTAATCTCTTCTACAGATTTTTTCATGTTTCTTTCTTCTTCAAATTACACTTATTTAGTTGTTTAATTATAAATTAATACAATAAGTATCCATAATACACTGATATATTATTATAAATATGAAACAACCTCATTTATCCTTCAATCCCTCCTCTAGAAAACTAAATCACCGCGCTTGGGTACGTACGTAATACCTTCTCCACGATGTAGTGAAATCTGTTTTTCCACCTCCACCTTACTTGGATGGGTATAATGATGTTATAAATAACTATATATGGTTATTAGGACATAATACTGATTCTGATATTTTATATCAACCACACCAATTCCATTCAATAATTATGGTAATGATATCATCACTCGTGCGTACGTATGGATTACTGTCTCCACGACGCGATGAGATTCATTCCCCATCTTAACCATTCATGAATGATTATAATTTATATAAAATAAGTAATCATGAAAGATATTACATAAAATTCATACTGGATTTATGTACATATATGATTTATTTACTTAATTTCATTCAATTCAATAAGGAAATGAATACATCATTCCTACGTACGAACAACCTACCGTCTCCATGAATGGTGTATTTCATTCAATTTTTCGATATATAATATATATTTATATGATGAATATAATATATATATATATCATGTTTCACATTCTGGAATTAATTAAATCAGGTTATAAGTAATAATGTCAAGAACAACAAGTCCAAACACGCACGATAAATGAAACGATTTTACCCAAAATGTTGCTTTAACATTGAATTTACAAAAGAACGGGTAATATAAAGTCAAAAGTGAATCATATATGATATAATAAATATTATTAAACTTTTTTTACAAGTTAATAATATGATTAAACCCACTATAAAATAGTCTCAGACACATAGAGAATAAATTGGACACAAGGTAATGGAAAATATTGCAAATCTCATTTTTATCTGAGATTTCTTATACAAAATTATTTACTGGGGTTAAGTTTATTATCCAAGACCATATTTTCTAATAATGTTTTCATAAAGTGTTTAAAATTATTCCATGTATTATTAAAGTCATTTTTACCCTTTTTTGGCTTTTACCACATTGTATGGAAGGAATCATTCCTTTGTTTACCATATAAGGTACTTTTTGACTTTTTCAGCAAACATACGAGAATGATGTTTTTTAACATATACGAAATGAATATATTTTTATTGTTTAATAATGCCTTATTTACATGAAGATTCCAATTCAATATTTCATGATTAGTTTCAAAAAAATTCATTTCATTAAAAATCGCATGAAATTTTGAGAAAAGAAACATGATTTTGAAGAAGAAAGAATATTTTCCTCAAGAATTCATTTCTAGTGTTTAATCAGAACTATTTTAACAATAAGATTACATTATTTAATATTTTTATTTTTCAAGTATAATGGTCCTATTATTTACGTGGTTTAATTTTGTTTATGATGAAATGATATCCATTGTTTTATATGGATTATGATATGATGGGATGATGTTTATGAAACCCATTCTATTCTATGGATTGTTATGAATGATTTATGATTATTTAGTGGAACACATAAGAATGATTTCATAATGAGATGGATGTGACCTATATCTCCCTATAATTCATTGGTTAATAATTTATATCTCATGATATAGACATGGATGGAATGACAAGTTAATCTATTTCAGTGATACAGGACTGGAACAAGGAGTGAACTCGATTCAATAAGGGAATTTGTCCACTATGATGGTCTTGAAAGAAATGCCTTGGATACAATGGAAATAATATCATCTTATTAATGGTTTTCAAGAAGGAAATGTTTTATTCCCCATGATATTTTAAATTTATTGATGTTCCATTATGATTCATGCCTTACATACTGTAATGTTTTATGTCATTGCTCAATATTTTGATGTTTAAACATTATGGTCATGTTTTTAAATTCAAATGTATATGGTTTGTTTTATTTTATCCATGCTTACCCCTACTGAGAATTTGATATCAACCTTTATATGTTTTCTTTCCCTAGGATTTAAAGAACGGTTTTAGGTAGGAAAACAAAAGGGGAAGATCGTTATGGGAGATGTTGAAAATCTTTCAACATGATTAGAAGATTATGTTCTGAGTTTCAAAATACATTAAAATAATCATGTCCTTGGGTGTCTGGTATTGTTATGTTATATGTATTACTGAAAAAGTATTGTAATTTATATTTACCTCATGTTTGGGTCTTTACACTCAAAGTGTCGCCTTTTATATAAAATTGAAAATAATTTGTGTAAAAACAAAATGTGACATTCAAACAACATTGAAATCGCATTTTTATTGTTCTTATTCCTTAGGTAAAGGATCCATGATTCATTTGTGACATTTAAGTATCAACCAAACTAAAATCTGATTTATGGTGTGACCAGTATGACTAAAATCATGTTTTATTAGTGTGAAAATGAAAATTTAGTTGAAAAAGTTTGATTCACGGAAAACCATAAAAACACACTCCAATTATATTTATAATTTTTTAAATAAATTCATAATCCATTTGTGACATGTATGAAGCAGTCTCACATAAATAAGAAACATGATGATACAGGTAAGACTCGTAATGTATGTTCTGAGTTTGAAATGAAATTTTATTAAAAAAATAAAACTGGTATACTAAAAAACAAGAAAATATATTCATATTTTTCTAATACACTTGGAAAATGATCTATATGTGATTTTAATGTTTATAAATTATCCTCACCTCAATATGATACAGAGTGTGTCCAGCATAACTCAGAAAGTATCTTTTTATTTCAAATTGAAATCAATTTATGTAAAAATAGATAGTAACGTAGAAAAAATCATGAAAAAGTGTTATTATTGTTTTAAAATATTCTAAAAATGATCCATGAGTCATTTGGGAGTTGTAAGAGTAAACTGCATCTCAATATGTCACATGGTTTGACTAATATGTCTCCAACATTATAGTTTTATTTAAAATTGACCATAATTAAAGTGAAAAGAACAAGTGAAAAACTTAAAACTACTAAAAAAACATATGTTTTATTTTTATATATTATTATAGTGATCCATGATCCATTTCTGACCTGTAGGAATAAATTGCACCTCAATGTGACACATGTTGTGACTGATATGACTAAAATAGTTTGTTACAAGTTTAAATTGACATTTTAGTTCAAAATGAGTCACTCAACAATAACCAAGAAAACAAACCAAAAATATCATGATAATTTTAGAAAATTATTCATAAGTAATTTTTATGTGTATGAAGTAGTCTCATATCAAATCGATGCTTTATGTGATTGATTTGACACATAATGTGTGTTTCTAGATTAAAATGAAATTTAAAAAAAACACAACTGGTATTCTAAAAATTGATCAAACACATTTTTATTAGTTTCATACATGATAAAAATGATCTATAAATACTTTTGGATTCATAGTATTCATATTTATCTAAATAAGACGCACCATATGGCCAATATAATTCAACATGTCTTTTTAAAAAATAGATCACGTCAATTTAAGTAAAAACTACATGTGACAACATGAAAAACATTAAAACACATATGTATTGTTGTTATATTTGATGTGAGTGACCAATAAGTCATGTTTTATGTATATAAATATTCTGAACATCAATATGACACATGGTTTGGCCAGTATCACTCCAAAAATCACTTTATATATTAAATTGAAATTATTTTATTTAAATATATCAGGTTTTTACTAAAAGAAAAGAGGTCACATTTGGGATGCTTTGATACTTTCAGAAAATAATCTATGAGATATTTTCTATGCATAGGAATCATCCACATATCATTATAATGCACAATGTGGCCGGTATCACCCAATGTGGTTTTTTTATTTAAATTTGACATTAATTGAATTAAAAAAAACAAGGACATATTGAAAACCAATAAATCACATTTTTATTGTTTTTATATTTTATTTAATTGAATGATAAGTCATTCAAGATGTTTAGAAGTCATCTCTACCTCAATACGATGTACGGTGTCGCAGATATCACTCATTGTGTATCTTTTTATTTTACATTGACAATAATATAAGTAAAAACAACAAGTAACAGAATAAAAAAAATGAAAAAAATGAATTCAAATTGATTCGATAATTTCGGAACACAATCCATGAATCATTTGGGATGTTTATGAATCATCCAAACCTGAAATATGATCCATGGTGTGGACGATATCACTTAAAGTGTAATTTTTAAAAAAGACATTAATTTAAGAAAAAAAAACAACTCAAATAATAAAAACCCTAAAAATGCATTTAGATTGTTTTTATAAGTTAGTAAAATGGTCAAAGAGACCTTTGGGACCTCCTGGAATCTACTATACCTAAATCGGATGCATAGTGGGACTAGAATTACTAAAACTACATGTTATCAGTTTCAACGGGGATTTTTAGTTGAAAAAATTTCCCTCACTGAAAACAAAATTAACAAGATCCAATTTACATGATAACCCATAAAAACTATTCATAGGTCATTATTGATGTTTATGAAGAAATATCACATCAGAAAGTCAATCTATGTGACCTACATGATACATAATGAATGTTTCTAATTTGAAATGAATTTTAGGTAAAAAAAACTAAAATACTAAAATCCAAGAAGACATACTCGGTTTATTTTGATACTCCATGAAAATGAAATATATTTTATTTTTTATGTTTATGAATCAGTCTCCCCTAAATACAATGCATGATGTGGCCATTATAACTAAAAATGTGTCATTATATAAAAGTTTCATTAATTTTAGTAAAAGAACATGCGACATAATCAAAACCATGCTAACACATTCAGATTGATTTCACATTTTTGGACAATGATCCATAAAATATTTTGACATGTAGGAATCAACCCAACCTCAATAAAATGCATTGTGTGATTTATATAATGAAAAATGATTCATTTTTTTAAATATTGACATTTTATCAATTTATTAGTTCATATTATTGTCTAATTATTTATATATTATTATTATCATAATATTTATTTTATTAAATATGAAAAATATTTTTCATAGGTTGAGATGACTTTTTTGGAAACTGATACTATGGGTAGAAATTTTTGATAGGGGGTCACAAGCATTATATGATGAAATGTTATTTTTTTATAATGTTTGTTTGATAAATGTATAAGTAATTATTTAAAAAATAGTTCAAATGTTTATATCAATGGTTTTTTGAATATACCATGGGTGGAATTTTTTCGATTCTATGTGTCACATTTAATACACCATTGTTATAAATAAAATGTTTTTTCAGGTTTTTTGGTGTGATTATGTATTAACATAACATTGCTACCAGAAAGCCTGTATCATCACTATTTTTAGCACTAATAATGATACTCCATTATCAATGATACAAAATGAATTGATAAATGGATTACCATATAAGTTATTTTTTATCATTGATAAAGGACCCCATTTATCAAAAATTCTTTAGCACTGATAAAGGGGACTCCCCTTTTATCATGGTTTCGATTATCAATTCATTATATTGTGTTGTTAATTTCCATTTTGCGTGCTGTTAAAGGGAATATGTGCAGTAGTGATACAATATTTATATATGGTCATTACATTTAATGTTGAAATATTGATAAATAAATATTTCATACTCAATATGGATATAATGTTTATGAATATTCTTTTTTAACTAAATATATTTGTGATGAATTATTAGGTCCTGTAGTGAAATGTGGGAATGGAATTATATCCCCTCAATTAATCGATATGCCTCTTGGGAAGAAGATTTTGTGAAAAACCCTTCGTGTTTGATTCAAAGAATAATTAGATGATATTTTACCCACATCCATGAATTTTTGTAATGATAAAACTATTCATATTCTAGATACATGACATCCCATAAATAATCAGCTTCTTCATTAAGTATTTAGTTACTACTTTCCATGATATTTTCATTATGACAAAATCTATAGATACATTTTCATTATTTGTTTATTGATGTATTTTGTACATCTATTTATTTACCTTTCCATAAATTTTTTTACTTATTTACATTACATCACTTAATATTGTTTAATAAAACCCTTACTAAGTGTTTGAGCTTACCATTTTTATTAGTTGTCTTTTCCCAGGTTGTGAAGATTTAATCATTGAATAATTGACAAGAAGAATTTTATCTTCATTTTATTAAAATGTATATTTTCCAATGTAAAAATAAGGTAACCATGTCTATATCTAATTTCTTCCATACTTTTGAACTGTTCAATCCATGGTTATGTGATCTCTTGAATATATTCTATTATAAAAAATCCTTTACAAACTCGGGGCTAAAGGGGTTAGTGTTGTTAAAATTGGCATCTCATGATTGTTTAGTAGAAACCATATGAATAATATTTAGAAAATATTTTTAAGGAACAATACCTATGGTATTATTTGAGGATATTCACAGAGTAATGTCCTAAAATATTTTTATGGAATATATTATATCATTGTTCCCAGAAATACATCCATGTATGGACACTATTAGTGGACGTGGTTATGGAATAAATGTACATCAGTTAAACTACACTGAAATGGTGTGTCGGGACTGAATCAGAATAACCTAGTATGTTGAAAGGTCCTTACTACACACATGGTTTGACACTACCTAGGTATTTTCTAATGAAAATTCACATTATAATTAAAAACCATTATGAAGGAAAAAAATGTAAATATGTCCCCAATGAAACTACGTTTATTATTAGGATATTAACTATAACTAATTTCTCTATTTTTTGTTCTGTTTTTTTTCATGTTCGTAATTATTCATAACTTAATTTGATGTAAAATATTGTTTATAAATGTTGTCCAATGGAAGGAAACGAATCAATACGTACCGAAAAATTAAGGATTTCCCCACTAATCAAGTAAATATAGTTACTATCGGAGCTACAAAAATCATTCCCATATTATGAAAAAATACACAGGTTATAGTGAATAACTATAATACACCTATGTAGTATCATTTTATAGAGATGAATCCCCCATCTATTAGTGGGACCACTAACTCATTTGTATCTGATCAATGGATGAATTCCATCAAAAAAATATTTATAGTTATAGGATGAAATGAAAATAAAAAGGTTGTAATGGATGTATATTTCTTTAAGGTTCATTCGGATCAATGATGGTATTTGATTAAGTATACTATGAAGTAATAAGAAATAGAATACATGGATTTGATAAATTCAATGAAATGATACTCAAAAAACATATGCATCACAATAAATGAACTAAAATGAAGAGGAAATTCCATAGATTAAAATAACATGATCAAGGGAGTTTTCTAGTGTACACGGATACCTTCAAAATATTGTCCAGGTATGTGATAGATTATTAACATTATTTATAAGCCTTTATGGATCATTAATTTGGTGGTGTTAAACCGTGTATTTGAATTACATTGGATCATTAAATATTTTCAGCATATGATGCAATATTATTTTGTGACACCAAAATAGAAAAGTTATTTTCTAGATATTGTATTTTCAAGGGAAGTCAATAGAAGAATTGGACTTATGATAATAATTTAATGGGTGAATAATAACTAAAGAAAAGGGGAATGTAAAAATATCTAATCTCTGAAAATTGTGGTAGGAATTGTCATGGGAAAGAATTGAAAGAAATGGGAGTTGAAAATATGTGTGGATAAAATTTTCATCGATCTAATGATTGAATGGGGAATAAATACATAAATTGTGTTCAATAATTCAACATTAATTAAATTGAAAATAATTCAAATTATGTTTTCAAGCATCATGGGAATATACTAGAGAATAGAACATGGGGAGATGACCAAGCTTATGTGATCTAAACAACTGTAGTAGAAGTACCCAATTATGAGGTGGAAAATACATTAATAATTTCATAAAATTTATCCAATGATTTATTTGATTTTGGATCACCTAAATATTTAATATCGACCCAATTTTCCAATAAAATAATATATTTCGATTTTTATTTAATAATGTTGTTTTTATTCAAAACCCCTATGGTGTGTCTCATTATAATAAAATGTATCGGGGTGTTCCCATTATGGAATATAAATAAATATTATTTGATGAAATTATCATCATTACCAATGATGAATTTGATATAATACATGATATATATAGAATTTTGAAATATGATGTAAGAATTTGCTGTAAGAAGAATGAAATAATGATTGGGGAAGAACATGTAGAATCATTTATATTTACAGAAAAAAAATCACCCAATTCATATCTAGGTGAAACCCCCATAAATCTATAGAATGAAAATATTAAAGAGAAATAGAAAATATTATCTAGGGAAGAGTCAATTAATATTTAAATTAAGAATGTATTAATTTTACTTGATATATTGTAGCATTTTATAAGGAAATACATAGACTACCCCAGAGTGTGATGTTGGATTTACAATTGATTTGATCTGTGATGCGAGACTAATATCAATGACTCTTTATAGAAGGGTTACTATAAAATTAGTGGAGATGATGAAATAAATAGTGGATTATAATAATAAGCGATATATTTTCACTATTGTTTCTCCATGGGGAGCCTATTTTGTTTTTTAGAATAATGATGGATACATGATGCAGTAGATTGACAACAGAGAAATAATTGCAATTACAGTAGAGAACAAGTTACCGCATCCTCTAATTGAAATTTTTTTATCATCTTCAAAGATCTAAAATATTTTTTGAATTTTGACCTTCATTCTATACATCCTCGGTTTCATGTGAGGAAGGACGATATTCCTTGGATTACATTCAGAACTAGGTATCGAAATTACACGTTTATAGTAATTCTATTTTGGATGACTAATGCACCATCTATTTTGATTGATCTAAAAACATAGTATTGAAGGAATATCTTAATAATTTTATTTTTGAATTTATTTATGATTTATTGGTGAAAAAAATATATGAGGACTGTGATAATGAATTGAATATTTTTTGGAATACTATTTTTCAATAAAAATTATATGCAATGTTTAGAATGCATGAATTATAGTTTCAAAAAATTTCATTTCATGGATATATAGTCTCTAAGGATAGAATATAAATTACTCCAATGATGAAAAAGGAAATCCATGAGTGTAATATTATAGTAAAAATAACCATGTTATGTAGTTTTATTGGTTTAAAAATTTATTTTCAGTGTATAATTCATAATTTTTTTTGGATTGGCTATCCCAATAGATAATATCACAAATAAATATGTTATGTTTTAATGGAGTAAAGAATGTACATAATATTATGAAGAATTGAATATATAATTGGTCAATGATAAAATATTTACACATTTATCATGAAATTATTGGTTTTATATATATAGTTATCCATGGAATAATGGAATCAGTTGAGTCCGTATAGAAATTGTAAATGTTACTGCACAAGCATCAAGGCAGTTGAAGTATCATGAATAGATTTATCCAATTCATGATCTTGAGTTAGTAGACTTAATATTTTCTCTAAATATATGGAGAAACTATATTTATAATTAAATATAAGAGATATATACAGATTATAAGGGTTTCAAATAAATAATTAAATAGAATTAAATCAACCAGAGGAAAAGAGGATAAGTCGAGATACTCAAACAATATGATTGATCAATACACTATAATCGAAAAAATTAAAATATGTTGGGAGATTCATTAAGAAGAATGTATCATGGAATTTTAACCCAAATGAAGATTGAGAGAGATCATATATTCCATGAATTATTAAATATGGATATGTTGATTACTATAGAAATGGAAACACCCACCCTTATTCAAATGATTTCTCAACTAACTAATCCTATATAATAAAAAAAGTTCTCAATCTAGTGAAGAGAATTTTAAAAAAAAAATTAATGTTATTAATGATGGATGATTATAAGTCTCTGAGTATAACTATGGGGTTCTGATATTTTTATAGAGGTTATGTGTTCCATTGATAACAAGGAAAAAAGTAAGTATTAATTTATTCACAAAGCTCAAATTTCTCTATTCATTATGGTAGTATCAAAATGTATATAGATATGAAGGTATAATTTTGGTTATATAATATGATGCAAGAAATTGGTGACTATGTGTTATGATGACTGGTATATTAGAATGTGATGGTTGTGATACAACATCCTAGAGGATTCATGAACCATCTAGATATTCATACGTGGAATTTGAATAAAATTATTGTGGACATCATCATTGGATTACCATAGTCTCCAATAATGAATAGTTAATATAAGGCCTCAGCCTTAAACATTACATAATCATGAGTTATTACAAGATTACACATTGAGGATCTTTTCGGGTTTAGAGTTTTAGAGAATTAGATCATAAAACTTTCATTACATCCCACATATAAACAATGTGGTTACATACAGATATTATTCTTCTTTCCCATCAATGTAAACATATTTAAAATAAAACATGAACTCTTTCTTGACACTTCCATGACACTATCATCATATCATGTACCTTTCCCTTGACCTGTGAAAAACATTTCAAAAAAACGTGGGATGAGCATAAAAAGCTCAGTAAGGGATATAAAAATATATTGAAAGGAAACATGGGTACATATATACATATGAAAGAAATCATACTATACCCATAAAACATAATCACTTTAACATACATCATCCAATCATGAATAAATCATAGAAATCATAAGACATAAAGGTAACTTGAGGAATTCATAACATTCTTACGTAGGGAGTAACCCTATTGGTTACGTTTATAAAACCCATCACAGTATATTCCTTAAATATCTTCAGAGAATCCTTAACGTTTCACTCCTTCACGTTACCCAATGCATTGGAGATCTATATCGGGCTCACCCGCCCTTAGTTTATCACGGAACCACCCGTCTTCATAATAATGCCCAAGAACCTCAACATAATCGTATCACATAAAACATGCATAAAGGAAACATAACATTTCCACCATTAAATCACAAGATATCAATACAACACATTGATATAAAAACATTATAAAAACCATTTCCAATACCAAAATAAAAGAAAATTAAAACATGGTATTTAATTTTCTTTTAAAAAAACGGTATGGCTTGTAGAGGAAACCGAAACTCAAATAATGGTCACGGCGGCGGAGAAGTCGTTGTTGCCGCATACGTACGACAAAAACATTCCCTTTTGTAGTTTAGTAAATGCTTCGTATAAAAAGGATTCCTTTTGAATAAACGTAACAGTCAAAGGGGTTTATACACCGTATAAAAGAAGGTTCTGTATAAAACAAAATATGCCTCAATGAAAGGAGATTGAGATGAAGTCTCATACCATGGGTCCGAATTCACTCGGTGGTTCTTTAATCTTCTGAATAATAAACTTGACTTAATTTATAATTGTTTAAGAAGATTTTTCAAGTTCATTATTCCTTTTATATCACTTATTTCCATGTCATGAACACTATGTAATTATTTAAGTTAATAACGGTCGTTTTAACGATCATTGGTACTTGAGTCAAAATAAACCCTTTTTAATTACATGTTGTTCATGTATCCATTATATCCAGAATTATAATAATTATGTATATATCATATATATCCAGTATATACATGCATTTATAATATTACATAATCATTTAGAGATAACAAATGAATTGCACCGTTCATGAAGACGGTAAGCCATACGTACGCATGAATGCTACTTTCATATCGATTTCGTATTTTATAGAATGGAATCATAATGATATAAAGGTATATAATAATACCAGTATAATATCATATATAATATCATAGTTCCATCCTTTATACGTCCCACATATGGTATTTAATGAATCAAATCACTTTGAGGGGCGGTAGTCCGCACTTCCTTAAATGAAGATATCGCGTTTACCCATAATGGAAACCATAAAGGTATCCCCAAAATGAATAATACAGAAGCTAAAGGAAAACAGAAACATATTATATATCATATATAAATATAGATACATCTTAATGGCCACCATTGAAGGTGTTAAAAGAATGTTGAACAATCATCGTTTCGGGAGGCATAAATTCACCATCCACGGAAACAGTATGTCCTTTAACCATTAAATGTAGGTGTGTGTAATGTTGCTCGAATCCATCTTATAAAAACATCCTAGTATTTTTAGGATATTGGAGGTTTTACAAAAGAAAAGAATAAAAATAGTTTAGGGGGTTGAAGAAGAAAAATCAAACAAAAGGACTCAAAAGAAGACATTATCTTAAAATCGGGTAACTCTCTTAGATTTGAGCTCAAAGGCTTCCTTGGGAAGACTTCTACCCAATGTGAGGCTTCAAGGAGTAAGAGAGGGATGTGGAGAGACAAAATGGTCAGGGTTTGGCCGATCAAAAGGCTTTGGGAGTGTGGGTATGGAGGTAGAGGTGGGGGCCTTTTATAAGAGGATAGGAGGGGCACTCTTGGAAGGTAAAGATAAGTCACATTATTTTAAAATGGTATTCGGATTTAAGAGGTCCCACATTGATGTGTTTCAATGTTAATGTGATAAGGGTTCGAAATCCACCCATAAAATATGTTTTTTCCATGTGTAGGTCTTATATTTTACATTATCATTTTATTTTATTTAAATCGTTAAATAATGAGGTCATCGCAGCATCATCATGATGTCATGAATAATTTAATTTATTTAAAGTCTAAAAATTATAAAACAAATACTATGATGTAGTAAATATTTATTTATTTCCAATGACTATTTATAATCAAAAATATGATCTTTATAACCCCATGTAAAAATTGTTTTAGTAAAACATCTCATGTTTGTGTCATTTTTACTTTTACATTAAATAAAAAGTTATTTATGTCATTTCCCAACCAAAGTGGCTCCATGGGATCCCCATGTTGACCCATGGATTTTCATGGTCGGCCATGACACATCCAATGAAGATAGGACATGTGTCTAGGTCATTTCATTTTATTAAAACATTATTTTTACCTTAAACTACACTAATTACCTCTAATCGTGATTAAGAACTTAAGAGTTACTATTCACCAAAAAATTATTTTAATCTCATTGAACCACATTTTACTTCTTAATGAAAACCATGTATGTTGGATTTTTTAAATTCAAAACACAGAAGTGGTAAAATTTCATTTAAACGAAAATTCAGTTTTTATAAGTACCACTTAGTGGTTTCACTATTTATCAAAAATTGATGTTTTCAGAAAAATACCAAAAACACACCCTAAGCTATATTTGATATTCCGAATTCAAAAATGAAGTATATTTTTAAAAATTAAAAACATATAATTCACATTAATTAGTTTAATAATTAATTCCTGTTGTCATGACAAATAGCGTGTTTTTATGAAACAATAAGTATCAAATGATTGATACTAGTTTAAGTCTGATTTCAAAGTGAAATTAATTCCAACGACCACTATTGGATTTAATGGTAAAACTATTTTCTAATTTCACTTTAAAACCAATTCAAAATATAATCTAACCATATATTTAAATTAAATGAAAAAGAAGTTTTGATGTAAAATGTAGTATTTTCACTATTCATTAAAAAATGAACATTGTTAGAAAAATACCAAAAATTTATCCAATGTAAATTTCAATGCCCCAATAATAATGAATATGTTTATTTTGAAAAATATAGAATATAAAATTGTCAAATGTTTTATTTAAAAAGGGTTTTCCATCAAAAGGCAGTAAAACAATCTTTTAAGAATATTAGTGTATTTCATGCTTAAGATTGTATTTATTTTCATTTTAAGCCTCCAAAACACTATCTTAATCATTAATAGACATAGATAATAATATCTACTATTCATTACTTACTTGGTATGTTACAGTTAAATATTGTTAATTGTGGATTAACATACCAAATATTCATGTTTCTCCTCTATAATGGATAATATTCCTCATGAGAACCTAGGAAGACTCTATATTAAAGAATTTTATTAACTTCCTGATGAAAATATATCCATTGTGTAAGATTGAGATCCACATTTTAAATCAAATTTCATAAGAATATTCAAAAAAATGTTGATAATAAGCTAAATTTTAGTATTTCTTTTCACCCAAAAACCAAATGACTGTCTAAAAAAATATTCAAACGTTATAATACATGTTTATATCATTATCACTTGACATTCAAGGTATGTGGGACCATTATTTTACTTTGATTTTGTTTTCCAACAATAATACATTCCATTTCGTTTTACAAATGGTGCTATGTGAATCATTATATTGTATGAGATTTCATATTCCAACATGTTGGGTTGATGTTGATGAGTGGAAACTTATAGACAAACATTTTATTTATAATAAAATGTAAAAGTTAAAGATTATTTAGAATAATATCAATGAATGCCAATGTAGAAAAAAAGAGTTATGCTGAAAACTGGTGAAAGGATTTGGAATTTCAAGTGTGTGACCATATCTTTCCGAAAGTATATCAATGGAAGAGTGTATAAGGGTTTCGTAAGAAATGAAAAATGATCCCTAGAGACATTGGATCATTTGAAATTATAGAAAGAATCAAATATATAGAATAATAATTAGAAATTCCACCAAGCCTCTGAATCGTTCATTTTATATTCCACATATAATTGTAAATGAATAACATAATAGACATAACAAAATTATTCACATATGAGGAAATAGAACTGGAATCAAAATTGTCTTACTACAAAGAGATTATTGAAATTCTTGATATAAGAGATAATGTATTTATAATTGGAATGAATTAATAGGTATTTTTTCATTGGATAAACCATAAAATTAAATAAGAAACATCGTAAATAGAGGATTTTTGAGGAAGAACTACCCAAATATATTTAGAGGTAAATATTCAAAAAACATTTTGATGAAGATATTTATAAATAAGGGAAGAATACAAAAAAATAATAATTTTCAGTTTGTATCCTTTTAATCAAATTACATTTACTCGATATCTTAAATGCATGATTTTTTATATAGTATAAATCATAGAAAATGTCATACAAAACACAAATAAAACACTATCACTAAATAATTAATGAAATAAGATGCTCGTTTTTATAAATAAAGTAATATATACCATTGAAATGGTAACATGACCTTTTAAATAGTAATTTTAATCTTAGGAATAGTAATTCATCTAATTGAATAGTAACATCTCCTATGAATGTATAAATAAAATTTATCTATCTTAAAAATGAAAATATGATATAATTATATCATAGTATAGGTAAATATATTTTTCAAAATTGATAAATTATTTGTCGGAATTTTTTTGAGAAAATAAATTTTTATTCAAAATTTTATAATTAATATAACGATTTAAATGAGAATTTATTTTCATTAAATATTATCATAAATAAATATTTTCTTTTCTTTTGATTATAAAATTGTTTTATAAGACTCTATTTATTTTTTAACTGTGTTATAAAATCCACTATAATGTTAAAATATCCATTTTTCAATTAAATGATGATTTTAATTATAAACAAAAATTCTCAAAATTATGAAATTATATTCATAAAATGTAGTTCAATTTTTTTTCTATAAATCTAAAAATGGTTAGGGATGATTTTTGGTATTTTTCAAAATAGATGAAATTTTAGTGAATATTGGAATACAATAATTCTATGTATAAGATAAATACATTAATTATATTGTCATAGATGATTTACAATTAATGTAAGATCTGATGGTTGTAACTCACATGAATTAGCTACTATTTTTATTCACATGAATCATTATTATTTGTTTTCTTGAGCCAAAATAATAAAACGAGGAATCGAATAATCATAAAAAACTTCTCTCCTCCAATATATATACCTCTCGTTACCACCTCTTCTCCTCACTCCAAAAAATCCTTGAATATTGTCTAATTCATTCTTCTAAATATAAATACATAGTGTTTAACCCACGCACATGATCCATTGGTCTCTATTAAAGATGCACCAAATGTCCCCTAAGTATGTTCTCAAAGAGATTACTTCAAAAGGTAAGACACAAAATCATTCTCTATCATTTTAATTCATTTTATTTTGTTTTATTATATCATTTTGACCTTCTCTATACAAAAGTTCATGATAATCAACTATATTTTATATAATATAATTTTTTTATTTTATTGTAAAATACACCATCATGTCGGTTTTCCTCTTCATTTAATTCTAAAAATGAAAACATTGTACACGAGGTACCGATTTTCCACCTTCGTGGGTTATGTGTTTTTATATATCAATTATGCATACAAGGCTCATCATAAAAGAGTAATGTGGTTGAAAATATTTATAATATAGGTATTAAATCTTATCTAATGTTCTAGAACTAGTATATATGAATTATATTAATTAATAAAAAAATTAGTTTTCCATGATAGAAAGAACATCAAAATTAATCTAAAAAATTATCACATATGTTTTATCTTACGATTCGTCCACCTAATATATAAATTAATTAAATATATAACCATTTAATATAATTTATTATTATTAAAAAAATATTCTTTTATATTCAGAAACTATTCTCATTTTACATTATTTTTTATACACATGTTTATGAATGCCAATATTGAAAACAAAGGAAACGAATGCTCCCAAATGATAAATTTTACCTCAAAACTCATAAAACAGGCCATAAATGAACATAATAAATTATAATAAATAACATAAATGTTGAACATGTTTTTTAAATTATTAATTAATGGATTTTATATGAATATCCTCATGATTAAGATATTGTGCAGAACATATTTGGACATAATGTAAGGGACATCATCATAATTTCAATTTCAATTTCCTTGAGACTTACATGGTATTGTGCACCTAATAATTTTTTTTTGTGATTTATCTAGAATCACATTAAGATTATTTTTTATTTCAAATTATATTCCACATAAATATCCATATTTTCTTGTATCATTGAATTATTATTATAAATTTCGTTTACCATTTTTACATATGGTGTATACATTGAATGTTGAAATATTAATAAATATTCAATTCCTAATTAATATGGATATTATGTTAAGAAATATTATTATTTAAAAAATATATTTATGATTAATGATTTTAACTTCAGGTTATGGATGGGGCTTAACATTATAACTCCTCTATGCATCGACAGGTCTCTTGGGAAAAATAGTTGGTGAGAAACCCTTCGTGTTTTTTTAATTAGAATCATACTGGTCATTACACACAGACCTAAACCATATTTATTGTATAATGGTTCAGGTTTCTGAAACATTTTTTCCAATAAATAATAATATTACTTATTGGGAATTTAGTTTTTTACATTCATGATAATTTCAATATGTATGAAATCCATTGATTCATTTTAATTGTCAGTTTGTTAATGGAATGTCTTATTCATATTATTTACATTTACATAATGTATATGAATTATTTAATTTACTTAAATTAATATTTGTTCCTATAAAACTACTAAGCATCTTATCTCACCTTTTATTATTTTTCATTCCCCATGATATCATGATAAAATATTTGAATAATTGACAGAAAGTAATTTATTTTATTTTGTATAATATATTTAATTTCCAATGTAATTAGGGATCCATAAATGTATCAATTTGTGTCAGTAATACTAAACATATTGATCCTTAGTAATGTGATCTCTTGTATCTATTCCATTGTAATAAAAAACCACGCACTATGAGCTATTTATGTCAGAGGTGTTTCTTACATTATATGATTCGAAAAAATATTCTATCTAACTCATATGAAGAATCTCCCTATGGATTCATATAGAAATAAAGATAAAATACCCTTCTCCTTTTAAAACTATTTAATTTAGTAATTCCCAAAATATTAGCATGACATATTTTTTTTAAAACTCTCTTTCATGTTAGAAATTGTTGTTCTTATATTTCTTTGGAATATGTGATATAATGAATCAAAAAATTCCTAGTTTTATTCTAAATATATTATCTCATGTTTTTCATATTATGTGTATCTTTATTTGTGAATCCAATTAATTATTTTATGATATAATAGAATTTTTCATATAAAAAGTGATGAAGATATTTTGATTCTTATAATCCGAAAGTTTCCCATCACAAAATTTCATATGATTTTTGAAAATGTTATAAAATACAAGTTATATATTATGAATAATATTATTAAATGATTTTTCATAAAGATTATAAATTTAAGGATCCAATTGTAACATCAATGAACCAATTTAAATATTCTGCTGGTGAATTATCCTATGCCACAATGGTCTCAGTTTATCTTATGAGGAAGATCTTAATTATCATACGAATCACATATTGTAGTTAATATTTCATTTAGATAATATATTTGAATGATCATGTATTACATAACATCATGATTTGTTTTATAAACCGTAGATAAGTAACTTAATTCCATTCAAGAATTTAAAAAAGTATTATCCAATTAAGGAATGATCGGTCTATAAATGACATACTCTAAAGAGGATGCTTTGACATAGTAGAAGAAATATATCATCACTAATGTAATAGAAATTAATATATTTGTAAATTTGGCTTCTATATGCTTAATAAAAAATCACATAATATCCTCTATAAACTTTTATAGTAATCTATCACCCAGGTTTAAATAGAATATAGTCACTACAATTGAGATAGGAAGAAAAATAAATTATAGTTTTTTGAATATCATAATCTGAAAAATGATGGATATATATAAATAATTAAGAAAAAATATCATTTGTGTTGTTATTATCAGTTCAATATATTTCACATAATATCATCCTAAGCTATATATTAACGATTATATTTCTATTTCGGCAAATAAAAATCTACTGAATGTTGCTACTTATAACTGTGTTCTGCAAATATTCTACTTAATGAATCTACTTATTTTATCTTGTTTGTACTTTGTTTAGGAATTTTATTAAGGCCATGTAGAGTTATTGTAAATAGTTATCCAAGATGAAATCTCTTAGACCATTTAATTATGTTATATAAACATGAACTTAGTTGGTATCCCCTAGTAAAGCGTTGTTATAGTGAAAATCACTAATATTATGGAGAAACATGTTGTTGGTGTGGACTAGGGTATTTATTTTGAAAACCCCACTTTATATCTCTATGTTAAATTAAATTTTTAATTTTTATCATATTTATTAAAAATATAATTATATAGAATGTATTAAAATTGTATTCTTCAAAGAGGGTGCCCTAATATTCATTATTTTTTTAAGAACATAACTCACCCACCTGTAGCGTTATTTATTCGGTCATTATTTATAAAACAAATTGGTTTTAGATTTTAGAAAACATGTGTTAACATATATCAGAGACTAAATACGAATGATCCATATTCAAAAGGTTTATAAGGATGTTAACCAAGCAGTTATTTCAATTTTTAGGGCTTTATACTTCAATGGGGAGAAATATGGTTGTTGGATGGTGTGCATGATCATTTTTCTAACAAATCATGATTTCAATGTCTATTTCCATGTTAATAATTCCTCTATAATTTTAAATACATAACATGAGTATTTGGATGTAACAGATGAATAAATTATGATTTTATCTCTAAATCTATGAATGCTATCATCTTCGGTGTAACGCCCCGACCCCAATTTCCCATAGTCAGTGCATTATTACATAACATTGGCATGATCACAAGAAATATCTAGTCTCGAAATACCAATTAGTTTAGTAGCCTTTTAATTACTAGATACATTCATAATGTTTACATTATATCATAAAGTGGAAACTAATACAATAGTATCTTATCTTCATATCCCCTCATATTATCCCGACAGATCATTCATAAATTACTTCTTCACATCCAGGGAAAAATAAAACATTGAAAGATGTGAGCTCAGATGCTAAGTAAGGATAACATTATAGCGGAAACATTCATAAATAAGCATAAACATTTAAGACAATGTATATATAAAACAAAATCTTTTTAAACATGAACACCAGAATAATATGGAAAAGATAAAAAGAAATAATGACATTTCCTTATTCACATGGATATTTTATTAGTCGAATAATCACATGAAATATAAATAACCACTTTTATAATGATGGAATGCATAATGCCAGACTATCATAACCATTTATCCAAGGCCACGCCCGAAGACTACAAATAAGATTTTGTCAAGGCCTCGTTCCAAGACACTAGTTTGTCTCATGAGACCTATTGATGAATTGAGGAGCTATAGCGGGATCCACCCATCACTTACTAAGTCCAATGCATTCCCATTTGAAAAGGTTTAAACATAACATAAAAATTCGTATTAAAACTATTATACAAAATGTCAATACTTTCTCCATAAACCATGAAGGGTATAAAAATAACACATCCATAGTCAAACATATCACAAAACCATCAATACAATACAAAAGTATTATATCATAATAAATAAACTTCAAATATGCTTAAAATCCATCAAAGGATGTTGACATATATGAAATCAAAACTATTTGAGAGAAATATCTATTTTTTCAAAATCATTGAAAAGTCACACATTTATAAAGGAAGTAATTTAAAATAGATTTTTGAATCAAAGTGTTTCATACAACTTTTAAAATTTTGAAAATAAATATCATTTTAAAACATTAATGTCCATATAAATAAATCCTTAAAATCATTTTGAATACATGTACATTAAATAAAAATATTTATAAAGATAAATCATTAAAACATTTAAAATTCTGATCTTGAAAAAGAGTACCTTTCACAAATTCATAATATATTCATTTCGAAATCATTTAAAAGTAACATAATTATAAAATAAAATATTTACTTTTAAAATATTCTTATAATCATTAAGTGAATCTTCAGTGATTTTATAAAGGCGGAAAATAACCGCACCCACCGTATAATTTAAATAAGACATTCGATCCTTAAATTTGTCGAAAAGTTTAAAAAGTACCTTGTTTGGAAAATGATGGAAAGATTCCTCTCAAAACACATAAGGGTATAAATGACTTTAACCCATTTTCTATAAAATTGTAAAAATGTTTTTAAATGCATTTTTAATAAACATGGATGTGGATGATAAAGAGATCCGAGTAGATAATTGTGTATAAACAACCTCGGATAATAAAGATATTGTAAAATTAACCCTTACCAATTTCGTAACATACAAAATATACACCCCCTCAAAGAAGTATAATAAAATTAATATGTAAATACACATATATTAAAGTGTATAACACAAGGAATACAATTATGGGCAGTACATGCACCACACAAAATGTAATAGTGGCAATATGACATGAATCTCACCAGAATAAGGAGTGAGATGAAAACACCTTGCCTTGTACTTTTCATTAGTCTATGGTATGTTAACCTCCTGTATAATAGTTAAAAAATTGTTATTAAATTATACAAGAACCATATACATAATTATGATATCATATATTATCTTCTAATAATTATTTTTTAATAATACTTTAGTATAATCATCATTTCAGTTGTTAAATTACTCATTTCACTTTTTTTTTCATAAGTCGTGATTGTTATGGATAGGTTGTATCTTATTCATATCCAAAATGATATTATGTTCTTAAAAATTACATTTAATCATAAAATGAGAATTATTCATGAATGGATACGATGGGGAATGAATCTCATCGCGTTCGTGGTGACGCTAGTCCGTACATACACACGAGCGACAATATCATTTATTTGATATTAAAATAATATATAATTGGATTTTATATCATATATACAGAATAATTATCATGTTATATTTATTATTTACCTGAATTACACATCATTATTATACAAATCCAAAAAATAATATATTATATAACAATTACACCATGACGTGGAGACGGTAAGTCGTACATACGCACTTATGGTGACATGTCAATCAAAGACTGAAAGAATACTGAATATGGTTGTACTATGTTTATAATAACATCATAGTATATATAAGATACTGGAGTTGTTATTTTAGAATTGTAATAACAAATAAAGAAGAAGTTGAAGAAGAATGGAATTTGAAAGAGGGTGGTGAAAACATTACCTCTTCTTCGGGTTATTCATTTTGATTTGATCTAAATGGCACATTAGGTTGGATTTATGATCAATATAAGGCCTCAAGGTTGAATTTAGGGATGTTTAGAGAGTATTTGGGCAGGTGTTGGACGAACCAATAGGCTTTGACTATGTGAATTTGTGAGAAGGGGGAGTTCCCATTTATAAGATGGGTGAGGAGAACCTTTGGAAATGATAGAAAAAATATTTTATAATAAATTAATATTTGGTTTGTAATTGCTCAAAAGTTTATTATTTAATGGTTAAGGTGGGGATTGGTCAAATTCCACTCAACCAATAGAATTTATACTTGTTTGGGTCATTATATTAACCTTATCTTTTAGTTTTAACTCTTAGTTAATTAGTATGACACTTAGCATGTCAATTTATATTTTTATATTATATTGTTAATAAACATACTATATGTGTCCAAGATACCATAAAGTGGTCCATTAATGATACACCTATCATGATATAAGTCTCTTGGTCGACCCATAGATTTTTAGGAATTGAATATCAATTAATGATATAATATTGGTTTTAAAAACTCTTTTACGTCAATTTGGACACTGTTGGGTATTTTGATTTTGATAAAATCAAAATAGCATTATTACTTCAAACCAAATTCATATAACCAGTAAAAATATGTCATATTAAGCTATAAAATTATTTTAATTCATAAAAAGATTCCAATAACATTTATTTTGATATTTATAATATCAATTATTTGATTCATTAATTAATAAGGAAAATAACATATCATTATTGTCTCATAAATAAGTTTAATTATTAAAAGTCTAAAAATATTAAATAAAATACCATTATGTAAGAAATAGTTTTAGATTTCTAATGAATATTTATAGTCAAAAATCCAACATATATAACCATATGTAAAAATTGATTCCCTAAAAGATATATGCTTATGTCATTTTTGTATTTATTTTAAGATAATTAATATCAAGTGTCATTATCACTTATAAGTGGATCCATGGAGTCCAAAAATAGACTCAAAGATGCCCATGGTCGGACATGTATCAACCAATAAGTTTAGGACATGTTTAGGGTAATTTATAATTATTATAATATTATTTTTTTACCCTTATTTACCGGATTTACCCTTTAACCATGGTAAATAAAATATTTACCGAAATAATTATTGAAAATGTCTAAAAATAAAAGTTACCTATATAAAAAATTTGGACATCCTGAATCATAATATGGAATCCATTTTTTCATATTAAAAACACATAAGTGGCTGAAATTAATTTAAAATTTATTCCCATTGTTAAAACAAAAAGCGTGTTTTTAAGAGATGGTAACTATCAAAAGATTGAAACTTGTTTATGTCCCGTTTAATTGTAAAATCATGTCCCATGACCAACATTGTATTAAATGGAAAAAATATATTATAAATATACTTTAAAACCAGTCAAATTAATAATTTATCACAATTAATTATTTTTATTAATAAATATGTTTTTAATTAAAATTTACTAATTTTCACTATTCATCAAAATATAAAAGTTATCTGAAAAGTACAAAAATTTCACCCTAGACTAATTTTTTTACTCCAAATACAAAAATGAAGTCCATTTTGAGAGGTAAAATTTATAAAATTTCAAAAAGTGGTTATTACTATTCATAACGGCTAGTTTGATTGGTCGCGGTGTGTTAGAATCTCAAAGTTTCATAAAATGCAAGCTATTTCATTATTCAAAGGGAAACGTACCGTGGAAGTTTGGGGTATTACATTCTCCCCTCCTTCAATAAATTTCTTCCTCGCAATTTGAAATTGTTCTTCAGAAATTTAATGTTGAAAGTAGAAAATACCTTTGTGGAAAACCCACATCTGAAAAATGGTTCATAAAATTTATACTATATAAGAGGGAAAGGGAAATGAAAAAGCCACCACCAAATAATGATCTCAATTAGGAGAACATTGGTTGAAATTAGAGAAATATAATTGGAGGAAAAACATAAATATTTATAGGTAGTGATTGAGGTCATCAATCACAAACATGTGTAAAATTGAGGACCTTAAATTCATCAATCTATGATGATTTAAAATACCATTGGATCAACAAAAATATGGTATTAGGATAACACATTTTTTGATTTAAAATCTCTTCACTAAATTATAAGAATTAATTTCATCATTGAATTAATGAAGAAGAAAAATATATACTTGACAAGTAGAGTCGCATCCTTTAACTATGATCTACCACAAACTCATCTTTCACTCTAAAAGATAATAGAACTTAAAAATAATATTCTATTTATCCTATTCATACAGGGTTTAAAAAAATGTATTTATAATTCATATAATAGAACCATTAAAAAACTACATTATTCATTCTAAGATATCACATTGGTCAGTTTTAGGTGACACACTCTTGTCGCCCTTCGGTTGCAGGTTCAAGTCTCGCGGCCTTGCCGGACGCGATGGTTTGTCGCCCGACCTCCGGGTTGACCTTTAATGGCAATCCAAAAATAATCTCAAACTAGAATTATCCAAAATACTTCTATCCAAATTCATAGTCCAAAATTTATAAGGAAGGTAAACACATTGAAGATCTTTTTTACCCCACAATAGCTTGTGAATACCTTCATCGTTTATTCTTTTAAAACACTGAAACATCCTGAATTTCCATAAAACATTGTTGATTACATTCATGATCCCTTATTCCATATAGAATAATGGATTTACTACTTCTATCCAAAAAGTTGTAAACTCCAAAAATGATGGAATATACAAATCATTAATTATTATCAACGTAGTCAAGAATATCCAATAAGATTTATCCAAAAAGAATCATTTATTTTTCCAATATCACTACATCAGTATCTGAACAATATTGTGGTTTATCTTTCACATAACCATATATTTTAAAAAAAATTATCCTGTTATTGAGTCACTTTTCTTGGTTCCGCACAATCTCAAGTCCTTAATTAAATAATACTGTAGTATAATCCTTATACACTCCATAATTATTATAACTAGTAATTGTTGATTCAACACTCAAATGACATAATTCCCAAATAAGAACATAATAACTCTAATCATTACTCCCCATTTGTGGTAGTATCATAACATGATTATTATCCAATATCATCATTTTCAGCATACTTTGATGATTTGACCTTGGTTAGCCTAGTATCCCAACTCCTTGAAAATGAAGCATTGTACATTTGAAACCTTTTTCTTAGCCATGCAGTCATGTAATTAGTGTCTTTTTTCTCCACACTTATAACAAACTACCATTCCCTTTAGGAATGATCCATGGTGTTTCCTCCCACAGTTATCACATAAAGGAAAATTATTCTTTTCCCTCTTCCCATTATCCATATTTCTATCTTCCATCCTTTTCTTATCATACTTCCGTTTAAAGCCATAGGACTCAGAGAATTCATTACTTATCTTTTTAACACATGATACTATTTCTTCAAATGTTGAGAATACATGGGAGAAAATTTCCCTTATAAATGTTGGCTTAATACTTTGAAGGATATGATCTTTCTTACTCTTTGGATCATACGTATTGATGCAGTTCACATTCCTTCTACTGTGCAACATTTCTATAGAACAACATAAATTAGATTAGTTTATGAATCAAAATACATAATTCCATACTTTTAAAACACTTATCATAAATTGAACAATTTATGGATATAATCCATAATCATAAAAATGTTTTTTTGAGGATGTATATACTCATAAACCCTTCATAATGGTTTGTAAAGAAAATGATAATTATCCTAAGCATATCCCCCGGGAGTGTGGTAACCAAGAGATCATTAAGGCCCATTGTCATGCACCAGTTCCCGTTCAAGTCTCACTCAAAGCAGTGTTTTCGGATTTTACCCCTAGGTACATCTGTGCCAAAGCCGCCTCTACCTGCTCGTATCCAGACAGGGATGTATTGCTCGGAAAGCTCAGAAAATCTCTACAATACCAAAATTCAAGGAATTTATTCTATAATAATCCACAAAGTTCATCTTAGGTCTATGTACTCTAATCAGAGATTATCTAAATCTATCTTCTAAGGTTTGTACTAAACATCCTCTGATACCAACTGTAACGCCCCGACCCTAGTTGCCCAGAGTCAGTGCATTATTACATAACATTGGCATGATCACAAGAATGATCAAGTCTCAAAAGACTGATTTGTTTTGTAGCCTTGGAATAACTAGATACATTCATAATTTTTACATTACATCATAATGTTAAAACCACTACAACAACAACTTATCTTAATATCCCCTCATATTATCCCTGGAAGTCATTCATAAATTACTTATTTGCATCCTGGGAAAAATAAAACATTGAATGGGGTGAGCTCAGATTTTTAGTAAGGATAAAAATATAGCGGAAACATTCATAAATATGCATAAACATTTAAGGCAATATATAGCTACAACAAAAGCCTTTTAAACATGAATTTCAACATAATATGGAAATGATAAAATGAAATAATTTCATTTACTTATTAAAATGGATATTCTACTATTTTAATAATCACATGCAATATCTATAACCACATTCATAACGATGGAATGCATAATTCCAGACTATCATAACCATGTAGCCGAGGCCCTGTGCAATGACTACAAATAAGATTTTGTGAAGGCCTCATGCCAAGACACTAGTATGTCTCATGAGATCTAGAGATTCATCGAGGAGCTATAGCGGGCTCCACCCATCAATTACTAGATCCAATTAATTCCCATATGAAAAGGTTTAAACATAACAAAAACATTTTTATTAAAACTATCATATGAAATGTCAATACTTTCTCTATAAACCAGGAATGGTATAAAAATAACACATCCATAGTCAAACATATCACAAAACCATCAATACAATACAAAATATTTGTATCATAATAAATCAACTTCAAATATCCTTAAAAACCATCAATGGATGTTGACATAGATGAAATCAAAACTATTTGAGAGAAATATATTTTTTTTCAAAATCATTGAAAAGTCGCACAATTGTAAAGGAAGTAATTTAAAAGAGATTTTTGAATCAAAGTGTCCCATACCACTTTGAACATTTTGAAAAGAAATATCATTTAAAAACATTCATGTCCATATAAATAAATCATTAAAATCATTTTGAAAACATGGACATTAATTAAAACGATTTAGAAAGATAAATCATTAAAACATTTAAAATTCTGATCTTGATAAATAGTACCTTTCAAAAAAATTTAAAATATTCATTTTGAAATAATTTAAAAGTCACATAATTATAAAATAAAACATTTACTTTGAAAATATTTTTATATGATGGTATGGGAATCTTCGTCGATTTTATAACGGTGGAAAATAACCTCACCCACTGTATACGGTAAAATAGAAATTCATACCTTAAATTTGTCGAAAAGGTTAAAAAGTACCTTATTTCGATAACGATGGAAAGATTCCTTTCAAAACACATAAGGTTATACATGACATTAACCCATTGTCTAGTAAATAGTTAAAAAAATTTAAATACATTTTTATGAATGATGGATGTGCATGATAAAGAGATCCCAAAAGATAATTATGTATAAACAACCTCAGATAATAAAGTGATTTTAAAATTAACACTAACAATTTGGTAAAAAACGAAAAATACACCCCATCAAAGAAGTATCATACAATGAATATGTAAATAAACATATATTAATGTGTATTAGACAAGGAATACAATTATGGGTAGTACATACACCACACAAAATCTAATTGTGGCAATGTGGCATGAATCTCACGAGAATAAGGAGTGAGATGAAAACCCCATATCTTATACTTTTCCTTAGTCGATGGTATGTCAAAATAATGTATTGTTGTTAAAAAATTGTTATTAAATTATAAAAGAACCATATTAAAAATTATGATATCATATATGATCATCTAATAATGCTTTTTTAATAATACTTTAGTATTATCATCGTTTCGAGAGTTAACTTATTCGTTTACTTTTATATGTTTTGTTACATAAGTCATGTTTGTTATGGATAGTTTGTATCATATTCATATCTAGAATGATATAATGTTCTTAAAAATAACTTTTAATCATCAAATGAAAAATATTTTTGAATGGATATGATGGGTAATTAATCCTATCGCGTTCGTGGGGACGGTAGTCCGTACATACGCACAAGCGACAATATCATTCTTTTGATATTAAAATAATATATAATTGGATGGTATATCATATATACAGAATAATTATCATGTTATATTTATTATTATATTAATTACAAATCATTATTATACCCATCCAAATAATAATATATTGAATAACAATTACACCACGATGTGGAGACGGTAAGTCGTATATACGCACGTATGGTGAAATGTCATTCAAAGGATGGATTGAATACTGAATATGGATGTAACGTGTTTATAATAACATCATATTATATATAATGTACTAGAGTTATTATTTTAGAATCGGAATAACAAAGAAATAAGAAGTTGAAGATGAAAGGAACATGAAAGAGGGTGGTGAAAACATTACCTCTTCTTCGGGTTCTTCCTTTTTATTTGATCAAAAGGGATCCATAGATCAGAATTATGGTCAAACTAAGGCCTCTAGGTTGAATTGAGGGAATTTGAGAGAGTATTTGGGCAGGGTTTGTCCGGACCAAAAGGCTTTTAATGTGTGAATTAGTGAGAAGGGGGAGTGACCTTTTATAAAAGGGGTGAGGGGCACCTTCGGAAAAGCTTGAAATATTATTTTATAGTAGATTAATATTCAGTTTCTAATGTTTCGAAAATGGAATATTTAGTGGTTAAGGTGGGGATGGGTCAAAAAACACTCAAAAAATATAATTTATACAGGTTTTGGTCATTATATTAACCTTATATTTTAGTTTTAACTCTTAGTTTTTTAGTTTGACACTTACCATGTCATAGTGTATTTTTATATTATATAGTTAATAAACTTACTATATACCATGAAAAGACCCACAAGTGGTCCATTAATGATACACCTATCATGATATACGTCTCTTTACCAAACCATTGATTTTTAGGAATTGAATATCAATTAATAATATTATATTTGTTTTAAAAACTCATTTATGTCAATTTTGACACTATTGGGTATTTTGTTTTTGATAAAATCACAATAGCATTATTACTTCAAAAAAATCATATAAATAGTCATAATATGTCATTTTAATCAATAACGTTAGTTTAATTCATTAAAAGATTCAAATTACATTTATTTTGATATTTATAATAGCAATTAATTGATTCTTTCGTTAATAAGGAAAATACTGCATCATTATTGTGTCATAAATAAATTTAATTATTAAATGTCTAAAAATTATAATTAAAATACCATTATGTAGGAAATAGTTTTATCTTTCTAATGCATTTTTATATAATAATATCAAACATACTTTACACTATGTAAAAATTGTTTTTCTAAACGATATATGTTTTTGTCATTTTTGTATTTATTTTAACTTAATTAATATAAAGTGTCACTATCTCATACACGTGGATCCATGGGGTCCCAAAAATAGACCCAAAGATGCCCATGGTCGGAAATGTATCAACCAATAAGGTTATTACACGTTTTTGGGAAATTTATTATTATTATAATTTTATTTTTTGACCCTTATTTACCGGATTTACCCTTTAACCATGGTAAATTTAATATTTACCGAAGTAATTATTCAAAATGAATAAAAATAAAAGATACCTATATACATAATGTGGACCTCCAGATTCCAAATATGGAATACATTCTTCCAAATTCAAAACACATTAGTGGCAGAAATTAATATAAAATTAATTCCTGTTGTTAAAACAAAAAGCGTGTTTTTAAGAGATAATAACTATCAAAATATCGACAATTGATTATGTTCGGTTTAATTGTGAAATCATGTCCAAGGACCAACATTGTATATAATGGTAAAAAATATTTTAAATATACTTTTAAACCACTCAAATTCATAATTTATCACTATTAATTATTTTTAATAAAAATGGTTTTTTAATTAAAATTTTGTAATTTTCACTATTCATCAAAATATAAAAGTTATCTGAAAAGTAAAAAAATGTCACCCAAGGATAATTTCAAAATTATGAATCCAAAAATGAAGTCCATTTTGATAGATAAAATTTATAAATTTCAAAATGTTGGTATTACTATTCATAACGGCTAGTTTGATTGGTCACGGTGTGTTAGAATCTTGAAGTTGCATAAATTGCAAACTATTGCATTATTCAAAAGGAAATGTACCGTAGAAGTTTGGGGTGTTACATTTTGGTTAGTATGATACGATTTTAACAAAATTTCACTATGTCTAAAAAGAAATGAATTTTGAACCATTAATGCAGTTGAATATGAAGGCACTAATGATAGGAATTATATTAGATATTATAAAGACAATATTAACTTTAATGCACTCAAAACTGTACAAGGATAGATAAATGATCAACCAAATAAAAGGCCCACTAGAACTATGAACAAAATATTTTCTCTAGGAACACATTTCATTGATACTGAACATGAATTGAATTTTTTCTGAGTTTTATCACCTATGTGGATTTTAATATTAGAAACTATAAAACAAAATATAGAATATTATAATTTTTGATAAAATATTTATTCAGGACTCTCATGATGTAATAGGATGAAATTATGATTATAAATGAACAGAATAAGATGATATTCAATGAAAATGATACATTAAATTTTTTTAATTCATAAAATGGTTGAATGTTTTAAAAGGTGAAAATATAGGATGTATTTAAATTAGAATATTTCTCAAGAAAATATAAATATAATGATGATCTCATCAAAATTTCACAAAGGTAAAAAAATTTATATAAACAAGGGAATTGTTTTAGAATATCCTTCAAGAAGAACATGAAACATGGTGAAAACTCTGAAGTGAAGAGATGCTATGAATGAAAAAATTTGTGACACATCAACACTGATTGTCCAAAAATTAAGGAGTGCAAGATGAAAAAATAGAAATAAGTCAATATTATGGGATATAAAAATCTATGAGTGCTATGAAGGAATCATTGAGTACATATAAATATTTAAGAAAATTTTTTCATCAGAATTATTAGATAAAGAGAAAAATGAAAAGTCTAACATATGTTTACTAGTAGAGTCAACCAATGTATATTCAAATTAAAATTCTAATAGGTTTTTTGAATCAACATATAAAAAATTAATATATGAAAAATAAAATTAGTAATTATTCACATAGAAAATCAAGTATGAAATTCGAAAAATAAACCAAAAGGTGTTAAAAATTGTTAAAATATATTTTTTAGTTAATAATAAAATAAGAACTAACTATTTTTCCATATACATAGTTAGAAAAAAAATATTTTCTTTAATACTAATCAAATTAAAAATTTGAGAACTAATAGAAGGAGTTTTAAAATTTGAAATATGATTATTGTGTATTTATAAAATAAGAATATTATTTAAAAAAATTTCATGTTAGGAAGAAACATGGAAAAGGGAAATTAAAAATTGGAAGACAAGGTGAATGGATAAAAATTAAAAGAAATATTTTCACCTTTCCCAAAAAATAAAAATCTTTCCCTATTTACTTGCATTCATTGATGTGAAATAAGACATTTTTCTGATATATTTTATTTGAAAAATCCTTATGTTTTTAAAATAAAAATTATTTTTCCGTCAAAATATTTTTCAGACAAAGATTAAATTTTTTCTTGAAAATAATGAAAAAATGGATTTCATATTCTTTTATTGATATGATCTCCAAACCCAGAAGAATTTGGGTACAAAAAATTTATATTTTGTGATTTTAAATTGTAGAGAATTATCTGTATGAGAAAAATGGTTTATGTATAATTTATATTAATCGAATATGAGTAGATATTACTACAATTTTAATTCTCTATAAAAACAAGATGATTTATGTGAGGCATTTATAAATAAAGTAAAAGGGATGATATTTGGAATTTGATTAGCTTGAAATCCTAAGTCAATTATCATCCAAAGTGTACTTTACATTGAGTGCGTGAAGCACAATATGATAAGTATATTTCCACATTCTGATGAGCGATATTGATTTTATATTTCTTATCAAATATTTCTTAATTTTTAATAAAGAATATATCATGTTTGAATCACCCATAAGAGAGGATGATTATACAGTATATGTTAATTATTTATGATGATGTAACAAAATAATCATAAATGATAAAAATATTTAATCATTGATTTTTTATAGATGTATTTGGAATTAAAATCTATATTCCTAGAAAATGTTTCCTAAAATAAATTTGATATTTCACATTCCAAATAAAAAATTAGACAGAAACAAGCTGTTGGAAAAAAATCCTTGAAGTTATAATGGAATAATTTTTGGGGTAATTGTTTGTGTTGAAAAAGGAGACAATGATGTTGAATTGGTTGACAAAGGGGGTATACATGGTGAATTTTCGGGTTCAAGAGATATTAGTGGTTATTCATTTTTAACAAAAGAACCTTTAAAAAATGGAAAATATAGTGGTGGTACCAAAATAGAAGATACAATGTGGTGCTATTTTCTAGTGTTTCCTATATTTATTGTCCTGAAAATCAGAAAATCGAGAGATGTGTTTTTGGTAAAGGGAGGAGAAAAAAATTAGAGTGGATTGTGAAAAATAATGTAGTGAGATAAATAAGGGTGTGGTGCATGAAATAGTGAAGGGATGTTTCTTTCACAAGGGGTGTTTCGAGATCAGAATCTTGGAAATTGGCAAAGGTATGGGGTGCATGAAAAATTAGAGGAGTTGGAGAAAAATATTGTTGCGTGGAACCTGTGTTTTCCATGCTCTAAGAGGATTACACAATCAAGAATGGTTTCTTGAATAGGGTTCAATTTTTCCTATAAATATGAGGTGACTCCCCTCATTTGGAATAGCTCAATACTTAGAGAGTATCTGAGCTCTGGCGTGTGAAATTGGTGTGTATAAGGGAGTAGCACAAAAATTATTAAGATGAACATAAGAGAAGACTGTTGTGCGAAAAATAAGATATTGAAAATAAAATTGGTGTTGCACAAAAATTTTATTTCACCCAAAAGAAGAAAATTACGTGCAAGACAGTGTAGAGGGAGCACATAAAAATAGGCTTTCTCAGTACGCCTAATACAAAGAGAGATTAATTTGTGGGTGAATGTGGGACATCAACAGAGCATTTATAAATAGTCAAGGATTCCGATTTGATTAGAGACAATAGAGGGACCTACATATCTATAAAATATTAGCGGATCTTATGATGAAGTAGTTATCACAATTCAGTTGAGATAGGAGTGATCTTTCACATCATTTTTGGTTGTAAAACAGAAGGGATAGTGATTCCACTTCAAAAATGGTAAATAATTGTGCGCTTTTAGTGTATTTGGTACATTGAAAAATCACAGGTGTATGATCCTTGGACGTATCCAGTGAGGATAAACCATGTAAAAATCATTTTATTGTGTGAATGATTTATATATTGTTGATACTTTTCTATAGGAAACAGATAGAAACGAGTTTTACTTAACAAAAAAATAAGATCAAGATGGAAATTTTTTTAATCTATCATACCCTAATTCATCCCCTCTCTGGTTATCTAACATAGTGGACCTAAAATCAACTATATGAATAATACCAATTAGGAATGAAACATGACTCATCATTATAACCAATAAAATAATATTCAACTTCAATACCACTTGATCTTTTCCAAATAGGGTTGTTCGAATTTAGTTGAAGAAAAATTATTAAAGGAAAGAAATTTTTTATATATTAGTTGATGTTTTTTTCTGGGATTTCATGGGTTTATTTTTTATAACTCAAAATTTAATCTTGTTCATTTTTAGTAATTTTTTTAATCATGTGAAAAATGAGAAATATAAAAATAACTATGTCACTGAAATGTTATCCATGATGTTAATATGATATTCTTGAATATAATTATTATTACTCTAATTAACGAATTAAAAGAAAATTTTTTTCCTTAAGAAATATAAAAAATGGTGTTTTTGAATTGTGGAATATGAATTATTGAGAAATATTATGAAACATGTTATGTGAATATATCTTGCCCACTCATTTCTAGTTGATTTTATTAAAAAACAATGTTATATAATTAACAAGGTACTAATAAATTATTTATTAATGAAATATCTCTAAATGTTATGTAATAATATAAAACATAAAGAAATATATATATAATGTATCACCCCATTTTCCCACGGTACGCTACTCTTTGAATAATAAAATAGTGTGTGTTGTACGCAACTCCATGTTCTAACACACAGCACAACCAATCAAACTAGCCGTTATGAATAGTAATACCAACTTTTTTAAATTTTATACATTATATCAGTCAAAATTTACATCATTTTTCAACTCAGAATATCGAAATTATCTTAGGGTAAATTTTTGGTACTTTTCTCATAACTTTCATATTTTGATTAATAGTGAAAATTACTAAATTTTAATTAAAAATATCTTTTTTAATCAAAATAATTAATATTGATAAATTATGAATTTGAGTGGTTTTAAATTATATTTATAATATATTTTTACCATTTAATCCAATTTTGGTAATTTTACATAATTCCACATTTAAACATGACATATTCAAGTGTCAATCTTTCGATAGTTATTGTTTTTTAAACAAATTCTTTGTTTTGACAACGGGAAATAATTTTAAATTAATTTCTGCAACTTCTGTGTTTTGAATTTGGAAAAATGGATTCTATATTTGGAATCATGATACACAAATTTTTTAAATAGGTATATCTTAATTATTTGAAATTTTTAATAACTACATTGGTAAATATTTTATTTACCATGGTTAAAGGATAATTCCGGTAAATAAGGTTAAAAAAATAATATTATAATAATATTAAATTACCCTAAAACATGTCCTAACCCTAATTTATTGATACATGTCTAACCATGGGCATCATTGGGTCGATTTTGGGACACCATGAATCCACTTGTAAGTAATAATGACACATTATATAAATAAAGTTAAAATAAATAAAAAAATGACATAAGCACATATCTTTTAGAAAAACAATTTTTATATAGGTTTATATATGTTATATTTTCGACTATAAATATTCATTAGAAATATAAGAATATTTAACACATAATGTTTTTTTATTTATAATTTTTAGTCATTGAATAATTAACATTATTTATGACACAATAATGATGCAGTATTTTTGTTATTAATGAAAGAATAAAATAATTAGTATTATAAATTGTAAAATAAGTATAATTTGAAATTTTTGATGCCATAAAAGAATTTTATTGGACAATATTACATGATATGATTTATTAAATTATTTTTTTTGAATTAATATTGAATTAATACTTTATGAAAAATAAATTATTAAATATTGTCAAAATTGACAAAAATGCATTTTTAAAACAAATATTATATTATTAATTTATTTTCTATTCCTAAAAATCTAAGGATCAGAAAAAGGACTTATATAATGATAGGTGTTTCATTAATGGACCACTTGGTGGTATTTTGGAATTATATAGTATGTTTATTAAAAATATAATATAAAATACATAGTGACATGGTAAATGTCAAACTATTTAACAAAGAGTTAAATATAAATGATACGGTTAATATAGTGACACAATACTATCTAAAATATATTGGATGAAAGTTTTTCGACCCATCCTATAATTATACTTCAAATAATCCACTTTGGAGCCATTATAAACCGAATATGAAATTATTATAAATTAATAATTTATGTTTTTCTTGAAGAGATCATCCTCTGCCTTATAAAAGGTGACCACTTATAACCAATTATTCATACCTTAAAAGCCTTTTGGATCAGCCTAACCCTTCCCAATAATCCACTAATCATCCCTCAATTCAACCTAGAGGCTTTATTTTAGTCATAAATCTAACCTATGGATCCCTTTTGATCAAATCAAAAGGAAGAACCTGAAGAAGATGTTATGTTTTCACCACCCTCTTTCAAGTTCCTTTCTTCATCAATATGTTATTTCATTGTTATTTCCATTATAAAATAATAACTCCAGTATCTTCTATATACTGTCATGTTATTATAAATATGGTACAACCATATTCTGTATTATGTCTATCCTTTGAATGACAGGTCACCATACGTGCGTGCGTACGACATACCGTCTCCACGCCATGGTGTCATTTTCTATTCAACACTATGTTATTTGGATGGATATAATGATGAGTAATATATATATAAATAATTAAAATAACATGAAAATTTCTCTATAAAATTAATATACCATCCAATTCTACACCATTAAGGAAATTATATTGTCACTCATGCGTACGTACAGATTACCGTCTCCACGACGCAATGAGATTCATTTCCACGATCACCATTCTTCGACGATTATAAAAATATATATTACTAATATGAATTTAATATATGAAGTAATTATTATACTATAGAAATATATATTTATATATTTAAATGTACTTATATATATCTTATTCACATAGTTCTGTTCAATATGATATGAAAACGGAAATATCGTTTATGTGTACGTACTGACTATCGTCTCCCTAAACGATGTTTTTCATTTCATATAAATGTCTTTTATACATATTTATATTCCAAATATATGTGATATATAAATCATGTTTTATATTATGGAAGTTTTTAAATCATGTTCTAAGTGATAAAATCAAGAGTAACAAGTTAAATCACATATGATGAAGAAAACGATTATTACCTGAAATGTTAATATAAAATGGAAAATTTATTAAATGGTTATTACATAGTCATTAATGTATCATGTATGATATCATAAATACTAATATGGTGTTGGTATACTTTAATAAGATACTAGGATCTTCATACAAGAGGTTAAACATACCCTAGACTAAAGGAATGTGAAAGGTAAGGGGTTTTAATCTCACTCCTTATTCCAGTGAGATTCATGCCATATTTCTATTATTATATTTTTTGTGGTGTATGTACTAATTATAATTGTATTCTTTATGTAATAAACTTTAATTTATGTACATTTACATATTCATTGTATGATACCTCTTTCATGGGGTGTATGTTTCATAAGTTACCAAATTCGTACGGGTTAATTCCTCAATCTCATTATTATTCGATATTGTTTATGTGTAAGTACTTACTTGGACTTTTTTATCATCCAAGTCAATTTTTCCTAAAATGATTAAAAAATGAATGTTTTAAGGATTTTTGGAAGGTACCCTTTATCAGGATTATAATTTTAAATGTTTTAATGATTTATCATTCTAAATATTTTTAAATAATGACCATGTTTTCAAAATGACTTTATGAATTTATTTATACGGACATGAATGTTTTGAAAAAGATAATTATTTTCAAAAGTTTCAATGTGGTATGGAACACTTTTATTCAAAAATGTTATTTAAATTAATTCCTCTATAAATGTTTGACTTTTAAATAATTTTACAAAAATGTTATTTGTCTCAAAAAGTTTTACACATCATTATCAACTCTGTCAGCATCCTTTACTGGATATTATTTTTGATAGTGTATTATTTATTATGATACAAAACATCCATAAAATATTGAAGATATTGTGATATGTTTTACTGTGGATGTGTTTTTTTATACCATTCATGTTTTATGGAAAAATTATTGACATTTAGTATGATTGTTTTAATATAAATGTTTATGTTATGTTTAAACCTTTTCATATGTCAACTTCATTGGACTTAGTAAGTGATGGGTGGAGCTCTCAATAGCTACTCAATTAATTGGTAGGTGTCATGAGAAAACTAATGTCTTGGCACGAGGGCATGAAAAAATCTTATTTGTAGTCTTTGAACAAGGCCTTGACTATGTGGTTTTGATAGTGTAGCATTATGGATTCCATCATTAGGAAAGTGGTTAGTGATATTTCATCTGATTATTCAACTAATAGAATATCTATGTGAATAAGTAAATGAAATTTCATCATTTTTTCCATATTATGATGATTTTAATGTCTAAAAGGATTTTGTATTAGTTATACATTTCTTTAAATGTTTATGCTTATTTATGATAGTTTCTATTGTATTGTTATCCCTACTGAGCATCTGTGCTCACCACTTTCTATGATTTATTTTTCCAAGGATTATAAGAAGTGTATTGTGATTGATATACAGGGTTAAGCCATGGGAATAATGGCTTCCATAAAGGACTATTTCTATTGTTTTGTATGTTATAAAGATTAATTTAAAATTCATGTATGTGATCTATTTTCTATGACTGCTAAACCATTCGGTCCTTCAGGACATGATTCCTTGTAATCATGCCAATGTATTAAAATATTGCACCTACTCTAGGTAACTGGGGTCGGGGCGTTAGTGTTGGTATCAGAGGAATTTTAGAAATAAACGTGGAAGCTATATTTGGATAAAAACATATTAGAGCACATATCCCTAAGATAGACTTTGATGATTAGTATAATAGAACTTCCTTGAATTTTGGTATTCTATATATTTTGTGAGTTTTATAAGAAATAAATCCATGTCTGGATATGAGCAGGTAGAGCCTAATTTCACACAGATATACCTAGGTGTATAACCCGAAAACACAGCTTTGAGCTCGACTCAAACAGTTACTGGTGCACGATAATGGGCCTTGCTGCACTTTTGGTTACGACACTCCTGGGGGATATGCTTAGGATAATTCTCATTTTATTTAAAAATAATTATGAAGGGATTATGAATATATACATCCTCAATGAAAACTTATTTATGATTATGGATTACATCCATAAACCGTTCAATTTACATTATGTATTTTACAAGTTTGTAATTATTCATTACAATTCCTAAACTGACCTAGTTTATGCTGTTATATAGAAATGGAACCCAGTAGAACGAATGTAAACACTAGCAATACATATGATCCAAAGAGTTATAAGGATAATATCAATCACGATATGAAGCCAACATTTAGAAATTAAATATTATCTTATATATTTTCCACATATGATGATATAGTATCATGTTATAATAAGATAAGTAAATAATTCTCAGAGTACTTTGGCTTTGAAGGGAAGCATGAGAACAAAAGGATGGAAGAGAGAAATATGGATAAAGGGAAGAGGGAAAAGAATAATTTTCACATATGTGATAATTGTGGGATGAGACCCCCTTGAACATGCCTGAAAGGAATGGGAGTTTGTTATAAGTGTGGAGAAAAAGGACACCATGTACGTGACTGCAAGGGTAAGAAAAAGGTTTCAAATTTACAATGCTTCATCTGCATGGAGTTAGGACACTACGCGATCCAATGCCCAAATCATCAAATTATACCCCAAATGATTTTATTGGATAATAATCATGTTTTGATACTACCACATATGGGGAGGAATGATTAGAGTTCTTATGTTGTTATTAGAGATTTATGTCATTTAAGTGTTGTACCAACAATGTACTGGTTATAATAATTATTGAGTATATAAGGATTGTACTTCAGTACTATTTTATTAAGGACTTGAGATTGTGTGGAACCATGAAAAGTGACTCAATATCAGGTTAAATTTTTGGAAAATATTTGGCTGAGAGAACGATAAACCATAATATAGTTCTAATACTGAGGTAGTGATTTTGGAATAATAAAAGATTGATTTGGATAAATTAAATTGGATATTCTTGACTACCTTTAAACTGATTAATGATTAGTATGTTCCATCATTGTTGGAGTTCACAACATTTTTTTGATAGAAAGAGTATATCCAGTATTCTATAAGGAATAAGGTATCATGAATGTAATAAATAAGGGTTTAGGGTAATTCTGGATATTCCAGTGTTTTAAATAAATACAAGATGAATGTGTTCACATGTTACTAAGTGGAAAAAAGGATTTTCATTTGGTTTACTATCCTTATAAATTTTGGACTGTGAGTTTAGACAGAAGTATTTTGGATAATTCTAGTTTGAGATTATTTTTGGATTTCCATAAAAGGACATCCCGGAGGTTGGGTGGCAACCCGTCGCGTCCAGCAAGGCCGCAAGACTTGAACCCACAATCGAAGGGCGATAAGGGTATATCACCTACCACAGACCCACGTGATGTCCTGGATTGAATAATGAAGTATTTTTTTTAAAAAAATCATGTAGAAGGATTATAAATTCATTTCTTTTGAACCCTATATATATAGGATACATAGAATATTATTTTTAAGTTCTATAATATCTTAGAGTGAAAGATGAGTTTGGGGTTTAAATTAGTTAAAGGATGAGACTCTACATGTCAAGTATATATTTTTCTTCTTCACTTATTCTATGATGATATTAATTGTTATACTTTATTGAAGGTATCTTAAAACCAAAAATTTGTCATCTTAATACCATATGTTTTGTTGAACCGATTATATTTTAAATCCTCATAGATTGATGAATTTAAGGCCCTCAATTTTACACTGGTTTGTGATTGATGACCTCAATAACTACCTATAAATATTTATGTTTTTCCTCCAATTATATGTCTCTAATTTTCATGAATGTTCTCCTAATCGAGATCATGATTTGGTGGTGCCCCTTTCATTTCCCTTTTCCTTTTATTAAGACTAAATTTTATTTTCGAAATTACTGATGTGGGTTTTCCCAAAGGTATTTTCTATTTTCAAAATTTAATTTTTTAAAAATAATTTTAACTGACGAGGATGATATTTATTGATGGAGGGGATAATATAACACCCCATGCTTCCACAGTAATCTTATCTTTGAATAATGCAATAGTGTGTTTTGTATGCAACTTCAAGTTCTATCACACACCACAACCAATCAAACAAGGCATTATGAATACTAATACCCACTTTTTGAAATTTTATACATTTTATCATTAAAAATGAACTTCATTTTTGGATTTGGAATATCTAAATTAGCTTAGGGTGAATTTTTGGTACATTTTTGTATGCTTTCATATTTTGATGAATAGTGAAAATTACTAAATTTTAATTAAAAACAACTTTTTTAATAAAAATAATTAATAGTGATAAATTATATATTTGAGTGGTTTTAAAGTATATTTAGAATATATTTTTACCATTAACACACTATTTCTTATTGGACATAGTTTTAAATTTTAACCGGACATAAACAAGTGTCAATCTTTTGATTGTTATTGTCTCTTAAAAACACGCTTTTGATTTTGAAAAAGAGAATTAATTATAAATTAAATTCTGCCACATATGTGTTTTTTATTTGGAAAAATGGATTCCATATTTGTAATAAGTATTCCTAATTTGTGTAAATAGGTAACTCTTATTTTTAGACATTTTGAATAATTACTTCGGTAAATATTTTATATACCACTGTTAAAGGGTAAATCTGGTAAATAAGGTTAAAAAATATTATTATAACAACATTAAATTACCCTAAAACGTTTTCTAATCCTATTTTTTGATACATTTCCTACCATGGGAATATTTGGGTCGATTTCGGGACCCCATGGATCCACTTGTAAGTGATAATGACACTTTATATTAATAAAGTTAAAGTAAATACAAAAATGACATAAGATTATATATTTTAGAAAAAAAAATTTACATAGGGTTATATATGTTGTATTTTAAACAATAAATATTTATTATAAATCTTAAAATATTTCCTAAATAATTTTATTTTAGTTATAATTTTTAGAAATTGAATAATTAAATTTATTTATGACATAATAATGATTCAGTATTTTCCTTATTAATGAAAAAAATCAAATAATTAGTATTATAAAAGTTAAAATAAATATAATTTTAATGTTTTTATTCCATACACGAATTTTATTGGATAATATTACTTGTTATTATTGATTAAATGAATTTTTTAGAATAAATAAATGTGATAAGACATTATCAAATATCAATTATTAAATAGTGTCAAAATTGACATAAATGAGTTTTTAAAACAAATATTATATTATTAATTGATATTATATTCCTAAAAATCTATGGCTCATCCAAAGGACATATATAATGATAGGTGTATAACTAATGGACCACTTGGGGGTCTCTTTAAAGTATATAGTATGTTTATTAACCATATAATATAAAATAGAAAGTGACATGGTAAATTTGAAACTATTTCACTAAGAGTTAAATATAAATGATAAGGTCAATATAGTTAACCCAACCTGTCTAAAATCTATTGGATGAAAGGATTTCGACCCATCCCCACCTCATACTTTGAATAATACACTTTGGAGACATTATAAACCGAATATGAATTTTTTATAAATTAATACTTTAAATTTTTCCTAAAGAGTCCCGCCTCACCATTATGAAAAGAGACCACTTCTATCCAATTCATCATACCGTAAAAGCCTTTCCGTTCAGACACCCCCTGCACAATTATACTCTAAAATTCTCTCACTTCAACCTAGAGGCTATACTTTAGTAATTAATCCATCCTAATGGGCCCTTTTATCAAATCTAAAGGATGAACCCGAAGAATAGGTAATGTTTTCACCACCCTCATTCAAGTTCCTTTCTTCTTCAACTTATTGTTTCTTTGTTATTTCCATTATAAAATAACAACTCCAGTATAATCTATATACTTTGATTTTTTTATAAATATGGTACAACCATATTCAGTATTCTATTTATCCTTTTAATGACATGTCACCATACGTGCGTACGTACAGCTTACCGTCTCCATGTCACGGTGTAATTTGTTATTAAAAACTATGTTATTTGGATGGATATAATGATGAGTAATATGTATATAAATACTGAAAATAACATAATAATGTCTCTGTAAAATTAAAATACCATCCAATTCCACAAATTTAAGGATGTTATATTGTCTCTCGTGTGTACGTACGGATAACTGTCTCCACGACGCGATGAGATTCATTTCCACGATCACCTTTCATCGATGATTATAAAAATATATATTACCAATAAGTAAGTAATATATGAAGTAACAATGATACTTTAGATATATATATTTATATATATATGTACTTATTTATATCTTATTCACTTAGTTCATTTCAATATGATATGAAATCGGAAACAACGTTTATGCGTACGTACGGACTACCGTTTCCAAAAACGGGTTTTTAATTTCATATATATGTCTATTATACATATTTATATTCTAAATATATATGATATATAAATCATGTTTTATATTCTTTAAGTATATAAATCTCTTTCTAAGTGATAAAATCAAGAGTAACATGTTAATAAACATGTGATAAATAAAGTGATTATTACCTGAAATGTTAATTTAAAATGGAAACTATTATTAAATTGTATTATAATATCATTAATGACTAATGTATTATATCATAAATACTAATATAGTTTTATATACCTTAATAACATACTACAATCTTCATACAAGAGGTTAAACATACCCTTGACTAATGGAATCATCAAGGTAAAGGGTTTTCATCTCACTCCTTATTCCCGTGAGATTCATTCCATATTGCCACCATTACCTTTTGTGTGGTGTTTGTACTTCCAATAATTGTATTATTTGTGTAATAACCTTTAATTTATGTGTATTTACATATTCATTGTATGATACCTCTTTGATGGGGTGTATATTTCGTATGTTACAAATTGGTAAGGGTTAATTCCTCAATATCATTATTATTTGAGATTGTTAATGTGTAAGTATTTACTTGGACATTTTTATCATCCAAGTCCATTTTTCATTAAAATGATTTAAAAATGAATATTTTATGGATTTTTGGAAGGTACTAATTATCATGATCATAATTTTAAATGTTTTAAAGATTTATCTTTCTAAATATTTTTAATTAATGTCCATGTTTTCAAATTGATTTTAAGGATTTATTTATATGGACATGAATGTTTTGAAATGATAATTCTTTTCAAAATATTCAATGTGGTATGGGACACTTTGATTCAAATGTATCTTTTAAATTAATTCCTTTATAAATGTGCGACTTTTAAATAATTTTACAAAAAGTTTATTTCTCTCAAAAAAATTTACTCATCATTTTCAACTCTGTCAGCATCCTTTACTGGATATTATTTTTTATTGAGGTTGATTTATTATGATACAAAACTTCTATTTAAGATTGATGATCTTGTGATATGTTTTAATGTGGATGTGTTATTTTCATACAATTAATGGTTTATGGAAAATGTATTTGTATTTTGTATGCTTGTTTTAATACGAATGTTTATGTTATGTTTAATCTTTTTTATATGTGAAATGCATTGGACTTAGTAAGTGATGGGTGGAGCCCACTATAGATCATAGATGCATTGGTAGGTTTCATGAGACAAACTAGTGTCTTGGCACAAAGCCTTGAAAAAATATTATTTGTAGTCTTGGCACGAGGCCTTGACTATGTGGTTATGATATTCTGGCATTATGCATTCCATCATTATGAAAGTTTTTAGTGATATTGCATGTGATTATTCTACTAGTAGAGTATCCATGTGATTATGTAAATGGAATTCCTTCATTTTATTTTTTCTATATTATATTGATGTTCATGTTTAAAAGGACCTTGTTTTAGTTACACAGTTCCTTAAATGGTTATGCTTATTTATGAAAGTTTCCTCTGTATTGTTATCTTTACTGAGCATCTGAGCTCACCCCTTTATATTATTTTTTCCCCAGGATTCCAAGAAGTGTATTGTGATTTATATGTAGGGTTTAGCCAAGGGAATAATGGCATCCATAGAGTATTATTTATGTTGTTTTGTATGTTATAAACTGTAATGTAACTTTCATGTATGAAATCTATTTTCGAAGACTGCTAAACTGATCGGTCCTTCAGGACTTGATTCCTTGTAATCATGCTATTGTATTAAAATAATGCACCGAATATGGTTAACTATGGTTGGGGTATTACATAAATGTAGTTTTATTCATTATTAAATCATGATAACTAACGATAATCATGGATATTTTGATCAAATGGTTGATGAAGGTAACTACATATGTTATTATAACACCTCAAATGGATATAGAGATTTCAATAATAGATCAAGGATTTTTGAATAATCAGATCCTATAAAATATGATAAAGGTGGCCATTTCTGTCAAAAATGATTCAAATTAATAATTAAATTGATTATGTAAAAAATATGACTCCTAAAGCTCTCTTTAATTGAAATAAAGATGATTATTTAGAACATGATTAATTTAATCCAAATCTGATTAGTATAAAAATTAGTGAACCAGAATGTGTGTTATATATAATACCTATAAATATTATTGACCTACTTTAGAAATAGGTATAGAAAACATAGATGAATATGTAAGAACTAGAGGAATATAAGGAAATATATAAAAATTATCTACCTTTCAATAATAATTATAACATAACATTGAAGAAGATGCCTTTTCTATTGAATGTTGGTTCTTATCATTGAAATATGTGATAAATAAATTACAAATAAATAATTTATGGGAACTAGTAGAAATTCCCATGAACTATCCTATAATTGGAACCAAATTGGGTTTTTAATCAAACAATGTTTTTTGAAGTAAGAACATAAAATAAATATAAATTAGTATCCCAAGCATATAATAATGATGATGGAAAAGATTATAAATAATCATTTCTCCCATATCTAGATTCTAACCTATCATAATTCATAAAGCATATGCATCTTACATGAATTTTAAATTATATCATATGGATGTTAATAATACCTTTCCAAAGGGGGTTTTACTTAAAAATGTTAAGGTAGATCAACATCCAAGTTTTTTATATCATCATTTTTGAAATAATGTTGTTAAACAAACTAAAGATATATATGGATATAAATATCATCCAAAGTAATGGTATGAATGACATTGTTCTTTTTTATCAAATTGTTTTTTAGTATGAATTGAATATTAAATTTTGTTAAGAAAAATAATTTCTTTGATTGTATGTTAGTTTAAATATATATAAATAATTTAATTTTATGATAAAAAATAAAAATTGATTAATGGATATTTAAAAAATATGAAAAAAAGAATATGAGATGAGTATGATGGGTGAAATAAACTATTTTTCATTATTGCATTTCATGTTTATCAAAATGATTTTTGAAATATTTAAATTTGAATTACATACATAGATTATTAAAATAAGATGTCTGGAATTTAAAATATTATGAAATAGTCAACTCTAATGGCTTCCAACCTCAAGCATGACCTAGATGAAACTGAACAATTGGTTGACAACAAGATGTAGAAAGGAATCACTGTATGTATTTCATACCATACTATAGGAAAAAAGATATTATAATTTCTTTATTCCTTTTTCTAATATTTCAATCCAATATAATATAATATCAATTGTTTTAGTTGATATGAATATTATGATAACTAAAAGTGATTGTATATATTTCTATTCTTTTTATAAAAAACTATTATTATAATTTTTTCTTATTTTTAGACGATTCTTTTTATTGAAGTATAATAGGTAGTAAAATCACCATATGAAACAATCATTATATTGGTATTTCTATAGTGACTTAGTCATGTATGAAACAAATTTTGTGGCACTATCAACTGTAAAAGATGAATATTTTTCCATAGGATGTTTTTGCACAATGGTTTTTTTGATGAACAATAACTTATTTTATTGTTGATTTATTTTTAATTGTATTCCAATAATATGTGATTACAAGAGTTCCATCAACATGTTAAATAATTTAATAAACCATTAATGAATGAAGGGAACTAATATAAGACATTTTTCTTTGACATAACATGAAAAGAAAAATTATATCTCATTAAAATATGATTGTAGGGGAAAAACATTTGTAGGAATTTGTCCTAATCCTTTTCTTAATGGAAAATTTGATTTGATTATGTTTGGATAAGGAATTTCAAATTTTTCTATATATTACTTAATAAAATTATTATAATATTTAAGTTAATATATTATCTTATTTATTTAAATTTATTTTTGTTATTCTTTTACGTGAATTTTTCATATTAAATTGGACATGTTACCTAGTCTTACTAATAATTTCCTTGTGTGTCAATGTGAGAACTATCTATTATTGGTAATAAAAACAATTTTTTATCAAATCTATAGTTGAAATGGATAGAAAACATTCAACCCCCTTTTTCTATTCTTACACCCTCATTTCCCAACCCTTCTGATCATCCAAACCTTCAAAACTGTTACAATGGTTGAGAAAAATGATCTAATGATGCCTTATATATTATAGTGAAACCTCAAAGGATCTCATGGAATGTGGAATGTGGATGAGATATAAATTTTCAATGGTTGGATAAGATATATATGATGTTATAGAAATTCATAAATCATCATGATTTGGAATAAATTATCTATCATTTTCAAAATTTTATTGTCCTGAAGAATAAAGTTCATTATGTTTATGAATTGGTATTCTTTCACATTATTGCACCAAAGACATTGTTATTATAACTGTTTACCAAAAAATATGCTGATATCCTCAATCATGCTAGATGAAGCACTGAATATCCCTCATGAATTTTATTCATTATACAAGACATCTTTATCTACCATGGATAATCTCGCCACCTCATAAATAAATAAGTCTTTGTTTGGAACTGATATTTTTTAAAAGATTAAAGTGATGAATTTGGATAATAGAACAAATGTTTTATCCAAATTCATAAAATCTAGAATACCACAATAAAATTGTGAGTGTTAAATTATTGTTTTTTATGATATAAATTTTCTTACTTATTTTATTTATGAATATCATACAAATATGTAATGATATATTATATGATATCAGTGTAACATTTTAACAAAGTCTCTAAATTTATAGGAATTTGGATGAATCGTAACCCTTATCCTTGGGAATAATAGAGTTTACTTGGATGAATATAATGAAACACCTTGACATGGTTTTAAAACTCTATTATCATTTTTGTTATGGAATTTTTTTTCAAGTTGGGACATTGTGTAAATAAAATTGGCTCCATTATCCAAGAATTCTAATGAACACACTATATTAACTCTGGTGGAGTTGTCTTGTCAATAGGAGACACATGTGATGATTAAAGGATCATATCATAACACTAATATTATAAAATTTCCCGAGGATTGAGAAATTGTGGATGTAAGAAGAAGAAAAGTGTATGTTGGTATTGACCAAAAACTATGGTTATTATGAGAACACCCAACATACCCTTTCTTGCAAACTATTCTATGGTGAAAAATTAAGGATAGAGATGGCTATCAATCTGATATTTTCATTCATTTAATATAATAAAATTTCTAGATGACCGATAATCTCCCCACTCTTACTCAATTCCCATTCCCAAAAATTGAATACTAGTAGAAATAATAATTTATGGGACGTAATCGCAATAATACCATCATATAGATGATTTACATTATATGGATGAAAATAATAAATTTTAGAATAAATAATTGAAATTCACTAGAAAATTAATTACACTATTCATTATGAAGATAAAAATCATGAAATTTTAAAAATTGACAAAATTATTTTTAGAAAGACCTCAAAAATTATACAACATGTAACTGTTTTATATAGATTATATAAATGATAGAGTCATTGAATCTAATTGATAATTTAATGTTATTCTTGGTCATATGGTGTCAAAATAAGATAACCAGTATGTGAAATTATTGGTTCAATATAAGATGGAAATATGTTCAAAATAACCATCCATTGGACCATTGCATTGTTTTGATTTTCATTTGATGATTCTAGAATTATTCCAAACTATCAATACAATATCTGTATCAATTGAGTATATATAATTCAAACTCATATGAAGATAAATGTTTCGTGCTATTTAAAAAAAATTATCTATGAGTATTGAAGAATACTAGTCACATTAATGGAAAATGATGAATTAAATGTTAAATCAAGAAAGGATGTTGTTTTAATGATAATATAGAGACTTTTATAAATGGAATAATTTTTTTTCAAGTGAATAAGGATGTATGTTTAATCATTATATGACTAAAAATATTGGTTGGCTTATTAAAAAACAACATTGAAGTTGTACAAAATGATTAAAAATTATATCAGGTATTTTCTAATAGTATAAACACAAACATCACAAATGATGATGAGGTAGTGTTTTATTCCTTTACATAATTATATGAAAAAAGTTCTGCTTCAAATGAAAATATACTATTTCTATATTTTTTTACAAAAGAGATTCATATTTTTTTTTAAATGTTTGGTAACAAATTCATCAATGAATAAAGAATTATAGAACTCTTTTTTGAATTTATCTCAATATGTGTGTAATAGTTTTACATTTTATATTGAAAATTAGAAAAATGATATAATGAAGTGAAATTATGTTTTTGATAATGTACATGTTTAAATTCGTGGAACTCATATGCTTATACTACACATTATTGACTATCACCTATCCACATCTCAATGCCTTAAGGAAATTAATGATCCATCTGAGGCCCATCAATGAAAATATTTATTTAATTTTAGATATGTTTCATTATCATTACCTAATCCTTCATTAAAATTATCATTTTCTCATTTAGGAAACTTGTATTTTGAGAGGGAAAATCATTCTACTCTCTAAATCTGGTCTACACCAGTATGGTTTCTCATGATGATATAGCTAGTATTAAAGCTTCCATTATAATGATGGGTGACGTTGTGGGCATGACAGATGATGATCATCTGCCATCATCATCATCATCACCAGATCAACAATTATACTTCAAGAAAATACCTCCAAAATTTTATTTTCTAACAAGTAGTTGATAAACTCCCTTTCATTTTTGGGGATTTGTTTCTTAGTGGATGTAAACTATCAAAAATATTCTTATTATTATATTATTATGGAATTCAAACATATGAATTTTTTATATTAACATATATTTGAATGATCTAAATTTATTAACTTGTTAATAGTATTTAATTATTGTTATGACATTTCCCATGAATGATCATAATTATTTAATATCATTATTACACTTTATAGAAAGATTAATTTTACTATGCTCTTATTCTTTTCATTGATACTAAATGATCTTGTTTTATGATTTCTTGTTTCAATTTATTTCCATATCATTTAATTTTTATATACTGTTTTAATATTTCATTGTGAATTATATTTAATGAAAAAATTTATTTAAAAGTAATATTATTAACTGATATCTAAATGTTTTGTGAAATATGAACTATACTTCATATTATTCTTCTTTTTACATCAATAAAATGACGATAGAAAAATAGAAAATAAAAAAATATAATCTATTTTCATATTTCAAAATGGGGCGATGGAAAGAATCTTTTTTGGAGAAAAAAACGGAACATGTGAAAAGGAAATGAAAAATTAGTTATTTTTAAATGCTTAAATTTCAATTTATAAAATTTTTGTTTACCCAACTAATGGGTTTTATGATCTTATATAGGCTATGATCATTGGAAATTTTTTTTCCAACATATCTTCATGTTACATGTTTTGATGAATTAAAAAATACATACTTTTATCTATCATGTTTAACTCAAGTGTTTTTTATTATGATTATATTATGTTTTGTATCCATGTATTTATCTTGCGAAATGACGAAATTTTATCTAATGATAAATGAAGAATATCATCGGTTAATCAGAATCAGAAGGTGTCAAATTAAACTTTTTCTTGTGATGTTTGACTAATTTTATCCTGACAGATGATCTAGTGAGAATAATATTATAAAAGGTGGCTTCATTGCAATATGAAATTATATTAGTTAAATGTTACATAATATTTACACATAATTTTTATGTTGTAGAATTATCTTATAATACATTGAAGTCAGTTTGTCATTCGAGGATAAGCTACTTTATCTTATAAAAGTTATATTATGGTGATAATATATTTCATTTTATAAATTTTGGTGATATATTATTACACAATGTGATGATTAATTTTTCAATCAATTTACAAGTCTCTTAATTAATTTATTACATATGAAAAAGAGAATATCCATTTATGGAAGGATCATCCTGTTCAATGTTTACCATGAATAGGATGATCTGAAGAATGAGAATCTCTCTATCATCACTTCTATAAAAGCAATTTATACATTTTGAATGAATGGATGGATAACCATAATAAAATTTCTCATAATATCATTCATGGATGTAATTTTACATTGAACTCAATTTTATAAAACCTATAGATACTATAGTACAGAGAGGAAGAACAATACCTTATCATCATTTGAATATATTAAAAATAAAACTAATGGAGTTCTATACATAGTTACAAAATCAAATTGTTTTTGGGGTGGTTATAAATTAAATCAATTTCACTAATGCTTATCTGAATCTACCTTATGATATCTATCATTATATCAGGAGAAATCTTTATCTAATGTCACTTTCTTCATTCAACTATGTGTGGAAAATGTTCCTATTGAATATTTTATTTATTATATCATGTTTGAACTCTATGTAAGAGTTTTATTATGACTATTGAAAGATATTATCAAGGGAGATCCTATTTTTTAGCTTTTGGACATTCAGATTATGTGACATCTACTTGTACTCCTCTAGGAGACCCATGTAAATGGTATGTTATTGTCAAAACCCCCAAACTCATGTAGAAGAGTGTTGGTGGAGTGGAATAAAGGATTTTTGTTCCCTAAACAAAATAAATCTCTTTTTCAAATTTCTTTCAAACAAATCTTCATATTTATGCTCCAAATAATATTATGGAAAAAAATGAACATGCATAATTAGAATAGGGTTGTCTAATATGAAAGAATTTTTTTAAGAACACAATTTAACTCATATTTATTTATTTATATATTCATTATATGAAAAAATAATATATTTTATAGTAATACTCTAAAAAATAATTTATCATGAATGTGAGATATTCTTCATATGTATATATATTAAAAACGATTCGTGTCACACACTTTTTATGGTAATAAATTTACTTTTTGAAGAGTTATAAAATATTTATTTTAAATAATTTTTTTGAAATTTAAACATGTTTTGAAATTTATTTTTTTATAAACAAATCAATGGATGAAAATTATGTGTTATAAATATTTTTTTCTAAAACATGTTTTTATAGCAGTTTGCTTGATTTTTTCATAATTAAATTAACCCATTTGGGTAAATATAATATGAGGAAATGTATTTTGAATTTTTAATTATCATGATTAATATTATATAATAGGGTAAACATAATTTTTTTTATATTGAATAGTAAAATTATTTCTTTTTTACATTTGTTATGTTTAAATTGAGTTTACAAGGTGGTGGGAATTATTCCATAAACATAGGGAATTATATTCACCAAAAATTGTCTATTAATTATTATTTTATGATATTTACGACATACTATATCAATATAATAGGAAATGAAAATTTAGAGCTATATTACCTTGGAAGTTACCTTTTTTCATTGAAATATTTTAAGAAATTTCATTTGTGTCCTTCCCGTAATATATAAAATTGAACCAATAATCCTACCGCAGTCAATCCATTTATGTTATCTATGTTATAAAATACCAAATCTAAATACTTTATATATTCATTAAATTAAACATAGTGTTTCATTTATTCTCTTAAGACCAATCATTTTAAGATAAAGTTGTATTAAGAATAGGGAATCTCAAATAATTGGTAGAAATCACATCGAGGATAATTCAATTTTATATATTCATACACCACCTATAAAAAATTCAATTAAAATTATCAATAAAGTATTGTAAATGATATTTAATGGTTTTTATAAGGCCCCAGCCTTAAAAATCTATAAATATTGAATTAAATGAATAATTCACATTGAGGATCTTTTCAGGTTTAGAGTTTTAGAGAATTAGAACATAATTACTTTATCTCAAAAGATTACAAAGTATACACTTCTACTATGTTTCCATAGAATTAAAATACTCTTAAAAAGAAACATGTCTAGTTCCAAGTTTTATATATCATGACTTTCCCTTGATCACATCCTTGACCCTATTCCACATTAGTTCCTGTGAAAAAAATTTCAATAAAAACCTGGGGTGAGCATAAAGAGCTCAGTAAGGGATACACAAAGAATGAAAACTGTTAGTTTATCAAAATAACAATTAAACCATGTATACTTTATCAAAGTAATACTTTTCACCTTTATGAAGTAGTAAAAACTCTTCACTGAATAAAACATCATTACTTACCCTTTTGTAACCAAAAGATTACCATAAAACCCATAAAAAGATCACATAACATATAAAGGTAACTTGGGACATAAACATACATAAGTGGAATAACCATACGGTCGACTTCCACACATATCACTTAATGGAATAGTCATGCGGCCAACTTCGATACATACTTAATGGAATATCCATATGGCCGACTTCTATACCCAATGCATTGGAGGTTGTAACGTAACCACCCGTCCTGGTATTCACGGCACCACCCGTCATATGGTTTATCACGTAACCACCCTTCAAATGTCCATGTACCTATATAAAATCATAAAACATAAAACCAATATAAAGGAATGATAAAATTTCCACATTTCAATCACAATATATCATTTAAATATATTGATATAATATAATCCTTTATCAAAACCATTTTCAATATGTAAATACATAAAATAGTATATGGTATTTATTTTAATTTAAAAGCATTATGGCTTGTTGAGGAAGCCAATGACCAAATAATACTCGCGGCGGCGGAAATGGTCGTTGTCACCGCATACATTAAAAGAAACATTCCTTTTTTTCATTTAGTAAAACGCTTCATAGAAAATGATTCCTCTTGTATAAAAGTAAAAGTCAAAGTGGTTTTTACACCGTATAAAAGATTGTTGTGTATAAAACGAAATATGCCTCAATGAATGGAGATTGAGACAAAGTCCCTTACCTCCGGTCCGACTAGACTCGGCCTTTCTCTATTCTCCTGAATAATAAACATGAGTTAATTTCTACTTGTTTAAGAACCTTTTTCAAGTTCATTATTCATTTTATATCACTTATTTCCATGTCATAAACCTTATGTAATTATTTAACTTAATAACGGTCGTTTTAACGATCATTGGTACGTGAGTCAACAATAAACCCTTTATAATTACAAGTTGATCATGTATCCATTATATCCAGAATTATAATCATGATGTATATATCATATATATCATATATATCCAGTATATACATTCATTTATAATATTACATAATCATTTAGAGGTAAGAAATGAAATGCACCGTTCATGGAGACGGTAAGCCGTACGTACGCATGAACGCTACTTTCATTTCTATTTCGTATTTTATAGAATGGAATCATAATGATATAAAGGTATATCATAATTCCAGTTTAATATCATATATAATATCATAACTCCATCCTTTATACGTCACACATATGGTATTAACGAATCAAATCACTTTGATGGGGCGGTAGTCCGCACTTCCTTAAATGAAGATATCACGTTTACCCATAATGGAAACCATAAAGGTATGCCCAAAATGAAAAATACAGAAGATTAAGGAAAACATAAAAATATTTTATATCATATATAAATATATATTCATCTTAATGGTCACCTTTGAAAGTGTTAAAACAATGTTGAACAATCATCGTTTCGGGAGGCCGAAATTTTCCATCCACAGAAAGAGTATGTTCTTTAACCATTAGATGTAGGTGTGTGTAAGTGTAGCTCCAATACTTCTTATACCAAAATACTATTATATTCAATATACTGGATTTGTTACAAAATAAATGAATAAAAAGAGTTTAGGAGGATGGAGAAGCAAAATAAAACAAAAGGACTCAAGTGAAGACATTAAGTTAAAATCGGGTAACTCCCTTTGGTTTGAGCTCAAAGGATTCCTTGGGAAGACTTCTGCCCACATTGAGGCTTCAAGGAGTATGAGAGGGAAGTGGAGAGACCAAATGGGCAGGGGTTGGCCAAGCCAAAAGGCTTTGGAAGTGTGGGTAAAGAGGTAGAGGTGGGGGCCTTTTATAAGAGGAGAGGGGGGGGGGCACTCATGGAATGTAAAGAAAGGTTACTTTAATTTAAAATGAGTTTCTGATTCAAAAGGTCCCACATTGATATAATTCGAGTTTAAGGTGATACGGGTTTGAAATCCACCCATCCAATAGGTTTTGGACATGTTTAGGTCATAGATTTTACATAATCTTTTCATTTAATTTAAATCCTTTATTAATGAGGTAATCACTACATCATCTTGATGTCATAAATAATTTAATATATTTAATGTCTATAAATTATAAAAAAAATATCATAATTTAGGAAATCTTTTTATCTTTCTAATTAGTATTTATAGTCAAAAATCATATTGTTTAACCCCATGTAAATTTTTTTAGTAAAACATTTCTTGTTTGTGTCATTTTTACTTTAACATTTAATAAAAAGTTATTTATGTCATTTCCACACCCATGTGGCTCCATGGGGTCCCCAAGTTGACTAATGTATTTTCATGGTCGGCCATGACACATCTAATGATGGTAGGACACGTGTCAACCTCATCTCATATTATTAAAACATTATTTTTACCTTAAACTACACTAATTACCTCTAATCGCGATTAAGAACTTAAAAGTGACTATTCACCAAAAAATTATTTTAACCTCATTGAACCACATTTTACTTCTTCATGACAACCATGTATATTGTAATTTCTAAAATCAAATCACAGAAGTGACAAGGTTTCATTTAAACGAAAAATCATTTCCTTTAACTACAACTTAGTGGTTTCACTATTCATCAAAAATTGATGTTTTTCAGAAAAATACCAAAACTTCACCCTAAGCTATATTTGATATACTGGATTCAAAAATGATATATATTTTAAAAAATTCAAATCATATAAGTGACATTAATTAATTTAATAACTAATTCCCGCTGTCATGACAAATAACGTGTCTTTATGAAATAATATGTATCAAAATATTGACACTAGTTTAAATCCAATTTCAAAGTGAAATTGATTCCAATGACCACCATTGGATTAAATGGTAAAAATATATTCTAATTTAACATCAAAACCAATTCAAAAGATAAGCTAATTTAAAAATAAATTATATTAAAAAGTGGTTTTGAATTAAAATACAACATTTTCACTAGTCATTAAAAAATGAACTTTATCGGAAAAATACCAAAAATTCACAAAAAGTAAATTTTGATGTCCCAATAATAAATAATAAGTTTATTTTGACAAATATTGCTTATAAAATTGTAAAAAATATAGATTTAAAAATTGGATTCCATCAAAAGGTAGTAAAACAATCTTTTAAAAATATTATTGTATTCCATGCTTAAGATTGGATTTATTTTCATTTTAAGCCTCTAAAACACTATCTAATTCATTAATAGACATAGATAAAAATATCTATTATACATTAATTACTTTGGATGTTACATCCTTCCCCCATTTAGAAAATTATGTCCCTGTAATTTATTTACTTATCGAATAAATGGGGGTACTTATCCCTCATTGAATTTTTAGATTCCCATGTTGCCTCTTCCATCATGTGGTTTTTACAAAAAACCTTTACCAGATTAGTCACCTTATTCCATAACACTTTATTGCTGTGGTCAAGAATCTGGACCGGTTGTTCCTCATAAGATAGGTTCTCTTCCAGCTGAACTACCTCTGGACTCAAAAACTGAGATGGACCTGACATATACTTTCTCAACATCGAAACATGAAAAACATTGTGTACCTGAGATAAACATGGAGGTAAAGCCAATCAGTAAGCTACTTATCCAGATTTCTCCAGAATTTCATATGATCCAATGAACCTTGGACTCAGCTTTCCTTTCTTACCAAATCTCATCACAGTTTTCCATGGTGAGACTTTGAGAAAAACATGATCACCTACCTCAAAAGATAGATTCGTCCTCCTGTTGTCCGCATAAATCTTCTGCCTGCTCTGAGCTGTTCTCATGTGTTTCTGAATCAACTGAACTTTTTATGCCATCTCTTCTACCAATTCTAGTCCCATCAGCTTCTTTTCACCCACTTCATGTTGAAATGGTAGTGTTCGACACCGCTTCCCATATAATGCCTCAAATGGTGCCATCTGTATAGTGGAATGAAAACTGTTATTATAAGAAAACTCAACCAAAGAAAGATGTTGGTCCCAACATCCCTGATAATACATCGAACAAGCTCGTAGAATATCCTCCATGGTCTGAATTGTTCGTTTTGACTGCCCATCTGATTGAGGATGATAAGCTGTACTTAAATTTAATTCAGTACCCAACGACTTCTGAAGGCCTTTCCAAAAGTTAGAAGTAAACATGGGATCATGATCGGACACAATGGAGAGAGGAACTCCATGTAACCTGACTATCTCTTTAAGATACAAACAGGAAAGTTGATCTAGTAAAAAAATATCTCGTATAGCAAAGAAATGAGAAGATTTAGTCAGGAAATCAAAAATAACCTAGATTGCATTATTACCTCGAGATGTTCTCAGTAATCCCACAACAAATTCCATGGATATGTTTTACCATTTCCACTCTGGCACTGGTAAAGGCTGAAGCATCCCTTTTCACTAACTACCGCTCTGCTTTAACCTGCTGACAAGTCAAACACTTCACAGTAAAATCAGCAATATCCCTTTTTATTCCATCCCACCAGTAATACTCCCGGAGATCTCTGTAAATCTTAGTACATCCATGATGAACTGAAACGGGGAACAATGAGCCTCACATAACAACTCATTCTTCAACTTTGAATCACAAGGCACACATAATCTCTTCTTAAACCTCAAAACACAATCATTATCAATGTTGAATTCAGGCAACTTACCCTTCTGAACCAGCTCTAACTTTTTCTGCAACTCATTGTCTTCCCTTTGTTCTTGCTTAATTCTATCTGATAGGGATGATCTCACTGATACCTGAAACAAAACAGAAGAACTTCTTCCACTAACAACTTCTATGCCAATGTTCATCAAATCAAAAACCAAAGGATCTCATTCCAAACGTATCATGGTTAATGAAGCATTACTTTTTCGACTCAAAGCGTCGGCAACTTTATTTACTTTTCCCGGATGGTAGTGAATTGTACAATCATAATCCATGATTAATTCCAGCCATCTCCTCTGTCTCATGTTAAATTCATTCTATGTGAATATATACTTTAAACTATTGTGACCAGTATATATTTCACACTTTACTCCATACAAATGATTCCTCCAAATTTTTAAAGCAAAAACAACACCAGATAATTCCAAATCATGTGTAAGGTAATTTACCTCATGAGTTTTCAACTGTCGCGAATCATAACCGACTACCTGATCATTCTGCATTAGGACGCAACCAAGTCCTTTCAATGAAGCATCACTGAATATAACAAACTCACCATTCCTAGAAGGAAGTGCCAAAACTTGAGCATTCACCAATCTTCTTTTCATTTCCTGAAAACAATCACCACATTATTTTGTCCAGATAAACTTAACACCCTTCCGAGTTATCTTAGTCATTATACTTGATAACTATGAAAAATTTCTAAAAAACCTTCGGTAATAGCCTGCCAAACCAAGAAAACTGCGAATCACTGTTACTTTTTTTGGTCTTGGCCATTCTTCAACAACCTTTGTTTTTGTAGGATCAACAGTTATTCCATCTTTAGAAACAATATGACCAAGGAAAGAAATTTGTTGCAACCAATCTTCATACTTGCTGAATTTCCCATACAATTCCATTTCTTTTATAGTTTGCAGAATAACCATTAAATGTCTTTCATGCTCCACTTTACTTTTAGAAAACACCAAAATATCATCAATAAACACAAACAATATTTTTCACCTGAGTCAACTGAGCTATCACCACAACAAACTATTTTGTTCTGATTCTGACCATCTCAGGATACTGATTTGAATGGTTATTTCCTTTTTTATGCCTTCCTAGAAAAGTTGTTCTGTTTCCTCTATGAAAAACCATTCTTAACACAGAAATATCTTAGGTGAAGCCACATGGTAATCTGTAAATGCTATATCATTTCAATCATACCATAAATTAATTTATGATTTAACAATTTTCTAACTCCTAAAGTTATCTAATCCGACCTATGATACCGACTATAAGGCCATGGCCTTAAACATCTCTTAAGATTGAATTAAATGAATAATTCACATTGAGGATCTTTTCAGGTTTATAGTCTTAGAGAATCAGAATATAATTACTACATCTCAAAATATTACAAAGTAGACACTTATACTATGTTTCCATAGAATAAAAAAACTCTTAAAAAGAAACATGTCTAGTTCCATGTTTTATATAGCATGACTTTCCCATGATCCCATCCTTGACCCTGTTCCACATTAGGTCCTGTGAAAAACATTTCAAAAAACATGGGGTGAGAATAATGAGCTCAGTAAGGGATACACCAAGAATAAAAACTGTTAGTTTATCAAAACAACAATTAAACCATGTATAATTTATCAAAGTAATACTTTTCACCTTAATGAAGTAGTAAAAACTCTTCACTGAATAAAAGGATATTACTTACCCTTTTGTAACCAAAATATTACCATAAAACCCATAAAAAGATCACATAACATATAATGGTAACTTGGGACATAAACATACTTAAGTGGAATAACCATACGGTCGACTTCCACACATATCAGTTAATGGAATAGCCATACGGCCAACTTCCATACATACTTAATGGAATAGCCATACGGCCAACTTCCATACCCAATGAATTGGAGGTTATAACTTAACCACCCGTCCTGGTATTCACGGAACCACCTGTCATATTGTTTATCACGTAACCACCCGTCAAATGTCCAAGTACCAATATAAAATCATAAAACATAAAACCAATATAAAGGAATAATAAAATTTCCACATCTCAATAAAAATATATCATTTAAATATATTGACATAATATAATCCTTTATCAAAACCATTTTCAATACCAAAATTCATAAAAGAGTATATGGTATTTATTTTATTTTAAAAACATTAATGCTTGTTGAGGAATTCAAAGACCAAATAATACTTGTTGCGGCGGAAAAGGTCATTGTCACCGCGTAAGTTAAAAGAAACATTACTTTTTGTCATTTAGAAAAACGCTTAGTAGAAAAATATTCCTTTTGTATAAAAGTAAAAGTCAAAGGTGTTTATACACCAAATAAAAAATTGTTGTGTATAAAACGAAATATGCCTCAATGAAAGGAGATTGAGACGAAGTCCCTTACCTCGGGTCCGACTTGACTCGGTCGTTCTTTAATCTCCTGAATAATAAACTTTAGATAATTTATACTTGTTTAAGAACCTTTTTCATGTTCATTATTACTTTTATATCACTTATTTCCATGTCATGAACAGTATGTAATTATTTAAGTTAACAACGGTCGTTTTAACGATCATTGGTACTTGAGTCAAAAATAAACCCTTTATAATTACAATTTATTCATGTATCCATTATATCCAGAATTATAATCATTATTTTTATATCATATATATCATATATACCTAGTATATACATGCATTTATAATATTACATAATCATTTAGAGGTAAAAAATGAAATGCAACGTTCATGGAGATGGTAAGTCATACGTATGCATGACCGCTACTTTCATTTCTAATTCGTATTTTATAGAATGGAATCATAATGATATAAAGGTATATTATACTTCCAGTGTAATATCATATATAATATCATAACTCCATCCTTTATGCGTCCCACATATGGTATTAACGAATCAAATCACTTTGAGGGGGCGGTAGTCCGCACTTCCTTAAATGAAGATATCGTGTTTACCCAAAATTGATACCATAAAGGTATTACCAAAATGAAAAATACAGAAGATTAAGGAAAACATAAAAATATTTTATATCATATATAAATATAGTTTCATCTTAATGTCCACCTTTTAAGGTGTTAATAGAATGTTGAACAATCATCGTTTCGGGAGGCCGAAATTCGCCATCCACGGAAATAGTATGTTAATTAACCATTATATGTTTGTGTGTGTAAGTGTAGCTCGAATAATTCTTATAAAAACATCCTAGTACATTGATGATACTGTAGTTTTTACAAAAGAAATGAATAAAAATAGTTTAGGGGGTTGGAGAAGCAAAATAAAACAAAAGGACTCAAATGAAGACATTACCTTAAAATCGGGTAACTCCCTTTGGTTTGAGCTCAAAGGCTTCCTTGGAAAGACTTCTGCCCAAATTGAGGCTTCAAGGAGTAATATAGGGAAGTGGAGCATCAAAATGGGCAGGGGTTGGCCAAGACAAAGGCTTTGGAAGTCTGGGTAAAGAGGTAGAGGTGGGGGCCTTTTATAGGAGGAGAGGAGGGGAACTCTTGGAAAGTAAAGAAAAGATACATTATTTTAAAATGTGTTTCGGATTCGAAAAGGTCCCACATTGATATAATTCGAGGGTAAGGTAATAAGGGTTCTAAATACACCCATCCAATAGGTTTTGAACATGTTTAGGTCATAGATTTTACATTATCGTTACATTTTATTTAAATCCTTTATTAATGAGGTAATCGCTGCATCATCATGATGTCATAAATAATATAATATATTTAACGTCTAAAAATTTTAAAAAAATATATCATGATGTATTAAATCTTTTTAGCTTTCTAATTAATATTTATAGTCAAAAATCTGTCTTGTATATCCCCATGTAAAAATTATTTTAGTAAAACATCTCATGAATGTGTCATTTTTACTTTAACATTTAATAAAAAGTGATTTATGTAATTTCCAAACCAAAGTGGCTCCATGGGGTCCCCAAGTTGACCCATGGATTTTCATGGTCATACATGACACATCAAATGAGGGTAGGGCATGTGTCAAGCTCATCTCATATTATTAAAACATTATTTTTACCTTTAACTACACTAATTAACTCTAATCGCGATTAAGAATATAGAAGTTACTATTCACCAAAAAAATTATTTTAATCACATTGAACCACATTTTACTTCGTAATGAAAACCATTTATGTCATATTTTTGAAAATCAAATCACATAAGTGACAAAGTTTCACTTAAATAAAAAATCAGTTTCTTTAACTACCACTTAGTGGTTTGACTATTCATCAAAATTAATGTTTTTCAGAAAAATACCAAAACTTCACCCTAAGATATATTTGATATTCTGAATTCAAAAATGATGTCTATTTAACAAAATTCAAATCATATAAGTCACATTAATTAATTTAATAATTAATTCCCGCTGTCATGACAAATAGCGTGTTTTTATGAAACAATAAGTATCAAAAGATTGACACTAGTTTAAGTCCAATTTCAATGTGAAATTGAATCCAATGACCACCATTGGATTAAATGGTAAAAATATATTCTAATTTCACTTCAAAACCAATTAAAAAGATAAACTAATCTTATAAATAAATTATATTAAAAAGTTGTTTTGAATTAAAATATAACATTTTCACTATTCATTAAAAAATGAACTTTATCGGAAAAATACAAAAAATTCACAGAAAGTAAATTTTTATGTCCCAATCATAAATAATAAGTCTATTTTGACAAACATATATTATAAAATTGTCAAAAGATAGATTTAAAAATGGTTTTCCATCAAAAGGCAGTAAAACAATCTTTTAAAAATATTAGTGTATTCCATGCTTAAGATTGGATTTATTTTCATTTTAAGCCACTAAAACACTATCTAATTCATTAATAGACATAGATTAAATTATCTATTATTCATTACTTAATTGGGATGTTACAGTTTAATTATGATGTGACAACCATTTTAAATACCTTTATTATTTAATGTGAAATAAAAGTATTTCCCAATCTTGTGTGGGGACTACCACCGCCATGTATTGATATGATTATTTTCCCATCATCAATTTTCTTGGGTGGTTCTGAGGATTATTTTAATTCTTGTATATGATAATTATTTCTATGAAATTATAATATATTTTTTAAATGATATCCTTTAGATCCACTAAAGAATGATAACATCAAGTGTGTACACATGGAAACCAACCACCATGATGCAATGTCATTTGATTTTCATTTATATAATTCATGAATTGTAATGAGTATATATTTAATGAAAATATGTGATATTTATGATTTTTTAGTGATTTTTTATATGATAATCATTATTCAAATTTTATTATTTCAATTATTTGATTAGTGTAAATGTCTATCAAGTTTACATATGGATCACAGTCTCCATGAAGAGATGTCATTAATTTTTAAACACAACATTATATAAGTGGTTATAAATATTAATATTAAGAAAATATATATTTTTTTAACATTATTAAAATTATAAATATGGAGTAACCATGTCGAATTTGAAATTACTATACCTTAATAACTAAAACATTTAAGATGACTGAAGTGATTAACACACGAAATAACAACTTTTATAATTTATTGTAAACAAACAAGTGTTTAAATTATATAAGTGGTATATATATTATATTATATAATTAAAAATTATACTGTTATTTAGTTATAATAAATATATGCTTACTATATTTTATTTTATAGTGCTTATGAATCATTCCAAATATGTAGTAAGGTTTTAATCTATATTTCACATCACTGAGAGTGGATTTAATTGAAGGAACCAATTTATAATTTATATTGAATATATGATACAGAAGAAATTATTTTTGAATAATAATTTATTTAATAATTTTAATTTATAGAACTGTATGATTTTACATCCTCTAATGACTTTTTATTCAAAAATTAATAAATCTATAAAGGATCGTTGTTACAATTTTTTATTTTAGTACATGTTTTATTTTATGATCCTATTTATGTATAATTTTCTTTTATACTAATCTATATATATTTTATACAATGGATCCATATTAATTCATGTTTCATAAAATGAAAATGAAAATTATTTCGCCGAATGTGTTTTGTATGTAGTGAAATGAATGTGGTAAGGGTTTTATGTTATAATATCAATCTTCACAGGGACTATTTATACCATATTTCTGGTGTTGAAATTATATGATATATATATATATATAATCTTTTTTTATTATAATCATGAAATTTATATATATTAAATTCTTTCGTTTCACTGTCCTTTTTGTATGTACTATATAATATAATTTTTCAGTATAACAAACTTGATTTCTCTATATATTCTAGAATATTTTCATCCATGTTGATATTATCTATAAAAAATTAAAAAAAATTATGACTAAATAATTAATTTTTCTTCTTGTTTTTACACATTATTATCTTCATATAAATATTTTTATGGAATCATTATTTTTTTTTCTAAAGGAATTACCTTTTTTAGTTATCCTTAAATATGAAAAAAAATTATTTTAATGTACACTGCATGATCATATTTCCATATTATAATTTAAATTCACTTACATGATGATTATATATATATTTTCAATGTTCATTAGAAATAAATTTTTTTCAATAACAATTTTTAAATTTGATGATTTTAAATATGGGTTTTAAATTGAAAAATTTACTTTTATTATGAAATGATTTGATGATCTGTTTTATGGAGTTTTATTCTCTAAAAACATTCTTTGATTATTCTTATTATTTAAAGGGATATGATCCAATTTTTCCAAATTTATTCATTCTATGAATGGGTTTTCATTATGATGAGGAATTATTGGTGAAACTCATTTCATTACATTGTGTATGAAATTATATAATGATTAATGTTTTTTATGATTCTGTGGAATATATATAAATGGATTATAATTATGTGACAGATGGTTCCATTATAAACCATGGATGGGTGGTCACGTAAGAAACCACAAATAGATGGGTATCTTATTTTCCTTCACATAATATGTTTATGATGAATGAGATGAAATAATACTATGACATGAAAGATTAAAAAATTTCTAAACAGATGATAATTTTATATAACATCTTGTTATTTTCTTTTTGGCACATCATAAAAAATGTTTTGTATCCTTTGAGGTGGATCTTGTTTTTGGATATTTTCATGAAATTTTTTAAACTTTTGGTGGTTCATGTTTATTTTATAGGTTGTCCCAATGTCATGGAATTATTTTAGGTATGTCCTATAAAACCATGTATAATTGTTTGAGCCACATGAAGTGGCTGCATGATTTGTCCAAATCATTCCAATACCTAGTGAAAATCATGTCATCTGGGATATTGAGGGTTTTCATTGATGGAATTGGATTTTAAAAACAATGCATTTATACCTTGAACCCAAAATAGAAGACAATTTGTGGTCACTGATATGTTGAATGGACAATCCCATTAATGTGAACACTCCAGTTAACTATGTACATTGACATTTTATGATTTAATTCTTTATCTAAAAATTCAACAGACACAATATTAACGGATTATGGCCCATAATATCACATTGGATCAACCTAATCATTCCCAAGTGTTCTATATGTTTCTCCCTTGAAATACTAGGTAGATTTAATTAATTCATGACGGATCAACTCAAGGTATATTATGATTTTTTAAGGTTTTTCCTTTTCTTGTATGATTTTTATTGGATCCATTCTCATATAAAGTTGTAAAACATGGAGGTTCTGTATATTCTAGATATAAGAATTTTGATAGAAGATTGATTTTTTTTTTGTTTTTTATAAAGGATCATAAGGACCTGATCCACCATTCCCCAGTCATTAATATTGAAGGATAATAATTCAACCTCATTTCTTAGGGGAATGTGTTTGTATACAATGGGTTATTTTTATCAGATGAATATCATTACAATAAAATTCCATTGGTTTAATAATTTAATTTATTTGGTTTTTGAATTAAATATATTTAGCGTGAAGAAAAATGTTTTAATAGGTTTTTTATTTTTTAAACATGTTATTGCACGCAAATTGTATGATTAAATTATTGAATGGGGTTTTTAATTTGGAAATGGGTTTTCAACACTATATCAGATTAAATTGACGTTGAATTTTTTATATATTTTGATAATGGTTTTGAAATTGTATTTTTAAAAAGAAGGTAAATTGGGTACTATAGGTGTAATAACCCTGCAATAAAAATTACATAATATTGAGTTATGTCAAGAATTGAAATTGAGGATCTTTTTGGGATATGTGTTTTAGTGAATAAAAACATTACTATTACAGAAAATCTCAACAGATATAAATTAAACACTTCTATTCTATCAAAAAATTTCACAATAATAAAAAACCCTAAATAAAAGAAGTGTTCTTTTATTGAGAGAAATATTATTAAATTCCTTTCATTCTCTTACCCATCCTTATTCCCTGTGAATATAATTTCAAAAACATGGGGTGAGCGTAAAAACCTCAGTAAGGGTTATAAAATAAGGAATTAAAACATTTGTCCATCAATAAATAAAAATCAATGAAATCATACTTCTAAATTTATAAAACATACTGTCTTTTACAAACTTCATGAAATAATATGATTTATGAATAACAACCAAAAATCAAAAATTTTAAATTTAACATGTGGAATCCATAACATACATACAATTTAGAGTTCACACGTTTATAAGATATTATGATATGAATACTAATAAAAGTATATTCCCCAAATTTCTTAGGAGAGATGTTAACGTTTACCTCTGTCATGTTACCCAATTAATTGGATAGCTATCTTGGGGTCACCCTCCCTAGGTTTATCTCAGAACCACTCAATTACGTTAAAAATTCCCATGAACCGTAACATAATCATAACGCATGAACATGAATAGAGGAAAGATAACATTTCCATGTTACAATCACTACATATCAGTTCAAGGTATTGACAAAATCAATAGATGATAAAAACCATTTCCAATACCAAAATACGTAAAAAAGGGTATATAGTATTTACTTTTTCATTTAAAAATATTACAATTTATAGAGGAATAAAAATTTGAAATAATGCTCATGGTGGCCAAATGGTAGTTGTCGTTGCGTACATAAAAAATAAAAACTTATTTATTCATTTATTAAAACTATTGGTTGAAATAATAATCCCTTTTAATGAAATTTAATGTCAATGGGGTTCAGAAATTATTAAATGAAAGACATGTATAAATCAAAATATGCCTCAATGAAAGGAGATTGATATGTAGCACCTATTAAAGTTAATTTTGTAAATAAAATAGATATATTTTATGTATTAAATATAATTAAACATAATTAATGTATAAATATAATGCCCCAACCACAGTTGCCCAGAGTTAGTGAATTATCACATAACATTGGCATGATCACAAGAAAGATCAAGTCTTCAAAGACAGATTATTTAGTAGCCTTGGAAAAACAATATACATTCATAATGTTTACATTACATCATAATTTGAAAACTACTACAACAACATCTTATCTTCATATTCCCTCATATTATCCCTGCAGGTCATTAATAAATTACATCTTCACATCCTGGGAAAAATAATACATTGAAAGGGGTGATCTTAGATGCTCAGTAAGGATAACAGTATAGTGGAAACATTCATACACAAGAATAAACATTTAAGGTAATGTTTAGCTAAAACAAACGCCTTTTAAACTTGAACTTCAGCATAATATAGCAAAGATAAAATGAAATAATGCCATTTACATATTCACATCGATATTCTACTAGTTGAATAATCACATGAAATATCAATAACCACTTTCATAATGATGGAATGAATAATTCTATACTATCATAACCATGTATCCAAGGCCTCGTGCCAAGACTAAAAATAAGATTTTGTCAAGTCCTCATGCCAAGACACTAGTTCGTCTCATGAGACCTACTAATGCATTGAGGAGTAATAGTGGCCTCCACCCATAAATTATTATGTCCAATGCATTCCCATATGAAAATGTTTAAACATAACATAAATATTAGTATTAAAACTATCATACAAAATGTCAATACATTATCCATAAACAATGAATGGCATAAAAATAACACATCCACAATCAAACATATCACAAAAACTTCAATACAATAAAAAAGTTTTTATCATAATAAATCAACTTCAAATAAGCTTAAAATCCATCATAGTATTTTGATATAGATTAAATAAAAACTATTTGAGATAAATATCTATTTTTTCGAAATCATTGAAAAGTCACACATTTATAAAGGGAGTAATTTAAATGAGATTTTTGAATCAAAGTGTCCCATACCCCTTTGAAACATTTTAAAATAAATATCATTTCAAAACATTCTTGTAAATATAAAAAAATTCATAAAATCATTTTGAAAATATGGACATTATTTAAAAAGATTTAGAAAGATATATCATTAAAACATTTAAAATTCTAATCTTGATAAATAGTACATTTCAAAAATTTATAAAATATTCATTTTTAAATCATTTAAAATTCACATAATTATAAAATAATACATTTACATTCAAAATATTATTATAATATTTTAAGGGAAGCTTTGACAATTTTATAACGGTGGAAAATAACTGTACCCATTGTATAAGTTAAAAACATTCTTACTTTAAATTTGTCAAAAAGGTTAAAAAGAACCTTGTTTGGGAAATAGGGGAATGATTCCATTATAAACCCATAAGGGTATAAATTACATTAACCCATTGTTTAGTAAATAGTAAAATTGTTTTTAAATACATTTTTATTTAACAAGGATGTGGATGTTAAAGAGATCCCAGTAGATAATTACGTATAAACAACCTCAGATAATAATGAGATTTTAAAATTAACCATACCAATTTGGTAACATACGAAACATACACCACATCAAAGAATTATCATAAAATGAATATGTAAATACACATATATTAAATTGTATTACACATGGAATACAATTATGTGCAGTACATACAACACACAAAATGTAATAGTGGCAATATGGCATGAATCTCACGGGAATAAGGAGTGAGATGAAAACCCCTTATCTTCTACTTTTCCATAGTTGATGGTATGATAACCTCCTGTATAATAGTTAAAAAATTGTTATTAAAATATAAAATAACCATATACATAATTTTGATATCATATATGATCTTCTAATAATTCTTTGTTAATAATACTATAGTATTATCGTCGTTCCGGGTGTTAACTTACTTATTTTCTAATATATGTTTTGTTACATAAGTCATGATTGTTATGAATAGGTTGTATCATATTAATATACAGAATGATATGATGTTCTTCAACATTACTTTTAATCATCAAATGAGAATTAGTCTTGAATGGATACGATGGGGAATGAATCTCATCGCGTTCGTGGAGACGGTAGTCCGTACGTACGCACAAGCGACAATATCATTCTTTTGATATTAAAATAATATATAATTGGATGGTATATCATATATAAATAATAATTATAATGTTATATTTATTATTTACATTAATTACACATCATTATAATACCCATCAAAATAATAATATATATAAAAACAATTACACCACGATGTGGAGACAGTAAGTCGTACGTACGCACGTATGAGGACATGTCATTCAAAGAACAGATAGAATACTAAATATGGTTGAAAATGTTTATAAAAATATCATAGTATATATAATATAGTGGATTTATTATTTTAGAATGGAAAAAACAATGAATGAAGATGTTGAATAAGAAAGGAACTGGAAAGAGGGTGGTGAAAACATTACCTCTTCTTCGTGTTCTTCCTTTAGATTTAATCAAAAGGGATAATTTAATTTCTTTTATGATCAATCTAAGGCATCTAGGGTGAATTTATAGATGTTGAGAGAGAATTTGGGCCTTGTTTGGCCGATCCAAAAGGTTTTGAATGAGTGAATTAGTGAGAAGGTGGAGTGAACTTTTCTAAGAGGGGTGAGGGGCACCTTTGGAAAAGCTAGAAATATTATTTAATAATAAATTAATATTCGGTTTCTAATGGCTCCAAAGTGGATTATTTAATGTTTAAGGTGTGGATGGGTAGAAAACCACTAAACCAATATAATTTAGACAGGTTTGGGTCATTATATTATCCTTATATTTTAGTATTAACTCTTAGTTAATTAGTTTGACACTTACCATATTACGTTATATTTTAATATTATATAGTTAATAAACATACTATATACCTCAAAGAGTCCCCCAAGTGGTCCATTAATGATACAACGATCTTTATATAAGTCTCTTGAATGATCCTTAAATTTTTAGGAATTTAATATCAATTAATAATATAATATATGTTTTAAAAACTCTTTTATGTTAATTTTTACACTATTTGGTATTTTTTTGTTGATAAATTCACCATAGAATTATTACATCAAAACAAATTCATATAACCAGTTCTAATATGTCATATTAATCTAGAAAATTAGTGTAATTCATAAAAAGATTCAAATTTCATTTATTTCAATATTTATAATATCAATTATTTGATTCATTGATTAATAGAGAAAAATACTTCATCATTATTGTGTCATAAATAAATTTAATTATTAAATTTATAAAAATTATAAATAAAATACCATTATGTAGGAAATATTTTTATATTTCTAATGAATATTTATAGTCCAAAATCAAACATATATAAACCTATGTAAAAATTGTTTTTCTTAAAGATATATGATTTTTCCATTTTTGTATTTATTTTAGCTTAATTTATATTGAGTGTCATTATCACTTACAAGTGGATCTATAGGGTCCAAAAATCGACCCAAATATGCCCATGGTTTGAAATTTTTCAACCAATAAGGTTATGAAACGTTTTAGGGTAATTTATTATTATTATAATATTATTTCTTTACACTTATTTACCAGATTTACCCTTTAACCATGGTAAATAAAATATTTACCGAAGTAATTATTCAAAATGTCTAAAAATAATAGTTACCTTTTTACAAAATTTAGAAATCCTGATTCCAAAAATGGAATCTATTTTTCCAAATTCAAAATAATGAAGTGGTAGAAATTAATTTAAAATTAATTCCCGTTGTTAAAACAAAAAGTGTGTTTTTAAGAGATAATAACTATCAAAATATTGACACTTGTTTATGTCCGGTTTAATTGTGAAATCATGTCCAATGACCAAAATTGTATTAAATGGTTAAAATATATTATAAATATACATTAAAACCACTCAAATTCATAAATTATCACTATTAAGTATTTTGATTAAAAAAGTTGTTTTTAATTAAAATTTAGTAATTTTCACTATTCATCAAAATATAAATATTATCAAAAAAGTACCAAAATTTCACCCTAGGCTAATATAGATATTCCAAATCCAAAAATGAAGTCCATTTTGAGAGATAAAATTTATTAAATTTCCAAATGTGGGTATTACTATTCATATTGGCTAGTTTGATTGGTCGTGCTGTGTTAGAATCTCGAAGTTGCATACAATGCAAGCTATTACATTATTCAAAAGGAAGCATAACGTGGATGGTTGGGGTGATAAATTCTTCCCTAATTCAATAAATTTTGTCCTCACAATTTAAAATTGTTCTTTGAAAATAAAAGGTTGAAAGTAGAAAATACCTTTGTGGAAAACCCACATCGGAAATATGGTTCATAAAATTTAGACATAAGAAGAGGGAAAGAGACATGAAGAAGTCACCACCAAATAATGATCTCAATTAGGAGAACATTGGTGGAAATTAGAAAAATATTATTGGAGGTAAAAAGTAAATATTTAAAGGTATTTATCGAGGTCATCAATCACAAACAAGTGTAAAATTGAGGGCCTTAAATTAATCAATCTATGATGATTTAAAATACAATCGGTTCAACAAAACATATGGTATTGGGATAACACATTTTTTTAAGATCCATTCAATAAAGTATAAGTATTAATTTCTTAAATAAATAAGATAAGAAGAAATATATATACTTGACATGTAGAGTCCCATCCTTTAACTATGTTCTACCGGAAACTCAACTTTCACTCTAAAATATAATAGAACTTAAAAATAATATTTTATTTATCTTATTCGTATATGGTTTAAAAAATGAAATTATAATTCATCTAGAAGAACCATTAAAAAGACTACATTATTCTATCAAGTACATCACGTGGGTCAGTGGTAGGTGACACACCCTTGTCTTCCTTCGGTTGAGGGTTCAAGTCTCGCGGCCTTGCCCGACTTGACGGGTTGCCACCCGAACTCCAGGTTGTACTTCTATGGAAATCCAAAAATATCTCAAACTAGAATTATCCAATATACATCTATCCAAACACATTGTCCAAAAGTTATAAGGATGTTAAACACAATGAAGATCTTTTTCTCCGAATAGCATGTGAATACCTTCATCATGAATTCTTGTAAAACACTAAAACATCCTGAATTACCATAAAACCATGTTGATTACATTCATGATCCCTTGTTACTTATAGAATACTGGATATACTCCTTCAATCCAAAAATGTTGTAAAATCCAACAATTATGGAAAATAAGAAACATTAATTAGTTTCAAGGTAGTCAAGAAAATCCAATATGATTTATTCAAATCAATCATGTATTATTCCAAAATCACTACCTCGGTATCTGAACCATATTGTGGTTTATATTTCCCTCAACCAAATATTTTTCAAAAATTTAACCTTCTATTGAGTCATTTTTCTTGCTTCCACACAATCTCAAGTCCTTAATGAAGTAGTAATGCAATACAATCCTTATATACTATATAATTATTATAACCAGTACATTGTTGATACAACACTCAAATGACATAATTCCCTAATAAGAACAATAGGACTCTAATCGTTACTCCCCATGTGTGGTAGTATAATAATGTGATTATTATCAAATATCATCAATTGGGGCATACCTTGATGATTTGGACATTGGTTCGCGTAGTGTCCCAACTCCTTGCAAATGAATCATTGTACATTTGAAACCTTTTTCTTACCCTTGCAGTCACGTACATGGTGTCATTTTTCTCAACACTTATAAAAATCTCACATTCCCATTAGGCATGTTCCAGGTTGTTACTTCCCATAGTTATCACATATGGGAAAATTATCCTTTTCCCTCTTCCCTTTATCCATCTTTCTCTCTTTTATCCTTTTCTTATCATGCTTCCCTTCATAGCCATAGGACTCAGATAATTCTTCACTTATCTTTTTAACACATGATACTATTTCTTCATATGTTGATAATACATGGGAGAAAATTTCCCTTCTAATTGTTGGATTAATACTATGAATGATATGATCCTTCTTACTCTTGGGATCATATATATTGCTGGAGTTCACATTCCTTCTACAGGGAACCATTTATATACAATAGCATAAACTAGGTCAGATTATGATTCAAAATACATAATTCCATACATGTAAAACACATAACATATATTTAAGTATTTATGGATATAATCCATAATCATAAAAAAGTTTTCTTTGAGGATGTATATACACATAAACCAAATAATGGTTTGTAACGAAAATGAGAATTATCCTAAGCATATCCCCGGGTAGTGTCGTAACCAATAGTGAAGAAATGCCCATTGTCGTGCACCGGTTCCCGTTTGAGTCAAGCTCAATGCGTTGTTTTCGGTTTTTACCCCTAGGTACATCTGTGACAAAGCCGCCTCTACCTGTTTGTATCCAGACAGGGATGTATTTCTCTGAAAACTCACAAAATCTCTATAATACCAAAATTATAGGAAGTTATTTTATACTAATCCTGAATGTCAATCTTATGTCTTTGTTCACTAATAAGTGTTTATCTAAATATACCTTTCATGGTTTGTTCTAAACTTCCTCTGATACCAACTGTAATGCCCCAACTCGAGTTGCCCAAGGTCAGTGCATTATTACATAACATTGGCATGATCACAAAAAATATCAAGTCTTGAAAGACTGTTTAGTTTAGTTGCCTTGGATTAACTAGATATATACAGAAAATTTATATTACATCATATAGTGAAAAATAATAAAACAAAATCTTCTCTTTATATCCCCTCATATTATCCCTATAGGTCATTCATAAATTACTTCTTCATGTCCTGGGAAAAATCAAACAATGAAAGGGGTGAGATCATATGATCAGTAAGTATAAAAATATAGCGTAAACATTCTTAAATAAGAATAAACATTTAAGGCAATGTATAGCTAAAACAAAAGACTTTTAAACTTGATCTTAAACATAATATAGAAAAGATAAAATGAAATAGTTTCATTTACTTAGTCACATGGATATTCTACTAGTCGAATAATCACATGCAATATCAATAACAACTTTCATAATGATGGAATGCATAAATCCAGAACATCATAACCATGTAGCCACAGCCTCATACTAGGGCTACAAATAAGATTTTGTCAAGGCATAATTCCAAGACACTAGTTTGTCTCATTATACCTACCGATGCATCGAGTAGCTATAGAGGCTCCACCCGTCACATAATATGTACAATGCATTCCAATATGAAAAGGCTTAAACAAAACATAAACATTCCTATTAAAACTAGCATACGAAATGTAAATACTTTCTCTATAAACCATGAATGGTATAAAAAAACACATCCATAGTCAAACATATCACAAAACCTTCAATACAATACAAAAGTTTTGTATCATAATAATTCAACTTCAAATAAGCTTAAAATTCATCAATGGATGTTGACATAGATGAAATCAAAACTATTTGAGAGAAATATCACTTTTTTGGAAATCATTGAAAAGTCACACATTTATAAAGGAAGTAATTTAAAAGATATTTTTGAATCAAAGTGTCCCATAACACTTTAAAACATTTGAAAATAAATATATTCTAAACATTCATGTTCATATAAATAAATCCTTAAAATAATTTTGAAAACATGGTCATTAATTAAAGAGATTTAGAAAGATAAATCTTTAAAACATTTAAAATAATAATCTTGAAAAAGAGTGTCTTTCACAAATTCTTAAAATATTAATTTTGAAATCATTTAAGAGTCACCTAAATATAAAATATAAAATTTACATTAAAAATATTCTTACAAGCTTGTATGGGAATCATCAGAGATTTTATAAAGGTGGAAAATAACTGCACCCGCCGTATAAGTTAAAAAAGACAGTTTTACCTTAAATTTATCGAAAAGGTTTAAAAGTACCTTGTTTGGAAAATGAAGAAAATATGCCATTAAAAAAACATAAGGGTATAAACGAATTTAACCCATTTTCTAGTAAATAGTAAAAATGATTTTAAATATATTTTTAAGAAACATGGATGTGGATGATAAAGAGATCCTAGTAGATAATTACATATAAACAACCTCGGATAATAAAGTGATTGTAAAATTAACCCTTACCAATTTGGTAACTTACGAAACATACACCCCATAAAAGAATTATGAAACAATGAATATTTAAATATACATATATTAAAGTTTATTACACAAGGAATACAGTTATTGGAAGTACATACACCACAGAAAATGTAATGTTGGCAATATGGGCTGAATCTCACTAGAATAAAAAGTGAGATGAAAAACCCTTACTGTGTACCATTCCTTAGTTGATGGTATTTTAAACTCCTGTATAATAGTTAAAACATTGTTGTTAAATTATAAAATAACCATATACATAATTATGATATCATTTATGATCTTCTCATAATGCTTTGTTAATAATACTATAGTATTATCGTCATTTTGGATGTTAACTTACTCATTTTCTTCTATATGTTTTGTTACATAAGTCTTGTTTGTTATGGATAGGTTGTATTTTATTCATATCCAGAACTATATAATGTTCATAAACATTACTTTAAATCTTCAAATGATAATTTTTCTTGAATGGATACGACGGGGAATGAATCTCATCGTGTTCGTGTAGACGGTAGTCCGTGTGTACGCACAAGCAACAATATCATTCTTTTGATATTAAAATAATATATAATTGGATGGTATATCATATATAAAGAATCATTATCATGTTATATTAATTATTTACTTGAATTACACAACATTATTTTACACATCCAAATAATAATATATTGAATAACAATTACACCACGACGTGGAGACCGTAAGTCGTACGTATGCACGTATGGTGACATGTCATTGAAACGATGGATATAATTCTGAATATGGTTCTACCATGTTTATAATAACAACATAGTATATATAAGATACTGGAGTTATTATTTTTGAATGGAAATAACAATTAAAGAAGATGTTGAAGAAGAAATGAACATGGAAGAGGGTGGTGAAAACATTACCTCTTCTTCGGGTTCTGCCTTTTGATTTGATCTAAAGGTCTCTATAGGTAGACTTTATGATAAAACTAAGGCCTATATATTGAATTTAGTGACGTTTAGAGAGTATTTTGGCAGGATTTGGATGAACAAAAAGGCTTTGAATGTTTGAATTAGTGAGAAGGTGGAGTTCTCTTTTATAAAAGGGGTGAGGGGCACCTTTGGAAAAGATAGAAATATTATTTTATAATAAATTAATATTCTGTTTTTGATGGCTCAAAAATGGATTATTTAATGGTTATGGTGGGGATGAATCGAAAAATACCCAACCAATAGAATTTATAGAGGATTGTGTCATTATATTAACCTTATATTTTAGTTTTAACTCTTAGTTAATTAGTTTCACACATACCATGTCACTTTCTATTTTTATAATATATAGTTAATAAACATAGTATATACATCCAAGAGACCCCCAAGATGTCCATTAATGATACACCTATAATGATTGAATTATATTGGCCAAACCTTAGATTTTTAATAGTTGAATATCAATTAATAATATAAATTTTTTTTAGAAAACACTTTTATGTCAATTTTGACACTATTGGGTATTTAGTTTTTGATAAAATCACAATAGAAATATTACTTCGAAAGAAATACATATAACCAATATTAAAATGTCATATTATGCTATAAAATTAGTTTAATTCATAAAAATATTCAAATTACATGTATTTTGATATTTATATTATCAATTATTTGATTGTTTCATTAATAAGAAAACAAATTCATTATTATAGAGTCATTAATAAATTTAATTATTAAATGTATAAAAATTATAAATAAATTTCCATTATGTATGAAATATTTTTATATTTCTAATGAATATTTATAGATGAAAATCCAACCGGTATAACCCCATGTAACAATTGTTTTGGTAAAAGATATATGATTATGTCATTTTTGTATTTTTTTTAACTTAATTAATATAAAGTGTCATTATAAATTACAAGTGGATCCATGGGGTCACAAAATCGACCAAAAGATTCCCATTGTCGAACATTATCATCCAATAAGGTTAGGACATGTTTTAGGGTAATTTATTATTGTTATAATATTATTTTGTTACCCTTATTTACCGGATTTACCCTTTAACCATGGTAAATAAAATATTTACCGAATTAGTTGTTCAAAATGTTTAAAAATAAATGTTACCTATTTACACAATTTGGAAATCCTGATTCTAAATATGGAATCCATTTTTCCATACTCAAAACACAGAAGTGGCAGAAATTAATTTAAAATTAATTTTCGTTGTGAAAACAAAAGGTGTGTTTTTAAGATATAATAACTATCAAAAGATTGACAATTTTTTATGTCCGGTTTAATTGTGAAATCATGTCCAATGACCAAAAATTAATTAAATGGTAAAATTATATTCTAAATATACTTTAATAGCACTCAATTTCATAATTTATAACTAAAAAGTATTTTTATTAAATAATTTATTTTTAATTTAAATTTATTAATTTTCACTATTCATCAAAATATAAAAGTTATCCAAAAAGTACCAAAATTTCACCATAAGTTAATTTTGATATTCAGAATCCAAAAAATAATTCCATTTTGAGAGATAAAATTTATAATATTTTAAAAAGTGGGTATAACTATTCATAACGGCTAGTTTGATTGGTCACTGTGTGTTAGAATCATGAAGTAGCATACAAAGGAAACTATTGCATTATTCAATGGAAAAGTACTGTGGAAGTTTGGGGTGTTACAATAAATACAATATAGGATATCAAAATTTATTTCGTACATAATCATAGAATGACATAATTAAGAAGTAGAGTGTCAATGCAAAGGATAGAAATTTGGCTATGAAGCACCCTTATGAAAATTCTGCATCCTAACAACGTCACATAAAATTTCATAATATATATTGATGAGAGAGAAAAAGTTTCTCTCATCAAATGGTAATAAAATGGACAGAAATATAATCACATACACCAGAATAATAAAATGGAAATTAAAGACGTAACACAAAAGAAGTCTTCGATTAAATGTGAATGGTTTCCTTACCTTGCATCTAATTTATCACGTATGTTCCTTGTTCTTCATTAATAATAAACTCAAGTTAATTTATATTTCTTAAAAACATTTTTATGTATATTTTTTATTTTATATCACTTATTACTACGTTATAAAACATTCATAAATATTTATGTTAATATCTATTTTTTTATATTCGGTACAAGAGTCAAAAATGAGCATGTTTTAGTTACAAATTGTCCCTGAGGTCAAAATTTCATTATCTACATAATTATATTTATATTTAAATATAATATATATTATATATATTTTTTATAAATGTTTTTATAATAGTCCATAAAATATGGAGAATATAAATGAAATACATTGTTCATGGAGACGGTAAGCCGTACGTACGCAAGAACGTTACTTCCAATACATTTTTCACAATTTTAATTAAACGAAAAATAAATCATAAATATGTATATTATAATTCAATTATAATATAATATTATATATGTGTTACATAAGTTCATTAACTTCATACTTTATACATTCCATGTATGTCATGAACGAGTCATTAAACTTTGAGGGGGCAGTAGTCTGCACATCCTCAAATGAAATTATCGTAGTTACACAATATGAAAAGTATAAAAATTTGATATAAATAAAACAATAGAATAATAGAGAAAAAATAAATATAATATATATCATATATAAATACAGAACCATCATAATGTACACCATTAGAGGTGGTAGGGAAAATTCGAAGAATCGTCATTTTGTGAGGCTATAGTTCGCCGAACATAAAAATAATATGTTTTATCCATTATATAGAAGTTTGTGTAATTATCGATTAAATTAATGCCATAATAACATAATATTGTGTTTAATATACTCTTTTTGTTATTAAATAATGGAATAAATTGAGTTTAGTGGTTTGGAGAATGACAATAAATGATAGAAGCTTGAGAGAAGATATTACCTCAAATTATGTAACCCCTTTTGATTTAAGCTAAAATTATTTCTTGATTTGACTTTTGAAATAGGTGAGGATTCTAGGTGAAAAATACGTATGTTTGGAGCTTATTTTCTGGGATTCTGAATGAGAAAAAGTACATTAGGGGCATGAGTAAAGGTTAGAGTTGATGTCGTTTTATAAGATTGATTAGGGGCCCTTTAAGAATGTCGTGAAATATTATTTTATTATAAACAGAATTTCCATTTCAAAATTACCCAAGTACATTTAATTTAAATATAAGGTGAGTATTGTTATAAATAATCTCACAAAATAGGTTTTATACATTTTTTGTCTAAAATGTGACATTATCATTTTTCTTTAACCCAGAGTTAACTAATTTAACTTTTACCACATCTTCTTGTATATTCATTCAATATGGTTAATATAGTTATCATTAAATTTTTATAGAACCACCAGGATTTCATTAAAAACATTTTTAAAATTATTTAATTCATTTGGACGAATATTATATTTTCAAGATTATTTTATAATTTAATAAAAATGATTTTTTTTAAAAAAACTCATTTTGGTCAATTTATATACAATTCATATCATGACATTTAAAAAAACCATTAAAACTATATTATTTAGAAAAAACATCATTCATTCAAATATAACAAGTCACAATTATCCCTAAAATTCGTGTATGAAATACAATGTCTCAAAATGAATTTATTTTAATTTTTTTAATCTAATTAATTTAAAATAGTCATTAATAAGGGAATAACTACATCATCATTGTGTTATAAATAAATATATTTATTTTATGTAAGACTATTATAAATAAAATTATATGAAATATGAAACCTTTTTAGGTTTCTAATGAAAATTTATAGTCTATGATATCACTTATATAACACAATATATATTTTTTCTAGCAAATGATATATGTTTATTTTCTAATTTCCATAACATTAAATTAAAAGTAATAAATTACATTTTCATACACATGTGTATTCAGGGTTCCTAAAATAAACCCGAGGATGACCATGGATAGAAATATATCATCTAATAGGGTTTGTACATTTGTTAGTGTAGAATAATATTATTTTAATATTATTTTTAACCTTATTATCTACATTTACCCTTGAACCATGGAAAATTAAATATTTACTATTGTTACTATTCATATTGTCTAAAATAAATTGTACCTATTTATAAAATTTGGACCTCCTGATTTCCAAATATGGAATCTATTTTTTCAAATTAATAATATATTAATTGTATAAATTATTTTAAAATTAATTACCATTTTCAAAAGAAAAAATCATGTTTTTTAAATAAAATCTACCAAAATATTGACATATTTTTATGTGCAATTTAGAAGTGAAAATACTTCCAATGTAAAATATTGGATTAAATGGTAATAATATAATGAAATTAATAATTAAAACCTATTAAATTTTCAATATAAATATATATATAAATGATGTTAAATGTAAATTTTGAATTAAAATGTAAATTTGTTTACTACTCTTTAAAAAATGAACTTTATCAGAAATATACAAGTATTTCATCCAATGTATATTTTATTGTCCCACTTATAATGAATAATTTTTTTCAAATTTAATATATATATGTGATGAAAAATATATTTAAAAATGTTTTGGCCTAGAAATGTTGTAAATATACCATTTAAAGAATATTAGAGTATCCCATGATTAAAATAAAATTAATTCTTATTTTTAGAAAAAAATTAGATAAATATAAAGACATTTAAAAAACGTATATGATAATATTTTAGTTATATATTTTCATTCCCTCCAATACAAATAATATGCATTGTATACCATTTAAAATAATAATAATAACATATTATTTTTAAGTATATCTCAAAGTAGTGTGCAACAAAAGTTTCAAAAGAAACTCATTATTGTGTGTTTAGTACACTATCAGAAAAACAATCCCATTTAATGTAAAAAATAATATATTATTAATAAATTTTAAAAGAAATGATAAAATGTATTATTCATTAAATACCATGGTTATTACATCATTTCCCTAGTTTAGAAATGGCGTCTTAACAATTTTAAAATTGGTCTTGGAATCGTAATTGAATGTCCTACGTCAGAAAAAGTGTCAAAAAACAATCACATTAAAAGAAAGAAATTAAAGTAAAAAATCTCACATAGGATATCCCATTCTATGATTCCATATAAGAAACATGGATATAGATTAGAAACTAAGCATAAAATTTTGATGGAGAGTGATAGAAAACATTATTATGGGAATAATAACCACCAGGAAATCACAAACTGTTGATAGGTTAAACATTCATTATTTCCATAGATAAAAAGTAAACATACATCATTCTTTGTTTTAATTTTATTTTCAGTAATTTTTAAAGTTTAATTATGAGATTTACTAATAACATAATGTATTAAAATTAATTGTTACAGAGAGTTTCATCTTTTAATAAATTTATACCACAAACTAATATTTTCTCTAGATGGTGAGTCTTTAAGAAGACATGGTCACACCTAATGCGCTAGAATCAACTCCTAGAGAATCAGATAACATAAAAATGGTGAACTATATATTTTCCACAACATTAGAAATTAACCAATATCAGAAATGGTAAGTACAAGATCATATAATCCCCAAAAGAATAATCCTTATTAAAAATAAATGCTACTATTAATCTAAAAAATTCAAAAAACAATACACAATGTTCAAAAAAGCCATTAAATACAAAATTTTACTTAAAATTATTCAAGGTATTCCAAATTGGGTTTGAAACCTTAAACTAAGAAGAATTTTATCACATTTTCTTCCTTGATAAATCTTAACGTCTATTTCCAAATAACATCAACTACACTTAAGGTAACATAACGAAACATAATTAACCGAATCACATATTATCCAAGATAGGTTAATAATTTCCACATATAACGAAATTTTCCAATTTTCCATAATAAAAACATTGATTAATACAAAATAAAATTGAACCATTACTCCTCATATGAAATACCATGGTATTCTATTTTCTATACGTGTAGACTGATCCCAAAAGGGTAAACAACTTCCAAAAAAACATTTTTTACATAATTACAAAATAACATTATAATAATAAGGATATCAATTTGATAAATCATATGTTAACAAAATCAACATATTCTTGAGCCATATTATTATATAAGAAAAAATAATACATCATATTAATTAGGGACTTCACATAGTCTCGTGGTATGCGATAAACCCCTGTCGCACATTGGTTGTGGGTTCAATTCCTGTAGCATTGTACGAAGTGACTGGTTGTCACACGTTTTGTGTGATTTATTTTTTCATAAACCATTTATTTATAATATATTTAACAATATAAGGTAAAATCATTAAAAATAACCCTAACATGTTTTAATCTCAACAGTTATTACATACCTCATATTTTTCATCCCAATACTAATAACCCAGAATTTACTCAAAAACAAAAGATCACATGAAAACCTATGGTTATATATTATATCTACTAAAAAAATACAATTCTACCTTTAATAACATTTTCACATATCAAACCTCAAAGTTACACACACTATAAAATTACTTCCATGGTAATCCAATCATTAATACATTTAAACATATCATCATCCATAGATCAAACATAACACTTCAATTCATAGAAATATTAATCATTGAACATTATTCATTATCATTTATCCATTTTTTACAACATATTATTTTATAATTGTTTCCTATAAACAAAATAATGCAAAATTTCTAAAGCATTACGTAATTTGAAAACATGATCTAAGAAATAATTCAAGCCTTTCAATTGAAATTTTCATTTTTCTCATCATCATTTGGAATTTCAAAATGAATTAGTAAATGTATATTTTATGATCCGTCTAATCCTATTATAGAACCTTCATCATAGAACATCTATTTTTATAAATACCATTCACAACACATTTAAAATATTCACTTAATCCTTCAGAAAGAACTTATTTCCCTTTTATGGAGTCAACTATAAACTTCCATTTTCCATGGAAGGTTATTTCTTTATGACCTTCATCACCAGATCTGAAACATATTCCTAAAATTTTGAATCAATTTACTAGGTGATTCTTTCATCATCATTGATACATAGGGTTTTCCATATACTTATGTTTATTATTATTACCTAATGTTCAAAATGGATTCCTTTCTCACATATATGATGCCATAGAAAAATGACCAAGAGCCATGTGGTCAATTGTGACTATAGATAGTTGGTTAATAATATATATAAGAGTTATCATAGCATCTTACATTTCATTTAGTTGTTCATTCATAAAACAAACATAGGTTGAATCACATTCGTTGTTACATTGGTGCCTTATAGATCCATCCATTTACAAAAACCAAAAGGGTTTGTGAGATTATATCATTGAAATCATCTTATGATATCTTATAATGAGGTTAAACACGAAGATAAAGTTATTAATGTTATCATAAAAATATTCAATTAATTTAAAATTAATATTACTTTTTCTAATATGCTAACCATTATGGTTGTGTGACTTATGCATAAATTATACCTTAATCTCTAATGTTATCTTAACCGAAATCTCATACCAACTATAAGGAAGCAGCTTTAATAATTACATAATCATGGGTGAAGTAACGAATTCCCATTGATGATATTTTCAAGTTTATATTTTTAGTTAATTAGGCTGTAACTATTACACAACATCTCATTTATTACTATGTAGACAGTTTGACTCTATCAATATTTTTTCACAATAATAAAACTCCTTAAATATAACAGTATATCTTTTGTATATATTAATCTTGTTTAATTTTATAGTTTCTTAACATTACTTATACACATTGAAAAACAATTCAAAAACATGGGGTGAGCAAAAAAGCTCATTAAGGTTTATAAAATAATGAAAGAAAACATTAATCCATCAATACATACAAATAAATTAAATAAAATATCTAATTTCATAATACATTTATTCTATCACATACCAAATGAAATCATATTATTTATAAAAAACACATAAAAATGTTAAATCATAAAGGTAACTTGTGGTATCCACTACAAACATACATTTTAGCATTCACACCTACATAAAGAGTAATTTTTGGAAGACCAATCATATTATCTTCAACAAATATCGTAAGATAAACATTATCATTTACATCCTTCATGTTACCCAATTCATTAGAGAGCTATATTGGGGTCACCCCTAGGATTACATCTCAACCACTGACATACATAAACAATCCCCAAGAACCATAACATAATCATAACACATGAACATGCATAAAAGAAAGATAACATTTCCATTTTGAAATCAGAAGATATTTTTCAAGATATTGACATAATAAATAAATTTTCGAAACCATTTTTAATACCAAAATACAATAAAATTTGTATATGATTTTGACTATTCTTTTTATAAACACTAAGTCTTGGAGAGGAGGACAAATATCAAATAATGCATGCGGTGATGGAAATGTCATAGTGGCACATACATTAAAAATAATGTAACACCCCAGGTAAATAAAGAATATGAAATTTTCATATTTATCCATATTTGTTAATAATGTATTAATATTAATTTAAAGGGAACTCAATGATTGATGGCATACCCAATACGCAACAATGAGTATCTTTGAAATCTTATGTTGCACTCTAATAACAAAATAATATTATTTTAAATGGTAGTTAATGTCTAGCCGTTGTAATGGTAGGAATGAACAGAACTAACTACAAAATGATTATATATGTTTGTAAATTATTTTTTCTTTTATCCAATAAATGTTAGAGGTTTAAAATGCAAATGAATCCAATTTTAAGCAAAAATATTCTAATATTCTTTAAAAGGTCGATTAACCGGCTTTTGATGGAGAACTCTTTTTAAATATACTGTTGAAAATTTTATATGTTTTATTTGACAAAATAAAATCCTTCTTTAGAATATGGACATCAAAATTTGATTTGTGTAAATTTTTTTTATTTTTCGGATAAAGATCACTTTTATTGAAAATGTTGCAATTTAATTAAAAACCTCATTTTAATCTGATTTATTTATATGGATAGATTATATTTTTAATTGAGATTAAATTTTTTTTAGAATATATTTTTACCATTTAATTCAATGGTGGTCATTCTAATTAATTTCACTTTGAAATTGGACTTAAACTAGTGTCAATCTTTTAATAGATATTGTTTCTTAAAAACATGCTATTTGTTTTGACAACAAGAATTAATTATTAAATTAATAAATGAATCATATATGTTTTGAATTTTGTAAAATAGACATCATTTTTTAATTCAGTATATCAAATATAGATTAGGGTGAATTTTTGGTATTTTTCTGAAAAACTTCAATTTTTGATGAATAGTGTAATCACTAAGTGGTAGTTAAAGAAACTGATTTTTCGTTTAAATGAAAATTTTCCACTTTTGTGATTTGATTTTAAAAAATAATACATACATGGTTGTCATTAAGAAGAAAAATGTGGTTCAATGAGATTAAAATAATTTTTTGTGAATAGTATCTTTTATGGTTTATTAATCGCGATTAAAGGTAATTTGTATAATTTATGGTAAAAATAATGTTTTAATAATATGAAATGACATATAAACATGTCATACCCTCATTGGATGTGTCATTTCTGACCAATAAAATCCATGGGTCTACTTGGGGACCCCATGGAGCCACTTTGGTAGGAAAATGACATAAATAACTTTTTATTTAAAGTTAAAATAAAAATGTCACAAACATGAGTTGTTTTACTAAAAAAAATTAAATGTGGTTATACAAGTCATATTTTTGACTAAATATTCATTAGAAATATAAAAATATTTCCTAAATCGTGATATTTTTTTATAATTTTTAGACATTAAATAAATTAAATTATTTATGACACTATGATGATTCAGTGATTACCTCATTATTTAAGGATTTAAATAAAATGAAACGATAATGTAAAATCTAAGACCTAAAAATGTCAAGAACCTATTGGATGGGTTTATTTCAAACTCTTATCTCCATATCCTCTAAATATATAATTTTGGGACCTTTAAAACCAAAGAATAATTTTATAATAAAGTAACCTTTTATAACTTTCCAGGAGTGCCCCTCCTCTGCTCTTATAAAAGGTCCCCACCTCTACCACCTTACCCACACCTCTCAAGCCTTTGGCTCAGCAAAACCCTGCTCAATTTGTCTCTTCACATCTCTCCCTTACTCCTAGATGCCTCACATTGGGAAGAATACTTCCCAAGGAAGCCTTTGAGCTCAAATCAAAAATAGTTACCCGTTTTAAAGGTAATGTCTTCCCTAGTGTTCTTTTGTTTTATTTTGCTTCTCCAACCCACTAAACACTTTTTATTTATTAATTTTTTAACAACAGAAATATCTTCAATATACTAGGATGTTGTTTTTAGGAGTATTCGAGCTACACTAACACACTCCTCCGTCTAATGGTTAAAGAACATACCATTTCTGTGGATGGCGAATTACTGCCTCACGAAACGATGATTGTTCTATCTTATCATACAACCTCTCATGGTGGCCATTATGACAGAACTATATTTATTTATAATATATATTATATTTATTTCCACTATATGCTTCTGTATTTTATATTTAATACATACCTTTATGATTTTCATTTTGTTCAAATGCGATAATTTTTTTTGAGGAAGTGTGGACTACCGCCCCCTCAAGTGATGTGACTCGTTCATGCAATACATGGAATGTATAAAGAATGATATTGATGAAAATATGTGATATATATAACATATATATTATACTGTAATTATAATATATATATCTCTCTTCTAGTTTTAATTCCATTAATGTTCCAGATAAATGAAAGTAGCGTTGATGCGTACATACGGCTTACCGACACCTTGAATGGTACATTTCATTTCTTATCTCCAAATGTTATGTAATATTATAAGTTCATATATATAATGGATATATATGTCATATAATACATATAAATTATGTATATCATTCTGTAATTATAATATATATATCTCTTTTGTAACATTAATTCCATTAATATGACAAAAAAATGAAAGTAGCGTTCATGCGTACGTACGACCTACTGTATCCATGAACAGTTCTTTTAATTTTTTTATCTCCAAATATTATGGAATAGTAAAAAATGAATATATACTACATATATATGATATTTAAAACATTAATACTATTTTTGAGATGATGTACATATAACTGCATGGAAATTTTTTTTCGAATAAGTACAATTTTTACTCATGTACTAAACATCGACAAAAACCTCTGATAAGAACTCACTTTATTAACCAATTTTTATAACATTATAATATGAGATATGAACTGAATAATAATATTTAAACGAGGTACTTAAGCAAATATAAATTAACCAAATTTTATTATTTTATAGATTAAAGAACGATCGAGTCGTGTCGGACACGAGGTAAGGGATCCAACCTCTCTCCTTCATTTTAAGTACTCACTTTTTTGTCATTTCTTTTAATATCATCTTTATTATGTTTGGGGATTTTATTTTATATTACTAATACTATAATTTTTATGTTCATATTATGGTAGACCCTATTTGATCTCATAAATCCATTTTTGGAAGTTTTAAGTGGCGCCATTAGGCTGCAGAGTTTTCGTAAGGGATTTTTCATCTCACCTTTATTTCTCTAACATTTATGCTACATTTTCCACTATTTCCATTGAGTGGTGTATGTAATACCCATTATTATACACTTTTTGTAGTATAATATCATTTATGGGTATTTACATCTTCATTGTATGACACTTCTTCCCTGGGGTGTATGTTTCGAAAGTTACCCAACTCTGTAAGGGGAACTTTCACCCTCATCTTTTTAAAAGACTTCTTTTGTTTTGTTGTTTAACTCACATACAATTATGTTGGAATATTTTATTATATATCCTTATTTATTTAAATTTTATTTCAATGTGATGAGATACCATTTTCTCTCTCATCAACTCATTTTCTGAATTTTAAAGTGAAGTCATTAGGCTGTCAGATTTCTGTAAGGGAACTTCTTAACCCACTTTCAATTCATTGGTTTAAACCTCTAATTCATGATTTTATTATGCCAATATTATGTGTGGAACATTTATGCTGTAATTTCCACAAACCTTTGTGTGGATATACCATTTCTACACATTATCATCTCATTTATAAATTCTTACGAACTTGTATGGGAAATCATAACTCAATATCATTTCAATAAGTTAAATATCTATGTCATTGGTTTTATTTTTCCATGATTATGTTTGAATTACCTCTGATTGTTCCACACTTAATATCCACTTATATTTGTTGTATTTATATTTCTCACACATAATTATGTGATATATTTATCCATAATTTAAGGATACCATCTTTATAATGGATTTCATCTAAATTTACATTTCTATTGAGACTTCATTGCTGTTATGAACCAATTCACTCTTATATGGTGTGTATACAATCCTTTTGAATTTTATATCATGAATCCATTTATTCTCATGATATTAGAAAGTTCGTATTAAATTTTATTCCGCAATTATTAGTATTCAAGAGTCTCTCATTTTGTTAAAAACTATTTAACAAAAATATCATTTTAAATGTTTTAAAGATTCATTATTCTAATTATTTATCTTTAATGTCCATGTTTTCAAAATGGTTTTCAGTATTTATTTATATGGACATTATTGTTTTAAAATTATAATTCCATTAAAATCTTTAATGTGATATGGGACACATTGATTCAAAAATATTTTTTAAATGATTTTTGAAAATGGATTGATTAATTAAATATCTTGGAATTACTTATTGTGATTGAAAATGAAATTTTGTTGTTGAAATGTTTATATTTTAAATATTTTATTTGTAATGATGGTACTTGGACATTTTACGGGTGGTTACGTGATAAACCATATGACGAGTGGTGTCGTGAATACCAGGACGAGTCGTTACGTTATAACCTCCAATGCATTGGGTATGGAAGTAGGTCGTATGGCTATTCCATTAAGTGATATGTGTGGAAGTTGATCGTATGGTTATTCCATTTAAGTATGTTTACGTCACAAGTTACCGTTATATGTTATGTTTTCTTTATATGGGTTTTTATGGTAATATTTTGGTTACAAAAGGGTAAAGTAATGATATTTTATTTAGTTAAGAGTTTTTTTAGTACTTCGTAAAGGTGAAAAGTATTACTTTGATAAAGTATTCTTGGTTTACTTGTTGTTTTAAAAATCCAACAGTTTTCCTTCTTTCGGTATCCTTTACTGGGATTTTTATGCTCATCCCAAGTTTTTGAAATGTTTTCCACTGGACTTAAAGATGAATAGGGTCAAATAAGGGATCAAGGAAAGACATTCTATCTAAAACATGGAAGTAGACATGTTTCTTTTTTAAGAGTTTTTTTTATTTTATGGAAACATAGTTGAAGTTTCTACTATGTAATCTTTTGAGATGTAATAGTTATGACCTAATTCTATAAAACTCTAAATATGAAATGATCCTCAATGTGAATTATTAATTTTATTCAATAATAAGTAATGTTTAAGGCCGAGGCCTTATAGATGGTATCAAAGGTCGGTTTAGATATCTTTAGAGGTTAGGGTATTCTCTAAGCATAAGTGACCTTACCATAATGGTTAGAATTTCATAAAGAGCCATAGTTTTAGATAAAGTGAATGAGTAAGTATATCTTAGTGTTTATCTTTTTCATTAGTACATGATGGTTTTTTTGATATACTCACACTGACAATTATGTTTTTTGTAAATTGATGGATCAAGCAGGAACCAAAGTGACAATGGGTTTGATGGAAACTGTGGTGGTTCTCGGATTAAGATACTGGATGAAATTGGGGATTCAATGAGGAATCTCGTGGTTTTGCTAAACCAACTATCAAGGAGTCCAGATCAACCACTTGAACCATGGTGAGTTCTCTAATGCATCATGTAAAAAATGACTTACTCAATGTGGAAGTTCAGGTAATAATTATAAAGGTAACCATTAGAGTTTATATGATCATCACTTTTAGGTAATTATGGGTTACTCTATGATATGATGCAAAATGAAAGGAATGAGATAATCTTGAGGTTAAAATATGCTATGATCATTTTGAAGATTTTATCTCATTTTGGGGAATGTTTTAAGAATTATGTAGTTTTTGGAAAAGGACAAGACACAGACCGTGTGACAACCCTTCGCGTCAGAACAAGCTGTGGGAATCGAACCCACAACCAAAGTGCAACTGGTATTTATCACCTACCACTGTACTACATGATCTCCTTGCTTAGTATGACTTATTCTTTTTAGTTAGATGATTTTATGAATTAATAGTAAGTTTATTTTGGGTTATCTATGGAAATGATTAACCTATCATGGAGGATAGGTGATAAGGTTAATTACTTTTCAATATGAGACTTTAAGAGAAACTAATGTTATTTGGAGATAAATATTAATTTGTAGCTAGGAAGACTATGTTATTAAGTCCTTCAAATATTTGGGTTTCAGTCTTAGTTTTGATTACATTGAATAATTTTATGGATAGTTGTTTATTTAATGATCTTTGTTGAACTTTGGCTATTGTTTGAAATATTTTGGAGATTAAGAATAGAATTTTTTTATAAAGGATTATCATTTTTGGGTATTATCTGACCTCATACTAACCTTTTTGGTTTGTTTTTGGTTGATATCTAAATACATGGGAAATATATAGTTCTCTTTTATGGATTATGTGATTCTCTAGAAGTTGATTATAGCTCTCTTAATGTAAACAAGTCATCCAAAATACTCATATTTTTGGAGAAAATATGAGTTCGTGTAAGAAATCTAGTAAAAGATAAAAGTCTACATGACAAGTAAGTATGTTTCATTTTGTTTTAGTTACACTCATAAATAAATTCCTCAATGAAAAGTAACTTAAAAACAAAAATTTTGTCTATTAATTTTTCCTTCTGGGGAATCGAATTCCGTTTAACCCATCACAAGTTTGTGATTTTCTTGTGGTTAACTTTCTCATAGACATGTTTACTATCACTCTCCATAAGAACATGACCCTTTGATTTTTTCCTCCATATCCATATTTTCATTCATGGAATTCTAGTATGGGTTAACTCGGGTGACCGTGGTACATCTCTCCCATTCATTTAATGTGATAGTTTTACTGACTCTAGTTATGATGTGGGATTTTCAAGAAGATTCCAAGCCCAATTTTAAAATTGTGAGGATGCAATTCCCAAATGGGTGGTAGGATGTAACACCCTAGGTAAATAAAGAATATGAAATTTTCATATTTATCCATATTTTTTAATAGATTATTAATATTAATTTAAAGGTAACGCTATGCTCGATGACGTACCAAATACACAACAACGAGTTTCATTGAAATCTTATGTTGCACTCTTATAATAAAATAATATTAATTTAAATGGTAGTTAACGCCTAGTCGTTGTAATGGAGGGAATGAACGGAACTAACTAAAAATTAATTATAAATGTTTTTCAAATATTTTTACTTTTATCCAATAAATGTTTGAGGCTTAAAATGAAAATGAATCCAATTTTAATCATAAATCTTCTAATATTCATTAAAAGGATGATTAACCACCTTTTGATGGAGAACCCTTTTTAAATAAACATTTGACAATTTTATATGTTGTATTTGACCAAATAAAATTCTTTTTTAGAATATGGACATCAAAATTTACTTTGTGTAAATTTTTGTTATTTTTTCGATAAAGATCATTTTTATTGAAAATGTTGCATTTTAATTCAAAACCTCATTTTAATCTGATTTATTTATATGGATAGATTATATTTTTAATTGAGATTAAAGTGTATTTAGAACATATTTTTACCAATTAATCCAATTATGGTCATTTCAATTGTTTTCACTTTGAAATTGGACTTAAACTAGTGTTAATCTTATAATAGATATTGTTTCTTAAAAACATGCTATTTGTTTTGACAGCGGTAATTAATAATTAAATTAATTAATGAAAATTATATGTTTTTAATTTTTTTAAAATAGACATTATTTTTGAATTCGGAATATCATATATATCTTAGGGTGAGTTTTTGGTATTTTTCTGAAAAACTTCAATTTTTGATGAATATTGAAACAACTAAGTTGTAGTTATAGAAACTGATTTTTCGTTTAAATGAATATTTTCCACTTCTGTGATTTGATTTTTAAAAATCCGACATACATGGTTGTAATTAAGAAGTAAAATTTGGTTCAATGATTTTAAAATAATTTTTGGTGAATAATAACTTTTTATATTTATTAATCCCGATTAAAGTTAATTAGTGTAATTTAAGGTAAAGATACTTTTTTAAATATATGAAATGTCCTAGACACATGTCCTACATTAATTTATGTGTCATGTCCAACCACGATAATCCATGAGTCAACATGGGGACCCCATGGAGCCACTTTTTTAGGAAAATGACATAAATAACATTTTATTAAAGTTAAAATAAAAATGTCACAAACATGAGTTGTTTTAGTAAAACAATTTTTAATTGGGGATATAAAAGTCATATTTTTGACTATAAATATTCATTGGGAAGATAAAACTATTTCCTACATCATGATAGTTTTTTTATAATTTTTAGACATTAAATAAATTATATTATTTATGACACCATGATGATGCATCGATTACCTCATTATTTAACGATTTAAATAAAATGAAATGATAATGTAAAATATAAGACCTACACATTTAAAAAACCTATTGGATGGTTGGATTTAGCACTCTTATCACCTTATCCTAGAAATATATAATTTTGGGACATTTAAAATTCTAAAATCATTTTATAATAAAGTATCCTTTATTAACTTTCCAAGAGTGCCCCTCCTCTCCTCTTATAAAAGGCCCCCACCTCTACCACCTTACCCACAACTCTCAAGCCTTTGACTCGGCCAAAAACTATCTATTTTGTCTCTCCACATATCTCCCTTACTCCTAGAAGCCTCAAATTGTGAAGAAGTCTTCCCAAGGAAGCCTTTGTGATCAAATCAAAAAGAGTTACCTGTTTTAAATGTAATGACTTCCCTAGTGTTCTATTGTTTTATTTTGCTTCTCCAACCCGATGAACTATTTTTATTTATTTATTTTGTAACAACACCAGTATATTCAATATATTATGATTTTTATGAGGAGTATTAGAGATACTCTAACACACACCTCCGTCAAATGGTTAAAGAACATATTGTTTCTGTGGTTGGCGAATTACTGCCTCACAAAACGATGATTGTTCTATCTTCTCATACCACCTCTCATGGTGGCCATTATGATCGAAATATATTTATTTATGATATATATTATATTTATTTCCTTTCTATTCTTCTGTATTTTATATTTAATACATACCTTTAGGCTTTTAATTTTGTGCAAATGCGATAATTTCATTTGAGAAGTATTGACTACCGCCCCTCAAGTGATGTGACTCGTTCATGAAATACATGGAATGTATAAAGAATGAAATTGATGAACATATGTGATATATATAACATATATATTATAATGGAATTATAATATATATATATATATCTCATGTAGTTTTAATTCCATTAATGTGCCAAATAATTGAATGTAGCGTTCATGCGTACGTACGACTTACCGTCTCCATGAATGGTACATTTCATTTCTTATCTCCAAATGTTAGGTACTATTATAAGTCAATATATATAATGGATATATATGTCATATATTACATATAAATTATTGATATCATTCTAGAATTATAATATATATCTCTCTCTTTTGACTTTAATTCCATTAATATGACAAAAAATTGAATCTAGTGTTCATACGTACATACGACCTACCGTCTCCATGAACGGTGCTTTTAATTTTTTATCTCCAAATTTTATGGAATAGTAAAAAATGAATATATAATCGATATATATGATATTTAAATCATTAATACTATTCTGGAGATGATGTACATATAACTACATGGAAAAATCTTTTCCAAGATGTTCAATTTTTACTCATGTACTGAACATCGACAAAAACCTCTGATATGAACTCACTTTATTAACCAATTATTATAACATTATAATATGAGATATTAACTGAATAATAATATTTAAAGGAGGTACTTATGCTATTATAAATTGATCAAATTTTATTATTCAGGAGATTAAAGAACGATCGAGTCATGTCGGACACGAGGTAAGGGATCCAACCTCTCTCTTTCTTTTTAAGACTCTCTTTTAGTTCATTTCTTTTAAGCTCATATTTGTTATGTTTGGTGATGTTATTTTATATTACTAATACTGTAATTTTTATTTTTCATATTATGATAGACCCTATTTGATCTCATAAATCAATTTTTGGATGTTTTAAGTGGCGTCGTTAGGCTGCCAAATTTTCTTAAGGAATTTTTAATCCCACTATTATTCATCTGACATTTATGCTACATTTTCCACTATTTACTCTGAGTGGTGTATGTAAAACCCATTATTATACACTTTTTGTAGTATAATTGCATTTATGGGTATTTAAATCTTCATTGTATGACCCTTCTTCCATGGGGTGTATGTTTCAAAAGTTACCCAACTTGGTAGGGGACCTTTCACCCTCCTATTTTTTAAAAGACTTCTTTTGTTATGTCTTTTAATTCACATACTATTATGTTGGGATATTTTCTTATATATCCTTATTTATGTAAATTTTATGTCCATGTGATGAGATCTCATTTTCTCTCTCATCAACTCATTTTCTGAATTTTAAAGTGAAGTCGTTTGGCTGTCGGATTTCTATAAGGGAACTTCTTAACCCACTTTCAATTCATTTGGTTAAACCTATAATTATTGATTTTATTATGCCAATATTAGGTGTGTAATATCTATGTTGTAATTTCCACAAACCATTGTGTGGATATTCCATTTCTAGACATAATCATATCATTGATAAATTCTTACTAACTTGTATGGGAAATCATAACTCAATATCATTCCATTAAGTGAAATATCTTTGTCATTGGTTTTGTTTTTCCAAGATTATGTGTGAATTACCTCTGATTTTTTTACACTTAATATCCACTTATATTGGGTGTATTTATATTTCTCACACCTAATTATGTGATATATTTATCCTTAATTTGAGGATACCATCTTTATAATGGATTTCATCTCAATTTACATTTCTATTGAGACTTCATTGTTGTTATGCACCAATTCACTCTTATATGGTGTGTATACATTCCTTTGGAATATTATATCATGAATACATTTATTATCATGATATTATAAAGTTCGTATTAAATGTTATTCCGCAATTATTTTTCTTCAAGAGTCTCTCATTTTGTTAAAAACTATTTAACAAAAATATCAATTTAAATGTTTTAAAGATTCATTATTATAATTATTTATCATTGATGTAAATCTTTTCAAAATGGTTTCAGTATTTATTTATATGTAAATTATTGTTTTAAAATTATAATTCCATTAAAAGCGTCAAAGTGGTATGGGACACTTTGATTCAAAAATCTCTTTTAATTGATTTTCGAAAATGGATTGATTAATTCAATATCTTCGAATTAGTTATTGTGATTGAAAATGAAATGTTGTTGTTGAAATGTTTATATTTTCAATATTTTATGTTAATGATGGTACTTGGACATTTTACAGGTGGTTACTTGAAAAACCATATGACGGGTGGTGTCGTGACTACAAGGACGAGTGGTTACGTTATAACCTCCAATACATTGGGTATGGAAGTCGGTCGTATGGCTATTATATTAAGTGATATGTGTTGATGTCGACCATATGGTTGTTCCATTTATGTATGTTTACGTCCCAAGTGACCTTTATATGTTATGCGTTCTTTATATGGGTTTAATGGTAATATTTTGTTTAAAAAGGGGTAAGTAATGATATTTTATTCATTGAACATTTTTTTACTACTTTATAAAGGTGAAAAGTATTACTTTGATAAAGTATTCTAGGTTTACTTGTATTTTTGAAAAACCAACAGTTTTCCTTCTTTGTTTATCCTTTACAGGGATTTTTATGCTCATCCCAAGTTTTTGAAATGTTTTCCACAAGACTTAAAGTTGAATATGGCCAAGGATGGGAATAAGGAAAAGCATTCTATCTTAAACCTGGAACTAGACATGTTTCTTTTTAAGTGTTTTATTATTTTATGGAATCATAGTATAAATGTTTACTATGTAATCTTTTGAGATGTAATAGTTATGACCTAATTCCCTAAAACTCTAAACCTGAAAAGATACTTAATGTGAATTATTCATTTTATTCAATAATAAGTAATGTTTAAGGCCGAGGCCTTATAAATAAACATTTTTTTGTCTTTTAGTGAAACAATTTATAGAAAAATGATTCAAATTAAATTAAATTAAATTTCAAAGGGGTGTATACACTATATAAAAAAACCCTTCTGTCAATCAAATATGCCTCAATGGACGAAGATTAATACGAATACCCTTATAATGATCATTTGGTAAAAAATAGATCAATTATATGTATTAAATATAAGTACACCTAAATAAATTATAAATAAAATATTGGATATCAATATTTATTTCTTATATAATCATAGAATGAAATAATAACGAAGTAGACAGTCAACACAAATAATGGAAATTGGGTTAAGAAGTGCCCTTACGAAAATTCCGATGCCTAAGGATGTCACTTAAAAATTCCAAAAATCAGTTGATGAGAGGGATAAATGGTCTCTCATAACATTATATAAAATGGACAGAAATATAAGAACATACCCCAATATAAGAAAATGGAAATTAAAGACACAACAAAAAAGTTGTCTTTGACTAAATTTGAAAGGTTCACTTACCTTGAGTCTAATTCGTTGTGTATGTTTCTTGTTCTTCTGTAATAATATAAATAAGTTAATTTATAATTTCTGAAGAACTTTTTTAAGTTTATTATTCCTTTCTTATGAATTATAACCCAATATAAAATTCACATAAATATTTATGTTAATATCTGTCATTTTGTTGATATTCATTACTTGAGTAATAAATGAACATGTTATAATTACAAATTGTACATTGGTCAAAATTCCATTATCTCTAGAATGATATTAATTATTTAAATATCATATATATCATATATATATATAGTATATATTTATTTATAATAGTCCATAACATTAGGAGATAATAACTGAAATGTACATTTAACGGAGACAATAATCTGTACGTACACATGAACACTACTTTCAATTTTTTTATCATTTTAAAACGAAGGAAGAATAAATTATACATAAGAATATGTTAATTACATTATAATATAATAGTATATATACAATACATATGTTAATTAAATCTAATCTTTATATGTTCCATGTTTGGTATTAATACATGATCTAACTTTGTGGGGGTTGTAGTATGTGCCTTCTGAAATGAAATTATCATATTTTTTCACTGTACAAAGAATAAATGTATTATATAAATAAAATTATAGAATAATGGATACAATATAATTATAATATATATCAGATATAAATAAAGTCCCATCATAATGGTAACCATGAGATGTGGTAGTGGAAAATCAAACAATCATCATTTCGTGAGGTAGTAGTTCATCGTGGACAGAAATAATATGTTTGTATCCATTAAATTTAGGTGTGTCTTTCTGTAGTTAGAAAAATTTGTATAGTAAAGTAATAGTATATTGAATATAATTTTTTTGTTTTAAAATAATTGTATAAATATATTTTATGGGGTTGGAAAAAGAAAATAAATGAATTAATCATGAGAGAAGAGGTCACAACAAATTGGGTAACTCTTTTTAATTTAAGATAAAAGCCTTTCTTGAATTTCATTATTCCAAATGTAATGATTCTAGGAGGATGTGTGGGATGTTGTTAGCTTATTTGGTTAGTATTTTTATGATCCATGGGGCTTCATAGGTGTGAGTAACGGCTAGAGGTGATGCACTTTTATAAGAGGAACATGGGCACTTTAGGAATGTATTGAATGATTATTTTATTATAAAATGAATATTGATTTCAAAAGGACCCCAAATAATTTAATTCGAAAATAAGTTAAGTATTTATCTATGTAATCCCAAAAAATAAGTTATAACAAGTTTTTGTTTCAGATTTTTCCTTATTATTTGGCTTTTAACCTTAGTAAACTAATTTTAATCTTACCATGTCTTCTTGTATATTCATACATTATTCTTAATCTTTTTACCAAAAAATACAAATACATCCACAAGGGGGTCATTAATAAATTTATAAACATTATCTAAGTCATTGGGAAGAATAATAGATTTTAAGGACTATTATATCAGGTAATATAATAGTTTTTTTAAAACTTATTTATGTCAATTTATATTCTATTTAAATCAAGGATTTTAAAAAATTCATAACAGTATTATTATTAAAAAACTAATTAATTAAAATATAACAATTCATACCAATCCCTAAAATTACACTATGGCCTAAAATGTTTAATATAGTTTTATTTTATTTCTTATAATCTTGTTTCATTAAAAAATTCATTAATTAGGTAATCACTACTTTAACATTGTGTCATAATTAAATTTTTTTATTTGATGTCTAAAATCCCTATATAAAACACCATGATGTAGGATAATTTTTTAGATATCAAATTACTATTTATATTAAATGAGTGATGTTATATTACCCACCATAATATATTTTTTAGTAAATGTTATATGTTTATATTATATTTTCCACAACATTAAATTAAAAGTAATTAAATGTCATTTTAACACACAAGTAGCTCCATGGGTCCAAAAATTTTAAAATGATTCCCATGGTAAGAAATATATCATTTAATAGGGTTAGGACATTTTTTAGGGTAGTTTAATTTTATTATATTACTTTTTTAACCCTTATTTTCCTGATTTACCCTTTAACCATGGAAAATAAAATATTTTCTGAAGTTACTATTTATAATGTCAAAAAAAGGTAATGTTTTACACAATTTTGACCTCCTGATTCCAAATATGGAATTTATTTTTCCAAATTCAATACAAATAAATTTCATAAATTAATTTAAAATTTATTATATTGACCGAACCAAAAAGTGTGTTTTACGAAGTAAAAATAACTAAATAATTGACATGTGTTTATGTCCAATTAAAATTTGAAATTACATAAAATGACCAAAATTGGATTAAATGTTAAAAATAAAATCCAATTAAATTTTTAATCCAAATAAAATTTCCATATAACTATATAAATAAATTTTATTAAAAGGAAATTTTGAATTAAAATGCAGTATTTTTTACTATTCATTAAAAATGAAATTTATCAGAAAAATAACAAAATATCATCCAAAGTACATTTTTATGTACCAATTATAAAACAATTATTTTATTTTTTCCTATTGAACATATAAAATTGATAAAAACATTATTTATAAAGGGTTAACCATCAATAGGATGTAAATCGGCCTATTAAAGATATTTCTGTATTTGAGGATTAAAATAATATTCATTCTTATTTGAGCATAAAAATTTATTATATAAATATATAGACATTTAACAAACATTTATATCATATTCTAGTTGTATCTGTTAATTCCTTCAAATAAAATATTTAGGCGTTAACTACCATTTAAAATAATAATAATATATTATTATTTTTCGGTAAAACTCAAAGTTGAGTTCAAATTAAGATTTCAAAGAAACATGTTGTCACGTGTTGAGTACACTATTTTAAAAATAATACATTTTAATTTAAAAATAAAATTTATTAATAAATATTAAATAAAAGAAAAAACATGTTACTCTATAAATACTATGATCCTTACATGAGGTACTTTATTAAACAGAAATCTTTATCTCTAGTGTGTGAGGCACAACTAGGGTTTAGATATTTGATATCGATGGAATATAGTAGAAATATATATTTATTGGTACCAAAATATATGTTGTTTATGATTATCTTATTTCTTTTACATAATACAATATTCTAGGGCCCAATATGGAGTTCCTTGAATTTAATTTTTTTATAAGATGATAGATTTTTTAATAGATAGTTTCTCACAGGTTTTCAAATGTGGTTGTATCATATGGTTTAGCATAATGTATTTTTTTATGGATATGTATTTGGTTTAATAACATATCATTTTTGTATGTTATTTTCATTTTAACCACTTACAATTTTTATGTTAAATGATTTGTAGATATTAATGGAATTTATCAAAACCAGTGAAAATCATTTACAATTTGGTATGAAATTATGATAATGTTTTGTAAAAATATTTGTGTTTTAAAATCTATAACTACTAATTTTTTTATATTAGAACTATTATATAATCTATGATTTTATCATTATGTGAATTTTTCAGACACCGTATAATTTTTTGGTGGCACTAGGTGTTTTTATAGGGTCATTGTAAAGAAATGAGTATTAGTTAGAATGTCAGTTTTCCTCGTTGTAACATCCTTGGTAGAGGGATGGCTTGGTGGTGATGATTGGTCATATAGATACTTTCTATTTTCGTATTCTTATACTTTTATTAATTATTCTATTTTCTTAGGTTGTATGGATGTGGATATATGACATTTCATATGCATTGTAATCATGTAGTATATCTTGTTTTGAAATATTCATGACTTTATTATGTTATTCTATTATGCCTCACCATCATAATGGGATACCTTAGGTGGCATGAATATTTGACTCAGGATAGCTCAATAAATTTATAGTATATGTATGTTAATCCAAATAGAAATTTGGTAATGACTATGTACATATTTTCATTATGGAATTTAATCTATAATGACATTCTTGATAGTGTATTATGACTACTTATGTGATTTTTTAGATTATTTTAATACCAAAAGAATATATATTGTTATATTAATATTTTTTCATGTGTATTAACATAATATTTATGTTTCCACACCCATTTGTCTTACAAAATTTTATTAAAAACAACATATTCCAAGGATCATATTTAAATATAATTGAATGGTTTATTATGATTATTTTATATTTTTATCATTTTCTATTACACTTATTATTATATTTTTACAACTAATTATCATCAAATGATATCTATGATGTTATCACTTAATGATTATTTCAGGACACCACTTCATATGTTTCCATTCCCCAACATATGGTGAAAGTTGTTGTGAAAGGTATCTCGAAAAAGAGTTCTTGATGAAACGAACAAATAGGGAAATGATGTATAGCCTTATTATAATAATTGTATATATAACCATGTATTTATTGAAATTAAAAATTTATGGGTTTGACATGTATCATATTTATATGTAATAAATATTTCACAAATATGATGTATTACTTATGTATGAAATGTTTTTGGTTCACATTGTTAGTCAAATATATCGTTTTAGATTTTATTAAAATATTTCATTGGAAAAAATTAGCAGAAGGCCTTATAATAAGCCTAATTGTAATAGAAAATATTATATTATGTTAAATAAAAGGGTGATATTTTCCTTAAAAAATCACTGTCAATATACTAAATGTCAGTGTGGTTGTGGAATAAATTCATCTATTGGTAATAACCAAAAAAATTATTGGTAGAGTATATATCAACTATAAATTTGGTGAATGATGAATGTATCCTTACATTACAACTGGTTTGACACTACTTTTTTATATTCATAGTTTAATTGAATTTTTATTTATATACTATTATAAATGATTTGGGTTGATAATGACAATGGATGGCCTAGGAAGACCCTTTGGTGTCCTAGAATGAATTAAATGTGTCATGATTTAGGGGTCTTATGAATTATTTTGTTGGTATATTATTTACACTATGATTAACATATCACAAGAAATGTGTTTTGGACTTAGTTAATGGATGAAAAAAGAAGGAACCATGTTATTTCTGAATGTGATAGACAATGAATTGATTTTCCTCTTGAGAAACTGAATGTAATGGAAGATAGAATGTAAATGATTATAAATATATAAATAAAATATATAAGTATATGATTAATATAATAAACCTAGGTTGGTTTTTTATGTAACCAAATACAATAAAAATCATGTTTCATGATTATTATGAAGTAAATAAGATTAAATTTCATAAATTTCTAGAATAAATGAAGATTAACATGATGAAATATATAAAAGTAACCATAATATGTTTTATGTGTGGAAATGAAGGTCTCATAGAAAGTAATTACTATGAGAGAAGGATGAAATCAATAGAATTAAACAATTATATCACAAATTTACATTTATAGAATAATTTCTAATGTAATGTAACTTGATAATAATCTAAGTCGATGATATAATCTATGTGAAAAATATTATTCTATATAAGGTATTATAAAATTTTGCTTTTAAAAGATGAATAATATATGTGTAATATAATAGGATTTTAAAATTATGTTCTAAAATTATTTTATTATTTTTTTTTGATATAATAATAATGAATCATTAAATAATTTTTCCTCAGTAACTTTTCTTTATGGATTTGAAAGGGCATATTTTTGGAATCGACAAACATTTATTTTGATTTAGTGGTAATGTTATAATTTTAGAAAAAATCATTATTTGTCTGATAAACTAAAATATGAGATTGCAGTTGAAAAAATATTGTTTATTTATGATAATGTGTTGAAATATAATGAAAATGTAAATTTTATAGTATTTTTTACATGGAAATTGGGTATTGATTTTATGAATAGTTAATTTATATTATCATTTTCGATTTTTATTTAATATATATTATTTATGTATTATAATATATTATATTACATTATATTTTGGTAATAAGGATATATTTAATTTTCCTGAACAATACATGATTCCATTAATGTTTTATATTGATTTTGGTAAATTATTTAATGGATTACGATGTTTTAAGAGAATATATTATCATGGATTTCACATGTTTGATAATTAAAATTATGATAAATTTTATGTCATTTAGAGAGTATTTTAATACTGATTTAATATATTTAGTATCCAATTTCTAATGGAAATGTTATTTAATCTAGTAAGGCATATTTTTGATGATATTATGATTAAATATTTATGGAAGTATTTATGTTTAACTTTTAGTGATATTGTTGAGTATTTACTGATTAATTTATTATTTCATCATATAAATATTTTTCCATATTGGATAACCCGTGTTATCCATTTTGGATTTCGTAAATATTTAGAGACATGAGGAATGATATGTCAATATTTTATAGATCATATGACATGTGGAAAATTAATGTTAACTCCTCTAACATGAAACATTTAAAATTTTAATTCATGATATGAATATATATTAAATGATAAGTAATCATATTAAAAAACCGAAAGGATTAAATAATGATTAATTATATAGGGAAATATTCTAATTATATTTTATCTATTCATTAATAAAATAATAACTATAATATTGAAAATTGATATTTAAAGTTTAATTTTTTTCCTTTTTATAGTTAATTATTTGAATTGATGTTCATTTCTACAACTCAATAATTTATTGTTTACTTTTCATTAGCATTCTCATTAACATGTGCTCTATCCCTATATATTCATATATTACATTATCATTATCTCCTATGATAGTAATTTTACTTCACACTAATTTCAACCTTATTTTGAAAACCAACTCTATGTTATTTTAGGTAACCAATACGATTCCCAATTCCCCGTTCAAAGGATATTCTATTATTCCACTGCATTGTGTGTGTTTTTTAAAATGTTTTTTTAAATATTAAACTTTTGAATTCCAAGATAAAAATTTAAGATGAGGAAATTTATTTATTACGTGGGATAATTTAAAAACCTTATATTATTTAATATTGTTCTTTATAGATATATTGGAACCATTTGAACACTTTCAATACATGCATCTGCATGTTTAAATAAACCTGGCATAGTAAACTTTTATAAACTAGTTGTTGAATCAGATGGTACATGTAATAATAAAAAACTTATTAAAAATATATAAAATCGTTTTAAATAAATTTATATTTTTTTATTAATTAATAATATATATATATATATATATCATCAAATTAATTTTCTATTTGAAAAATATGTTTTCTTCATAAACTATTTTTATTGAATTTTATGTTTTAAGAATATAATTAAATTATAACATTTTTAGATATTATATTTTAATAAATAAATATAATTTCATATATAATTATTCCATTCATAAAATAGAATAACTTTTAGGATTTATTTTAAATGATTAATTTTTTAGTGAATAATAAAAAATACCGATATTTGTGAAAACTATCGTTTCATTTCCTACAAGTGTATAATTATTTAGTGAATATTACCACAATGTAAAATAATTAACCATTAATTATACATAATATAATTAATAAAATTTCAATCATCACTATATTTAATTTTTTATAAGTTCATTTTCATCCATAGATACACATTTGTTTGATAACAGTTTTTATACGCTCAATGTGTTTTTATATTAATATATATCATTAATATCAATATATTAATTGTTTTAGTGAAATATATCTATTATATAATCAATAATATAATTTAAAATTTATTTCATGTGGTTTATATGGAATTGAACATGAGTAAATTTTGTTATCTCTCAAAATGTATCTTTCTAAAACATGTTTTTAATTTGTGTTGTAGAAATAATTAAAATTAATATCATCTAAATATATATGTTAAATTTTGAAATAGGGAATCTATATTTGGAATCAAAATAATAATACTAATGTAAAATATTGGAATTATTTTCTATTTATAGGGAATAATAATAATAGTTAAATTTTATTACCATGGTTTCCATGAAAATAAGTTTACGAGGGGGAGGGGTAAACATAGAGAGAAGTGTGGGATTTGAACAAAAATAGTCTAATTATTTTTTATTTAATTTTTTATATAATATAATTTTTTAAATTTTATTACATTCTATTTTTATCAACATTCAAATGACAGTGACATTATATAATTTTAATCATTTATGGAATTCAATGTGTCTCCCACCCCTAACATATAAAACTGCTCCAATATTCAACTATTATTCAAACAATTTTATCATCTAATCTCTTCCATTACTTACGTAAATACCTTTTTAGGATCCCTATTCTCTCTATAAAAATAATTTAATTCTCTTAAGACTAACCATTAATGGATTATGGTGTAATACAGGGGATCTCTCTCAATGTTGAGGTGTAAATAGTATCCAAGCTCCATTAATTTAATTTCTTATTAGAACCAATATAAACCAATAAATTACACAAAAATGATAAATCTTATATCATAAGTACATTTTATTATTATTATTATTTTTTATCCATTTTTTATCCTACCACCATGATACATTAAATAAAATTACAGCCTTTGTATACATGTGTACTACCGCCACTATGAATAAATACAAATAGTTTTCCATCTACATATATCTTGTGATTTTATAATTATTGATTTAGATTATATATATGATATTTATAATCTAATTATTCTACTGTAATTTTAATATCATATCTACAGACATACCATATTATCCATTGATAAAAGACAATTTTGATCAGTTGTACATGTGGACTACCACTTCTACTAGGAGGTTCTATTTGATTATCATTTATTATTTATATATGGTAAATAAAGGATAGATTTATTTAAAATATATTTTAATCATGATAAAAATATTATTATTTTAAGCTAAATTATCATTATTATTTCATTCTTTCCATTAAAATATAGTGGGATCATCACTTTTGTGTCTCTACAAATTACCATCTATAAGGCCCCAGCCTTAAACCTTACTTAATCTTGAGTTAATAAAAGATTACACATTGGGGATCTTTTCAGGTTTAGTGTTTTAGAGAATTAGATCATAAAACTTGCATTACATTCCACATTTAAACAAAGTGGTTACATAAAGATAGTATTCATTTTTTCCCATCAAAGGAAACATATTTATAACAAATCATAGATTCTCTCTTGACACTTCCTTGATACGATCATCATATCATTTACCATTCCCTTGACATGTGAAAAACATTTCAAAAAACATGGGATTAGCATAAAAATATCAGTAAGTGATATAAAAATATGGAAAGGAAACATGATTACATGTACACATAAGAATCAATGAAATCATACTTTACTCATAAAACATAATCACTTTAACATACCTCATCAAATCATGAATAAATCATAGAAATCATAAGACATAAAGGCAACTTGAGGCATTCATAACATTCTTACATAGGGAGTAACCCTCTTGGTTATGTTTGGAATACCAATAATAGTATATTCCCTAAATCTCTTCGGAGAAACCTTAACATTTCACTCCTTTATGTTACCCAATGCATTAGACATCTACATCGGGCTCACCCACCCTTAGTTTATCACGGAACCACCTGTCTTCATAACAATTCCCAATAACTAAAACATAATCGTACCACATAATACATGCATAAAGGAAACATAACATTTACACATTTCAATCACAAGATATCAATAAAACACATTGATATAAAAAACATTATGAAAACCATTTTCAATACCAAAATAAAAGAAAAGTAAAACATGGTATTTATTTTTCTTTTAAAAAGAAGGTATGTCTTGTAGAGGAAGCCTAAACTCAAATAATGGTCACGGCGGCGGAGATGTCTTTGTCGTCGCATACGTACAACAAAAACATTCCCATTTTTAGTTTAGTAAAACGCTTCGTATAAAAAATAGTCCTTTATTGATAAACGTAAAAGTTAAAGGGGTTTATACACAGTATAAAAGAAGTTTGTGTATAAAGCAAAATATTCCTCAATGAATGGAGATTGAAACGAAGTCCCTTACAAAGATGGTATCCTTGGTTTATAGACACATCAATTAAATAATTATGTGTGACAAACGAATACACCAAATATAAGTGGATATGAAGTGTAAAAAAATCAGAGGGTATTCACAAATATTCATAGAACAACATATTAAAGGAGTACAAGTTTACCCCAAAGAATCATATTTGGGTTAAGAAGTTCCCTTGAAAAAATTTGACAGCCTAACGGCATCAATACAAAATTCAGAAAATGAGTTGATGAGAGATAAAAAGGGTATCTCATCACTTGGACATAAAATTTAAATCAATAACGATATAGAAGAAAATATCCCAAAAATAATAGTATGTTAATTAAATGACATAAAAAAATAAGTTTTTTAAAAAGAGGAGGGTTAAAGGTTCCCTTACTGACATGAGTATCTTTCGAAACATACACCCCGTGAAAGAGGGAAAATACAAAATTTATGTAAATACTCATAAATGAATGTATATTACACAATGAGTAAAATAATGGGAATTACATAAACCACTCAAATGAAATTGTGGCTAATGTAGAATAAATCGCATGGGAATAAAAGTGAGATGACAATCCCTTATGAAAACTCGGCAGCCTAACGGCACTACGTAAAACATAAAAAAATGGATTGATGAGATCAAATAGGGTCTCTCATCATACTAACATAAAGTTTAAATAAATAGTAATATAAAATAACATTCCCCAACATAACAAATAGGATCTTAAAATAAGTGACATAAAGGAGAGTACTTAAAAAAAGAGAGAGGTTAGATCTCTTACGAAAATTTGGCAGCCTAACGGCACCACTCAAAACTTCCAAAATGGATTGATGAGAGAGAATAGGGTATCTCATCATATGAACATAAAATTACAGTAAGAGTAATATAAAATAACATCCCAATAACAAGAAATATGATCTTTAAAAGGAATGACATAAAAGAGTGTATTTAAAAAGAAAGAGAGGAGTAAGATCCCTTACCTCAAGTCCGACTTGTCTTGTTCATTTCTTTATATTCCATAATAATAAACTTTTTTCAATTTATAATTGCATAAGCACCACCTTTAAAAATTATTATTCAGTTCATATCACATATTATAATGTTATAATAATTGTTTAATAATGTTAGTTCATATCAGACGTTTTTGTCGATGTTTGGAACATGAGTCAAAAATGAACTTGTTTAAAAATGATCGCCCATGTAGTTATATGTATATAATTTACAGAATAATATTAATGGTTAAAATATCATATATATCCATTACATATTCATTTTTTACTATTCCATATCATTTGGATATAAAAAACGAAAAGCAATGTTCATGGAGACGGTAGGTCGTACGTACGCATGAACGCTACTTTCATTTGTTTTTGTCATATTAATGGAATTAAAAATAACTAATATATATATATATATTATAATTAATGTATAATATATATGTTATATAGGTCACATATGTTCATTAATTTCATTCTTTATACATTCCATGTATTGCAAGTAGGAGCCACATCACTTGAGGGGGCGGTAGTCCACACTTCCTCATTTGGAATTATCGCATTTACACAAAATGAAAAGAATAATGGTATGTTTTAAATATAAAATACAGAAGTATATAGTAATCATAAATACCATATATATCATATATAAAATAAATTGACATCATAATGGCCACCTTTAAAGGTGATAAAAGAATATTGAACAATCATCGTTTCGTGAGGTAGAAAATCGCCAACCACAGAAACAGTATGTTCCTTAACCATTAGAAGAAGGTGTGTGTAAGTGTAGCTTGAATAATTCTTATAAAAACATCCTAGTATACTGAAGATACTTAAGTTGTTACAAATGAAATTAATAAAAAGAGTCTAAGGGGTTGGAGAAGCAAAATAAAAAAAAAGAACTCAAGTGAAGACATTACCTTAAAATCGGGTAACTTCCTTTGGTTTGAGATCAAAGGATTCCTTGGGAAGCCTTCCGCCCAAATTGAGGCTTCATGGAGTTATATATGGATGTTTAGATACAAAATTAGCAGGGTTTTTCCGAGCCAAAGGCTTTGGATGTGTGGGTAAGGAGGTAGTGGTGGGGGCCTTTTATAAAAGGAGAGGAGGGGCACCGTTGGAAAGTAAAGAAATGATCCTTTATTTTAAAATGAGTTTCGGATTTAAAAGGACCCAAATTTAAATAATTCGAGGATAAGGTGATTAGGGTTCGAAATATACCCATACAATAGGTTTTGGACATGTGTAGGTCATAGAGTTTACATTATCTTTTCATTTTATTTAAATCCTTTATTAATGAGGTAATCGCTGCATCATTATGATGTCATAAATAATTTAATATATTTAATATCTAAAAATTAAAAAAAAAATCATGATGTAGGAAATCGTTTTATCTTTCATATGAATATATATAGTCAAAAATATGACTTGTATAACCCCATGGAAAAATTATTTTAGTAAAACATCTCATGTTTGTGTCATTTTTACTTTAACATTAAATAAAAAGTTATTTATGTCATTTCCCAACCAAAGTGGCTCCATGGGGTCCCCAAGTTAACCCATGGATTTTCTTGGTCGGCCATGACACATCCAATGAGGGTATAACATGTGTCATGCTCATCTCATATTATTAAAACATTATTTTTTCCTTAGACTACACTAATTACCTCTAATCGTGACTAAAAACATAAAAGTTACTATTCACTAAAAAATTATTTTAATCCCATTAAACCAAATTTTACATCATAATGACAACCATGTATGTCATATTTTTGAAATTCAAAACACAGATGTGGTAAAATTTCATTTAAATGAAAGATCAGTTTCTTAAGTACCACTTAGTGGTTTCACTATTCATCAAAAATTGAAGTTTTCCAGAAAAAAACCAAAACTTCACCCTAATCTATATATGATATTCCAAATTAAAAAATGATGTCAATTTTACAAAATTAAAAACATATATGTTTCATTAATTAGTTTAATAATTAATTCCCACTGTCATTGCAAATAGCGTGTTTTTATGAAACAAGAAGTATCAAAAGATTGACACTAGTTTAAGTTCAATTTCAATGTGAAATTATTTCCAACGACCACTATTGGATTAAATGGTAAAAATATATTCTAATTTTACATAAAAAACAATTCAAAATATAATATAATCATACAAATAAATTAGATTATAAAGAGGTTTTGAATTAAAATACAACATTTTTACTATTCATTAAAAATTGAACTTTATCAGAATGATACCAAAAATTTACACAATGTAAATATTGATGTCCCGATTCTAAATAAGAATTTTATTTTGTAAAATATGACACATAAAATTGTCAAAAAGTGGATTTAAAAGAGGTTCCCCATCAAAAGGCAGTTAATCGACCTTTTAAATAATATTAGAATGTTTACGCTTAAAATTGGATTTATTCGCATTTTAAATCCTCTAAAATTTGTTGTAAAAAGTAAAAATATTGACAAACATATATATTCATTTTTTAGTTAGTTCTGTTCATTCCCTCCATTACAACGGCTAGGCGTTAACTACCATTTTAAATAATATTATTTTATTATTAGAGTGCAACGTAAGATTCCCAAGAAACTCGTTGTTGCGTATTAGGTGCGCCATTGAGCATAGCGTCCCCATTAAAGTAATATTAATATTTTATTCACAAATATGGATAAATATGAACCATTAATATTCTTTATTTACCTAGTGTGTTACATCCTTTCCCCCTTTTGGGAATTGCGTCCACACAATTTTAAAATTGGGCTTTGAATCTTCATTGAAAATCTCATATCAGAACAAGACTCAGTAAAAAAATCACATTAAAATAAAGAACGAGAAGTACAAAGGTCACTCAAGTTAACCCATACTAGGATTCCATGTAGGAAAACATGGATATGGAGAAAAAAACAAAGGGTCTTGTTCTGGGGGTGAGTGATAATAAACATGTCCAGGAGAACGTTAACCATAAGAAAATCACAAACTTGTGATGGGTTAAATGGTGTTCGATTCCCCAGTAGGAAATGTTAATCGAAAACATTTTTGTTTTATGTTATTCTTTATTGTGGAATTTATTTTTTAACTTAACTAAATCATAATGAAACATACTTACTTGTCACATAGACTTTCAACTTTTACTGGATTCCTTAATCAAACTCATATTTTCTCCAAAAGACCAGTATTTAGGAAGACTTGTTTGCATTAACAGTTCTATAATCAACTTCTAAAGAATCACCTAATCCACAAAAGAGAACTATATACTTCACATTTCATTAAGCTTTATCAAAAACCAAAACCAAAAAGGTTAGTATAAGATCAGAAGATCCATAAAAGGATAACCCTTTATAAAAATAAAATCTATTCTTAATCTCCAAAAATTTTCCAATAAAAACCAAAGTTCAACACGGACCATTCGATAAAAAAAGTTTCCATAAATTTCTTCAATGTAAACCAAACTAAGATTGAAACCCAAATATTTGAATGATTTAGTCACATAGTCTTCAATGTTAAATCATAACATTTATCAGAAAACAACATCAGTTGCTCTTAATGTCTCGTATTTTAAAGTAATTAACCTAATCAAATATCCTCCATGATAGGTTAATAAATTTCCATAGATAACCCAAAATCAACTGACTCTTAATTCATAAAATCATATAACTAAAAAGAATAAGTCAAACTAACCAGGGACTTCACGTAGTCCAGTGGTAGGCGATAAATACCAGTCACACTTTGGTTGTGGGTTCGATTCCCGCAGCTTTGTCTGATGCGACGGGTTGTCACACGGTCTGTGTGTTGTCCTTTTTATAAAACTCTAAAAATAACCCTAACATGTTTTAACCTCAATAGTTTCCTTATACCTCTCACTTTCATCCAAATTCTTAATGATCTCAACATCATAATTCTTGAAGTCTTATTTCACCACCACAAAATAAAATAAAATGATTCCCAAAATGAATAACATCATACCTTGATCATGGCGTCCACTCTGTTTCATCGTCATCTTTCTCACGTAGGTAGAAGTCCCATGCATTAAAACAATGATTTAGTGATCTTTCAAAATCATTTTCTTCCTCCATACAAATACACCTTGTACAATATGGGTAATATGGGTGTTCACAGTAAAACAGTTTTTGTAAATTATCATGTATGACATATAATTCCAAAACATCTGATAAAACATGATTTCTATAAAATAGTCGGACAGAATTTGAGTTGAAACTTTCTATTATTGGTTCTTTTTAATATAACATTAGTATATGCTGAGAGACTATATTTTAAAATCAAATATTAATAGGTTTTGCAAGGGTCTCCTTCCTCAGCACCATTTTTGAAATCATAATATGCTTCAAATTCTTATGATAAGGTAAAATATTTGAAAATACTTTGATAATATTTACCTTTCTTGAAAATATAATAATATTGTGAAAATAGTATTTTTCTAAAAACAACCCATGATCCAAAATGATAACGAGGTATAGTGGAGGTTTTTGATATCTCAAAGAACTGCTTGCAAGTGAGTTGTATGCTAGAAAAAATTTCACAATCTTCTGAACATGACATTCCAATAATTTATGCAAGCATGTCATCAGGAATAGATAGGAATTTCGTTTGAGATCCTTCTGCTTCCATTCATAACCGACATTACTTTACCTGAAAGAAGTTATAAAACAAGTATTTAACTGAAATAATAGATATAGGGACTAATCATGTGTCTAACAAAAACTCTTAATCCCTAAAGTTGTCTAAACCGACCTTTGATACCAACTATAATGCCCCAACCTTAATGCTTACTTAATCATTAGTTAATATAAGATTACACATTGAGAATCGTTCCAGGTTTAGAGTTTTAGAGAATTATATCATAAAACTTGCATTACATTCCACATTTAAACAATGTGGTTATATAATGATAGTATTCATTTTTTCCCATCATCAGAAACATATTTAAAATAAAACATGGATTATTTCTTGAAACTTACTTGACACTATCATCATATCATGTACCTTTCCCTTGAAATGTGAAAAGAATTTCCAAAAACTTGGGATGAGCATAAAAATATCAGAAAGGGATATAAAAATATAGAAATGAAACATGAGTACATGTACACATAAGAATCAATGAAATCATAATTTACTCATAAAACAAAAGAACATTAACATACCTCATCAAATCATGAATAAATCGTAGAAATCATAAGACATAAAGGTATCTTGAGGCATTCATAACATTCTTATGTATGGAGTAACCCTCTTGGTTACGTTTGGAATACCCATCACAGTATATTCCCTAAATATCTTCGGAGAAACAATAACGTTTCACTCCAACGCGTTACCCAATGCATTGAAGAGCTAAATCGGGCTCACCCGCCCTTAGTTTATCACAGAACCACCCATCTTCATTACAATTACCAAGAACCATAACATAATCGTACCACATAATACATGCATAAAAGAAACATAACATTTCCACCTTTCAATCACAAGATATCAATAAAACACATTGATATAAAAAACATTATGAAAACCATTTTAAATACCAAAATAAAAGAAAAGTAAAACATGGTATTTATTTTTATTTTAAAAAGATGGTATGGCTTTTAGAGGAATCCAAAACTCAAATAATGGTCAGGGCGGTGGAGAAGTCATTGTCGCCGCATACGTACGACAAAAACATTCCCTTTTGTCGTTTAGTAAAACGCTTCATATAAAAAATATTCCAATTTGGATAAACGTAAAATTCAAAGGGGTTTATACACAGTATAAAAGAAGGTTGTGTATAAAAAAAATATGTCTCAATGAATGGATATTGAGACGAAGTCCCTTAAAAAGGCGGTATCCTTGGTTTAAAGATTAATCAATTACATAATTATGCGTGACAAACAAATACACCAAATATAAGTGGATATTAAGTGTAAAACAATCAGAGGTTATTCACGCATATTCAATGAATGAAATATTAAAGGAGTACAATTTTATCCCAAAGAATCTAATTTGGGTAAAGAAGTTCCCTTGCAAAAATTTGACAGCCTAACGGTGTCACTACAAAATTCAGAAAATGAGTTGATGAGAGATAAAAAGAGTATCTCATCACATGGACCTAAAATTTAAATCAATAAGGATATAGAAGAAAATATCCCAACATAATATTATGTGAATTAAAAGACATAAAAAATAAGTCTTTTAAAAAGAGGAGGGTGAAAGGCTCCCTTACAGACATGGGTATCTTTCGAAACATACACCCCGTGAAAGAAGGACAATACAGCATTGATGTAAATACTCATAAATGAATGTATATTACAAAATGAGTAAAATAATGGGCATTACATACACCACTCAAAGGAAATTTAGGCAAATGTATCATAAATCTCACGGGAATAAAAGTGAGATGAAAAATCCCTTATGAAAACTCGACAGCCTAACGACGCCACTTAAAACTTACAAAAATGGATTGATGAGATCAAATAGGGTATCTCATCATACTAACATAAAGTTTAAAGAAATAGGAATATAAAATAACATCCCCCAACATAACAAATAGAAGCTTAAAATAAATGACATAAATGAGAGTACATAAAAAAAGAGAGAGGTTAGATCTCTTACGAAAATTCGGCAGCCTAACGGCGCCACTCAAAACATTCAAAATGGATTGATGAGAGAGAATAAGGACTCTCATCATATGAACATAAAATTACAGTATGAGTAATATAAAATAAAATACCAATAACAAGAATTATGAGCATTAAAAGGAATGACATAAAAGAGTGTACATAAAAAGAAAGAGAGGAGTAGGATCCCTTACCTCAAGTCCGGCTTGTCTTGTTTGTTTATTTATATTCCTGAATAATAAACTTTGGTCATTTTATAATTTCCTAAGGAAATCCTTTAAATATTATTATTCAGTTCATATCACATATTATAATGTTATAATAATTGTTTAATAATGTTAGTTAATATCAGACGTTTTTGCCGATGTTTGGTACATGAGTCAAAAATGAACTTGTTTGAAAAATGATTGCCCATGTAGTTATAAGTAAATAATTTCCAGAATATTATTAATGGTTTAAATATAATATATATCCAGTAAATATTAATTTTATACTATTCCATATCATTTGGAGATAAAAAACAAAAATCACCGTTCATGGAGATGGTAGGCCGTACGTACGCATGATCGCTACTTTCATTTTTTTGTCATATTAATGGAATTAAAAATAAATGATATATATATATATATATATTATAATTCCAGTATAATATATATGTTATATAGGTAAAAAAATTTCATTAATATCATTATTTACACATTCCATGTATTGCATGTACGAGTCACATCACTTGAGGGGGCGGTAGTCCACACTTCCTCATATGAAATTATCACATTTACACAACATGAAAAGAATAAAGGTATGTTTTAAATATAAAATACAGAAGAATATAGTAAACATAAATACCATATATATCATATATAAAATACAGTAACATCATAATGGCCTCTTTTAAAGGTGTTAAAAGAATATTGAACAATTATCGTTTTGTGAGGTAGAAAATCGCCAACCACAGAAATAGTATGTTCTTTAACCATTTGACGAAGGTGTGTGTAAGTGTAGCTCTAATAATTATTATAACAAAATCCTAGTATATGTATGATACTGGAGTTGTTACAAAAGAAATAAATAAAAAGATTTTATGTGGTTGGAGAAGCAAAAAAAAACAAAAGGACTCAAGTGAAGACATTACCTTAAAATCGGGTAACTCCCTTTGGTTTGAGCTCAAAGGCTTCCTTGGGAAGACTTCGGCCCAAAGTGAGGCTTCAAGGAGTTAGATAGGGATGTTTAGATACAAAATGGGCAGGGTCTGGCCGAGTCAAAGGCTTTGGAAGTGTGGGTAAGGAGGTAGAGGTGGGGGCCTTTTATAAAAGAAGAGGAGGGGCTCCTTTGGAAAGTAAAGAATTGTTCCATTATTTTAAAATGAGTTTCGGATTTAAAAAGACCCACATTGATATAATTCTAGGATAAGGTGATAAGGGTTCTAAATATGTCCATACAATAGGTTTTGGATATGTGTAGGTATTATATTTTACATTATCTTTTCATTTTATTTAAACCTTTATTAATTAGGTAATCGATGCATCATCATGATGTCATAAATAATTTAATATATTTAATATCTAAAAATTATAAAAAAATATATCATGATGTATGAAATATTTTTAGATTTCTAATGATTATTTATAGTCAAACATTTGACTTGTATAACCCCAGGTAAAAATTGTTTTAGTAAAACATCTCATGTTTGTGTCATTTTTACTTTAACATTAAATAAAAAGTTATTTATGTCATTTCCCAACAAAAGTGTCTCCATGGGGACTCCAAGTTGTCCCATGGATTTTCTTCGTAGGCCATGACACATCCAATGAGTTTTGGACGTGTTTCGAGCTCATCTCATATTACTAAAACATTATTTTTACCTTAAACTACACTAATTACCTCTAATCGCGATTAAAAACATAAAAGTTACTATTCACCAAAAAATTATTTTAATCCCATTGAACCACATTTTAATACTTAATGACAACCATGTATTTCGTATTTTTGAAACACAAAACATAGAGGTGGTAAATTTTCATTTAAACGAAAAATCAGTTTCTTAAGTACCACTTAGTTGTTTCATTATTCATCAAAAATTGAAGTTTTCCAGAAAAAAACCAAAACTTCACCCTAAGCTATATTTGATATTCCGAATTCAACAATGATGTCTATTTTAAAAAATTCAAAAAATATATGTTGCATTAATATGTTTAATAATTAATTCCCACTGTCAGAGAAAATAGCATGTTTTTATGAAACAAGAAGTATCAAAAGATTGGCACTAGTTTAAGTCCAATTTCAATGTGAAATTATTTCCAACGACCACTATTGGATTAAATGGTAAAAATATATTCTAATTTTACATAAAAAACAATTCAAAAGATAATCTAATCATACGAATAAATTATATTAAAAAGAGGTTTTGAATTAAAATACATCATTTTTCACTATTCATTAAAAATTGAACTTTATCAGAAAGATACCAAAAATTTACACAAAGTAAATATTGATGCCCCGATTCTAAATAAGAATTTTATTTTTTCAAATATGACACATAAAATTGTCAAAAAGATGATTTGAATGTGGTTCTCCATCAAAAGGCAATTAATCGACCTTTTAAAGAATATTATAATGCTTACGCTTAAAAATGGATTTATTCGCATTTTAAATCCTCTAAATATTATTGTAAAAAGTAAAAATATTGACAAACATATATAATAATTTTTAGTTACTTATGTTCATTCCCGCCATTACAACGGCTAGGCGTTAACTACCATTTTAAATAATATTATTTTATTATTAGTGTGCAACGTAAGATTTCCAAGAAACTCGTTGTTGCGTATTGGGTGAGCCATTGAGCATAGCATCCCCTTTAAAGTAATATTAATATTTTATTCAAAAATATGGATAAATGTGAAAATTTCATATTATTTATTTACCTGGGGTGTTACACCATCACCCAGATATGATGTAATAAATGTTTCATAACCATATGATTTTAATAGATATAAAAATGTATCTAATATATATATATTATATGTATATAATGATAAAAATTATTAATATTTCTGATCAATGATCAATTCTCGATGAACATACATTCATATATAGGACATACATGAAAATGAAGCAATTAACAAATGAAACTATGAATTTAATAGGGAAATTTTAATAAATGGATGTTCATATGATATAATTTGATCATATATGATATTATAAATTTAAATATTATTCAATTGTATAATTATAATACATACAAAAAATTTATATATGAGGTTATATTTTATACAAATCATGTCAGATATATGGTAAGGTTTTCTTCTCAATTTCACATCATTAAGATAAATTTTAATGTTATTAACTGATTTTTATATTTATATGGTATATATATTTCAAAAGAGTATAATATAAAAATATATATTATTTAATTTTAGTTATTTATAGGACTACAAGATTACCTATCTTCCAATTTGTTTTTAATAAAAACATTCTAAAACATTATGGGTTTTCATCAGCATTTCGTTTCGATGAGACATTATTGATGATTTTCACCTATTTATGTTTATTATTTGTATATACTAATAATGTGACATTTTATAGCATGTTTCCTTTTAAATTTATATTATATAATGATAAAAACAATATTATTTCATCTAAGTGATTTTTATTCCAAAAGATTCAACGCATTAAGGGTTTAATGTTACAATCTCATTTTTCATTGGGAATTTTTATATATAATTTTTTAATGATGATATTATATGATACATATCTATGAAATCATATTATTTTTTTTGAATATAATTATTTTTATATATTAAATGATTCTATATCATTTAAATATATTTAATTAATAAAGGGTCAAAAATAATATTTATAAAGAAGACCAACTTAATTTCATTCTTCAGATGAGAAACATTTCTTCTATGCCCATATTTTTATATGATGAAGACCATATTTAATAGTCTTTTCTTCACCCTAATAATAATATTATTACAAATAGTGTCAACACGTAGAGTGTTGATATAAAAACTTTTCCAGTTATACATTTAGAGGTTTGAATCTTCATACGGGATGTTCGCATGATTAAGAAGGTTCCAATATAGGGGGCTGATATATGAAGATTAATTTTCCCATATATCATTTAAGGGGTAGTGTTGAGTGGAGTCCCCAAATCATATGAGTGATACATTGATTACGAGGGAAACAATGAAGAATTTTCTTCATCCATACGTTAGTGATTTCATTATTTCATAACTCATAAAATTAATTAATATAAATGGTCAATAGATAATGACTGGGAAGCCATAGAGTTTCCAAACTCAAATGAATAATACGGACATAGGTGTATAAAAATTAAATTTTTAATAATGAAGATACAATTAATTGGATTCAGATCATATCCCAAAAATAAACCAACACTCACTATATGTGGTATTACTATAAATGATATTAAGTGGATATCTATTTCAAATGCACATGTCAAAACATAGATTCTAAAAAAACATTATAAATGTGATAAAACAATAATGAAATAAATTTATAAACATGGATATATATATATATTCCAATTTTAAATAATATACTTAATATATAAATAAGTACAAGGAGTAATTATTTACTTTCTTCTTGAAGATTTTTTGTATAGATGGAACAAAACTCAAAGGAGTGAAATGAATTAATTAATAAAAATTCCATTACATGTGTTTGAATCAGATTATAAATACAATGAATTTTTACTGTGCATCTTCTCTCACTGGGAAGAAAATATAGAGTAAACATATTTAATTTTGAAAAATAGTTTGTATTTAAATTATATGTAGTTCAGGACTAAATGTATAATCATAAATAAAATGATGATTCATGAGAAACATATTATTCGAATTATACTTCATGAAGGTATATTGGTGACAATAATTGACGAAGATGATATTTGTGAGGCATATATGCCTTGATGATTTGATATATAGTTTTAGTGTATATAATGTATGTTCAATGATCTAACTTTTGGTTCATATACTATGAAAACCAACATGTTCATATATTAGTTTTCATTTCATAGAACATTATAATTCTATAATATTCCAGTCACCTTGTTATAAAGTGAGATAATTTCATAATATCCACCAACTACATCAAATATTTGATCTGGTCATAAACATGGGGATACTACTAAAAATTGTGGTTCCATTCAAAGGATCGCCATTAATTAATGTTTGAGAGGAGATCGAGTTGTCATTATAGGAACTGATACCACATAAAGGGGATGGGTCAAGAAATCCACTAATCGTACAAATTACCTAGAAATGGATAAATCATAAGGATATCCCTCCATCAAATATAAATGTAGGTCCGAGGAAAAAATTCATACTAACGACTAGTTTAAAAACTCATGGAGTGGGTGGTGATCCTGGAGTAACACTTATTATATAAAAAAGTTATTTTATTCTTTACATTTTGAGGAATTAATATTAATATGTATTGAGAAGATCACTGCACACTTCAACATCAAATATCTATTGAGATTTATTTTTATATTATTGTTTTTAATTCACTAGTTTACAAGATAAGTGAATAAACATTTTCATCACATCGAGTAGTAATATTTATTGGTATTGAGAAGAGTAGTGATAATGAAAAAAAGGATGAATATGAGGATGGAGATGTCACGACTCATCCTCGGGGTTCGTGTCGTGACTACCCCAAGCCAGCCTTCCATAGGCCAGGGGCTGGCGACTAGCACCGAGGCGTAAATCCCGGTAAAAAGTGAAGGAATTGCCTTTGTAAAGTAAACAAACACCACAGAGCAAGCAAGCAGAAGAATTAAACACTAATTAAAAACTGAGTACAAGAGTAAGTGCAGAAATGTAAGTGGGCAAGAATACAAACCCAAACTGATAGTAAATACAACTCGAAAAGGAAAACAGCAACTGAAAAGTAAATCCACAGCGTCGAGCCATCCACTGGAAGTCCCACCAGAAGGGTGAGTAAAGATAGCCTCCACAGCTCCTCGGGTCCAACCGTCCATTCCATGTACGTCCCGCCTGGTGGTCCACCTCTAGGGTACCGTCCTGCTCCGCAAGCCTCAACCACGATCAACGTTGTCCATCTTCTGCAACCAACACAACATAGGATGGGCATAGCCCGTGCAGGGGTGAGTATAAGCTACTAAGTAGGGACCCCGAGACCCCCGAACATCTCCCAGAATCTACGAAGGAAAATCCACAATGGGAATATACAATCACGAAGTAACATCCGACAATGCTTAGGTATATGCCCATACATATACCTAAGTCATCAATTTTCATTCTTCTCCAACTTCCGAGCCCATGTACAACCTAGTCCACACAAGAAAGAAAAACTTAAATCTATACAAGATAGCACAACTCAATCCACAAAGAAAAGCAAAACATGATTCAGCTCACACAGGTATACTTCTTTATATGACGATAAATATGATCAGATATAGCCACTGATTAATCTAAGTCATCGGACCCACAAAGGATCGATAGGTACTAACCCCCACAATTATCCAGGAAGGGTTTGATCCACACAGGATTGATAGGTAACTAACCCCCACAATGACCCAGGAAGGGTCTGACCCACACAGGATCGATAAGTAACTAACCCATGTAATGTACCACACAGGATCAGACCCACACATGATTTGTAGGCGCTGGCTCACACAGAACCGCTGAGTGCTGACCCACACAGGATCAGACCCACATAGAATCTATAGCACTGATCCATGTAGGATCGCTGAGTGCTGTATTCGTAGCTGTCGAATCCACTGAGGATCTCTGTACAGTCGTCGTCGTCGTCGCAGTCGAAGCCAGCTCTAGGGTTCCCGCACACAGTAAGCTCATTCGAGAGGATCCGCTCCACGAGCCGAGAGGCTGATAAATCAACTGACACAATGTCTAAAGTTGATGTATCCAAAAGTTCTATATCGTAAACAGGAACTGAACGCAACAGACAGCGCGTCAATCGGACGCCCGGTCTGAGAGTTATCGGCTTTTTCGTCACAGGGGCCCGGTTGGTTTTTAAGTCAAAACCAACCCGACTGTACTCCACTTGCGTCCAAATCTTGGGATGACTAAGACAAAAGATCTGTCTCACTTAGAGGAATCCAACCAAGTTGATGGGTTGACGACACGTCAATCGGACGATCGGAACTCAAGTTATAAGTGTTTCCGCTCCGAGGGCCCGGTTGGTTTCGTGTAGGAACCAACCCGGCCGGACCCAATGTTCTCTGAAACCTTGAGTATGATATACCAAAACGACCTTCTTGATCCAAATATTGCATCGCCGCTCATGGCGCGTCGTTCGGAGTTCTGTATCCTGAGAAATGGGCGAAATACCGAAAAGGGTCCGAAAATCGGGGTTTCGAGCTCGGATCGACCCGGCCCGAGACCCCCTTGGTCGGCCCAAACCGGGTCGGCCCGGCTGGGCGCGGCCTGGCCCAATGGCCAGGCCATTAGATTTGTGGGTGGGGGGGCGGGTGATCCCCCCCCATGTTTTGTAACCGCTACCCCCTTAATGGTGGCCGCTCAACTGGCCGGCCGGGGGTTTGAACCCCCAGCTTTTCCCCTGTCTAGCCAGCCCGCCCTGGCCGCCCGATTTCTCCCGCCATGGGATCGGCGTCATCCAGTCCCCTCCCTGCTCCGTCGCTGATGACCCTTCTCTAGCCGCCGGTCTTGCTCCAATGCCGACGAACCATTTCCAGCTGTCGTTTCCCACGCTCCGCCGCGGCCCGGTACTGACCGCGGCCTTCATTCGTCCGGTGTGGCGCGACGGCGCCGCGGCCCCTCTCCAGCCGCAGTGATTTTGCGGTTTTCCAGTGCGGTGCGTCGGCGCCGCGTCTTGGTCCTTCTTCAACGGTGCAGCGCGACGGCGCCTCACTTCTCCACCCCCCTATCACAAAAATACGCTCGGTGCTTTGGCACCGCGTCGCCTTGCTCGCCACAAAAATTTCATCAACCAAAAGAGGGGAGGAGTGCCAGCCGTGTTCATGTGATCCAACCTCCTTCCGTTTAAGGGATAACAGGCGGTTCAATTGAAGGGAAATAACGACGGATGTAAACATGGTTAGAAACGCAATAAACCCCTACCTTGAGTGTAGCTTGAACAGAGGGTCTTCGAACTAGAATTCGTCGCGAAAATAACCTGTCGCAGAAAGAGACGTCGTCGAAGGAGGATGTCGCGTCACGGATGTCGACCTCCGAAGAATCTGGCGTTCTTCGCGTTCTTCGTGTTCATCGTGTTCTTCGTCGAAGAGAAAGAATTTTTCAAGCTCCTTGTCTTTTCTCCCCAATGTTCACACAAAAAGGTTCCAACCACAAATAAAATAAGTTAATCTCTTATTTTATTAACATAACATAAACTTCTGAATTTCAAGAGTTTGAATTAATTCCACTTAATTAATTCATGACAAGATGTCATCCATAATGGTCTGTTGGGGGGGTTTATGAATGTGAATGGGTGGGGTTCGTGTGGGCCCCACCACCGTCATAACCCCCATGGGAAGTTGGTAAGTTACCCAACATCCACCCAAAACATAAAACCACATAGAGAAAAATAAAAAAAATTGTAGTAAAATTTTTATTTAACTTCCACAATTTCTATCAACATCTATCATGTAAACACAACTCCAGAAAAGGTCTTCCTAAGCAATTACCGGCACTACGGTTCCGTCGGTGCCCTCGGAATTCGATTCCGAGCACCGGTTCAAAAGATAGAAATCCCCCTCGTTCGTTCACTGAACGTACCCGAGCTAAACTTCATAAAGGAATTCTTGGCACACCGGGCCTCGGAATCAAGTGCCGATAGAAACTGCATTCTTGTAAAATCCCAAAGAAAATTAAGAAAAAAATTTCCATTAATTTTACGGGTCTTTACATTACTCCCACCTCAGGGCTTTACATCCCCGTTAAGATACATCAAAACTAGGGAAACAAATGTGGGTACTGAGCACGCATCTGAGCCTCCTTCTCCCAAGTGCTCTCCTGGAGATTCCTGTGCTGCCATCTGATGTGCACTAGAGGAATCGACCATCCACGTAGGACACACTCCTGTCGATCCTCAATCTCCACTGGGACCTCCACAAAAGTCTCACAATCATCAATGTCCAGCACCCCATGGTCAATGATATGCATCGGGTCGTGCACGTATTTCCTCAACTGAGATACATGGAAGACGTTGTGTACCCGGTGAAACTGAGGTGTAGAGCCAGGCAATAAGACACCCTGACAATCCTGTTGAGGACCTCGAATGTTCCGATGAAGCGTGGAGAAAACTTTCCTCCTCGGCCAAATCTCTGTATACCACGCCGAGGTGAGACTCGCAAGAAGACGTGGTCGCCATCCTCAAAGTCCAGTGGCCTCCGCCTCTTGTCCGCATTAGACTTATGCCGGCTCTGAGCTATTCTCATCCACTCCTGGATGACCTAGACCTTCTCTATTGTGGCTTGGACCATTTCTGGCCCCATAAGTGGTAGCTGTTGTTGTACACGAACTCCACCAAGGGTAGGTGGTCCTCCCAGATGCGACCAAAGTTGAGGACACATGCGCGGAGCATGTCCTCGAGAGTCTGAATGGTCCTCTCCATATGACCATTCGTCTGAGGGTGAAAGGCGGTGCTCAGACGTAGCTGCGTCCCGAACACCTCCTACCGCCCCTTCCAAAGCCGGGAAGTAAAGCGAGCATCTCGATCAGAGACGATAAATGATGGCACACTATGAAGCCGTACAATCTCTGAAATGTAGAGTCATCCCAAGCTCTCCACTGAGCTCTTCTATCTGATGGGTAAGAAGTGTGCTGACTTGGTGAGGCGGTCGAAAATCACCCAGATGGAGTCATGACCTCTGGAAGTGCATGGAAGTCTAGTCACGAAGTCCATATATATCTCGTCCCACTTCCACTCCGGGACCTCCAAGGGGTGTACCATGCCTGCTGGTACCTAATGCTCTGCCTTCACCTGCTGGCAGGTGAGGCATCGAGAAACGAACTCTACCATAGCCCTCTTCATTCCTGGCCACCAGTGCTGTCATCTAAGGTCCGGTACATCTTCGCCACTCCAGGATGTACAGCCTTGGGAGATGTGTGAAACTCTATCAGCACCTCCTCCCGTATAGAAACTGGTACTATGTTACGTCCTCTGAAAAGGACATCGTGCTCTGTTCCAAAGGAGAAACCATTAGGTGCCTGTCTTGAGGATATATGCGCACGTCGCGTCTCACATTCGGCATCCCCACACTGTGCCTCTCTGACCCGCTGCAGTAGTGGAGGAGTGACTGAAAGTGACTAAAGGAAGGCTACTCCATCTCTATCCACAAATGATATCAGCAAATCTGCTAGCTACTCTTTCGCCTCCCCATGTAGCTGAATTCCCGTCCTCCTGTTGAGATTATCATCTACCACGTTCCCCTTCCAAGGAGTATAGACTATCTCAAAGTCATAGTCCTGGAGGAACTCGAGCCATCGCCGCTGTCTCAAGTTCAGGTCCTTCTAAGAGAAGATGTACCTAAGACTCTGATGGTTAGAGTAGACTATAAAGCGCTCTCCCATCAGATAGTGTCACCATGTCTTTAGAGTGAAGATCACTGTTACTAACTCCAGGTCATGGGTAGCGTAGTTCTGCTCATGCGACCTCAACTGACGAGATCCATAGGTGATCACTGACCGCTCCTACATCCGGACACATCCGAGTACAATACCTGATGCATCACAGTAGACTACATATCCTACTCCCTCCTTAGGAAACCTCAAGATAAGTGCACTAGTCAATCTCTGTCTCAGATCCTGGAAGCTCTGCTGACATCTGACTGACCATACAAAGGGTTTTCCCTTATTTTTCAACGCTGAGCGTGGTTCCTCAACTCTAGAAATGTCTGGCACGAATCTCTGGTAGTAGTCATCTAGTCCCAAGAAACTCCGCACCTCCGTCATGCTCCTTGGTGGGTCCCTTGCTAACACTACCTCGATCTTCGTAGGATCCACTGCAACTCCCGCTTCAGAGATGACGTGTCCTAAGAAGTGGACCTCACGTATCATGAACTGACACTTAGAGAGCTTTCCATAAAGCTGGTGCTCTCAGAGTGTGTCTATTAAAACCCTCAAGTGGTAGGCATGCCCCTCCTCAGTCGTCGAGTAAATCAAAATGTCGTCGATGAAGACCACGACAAATCGATCGAGGTATGGCTGAAAGATCATGTTCATGAGGGCCATGAACACTGCTGGAGAATTGGTTACACCGAATGGCATAACCAAGAACTCATTATCATATAAGATGTTGATATGAAATGGGATTCAAAAGTATTCTATCTTAACATTGAAAAACCATAAACATGTTATAAGATTCATAGAATCATATACAAAACTTATTCAGCATATGAAATCCATATATAAATGTTCATGGTATCATTGTATCATATTCCATTGAAATAAATGGAACATCAAATGATTTTATAATTGAAGAAAAATGGCTTTAAATGATCAATAGATTTTTTATTGAGGAAAATTATTTTTTCATTTTGAAATCCATAAACAAAAATTGAAAATTACAAAATTGTTATGTAATTTTTTTGATGTAAACCATTCAATATTGTATTGGAATCTTCAAAGAATATAGTAGTCATGAGGGATGGAAAAGTCGTTCAAAAATTATACATTTTCAAAAGATTCTATTCACACCATTAGTGAAATTTCCATCATTTAAAAAATAACAAAAATTTAATTTTTTTTATTTTGAAGGAATGTAAATTATTTAAAAAAATTTAATTTATTTAATCATTCTATTATAGTAAAAACTTTCTTTAAAATTTTTTAAATAAAATAAGTATCAGGCAGAAAAAAAATGGTCATTAAAGAAAATAAATTCATTACTTCATAAAAGATTGTCTTGATCAAATTAGGAAAAACGCATATAAAATATTAAAATTACTTGAAAATAACATGAATAAATTGATAATAATAATATATGTTTGATTTAGAGATTAACATTAATAAAATATTCCAACGAAGGAATTAGATAATTGAGAATCCTTTAATAAAATGAGATTGTACCACCAACCATTTACTCATTGTTATCCTTGGAATCATTGCCCGATGAGATATAATTAAATAAAATAAAATCTAAAATACCATTAATGTAATATATTCATGAAATATTAACATAAATTGGTATTTTATACACCATAGTAATAGAATAGGTGGTGAATATTGAATATGTCTGAAGGAGAAAAAAGAGAGATGAGAGACTCTAACCATCAGACACATCTAGCATCATACACATTAAAAAATATTTTATAATGAATATTAATTTATTAAAATAATATTATAGAACAATATTCAAATATAAAAAAATATATATAATTACTTTTTAATTTTTACTAATTGTTTTCAACTCTTTCTCCAAAATTAGGTTCATTTGAAAACTGGATCGTTTTCTAGGATAATTTTAGATGCATTGTTCTTATAACTTCACATTGGTCATGGTTCTATTATCTATAGTATCAATTTCATTAAATAAGTATATTATATATTTATTTTATAATATTTTATTACCCTTAAATTAAAGTGGTTATAAATAATGAAATACATCAATTTGTGGAGCCAATAATCAATATATACATTTGAGTTATGATTTCAATTTTTGATTTATAAAAGAAAATAATGATGAATTATAATTCAACATTTTATAAAAATAATTAAATAAATAAAATAATATATATTAATTAAATAAATACTTATTAAAATTGAATTAAATTATATAGAAATTAATAACATTACCTCATGTAGTATGTAGTCAAGATGTAAGCACAAATGATGATATCATTTTACAACATATGGGATTAAAATAATGTATATAAAAAAATATAACTAAAAAGTGATAATTTGATTATTAATAAAATATATATAAATTATATATTTCATACTAATGAACCATGAATTATGGTGATATATAAAAATTCAATCCATTTTGTAAGGGTGATAGTCCACATGTATGCACAACTGATACTTTTATTTCCCACTCTATGTAATGGATTTGGATAATGGTTATGAAATAAAAAATAATAATCACATAATATGGTTTATATTGATTTTATGATATTGTAATGGTTATGACTGAATTTACCACGGTTAAAGAAAATATAAATTGTAATAGATTGGTTAATGTGATTACCTTCTCTTTTAAAAACATCATTGAGATATCTTCTCAAGGAACATAGAGATGAACTTTTGAGAATAAATGAAAATCCATATTGTGAATAGCATTGATCATATTTTTTTTCTTGTTTTGGATAAGACGTGTGGATTAAAGTTGGTTGAATATGAGAGGTTTTTTTATGTAATTTTAAAGACAAGGTAAGAACATATTATAATTTATATAAATGATTTAAATACAGTAAATAATTTTCATATAATTGTGAAATCACGTATAAAAAATCACCAATATATAATTTGATAAGCTCAAAAAAACATAAAAGAATAATTTTTAAAATAGTTTATGTTTCATTTTAAAACGTATAATTTGGATTGACTCCTTCATTAAAAGATTTTAACCATAAATGTTTTAAGAACTATTCTATTATAAATGTGTTAAAAATTTACTTATAAGGTAGAAATTATATAAAAATGATCTAGGGATGAAATTTGAGTCTATATAACATCAATATTATATTTATTTAAGATTTTGTTTTATTGTTAATTTATTTAATAATAAATTATTTTACATAAAGAAAAAATGCATTCATTTTATGATATATTCATAAATATTGACATAATTTCCTCAAGGAGCGAATTGAATTATAATTTAAACTATTTCAACATAAATTATTTATTTTTATTGTACCAAAAATTCATGTGACATCATAATTCATCATAAAAATAATAATGTTTTGATCTTATAATAAAATACATTTACTTTTCATCTACATGCACTAGAACCATGTTTTCAATGTTTCATAATTTATGTTAATTATAGCATCAATAAGAAACAGAAATAAATTATTATATTAAATATATAATTATTATTTTTTAAATAATGTTATGTTTGTTAATAACATCTTCCCATAAATTTGTCAACATATAATATAAATTAAATGAAAGAGAGTAAAATTTTAGAATTTTTTTTACCTAAAATAATATATAGTGCTCAATAAAAAAAATGGAAACCATGTTAGGAAAAATTTGATGAGGAATGTATTTGTTTTTGGGTGATTTATTTTGTTGCAAAGTAATTTTTATTATGTATGGAAATTATCTCAATTTTTATTTTGTGAAAATCATGTTATCCTTTATTTTCAAAATAATCAGTCTCACCGAGAGTCTGGAATAGGAGAATATTTTAATGAGGGATTGACTGTAATTGAATTCACAGTAAAATAAGAATTAAATGATAGATTTAACTGAAAATGTTTTTTGATATATGTAAGTGTCATTAGATTAAATCTGGATATTTTGTGGAAGGGGTGGTTGTTTTCATGGTCAATCATAATATATATGACTACGATTAACTAAGTTTGAAGATTACCTTCTTATCACAGAGTTATAATAATTCATAATTAAGTTGTAGAACATATAATGAAATCATGTAAGATGAATGAGATAGTGCTATATATGGGGTAAATCATACCCAGATTAATTGTGTCTCAGTTGGAGAGAAAATTGAGATGATTTTGACTGTATTTATAATAATTTGATCATGGATGAAAATAAGAAAAAGAATGATGATGATCACACATAGAAAATATAGTATTCAGGGAAAATTAATAATAGATAATCGTATTTAGGATTAGAAAGAATATGATGTGTGTGAGGCTAGTTAAAAAAGATCATAATCAATACATAATATGAATAATTATTGTACATAAGATGATTGGTATTATGATTGTTTATCTAGTCCAGTCATACATAGAAATATTGTAATTTGGAAAATCTTACTCAGGTTTAGTTGAAATGAAACATGGATTCTTAAAATGAAATATATTAACATCAGTCCACGGTATTTACGATTTCATTATATATAGAGTGAATTTTTTTCAATGGAGGGAGAAGGAAAAAGAATATAGTATAATTTGATGAAAATCATAATGAAAAATTCTTATCAACAATGTAGTCAACCATTTGATATTTTTGAATTATTTACTAAAGTAAGAGATAGATTATCTCTGATTTTTTCCAGATGTATTGAAATAATGGGTAAAGATTTGAATTATTATTTTTTCTTTTAATGTGCATTTTATAAGTGTTTCATGAGCATAATTATAGAAGTAAATGTGATTTGGTAGCCAAGATGATGGTTTTATCTTGAATGTGATGTCAAGGTGTATCTTGAAAATCACAATAATGATAAATTTCAATTAATATAGAGCATCATATTAAAAATTAATAATGGTATACGTTTCATTATATATTCAAATTATACAGAGTTACTTTGGATGAAATTAGATTGATATGTAGAAGAGATGATGTTTTAAGAATATTCATCAGGAATCGAGAACTTCTAGAAGAGTTCATAAAGTCAAAAGGCAAGAGAGATTTTTAAGGAAACTGAGATTTGGGTAAATTTAATTGAGTGGGAATTGTTCCTAGTATTCCTAAAAAAACCATCAATGTGTCACCTATAAAATTCAATTAATACATTTTACTTTTTATGACAAATTTAATATTCACTATAGAAGAGAGAAAATATTTGAGCTTAGCCAAAAAAAGATGATTATGTATTCACTTGTGTTGAAGAATATTTGATGGATTAAAGTGAAAATGACGATTATAGATCACAATTTTTTATTTAGATAATAATCATATTCAGTGATTATCATATTCAACTGATAATTGCATTATACTCTTCAAATTTATTCAGATGATCATTGTATTGGGATGGATTAATCGAATATAGGATTTTTATAATGGGGTTTACATACTAAAGAAATAGTTTTGAATTGTCTCAATCATACTCATCCATAGATATATATTTTTTAATTTAGAAACTATACTATAAATAGGTAGAATCAGAATAATCACGTTGAAATAATAGTATTTAGATGAATCTAATAAAGAAAAATTAGACTATAAAGAATCAGACTGGGAAAAACGGACTGGGAAAATTAGACAGAGTTTTCCTAAAAAAAGTCCAACAATTATTACCATATATTGGGTAATAAATTGAATAAGTGTTTTCAACTGAATACATTGGGATATTGAAAATATTCAAATGCAACATGAATTGTTATAAAAACATTAAATTACCCTATTTGTGCTAATAGGTTGCACACATACTTTTGGATAGTCTTCAATGTACTTCATGAGTGAAAGGGTATAAATTACTCATTGTAATAAAATTCATGTTTTATAGTCAATGGTGTTGTATTGGATTATTTAAAAACCATACCAAGGAATATCATTTCAATCATAAGAATTTTCCTTGTATATATTTGTGTTAATGTGGATATCTATTTGAATTGATTTTAGTAGGGAATGAAATATTTAATTAGAGGAAAAGGTATTTTCAAATGTTGTGAGAAAAAAAATAATTTATTCAACCCCTCCACCTATTAGTGATATAATTACCATAACTGGGAACATTCATGTTGCCTCAGAGCATAGATCCCCCTCATTTTTTTTGATTGAGAATTTAAATTGTCTTAAAAGTTAAGGTATTTCTGTTTTCGACGGAACAAATTATCATATCTATAACGATATTAGGGTTTCATATCTTATCTCTATTGGATATTATTTTCATGAAGCTATAATATATTGGATTCTTTATATTTATTATGAAGCTCCTCCTACATGTTTTGAAAAGAAGAATCTGCATAATAATGTAATGACCAAGAATGATTTATTTTCATCTCAATCAAAAATTTAATTTATATGGGTGAAAGGTATTTCCACAACTAAAGGTATATTAGATAAATTAAGAAATATATAAAAATGCAATAAAAATGTAACAAAGAAAAAACATAGAATATATAGATTGATGATTGAAGACGTGATAATGGGTGAGTATATTTTTTTCGGGAATTATATACCCTTGTAAATGAAATTTTTATCACAATAATACTTCTTAGAAAAAAGTTAGATGATTATATATTTGTTAAAAAAAATTAGAACACATCCTAAAAATTTTAATGCTAATGTTTCTTCATTTGAAGACTAAGACCATGATATATTATCTCTTTATTATTTTCATAGAACTCTCATCATTTATTAAATGAGAAGGGGGAAAAATATGAAAATAAACACAAAATTTAATAGTGTATTTTATTTTATGGATGAATATAATGAAAATTAAATGAATATTCTTATTAAACATAATTATAGGTATTCTGACTCTCAAAATGTGTTATGTTAAAATCCTGATAATATGTTATCCTTGTTTTATAAAAATCTCAAAAAAAGTGCCCTAAAATTAAAAGGGAAACATCACATGTAATTTTTCGAATGTGGATGTGCGGGTAACTTTGATGCTAAATGTCCTCAAATAAATAATTAAGAAGATATTGAGTAAGAAGAAATAAGGACATGAAGATCGTGGAAGAGACAAGGAGACAAAATTTATTTGGAATCCATATGGAATGAAAGAATGTTCTTCAAATCCAATTGAAGATGTTTCTTGTCTATAGATGAAGAATAAGGAGTATGTGATGTTGGTTTTAAAAAATTTATTGAGTAAGTTATTTAATATTATTTTATTTAAATATTAAATGATGATGAATTTGTAATAACCAGTTCTTAAAATGAAGAAACTAAACCTGAAAATAATTTTAAAAAAGTGTTGAAATAATTTCAATGAATGATTATAAGGTAGTAGAATAAGAAAAGGTGGATGTATGTTCCATACCAAGAAAACATGATTTTTTTTAGCAAATTATTTTTAAATTCTGGGGAAAAATATTGATGAATTAATGATATCTCTTGAAGAAGAAATGGATCATAATTATCATTTAGAGGATAAGTTGAAAGAAAAAGATGAAGAGTGGGAACATTAAAGTAAATAACATTATAAAGATGGAATGATAAATAAAAATTAAAATATATGTATCACTATAGTCACTGAGAGTTATCAAAATGGAAAACATAACAAGGATAAAAAAATACACATTAAAATGTTTAGAAGAAATATAAATATTAATGAGAAGATGAAATGTGGAAAAGTCATCAATATGTAAAAGACAAACAATTTTGAGAATTCAGATGTCCCAAAGATCCCTGGTTTTGAATTTTTGGTAAAACAATCTGAGTCTAGAATTTTTCTAAACATATCTGGACTCAAAAAAGAATAAATGAAACGAAAGACTCTAACTGATAAAATAAAGAATAACTTCTAGGAAAATAAATATAATGAGGTGGATGAGAACAATAATCAAATATATGGAAGTGTGGATTTTTCATAAGAAAATACTCATTTTATGGACTTTTATGGTATTATTGTGTATTCAAACATATGAAAAATATCTGTGGGTTTAACCAATAACATTACTTTTATTCAAAATATTTATGAAATGAATATTTTTAGGGGGAATTCAATTCCCCCTAATGAAGAAGTTTTAGAAGGTTGATTTAATGAATCCTAAAAATGATGGAGTGAAAATTGAGAATTGCATATAACCCAAAGAAACTATTTTTGAATGATTTGAAAAAATAGGATAGATTATTAAAAGATTAATTATTTTTATTCTGGAATAACCAAATATTCTTAACAATTCTCAAAATTCAATGGTGAATAGATAATGTGAATAAATAAGGTATATTGATGTTGAATCTACACTAAAAGCTACAAAAAGGGAATGAACATGGATCATTGATTGTGGGTGTTCTTATCATATTAAAGGATAATTGCAATTGATGAATAATATAAAAGATTTTAGGGAAGTAATAGGGACCTTTTTCATTGAAAAATCCATTAAAATTCATGTTTTTGGATCACTCGTCATTGTGATAGAAATGATAAAATCCAAGGAAACATTGTATGTTGATTTGCAGAAGCACAATTTGATATGTTTTCATAATTCTGTGAGGGGGGTAGGAATGATATCTTAACAATATATGGGTTCTTTTTATTAAAAAGTTAGGAAAATGGAATGATTGTTACCAGAGTCCATCATACAAAAAGATACATGTTTCAAATTAGGGAAATACAAAACTCTTGTTACATATATATGGTTGATGAGAATTAATTGTGGCCTCAAAAGAGGGAAACAATGTTTCAAATAAAAACGTTAATCTTATAAAAAATGTATAGTGATCGAGACATTCCATATTTTCCAGGATGAATAGATTGGTTTTTCACTATTTCTCAGAAAGGAAATATTACAAATTTTATTCACAATAACATTTTGATTTGATCATGACAACCATTGGTTTGGATTCATTCTGACAACTATGGTCCAATATGAAATAAATAAATAAATGGATATATGTAATTCATTACATTCATAGATGATTTTACAAGAATTACGTGTGTTGTGTACTTGAAATATAAATTATATTAATTGGAAATCATTAATAGTTTATGAAGGAATAAAGAAAAGTAACATGAGTATTTATTAAACATTTTGAGAATAGACAATAGCGGAAAATAAAAAAGTGACAATTTTGTTAGATATATTGAACAAATTTTAATTGTGAAATTGTTTAGTTCCTCATTATCTTTTCAACAAAATGTTGTTTCAAAATGGATTAATAAAAGTTTGTTGGAAATGGGAGTAAATCTGTTACATGACCATGGTGTCCCCCCCTTAATTTTAGAGGCAATCCATGAGTACTCGTTTATATATTTAAAACAATTATTAGTATAAGATTCATTCACATATGAATCCATATGAATTTTTTAATGGAATATTACTTTTTTGAAACACATTATAGTATTTTGTAGTCTAAATATTATAAATAAGAAATGTGGAACACTTTTTAGTTTGAGTATAATGGTAATGATGGAATATTTCAGGCCTATTCTCTAGAAAGAAGAGGATATTGATGTTTCAATAAATATAGAAAAACCATTTTTGATTCTATTGATGTGAAAGTAATTTAAAGTGTTTAATTAGACAAATATATATAGCTAGAAATGGATGTTGAGTAAGATAACAAAAATAATTCTAACAAGGATACATACCACTGTTATACAACTCAAGAAGAAGAATCAAACTCATCTATTTCTAGTGATGATTACGATACTCAAAAAATAATACTAGGATGAGATGGTATGTACAAACATAAAACATCATTGGGGATTAAAATCAGAATGTCAAAACAAGAAGATCAAAAAAATTCTATTACACATACTTATCTTTATTCAAAAGTAGAGCTGAATGATGTCAAATAATTTTTTGAGTATCTTGAGTGGGTTTAAAAAATGAATTATGATTTAGAACAGATTGAAAAGAATGGTTCATGGGAAATTAAACCCAAGAATAAACCATCATTTGTAAAAAATGGGTTTTCCATAAAAAGATGAATGACAAATGTTAATTGTTAATAACCAAATCAAGATTAATGTACAAAGGGTATTCATAAATTCTAATGTATTTTTTCTAAGAAACTATTTATCATGTATAAAGAATAGAAACAATCATAATCTTTCTAGTTATTGGTATAAAATGATGTTATAAGGTCATTCAACGAGATACTAAATCCTCAATCATTAATGTGGATCTTGAAAAGGATGTTTTTATTAAAAAACCATGTGTATTTGTTTTTGGGAATAATTACCATTGTATTTACATATTAAAAAAGGATTTATATGGCATAAAATGTTTTTAGGGCATCATATTCAAAATTTCACAAATACATAAGGAAAATTAATTTCAATAAAAGATAAGTGGACAATAATCATTACATTAGAGAGAGTGAAAATTATTTCCTCATTGTAATTGTTTATATTGATGACATTATATTTTCTGGTTATATTGAATAAAGACATTAAAGATTCAGTAAAGAGGTTACAATCGGATTTGAAGTGTCCAAGCTGGAGGAAATGAAATACCTTCTTTCATTATAAATACATTAAATGATGGAATAAAATTTTCATTTCTCACAAAAATAATTCTAAGGAACTTTTTAAGAGGTTTGGTTTAGAATATTTATAAAATATTTTCACTCTTATTTCAGTGGTATAAATGTTTTCCACTGATGGATAAAGAAAGAATGTTGACCAGAAGGAGTTTTGAAAGTTGGTTGGATGTTTATTGTATTTTGACTACCTCTATAACTGACACTGTTTATGTTTTAGCTTATGTACAAGATATGAGAGTGCTAAAAAATAATCACATTTTCATTAAATTAAACAATTTATGACGTACATAAAAAAAATATTATTATGAATTATGTATGACATCTCAGATAGTATGTACTTGTCTGGGTATTCTAACACTGATTGGGTTGGAAATGATGATTATAGAAGATCCACATCTGATGGATCAGTCATTATGTAAAAAATGGTGTTTTTTCATTCAAAGATACATATTACAACAACTATCAACACAAATGAATCAGGGTAAGTTCCATCCACTGTATACACTAATAAACTTATGTGGATTAAAACCCAATTATAACATCTACATGATGATGTGATTTTACACTTGCTCATAGAATGTGATAATCAAATTACAATCAATCAAACCAAAAATCTAGCTCAATATTCTCATTCAAAGAATATTGATATCAAATATTATTTCAATTATGGGCATGTGTAGAAATGTAAATTGAATATAAAATATGATCCAACAACAGAACAAGTTGCTAATATTTTCACAAAACCATTACCAAAGTAATAATTTTCTAAATTGAAGTTGAACATGGGTTTCCAACCTCTGCCTCCTCATGTTTGAGATATTTTTTCTATCCTCTCTCCCATATTACCATTGTATTATATTTTCTGAGGGATAATGGTATTGATTCATAAATATATCCATGAAATTTATGTAAAAAAGGGTGAGTTATGGGTAAGCTATGAATTCAGAAATGTATTGTGTGTCAATAATCTTATCTTTTTATTTGAGTGGTTGTAATTTATAATTTTTTTATTCAATGAAAGTGTTGAAGTTTAGAACGAATGTTTACGATGTTTTTCATAATCACATATTTTAGATATCATAGTTTTTTTCTCAGTAATTATTGATTCCTAAATTGAGTTCTCTCATATAGGTTTATAATTATTGATAAGTGATTCATTGCTTGAGGATACAAATTTTACTGATTTATGAATCATGATTGAATAAAAATTCAATGGTTAGATTATTAGGAAAATGATGATTAAGAAGTTATTCCCTTTCGTGTGTTTTCATTTTTTGTAAAGGTAGGTTTTTTATGAATGAAAATAACCTCACTTTTTATCTTTTGAAAATCATACTAAAAATTATTTTTAAAAAGAATAGCACTCACTATGTGTCTAGAATGAGAGAATATCATAATGATGAATTTATTGAAATTGGATTCAAAATGAATATATAATTATAATATCAATTGCACTAAAAATATATATTTTAGGAATTAAATGGTCATCAATTTCCCTATGGATATAGTATTGAAGGAGATTTTGTTTTTATAGAGAACTAGTCTTCACCCATGTGTATGCACGACATGTTAAATTAATGGGTCTTCATTGAATGTAGAATTCTATTTGTAAAAGTTACATAGTAATAGTAATGTTTATTAATGTTTAATAAAATAGTATTTGTACAAATAAATGGAATAGAAGGGTAAAAATCTTGATACAACAATATAAATGTTGAACATAGAACAAATACAAAAAAAATCAGTTTTTTTTAAGGAAGTTTGCAAATAATTTCACAATGCATACAAGTCATGCTTCTCTGACATTGTGGCCAGAGGAATGATTTGAGTAAAAAAATTTAGAACCCAATCTATAATTACACAGTAGTCTATGAACTTCTAGATTGTAAAAATATATCAGCAAAGTGAATTTTGAGAAGTGTTATAGGAACTAAGGGTCGTTGAAACATCTCTTTAGCTTCATTGTCCAGGAAATTAACTCTGAAAAATAAAATTAAATTACATAGATTAATTAGTAAAAATATTTAAATATGAAAATCCAACCTAAAAATTAAATGGAAAAATATTGTTGTAATTGAAGTGAATGTTATTAAAATGTACAGTATACAAGAAAGAAAGAAACTCCAAAAAAATTGGTACAGATTAATTCTCAAATAAATAATAGCCGAAATAATAGAAGAAAATAATATTCCATTGTAGTTAATTGAAGAATACATAGGTAATCATGATAAGAAGTTTTCTTTTGGGTTCCATGTATAGGAAATTAAGAAGAAACAGGAAAAAATAACTATGCACCAATCCAAGCCAATTTATTTCCCATCTTTGTAACTAGATTATGTGATGTTCTTCTTCTAGGGGTAATGCACCCTTTATCAAAACTACTCTCAAATGAATTAAAGCCAGAAGCTTTTCCCAGAAAGAAAAAACCACGAGTCAAACTCTCTTCATCATGCTGTGTTAGTTATATCCTCTTAGTAATGGGTTGATTTGTTCCTATAGTGGACCAGCACTGCTAGATGTTGTTTGAGAGTAATATGGTTTCCTGCAGCAGCTACATATAGTTGAGAAAATAGTAAATGGAAAATCAATTTGCATTACATGATATTGTCATCTGAAATAGTCCATTTGTTCCTTAAATGATTTATTATGTAGTTTCATGTAGTCATTAGTAAAGGTGATATTACAGTGGCCGTAAATATAAAAATGGTGTTTAGAAAATACTAAATTATGTAAGTTATTTCGAATTACTTGGAAAAACATCACAATTTCAGTAAATTTTGTTTATTTTCTTGTTGTATATTTCCTTTAAACATGGATGCAGTTCATGGATTATTGTTTCGGTAGAGTTTTCAGATGTTTTACCAATTAATTGAACCATCAAACTCTTTATATATATTTCTATAAATGAATAAATGAGTTCAATCAATAAATTCCCAAAAAATGATGAAATATAATAATTTGGTCTGAAATTTGATGTTTATGAATTACCTAACGAGTAGAAAAAATGGATTATGTTTTAATCATACAATTTATAAATGGAGCTGGAAAAAAATGTAGTGTGTTTTAATCATAAAATTTATAAATGGAACTCGAAAAAATCCAAATTTTCTATACAAATGATGTAATGAAAATTAAAGACAATGATTGAAAAAAACATCTACCTGAGTTGATGATATATTTTTATTTGTTGTAGAAATTTTAGAGTCCCTATTTCATCTAAATCTTAAGATTCCAGAGCTATTATCTTTCTAGATAAAAATTGTACAATGAAAAATAAATATCAATATCATAGCAGCACTTTCAATTTAATTACCTCATAAAATCCCTATGACATGATATCTGTGAAATCAATGTGAGAAAAAACCAATGAAAACGGAAGATAAAACTCCATAATAAATACAATCAAAACAACACCGAAATAGAGTACATATTAATCGTATATATTTATAAGAATTCAAAACAATTTATTCCTCATGTCAGTATTGTAAAGGATATCAATGTGCAGAACCAAAAGAGGAAAAAATATGTGGCATCAAATAACCTAAAACAAATCACCCTAAAATAATATTATATTAAAAATCATCATGTAAAATCTGGCAACAGAAGTTGGATGTGAAAAGATATAAAATGACTAACATGACATCCAATATCAAATGAAGAAAAATATGACGAATGACATGAATTCCAATATCATCCGAAAATAACTCCATTCTTCTCCAAACAGTAATGAACACAACAAAGGAGTTATGAGTGAAAAAAACATTCTCGTGATTTTCTTCCTAAGGATAATCATTTGGTAAAAATTCAGTCAATGAAAACATGTCATCTAAACCTTTTAGCAAAACCAATTTGATAGTTTTCTAATGCATGAGCAAGGTTGAAGAAAAAAAGAAATCTTTTTCCAATTACCAATTGTTAAATTATTGTTAATAACATGATTTGTTCGTTTGAGTAACATTCATTTAACATGTTTCTATATAATATACACATATCATTTTTTCATTTTCTATTACTGTTGTTTATACAAGAAAATTTGTAGTGATTTGACTGTTATACCATGTCGTGGTACCACAGAAGTCTTTTATCATTACCATGGTGATGTTTGTTACTGAATCATGCCACATAACAAAAATCTGTGAAGGAAAAAACATATATGAGACCATTTATTCTAAAAGAAACTAATAAATTAAAAAAAATAGAATAAAATGATCACTCTTTAAAAAGATTACATTGGTCCATTGAAATTTCAAAAATGGTGGAAAATATAAAACAATAAACAATGAAAACCCTTCAAATCTAAAACTGATTAAATAAAAAATCTGGGATAGTTATAAATTTACAATGATTAGAAATTTCATTAAAATAATTCAAAACTGAAAAAATGGACTTAACAAACATGGTCAGAAAGTGCAATATAAGACATCATAAAATGATCACATTTCACATCTAAAAAATGATTATAGAAAATAACCATGATTGTATAAATTTTCATGGATAATAAATTTCATTATAATTCATTATACATGAAAAAACTAGGCTTAAAAAACCATTTCAGCAAGTTCAATTTTATCCAGCATAAAATCACCACCTTTCAAATCTCAAGAATGATTAATGAAAATAAAAATGATATTTAGAAATTTACAAAGATAATCAATTTCATTAAAATGCTTAAAAACTGGAAAAACTAGGCTTACCAAATATATACATCATGTTTAACTTAAGTTGTTTTAATATTTTATCTGGGAAATCTCTACATTGATAATATAAGATGTTTTAGTATATGTTAAATTTCTATTATACAACAAAAAAAATCACAGGATATAATTATTTTATATTATCATATAATTCACGTCTTACATGAAAGTAATCACCATGAACTAAAAGGAATAATGGTATAAACTCGAAGGGATTAATATAATAAAAGAACATTAATTATGATTTCCAGAGTAAAAGATGTTATGATCCATACCTGATTTTACATATTCTGCTGGTTCCCAGTGGGTAAGATTAAGGAAAAGGGAAATGAGTTACAATAAGACATGATGATATTTATACATGTTTTTATTTCTTCTCAATCATGAAGCCTGCAGATAAAATTTATTTTTGATAAAAATGAACATTAAATGGGAAATGTATTACATACATTTTAAAGAGGAAGGTGGAATTAATCAAAAACATTGAAAATAAAGATGAAACATGAACCTGGTTGTTTGTTTATGCTTCCAACAATAGTATGATTCAATCTTCAAGAGGTTCATGAGGTGATGCTAATCTTTTTTCCTACCCAGAAAACACAAAAAAAAATCATATAAAATAGTAAAATAACTAAATGAAAGATTAAAAATACATTGAAATTATCATTTTCATCGAGTATTGTTTTCATAGTGTATAATTTTTTCTTAAGAATGCAGTTGTCCAGAAAATAAAAAACATTGAATTATAGCCAGACCTAGAATCATATCTTGATAACATCAATGGGTGAAGTTATAGTTTGATAAACATCATCAGAAATGGCCCTCAACGTCACAACAATAAATTTGTGTTTATGCTGGTTGGTCTTCTCCACATACTCCATAGACACCGAAACCTACAGATCAGCATTAACCATTTCAACATTTAATGTTACCCTCATCCAAAACAATTTAAAAATAACAAGAAAAGGGGATGATGATCAGAAAGGAGATATGACAATAATTAAGACATTAAATTAAATGAAATAAATCATACCGTAAAAAAATGGATGATGAGTTGAGGGTCTCATGGAGCAGCATGTAGTGTGGATGGAGGTAGGTTTACTTAATGCCTTCGATGGAAGCATCAACAAAAACACCTTTTATGTGAGATATTTAGTTGAATATTTTCACAAGTTTCCATTACAGAGTTCACTAAATCACATCGTATATAACAGTGACCTAGATCCTACACATTAAATGGTAAATGTATCGAATACAATTAAAATTTTATGGTGAAAGCATAAAAAACATTGAAAAAAATAGAAACCCGAACCATGATGTATGTTTATGCTTCCAACAAAAGTATGATTCGATCTTCAATAGGATCATGAGGTGTTGTCCAACTTTTTTACAACCTAGAAATAAAATGAAAAATGTTATTAAAGAGTAAAATAACTAATGGAAATAATAGAAAAGAAAAGGTAAAATAATATTTAGGTTTTGAACCCTGAACATGTGCTGTTGTTAACCTCTCCACATGTGGATAGTTCCAGCAAGTCATCCTAGACCATCAGCGGGTATGGTATTCAGAGTAAGAACCACCACATCATTTTTCTATTTAGTTTGGATTATAGTTCCTTTTGAACAAATCTTTAGTGATGTCAATATGATGTCCATTAAGACCACTAAGTATCTCTTCCCGGTTTGCACCCCCTTAGCATCAACCAGATTACATAAGTGATATTTCTTATACAATAATCAACTGGAACCCAAATGTTTAATATGATATAACATAGTAGTAGAGTCATGTGGATAAAATTTCATAAATAAAAAATGTTAACCCCATGAATTATTGTTCTAATACCAGCCAAATAAGCATAATAAATCAAATTCTTAATCATGAACCACAAACAAATAGTAAAAATGAAATATCGTATATCAATGTTTTTAATCCAGATAAATGTGTGGACATATTTATGAGGAATTTCACTATTAAAAACCACATGAATGAATAATGAGATAATAATCCTCTCAATATAAAAGTTTTAGTATGGTAAGAGGAAATAAATGAACATGCTAAAATTTTACCTTCGAGAAAAAGGGCGCCTTAAGAGTACATTGGCTGTATATTTCTTCTTCTTCATAAGAATATATTTTTCATATAATATGGAAAGAAAAACATGTTCAAAAGAAATCATAATTAATATGGTATAGAATAAACAATTGATAATAAATATTTATGTCTTTATGTTCATGAAAACACACATATGTCCAGAAATAATACAACATGCAATAACAAAAATTCAACTCTTTCATAGGAAAACAATGTTTTGTTTTCAAAAGCTGAACTATTATCAATCAGAAAAATGATAATTTCAAAACTTGTTTCATCACTATATGTGTTGTCTGAGGCATCTGGAAAACTTAAATTAGAGGGATCACATGGTGCTGAAAATTATAGAGGCCAATGGATAATGGGGCAGGTCAGATATGCATGTTGAAGAGATTCAAGAAGCTGTAAGGGGCACAAAGATAACCTGTTTGTCCGAAATCACTTAGGAGATAACCTTGTGGAATATATGCCTGATGCAGAATGTGTGGATGGATGTTTGTTTCTTCCTGGGAAATGATGCATGGCCTGGGTGAGCAGTAGGGCCCGAGAAGCACACCATGTTACAGTTGTGCTCCAGAACACCACATTATGAGCTTGATGGTGGGTCAAGCACAGATGGGTAGGATAGAGGTCCAAAGTGCGATAGAGGTGACCTTGTAGTTGATTAGTAGAGTTTCTAATGCAGAACTTCATGTTTTTGGACAACCAGGATAGAAAGGAGGAAATTAATAAAATGGGAAAGTAGATTAAGACATTGAACAACCTATACGGCTGTGGAAAACAGAAAATGTATTTTTGTTCAAGGTAGACATGGAATATCTACAATATCCTCCAATTAGTTTAATTTTATAAAAAAAGAATAACATAATTGTTTTCAATGGTAAATAATGCCAAATTAGCATGGGATTAACTGGGATTTGATGCAGGCGAGAAAAATTATATAAAAATATAACTTCATATAAAGAGAACAGCATAAAGATAATACAAAAGAGGAGAATTGGAAGGGGGGAGGAAAAGGGAAAGGAGAAGTTTGCCAGGAGATAAAATAACATTCCATTAGATTAAAATGGTATCCCAAATAGAAGAAAAAAAGATAATTGACAAATAACAATAATTCCACACAGAATATAACAATAAACAGACATGATTATGCAGCTTATCTATCAAATCTGGAACCTTTTCGACTACCAAAGGAAATATCTTGTAACACATTTGGAACCCCTGCTAATCAACAAAGAGAAACATACATGTTTCAACATTACCTTAATTGTCAAATCTAGAACCCTTGTAAGAACAATAGGGAAACAGACATGTCTCATTTCTATTTAGGAATCCCAAATAACCAAATTTTCTATCAGTCTGACAAAAAATTGTCAATCATTCTGAACATAAATTATCAATCAGACATAAACTCTAACAATGAGTTTTCAATCAGTCTGAACCGAAATGAGTTTTTTGTATCATGGACTTCACTAATTCAGCTATAGACCCGATCCTGGTAATGTAATGTGATTTTCTAGAAATTTCCATTACAATATTATCATACCCAGGAAAATAGTCCGAAAATTCAGATTGACAAGTCACTGAAATAAAAAAAAATTATAACAGAAAACATTCCAGTTTAGTGTCCTGAAGTACTATTTTTTGACCCGATCCTGGGTGTTGTCATAATTTATGTTTTTCAAAACAGAATTGATTTGGGAACATCAATATAAAGGAGTGATTAATTGTAAAATCTAATGATCTGTTATAGTAACATGTGCTTGAGGTTGTTATGATTTAATGAATATATTACTGATGTGTTCTGGGAAAATAATTCAGAAGAAGAAAATATATAACATTATGTAAATCCAACAGATTGAACAAAATGATAAATGCATCCCTTATATATCAGTTGAATTGGAAAAATGGAGCATAACCCCCTTTAACTATATTTAAATAGTCTTAACATAATATAGGGGTGAAAATGGTATCATTTCCATCAATTACAAGAAATTCCATTCCCTGTGATTATTTGACACATATGCTCAATTTGTGTCACTGTTTTGTTATGGTGCATAGAAGAAAATCTCAAATAAAATTATTTTCAAATTACAAGTTGATGACTGACACATATCTGGGTGATTCTGATGGTTATAATTTATCAATGGATGTATGACCTTTCGATAAATTATACAACCATACCATATATTTTATTAAATTGTAAAAACATTTATATTCTATTTTCATGATATAAAAATGAAAATAATGTTATGTATGAAAAACCTTATAGCAATGTACAGGAAGCCTTTGGCTGGGATAAGAATTCATGGTATTAGATTGAATACCCAGTCCTCTACTAGACTTTGGAAAATCTCTTGCTGAACATAATGGAACATACAAAATTAATATATTGAGTTGGATCATGTAAATTAATAATATTGTTATGCATGGAACATTTGAATACATAAGCTGCATTATCCACGATGATTATATACCTTGCATCAAATTTCATTATCACCATCTCTACCACAATTAGTTCACAATAATTTAATACCGAGAGGAGTCACATGTAGAGCAGTCCACAACATCCTTGTTAACATCTTGGTTGTGAAAAAAATGCATAATTTTCAACAAACAATATTGAAAATTAAGAGACCTAACTTTTAATTTCATTAAATATATTCTGCTTTAACTTCTTCTATATACTGGATCACATAATGAAATAAAATACATGCATAAAATAAAAAACATGTGAATTATGTACACTCACTCCTCTTGTCAAATGCTCAATTACATGATAAAAGTGTGTATGATTTCGTTTATAATACATAAAATATCACCTTAAATTCTTTTGGGTTATAAATTAAAACAATTCCAAATTAGATTCTTAAAAATAACCAGATTCATAGTGGAATAATCAAATCAAAGAGCAAGCATCAACATTAATTAGAAGATGAAATTTTAAAAAGAATCATAGGATCTCCCTACTAAAATCTATAAAATATCCAAATTAAAGTAGAATAAATCACTAATGGATAAAGAATTTTTTATGAAAAGAAAACCTCTCTACAGAATTACATATATTGCAGCCTTCGTGACTATGTCGACACCAGCATAAGTCTACCCCAGCCTTCTAATACATGATCCTTATGATGGTACCATTAAAATGGAGAGGAGCTCCCACTAGAAGATAGTGGGAAACATATGCGAGGGTGAACGGGTAGGTGTTTGTGGGAGGAGTAGTAGATAGTTGGATCCTTAGTTGAGAAATATCATCTTACGGATTGATGTAGGAGAAAAAATCAATTGGATCTGATGGTGTAGAAGGCTGCGATGAATTTTGTGATATGAGAAGCCGATATTGAAACCCTAGATTTGAGGGAATAGTGGAGGTCGCAAAACTTCATGATATGGATTGTGAATATTGGGGGAGGATAAATTTTTTTGATGGAGTCGGGATCCCTATGTTTATAGAATGTGCAATTGATTTTGGAGGAAATAAGTTGGCGGATGCGGATTAGGTGGATGTGAGGAAGCTGGAGGCATATTAGCCACATGTAGTGCATACGGGTGATGAGAATTTGGAGGTAAACGATCCAGAGGCAGAGAAACTGGAGTTGGAGAAGGAGGAGGTCAGACATCGTGATTCAGAGCAATGAGATGAAGAAAAGGAAGAGGCCGCGAAGACAGAGATTGACACATGTGGATGAGAATTGATGAATGTAACCCTAACGTCGAATATGGGTCTTGGTAATGCACTGTGGGAGTCAAAACTGGAGGGGAAATGTGGTCGTGGGAGTCAAAATCTGAGGGGTCAATGATAATTTAAAACACTAGAGAAGGTGACATGGTGGTTTGAGGAGGTGACACGTAAGCCTGGATACACCCAGGTTTAGTAGATATAGTAGATTAGAGTTCACAAGACTATGAATAATTATATATGATGATTCCTTTCTGATATTGGTCTTCTAATAATTCATAAATATGTTGTAATCATATTATAAAAGGAATAAAGGGATGCGGGTGAATTAGATGAGGTAAATTGTATAGATATTAATTGTATATGGGTGGAAGAGAAATTAGAAATGTCGAAAATGGTATTCATAATAATCAGATATATGTGGAAAAGAAGTATAAGGATTCTGAATAACAAAATTTGAAATGATATTAATCATTCCAAATGAATTTTAGAGAATTTTATTCAGTATTAAGTAGAAAAAGATATTGCTGAGGTTGAGGAAGAAACACTTTCATATATAGAATTATTATACCGAGAATGATTCTTATTTGGATGATCATTTCATGGACAATCACGCTCAAATTGATTGTAATATAATATATCATACTTAGCATGACTTGGAATGACCAATGGTTGTTGAAGATGAATGTTTTCAACCTCAATCCATCGTATTTGGAATTTCATCGTACAGAGGAAAAAATATTTTTCAATAGAGACCGATGGGAATGGATTTGACCAGATTATGATTAAAACCATAATGGAAAAGAAAAATCATCATTGTAGTAATCCATTTGAGATGGTTAAATGATATGATGAAGGTAGAGCTATTCAAACTCAGATTTCATTCCAATTTTTTTCATCATCTGGGTCAAGAGTTTAATTCCATTGTGTTCTTTTAAAATATATTATTCAAGTATTTCAATAGATGAAGTAAATCAATATAATTGATTTAAGAGTAGAGATGAAAGAGATTTATAATTGTGCTCTAAAGTGGGAGCTTGACATTCAAAAAAATGATAGAATTCAATTGATATAGGGAATCATATTCAAAACTCAGAATGGTATCATTTTCATCATAAATTTACATTAGATTGATTAAATGTTTTTTTAGAAGATATAGCATTCATTTGAGGAAGAGATTATGTTAGAAGAAGATTTGTGAAGAATTGAGATGCTTTGGGAGGGGTTGAAGAAGAAAAAATAGACCTGATATTTTAGGGGAAACCAATATTTGGGTGAATTTATGTGAGCGTGAAATGGTTTGGTTATCCCCACCAGAACAATCATGGTGTCAACAATAAAAGAAGAAGTTCACTTTTACATTTTTACAACTAATTTATTAATCACTACCGAATATATAATAGCTATGAGTTTTAGAGAGATGAATAATTTATGTATTCACTTTTGATGAATATTTTTTATGGATTGATGTGAAATATAAGAGAAACAATCACAACATTGCGTTCATTTGAAAACATTATTCAGTGATTATCGTACTCTGATAATTACAATATTTTCTTCTTTAATTGAACATTATTAATCATCGCATCAGGATGGATCAATAGGATTGTGGATTTCTATATTGGGGTTTTTTGACTGAGTTAATAGTTTTGAATTTTATCAATTGTACACTTCTAGTGATATTTTTTTGTATTGAGAAATCATACAATTAAGAGTGAGAGATTGAAGAATCGATCTGAGAGAATTGTACTGTGAAGAATCCTACTAGGTAAATACCTGCATAGAAGAACCATATTATAATAATCGAATAGTTAATATTATAATGATTTATTAACATCATCTATGTAAAAAATTGAAGAAGTACATTCATTTGAATATATTTTTTAAAAATTGAAATGATTTTCAGATTACATGTGTTGTTACTCAAACATTATATTACCCAATTTATACTGAGATGGTACACACATTCTTTTGAAAATAATTTAATGTATTATACGAGTGAAAGGGTATATCTTGCTTGTTGCAATCCAAGGATTTTTTTCTAGGGGATTTTGAGGTATTTGGTTATTTCCAAACAATACCATAGACATAGCGATTCGTATTGAATAGTGAACCTTGTAAATATATGACTTCTTGTCGTTGTGGGTTTGAATTTGTTTTCTATAAGGAAAAAAATCTATAAAATTATGGAAAGGATATTTCAATTGAAAGGGAAAATAATAGAAAAATAATCATTGATTCACCCCTCCCCCTCTTAGTTATACAATTTTCTTGGTTGGAAACCTTCAACAAACATGAAATATTTTCAAATATATGATGGCCCTGGTATAATTAATCTCATTAAATGAAATATATTAAATTTCTTGTATTATTTTGATGCCTTAATAAATAGTTTCAACCATGTATGTAGCATTTCTCACATTACTAATCTAATAATTTCTACTGAGATACATATTAATTTTTAATAAATTTAATTTGGGAATATTTATTAAATTTGAAAAATCTCTTTGAAAATATCGAATACATATTTAATGATTATATTTATAAAAGAACGAAAAATATATTTTGATAAAAATTTGTAAAACTTAAGAAAAATATGTTTTTAGAAAATTGTGGTTTTATGATTGAAAATGTGCATATAATAAAATGAAAATTAATATTCACTCAAATGGAATTAGTTAGATTAGGTTTAATAAATTGGGTATTGTTTTACTTTAATAAGAAATAAAAAATATAATGATACATTTAAGTAACTCAATTTAATGAAAATAAATGAAAGACTTACAAAAAATTATATTATTCATTATACCATGAATAATAAATATTTTTCACAAAATTGAAAAAATATACCATAATCTAATATTAAAATAATTTTATAAAAAATAAATTCAGGAAATAATAATATATTTCTAAAAATAGTAAAAAAAAATTAGAATTTCCATGTTCAAAATGAAAAAGAACATGTGGGAATTAAAACATATCTTTAAACTATAAAATGACTTCACTGAAATATAGTAATAATTTATTTTGTATTGATAAATGAAATTTATGTATATACAAACATTATTAATTTTTCAATAATATTTGTATTCATTTTCATACATAAAATTGAACAAATTGCTTATAATTAGTTGATTTATAAAATTATAATTTTTTTGTGTATTATATTTCACATAATGAATTCAATTTACTGTTATGAATGCTATTATGAATTATATTGTATAAAAATAAATTTTGTAGTTTCGTATTCTCAACAATAAAAAAAAATATTTCCTATAAATTTTTATATTGTTAATAAAGTTTTCAACATTTGAAAATACCATTGTTGAAAACTATCATTGAGTGAATAATTAATTAAGTACCCATTGAAATGGGGTAGTGAAAAAATTAGGTAATAGAAAATAGAACCTTATTGGGTACCAAAATATTAGGAACATAATAATAATTTGATATTATAGAAATAAGGGATGAATACTATGTCTAGTGTGTAATAGACATTGATAGAGTACATGATCCTCAGAATGTGAATGATCCCAAAATCATAAAAAAAAAATTCCACTGAAAGGATAATTTTTTTATATTATGATAATTTAAAAATAATAATGGGATTATTTTACAATAAATATAGAGAACATGTCAATATATAATTACCATATATATTACTATTTCAAAATAAATATATCATCACTTGTTCCTTGATGAATTTCAAATTCTCTCTCACTTTTCAGATAATGAAATGACTATTCATGATGGGGTTTTCATTCATTATCGGTAAAAATTAACATTTAATGGATCATAAGATCCTTTATGAAATATAATTTCATTCATCCCATCCATTTATATTTAACATGAAAATGGTTATCACATGTTAATAGATATTGGTAATTCTTCATATGATGAAATCATAAATTTATCTCTAAGAACTCAATAATAACAACCAATATTTTACATTACTATTCCCTCAATATTTAAACCACAACTAAAAAAAATATTTCTAGCATAATTTAAAACAAAAAAATTTATATAAACGGTCACACTCAAAACTTATGAATACTGTGATCATATATTTTATTAAAATGTATAAATAATCTCCCAAAATTTCTAGAATGATCATAAAATATCAATGATAACATATATGGTTCCAAAAATTAACTCTATAATCTATCCTTAAATAAAATCAACATAATGTCCAAGAATTTGTATGTAATTTATTTATATGTAATTATTTTGAGACTAGGCACTCAGACGATGTGAGATTCTGAGGCCCATAGTGATCGAAATGATATGTCAAAAAATTTTATGCTTTAAATAGTATTCATGAGTGATTTTCCTGATAAATTGGAAGAACTATAAAATGGGTACCCAGATCAGCAATCTGAGGGCGTTGTAGCATTTATGATTGTGGCTTTACCCAATGAGAGATATAATTTTATTCGTAATAGGCCTTGAGTGAGGTAACATGAAATTGGAATAACCATAAATAAAATTATTAAATAAAAATACTTTATTTTTCAAATTCTTATAACACATGAAAGGTAAATCAGATTAAAAAATGGATACCACAATTGAACACATGTGGGTATTATTTCCGTACATAGATCCTATCATTGGCTAGCTTGGGTCAACAATGGAAGTTGGTTTTTATCACTAAATAAAATATTTAAGTAACAATTATTTTATTATATATTCATTATAACTAGTAAACAATAACTCAAATTGAAAATCCAAGATAACCACTGAGCTCATGGGGTTGTCTTCCACTTTGGTAAAACCTATCCTTGACTGGAATAGGTTGAGGGTGAACGTTAAATTTTTATATTTTTTAGGTTCATTTAAATAAATATGAGAGTGGTAATTTACGGGAATTGAAATATTTTTCAAATCTAAAATATGAGGACATTTTTGTACTCAGAATGTTGGGATTCAGCTAGAATGGACATGAATTTGATAGGAAGGGGTCGGGAAGATATATTAAAATTTTTTATTTTTCAAAAAAATAATAAAATCACATTAAAATTTTATTTTATTAAAATTTTCACACCATTGTGATGTGTAAGGAAGCACTGTGGTGAAGTGAAAAGGTGCACTAAACAATGATCATTAATGGCTCATTGTTCCAACGTAACATCTACGTTGTTTCATAATTGAAACAATGTAACTACGCGGTGTCGTAGCATAACAAAAACACAAAGATGTGTTCCCTTTTTAATTTTTAAATGTTTTGGAGAGTGGGAATTATAAATCAGGGATTATCCAACAAAATAATGGTGGAATTAATCTCCAATGACGAACAACAATTTCTGGTGGGATAGATTAGATAAGTGATGATTTTAAGCGATTACTAACGAATCTGGTAAGAAAAAATCACAAATGAAGCATTAAACCCCACAAACTGAACACATTAATAATGGAAATTAGAGCATGGTAGGGTTTTTTTATATTATTCTCATTGTTTTTCTCAATAAAAAACATGTATTAACCCACAAATATGTTAATTTGAGGATCATGTGTTGTTATGGGAGGGTGAATTCTCTTGATATTTCATTATCCATGATTAATTTATCACATATATTGTTTTATATACAATCCTTATGCCACCTCATGTTTTTAAACATCTAATGTGGTGGGAACATGAAGACACGAACAATGTTTGATCCCCTCTTCATGTGCATTCTTTGTGGATGAATTCTCAAATGGGCCCAAAGGCATGTTTGAGGTATTCATTGTGAAGGTGGAATTCTTAGGATCCTATAGGCATAGATGGATTAAGAAATAAACAACCGAATAATTTCCAGTGGCTTGTAGATGTGGCCGCATATGAAGGGAGGTGGCTCTATGTTTGCATTCCAAAGAGGCATGATGTGGTGACCATTTGGCAATTGTGGAATGGAGGAGCAATGACCTGCTTCTGGGACACTCAAGAGACCTTTCAAGACACTATTTCTTGACTGTGATATAGGGGATGACATGACCCATATCCTACCATATATGTTTGACATGGAAGTAGGAAGAAAACATGTGGGATGTGTGGCCAAACGCTTGCGGGAAGCTTTCAAATATTGATGGGAAGTAGTGGCAGCTGTCACATATAGGGAGAGGAGGATCAGGCTCCTTCTGGAAGACTGGTGAGGAAATACGCTAGTGGGATTGGCCGAACCTATGTCAATGGATTAGAACCATGGCCAACAATCCTGACTTGTACTGGAAGGTTGGACCCAGACTGGCAGGCCGAACCCATGACCTCTTGGCCATGTCAGACGAGACTGTGTTGTCGGGCTACTAGGTGGGTTGGACCCTCAGCCTAACTGGGTTGGTTCTTAAAAGGCCCCTTGTTTTTAGACCACTTGCATGACCAGAATGGACCGACCCAGACACGAACAAGGTCAGGTAGAGTATGGAAAATTAAACCAGGGTATGTGGGACCCCCGGTCAGGGTTGGTCGCGTTGGTCCGATCGGGTCAGACTGGGCCTAGATGCACATGACACCTGTTTACTAAAATGTAAACATCTCTAGATAGGGAGTCTGATTGACACGTTTTATGCGGAATGAGAACCCATTAGAATAGAAGAACCATCTAAGGAACTATACATGAGTTTTTGAGGGGGTTTTTGTACGGCCTGGTCATATCGGTCTCAGATCAAATTGTTCCCTTTTGACTAAAATGCCCATATTATACAAACATGGGGTTTATTCGACACATTGTCTATTGTGTTAGATCCTCTATGATGTGACGATCTTTTGGGTTATTCTATGTGGGACATTTTGGATGTTTAGGTTTTACTAATCGATTGAAAAACAACATTGTGGATCCTTAGGGGCCCAGAAGATGAGCATCAGCCGTGTAGTTCATTAGTGTCCTTGCATATAAGCACACGCCATGTGGATCTATTGTGGCCACACAGACGAGCCGCAGCCATGTGGATCTATAGTGGTCTAGAATATGAGTAGTAGCCATGTGGAACCTTAGTTTCCTGACAGGTGTGGATTGATTCACTTGGGATTAGTACCTCAATAGTATGAAACATTCCTCACAATAGCCGATGAACATTCTTCAAAATATTTTGAATGTACCTACTGTGATATGTCCATACATTGTGGAATTACTTTTTGTCCTTACATTGGGTATTTTATTTTTGGTTATTTTGTGGTATTTTTCCACAGTGGACTAGTGTTCCCTACTATGTACTATGTTACTCATCCCTGGACAGGCTTCACCTTCATGTGTTGTGTCTTGTGCAGATGAAGAATTTTCTGATGGTGGACATTATGACCTAGTACTAAGAGGGGTGTATTAATATCAGGAAGACATGCCATAATCCCACAACATCTAGTATCTACCCTACTCTTACCATCAGGTGGGTTTCTCTTTTGTTGTCTTTTTCAATGTTCTTACATGTACTCCTCATTTTTGAGTGGTCTTTTTTTGGGTTCCTATTTTTGCTCATTTGAACTTATAATTTACTCATACCTGATGGTTATTTATTAGTGGCATGGTTGTGATTCATCTAGTATTAGGTTGTAGTTTTTTGCGTGCATGTACAGGTACACATGGAAATTCCTCCCACTCGCAGGTTGACGCCTTCGGTGCTAATCGCCAATCCCTTACCTTGGAGAGGAAGGATTTGTAGAGTCACAACAAAGGAACTATGGGACAGTTCTTGCAAAAGTAGTATCATAGGGGTCATTTCTACTAGACGCAATAAGAGTCTATATTTTTTGATTGGGTAATTAGTTTTACGTGTTATGTGTATGGATTTTTGTCTGGGGAGTGCAGTGTTGGTGTGGTGGCTGACGTATCCCTACACCGAGACCCTAAATTATTTTTTTGGATTTGGTACACAAAAAAATTGTTTCATGTTTTTTTGAAATTTTATTCTCTTAATATCAACTATGTTATCTCATTGGGTATAACATATTGTGTGTGTTTCATCTTGATTATCTATCAAGATGCCTCCACGCAGACAAGTAACCTAGATTCTAGTGTGTGACATTAAGGATGGTACATAGTGTGATGAGGCCTTGGTAAATGGATTGTTTCACAAGATGGTACCATCAAGATGTGTCCCATCGATACCACTACCTGTTGGTCTGCAGTTACTACCAAGGCTATAGGTAGTTGATACGTAGAGGCATAGTGCCTCACATGATTTTCAGCAATAGATACCCTTATGGTTATGAGGAAATCCCATCACCCAGGTAGATAAGGATTGGCTGGATGTGGTGACTGAATTTCCATCTCGCCAGGGCGACATTCGATCTTATGGGGGTCCTAGTAGTGAGACATCTATGTGGCTCAACAGTGTGATGGTAGGTTATAGATTACCCGATCATACGATGAGGTGACTTTTAAAATGATAGATCATGATAAAATTTCTCTGGTAACTGAGACATGCCATAAAAGATAAGGTGTGTGTGTAACCAGGAGAATCTATAGAATGACATGTCAGTATCTGAGTATTCATCGAGACATGCCAGATTTTCATTCTACTCGATGAATATGATATGACCAATGTTCCAGGGATCAAAACTCTGAGCAAGGTGTGTTTAGGGACGTACTAGATAGTTTTATTCCCTTATGAATTTATAATTATGGTTGGGAGATACAGAGAATCTTCTTGGTTGGAGGAACTTTGGATGAGCAGATACAACAAATGGGTGTCGGCTGTTAGCAAGAATGTAGTTGACATCAGTCCTAGATACATGAATGTCTGAGATGTCCCATGGAAAGGTCCCAAGGTAGGGGGTCTATAGCTCAAGGATCATAGGGTGACTCCAGTCAGTGTAGGTTGTGGTAATTATTTTCAAAAGATGATGGGGAAAATATACCTCCATATTTTCCATCCCATCATGCTGACAGTGAAATGGTGGATGGTCCACTAGGGTAGAGGAAGTGATAGGAAAAAATGAATATGTAGTGTGGAATACATGGTTGAGGAGCTAGGAGACCCATAGGAGGTGTTATACATTTCTACATGTTGTAACTACCACCCCAATTTGGTTCATACCAGGCTCCAAGAGCTGGAGGACAAGGGATGGGAGTCACTACATGCATTCAAGGAGTATGACCCAAGGGCTTGAGGAATAATTCGAGTTAAGTTATGTGACTACTAATGGATACCATATTAAAAGAAATTGGTTCTAATCATTCCTTCATGTCACAAATCATATTCATGGCCTAGTGTTTTCAGTTAAACCATTTACATGATCCTTAAATCAATAGATACAAAGGGTATGAGACTCAATAATCTCAATTTTGCTGATAGTGTGATATGACCGTTGAGGTGAGAGATTCAGTTGGAACAACATGGTACCAGTGTCAAGGCCTTTCGAAGATTCCTTTAATATGGACTAGTCATCCACATTTAATTCTCAAATTAATTTTTTAGGGAAAATGGATGTGGTAAATCTGTAGTGATAGAATGGGTTTTTCCTTGGATAATGAAAAAGGAATCCTAGGAAGCATTGGAAAAAATCAGGCATAGGAGGGTGCAACCTAAAACTCTTGAGTCGACTGGGATTACCCTCATGTAAGTATATATTTTTTGTTTTCAGTTTTCAACTATAGAACAATGTGTGGGAATGCTATTTCAAAATATGTTTCAATGAAGACCCTACCACATGGGGAGGGAATTATGTATCATTCTACACACTGAGATGTCATTGATATCAGCATCAGTATATCAAAGGTCTTTTGAAGATCATCAAAAAAAGGGAGAATAGGTGAGGGGCATTAAATGGAATGGATTAGTAATACCCATTATTTTAGGTTATGTCTGGATTACATGCACATTATCCATGTTTCAGGGGAGAATGGGTATCCACTACTAAAGTGTCGATTAGAACCACAATCAGTAAAATGGTGTTGACTTTCGTGGGTTTGGAAAGATGCATGTAGGATTTTACGATGTTGATAAAGTGATGTTGGATGGAGTTCATCTATGTTTATGGATTTGAGATAGTATATACTCATGGGAAGGGGAATGTGTTGGTAGAAACACTTCGTAAGAGGTCTGGTTTACAAATGCTAAGTGAGGCAAGAAAGCAACTATCTGCAAGGTAGACATCCTTCATGGGTGATTACAGAGGAACATTCATTATGTGGATAAATGTTACTCCAATACTCATATAGCGAGTCAAGGTGGTACATCTGGTGGATGTTGAATTTGATGCTCGACATGTTCATTAATCCTTAGGGAGCATGCTTGGTAGATATTCGATAGGTGGGGATCATATTATCCTTTTCTGAGGGAGTACCATAGCACTGGATTAATTGTGAGAGAAGGTGTTGATGTAGTTCCATACATCCCCTTTGGTGGTAAATCTTGGAGTGGAGATGATGTACTAGTACCTCTGACGTGATTAATGGTGGACTGGAATGAATAATATTGTCGTTGAGTTCATCTCACGATGCCTCACATGTCTGCAAATAAAGGCCAAGAATCTGGTTCCAGAAGGATTGGCTCAGCCACATGTGGTACCATAGTATAAATGGGATAATATCTCAATGGACTGCGTGATTGGGATAATATGTGCATATAGGGTCCCCAACATGATTTGTGAGATCGATGACCGACTTACCATGTCAGATCACTTCCTACCCATCGGGGAGCAGGGTCCCATTGAGGACTACATACAACTCTACGTCCATGATATTGTGAGGCTTCATGGGGTTCCTTAAATGATCGTATTATACCATGATTCATGTTTACATACCAGCTATGGATGTTATTGTAGGAGGTGTTAAGGACTTGGATAGGTATGAGCACGACATTCCTTCTATAGATGTATGTTTAGAGAGAGCGGACCATGGAGACCATGGAGGACATGCATCATGCTTGCATCCCGTATTTTGGACGTACTAGGGAGGAAAAACTGAAACTTGTGGAGTTTTCATATAATAAAATCTACCACACTGACATTATCATGGGACCGTTAGAGTCCTTGTATAGGTAGACTTGAGATCACCTTTATGTTGGACAGACCCAGGGCTGTAGACACTAATGGGTCCCTAGTTGGTATGGGAAACAACTGGGAAGGTGTAGGTTATCCAGGAGCAGATATTGATTGAAATAAGAATACATATGTTTTATGATACTAGGTTAAGGAGACGTTTTTATTTTTAGGGGGAGACCATTTGTTGCATTTGGTCTTATCTCGATGGGAATTTGGGAGATTTGGAAAGGATGGGAAGTCTATCTTTGAGGTTCGTTGGACCTTTTTTGTTCCTGAGTAGAGTTCGTGAGGACGACTACCACCTAACTCATCCTCTAGAGATGCACCGAGTGTATGATGTTTTCCACATGTCTCAGCTGAGGAGATACATGCATGGTCCATCACACATATTCAACTGGGGAGAGCATGAAATTGATGATGTGGTGACATTAGCGGAGTTCCAAATGGAGAATGTGGATCGATGAGAGAGGGACCTTTATGGATGACTGATTTATCCAATGCAATATTGGTGGTATGACAAGAAAATCCATGAGAGAACATGGTAGTAGTAGGCTCGGATTCCTGCTCAGTACCCCCATTTTTTTGTTTTCCCTTTGTTTTGGAATTTGGGTATGTAAATAACAAAGGTGGAGAGATTTTAATGTATGAGAAATTTCATTGTAATTTTTTTATTTATATGGAATTATATCGAGACCAAGTGCAAAGACAACATGCTATTATGATGCTCGTAGTTCCAGGAAGAATCTGCTGAATTTTTTTAATCGTTAAATACTTTATATGAGCTTTTTCTTGAAAAAGATAAAGAACTACTAAATTGGTGCATGAATCAAGAATCCAAGGGCACTATTATGTTCAGGGTCGTGGGTTTACCCTAGGTGAGACATAATTTTATTGAGTGAAAACCTCCACTGAGAAAACACAAAAATAGCATAACCCTAAATAAATTAATTAAATAAAAAAATAAAAAAAATTATTTTATTTTTAAAACTCTTATTACTCACTAATGGTGACTCAGAATAACAATCTGAGACAACCACTTTGCTCGTGATAGTTTTTCTTCCTTAGGGAGAACATAAAACTGGATGGCATGGGCCAGCATTTGAAGTTAGTTTATTTCCAAAACTAAAATAATTAAATAACAATTATTTTATTTTGAAATACTTTTATTTATAAAAACGTAACTTACCTTGAAAATTTGAGTGTACCATGGAGCTCATGGGGGAATTTTCCTTTTTGATGAAGCCTAACCTCGTCTGTCTCAAGTCAAATGTAAAATATTATTATTGAACTTTTTTAGGGTAATTCAGATAAAAGTGAGAGTTTGTTTTTATAGCTTTCAAAATGGTGCTCAGATCAACAATATGAGGGAACTGTTAAACTTGGAATGCCAAGATCTACCAAGATTTTTCTTTATGTTGACCGACAATGGTCGGACGTAAATGCTAATTTTTTTAATTTTCAAAAAATAATAATAAAATAAACATAAAATGATAATTCACTTTATTTTTCTCACAATTTAGTGGTGGATGATGGAACTATTTTGTGGGGATGAGTAATATTAAAAAGGTATCATGAATGTCTAATTGAAAAAGCGCAAAACCTCTGCTATTTCATAATTGAAACAGTGTACCAACGTAACATTACAGCATAACAATGATGATGCAATGTACTCCCATTTTAATTATTTATATCAATGTAGTGTGGGAATTAAACATTAGGTATTATAATAATAACATATTGTGTAATCCCTATTAATTGAAAAACATAAAATTTATCCAGGACAGATTTGAGCGGTGAAAAACATTGATGATTTCTAAAGATGTTGAGAAGCAACAATCGCTAATGAAGCATGAACACCCATGAATAAAATGCTTCGGGAGAGTCATCAAATCGACTTAGTGGGATTGATTTGATTCATGATATCCCTATTATTATTTTAAACAAATAACTTAGGATAACTCATGAATCAGTTATTCTTTAGATCATGCATTTGGTTGAGAGGGTGGATTATTTTGGGATTTCATTGTCCAAGAATAAATTAGCACCTGTAATTATTGAACTATAATCCTTAAAAATACCCATGTTTTCATACTTTTAATAAAGATGGAGTGGGAAAACATGATCAAGGAAAAATCCCTCCACATTTGTGTTGTTCGTGGATGAATTTTGGAAAGCATGGAATAGGAGTTTGAGGCCATCACAGTAAAGGTGGAAGCCTTACGTTCATGTAGGAATAGAAAGATCGATAAATGAAACAACAGAGCATATCTAGTGGCATGTATCAGAGAAATCAGGTGGAGGAAAGCGACATGAAAATCGGTGTTCTTTAGTGGTAGGAGGCCACGACCAGCTGGCCATACTGGCATGGAAGAGCTGCATCCCATGTTTGGGCCACCCGGGAAACCTGGCCAGCTGTGGATGCTCAAACGTGGTGGAGGGGAGGCCGCCACCAATCGGACATGAAATAAGTTGGATGCAGAGATATGCGGTGACCGTGTGGGAGGCGCAACCCTCCCCTTGTAGGAAATAATAAAACAGGTAAGGGATGAGTCAGCGGATGTCGTATCCATGTCTAATGACACCGATATGCCTCCATTGGACATAGATCATACTCAAGGGGCGCACCCCAGCCAGCTGATCGGGCCAGACATGCACCCACATGATGGAACTATGCCCAGTATGCCAAAACAACACTAGCTGGATGGACCCATGACCTTCTGGCCACCCCGAATGGGATCGTGTCTCCAGGCGACCCGGTAGGCTGGACCCCCAGTCTAACTAGGCTGAGTCTGGCGAGGCCACTTATTCCTGGACCACTGGCCAGGCCGGACCAGACCAACCCTAACCCAAAAGTGGGTCGGTCGAGTGAGTCAAATTAAATTGGGATACGTGGGACCCCTCAGGACAGGTTGGACTTGTCAGCCTAACAATGTTGGGTCGAGCATAGTAGTAACCGACCCCAGTTTACTGAAACATTTATAACTCACAGACTGGGAATCCAATTGAAACACCATCTCTTGATCAAGGACCCATGCGATGAGGATGTCCTTATGATCTATTCTTGAAGAGTTTAGGTAGGGGTTCTCTTACGACCGAGATCTATCAGACTCAAATCCAACAAGAAAATTTTTACTAAAATTCCCATATATTACATTCCAGATGTTTGTTCGATGAAAAATCAATTGCATTAGAACCTTTAAAATGAGACAAAATATTTACTGATTCCATGTTGGAAATTGTGGTGGATGAGGTATGACCAATTCCACGAGAAGTAACAGTGTTGATCCTTAGAGGCCCTATAGACAAGCAACAACTATGTGGGTCCTTAGTGGCCCGAGAAATGAGCCAGAGCTATGTAGATCCTTAGTGGCCCAGCAGAAGAGCATGTTCCACATGTATACATAATAACACAATAGATGAGAAAAAGCTGTATAAATCTTTAGTGTCTTGGAAGATGAGAAGTAGCCATGTGGATCCTTTGTGTACTAGTAGTCAAGCATTGATTCATCAGGGAAGAGTCCCTCTATAATAGGAAAATTTCACCACTACAGCAAATGAAACTTCTTTCTATTAATTATATTATATGTAGTGTGAGTTTACCATACATTGTGGTCTTACATTATAGTCTTACTATTTGGCCTTACTTGGTGGATTCCTTTGTGGTTTCGTTGTGGTATTTCTTCTTTTTGGGTTGGGGTCCCCTATAGAGTTTGGTGCTACACACACCTCTATGAGATTCCCAAGCACATGTTTTGTCTTGTGCAGGAAACATACATTTCGACGGTGGGCATGGTTTACTAGGACCAGGTGGGTACTAGTTAAATCAGGCAAACATGGCATACTCCTACAGCATCATGTAGCTAACATACTCTTATAATTAGGTGGAGTTCTCAGCATCCGGCTTGTTCATTGGTTTTACATGTACTCTTCAATTTTATGTTTTCTTTTATTAGATTTTAATTCTGGCCTATTTGACCTTTTGACATACTCATACTCAGTGGTTATTCTTTCTTTGCATGGTTGTGCCTCTTCCTATTTTGGGTTACGGTTGTGTGCGTGAATGTACAAGTACTCTACAAATTGTATCTCACATGTATGTTGATGCCTTCAATGCTACTCCCAAACCCTTGGACTTCAAATGTGGGGAATGGGAGAGTCACGACGAGGGCCATGGGGGACAGTTGTTGAAAATCATAAACAATTGAATTTATCACATAAATCTATTAATCATATAAAATCATCAAATATTGAATAATTATAATTATCATCAAATATCTAATCAATCTTATGGTCATCTATATTATCCAATTTTATTTATCAATATCAATAATCACTTTATCACAAAAAAAATATCTTATTAAAAATTGGCACATATTATGGCCTATTTTCCCCTCAATAACATGATTTCTAAAAATATCACCCTACCACCAAATCGCTTTTCTTAATTATTGAAACTTTTAAAAATATGAATAGAAATCCATATTGAGAAACTAATATAGAACAATCCTTATATGTTTCATTATTCTCATATTTATAATATCATTTATAGAACATAACTATTGAATCCCAATATAAAAAACACTTATATCATTCCTTGTTAATAATTGACATAGTATAATCTCTTGTGTGGAATAGTAGTCAGAAGATCGATTTTGGTATTGACATTAACAATAAAAAATTCCCCACACATAATATGTTGAACATTAAATAGCACACAATATTTTACATTATTTCACTATGTTTATCAACTAATTTTTCTCTATAATAACATACATTATGAACTTGTTTTCAACACATAAGACTTATTCTCATTCATTTGAGACATATCCCTATCTCGCTCTTCCCACATTATTATTATACAAGAATTTGAATATTATTTACATGATGGTCATTAAAAATTCATTATCTATCTTATTCTTATCATTTGAAAACTCACCTATGTAAGATTTCTTAATCGAAAATCATGATAACTAATTTGGTATAATCAAATCATTTCACATTCTATATACCAATTCAATAAGTTGCACATGTGGAAAATAACTGTATAATTCATAAAATTCATTTTTAACATGATTTATCTTGCTTACATATATAACTCACAAATATATTAAAATTATAAAATTGTATTTCATTGTGTATTTGACTGGAAACACCGATCATATAATGAAATATGACATCTTAAGACACCGTCATAGAATTATTATTTTTAAAAAATTAATTATATCATATAACATGAAATGTATGTAAAATTGAGTTCATTTTTTGTTACATGACACACTAACATAATTTTTAGTTAAATAAAATTATAATTTTCATTGATAACATATTTTAATTAAACACCATGTTTTACAGTAGAATAAAATTATTTTAATATATTTTTAATTTCATTTTTAGCACATAGCCTCTGGAATAGAGGGTATGAATACAGTAAAATAAAATATTGAAATATTTAATTTATACATTTTTATTAGTTTTCTATTGATTATAAATATAATATTAATCATTTAATAGAATAAATTTCTCTTTTAATGATTTTTATTTATAAAATATAGTTTAATCGTGCTTTTATTAAATAATTAAAAATTATTTTTTTACACTATTAGATAATTTTTATAAATTTTTCCAATTTTGGTTACTAAAATTATTTTCATATTTAATTTAGATATAAGAACATTAAAAATAGGTCATTATTTTCACATTAATACCCATCATTTTCATCACGTATATGGGATTATTTTAAGAATAATTTTATCTGATAATGTAAACTGAATTTGAAAATATGTTTTATATATTTGGAACAATGTTGTTTTATAATTTTATATATGTTCAATATAGCTTTTTGAAAAAATTAATGGGAAAATGGGTAAAAAATTAATTACCACAGTTATGGTAAAGATGGATTACTATATGTTAAATATAGAATAATAAGAGTGATAATGATCTAAAATATTATTTCAAATTTATAAAATGAGTTTATTTAGATATTTTAAATAGAATTATAAAATATATGAAAATTCTTTTCCACAAACAATTCAATATGACACATATAATAAATTTATTCCCGAAAAAGACAAATATAGATTTTTTTTCTTACATTTAATTTCTATAAACCATTATGATAGGAAAAAGACCAAAATATATTTTTTAGTTATTGTCCTAAAATTTAAATTTTTTAATTATTATTATAGTATATATTAATATTTGATGAAAAAATAATAAATTTTTTCACTTAAGTAAGGTCAACACAATAATTACTTAGAAAATAATTATCTAAAATAAATTGTACTAAAAATATTATAAGTAAATTAAATTGAGAAATTCTTTTATTTCATTAAATTTTTTTGTTGATATTTTATTTCAAATAGTTTATAACAAAATATATTCTAATTATATAATTTTCATGATATTTTTGAATAAAAAATGAAAAATTAATAATTAATCATTAATGTATAATTTTGATAAAATATGTTTTGTTAAAAAATTTAAAATAATGAACACAACATTTTATAAAAAAAATTATATATTTTTTTAATAATTATATTATTATTTTTAATTAATGGACATATTGAAAATTTATAATTAAAATATTGACCCCAAAATAATAAAAAAATGTTATCACATTTTAGGATAAAGTGGTGATTTTAGAATGTTACATGTTATTGTGTTAAAAGTAATTTAAAAATAATAATATTTTCATTAGATAAACTAGGTTTCATATTTATAGTCGTAGGTTATAAATTATCTAATAATTATAAATTTAAATTAATATTATATGAATAATTAACATGGTTTGAAAACCAGATACCATAGTAAAAACACAAAATGGTAAAAATAAGAAAACGAAGATATAAAAGAATAAAATGTTTAAATTGTTTTTAAAAATTTTGTTGATGTTTTATAAGAAACTATTATACCACAAATACATTAATTATAAATTCTGGAAAACAATTTCGAAATATTGACCTCCCAATAGTGAATTATTTTGAGTATTTTTAAGAATGTTAATCACACATGACATTAAATGGGAACTCATTCCCCTCATTACTACAAACCACTCAATACTCATTTCATGGCCAAAAACTAAAAAAATAACTTACTAGTGTCCCTAAAATAATCCTATAAGACTAATTGTCTTTAAAAATAATATTAAGAGTGGTTTTTTAATAACGATAAAGGGAACTCGAAGAAGAGGTAATGTTCTTCAATGAGCATATATATTGTTTTTCTTTGCACACCTAGTGAAATTCATATTAACAAGTTATTATATAATAACATTTTTTTATTACATTTTCTTAAATTTTTTATTAAATATTTATGACTAACACGCTTATCCATTTACATAAATTATGTTACATAATCATCATTCATGTATACAGAGGGATACCACATTGCGAATCGATATCATTCATTTTTTAATTACCACCTCTCAAGGAAGTGTATTATTTTTTATACAAACTATATATATGATAATTAGAACATTATAATACATATGTATTCATTAGATCAAATATAAATTATAAATTTTCATTCGGTCAGAAACATGATATTTTCGCTCTTTTGTATGACGGAACATTGCCTCCCAATAAGAAGTAATCCACATTCCCTAACACTTAACATGGGAGATGATAATGAATATTGTTATTATATATTTTACCTAAATAAAATAATTATGATATTAGTGAAATATTTATAATTATAGAGTTTTAATAAATATAATTTTATTCCTTTAAATTTCAATCCTGTAATGATGATAACATCCATCACATATGAGTGGACAACTGAATTCACATAGTAATGTGACTCTCTTTTAATTACCATACCACAAGGATGGTATATATAGGTATATAATATGTTATATATTATATTATTATAATTATATACTTTCAAAATATTATATACCCCCTTTCTATAATGGTCATTGAAAAATGGAAATGTTACTCATGCATACATACAACCTACCTACTCCATGATCCTATCATATATATTTTTTGAAAAATAGTATTAATGATTTGTTTTAAAATTATAATATGTAGAAAAATATGAATATTATTTCATGTTTATTATTATTGAGGTGATATAAGTATAAAATTTTAACAAGAACTAGACTTTTCATTAGGAAACACAAATGGGAAAATAAGGTAATTAACATCAGAATACAATAAAAAATTGAATGATTATTATCGAAGGGGTGATAACATGTCATAAAAGGATCATATATGATTTTATAAATATAAATATGGGTTTTTAATATTTAATTAAAATCTATATAATAACTATATTGTAGGTTAAATAATTTATACCAATAGGGGTATAAGGTATGGTTTTTATTTACACAATTTATATTCATTGGGTTAACCTTATACTTATTTGACTATGTAATTATAAGATTATGTTTTTTTAATTTTTCTTAAAATATTTTTTTTTACAATTTTTAAATGTTTATTTATATTTTATACACATAAATGACTCATTTACTGATTCTCACATAAACAAAATCATCTTTTTAAGGGGTTATAACACAATTTCATTTTAATCAAAAACGGTTATTCTAGAATTTCAATTGCCGGAAATTATATGATCATTTATTCAAATAATGTTATATATTTTTCTCCTCCTGTTATTAATTTTAACTTTAAATAATAGTCTAGTTTTTAAATAAAATTTTTCATCAATTGTTATAGAATTTTTTTAAAGAAAATCAGAAGTTATATCTCTCTTAAAAAATGTTTTCATCCAAAAACATTTAAACAAAATGTTTTGAAAAATGTTTTAAACTATTAAAAATTATATAATTATAAAATATACGAATTTTTAAAATTTATAAATTGAATTAAAATAATCCATTAAATCATTTTGAAAACAATTCATATTTGTCTTTTACATATAATTTAAAATGAATCATTGTTTTAATATGTATGATATAAATAGAATATCCCACAATCCTGAACACTCAACTATTTTAATGATTTTTTAATAATTTTAAAATATTTTTTTATATGAAAATAATTTTCAAAATTTTTTTCATTAACAAAATAATATTTTCAAAAATAATGAATTTAAAGATGATTTTATTTTATGTATAATTATCAATGTCAAAACCATTATTATTACGAAAAACCATTATTGAAAACATCCTTAATTTCCATCTCGATGTTTTATTATCACATTAACTAGGAATATCATTGAAATAATCTGCTTTGTACCATTTTTATAGTCATTAAATTTTCCTTGAATTTTCAATTTCTTATAGACATTAAATTCCCCCTAAATATCAATATAAATATTCAAGGATACATTTACATTCAGAACCATACACAATTTTTACATATAGTGTTTACATTGATAGTTAATTTATTATTGAGGGAAATAATGATAAACTGATATCCTTTACTCAATATTGTTACATAATGATAAGTCACATAATTTATGAATTAAATCTACAATTATATATATATATATATAATTATTTAAATTCATATGACATGGGTTATTGTCTCATTAATGAAATCCCTTCAATTCAACGATTGTCTCATGAGTAAAAATTAGTTGGAAACCTTAACAAATTTTAAAAAAATAATCTTTTAAACTATCTATTGAATGGATTGAAAATCATTATGCATTAAACTATTTTGAGAAAGGACATGATGGTAAAGGAATCATGTATTTATGAAAAATGTTGTTTGATAAATTAGAATTACCTTAATTATGATTAAGTTATAATTATACATTATATTTTTGAAATTACATTATCAATGAATTCATTTAGATCACATTTTTTGATTAAATAGAATATGATCTTAGTTATTTACCATTTCATATTCATCCTACATTATCTTATCATTAATGTTAATTTATTTATATCGATTTACGGAATAGTTATTTACATTTCTATAGTTATTATTTTTCTTTATTCATTATAGATTATAGTATACGTAAACATTACTATGAATCCAATACCATAATATTTGTTTTCATTTTCCATAAATCAGTGAAGTGTACTATGTTTAATAAGGAATGATATTCTAGGGGAATAATGATATTCTCAAAGAAAATAAGTCAAATTTTTTTAATCTAATGTAATATAATACTCATGTATATATCTAGTTTATAAGGACTAATAAACTCTTCAATCGTTAATGATGTGATTACGAGTCTTTTATGCCAATATAATGTAGTATGACACCATCTCAAGAATTTTTGGGACAAGGTCACTAAAACATGCATTAACTAAATTCAAAGACTTATATTTTGAACAATAATAATCAAAATATGTAATAAATAAAAAAATATAATTCACGGGACTTCAAAATCATGAAAACATATTTTCATTATATGATATAATTATTTTATAATAGTAAACCCAAGGTCATAAAGTTTTCAAATACATAAAAATGAATTATAAAGAAGATGGGTATTAACTCCAAAATACCCTATAAGAGTGTCTTTCCATATTTTTTGTCTTCAGGCCACTCATTATATATTGTTTACAATATAGTTTGTACCTAATCCTCCCCAATTATTGTTTTTAACCCTATTTTCATCCATGAAACTACCTTAACCACTAGCTATAATCGATAAAAATTTTATTTTAAATAAAAAACAAACTCCAATATCTTCCATTACCATTGTAGTTATTCAATACTATGTATTATCACAAGTTCCATGAATAATGTTTTATATTAATTTCTTTAATAAAAAACAAAATTGTTTATTGAGACAAAATGATGGGTACATTGAATTTCAAATATAAATGTTACATGTTATTAGTTAAATATTTATTACATGTAATTATGATATATTCCAGAACCATAATGTTTTAGTTTTTTTGAAAACTATGATACATAAACAATTTTTCCATAAAATATCTTCATAATTTATTAAAATTTTATTTAGTCATAGTATTTATATTAGAGAAAACCAATAGAAAATGCTTTTTCATAACATTTGGAAAATCAAAACATAATAAATTGTGTCAAAAAATGATCTACATGGGTCAATAATGAATATATAAACTAGTGATCACAACTATATAAATATGAGAATCTTATCCAGATATAAGGAATTCATACCCATTTAATTAAATATCAGTAATCTTGAGTCAGGACAAAAGTATATTTATTAAAAGAATACAAAATATATAAGAGTATATAATTATCAATAGTAAAACTTTATCTATTACTATATATCATAAAATAAGAAAAACTAATTGTGAAAATATTATAATATTGTGAACATGAATATGTATTAACTTTTTTACAGATATTATGTTAAGGAAATAAAATCAGGTGCTCAAATTATGTTATGTACATGAAACTATGTGCATGCGTTAAATTAGAGACCTGAATTTGGGTCCATGAAGAATGTTGTGATATTGAAAACTAGTTCACACATCAAATAATTATCCCATGAGTAATCCATGACTACCCATTTTATTTGAGGGATATAATGGACTCATGCATAAGACAAGATGAAATATAAAAAAAATATAATTTCATGTAAATTTTTCATTTAGACATCACATAATCTATGGAATGGAAATAAATTTAAAAAATCATTCATCTTAACATAGAGAACCCATAGAAAAGTAACAAGTTTTGTTAATCATATATAAAACACTACAATCATTAAATATCTTGAGAAAATAATATTATCCTATCTTTGGATCAAATACCTAGTGAAATATGTGTATAATTATAGAACATCATCATTGAAAACAAATCCAATAGAATATCATTTTAATATTTCATGATTAAAATAAAATTTTTATTTTGAAACCATTCATTTTAAATCCAAAATTTTAAAAAGAAATATTTTTTTGAAAAAATGAAATTATTTAATGGAATAATTTAATTAAAGATTATTCAAGATAGTTTGAAAATCTATTAGCATAGTAATCATTAACAAAAAGATTCCATGCACACCTTTTGGAGAGGAGTATCTCATATTGAATATGGCTGCATAGCATTTGAAATACTTTTTATAGAAGGTGATTTTATTTTAATAACCGATTTATGAAATAATTAATAAACTAAAGTATATTAATTGAAATTTTTTCAAATAATATTCAGATAAATAAGAAAAAATTTCATTTCTAATCGTTAAATAAAATCATTTATTTTTCAGAAAAACATTATCTTTAAAATTTTATATATTAAAAAGAGGAAAGTAGTAAAATTATGTGAAAATAAAATATATTTATAGAGAATGAGATAATATATGGGTCTTAGGGGATAATACTAATAATATTTCCATCAATGGTTTTTTTGAATTGATAATCCTGGAAAGTTATGATATCTTTACATAAATATTTTATTTTTTGGGAACTATTGAAAAATATGCCTATAAAATGAAAAAATTAAAATGAATCATTATATAAAATTAATAAAATATATAAATGATATATAGTAAAAACAATATTTCAATATTCCACCCAAAATTATCACTTAGGGAATATGGAATATGTCTAATAGAAAAATTTAAATTATAAAAACATAAATTAAGTATCATCATTTATTATCTATGTTTAATCCCCCAATATAATATACATATTTTTTGTTAATATATTACAAATCATGAATAATATATTACATACTAGAATCATTCATTTATACTTTCCAATAATTATTTTATTAATAATTATTGCATAAATTGGATGTTTGGGTAAAACCTAATATGTTTTCCATGCATGTTTCCATTCAATGCCTCTAGTTAATTATATATGGTCATGGATTTATAATATCAATAATACTAAAAATAATAAAATAGTTATATATAATAATACGTTACTATTTGATAAATATTAAAAAAAGTTAGTGATAAAAATTAATCTCCTCACTTCATGGAGATGACATACCGTGCATATGAACAAATGATCTTTTTGGTTGGTGAATTCTGGAATGATAGATATTAAATTTATAATTATCCATTATATAATATAGGTGTTATCATAAACCACGTTTATATTAATTAAATATTTCCTTATAACAATCCATGAAATTATAAAATGAAAAATGATTCTTGTTACTTCATTGATGTGGTAGTCTAGATATACACATGAGAGACATTATCATTTTCTAACAGATGTGATAAAAATAAGGTAGATAATGAATCCCAATGTTATCCAAGTTAATAGTCCATATATATGCATGAGTGGTACATTAATTTCCAAAATTATTGACAAGTTATGGATAATGGTTATTAAATAAATATAATAAAATCATATTATATGGGAGGTACTAATTATTTTATATTGGAATGGTTAAGAACAATTTATGGTGGTCAAAGAAAGATGTAAAATGAAATGGAACATTAAATATTAATACGCCATGTTGAAGAAACCCCAATTTGATATCATATAAATGACATTTGTGATGGGATTTCAAGGACAAAATAACATCTTGATCATATATAGGGGATTTATATGATTTTTTCAGTGGGTGGGTTATTTATTGTGGCTTAGTGTGTTGTGTATAATATTGGAGAGGTGGTGTCCACAAATGTTAATGAAAGTTCACACATTGGATTACTTATATGATTTAAATAAATTTAATTATTTTACCTACTAAAGTGCAATAATGTGGAAAAAATAATAATATAATATATGTTCCATTTATATACCTTCAACTGATCAAATTTATACATGTGTTTTTAGAATTTGAATTATTATTGTATTTGTAAAAATCATCATTAAAAAGGATATATTTAATCATGATAAAAAAGGATTCATTATTAATATATTTCAAATTTTCTTATTTTGAAATAATTGAGAAAATATTTTCACAAGAAATATTTACAGAAAACATTCCAAAGACGTTCCCCAATTTCAGTATTTTTTTGGAATTGAATATCATTAAATGAAATACTCATTAACATTACATAACAATAATGAAATATTAAATATTATTGGTATAATAAAAATATAAAGTCATTAAAAATATAATTTTCTTTTAATTTAAAAATATTAACAATAAATAATACATTATTATTAACTATAAAATTGTGGTGATACAATAATTCATCCAAAAAATATTATATTTTATGTTTTTTTTAAAAATTACATTGATTTTTGTACCGATAAAACATAAAATGTATCAGAATTGTGTTAGAATATAACATAAGTATATCATTATTAAAAAATAAAAATTAATTACAATAATAAAAATAAACTATATATTCTGAAAAATAAATTTTATATAAATTCATAAAATATTTTTTCAAATCAAATCTTACAAGAGAAACTAAATACAAGAGATTTGATTTTTGGAATATTAATCTACATAAAATAATATAATGGTATTAATAAAATATAACGGGCACCATGATTCTATATTATAAAATATATAATTGTATGGTTTCTGTTACCTCATTCAATTAAATGTAGGTGGGACGGTGGATTATTTTGAAGCCTTACAATATTGTTTTAACCTTTTTTCACTTTTTAATCTTTATGGATGTGAAAAACTTTACCACATTTAGAATTGAAAATAAATAAAAAAGTGGAATATTTCCAAAATTAGAAAATACTACTTAGAAATTTGGAATATATTTTATATGATTCAATTTCAATACATTGTAGAATTCAATTTCATATATAAATTCATAAAATGAAATGAAAATCAGTCTAATAAAAATTTCATTTTTAATCTTAAAATATACATAATTAAAACATAAGCATAAAGTACTTTTATGTTTAAATTAATTATATTAATTATAATAAAATGTATCTAATTTTAAATTAACGACAATTCGTGATAAAAATTGGAATATTAAATTACATTATTAAATTTAAATTAATTATATTTTTATAAAACACAGTATTTTTTACAATTCTGTGAAATAAACAATTTCAAAAAATAAAAAAAGTCAAACTAAGATAATTTTAACATTATGATTTTAAAAAATATATTCATTGCCTAATATTAAAAATTTTATTATGGAAAAAAAATAATTATAATATCATTGAAAAAATTGAATTAGAAACCAATTTTTAAGAAAAAGTATTTAAAACATTAATTGACATAAATGAATATTGTATTAATATATATTTTATTTAAATAAATGTATTCAAATTATAATAAAAATTTATTAATACATTTCCCTATACATTTTTTGTATTCATATTGGAAATTTAACAACTTGATTTTAATTGTCACATATAAGTAAAAATATTTTTATCATATAATGTTGTTCTATTAAATTAGGATGTTTATTGTTAAGAGAGACATTATTAAATGAATTATTTTGAAATAAATATTTATGTTTTTAAATACACATATGTGTGTTAGAGTAGAAATTAAATTTTTAAAAGTAGATCTTTTAAATATTTGGTGTCAAACACATGATTTTGAAATACACGATGTTTTTATTCTATAAATAAATTTCACAAATAAATAAAATATTTTTTTTAAAAAATGGAAATAAAATTTAGTATCATCGTGTTGATGTTATCCAAAAAATTATTCTTTATATTTATTTGGAGAGAATTAACTTTTCATATATATTTAATGAAAACAATTAAATATAAAACATGTATTGTGAATTCAGTGTAATGTATTAATAATTTAACAATTAATATATTTAAATATATGTCTACATGTATGTTATTTTATTATATTAAAGAATTATAATGAATTTAAATAAAATTTTAAACCAATAATGAACCTCATTATGTCTGAAAAGTAGAATATGTATTTAACCTAATCATTATAAATAATATTATTATCCATTTCTAATGTAACATCAAAAAAAGATTTCTTATTAGAAATGATTAAAGGTTTGAAATAATTTTATAAATAAAAACAAAATGGATCAAAATCATGTATAAGGTAATAATTTTTCATTTTCCACAAATTGTATTTATATGGCCTATGAATTAATCAATATAAAATAATATCCCTATTTTTTATGTATACCTGCAAGCTCTAATTCTCCTTCCTTATAAAAGTTTTGATTATGATTATCCTCTAATTTTACCTCTCAAGAGTAATTTGAAAAGTTATAATGGTTTAAGTTGTTATTTCAAAATCAATATTAAAATACATAAAAAGGTATAAGTTTATAATCTCTCTCATCCATTTAATTTTTTACAACAATATTATATTTCTTATTATTTAAATATCCATTTTGATTCATTTGTATGAATTACATATTGTAAATTTGATATGTGACCATTATTCCTTCCCATTAAACAACTATTTTTTATTTTACTATATTAATTTCATATTATAAAACACTGTTGTTTAAACCCCTATGTGTTCCCTATTTTTTTGGAATCTTGGATGTATTATTTATGTCATATAAGATTTTTTATGAGAGGATTATGGAAACACATCTTGGGAAAAAATTATTTTATACAAAGGGGATTAAAATTTATATTTTAATGAGTGTACCATTGATGATTAAAGAATCCAAAAATTTTGATTCTCATTATAGAATTTTTGTATCAATAACGTATAATAAACAAACGTGAAGTATTTTTCTATGCTTTTTATGGGATTATTAAATAAATTATTTTATCTCTAAAAATTACAAACTATCTCCCTCGAGGAATATTTCTTATTTATTTACTTATACAAAAAATGAAACATACACTATTAATTCAATATCATTAAATTGATAACAATAATTTTGATTACAATTGGAATATCATATATTCTATATGTTAATTTTATATATTACCCTAGATAGATATGTGAATATAGTATATGGATAAGTATTGATAGTTTAAAAAATATTTTTTTAATATTTTTTTATTAACTATCCATGTTTATATATATCATTCCCTAAGGTAAATTACGTGTTGTATTGATTTTACACAATATTAAAATGATGTTGATATTTTTATTATTATGTGATTAGTGGTGGCCTATATTATTGATGAACATGTAGGAATCATGAGACTAAATATCATGGATATTTTTTTCATTACTACGTATTTTAGAATTATTTCATTACCATTTTTTGGTAGAATGGTAAAAAAGCATTACATTATTTATTATTTTTATATAAGATCAGTTATTTATATCCATGTGAATATACGTTTAAAATATTATGTTATAAATTTGTTTGTTTTTTCTTCTATTATAATTCATCATGTGTTCATTTGATTATGTATTCCTTAAAAATTTTGTATTTAATATTTATATCATTTTGGATCAAATTATATTTAATATGTTACTAATTATATGATATCACTATATTTTACTGTTTTTTATTTTTGTATGAAAACTATGAATATCATAATGTGTGACCTAAGTATAAGAATTAAAAAATAACAACATTTAGATGTATTCATATGATATATGTGGAATTAAAATATAATTTTATTGTTCATGTATGTAATAAATCACTGAATATTACTATAATATTATATATGATATATTTTGATCTATTCATTTTATACAACTATAAAAAACTAAAACTGGATTTGGGTTAATAGATCTTGTGTTTTTCTTTCTTATCTTTGAGACTGATTAATAGAATGATTATAAAATATAATTATATGAGCGTGTTTAGAGAAAATAATATTATAAATGACTCTTAGGGAATTATGAAATGATTCTATAATAACTAAATAACCCACATTAATTTTTCATAAAATAATAATAATTAAATAACATTCATAGTTAAATTATTAATAATAAATTATTAATAAATGATTCCAAATTAGTGTCTTTAAAACAATGTCTACACCCAAAATCAGAGCAGGGACATCCCTCCAAATAAAACAAATTAAAAATGAGTTATATCTAAACATATTATCATTATATTATGGATATTTACTTTGATTATAGAAAACAACCATTCCCAAATAGAAAAACCTACTTCCACTATACATAGTGTATTGGTGTTGGGTCGAATCATGAGGAAATATCTTATTTAATTAATGGGTCACTACAATATATTAGTGCTACAAAAATATATTATATTTTTATGTAATTTTTCCCAATATTTCGGATAATGTGAATGAGAGATAATTAACTTGTCTATATATCATCTCAATCATGATGTTGATCAATAGTAGTCATTAATTCTAAAAACATAGAAGTTGGATGGGATAGAAACAATATAATGTAATTATTCTAAATAAATATTCAATGAGAATTATTTCCCTTTATATAAAAAAACTATCATGTAATGATTTTTTTAGTTTAAGACATAATTAGGCAGAACCATATTCGGAGTACGAGGATAACATTTATTGTTTAGAAAGACAAGCACTAGATTATATATATTATTCTGATGTGAATATTGACTCTTTATTTAATTAATTAATAGAAACACATAAAATATAATTTTTATCTCATATAATTATACATTTCGAGGGATAGTGGAAGTGATATGTATATTAATAAAAATTTATAAAATACATATATTTTCAGTGGATAATCAGAGATTATGGGGGAAATTTTTGTCCATAAAGACTAAAAAATGGAAAATTAGATGAGTTAAATGGTAAAATTTCCAATATTATATAATTGTATAATTGATTACCATGGAGAATTCATGATGGAAATAAGATTTTTTCAAATTTTTTGATAACATGGCCATTATGTTTAAGGATTGAATATAAAGCGAAAATGTAATAATTTAAAATTATAAAATTTTATATATATTGGTAACTATTAATATAAATTCCCAATGTGATTAAGGAATCCTACCAAGAATAGAAAAAGGGAGAAGAACTAAGGTAATGAAATATCTTTTTTGTAGTCATTGTCCAAAATTATTTCATAAAAGTTCACTTGATAATAAATTAATGGTTATCAATTATATTAAATAATTTTGGAACTAATTGGTTCTAATTAAGACAACATTTTAAAATATGATTACCTTAAAAACATTTTTATTACTCTTTTAATAAGATTTAAGGTTATATTATTTAAAATCATCCTTTTATACTAGTGATTAACTTTGACACAATTCTCTAGGTAGCATTTTTGACAATTGATAACAATATAACATACTATATAGAGAAGAATATTAGAATCTATGATACAATATTAAATACCATTACATTTAAAATAGAGAATTCAATTTTATTCAACATATATAGTAAAACATAAAATCACTCAAATTAATGAAAATCTTAATGAAAATGATTAATCAAATGTTAAGGATATCGTATAAATATATAATATTTCAACTCTATGAAATTTTATTAATGAATTTCGAAATTATTTACTGGGATATCCCAAAGATCCTTAAGTTGGAATCACTTATTATATTATCCAATATTCCAAAGTCATATATAAGATTTATTATATAATAAAATAATGCAATTTATTAAATTAAAGAAGAAACTATATGATTAGTGTGATGAGTTATTCAAACACCCCTGTGCCTCACTTTATGGATAAAAACTTGTATTTTTAAATTTTAATGGTAAATAAATGAGGTTATGCGTTCATTATTTTGAAATAAATTCTATTCAAATTATGAACATGTATAATGATCCTAACAAAGTGATATATTTTATCCAATCTATGATGATGAATACATTTGAATGATTTATTTTCTTTCTCGTTATCATAAATTAAATACCCAAAATTATGAGATACCAACGATGAAAATTTATTCATCTTATTGGAAATAAGATATCATAGTTAGTACTTTTGATCTAATATATTCACCCCACTTTTTAATGGGTTTATTGAATAGAGTATCCTGGTTGTATGTTAATAATAAATTTTGATTATATTGATCACACGTTCATTTATAATATGGGTATTGATGAATATAGATGAAATTTAAAGGTTTTTAAAGACTCTTAGATAGAAGGATATATATGGTAAATTCAATCAGACAGAATTTTGTATTAATTAAATTATTTTCTTAACATATTTTCAATTTATATAGTATAACTATTTTCCCTTCAATAATATTATTGATTGCTAAATGGGACAAATGAAAAACTATAAATTTGTTATATATTTTCCTTGAATTAATTTGTTATAATTGGATATTTATTTAGAAAAATTATCAATTAGTTAATACAATCCTCATTCTTAAACCACAAGGGGTGAAATTAAAATAGGTAGGGGAATGAAAAAAATCATTGAGAAATTAAAAAATATATAAATTATTTAAAAATTATTAAACATTATATATATAAAGGAATGATTTTTTATATATAGCGATTCCATTTATAAATAACTACTATTTATTATTATAAAAAATAACAGAGGTTTTTCTTATTCATCACATAAATTAATCAGTTATTAAAACAATTTAACTCATTCATATAATTAGTCATGAAACTATAATATTTTCATTTCATACAAGCATAAAATGTATTATTTATTTAAAAATGTGATATATATTAATATACTTATTTTTTTAAGTATATATTCACATAGAAGGATCCCAACATGTGAAAATGGATATGGATGGAACTAATCAAGTACTATGATTTTATAATACACTGCATCTTATAAAAGAATAGATAGGTGGAAAATACATTTAGTTGTAAGGATTATGTTGTAAAATATTTGTTCTGAAAAAACAAAGATATATTCTTCATTGGAATAGTAATTATATCTTTTTAAACCACATTGTATGGGTAACTGTATTTTCATTTTCATGCAATTTTCTACATAATATTGCTGGATAATTTAATGAATCCCCATTAATATTAGAATGAGTTATAAAAAACTAGTAATTCCATAAATGTTAGGATATTGGTATCAGTAAAATATATAGAAGATGAATTCGAATCTGGAATGTGATTATGTATACTATTGGTACATAATTGTGTAGTGACATTGTTTTTGATGAATCATGAAGATAGACTATTTATACACACCTTGATAAAAATAAGATATATATGAAATTATGTGAACCCCACTTGTAGAAAAACATTATGTTGGAAATTGATTATTATGTTTCATGATGATTTTTATTAAAACATGTTAATAATGGGATACTCATTCTAAAAGGAAATGGGAAGCCTATTCTTGCACAAATGAAAATATTGATCAATATTATAGAAGATGGTTTAACTTGGAAACCAATGACATATATAATGAATAATGAAATTTCAGTTTTCATGTATCACCATATAATCAATGAAAATTTAAAATATTTAAGTAAGTATGTACCACAATATTATCTTATAATGATTTTAAAAAAATGAATATTTAATTCATTATGGTGAACAACTGTCAATTTTATTTGATTGGTCATTCATATTATATTGAAATTTTGGAAGTGCCGTGAAAATACAATTAATAATGATATAAATTGGATAAATCCCACCATCCCAAAAGTTATGGGTAGTTTAAAGTGACTATCCAAAATTTTTTGGGCATATTGAGGTCTTCATCACTCAAAAAAAGGAAGTTGGATCAGACATTGAGCTTTTATAATATTTTAATATAACAAAAACATTTTATATATCACACAATGAGAAATATACGATGTTATTTATGGGAAAGGATTCCATAATATGAACTAGTCATGCATGGTTTGGGAATGGTGGAAAATTAGTCCAAATCCTACAGAGTTTATAACATATAATGTTTATGTCATACATAATTGTATCAAGAGGAATAAAACAAAAAAAAAGTAATATTTATAGATAGTGGAAATAATAATAATTTTATTTAGTATTTTATACATTATTAATTGTTTTATCATGGAATTGAATTATATGGTTTAGTATGTAGGGCCTTCAATGCCATTTTTATCTTATTTCCTTTAGATATAATTGGATTTATGAATTACTTATAAGTGTTTATATCTAACCTCTCTAAAGTGGAGGAAATATTATATGAAACTAAATTGAGAAATTATATACCAAAACTAATGAAAAAACAAATCAATGAATAAATCAAGATGGATATTTATTTGTAATATGTTTAATAACCTTTATAAATTCATAAAACTATTGATATAGTGTTATATAATAAGACAACCCATTTGGTGATGGTAATTTGGGGGAACCCAAAAATAGTGGAAGAGTCTTGGGATCCAAAGGTAGGAATGAGGAAGAAACTCTTTTTTTTTGGATTTATATATGAAACAAATATTAATTATGATATTTTTATGGGGTGATAATATAAGACCTTCAGCATGATTGCAATTATTAGTCATCATTTTAAAATTAGAATCCATGTGACTACATAATCATACTACATTAAAAACTAGATAATTATAACCAAATATAGCCACCAACCATTACCATAGAATAGTTGACGACAACAGATAACACCATAATTCGGATCTCTAGAGGACAATACTATAAAAACAATGAAAAATATATCAGTCACTTTTCTATTTTAAAGGAAAAAATGTACTAGAATAAAATCATTATAGGAACTGGGAAAAGGATGTTAATGAATTATGATGTTATAATAATGTGTAATCATATGGGGTAATATATATATAATAATGTAAGGTTAACTATTGGAATTTCTCCATGTGTAATTTTTCCATTATAATATTAATAGAATTATTATATTCCAAAATGGAAATAAAATACAAATAGTAATTTGACAATAGGATAATAAACTGTAATAAAAAATGTATTCTTATTAATAAATTACACTATAGGTTTTATTTTTTAAATAATTTAATAATATAATTTTTTAGAAAATTTTATTTAAAATTATAATCAATCTGTTAATACTATCCAGTGATTGATTATTCAAACTTTTTAGAGAATATTTGATTTTTAAGAATGTATTCAAATCTGGTATGAATATGAGATATATATTATAACTTCATTATGATGAAATAAGTGATATAATAATAAATATAAATATATTAGGTTAAAAAATAATTCATTTTAATAAAACATATTTTAATGAATTAAAATAATATTATAAACCAATAATAATATATAAAAACACAATAAGAAAAAATATCAATGTAAAATCCATTAATTATGAGTAAACATTTATTCTAGGGGAAATTTAACAATAAAAAATTATTTTATTTATTAGATAATTAAATGTAAAAAACTAATTTATAAATTTCAATGTACAACATTTAAGTACATTATGATTCAATATTTTTTTCATTTCCAAAAAAATATATATGATGTAAAAGCCGAAGTAGTAATAAAATTTTTATCCTATATATATACCCATCCATCCATGTATTACCCTGAACCTAGTAAGCTCAGAGCTTGTTTTTACTACAATTTCATTAGTATGATTATATGAAATCAAACTCTAATTGACCAAATTGTTTTTTAGCCTTTTTAAACAAGATTTATATAGATTCTTTATCTTACAAATCAATACACAAATTATACCATAATTTTTCCAGGATAAATTTATTCTCACTTAAAATATCTTCCTATATCCTTCTAAGTACCTTTCATGGATTTATAAGGAATGGAAAAAAATAAGGGTGTTCTCAAATGATCAGTATAGGTTATGTACAAAGGAAACAACAAATATCCAGTGAGAAAAATCAATATAGAAAGGTAAATAACTATGAAAACATTCTATGTAATAAGTGAACTGATGGGTTGTGTGTAAATAATATGGAATGGTAAATAACTAAACCCACATTCAATTTAAATAAATTTATAAGGAATAAAAAAATGAAATGGTAACTAATTTATCGCACATGCCATTTAATTAATAAACTATGAATGAATTGAATCTATATATTTTTTATAGAGAATATATCATGGATAATAATAATAATAATCAATGAATAATCAATGATTGAAATACATAATTTTTGGGCTCTATTTTTTTCTGTATATGATACATTTACCAAAAAGTCCTTTCACACAAAATTTTAAAACAAAATATGTCAAAACACCGATATGTATACAAAACTGACTCATCCCATGAGGCTATTGATGCATTAAAGAGAAATTTATAACCATGTGCCACCCATATCATACTTATCCAAAACATTTGTCGTATATAGAATAATTAGTTTTATTCATGAACAATGTGCCTTATAAAATATCTATATTCAATAAAAGATAAGGATTTTTCAATATTTCCCCATTTAATCAAATAAAAATGAAATTAAATACTGTATGAAAAAATTATATATTTATAATTCAATTATAATATACTTGATAAATGGTACAAATATTTTTTGGGGAAATTTAATGTTCAATGATCACCAGAAAGTAAATATTTTCAGGGCTATAAAAATGAATTATGTAATTAAATGTCAATACATTCCTTATATAAATATATAATAAAAATTTCGGAGGAATATTATGGATAGTCTAAAAAGATCCTATGTATATTTAATTTGAGTGTTGTTTCTATTGATGAATAAAAATACTATAAAAATTTATTTTGAAAAAAATAATAAAGAAAATATTATTTTTATTTTAGAAAACACTATGAAATCATTTTCATTGAAAATAAAATTCCTAAAAAATTTGTTAGAAAAATACATTTTTCAAAATTACAGTGGAATTATGAAGGAAATGATGTCAGATAAATCTATAAACTGTAAAATGAAGATTCCAATTTCATGGTATGATTGTTAGAAAGGATCATTATTCTGAAGGGAAAATAATATTACATAAATCAAAACGGTGAAAAAATGGATTTAATAAATCATTTTATAAAATGTTCATAATTTTTTTTCGTAAACATGGTTTTTAGAGAAAATATTTCTTTAGATGTTGAGTGAAAAGGAGTTCGGTTCTCAAAAAAAAAACACTACCCAGACCAATGTGTGTAAAAATAGAAATATTTCTTAAAAATTATCATTAATAAACTTAAAATTAGAATATTTTATGGTTTATTAATTAATTATTATATAATTTCCATTAATACAATTTCGATAATAAATTATCATTATTATAATTAGATTGTAAAATAAACCCTTAAAATGAACATACCATTGAAGTTTGATTTAATAATGAATTTATTATGTATAAAAACAATATTTTCTCAAGAAAAAGGTTTAAATAAATAAATATTTACTGAAAATAATTATAAAAATAATCATAGAATATTAACAACAATGCGGATTTAATGAAACCTAATGAGAAGGAATTATGTTATGAAATTTCATTACCGCCTGATATGTTTTAGTTAAAATTACCTATGATGAAAAAATAAAAATTCATAAATACAATATGAATTATATAAATCTATTACATTATGAAAATAGTATGGTGGAAGTATATAAATCACAAAAAATAAATAAGTGGTGAAAATGGTTTAAAGGTCATGGATGAAAAAGTGAGACATTAATCCCTTATATTACGCATTATTTAGTAAAATGTTCTTTAAAATCCTGTATAATGGTATTAAGAATTTAAATAAATTATTTCAAAACATTATTAATATTTATAATATCATATGTTATTAATTTCAAAAATTTTTACCTTTACATTAATAATCATTCCTTATTTTCACCGTTTGCGGTAAAAAATGATTAGTTTCTCATGTATCTTCGGAATTGTTAATTTTTATTCCTATTAGATAGATTAATATTTAATCAAATATTTATTCAAATCTTTATATACTTATTTTATATAATCATTTTATATTTATTTTTAATAATCCATAAAATATTGATATAAGAAATTAATAACAATGTTCACGGAGATAGTATGTCGTACGTACACTTGAATATTTTTTCCATTTTCTTCTTGTAATATATGAAATAACAATAGATAATATTTATTTATATTTCCATTAATGTATCATAATTATTTCTCATACATCTCATATTTTTTATAAAACAATCCTTAAAACAGCTCTTGTAATGCGTGAAAAAATCAAATAACTTTTAGGAGGTGATAGTCCACCCGTTCACAACCAATGTTATAATATTCCTAAAAAAATAGAATCATGAAGGTATGTATTATATAATATTTAAATATAAATAATGAAATTATAAATATAAAATATAACAAAAAAATTTATAAATACAACATTATTTCCAACCAATAATGTTGTAATGAAAATAACAATGACATCTATTCTAAAGGTTGTAGTCATCCGTACACATGAATGACGATTGCATATCCCATTTAATGGATTAGTGTGAAGGTGTAGGTCCAAAAATATATATAAAAACGTTTAATAATATTGGGGATACTAATAAAATTATATAAGAAATGTATAAGTATACTTTAAAGAGATTATAATGAAACAAAACCAAAGTGCCCATTGATGAACATTACATCTTTTTTAGGTAACTCTTTTAGTTTTAAACTGAAGGACTCCATCGGATGTATTTATGACAAAATTCTATCATCTAAAATGGTTTAAAAGTTATTTTATGATTAATAGTTTTAATTTTTAAAAAATAAAATTGATTTATATTTGGGAAGATGTGGGAGGGATGAGTACCTCTTTATAGTTGATGATGTGTGGTATTCATGTAAATATAAAAAGTAATACACTATTGGGAGGTCTCCCTTCGTAATTCTCCACAAATAGTGAAACAAAAATCTATAAAGGAGAGGATATAGTCTAAATTTGACAATAAAATTTACTTTGGTCAATTTTATGGTTTATTTGATCTCATAAGATTTAGATTTATTCCCTTGGTATGTTAGTTTTTTTATCAATTTATATAATTAATTTTCATTGCTTCCATTATTTTTTTTCTAAAAAGTTATTATTAATATACCAGAAATTAAAATTATGATGATCCCAAATATTGAATCGATTTTTACAAATTCCAATCACATAATTGGTAACAATTAATATAAAATTAATTCCATGGACAAGATGAGAAAGAATGTTTGAAAAGTTAAAATGTTTTAGAGTTATGTAATTTTTTATATCTAAATTCATTATAAAAATTATTCCAATGACTAAAATTTTATTATTATATGTTAAATTTATCTATTAATTCATTAACAATATTAAAAAAATAATTTATAACTATACATTATTTAAATGAGAAATCACATATCAATAAAAATTTAGTATTTTTTTTCTTTAAAAACAATGATTTTGAGAAAAATAAAAGAATAACCCTATGATAATTATGAACGACTTATTTCAAAAATAATTTCTATTTTTTAGATAAAATTATTTATTGTTCCAAAATTTAGTTTGAAAATATGTTCTCAACTATGAGACGACACAACTACCGATATAAAAACATATCTTTTATATATATAAAATTGGTCTATTCTCATCATATGTGGATATAATATATTGGATGAATGTTAAAAATAGTGTATCTATTATAAAATATATATATATTTCATTATTATTAATAACTGATAGTAATTAACATATTTTATTTAAATGAAGATCCTCTGGGAGAGAATAATCTTTTTATTTTATATTCAATTTGTTTTTATTTTCATTTCTAATTAATTGATAACCAATTAATTAATTTTATATATTTTTGAACCATATATTTTATTAATATAGTAAATACTACTTATAACTACCATTATAATATATATGATATAGTTTTCATTTTAAATAACAAGATTAATATTATTTTGTATAATATGGTATTGCATGTAAATAAAACCATCAAACAATTTTATTGTTTTATACGACAAAAGAAAAACTTGGGGTTCTATGTAGGGAAAGATACACTCATAATTTCATTCATTTCATGGAATATTATATACTATATTTATTCAAAATAGTAACTATTCTGTATGTTATCAGGATGTTATATTCCCCTTTATGAGTTGTGTTTCATATCATAAATTCCTTTGAAAAATTGTTATTATTTTAGTATATTTTGGGTGTTACATTATTTGTGCCATGAATAAATTGAGTCCTCACCATTTAAAATTTGTCTTTGAAATATATGGTCTTAAATTTAAAAATTCCATCACTGAAATCCCATATCATGAAAAGGGTTGACACAATATCCTCTTAATAAGAGAGAAATTGGAGAAATAAGGTCCAATGATAAGGTTTCTATATAAGACAACATTAGTGGAAAGTGAAAATATGGAATTAGACTCAACTTATAAATAATTATATAGGGGGAAGAGGTCATTGATCACAAAAAATTTAATGATCAATGGAATGGTGATTTCCCCAATATAATAAACCAATGATAATTTTGATGACACTCAGTTCAATTATAATTAATGTATTACAAAAACAATTTTTAGATCATTTTCATTATTTTGGGTTTTTTTTACAACCTATATATATATATATTGAAATATAAATATCTGAGATATTGTAATGAACAAAATCTAAACCTTTGATTGTTCATCAATCAATTTAAAATTTATCCTTTTACTCTGTGAAATAAATATCCAAAAATGATGTTTTTGAAGTAATAAAATATATATTTAATCGAACCTAAGAAAACTAAAATAATGAAATATATTTCCATTTTTATCTAAATATTTTCCTAACCTAATATTAATATTAAATTAAGAACTATAAAAAAAAGACGACACAACTAGGTTAACATTTATATATAATCATCAAATTGTTTAATTAAAAACAAATTCATATTAACTAGGACTTTACATAGGCTACAAGGTTGAGTTAAACCATTTTCATTCTTTAATTGTGGTTTCCATCCCTATAGACATTATAGTTATGATGGTTTATCACCAGACATACAGGTTTTCAATTTTCTAATATATATTAATATAATGTCATTAACGATCCCAAAAACATGATGGTCATCTTTGAGATAAAGTTAATCATTAAATAAACTTTTATTAGGGTATTAAATACAACCATTTTTGGTTTATTAAACTTATTTTATAGTTAATACAATTTCATTAAAGATCATATTCACCCTAATGGTTATCTATTCCTTTAAATTTATGATTATAAAATGTAAATATATTAGTCCCCATATAGTTTTCTACTTGAACATATAAATTCCATAAATTTTTTAGATAATTTACATTATCAGATAAATCATAAAAATAGATGTTTAAGACATATATCTTATAGTCATTAACAATTTCAGAATCCCATGATGTTATCAATCATTCTTTATTTAATAAGGCAGTATGTGATTAAAAAAATTTAAACGATCTTTATATGTTTTTTTAATTATTATAACTAAAATAGTATTAGTAAAAATACTTCAAAAATTTTATTCTAGAATCATATTTAATACAGAAAAAAATTCCTTTAAACATATGTCCTTAATTTTTTATTAATTAACAAATATAAATAATTTTCATTATCTATTAATATCTCTAAATATGATTTGTAAATTTAATGTGAATAATAAAACCCATATCCCCTAGGAGTTTCAATCCAGTTGTGAATAACGGTATATTTTTATGTATAAGATTAAACTCAAGTCAGTATCAACTTGCCCTTTTTGATGTCAATACACCTAGGTAAAAATTTTCTAGAACCACATCAACTTTTAGAGTCTAGACATAGATATATTTCTTTTAATACAAAATAATATCTATCTAATAAAAATGGAAAGATATTATTTTATATATATCCTCAAATCACATCTTATGTTTACGTTCCATAATATGTGTTTTATGAATCTAGTTACCAATATTTCTATAAAACATCATTTTATACTAACTATTTGACCCCAACCCCAGTAATCCAAAATCCTCTATATAATAACAATACATTGGATTGATTAAAACGAATAAAATCTAGAATGGATGAAGTGTTTAGAAGTCTTTTTACACAAGATACATACATGAGTATTGCACTAAAAATGAATAAACTAATTACAACCTATATATTTTCCAAGACAACTTTATTCGCAATTAGTATACACCATCATGTATTTCCTAGTATAATTATTGAATTAATGGGTAAAAGAATAAATTTTTAGATCTAAAATTCATTGTAATGGTTATGTATAAAGAAAACAATTACAATTAAATGATCATAGTCTATATGCATGGGTAAATTAATGAACAGATATTCCATGTAGTCAATAAACATAAAAATATTTCATAATCAATATTGAATGTTATATAATTGAACACACGATCTATTTATGTAAATTGATATGTTATGAAAAATATAGAAAGGTAAATAACCGAATACAGATGCAACTTAATCAAAAAAACATTAAATCAAATGCATATATAGATTTTTTAAATATTAAAATCTAATGGGTAATAAAACCATTAAGAATATTTACAATTATAGAAATTATTATATATTGGATTCTATGTCTCCTTGGTAGATGTTAACATTACATTCATGACATTTAAAAACGCAATTAAAATGTAATTGGGGAAATCTTAATAAGGATAATCAACATACTCATCCAATGAGACTATCGATGAATCTATTGGCTATATATAATCAGGCCCCACCCATGTCATACCTATCCAAACCATAACCAATATATTAAATTAACATTTTAATTCATGAAATATTTTCCTAATAAAATAAAAATATTTTGTAAAATGTAATGATTTATCAATATTTTCCCATCTAATCAACTAACTATCAATATAAACATTTTCAGTGAAAATGGTATATTGTTTTGGAAATAATCATATCCATGATAAATTATATGGATAATTGGGTTATATATAATGTTCAATGACCACTAGAAAGATATTGTTTGAATGGAACAATAAAAATAAATTATGGAAGTGATTTTCAATAGTACCCTTGGGAAAATCAATTATAAAATATACAGAGAAAGAATAAAAATGATATTAATATAGTACATCCACTGTGGAGTAAAATTAATTTTTAATCATCAATGAATAAAAATAACATAAAAATATATTTAAAAAAATTTATAAGAAAAATATTCAAAAAAATTTAAAATGTTTTTCATTGAAACTAAATTATAAAAATTTATACATTAAATATATCTTTGATAATTTTAAAAAGATTCCTTAATGAAATAATGTTTGGTATTTACATTCTAGTTAAAAATAACATTCATTATTTGTGGTAAAATGATTAATGATGTGACTAGTTCTGAAAGAAATAAGATGTTCCATAAAAATTAAAAGGGGTTAAAATTTATCTAATCATTAAATAGTAAATGGTTAATAAAATTTTGTAATACATTTTTATAATAATTTTTTTGAGAGAAAATAGATCTTTGACCAAATAGATAATTGGATCCCCGTTTTATAACAAAAATAAAAAAATATTTTACAATCCATTTTTAGTACCACATAGTGAAATAATTGACATATTACATGAAACATATCATGAATAAATATTATAAGAAAATAAACAATTTTTATAATCATTTAATATATAATATTATTTAATATAAATTCAAGAGTAAATAATCTCGATTATAATAAGATTGTTAAATAACTATTAAATTAAAGATAACATTAAAGCGTGAATTAATAAATGAATTGTTAATTCGTATCAATTGTAAGTACTCAAAAAATAAATTAAAATAACTAAATATATATTATAATTCATTATACACATAATAATATATTTTAATGCTAATTAGGGAATAATATAAACCAATTCAAATTAATTGAGTTATGAAATTTCTTTACCATTTGGTAAATTTAATTTTCAAATCCCCATAAACGAATTAATCAAAACTGAAAAAATACAAGATGATAAATATACTTATGATATATAATATAACAGGGAAATTATATAATCCATAAAAAATAAACACTTGGTTAAAATGGTGTATGTTTCATAGAAGAAAAAGGGAGACATGAATCCATTAACATATGTTTCCTTTATCAAACATAATTTATAATCATGTATAATGGTATTAAAAGGTAATTAAAATTTTATAATACAATATTAATATATATTATATAATGTAATATTATTTTACAATATCTTATTTCATTTCCACTAATAATTTTTCCCTATTATCATCATTTCAGGTAAAAATTATGTTATTAGAGATTATTTTGACTTATTATTTTTTCATCATATTTTATAGAACATGATTTCATAATCTCCAGAATATGATCAATGATTTATGTATCATATAAATTCATTATATATGTATGTATATTATTCTATAAAATTTTATGATTTGAAATAAAATACACCATTATTGAAGATGATAGGTTGTACATATGCATGAACAATATTTTAATTTTGTAGTTATATTAAAAGAAATAAAATGAATATATTTTTATATTATCATAATATTATCATATTTTTTTCATATATATCAAATATTTTTATTAAATCTATACTTAATAAATCCCATGAATGTGATGATCAAATCAAATCCCTTTGTGTATGCAGTATGCCACAAATCCACAAACGATGTTATCAAATTCCCAAAAAGGAAATGCATAAAGGAATATATTATATAAAAATTAAATAATGATAATGAAATTATAAATATCATATATAAAAAATATAAAATATAGTTACATAATTATTTAAATATTTTAAATGGGGTAATGAAAGAAAGAATGGAATTTTTTCGCAAGACGGTAGTCCGCCATACACATGAATGATGATTGTCTGTCCAAATTTATGGATGAATATGGAGGTGTTGGTAATAACATTAATAAAATAAAATATAAATATATTTATGATATTAATGTGTAACAACTAGGCCCATGTGATAGCACAAACACCCCGCCTTAACACGGTCGTCAGGTCCTGGCTCGCAAGGTACCACCTGTTGCCACACAGACATGTGGTACCCATACAGTGCCCCCCATGTTCCTAAATGGGTCATATGACTAATTAATTCCAACACATGCCAGAACATGTCCTTTCCCATGTGTATTTTCCTCATCCACACACAGCCATAGAATCTACCCCGATGGTCACTCATCCTGATCACTACTCCAAGCCAAAAATGTTTAACCGTGGTGTTCTAATCAGGTAGGCTTCCGAAAAATAAGGTGAACCTTGTTGACATGATGTATAACATTTATTTATTTAACCCTTTATCATTTTGGGGTGTTATAATCACCCCTTTTAGAGAACAAATTCCACATTTTAGGACATACATCACAACCCAGGTAGTGCACTGCACTTAAGGCTGGGTACCTCCATATGATAACAATATTGAAAACCCTAATCCTTATTACACACTTAAACAAGATTTTTTTTCATAAAAATCACTTCATAAAACATGGTTTATTTATAGGACTAGTATATTATGGGCTTAACATCTTTTCATTACTACATAGAACATGAAATACAACATCCTTATTGGAAAACTATTTTACATGACCTCAACATTCCCTCGTACATTGCATTGCACAGGATAACCTGAGAACATGCATGGGAATAGGGTGAGTAAAAAAGCCCAGTGAGATAATAAACATATAATATCACGAGTAATACAATACAAGTAGACAATTGTCATGTCAATGGAGCACAATAGAAACACTAACAAAACGGCATGATAAAGCATGATAATCTTAACATGAAAATGTGGCAACAACATTTGACATGATTTCGGCATCATTCAAGGCTCATTGCACCAGGCGCATGAGTAAACAAACATTTCACTTGAATTATAATTATTAAACCATCATTTAACTTGATATATCATGACACTAATCTTTACCCAATTAATTGATGCACTATCATGGCACACCCTTCTTAAAGCTTTTATTTCATGCATATGTGTGCCTCACGGATCATATAACATGGAATCAATCAACATAATATGGTATTAACAAATTTAGTAATGTGGAATAAATACATGGAGGTACCATTAAATATGTATATGATTATAAATTTTAATAGCCATTATAGATACATGGGTATGGTATTCACTACATAGTGATCTATTCTTCGAAAAACACATTGCAATTTTTGCAGCATAACGACGTGACATAAGGATTCATGAAAATGGTTGATGATATTGAAAATGGACTCTCATAATATTTATATTAAATAGACATTGTGTGGTTAATATAGATACATGTCCCAACAATGGTAATGGATCTAGAATCTTAATACAAAATAATTACTTGGATGAAAAAGAGGTGAGGGAAATCCCTCCGAGAATTTTGGCATGGTAACAGGTGTACACGGGAGGAATTAATTATAGATAAAGGGATCTACCATCATTGAAAAATAAATAGTAAAATATGATGTAGGTTAAAAATCCTATCCGAACATTTTTAATTATAAAAAATGGAAAAAAACATAATGAAAAGTGAACAAAAATGAGAAAGAAAGAAATCCCTTACCTGGATGTGTGATCCCAAAGGCTTGGGAGTGGCTTGAGAGGGGCATCATGGGAGCACTGGGAACCTTGTGAGGATTCTAAATAGAGGATTTCATGGGTTTTTCCTTCTAAAAAGTCATTTATTGATGAGTGATTGGGATCAAGGGTGGGTTTTTATAGGAAATGAGAGGGAATTCATTATTATTTAGGTTTGGGACACCTCACATTAATCTAATCAAAACCACAAACCAGACCATTGTAATTGCCCATGGTTTTTCCCAATGGTGAGTGGAAAAAAAAATTTATAAGGCCAATGGTGTAGCTTTTTACAATAATAGTGTTGCTAATGTGGAGGTGAGCCACACTCTCAAGGAAAACAATTTAAAAAAACAAAAATTTGTGTAAGTCGTTGAGGGTCCACTAGAGCTTTGTTAAAAAATAAAAAATATAAAAAATAACATTTTTTTATTCTAAAACATTTTTTGGCCGAAAAAAATGTTTATTTTATTTTATTACATAACTCTAGGGTCATTATGATGTCATAAAACAAATTATATATTTATTATTTAATTAATTTTTACCCAAAAACTATACTATCTCAGAAAATTATGAAAAAATCACCGTCGGATAATTTCAACATCATGATTACAAAAATAATATTTATTTTATAAAAATAATTTTCCAAATATGTGAAACTTTTCTTCAAAAATAAAAACCAACATTTATGAAAAATTTATGGGTTTTGAAAAAAACGGCTTTCAAAACTGAATAAAAATTACAATTCCATTCATAAAATTATATGATAATTTATATTTATTAAAAATTAATTTAATTATAATAATATTTTATTAATATATTATTTAATTCAAATATAAATTAATTCATAAAAATAGATTTCTTAGTTGAATATTAACTAAAAATACTATTTGTGATTTAAAAACTATTTACAAAGTTACAAAAATAAAATGAATTCACATTTTTTATAAAAAAATAATGTACAAGTCATAGTGCTAATGTCTTAATACATAACCCCTTATAACACCCGCATAAGGCCAATAGGTATGGTGTGCAATGGTGATAGACTCTTGGGGTGGCTCGGATAACATTGGTTGTGTGGTAATCTCTATTAACATCCATTTCTCTCATAGTCGGTACCACACATGCATATTGTGTTCAAGATCGGCATGATATTTGTCAAGAGAGAATCCCAATAACACCACCTTTGTTCCAAGATCCAAAAACATGGCTTCGTATGGGGAATGCCTACTGGATGAGGCAATCCCTTCCTTTTTCTAAGTAAATCAGATTTATTAAATCCATATATTTATACTAATCATGTGATAACTTTTTATCAACTATATTAGCAATGGTCACAATTCATAATTGTATTTTAAAATAGATAAACATAAAACCATTAAAGTTAACATTTTATATACCCATAATAAGACATTTTATTTGATCACGAAAATGTCCATTAATGAATGTTTGGGTCGTTAGAAAATTTTTTTATATAATCATCATATAATATGTCATTAAGGGGTGAATAAATAAATAAAACTAAAGTGCTCATTGAAGAATATTACCTCGGTTTCAGGTGACTCAATATGGTTTATTCGAAAAAGCATTCATTGATGGATTTATGATAATTTTATGAATATAGGTTGAGGGGAAGAATATTTACTGATAATTTGCTGATTATTTTAATTATCTATAGGGATATAGGGTTTTTATGAAATGAGAGGGTTGATTTCCTTTTTATACTAGAGGGGTGATATTTTTATAAATATTAAAAGGAAAACACTATAGGGAGGAATCAATTACATCATGTGACCTATATAATGAATAAAATATCACATATTGGATATGGAAGAAAATTTGGTAGAAAATGTTTTTTGTAAAAGCATATAGGTCATTTCGACACATAGGTTTTTGGTTTTTCCAATTCTTAGCCAAGGTTTTATCACACCGATGTGATTAAAATATTTTTATTTCTCTAATATTTTTTTCGAAAACTAGGTTTTTCTCATTAGAAAATATCAATTATTTTTATTCCAAATATGGAATCCATTATCTAATTAAAATAATATAATTGGCTAAAATTAATTTGAAATTAATATCATTGATAGGATATGAAATCGTGATTTTAATTTGATAATGATTAAAATTTTACTATGTTTTAATATCCAAATTCAATATAAAAATGAATTTGGTTAACTAAATTTTTTTAATATATGTATAATGAATCTAATTATACATTAAAACAAAAAAAATACTATAATTTAATGCTATAAATTATTCATAATAAAGAGCATTTCCGAATTAAAATTTATTATTTTTCATTATTTGTCAAAAAATAATACTTATTAGAAAAATAACAATACATAGAAATAATATAGTTATGAAATTAATATATAAAACAGAATTTATTTTTTCAATATAAATTTTATATAAGTTCAATAAATTTATTTTTAATGTAGGTTCTCTATGTAAAGGTGGAAAAACAACTTTCAAATAATGAAAACCTTTTATGTAAACAATTGGGTTTGTTCCCACAATATTACTATATAACATATTGGTGGAATATAATGAATAATTCATTCCAATGAAAATATATATATTTCATTAATATCATTTTCTAACATTAATTAATTTAATTTATTACAGAAAAATTATTTCGGATCATAAAAATATTTTCTTTTTATTGGATTGGTGTTTATTTTCATTTCTATTTAATTGATAAAAAATGAATTATTTCTATTTTAGTGTAAATCATATATGTTCAAAATATATTTATTCCCAATCATGACAAATAGTTTAATTATTATGATATAATTTTCCTGTTAAAAAATAATATCAATAATAGTTGTTAGAAATTCGTCTTACATGTAATGCAATCCACTGAAGAAAGTAATTTCTACATGAAAGGCAAGGTAAATCTAGGGTTATGTATAGATATATCTATACCATGTGTTCCATAAATATCATGATATATCATATTTTTAATTAATTTAAATTATAATATATATTTCTTCTTATTAGTATGCTATATCCCCTGATATGCTTGGTGTTTTATGTCCTAGATGTTTTTGAATAAAATGTTATTATTATAAGATTTTTTCAATGGTACAGTCCATCCATTCCTCAACACATAAAAATTGGTGATTTAATTTTCATTCTCATTTTGCCCTATGTATTTTCTCCATTTACTTATCAAGGAGATAAAATTTTCGTTCTAAATCATTGGGATGATTTTTATACCGGTAAGGTTTCCAAATTTTTCCCTCAAATTTATTAATCACTTCCAATTAAATTTCATTTAAATATAAACTGTTTTCATGAATAATTATTTTGATTAACATATTATAATATGTAGTCTTTATAACTATTACATGCCATTATACCACCATTTTTTGTTTTTATAGAAGAAAATTATTTCTCTATTCGAAAAAAAATTATAAAAATTCCAAACTGTAATATGTATTATTGGTATTTTTTTCTATTATTTATAAAGGAAGAAATTTTTATAAATAATAAAGACAATGATATATCAAGAAATGTGTTTATGGGGTCCCTATGGGATAATTTTTTTAGGGTAAACATAATTGATCAAATCATACTGATATAAATGTTTCCCATTATGGAAATTTTGTATTACCAATGTTTCATCATATACCCTAAAAGAACTTTACACAATTTCCAAATTATTTTTACATTGATAATTCAATTTTATATTTATTATTTATTATCCAATAGATTATATATTTATTTTTTAATATTAGTAAATATAACCCTATTTTTAAATTTAATGAGTAAATATTGACAACATGTAAATTAAATATTTATTTAAAAATAACTATATATAACATAACAATGATTATTTATGTTGTTCCATAGGTAAATTTATAAATTTTATTTATTAACCACTATATTTATATCATGTTTTTAACTAATATATTATGTAACATGTTGGTGTTGGAATTATTCAACCATTTTATTCACATATTGATCTCTTGAGATAAATTAGTTTATGCATTTGGTGTAATATTACCCCTATAAAAAAGATAACTTTACCATTTACTAGCGTGTATGGTTATGATTTACAAAATTATGAATTCCATAATAAGGATATCTACTTTAAGTATCCACATAATTATATATTTCTAGTATTATTCAATATATGGTTTTATTTTTTTAGGATATCATTCATTTCTATATCATTTTATATTTCTTCCCTTTAATAATAGGAATTCCATCTTTATTTCGTGTTATATTTTTATTTTATTTCATCCCTTACTGATAATTCTACCATTCTACCTTTAATTGATTCTAAAATTTTATTTGAAATGATCTATATTATTATTTGTTTACATATAAAAATAAAATAAAAATGATAATGTCTTAATTTATTCATTTTTTTAAATTAAATTTCCAATTAAATATATTGAAAATGTAGTTATGTTTCCTTATAAAAATACTAAATTGTTTGATATAGTGTATTGTGTTATATTAATTATATACTATTATAATATAAAAACCATTAGTTTTAAATTTTCATTATATAGTTTTTTATAACGTAAAGTATATATTATCATCATCATATGTGGATAACCTGTTAGATTGTTAATTAAATGTTTTATTTCATTTCAAAGATGTAATAATGGAACCATAATTAATATATAAATACATAATTAGATCTCAATCACCATATACCATAGTTATACTCTTCCCACATGTTGTGGTGAACTAAAAATAAAAACTTAAATCATGAAGGTAGTTTTGTATGGGGTGGTCACTGATCAGAAATGGTTCACGTTTCATAAAGATAAATTTCAATGTATTTTGAAGAAATTTTATAAAATAATATGTGCATGAGAAAAAATTAATTATACATCCTTTCCATAAATTAATAAACATGTTGAGCAAGACTTGATATATTTTAAAGACAAATAATATATCCCAAAATATTTTGATTCACATTATTTTCATATTATCTTTTTCTTATTATAAGAAAACGATATGTTGAATGTATAAAAACATATCTTTTACCAATGCATCCCATTATAAAATTCCAAACATGATCTATTTTTTCAATAAATTCATTTTAGATGAACTAAATTTTCTTAAAATGATGTAAGAGATTGGAAAGTTGTGAAAAACATGCCTTTTTTTAATATCTTCCCATTGGGTGTTTTCAAAATTTTGAGAACTATACCTCCTTTCATAAGTAGATTATGGTCATTCCAACTAGATAAAAGAATTTCTGTTAATGTGAATACATATTTTAACAAATTTTAGTTGATATTTGTGACATTGTAGTTTTTTATTGAAGGAGAGTATATTTATAGATATTTTTCATATTTAGACATGATGCGAATAGATACTCAATGACTAATATAGATGGCTTCCGAAAAATATTAAAAAAGTTTAAAATCATTTTCTTAGACCACCAATGGATGTGTAAAATCAAAAAAAGGGATTAAAAGAGAAAATAATATGTAAACACCATTGAACTGATAAAAGGAGAGACATAAATTATAAATTGAGTTATTTGAATGAGAGAATTGTGAAATTATATGTTATTCGATATAAAAAAACAAAACATACATTATTGGTCAGTCTATTTCCATACTATTAAATATGAATATTGAGGATGGCCATTTTTTAAATTTAACAAAGAGTTAAACATAAATGATTTCATGGATTAATGGGGTTACATTATAATCACATTAGTATGAGAATATTCAATAGATCTTTTATTAGTATGCCATATATCCATTACATATATCATCTTTAATTAAGGGGATCCTTTGGGAATCAAATATGATCATCTAAATTATCCATGATGGAAATGTGATGATACAAATATTTATGTTATAAATTATTTCATATATGACGATAATATTCAAGAGAAAATTAGAAAAATCATATTCATAACTGACTACGATCACGATGTTTACAAATGTTTTCTGTATGTGGATGTATATGATGACTTACAACTTTGTCTTGGATATTAGGTTCAAGTTGAGGTTAAAAAAATATATAAATATTATAGAATTTGAAATTCATTTCAAATAAAAATAATTGTGTGACACACATAATAATAACAATGTTTTATGGGTTTAGAGAATAGATAAATTATAATCTTATTTTATCTTAACATTTTTTAATAAAAGAAATAAATTAATTAATTAAAATAATACATAAATGATTTGGTAGTTCATATTTCATGAATAAAAGAATAATCATGATCAGAAGTCATTAAAATAATACATTATCATAATTACATTCCATTAGAGAGTGGAATAAAGTGTTTCATAATCAAAATCAGATAAATAATTATTGATAGATATTTTACAAGAAATTTATCTCATGTTAGGCTTGGATAATGACACCTATAAACTTATTCGGATTCGGAAACCTATTGTGTACCCTATTAAGTCATTGGGATAACCTCTTGTTTACCCTATATTAAGATAATTATAACATCCAATGTACACTTTTATCTCATAAATAGTAAAAATTTCTTAATTAATTAGAGGGATATAAATTATCCACCTTTCATATAATCAATATCAATCCATATGTATTCTAAAATATTAGAAAACCATTTGTCATTTCATTATAGATTAATTTATCGGAACAAATATGAGTTTCATGAATATTTTTATCAGCATAATTAATATCCTTATTTGGAAATAATTAATTTGTTAACAATAGATCATATTCCCTGTAAAATATATTAAATATCAAATTTTATTTTTATAAATTAAAACACCAATAAAATATCAGAAGAAAATTTATTCATATGAATACACTTTTTATTTTAAAACACATATTTATAAAATAATAATTTCTAAATTATTTTGGAAAATATTTCTTCTAAATAATCAAATGAAAAATATAATTTAAACATAAATGAAATAAGAATTCATATTTGTTCCATAAGACATTAGTGGAATAAAATTTTAAATATATCATCCATTTATAGTTATTTAAAAAGTATATCAATAGGAAGGCATCAAGAATATTCATTTTAAAACATTATATAGAAATTAGAACATGGGTAAAATGAAATTGTTCAAATATTAGAATATTTTATAAATATTATCCAAAAAAAAATTAATAATAAAAGGAAATGTGTAAAATGGAATCCCAACTTAATTTGAAGAACTCAATACTTTCCAACTAAAATTATATTTCAAACTTTTGATTACATAGTGTAAAGAAAAAAAGTAATCATACTTAATATCTTGAAAAAATATGATAAGGAAATAAATATTGTTTTTGAGACATATATTATATAAATTGATCTTTTTAGTGTTAGCTATATATAATCCCATTAGAAATTGATCTTCTATCATAAAACCATTACCACATTGGTATATATTGAAAAGTAACCACCAAGAAAGAAATAACATCTGGAGAGACTAGATATATTATAAAAATAATTTGATTTATGATATAACATATCAAATTGTTAAAATATACACCACATTAATGATAAATGTGTATAATTTTTTATATGTCCCAAGGAAATAAATGTAATATAAGAAACCATTACCTAAGTTCTGACATGATAAATAATTTATTTAAAAATCCATTATAATAATTTTAAAATTTTTTACTTCTATAGTTATAAGGCCCCAGCCTTAAACCTTACTAAATCTTGAGTTAATAAAAGATTACACATTGAGGATCTTTTCAAGATTAGAGTTTTAGAGAATTAGATCATAAAACTTGCATTACATTCCACATTTAAACAAAGTGGATACATAAGGATAGAAATTATTTTTTTCCATCAACGGAAACATATTTAAAATAAAACATGGATTCTTTCTTGAAAATTCATTGAAACTATCATCATATCATGTACCTTTCCCTTGACCTATGAAAAACATTTCAAAAAAACATGGGATGAGTATAAAAAGCTCAGTAAGGGTTATAAAAATATGGATAAGAAATATGAGTTCTGATATACATAAGAATGAAATTATGCCTTACCCATAAAACATATGCACTTTAACATACCTCATCAAATCATGAATAAATCATAGAAATCATAAGACATAAAAGGTAACTTGAGGCATTCATAACATTCTTATGTAGGGAGTAACCCTCTTGGTTACGTTTTGAATACCCACCAATGTATATTACCTAAATCTCTTCGGAGAAACCTTAATGTTTCACTCATTCGCGTTAACCAATGCATTGGAGAGCTATATAGGGATCACCCACCATTAGTTTATCACGGAACCACCCGTCTTCATAAGAATGCCCAAGAACCATAACATAATCGTACCACATAATACACGCATAAATGAAACATAACATTTCCACATTTCAATCAAAAGATATAAATAAAACACATTGATATAAAAAAACTTATGAAAACCATTTTCAATACCAAAATAAAATAAGAGTAAAACATGGTATTTATTTTTCTTTTAAAAAGAAGGTATGGCTTGTAGAGGAAGCCGAAAATCAAATAATGGTCACGGAGGCAGAGAAGTCATTGACGCCGCATACGTACAACAAAAACATTCCCTATTGTCATTTAGTAAAACGCTTCATATAAAAAAGTTTCCTTTTTGGATAAACGTAAAAGTGAATGGGGATTATACACCATATAAAATAAATTTCTGTATAGAACAAAATATGCCTTAATGAATGAAGATTCAGACGAAGTCCCATACAAAGACGGTATCCTTGGATTGAGGATAAATCAATTACATAATTATGTGTGACAAATGAATACACAGAATATAAGTGGATTTTAAGTGTAAAACCATCAGAGGTTATTCACACATATTCATAGAACGACATATTCAAGAAGTACAAGTTTATCCCAAAGAATCAAATTTGGGTTAAGAAGTTCCCTTACAAAAATTTGACATCCTAATGGCGTCACTACAAAATTCAGATAATGAGTTGATGAGAGATAAAAAGGGTATCTCATCACATGGACATAAAATTTAAATAAATAAGGATATATTAGAACATATCCCAACATAATAGTATGTGAATTAAAAGACATAACAAAAGATGTCTTTTAAAAAGAGGACAGTGAAAGGTTCCCTTACCGACATCGGTATCATTCGAGACATGCACCCCATGAAAGAAGGACAATAAAACATTGATTTAAATACTCATAAATGAAAATATATTACAAAATGAGTAAAATAATGGGTAGTACATACACCACTCAAAGGAAATTGTGGCAAACGTATCATAAATCTCACGGGAATAAAAGTGAGATGAAAAATCCCTTACGAAAACTCGGCAGCCTAACGACGCCACTTAAAACTTCCAAAATGGATTGATGAGAGAAAATATGGTCTCTAATCATATTAACATAATGTTTATAGAAATATTAATATAAAAGAACATCCCCCAACATAACAAAGAGGAGCTTAAATGAAGTGACATAAAGGAGAGTACTTAAAAAGAAAGAGAGAGGTTAGATCTCTTACGAAAATTCGGCAGCCTAACGGCACCACTAAAAACATCCAAAATTGATTGATGAGGGAGAATAGGGTCTCTTATTATATGAACCTAAAATTACAGGAAGAGTAATATAAAATAACATCCCAATAACATGAAATATGATCTTTAAAAGGAATGACATAAAAGAGTGTACTTAAAAAGAAAGAGAGGAGTAGGATCCCTTATCTCGGGTCCAACTTGACTTGATCATTCTTTAATCTCCTGAATAATAAAATTGAGTTAATTTATTCTTCCTTAAGAACCATTTTCAAATTCATTATCACTTTTATATCACTTATTACCATGTCATGAACACTATGTTATTATTTAAGCTAATAACGGTCGTTTTAACGATCATTGGTACTTGAGTCAAAAATAAACTCTTTATAATTACAGGTTGTTCATCTGGTAAAATATCCATTATATCCAGAATTTTATTCATGATGTAGATATCATATATATAATATAAATCCAGTATATTCATTCATTTAAATATTACATAACATTTAGAGTTATGAAATTAAATGCACCGTTCATGGAGACGGTAAGCCGTACGTACGCATGAACGCTACTTCCATTTCTATTTCATATTTAATAGAATAACATAATGATATATAATAGTATTTTAATTCTAGTATCATATCATATATAATATCATTAAATATATCCTTTATACGTACCACATTTGGTAATAACGAATCAAATCACTTTGTGGGGGCGGTAGTCTTCACTTCCTAAAATGAAGATATCGCGTATACCCATAATGGAATCCATAAAGGTATGCCATAAATGAAAAATAGAAAATCTTATGTAAAACATAAAGATATTATATATCTTATATAAACATAGTGACATCTTAATGTCCACCTTTGAAGGTGTTATATGAGTTTTGAACAATCATCGTTTCGTGAGGCAGAAATTCGCCATCCACAGAAACAATATGTTCATTAACCATTAGATGAAGGTGTTTGTAAGTTTAGCTCGAATAATTATTATAAAAACATCCTAGTATAATGAATATTCAGGATTTGTTACAAAAGAAATGAATAAAAAGAGTTTAGGGGGTTGGAGAAGAAAAATAAAACATAAGAACACAAGAGAAAACACTACCTTTAAAACGGGTAACTCTCTTTGATTTAAGATCAATGGCTTCCTTGGAAAGGATTCTGCCCAAAGTGAGGCTTCAATGATGAATTTAGGGATGTGGAGAGATGAAATGGGCAGGGTTTGGCCGAGAAAAAGGCTTTGGAAGTGTGGGTAAAGAGGTAGAGGTGGGGGCCTTTTATAAGAGGAGAGGAGAGGCACTCTTGAAAAGGTATAAAGGGTTACTTTATTTTAAAATGCGTTTCGGATTTCAAAGGTCCCACATTGATTTCTTTCGAGGATAAGGTGATATGGGTTTGAAATATACCCATCCAATAGGTTTTGGACATGTGTAGGTCATAGATTTTACATTAAATTTTCATTTTATTTAAATCCTTTATTAATGTGGTAATCGCTGCATCATCATGATGTCATAAATAATTTAATATATTTAATGACTGAAAATTAAAACAAAAATTTCATGATGTAGGAAAAAAAATTAGATTTATAATGAATATTTATAGTCAAAAATATGACTTGTATAATCCCATATAAAAATTGTTTTAGTAAAACCTATCATTTTTGTGTTATTTTTATTTTAACTTTAAATAAAAAGCATAAATGTCATTATCATAACCAAGTGGCTCCATGGGGTCCCAAAAATCTAACCATGGGTTTTCTAGGTCTCCATAACTCATCCAGTAGGGTTAGGACAAGTTTCAATATATTTTTATTTTATTATAATATAATTTTTACCTTAAATCCCACTAATTACCTTTAATCGCGATTAATAAAACATAAAAGTTACTTTTCATCAAAAAATTATTTTCATCCGATTGAACCAAATTTTACTTAATAATGAAAATCATTGAAATTGTATTTTTGAGATTCAAATCACAGAAGTGGTAAAGTCCCACTTAAATGAAAAATCAAATTTTGTAACCACCACTTTGTGGTTTCACTATTCATCAAAAATTGAAGGTTTTCAGAAAAATACCAAAAATTAACCCTAAGATATATTGGATATTCAGAATTCAAAAATGATGTCTATTTTACCAAATTCATAAAATATAAGTTTCATTAATTAATTTTATAATTAATTCTCGCTGTTAGAGCAAATAGCGTGTTTTTATGAAACAATAAGTATCAAAAGATTGACACTAGTTTAAGTCCAATTTCAAAGTGTAATTAATTACAATGACCACTATTGGATAAAATGGTAAAAATATATTCTAATTTTACATTAAAAAAAATCCAAATGATAATATAATCATATAAATAAATTAGATTAAAATGAGGTTTTGAATTAAAATACAACATTTTTCACTATTACTTAAAAAAAATGAACCTTATCGGAAAGATACCGAAAATTTACAAAAAGTATATTTTTATATCCCTATTTTAAATATGAATTTTATTTTGTCAAATATAACACATAAAATTTTCAAAAAGTGGATTTAAAAAAGATTCACCTTCAAAAGGCGGTTAATCGACCTTTTAAAGAATATTAGACTGTCTACGCTTAAAATTGGATTCATTCGCATTTTTAATCCTCTAACATTTATTTTAAAGAATAAATTTTTTTGACAAACATATATAATCATTTTGTATTTAGTTCTTTTCATTCCCTCCATTACAACGGCTAGGCATTAACTACCATTAAAAATAATATTATTTTATTATTAGAGTGCAACATAAGATTCCCATGAAACTCGTTGTTGCGTATTGGGTACACCATCGAGCATAGAAACCCTTTTAAAGTAATATTAAAATTTTATTCAAAAATAAGGATAAATATAATGATGTCATATTATTTATTTACCTAGGCTGTTACATCCTTCCCCCCTTTTGGGAATTGCGTCCTCACAATTTTAAAATTGAGCTTGGAAACATCCTTGAAAGTCCCACATCGGAACAAGATTCGGTAAAACAATCACTTTAAAATAAAAAAAAGATAAGTACAGAGGATAGCCGAGTTAACCCATACTAGGACTACATGTTGGAAAACATGGACATGGAGGAGAAAAAACAGGGTCATGTTCTGATGAAGAGTGATAGAAAACATGTTTAGGAGAACGTTAACCACAAGAAAATCACAAACGTGTGATGGGTTAAACGGTATTCGATTCTCCAGTAAGAAAAGATAATAGACAACATTTTTGTTTTAAGTTACTTTTTATTGAGGAATTTATTCATAAGGAAACATAATCACTTATCATGTTGACTTTCAACTTTTATTAGATTCCTTACTCAAACTCATATTTTCTCCAAAAGAAGAGTATTTAGGAAGACTTGTTCGCATTAAGAGTACTATAATCAACTTCTAGATAATCACCTAATCCAAAAAAGAGAACTATATACTTCCCATGTCTTTAGTCATTAACCAAAATAAAAATTAAAAAGGTTAGTACAAGATCAGATAATCCAGAAAAGGATAACCCTTTATAAAAATAAAATCTATTCATAATCTCTAAAATTTTTCCAAAAAAACCCAATGTTCAACGAGGACCATTAGATAAACAATTTTTCCATAAAATTCTTCAAAGTAAACCAAACTATGATTGAAACCCAAATATTTGAAGGATTTAGTCACATAGTCTTCCAAGTTAAATTGTAACATTTATCTCCAAACAACATCAGTTGCTCTTAAAGTCTCACATTGAAAAGTAATTAACCTAATCACATATCCTCCATGATAGTTTAATAAATTTCCATTTATAACCCAAAATCAACTTACTCATAATTCATAAAATCATCTATGTAAAATGAATCAGTCAAACTAACCAGGGACATCACATTGTCCAGGGGTAGGTGATAAATACCAGTATCACTTTGGTTGTGGGTTCGATTCCCGCAGGTTTATCCGACGCGATGGGTTGTCACACGGTTTGCATGTTTTCCTTTTTATAAAACTCCAAAAATAACCCTAACATGTTTTAACCTAAATAGTTTCCTTATACCTCTAGTTTTCATCCAAATTCGTTACGATCTCAACATCTTAATTCTTGAAGTCTTATTTCACCACCATAAGATAAAATAAAGCGATTCCAAAAATGAATAACATCATACCTTGATCATGCTGTCCACTCAGTTTCATCGTCATCTTGCTCATGTAGGTAGAAGTCCCATGCATTAAAACAATGATTTAGAGATCCTTCAAAATCATTTGCTTCCTCCATCCCAATACACCTTGTACAACATGGGTCATATGGGTGTTCACAGAAAAATAGTTTTGGAAAATAATCATGTTTGACATATAATTCCAAAACACCTGATAAAACATGATTTCTATAAAATAGATAGACATAATTTGAGTTTAAACATTCTATTATTGGTCCTTCTAAAATACCATAAGTATGTGCTGGGAGACTATATTTTAAAAGCAACTATAAATAGGTTCCACAAGGGTCCCCTTCCTCAGAACCATTTTTAAAATCATTATATGCTTCAAATTCTTTTGATAAGGTAAAATATTTGAAAATACCTTGATAATATTTACCTTTCTTGAAATTATGAGAATATTGTGAAAATAGTATTTGTCTAAAAACAACCCATGATCCACGATGATAATACAGTATAGTGGAGGTGTTTGATATCTCAAACAAGTGCTTGCAAGTGAGTTGTATGCTAGAAAAAGTTTCACAATCATCCGAACATGACTTTGCAATAATTATTGCAAGAATGTCATCAGGAATAGATAAGAATGTCGTTTGAGATCCATCTCCTTCCATTTATAACCGACTTTACTTGACCTGAAAAAAGTTATAAAACAAGGATTTAACTGAAATAATAGATATAGGGACTAATCATGTGTCTTACAAAAATTCCTAATCCCTAAAGTTGTCAAAACTGACCTCTGATACCAACTATAAGGCCCCACCCTTAAACCTTACATAATCTTGATTTAATAAATGATTACACATTGAGGATCTTTTCAGGTTTAGAGTTTTAGAGAATTAGATCATAAAACTTGCATTACATTCTACATTTAAACAAAGTGGATACATAAGGATAGTATTTATTTTTTCCCATCAATGGAAACATATTTAAAATAAAACATGGATTCTTTCTTGACACATCCTTAACACTATCATCATATCGTATACCTTTCCCTTGACCTGTGAAAACATTTCAAAAAAAACATGGGATGAGCATAAAAAGCTCAGTAAGGGTTATAAAAATATGGTAAAGAAACATGAGTTTATATATACATAAGAATGAAATCATACTTTACCCACAAAACATAGGCACTTTAACATACCTAATCAAATCATGAATAAATAATTGAAATCAAAACAAATAAAAGGTAACTTGAGGCATTCATAACATTCTTACGTATGGATTAACTCTCTTGGTTACGTTTGGAATACCCACCACAGTATATTCCCTAAATATCTTCGAAGAAACATTAACATTTCACTCCTTCGCGTTACCCAATGAATTAGAGAGCTATATCAGGCTCACCCACCCTTAGTTTATCATGGAACCACCCTTCTTCGTAACAATTCCCAAGAACCATAACATAATTGTACCACATAATACATGCATAAAGGAAATATAACATTTCCACATTTCAATCACAATATATCAATAAAACACATTGATATAAAAAACCTTATGAAAACCATTTTCAATACCAAATTAAAAGAAAAGTAAAACATGGTATTTATTTTTCTTTTCAAAAGAAGTTATGGCTTGTAGAGGAAGTTGAAAATCAAATAATGGTCACGGAGTCGGAGAAGTCGTTGATTCCGCATATGTATGACAAAAACATTCCCTTTTTTCGTTTAGTAAAATGCTTCATATAAAAAAGATTCCTTTTGGATAAATTTAAACGTCAAAGGGGTTTATACACCGTATAAAATAAATTTGTGTTTAATACAAAATATGCCTCAATGAATGGAGATTGAGACGAAGTCCCATACAAAGACAATATCCTTGGATTAAGGATAAATCAATTACATAATTCTGTGTGACAAATGAATACATGAAATATAAGTTGATATTAAGTGCAAATAAATCACAGGTTATTCAGACATATTCATAGAATGACATATTCAAGAAGTACAAGTTTATCCCAAAGAATCAAATTTGGGTTATGAAGTTCCCTTGCAACAATTTGATAGCCTAACGGCGTCACTACAAAATTCAGAAAATGAGTTTATGAGAGATAAGAAGGGTATATCATCACATGGAAATAAAATTTAAATCAATAAGGATATATAATAACATATCCCAACATAATAGTATGTGAATTAAAAGACATAAAAAAATAAGTCTTTTAAAAAGAGGAGGGTGAAAGGTCCCCTTACCGACATGGGTATCATTCGAGACATGCACCCCGTGAAAGAAAGACAATAAAAAATTGGTGTAAATACTCATAAATAAATGTATATTACACAATGAGTAAAACAATGGGAAGTACATACACCACTCAGAGGAAATTTTGTCAAATTTAGCATAAATCTCACGGGAATAAAAGTGAGATGAAAAATCCCTTACGAAAACTCGGCAGCCTAACAGCGCCACTTAAAACTTCCAAAAAGGATTGATGATAGAAAATAGGGGCTCTCATAATATTAAAATAATGTTTAAAGATATAGGAATATAAAATAACATCCCCCAACATAACAAAGAGGAGCTTAAATGACGTGACATAAAGGAGAGTACTTAAAAAGAAAGAGAGAGGTTAGATCTCTTACGATAATTTGGATGCCTAACAGCGCCACTCAAAACTTCCAAAATGGATTGATGAGGGAGAATAGGGTCTCTCATAATATGAACATAAAATTACAGTAATAGTAATATAAAATAACATCCCAATAACAAGAAAATTGAGCTTTAAAAGGAATGACATAAAAGAGTGTACTTAAAAAGAAAGAGAGGAGTAGGATCCCTTAACTCGGGTCCGCCTTGACTCGATCATTCATTAATCTCCTGAATAATAAACTTGAGTTAATTTATACATCCTTAAGAACCTTTTTAAAGTTCATTATTCCTTTTAGGTCACATATTACCATGTCATGAACACTATGTTATTATTTAAGCTAAAAACGGTCGTTTTAACGATCATTGGTACTTGAGTCAAAAATAAACTCTTTATAATTACAGGTTGTTCATCTGGTAAAAAATCCATCATATCCAGAATTGTATTCATGATTTAGATATCATATATATAATATATATCCATTATATTCATGCATTTATAATATTACATAACATTTAGAGTTAAGAAATGAAATGCACCGTTCATGGAAACGGTAAGCCGTACGTACGCATGAACGCTACTTCCATTTCTATTTCATATTTACTGGAATAACATAATGATACATAATATTATTTTTATTCCATTATGGTATCATATATAATATCATTAAATATATCCTTTATACGTACCACATATGGTAATATCGAATCAAATCACTTTGAAGGAGCGGTAGTCCGCACTTCCTAAAATGAAGATATCGCGTATACCCATAATGGAAGCCATAAAGGTATGCCATAAATGAAAAATACAGAAGCTTAAGTAAAACATAAACATATTATATATCATATATAAACATAGTCACATCATAATGGCCACCTTTGAAGGTGTTATTTGATTGTTGAACAATCATCGTTTCGTGAGGCAGAAATTCACCATCCACAGAAACAGTATGTTCTTTAACCATTGGATGAAGGTGTGTGTAAGTGTAGCTCTAATAATTATTATAACAACATCCTATTATATTTAATATACTGGAGTTGTTACAAAAGAAATGAATAAAAAGAGTTTAGGGGGTTACAGAAGAATAATAAAACATAATAACACAAGAGAAAACACTACCTTTAAAACGGGTAACTCTATTTGATTTAAGCTCAAAGGCTTCCTTGGAATGAATTATGCCCAAAGTGAGGCTTCAATGATGAATATAGGGATGTGGAGAGATGAAATGGTCAGGGTTTGGCCGAGACAAAGGCTTTGGATGTGTTGGTAAAGAGGTATATGTGGGGGCCTTTTATAAGAGGAGAGGAGGGGCACTCTTGGAAAGGTATAAAAGGTTGCTTTATTTTAAAATTATTTTCAGATTTTAAAGGTCCCACATTGATTTCTTTCGTGTATAAGGTTATAAGGGTTCTAAATATACCCATCCAATAGGTTTTGGACATGTTTAGGTCATATAGTTTACATTAGGTTTTCATTTTATTTAAATCCTTTATTAATGAGGTAATCGCTGCATCATCATGATGTCATTCATAACTTAATATATTTAATGTCTAAAAATTATAAAAAAACTATCATGACGTAGGAAATAGTTTTATATTTCTAATTAATAATTATAGTCAAAAATCGGAATTGTATAACCACATATAAAATTTTTTTTAGTAAAACATATCATGTTTGTGTCATTTTTATTTTAACTTTAAATAAATGGCATAAATGTCATTATCATACAGAAGTGGATCCCTGGGGTCCCAAAAATCGAACCATGGGTTTTCTTGGTCAGCCATAACTCATCCAATAGGGTTAGGACAAGTTTCAAGATATTTTCATTTTATTATAATATCATTTTTACATTAAATCACGCTAATTACCTTTAATCGCGATTAATAAAACTTAAAAGTTACTTTTCATCAAAAAATTATATTCATCCCATTGAACCAAATTTTACTTAATAATGAAAATAATTTAAATTGGATTTTTTAGATTCAAATCACAGAAGTGTTAAAGTCCCATTTAAACAAAAAATCAAATTTTGTAACCACCACTTTGTGGTTTCAATATTCATCAAAAATTGAAGTTTTTCAGAAAAATACAAAAATTCACCCTAAGCTATATTGGATTTTCTGAATTCAAAAATGATGTCTATTTTACCAAATTAATAACATAGAAGTTTCATTAATTAATTTTATAATTAATTCCCACTGTCAGAGCAAATAGCATGTTTTTATGAAACAATAAGTATCAAAAGATTGACACTAGTTTAAGTCCAATTTCCAAGTGAAATTAATTTCAACGCCCACTATTGGATTAAATGGTAAAAATATATTCTAATTTTACATTATAAACAATCCAAAATATAATCTAATCATATTAATAAATTAGATTAAAATTAGGTTTTGAATTAAAATACAACATTTTTCACTATTAATTAAAAAAATAACTTTATCGGAAAGATACAAAAAATTTACACAAAGTATATTTTGATGTCCCGATTCTAAATAAGAATTTTATTTTGTAAAATATAACACATAAAATTGTCAAAAAGTGGATTTAAAAGAGGTTCTCCTTGAAAAGGCGGTTAATCGACCTTTTAAAAAATATTAGACTATCTACGCTTAAACTTGGATTCATTTGCATTTTTAATACTCTAAAATTTATTATAAAGAGTAAAAATATTTGAAAAACATATATAATCATTTTGTATTTAGTTCTGTTCATTCCCTACATTACAACATCTAGGCATTAACTACCATTAAAAATAATATTATTTTATTATTAGAGTGCAACGTAAGATTCCCAGGAAACTCGTTGTTGCGTATTGGGTACGCCATCAAGCATAGCAACCCCTTTAAAGTAATATTAATATTTTATTCACAAATAAGGATAAATATAGAGATTTCATACTCTTTATTTACCTTGGGTGTTACAATAATAAAACAATATTCATAATAATAAATCATTTCATAGTTTAATTATAACATCTTATCACCCTCCCATTAAATATATCTCATCAGAAATGACATTTCATGTGTAAAATGTATAGTTTTTTATGAATGTTTTGATTTGGGATTTATGGTTTTATAATTTTAATTACTGATCTATCCTATAAAAATTAATAATCAGGTAATATGAATTATATTTATTATTGAATTAATAATTTATAACAATACATATTATTTTGAGATGAAACATTAAGTGCATCACTTCATAGAGGTTGTATCCCACAAGTACACATGTGAGATTTACTATTTTCCAAATGATCGAATGGGGAGAATGATGGTAAGATGTTAATATTAAAAATTATATTTTTTTAATAAATATAATATATATTCATAAAATCTATCAAAATAACTACCCACAAAGGATGGTTTTGGTAAATAAATCATATTTCTCTGTGGAGGCAGTTTTTCACACAAATTTACAAATGATAATTTCATTCCCTATTTGATGGAATGGAGGGGGAAAATGTAATTATCATAATCATAATATCATCTTTGTATATTTATGATATTTTCATCCTTCTTTCAGGATGGATACAAAAAAAATTAGTGGATATAGATGCATATAATTTTACTGAATGAGTTGGGTAAGAAATCAACAACTTCATTGAGAGGCATCCATTTGATTACACCACATGTATTCATAGGATTTTCTTAGGGTATAACTAGAGGATTATGATAAATGGGGAGAAATGTAGAATTATTTTAATCTTAGTAATGGTTGATATAAAATTATCAAATTGTGTGAATAATGGAGGAGAATATGATCACTTTTAAATGTGAGTGGATGAACACTCGTTGATTATCATAAATGATTTTAGTAATATATGTTTAAATTCATATGAATGTGACTAAAAATTTAAAAGAATTATATTATAAATTATTATTTTTTAAATGACATTATAGAATAGGATTTCTAAATGATTAATAAAAAATTGACCCTTATAACCATGTTTAACTGTTGATGAAAAACCTTATAACATTATAAATGGTAACCAAATTTTATTATTCATATATTTCATTAAGGATAATAATGAATGTGGAATGATATAGTTTTTTGAAATATATATTTAAAATATTGATCCTATTTTACCAAATTAAACATTTAAAAGTAGAAGAAATCAACTATTTAATAAATCCCAAAATGAAATGAATTTTTTTTAAATTATATTTTTGAGCATAGAACTAGATTAACATTCAGTCTTTACCTTGAAAATAATTAAATGAATGTAAAATTATTTTATTGAATATTTAATATATATATATCTCAATAAAATAATTAATCAACCATTAATAATTTATTTTACAATGATAATAAAACATATCACAAATAAAAACAATATTGTGAAAAATAACATGTTTTATATTCAAATGATTTTTCATTTATTACTAATTGTTAGATATATAATTTATAATAGAAATCTAAATGTTACCATTTAATATCAATTAATTATGTTTTAATTGTTAAATATTGGTTTATTTATAAAAAAATTATAAACCCACTATAATATAGATTTATTAATAAAATATATCTTTTAATCATGAAATAATTTTAATAAATTTTAATGATTATTTATTAAATATTTATAAAAAAAATTGAATTAAGTAAAACATTTTTTTATATATTTTATAATTATATTAATCATAGTCACACCTTCTCGTAAAACATCTGGATTAAATGATTGATTATTGATTCTTGAGGAGGTGTGTAATGTCTGATATTGAAAATATAAAATTTATTTAAATGTAATACATATAAAATATGAATGAATTTCACTCAACCCCTTAATATTAAATTTATCGATTAAAATTATAACACTAATATATAATAAATTAGTATATTTATACATTATTATATCATTCGGATCTCATGTAACAACATCAAATTTGTGATTTCACATCAAAACATGACAAAGTGACTAGAAGTATTTAAAAACAAGTTACCTATATGATATAATACTTCCACATGTTGTTCCTCATAAGAAATATAATATCTAGAAGAATAACATATCAGTTAGCACATGTGATTGATTATGTATACACTCATTCATAATATATACATTTAATACATCATAAAAATTATAGAGGTTCTATATAACATCCATGAAAAAAGATACCATCCATTATCGAACATTACTATATAATGTGGAAATATAAATAGGGATAAAAATTAACTTTATTCCAACTACCATATAAATATTTTCTCATAAATTCATAGGAAAACTATAACCTATCTTAAAATTCTAGACACCACTAATAATGTTTAGAATAAGTTTTATGTCGACTATGAGCATCCATGATGTGAAACATCATGGATCTAACCTTCTCATCCATTTCATCATCAATATCAATTCCCAATAGAAATAATTATTCAAAATTACTCTTACACAGATATTTTCATCATTTCATTTGATAGATGATTTCATATGGAGAAATGTGAATGATCATATGTCAGTCATTATTATTAAAAAATTCAATAAGAGGAATGTGTTGATCCAAAACACTATAGTAATATATATAATTCGGTCAAAGAATACTATCTAGTGTTTAAATGGTTCTATTAGATTAAAATGAGTATGAAGATGGTATTCATTACTAAAACATAAAATTTCATCCAAATATTAATAAAGACATCCCTAGAACATCAGGGTAATCAATAGTTCATGTGGTGATATAATAGAATGTGGTACCCCTTGATACCATATAAATTTACTATTGCATATCTAAGAAATATGATCAAGGTATAAATCCTCTATGGAAGAAATGAATTTTTTTACTTAAATAGCTGATCAACTATGACCCAAATATCATTATGCAAATTTGATGTCCTGGGGAGTCACAAGATGAAATCCAAGGTGTTATTTTAAATTTTCCTATTGGTTTCTGTAATGTTTGTAACAAACACAAGTAATTACTTTAGATCAACTCAACGTTTTGGAATAAAAAGAATGAATATAAAAACTTTTCAATACCCCCCTTCATGTTACCTCACCAAATTTTTTCCTTATGGTCAAAATACATCATCATGCATCATATATTAATAATGAATTATGTGTATATATTAGAATTTTTAGAAAAATAGGAAATTTTCAATTTTGAGTTTATCACTATACTTATAAGACATATACCCCTTATTAATTGGAATAATGGAACACAAATTGGTTTAATTTTCTTTTGAAGTTCATTTTCAACCTCTCAGCGCTATATGGTAATAGTTTTTACAGAAATAGCAAACAATATTTACTTATTCATGAAATTTATATATAATTTAGGTAGAGGGGGAAAATATATTATCCAAATAACATTAAATTAAATAAATGAAAAATTAATAGTATTTTTATAAGGTATATTTCTAAAAACATTAACATAAAATCATTGATTTAGTAATAGAAGATAAGGGATTCTTATCCATCATGATACTTATAAGGACCTGGATCTTAGTTTCAGGTACGCCATTCCTTTTTCTAGAGTTTTTGAGAAAAATAATGTTTCTGGAAATTATTGAAGGTCGCGTCGTGTACTTTCTGAGTACACGTCGTGTACTATTGTTCCAGTAGAATTCGTGTACAGGCCGGTTCCGTGCAACACACACGATGTATAGGGGTGACATAGAGGCCGATTTTGGTGGAGTACGGAAAGACCTAGTACACGCTATGTACCCTAAAAGTACATGTCATGTACTTTATTTTTTTCACTAAATGGACTGAGGTTGAACCTGACGCACAAAAAAGTCTTATTCTAGGTTCTATTCGTCCAACAGCACTGAGGATCTACGAATCTTCGACGGGATCCTGCCTCTTCGTCCGTTCCTCGATTCGAGAACGGTCAGTTCTGTTGGTAATGTAGCAGTGAGTTCTTCCTTCTTCTTGAGCCTTGTTTTCCAATTCCCCTTCCTTCTCATGATATATTCATTTGAAAATTTTGGGTGTTTTCTCAGATCTATGATATTTGGGGGAGAATTAGTCACCGTGGATCATGTATATCAATATCATAGGATCGAGGTATCAGTTTTTTTCCTTTTTGTAAAAATTATTTGAGTATCTTGTACAATTTCACCAATTTCCGTGAATGACAATTGTACGTTTTACTGTTTTAACCTTAACTGATTTCCTACATGAATGATTGCTATAGTAGATGTTTACCTCTGTGAATAGATTAGTTTTTGTTGTACTATTGATGTTTTTAATACTTGTTTTTCCTATTAAGATATTTTCCAGTTGTTATGCCTAATTGTAGGATTGTGGAACTGTTGTAATGTTTTCCTGCTAAGCCTTAGAATAATAGCCATGTAGTTCTTGAGGTTTACTTGGGCGATACACGTGCATTATGCATGTTTATATTACACTGGGCTGAGAGAACCTAGTGTGTAGACCAAAGGGAGAATTGATGTAACGGCTTCTCCAGAGTGTCTTTAATATACGATGCAAGAACATATGGGTAATTGGCATTGAGTGCTTTCCCAGAGAGCCTTTAGTATGATACGAGACTATAGGGGGAATTAACGGTGAGTGCATCCTCAAAAATTCTAATCCTAGCTGAACCAGATGGGTGAGACTGTGTGTGCCTCCAATGTGGTTGCAATTACATGTAGGTTGAACCATAGTTATTAGGCTATGAGAACTACCCAGAGGGTTACCTATTTTTTACTTGTTGCTGGTTTTTTACTTGTGTACTTTATATGCTAGAACTGTGGATTGTAGTTGTTGTGTGATTTTCTGTTTACCGATTCCTCCACTTTTACTTGCCTTGTATTCATTGACTGTTAGGGACCAATCATTGGGTGATTTCCTACTGGGATTGTATCTCATACCCTATGTGGGCTATGATTTTGGGCCCAAGCAGACTTCATTGTTGCAGGTATAGATAAGGGCAAGCACCCTTCATCTTCTTGTACTTGATTTCTTGGAGCTAGGGAGCAATGGTCCAAGCTTAGGCATGCGATGTTGCAGGAGTTTCTGTTATTTTAGTACATTGTTTTACTTGTATTTTAGCAAATTTTTATGTTTTCTTCTTCCTTAGAAACATTTACCTGATGCATCTTTATCATCATTACTATATATTCATTTCGTCCACTGTTTTCAGTTGTTGAGTATTGTTTACCGCTTTAGCTATTTACTGTTGTTTTCCTTACCTTGTATACCTTACTGAATGGGGGCATTGTTTCCCCAATAACTTACCAAGGCCCTCGCAGCTAGTCTGCAACCTCTGGCGTTTGGGGAAATGTGCTTGAGGTCATGTGGCGAACCGGGTACGGGCACCAGTGGAGGGGCACTGGATTCGGTTCGTTACAAAGTGGTGTCAAAGGGGTTCTTTTCTCTTGATTTACTGTTTGGAGCCTTTAGCCAGGGGTAGGACGTATTTAGTACTTGGTTTTAAGCTATGCTCAGTATTAGATAAACCGTGTACAGGGAAAAGCCATACTACCTCAATTATTTCGTTTTTCTGGTTTTAAGATTTTATGGTTGATATGATTTCACCTAGAGTGATTCACATGTTTTTGTTGTAATTGTCTTGACTATTGTGGTTCTATATCTATCGCAACCCAATGAGATTAGGGTATACCATATCTTGCATCATATTGGAACTCGTAGAAATCACATGTCATTCCCTCTTGCCATACCATCTAGGATTCATTAGAGATTGCATGCTGTTGTGATAGACTTTGTGTAGATTATGCATGATGTTGTGATTTATGCTTGATAGAATATCTGCTGCCTTGTTAGAGTATTTTTGAATTCTACATTGATTAAAAAAATGTGATTTTTTGATTTGCCGGGAGAATGGGCCCTCATGAATCGGAATTTGGCACCACTCTGCCTTGTTTTTTGTGTTTTCTGGGCTCCTATGTCGTTCTGAGCTACTGTCCAGAAAAAACCAAAATACAGGGAATGTACTTTTGATGACATGTCGTGTAGTTTTTAGACTGTGTCACTGACAGTGTGAGCAGGGAAACACTGTTGAACAAATAACATCTAGAGCACGCCGTGTACGGTAGGTACACACTGTGTAGTTCGGAGCCGTGTACCCGGCCATGTCACTAACAACACGGGTCGGGGAAGATCGAGTAAAACACGCTGTGTTTTAAAGGAACATGGCGTGTAGTCCTATCCAGGTTCCTAGATATGTCACAAACATCATGGATTGGTTTTACCTTCTCTTAGACACACCATGTTATTTTAAGAACACGCCGCGTAGTCTTTTTCAGGTACTCGGTCGTGTAACGAACAACACGAGATGGTGTCACCTTCACCTATACACGTCGTGTTTGTTCATAACATGTCGTGTAAGGTCCAGCCATGTATATGGCCTTGTATTTAATAACACGTTCCACCGATTCCTTGTCTAGTACACGACGTGTTTGTTCAGAACATGTCGTGTAGTCTTGGGTTAAGTCAGACCGTGTGGGTTAGCCATGTAAAGAGACTCGGGAAGGGGAATAGTTCTCAAGTACACAAAGTGTGTGGGGTCAACACACCATGTTGTTTAAGGTGTTACACGACCTGTAAGGCAGGGGTACACGCCCATGTTAGTGACTTAAGAAAACACGTCGTGTAGTTTTTATACACGTCGTGAAGTCGTGTTTTGTATACTTGTGTGTTTTTTATCCCCTGTTTCCCTTTAGTAATCCTTTGTTTTATATCGTTGTTTTTCTAATATAAGGTGTAATTTTTACATTTAATAGATATTCTTCCGAGAAGTCCCACAATTGTACGTTAGATGTCAGGCAGTGATTAGACGCCAGATATGGCTGATCAGGAACTTCCTGCCGATCCTCCGATCTGGCTAGCCTTGGCAGCGGCTGTCATACCAGTTGCCATTGCTGACGCACAATTCAGGGAAGGTTTTATTAGGATTATATAGACATTCTAGGGAGCACTGCCTCCTTCCACGACTATGGAAAACTTGACGTGGGTTTTCTAGCAGCAGTATTGTCCTACATTCTTGGGGGATGGAGGACCCCAGGCTGCAGAGTAATTGAAAGAAGCCATACTGACTATCTTCATGCATCTGGAGACACCACCAGAGAGGTAGGTTAATATCACTACCAACATGCTCCGACACTCCGCCATGAGGTGGTGGGACGTGATCTCACAGGTGGTTCATCAGCAGGTTATGGCTAGAGAGGAGTTTCAATGCGTCTTTTATGACTAATTCTACCAAGAGATCCTAAGTGCCAACCGGGCCTGGGAGTTTATGAGCATAGAGCATGGTACTATTTCAGTCATGGAGTATTCCTCTCGTTTCACCGATATGCAGTGTTTCAAACCCCTCGGGGATGGGAGTGGGGTGTTCTTATCAAGGAAGTTTGAGGATGGTCTCAGGCGGGAGATCCACTCACAGGTGAATATCTTCCAGTAGACTTCAATCACTTCCATCATCAACTAGGCCCTGATTACGGAGCACAATCTAAGAGACTCCAGAGCTGCAAGCCAGGGAGGTTCTACTTCGGAGATACTTTTCCTAGAGATGACAGCAAGAAGTGTAGTAGGGAGTCTATGTGCGGTGATTCGATAAAGCGATATGCATCGTCAAGAAGCCATGTGATATGCTACCAGTGTGGACGGTCAGGGCACACGAGGCTGCAGTGCCAGAGGGAGACCGTGGAGTGCAGATCTTGGGGAAAGATGGGTCACCTTCAGCGTTTCTACCATGTTTTCTCACTAGAAACTTGTGAACGAGGTTCTTCCAGGATTCCTTGTTCAGGAGCATCACCACCAGTTTCTCACCAGTTTGGGAACTAGAGTTCTTTCGGAAATTCGGGCTGAGGTGGAGGTCGAGGCCATGGGAGGCAGCTACCAATTCCACAACACCAGGAGGGTGGATCAGCTCAGAGCAGTCATCCAGGGGCGTAAGTCCGCAATGTAGGCCAGTCATTCATTGTAGAGAAGACCTATCAAGAGCAGGATCCCAGCCCTTCTACAGTTTGAGGTACGATTTTAGTAGCCTCAGTTTTATCTTCAACTCTTTTTGATACTAGTGCTATGCATACCATTATCTATGTTGCTATTGTGGAGATCCTTGGGATCTGTGTCTTTTCATCTTCCTGATCGTTAACACTAGACAGACCTTTGTGGACAAGGACATCTAGTGTACGTTAGTGTAGAGAGTGCCTTATCGAGGTTGCAGGGTATCATTTCTTGTGGTATCTCTATGTCATAGAGATGACAGGCTATGATGTCATTCTCAGGATGGACTGGTTGGTTTCCTTCTAGGAATTCATTGACTGTTATTTCCACAGGGTGAGTTTCATTTCACCAGAGGGTGAATCTTTTTCTCATAGAGGCGAATGGGATGTTCAGGCGAGTCGAGCAGGACTCAAGCATCATGGGCTAGGAAGGGTGATAGCACATATTGCTAGTCTTTATCTGGATGATCAGGGGACTTCGTAGTTAGAATTTCCTCCAGTGGTGGATCGTTTCAGGGATCTCTTTCCAGAGGTCTTTTTGGGTTTTCCTCCGGAGCGTGAGGTATACCATTCTATTGAGCTCATGCCAGGAGTAGCTCCGGTGTCCATTCCTCCTTATTGTATGGCTACAACTGAGTTGCAGGAGCTCAAGAAGCTATTGGAGGAGTTTCAGGAAAAGGGATTCATCCATCCCAGTACATCCCCTTGGGGATCGCCTATCCTATTTGCAAAGATGGTAGACGGTACCATTTGGCATTGTGTGGATTATAGGAAGCTGAACCAGTTGACGGTCAGGAACCGATATCACTTACCGAGGATCGATGTCCAATTTGATTGGCTTCAAGGAGCCCGGGTTTTCTTGATGATCGACTTGAGGTCCGATTATCATCAATTATGTGTTAGACGTTCAGATATACCTCTGACAGCCTTCTGCATCAGGTTTGGCCTCTACGAGTATACTATCATGCCATTCGTTCTCACGAATGCGCCAGTAGTTTTCATGGCACAGATGAACCGAGTGTTCCATACTTACTTGGATTTCGTCGTTGTGGTCTTCATGGACGCTATATTGGTGTACTCGCACACTCGACATTACCATGCTACCCATCTTGAGATCGTTTTCAGTACTGTGACAGAGCATCGGCTTTATGCTAAACTCTCAAAGTGCCACATTTTTATGGAACAAATTCACTTCTTGGGTCATGTCATCTCAAAGGAAGGAGTATCTGTGGACCCAGAGAAAGTGAGAGTTGTAGTCTTCTGGGAGCATCTGAAGAACGTTTTTGAGGTACAGAGTTTCCTAGGGATGGCTTGATACTACAGATGCTTCATTAAGGACATCTCACTCCAAGCAGCACCTATGACAGGTCTGACCAAGAAGGGGGAAAAGTTCTTATGGACAGATTCCTGTGAGTAAGCCTTTCAGGAGCTGAAGGGAAAGCTGACTTCAGCACCGATACTAGTGTTTCCAGAGCCAGGCAAGAGCTACACTGTCTATTGTGATGCTTCAGGTATCAGACTAGGAGCTGTGCTTATGCAGGGAGATGGAGTCATTTCATATGGGTATCAATAGTTGAGGACATATGAGAGGAACTAACCTACACACTATCTTGAGTTGGCAGCTATTGTTCATGCCTTATACTATTGAAGACATTTCCTTTTGGGAGATAACTTTGTCTTTTTCACCGACCACAAGAGTCTCAAGTACATCTTCACTCAGCGTGATCTGAATTAGAGGCAGTGCAGGTGGGTTGAGTGTAACACCCCGAGATTTTATGAAAAATATTCTTTTTAATTTCATTAATGTATTGTGTTTTACACTACACCAAAATGAGCATGCACAACACACATCCTTGACTTTCCTTGTATTACACACAATCATGACCTTCCTCGATAGCATGTGTAGTACACAACACCGAGTTTCACTAAACAATGATATGCTATTAAAATATTATTAAAACTAGCCATTTTGAATAGTAATAACCACTTTTTGAAATTTTTTAAATTTTATTTTTCAAAATGGACTTTATTTTTGGTTTCGGAATATCGAAATTATCTTAGGGTGAAATTTTGGTACTTTTCGAATAACTTTCATTTTCTAATGAATAGTGAAAATTACTAAATTTTAATTAAAAACATCCTTTTTAATAGAAATAATTAATAGTGATAAATTATTAATTTGAGTGGTTTTAAAGTATATTTAGAATATATTGTTACAATTTAATACAAATTTTGGTCGGTGGATGTAATTTCACATTTAAACCAGACATAAACAAGTGTCAATCTTTTGATTGTTATTATCTCGTGAGAACATGCTTTATGATTTGACGATGGGAATTAATTTTTAAATTAATTAATGCAACTGATATGTTTTTAATTTGGTAAAATAGAAATCATTTTTGAGTTCATAATATCAAATATATCTTAGCCCTAATTTTTTTTATTTTTCTTAAAACTTTCAATTTTTGATGAATAGTGAAACCACTAAGTGGTAGTTAAAAAAACTGAAATTTTCATAAAATTAAATTTTACCGCTTCTGAGAGTGGAATCTCAAAAATCCGAGAGACACGGTTGATGTCAATAAGTAAAATTTGGTTCAATGAGATGAAAATATTATTTGGTGAATAGTAACTTTTTACGTTTTTTCCCCACTGTTAAAAGTAAATAGAGTAATTAAGGGTAAAATGTTATTATTATTACCCTAACACATGTACTAATTTTATTGGATAAGTGTAATTCGACCAATAACAACCATATAAATAAAATATGACTGTTTAGGTTCACATGGATTAGATTAGAACATTTATTATTAATTTATTTAAAGAAGGGTTAAAATAGTTAAAATCAAAGTTTAATAACTAAATCATTTTTAATATAGAGTTTTACATAAGATAAATTCGACTATAAATATTCATTAGAAAGAAAAAACGCATTCCTACATAATGATATTTTATTTGTAATTTTTAGACATTAATGAAGTTAATTTAATTATGACACAAAGATAATGCAGTAATTATCTTATTAATGAAATATTGACATAATTGATGTTATAAATACCCGAATAAATGTAATTTCAGACTTTTTATGAATTAAACTAATTTTATAGGTTAATATGACATGTTATTATTGATTTAATTAACTTTTTTCGAAATAATAATTCTGTTATGATTTTCACAAAAATCAATTACAAATTAGTGTCAAAATTGACATAAAATAGTTTTTAAAACAAATATTATATAAATAATTGTTATTTTATTCCTAAAAATCTACGGTTCGGCCAAATGACATAGATAAGGCTATATATATTAATAATAAGCATCTTTTGGTTCGTTTGGCTTGTTATAGTAAGTTTATTAACCTTATAGTGTAAGAACACAAATAGTCATGGTAAAAGTAATATTATCTATCTTAAAGATAAATATAAATGATAACGTTAAAATAGGAACCTAAACTTGTCAAAATTCAATTGGATGAGAGGCTTTCGACCCATACCCACCTTAGCGTTGAAATAAATCAATTTGGAGCTATTTAAAACCTAATTTCTCTTTATAATAAAATAATATTTTTTGTATTTGCAAAAGAGCCCCTCTCCTCCCTTATAAAAGGGCACCTCCTCCCTCTCTTCCTCACACCACTTTGAGCCTTCAAGCTCAGAAACCCCGGAAAAATTATCTTCTCCACTTCCATAGAAACATCCTAGAGGTTTTAGTCATCTTCAACGACCAATTTTAGTACCCTGAGAGGAGGTCTCAAAGAGGCGCTTCAAAGAAGAGGTAATGTCCGTTACCGATTCATTCAACTCTATTTCTTATTCCACTTCATCTTATTTAGTTGTTTCATTATGAAGTAATAACATAAGTATAACTCATATACTTATATGTTATAATATGTATGAAACAACCCTATTTTACCATTTATCGATCCTACGGAAAACGAAATCACCACGCGTGCGTACGTACAGAATACAGTCTCCATGCCGTGGTGAAATCTGTTTTTCCACCAACACCTTACATGGATGGGTATAATGGTGTAAATAATAACAATATATGGTCATTATAACATCATACTGATTTTTATATATTATACCATCCATTCTAATTCTATTCAATAATTATGGGAACGATATCATCGCTCGTGCGTACGTACGGACTACCGTCTCCACGACCCGATGAGATTAATTCTCCATGTTAACCATACATGAATGATCATAAAGATTATTTAATGAATAATAATGAAATATATGAAATAATAATTCTACTGGATTTGTATATATATATATATATATGTATTTCATCTATTTAGTTTCATTCAATTCAATAACGAAACGAAAACATCATTCATGCGTATGTACGGCTTACCGTCTCCATGCACGGTGCATTTCATTCCTTTTATCAATATATAATATATATATGTATATGATGAATATATATTATATATAAATCATGTTTTACATTCTGGAATTATTTAAATCTGGATATAAGTAATAATATCAAGAACCAAAAGTCGAAACCTATACGATAAATTAAATGATTTTTCCCAAAACGCTGCTTTAACATGGAATTTACAAAAGAACAGGTAATATAAAGTCATATGTGAAACATATATGATAACATAACAATGAATATGATTCTTTAATAATTCAACAACATTATTTAAATCATTATATAGTTGGTTCAGATGCGTTCAAAGAATATCAGACCTAAGGTAAGGCATAATTTTGCAAATCTCATTTTTATCTGAGATTGCTTATTCGTACGTATTTACTGGGGTTATTTCTATCATCCATGTCCATGTTTTATAAAAGTGTTTTCATGTATGTTTAAAGTCATTTTTTCCCATTTTTGACTTTTACTGCATGGTATGTAAGGAATCTTTCTTTTGTTTACGTTACTAGGTACTTTTTTGACTTTTTGGGCAAAAGTACGAGAAGAATGTTTTTTAACATATACGGCATGAACGGATTTTTACGGTTTCATAACACATCATTTTCAAGAAGCTTCCTCTACATGATTTCATGATTATTTTCAACAAAACCATTATCTTTTTAAATTACATGGAATTTTGTGAAAATAAAATGATTTTAAAAAATAAAGGATATTTTCCTCAAGAATTCATTTCAAGTGTTTTGTCAAAATTATTTTCCATCTAAGATCACATTATTTCATATGTGTATGATTCATGTAGAATGTCTCTGCGATTTAAATGGTTAAAATTTTCTTATGATGAAATGATATCAATTGTTTATGGATTATGTTATGATGGCATGATGTTTAAGAATCCCATTTTATTACATGGGTTATGCTATGATGTATTATTTATGATTTTGTGGAACATGAAGGAATGATTTCATTATGAGATGGGTGGGACCTATATCTCCCTCCAATGAATTGGGTAAAGATTTATATCTCATGAGATAGACATGGCTAGAACGACAAGTTAAACCTGTTCAGTAATACAGGACTGGAACGAGGAACGAACTCGATTCAGAAAGGGACTTTGTCTACTAAAATGTTCTTGGAAGCAATGACTTGGCTACTATGGAAATAATATCATGTGGTTAATGGTTTCCACAATTACATGTTTTATTCCCATGATATTTTATCATTCTGAATGTTTCTTTATGATCTATTCCTTATGTACTTCCATGTTTTATGTCATTGCTCAAGATTTTGATGTTTAAACATTATGTTCATGTTTTTAAGATTCAAATGTATATGGTATGTTTTATTTTATCCATGCTTACCCTTACTGAGCATTTTAGCTCACCCTTTTTATTTTTTCTTTTCCCCAAGATATACAAAAAAGTTCTAGGTCTGAAATAAAAGGGGAAGATCTTTATGAGAGATGTTGAGGATCTTTCACCACGATTAGTTGATTACGTTCCATGTTTCAAAAGACACTAAACAATTACGGTCCTTGTGTGTCTGTTTTTGTTATGTACTAAGTCTTATGCTAAAGTAATGTAATGTCCATGTATGTTACGCTTTGGGTATCTACAGTTGTTATCAGAGGAAAGGTTTAGTCAACCTTTGGAATGTAGGATGCGATAACTTTAGTGAGATCCCTAGAGATATTTCTAAGGTATGTCTATGGATGTCCCTAAGGTTAAGTATAAGTATAGGTTATATTACTAGAATTACATAACCTAAGATGTTAGATATTGAAGGTACTCCCCCTTTATTATGTTGTTTTCCCTAGCATGATTTTTTCCTCTCACACTATTCTTTTTGGGCTTTAGATGATGGATGGAACCCAAAAGAACCGTGTTGATCAATGCAATGGAAAATGCAATGATTGTCCTCCTGAACAAACAAATGTTATGGGAGATGGAGTGAAAAATCATATTTCAATACTAACACAAGATATAAATTACTCTGTACTTCCAAATGAGCAGAAAAGGGAACAATATTCTATTGAGTCCATCATGAGGCAATGTCCACCTTTTTTCCGGGGGTCTTCTGATCCACTTGTTGCTGAAAAATGGATCAGTACCACTGAAAAGATATTTTTATTTCTTCAATGTTCTGAACAAGATAAAGTCATCTTAGCAGTATATCGTTTGGAAGGTGAAGCTGATCAATGGTGGAATCTTATCAAGAATACAAGTCCAAGAGATGAAATTGAGTCCATGGAATGGGACGAGTTCAAGAACTTATTTTTCAATAAGTACTTCCCTCGTATTCTCCGAAAAAATATGGAGAAGGTGTTTTTGGAACTAAAGCAAATGGATGAGGAATCTGTTGGTACCTATGAAGAAAATTTTACAAGACATGAAAGGTACGCTTCTGGTATTATCATAAAACCTGATAGTAAAGTTGATCGATTATTTAGTGGCTTAAAACCAAATCTTCGAAGGGAATTAGCTATAAGAGACTTCAGTAGCTGTGACGAAATTGTGCGTTGTGTTATCAAGGTAGAAATGGAAGTTGCTGTTACTTATCCATCTCATAGTTTTGACAAGAAATGAAAGATGGAGTTCAATGAGAAATCTCATAATAATGGTGAAAAGAAGATGAATGTTTCATTATGCTCAAACTGTGAAAAGAAGCATGGTGGAGATTGTATTAAAGGGACTAGAAAATGTTTTAAGTGTGGAAAAGAAGGTCATCGAGCAGCTGAGTGTCGAAGTAATGGAAAAACGGTTTTTTAATGGTGTGATTAATGAAAAGACTTTAGAGAACACACCAACAACACTTCAATGCTTCAAGTGCAATGAAATGGGGCATTATACTAATCAATGCGCTAATCCAAGGGTTAATGATGATCGACATGAGAAACCATCTAAGGTAAAGGACAAAGGGAAGTCACATGTGATCACTATTGGAGATTTTGAATATGACAACGATGTGCTGGAATGATTAAGTGTTTATGTAATGGTTTTCCAAAATAATGTTGTATATAGTATCGTGGAATATTTGAATATTTATGTATTGGTCTACTGTGGTACCAGTATCCATGGAAAGTGATTGAGATATTTTGGTAAGCAGATGATATGCACATAATAAAGGGATAAAGAAAAAATTAAATGTTTGTCAGTATTCATGAGCACATGAATGATATAAGAAGAAGGTTATATCATGGTTTGAGTATATAGAATTTTTGGATTTTGGTATGTGGAAAGAGTTAACTTTTGACATCATTCATGTTTTCACTAAGGTTTAATGGCTATTCATTTTTCAAGAGAATACATGATTAAGGTATTACATGATTAGAATGTAACCAACAAGATATATGGGGGATAAATGATGGTATTCACATGCTTGGTTGATGACATTTCAAGTAATCGTTTTCTTTATACTTTGAGCTTGGACCGAAGTATTTTAGATAAGCCTAATGATTGGAATGGATTATGTTGGACATATGTTAGAATTGTATAAGGATGGGACTTTTTTTGATATTATTGATGGGATGTTATAGTAATATAATTTTTGAAAAAGGACAACCTGCAGGACGGGAGATATCACATCGCGTCGGACAAGGACGTGGGTATCGAACCCACAACCGAAGTGTGACTGGACTTTATCGCCTACAACAGGCCTATAGGAAGTCCCTGTTTAGTAGAAACTAGTTTTATTATATTAAGCAGTATGATATATGAAGTATATTTCCATTTTAGGAACCATATATGATTAAAATCACTATAGATGGACTTATGTATTTTTTGATAAATTTTCTAACCTTTTGTTTGAGACAGATGGAATGAACCATCATTTTATCACATGATCTGATAAACCATCATGAATGACAAATTAAACTTCATTTTTAATAGATGAAGTGGAAATTGTCCAAATAACGACCAACGGTGAGACTATACCAAAATCACGAAAGTATTTATTCTAATTCCATTTTCATCAACTTTTGGGAAATGATCTTAAAAACCAAAAATGTTGTCCTAGTGCTCTTATATCTGATGAATCAGATGGTACCTTAGATCGTCACAAATTTATGGCTTTGTGATTCCTGGCTTTTCCATATCCATGTTCTCTACCACTGTCCATCAGAACATGATGGTTAGATTTCTCTTCCATATCCATATTTTCACCTATATGGAAACCCAGTGATTAGTTTATTTGGGTTACTGTTACGTTTCATACTTTAGTTTTTTTTAATATTGGTTTTGGTATTCCTTTGTACGATGTGGGTTTATATTAAAGAAACTTTCATGTAGTAAACCATTTATAACCCCGACGAATTTTGAGGGCGATATTCATTTTAAGGGGGGTAGAATGTAACACCTCGAGATTTTATGAAAAATATTATTTTTAATTTCATTAATTTCTTGTGTTGTACGCTACACCAAAAGGAGATTGCACAACACACATCCTTGACTTGCCTTGCATTACGCACAATTGCTACTTTCCTCGATAGCGTGTGTAGTATGCAATACAGAGTTTCACTAAACAACAATATGCTATTAAAATATTATTAAAACAAGCCGTTATTAATAGTAATAACCACTTTTTGAAATTTTTTAAATTTTATATTTCAAAATAGACATCATTTTTGGATTTGGAATATCGAAATTATCTTAGGGTGAAATTTTGGTACTTTTCGGATAACTTTCATTTTCTGATGAATAATGAAAATTACTAAATTTTAATTAAAAACAACCTTTTTAATCAAAATAATTAATAGTGATAAATTATTAATTTCAGTGGTTTTAAAGTATATTTAGAATATATTTTTACAATTTAATACAATTTTTGTCATTGGATGTAATTTCACATTTAAACCAGACGTAAACAAAAGTCAATCTTTTGATAGTTATTATCTCTTAAGAACACGCTATATGCTCTAAACACGGGAATTAATTTTTAAATTAATAAATGCAACTGATATGTTTTGAATTTGGAAAAATAGACATCATTTTTGAGTTCATAATATCCAATATAGCTTAGGCATAATTTGTTGTATTTTTCTAAAAACATTCAATTTTAGATGAATAGTGAAACCACTAAGTGGTAGTTAAAAAATGAATTTTTCATAAAACATAATTTTACCACTTCTGTGAGTGGAATCTAAAAAATCCGAGAGACACGGTTGATGCCAGTAAGTAAAATTTGGTTCAATGTGATGAATATAATTTTGTTGAATAGTAACATTTTACTTTTTTTACCACGGTTAAAAGTAAATAGGGTAATTAAGGGTAAAAATGTTATTATTATTACCCTAACACATGACCTAATTCAATTGGATTAGTGTAATTTGACCATAAACTACCTTAGAAATAAAATATGACCATCTAGGACAACTTGGATTAGATTAGGACATTTATTATTAATTTAATTAAAGAAGGGTTAAAATAGTTAATATCAAAGTTTAATAACTAAATTATTTTTAATATATTGTTATGCATAATCTAACTTCGACTATAAATATTCATTAGAAATCTAAAAAAATTTCCTACACAATGATATTTTATTTTTAATTTTTAGACATTAGAAATGTTAATTTATTTATGACACAAAGATGATGCAGTAATTATCTTATTAATGAAATATTGACATAATTGATGTTATAAATACACAAATAAATGTTATTTAAGAGTTTTTATGAATTAAAATAATTTTCTAGGTTAATATGACATGTTATTATTGATTTAATTAACAATTTTTTAACTAATCATTCTGTTATGATTTTCACAAAAATCAATTACATAATAGTGTCAAAATTGACATAAAATAGTTTTTAAAACAAATATTATATTATTAATTGTTATTTTATTCCTAAAAAATCTAAGTCTCGGCCAAATGACTTATATAAGGCTAAATATATTAACAATAAACAACTTGGGGTTTTTTTGTCTTGTTATAGTATGTTTATTAACCTTATATTGTAACAACACAAAAAGACACGGTAAAAGTAAAATTATCTAACTTAAAGTTAAATATAAATGATAAGGTTAAAATAGGAACCCAAACTTTTCTAAATTCTATTGGATGAGAATATTTCTACCCATCCCCAGCTTAGCTTCGAAATAAATCAAATTGGAGCTATTTAAAACCGAATTTGGCTTTATAATAAAATAATATTTTTAGTTTTTCCAAAAGAGCCCCTCTCCTGAATTATAAAAGGGCACCTCCTTCCTCTCTTCCTCACACCACATTGAGCCTTCAAGCTCTGCCAAACCCTTCCAAATTCTCTTCTCCACTTCCACAGAAACATCCTAGAGGTTCCGGTCTACTTCAAAGACCAATTTTAGTGCCCTAAGAGGAGGTATCAAAGAGGCACTTCAAAGAAGAGGTAATGTCCGTTACCGATTCTTTCAACTCTATTTCTTCTTCCACTTCTTCTTCATTAGTTTTTTCATTATGAAGTAATAACATCAGTATAAATCATATACTGATATGTTATTTTATGTATGAAACAACCCTATTTCACCATCTATCCATCCTACGGAAAACGAAATCACCACGCGTGCGTACGTACGAAATACCCTCTCCACGCCGTGGTGAAATCTGTTTTTCCACCAACACCTTACATGGATGAGTATAATGGTGTAAAGAATAACTATATATGGTTATTATAACTTCATAATGATTCTGATATATTATACCATCCACTACAATTCTATTCAATAATTATGGGAACGATATCATCGCTCGTGCGTACGTACGGACTACCGTCTCCACGACGCGATGAGATTCATCACCATGTTAACCATACATGAATGATCATAAATTTTATTTAATGAATAATAATGAAATATATAAAATAATAATTCTACTGGATTTTTGTTTATATATATATATGTATTTCATCTATTTAGTTTCATTCAATTCAATAAGGAAACGAAAACAGCGTTCATTCGTACGTACGGCTTACCGTCTCCATGAACGGTGCATTTCATTCCTTTTATCGATCTATAATATATATATGTATATGATGAATATATATTATATATAAATCATGTTTTACATTCTGGAATTATGTAAATCAGTATATAAGTAATAATATCAAGAACGACAAGTCGAAACACATACGATAAATTAAATGATTTTACCCAAAACGCTGCTTTAACATATAATTTACAAAAGAACAGGTAATATAAAGTCATACGTGAAACCTATATGATATCATAACAATGAATATGATTCTGTAATAATTCAATGACATTATTTAAATCATTATACAAGATGTTCGGATACGTTTGAAGTATATTGGACCTAAGGTAAGGGATAATTTTGCAAATCTCATTTTTATCCGAGATTTCTTATTCGTACGTATTTACTGGGGTTATTTCAATAATCCATGTCCATGTTTTATAAAAGTGTTTTCATGTATGTTTAAATTCATTTTTAACCATTTTTTACTTTTACTACATGGTATGTAAGGAATCTTTCTTTTGTTTACGTTACGAGGTACTTTTTTGACTTTTCCAGCAAAAGTACGAGAAGAATGTTTTCTTAACATATATGGTGTGAACGGATTTTTACGGTTTTATAACGCCTCATTTTTAAGAAGCATACTCTACAAGAGATCATGATTATTTTCAACAAAACCCTTATCTTTTAAAATTGCATGGAATTTTGTTAAAAGAAACTGATTTTAAAAAAGAATGGATATTTTCCTCAAGAATTCATTTCAAGTGTTTTTTCAAAACTATTTTCCATCTAAGATGACATTATTTACTATGTGTATGTTTCAAGTAGAATGTCTCTATGATTTAAATGGTTTCAATTTTCTTATGATGAAATGATATCAATTGTTTATGGATTATGTTATTATGGCATGTTGTTTAAGAATCCCATTTTATTACATGGGTTATGCTATGATGTATGATTTATGATTTTGTGGAACATGAAAGAATGATTTCATTATGATATGGGTGGGACCAATATCTCCCACCAATTATTTGGGTAAAGATTTATATCTAATGAGATAGACATGGCTGGAACGGAAAGTTAAACTGGTTCCCTAATACAGGACTTGAATGAAGAATGATCTCAATTCAGAAAGGGACTTTTTCCACTAAGATGGTCTTTGAAGCAATGCCTTGGCTACTATGGAAATCATATCATGTGATTAATGGTTTCCACAATTACATGTTTTATTCCCATGCTATTATATAATTCTTAATTTTTCTTTATGATCTATGCCTTACACACTTCTATGTTTTATGTCATTTCTCGAGATTTTGATGTTTAAACCTTATGTTCATGTTTTTAAGATTCAAATGTATATGGTATGTTTTATTTTATCCATGATTACCCTTACTGTTCATTTCAGATCAACCTTTTTATTTTTTCTTTTCCCCAGGATATAATGAATGGTTTTAGGTATGAAAAAAAGGGATAGATCTTTATGGGAGATGTTGAGGATCTTTCACCACGATTAGAAGATTACGTTGCATGTTTCCAAAGACACTAATCTATTACGGTCCTTATGTGTCTGTTTTTGTTATGTATTAAGTATTCTGCTAATGTAGTGTAATGTCCATGTATGTTAAGCTTTGGGTCTCTACATTGAGTATCATCAGTATTTTGATTTCGAGCTTGCATATATGTTGGGAAAAGGAAAAGCGGTGGCAGATGCATTGAGCAAGAGAACTCAGATTCAGGCTGTTCAGGATGCCAGTAGTGAGTGGATGCTTCTGTCTTTGTTCTATGAGATTCATCTGGAGTTTCACAACAAACAGGGTCAGACCATCCTAAATTATGTAGTTGTTACCTATACACTACATGATCGGGTATGGGTGAGGTAGCTATTATACTCAAAAGGCTTAGTCCTGCAGGAGAGTGTGTCAGGAGAGGACCCTCTTCCTGGATGGACAGTGGGTGAGGATGTGATCATGCATTTACATGGATGCATATGGGTGCCAATAGACATATGTGAGGAGTTGATGCGGGGTTTTTATTCCTCAGTCTGGGTAGTTCATCCTGGCATCACCAAGATGTATAGAAATCTTCATCGCCAGTACTGGTGGCCAGGTATGAATAATGATGTTGATAATTTTGTCATAAGATGTTCTTCCTGTCAGAAGGTGAAAACAGAGCATCAGCAACCAGCGGGGCTTTTACAGCAGTTACCCATTCCGAAGTGGAAGTGGAACAATGATTCAAGAGACTTTGTGACCGGGGTACGGAGGTCACCACAAGGGAGTGATGCTGTTTGGGTTTTCATCAACAGGCTTATGAAGGTTGCACATTTCTTTATGATCAAGGAGACCTTTAGTGTTGATGACTTGGGACGACTGTACATTAGAGAGATCATTTGTCTGCATAGAGTTCCACTCTCTGTTGTTTCAGACAGGGATGCGGGTTTTACCTCTCGGTTCTGGTAGGGACTTCAGAAGGCTTGGGTACATAGGTACTTTTGAGTACATCATACCATCCCCAAACAGATGGCAAGTCCGTGCGTTCGATCCTGGGGCTTGAGGATATGCTCTAAGCTTGCGTTCTAGAATTTTGAGATTCTTGGGAGAAGCATATCCCTCTAGTGGAGTTCGCCTACAACAACAGTTTTCTAGCGTCTATTCTGATGGAACCTTACGAGGCATTGTACGGTAGGCCATGTCGATCGCCCTTATGCTGCCTAGTGGAAGGAGAGGCATCATTTTTGGGATCTCTTCTTGTTCATGAGACTTCAGAGATGATAGAGCTGATTAGGAAAAGGATGGCTACAGTATAGTCTCGTTAGAAGTCATATGCTGATCTGCAGAGATGACCTCTAGAGTTGGAGGTCGGGGATCATTTTTTCCTGTGTGTCACACCGAGGTTGGGACAGAAAAGGATTCAGAGATAGGGTAATCTTTCACCACGGAACGACGGTCCATTTGAGGTTTTGGAGAGAGGTTTCCGATAGCCTATCGGTTGAAGTTATCCCAGAGGTACCGAGGCATGCACAACGTCTTCCACGTCTCTCATATCTGACGTTACTTTGTAGACCCGTCTCATGTCATTCAGCCTGAGGAGGTTGAGCTCGAGGCAGATGCATTGTTTGAGGAGCATCCCTTCTAGATTGTCGATCACAGTATGAAGGTTCTCCATGGGTAGTATGTCCCTCTTTTACGAGTGCTATGGCAGCATGGGTGAGTACAAGACAAGACCTGGGAGAGGGAGGCTGATGTACGATCGCAGTAGCCAGAGCTGTTGAGGGTTTCTTATTCTACACCTCACAAGGGAAATTCAGGTCAAAATTTATTTAAGGGGGGATGTTTGTAAGAACCTGAATCTTCATTTCTATTACACCATTCCTTTTTTTTGGATTTTTTGAGAAAAATATAGTTTCTGGAAATTTTTGATGTACACACCGTGTACTTTCTGAGTACTCGTCGTGTACTCTTTTCCCGCTCGAAGCCGTGTACTGGATGTGTTCGAGACACACACATAGTGTGTAGGGGTGACATGGAGGCTGATTTTGGAGGAGTGTAGAATGACCTAGTACAAGTCATGTACCCTAAAAGTACACAGCGTGCACTTTCTGTTTATTTCACTAAATGTTTCGGGGTCGCACTTGACGCACAGAAACATCTTCTTCCAGGTTTCGTTCATCTGAGAGCACCGAGGATTTGCAAATCTTAGACAAGCTCTCGCCTCTTCGTCCATTATCCGATTGGATCATGGTCGGTTGCGTTGGAATCAAATCAGTGATTTCTTCCTTATTCTTGAGACTTGTTTTCTAATTCCTCATCCTTCTCATGATATCATGGGTTGAACATTTTGGGCATTTTCTCAGATTTATGATGTTTTGGGGAGAATCAGTCTTTGTGGATCATGTATATCGATCTCCTAGTATTTAGGTAGAAGGTTTGTGGATTTCTGTAAAATGTCTTTGAGAATCATGTGCAATTTCTCCAATTTCCATGAACAAGAATTGTTCATTTTCTAATTTAACCCTTGATTGACTGCATGCTTGAGTGATTGTTATAGGAGAGGTTTATCTTTTTGAATAGAGTAGCTTTTGTTGTACTCTGGATGTTTTTCGTACTTGTTTTTCCTGTTAGGCATTTTTCTAGTTGTTATGCCTAGTTGGAGGATAGTGGAACAATTGTGATGTTTTTCTTCTAGGACTTATAATGACTTCCATGTAGTTCTTGAGGTTTACATGGGGATATATTTGAGTTATGCATGTTTATATTACATGGGGCTGAGAGAACCTAGTGTATGGACCAAAGGGAGAATTTATATAAGGGCTTCTCCAGAGTGTCATCAATTTACGATGCAAGAACACAGCAGGAATTGACATTGAGTGCTTCCTCATAGATTCGGTAGTTCCTTGATGCGGTCCATAAGGGTGAATTGACGTTGAGTGCTTTCCTAGAGAGCCTTTAATACGATACAAGACTATAGGAGAAATTGATGGTGAGTGCTTCCTCAGAAAGTCTACTCTTAGCTGAACCAGAGGGGTGAGACTGTTTGTGTCTCTTAGGGGGTTGCTAGTACATGTAGGTTGAACCATAAGGGTTAGGATGTGAAGCTACCTAGAGGGTTACATGTTTTCTACTTTTTGCTGGTTGTTTACATGTGTACTTTATATGTTAGAACTGTTGATTGTAGCTACTGTGTGATTTTCTGTTTAATGCTTCCTGCACTTTTACATGCCTTGTATTCATTGACTGTTAGGCACAAATATTTGGGTGATTTCCTACTGGGATTGTATCTCACACCCTATTTGGGCCATGTATTTGGGCCCAATCAGACATTGTTCTTGTAGGTATAGATAAGGGAAAGTGCCCTTCGACTTCTGGTACTTGATGGATTGGAGATGGAGATCAAGGGACCAAGCTTAGGATTGCGATGCTGTAGAAGTTTCTATTATTTTAGTACATTATTTTACTTGTATTTCAACATGTTTTTATGTTTGCTGATTCCTTAGAAACTTTTACCTGCTGCATCTTTATCATCATTATTATATATTCACTGCTTCAACTATTTTGTTTCAGTTGTTGCATACTTTTTACTGCATCTGATATTTAATGTTGTTTTACATACCTTGTATACTATACCTAATGAGAGGATAGTTTCCCAAATAACATACCATGGCCCTTGCTGCTAGTCGGCAGCCTTTGGCATTTGGGGAAATGCGCTTGGGGCCATGTGGCGAACTGGTTACGGTGCACTAGTATAGGGGCTCCAGATTCGGGTCGTTACAATCCACAAAAACAATTACATAACATTGGAAACTCAATGGTCTATGATTTTTCTTTTATATTATGGGATTCAATAAGATAATTCCCATGTGACCACAAACATGATTACTAACTATCAATGGTACCTTAAGATGAACTTAATTTCTCTTCATTGAACACTAAAATTGTCCTAATTATTTACTAACTCAATGTCGTTATTTTTTACAATTAAATCATCACACCATTGCAATAGTACTGTTATGAAAGTGTTTATTATGAAAATATTGATTTGTAAGAGGATAAATATTCTTTCATAGTGGGTCTTTATCATTTACTTTTAATGAATTTTTTCCTCTTATTAGGTGTCTTAGGAAACTAATATTGGTTGTGTTTTTATATCATATGTCAAGATAAATGGTGAGGAGGATGACCATGAAAAGGTTTTTCTTCAGAAGGTATATAGTGATTCCAACACCTCCTTTGTGATGGAAATGTCCATTGTGTTGATCCCTCTTTTCCTGGTGGGGTAGGTTCCTTTGATGTTGATCAAGAGTGCATGCTACTCTTTCCCCCCAATGTAAAACCCGGAAATTTTCTCCATTTTTATCATGATCTGTTGTGTTCAAAAGTTCTATAATTTTCATACAGGTTCTCAATTACCTTCATCATTGTCTTAGAGTATAACAAATCCTCTACACTATTGAATCATACTATGATTTCTCTATTCTATATGCAATGAACCTAGTTCTATTCTTTTTAAAGTCATGACTTTGAGATGTGGGATTTACCGGGTCTAGCAACTTTGGTATTTATCAGAAACAAGAATATAAAGACTCATTTTGTATAGGATGGTGATTTAATAAAATACTTATCAAGAACTTCTTGTATCTTCCTCAGTTCTCAGTTCTAACTATTTTTATAGACATACGAATTATATATGCATTATGATACCCCTACAATGGATCCTTTTTTGAGTTTCTCCAATAAACCTATACCATTTCAAAATCTGCCAATTATTATAAAGATAGGTATCCTGGTTGATAAATTCTTGTGTTTAGATAGGCTCACTGAATCTAATTTTCATCCTGTTAACCTATGTGTTTATGTGTAATTGAATGCATCCTGAGTACTTTTTTATTATGTATGGACTACATTTTTAGAATATTTTTTTTAAACAACATGTGGTCATCGAATCATGTTTTGTGTTTTGTTCTGTCATTAGACATTTGTTCCATTTGATTGAAACTTTTAAATAGGGGGATACAACACTTTCTATGAGGATTAATGAGGATGAGGTTCTGGAATCAGATGATATCATTGATACTTTCATATCTTGTCAGATGTCGGATGATGAGGTCTATGAGTTTAAATATACAAAATCTATGAAGGGTTGATCGTGGGATCTGAATCTATTGGTGTTTCATGTTTTCCGTTACTTTTTTAAAGATCATGGTGAACCATAGATTCTTGTTCCTTCTACATTGGGGATGGGGAGTTATGATATTGAAGAGGAGTGATGTGGAAGTGGTATCTACCTAGTGGATAACAAAATGATGGATGGTGGAGGCTCCATGTTACATGAGGCAATGTCATACGATGAAGTAGTGTCCTCTGGTACTAGTGCTATTTCCAATGGTCATGTAATGTCTACTAGCATAAAAAAGTTGATAAAGGATATGGTTGAAATATAGGGTCTTATACATCATCCACAAGTGTATAAGAGCTCTAATAATATGATATATGCTAGTTCTTTGGATTCCCCTCTTAAGGGTCCCTAGGGAGTCAATGACCATTACTCTAATGTGGAATAGAAGATGATAGATGATTGTGGTCCCAATAATCACTGTGATGTCTAATTATCAATAGGTGGTATTGTTTTAGAATAGGTTTATGTGAGTGAGGCCACAATCAGGAAGAGTTATAGGGAGGTGGAAGGTAATTAGATTGGTAAATATTGTGATCTCTTATCATACGAGTATCCAGTTAATAATTCAAAAAAAAATACCTAGTTAGATCATCTACATAAGAGTAGGTTCCTAAGAATGGGTCAAGTGATGAATTTTATAGCCACTTTCCAGGTGATATTGAGGTTGAGTTTCAAGGTAGTAGGTATTCAAGTACTAGGAGGAGTAATATCAAGAGGGTAAAACCAAACGAGAAATTTTTTAATAATATTTACCTATACCAATAGAGACCTTATCTAAAAGGACGTCAAATGAAAAGGATAAGGACTCTAACCCCCAGTTCATCAAGGAGGTCTGTTCAAAGCGGGAAATTCCCCAAAATCCATTGGATTTGTTTATAATATTAGAAAATGTAATGCTAGAAACTGTTATAACAATAAAATATCCTGACGAAGATTCTAAAGTAATGGTTGGAAGGGCTCTATGGTTGGTTTCCAATGAAGATCTTGACACATGGACTGATATGCAGGACACAATCTTGGCATGGGTATTCAATAATAAAAATATCAACATAGAGGAGTACATACAATCATGAGAAAATATTTCATTTTGGTTTAAGATAATTTTATTGTGGATTTAGAAACTCAGGTAAGCAACATCTCATAGAAAATATTTAGAGATACTTAATCATGTAGTCATCAATATCACACCAATGGATTAGTGATTTTTTTTTGTTCTTGAACTCAGTTTCCCAAATTTTTCCTTAAATGTAAATGATAAGGAAAATAAAATTTTCATTGAGATAAATGGTTAATAATAATCACATGGTTTCTCATTTCATGTCCACATTCATTTGGTTTCTATTGAGTATAATAATTTAATGTTATATAAAATGCTGTTGTTATATGATTCCTACCGGTTAAAGGCATTGAATAATGAAAAAAATTAATGTGTATGATAAAAATTCATTCTGTGAAATCATATATTCATAAAAGAAATTAATATATTGCCTAAATCACGAGACATTCTATTAAATCTATAAAACATAATTTCTAATATAGGTAATCCATAATCATTATATATTCAAATTCATTCTAATTGTTTATAATGAAAATAAAATATAACACTATCATATCCCCCCATAGTGTCTATAATGGTATGATGTCATAGTCCCAGTCATTATGTACTAATGATGACCAAGTTAATACCAAATCCACTACATTCAGAGTTTTCTCTATTAGATTTATAAATACCGCAAATACATCCACATTCTAGAATATTGAGAAGGATTTATTTTCTAGGAAAATCACACTCATTTATCAATCATAAAATGGATGTTCTTAAATATCTAGGTTTATTCTAAGGATTCTCACTAATTTTTAAAATCATAATATCGAAAAATAAATATAACATATTTTGATACCAACTGATTCATCCACAAAATTATATAGAAAAATATTACATCATTTTAGATAAATATTCGTTGCATATAAATAAATTAATCATCATAAATCAATAATGATTTAGTTTATATGGAGACTATCTACATAATATTATTATTTTGTTAATGATATTCATTATGCAACACAATTTTCACATAACATAGTAAGGAATATTTTCATACTCTACAACAAAACATTCCAAAAAAATGTGGAATCAAAATAGAAGAAAGGGTATGTGTAGAAACTCAGTAAGGGTTGGCCTGGGAGATATTAGTAAATAATCATATTTTTTTCATAATATAAGCATAGGTGTATGGGAATATGATATTGACATCTGAAAATAATATCAGTAAATTCATAAATCAAAATCACAGTACAATGATATGAATGTTTATAATTAATTAATCATATAAAATGAGATCACCAGATATTAGAACATATTATTGAATAAAATACATGTCATATTTGAGTGAATTAATGCATGGAATAATCATATTCATTGAAATAAATTTTCAAAGATATTGACAATAACATTACTCATATGATTGTCATGGGACAACCACCAATATACAAAATTGTTGAGTGCAATAACCTCATGTGTTGACTATTTTGGATCATGGGATATCATCTTGTATATTCCCTTTTTTGTTTGGGACAAACTACCATATAGCCTTTGTGATCACAAATATTAATATTTTCCCAATGAATTATATGGAAATAATGGATCCAAAAATCACATAATCATAATTATTTCATTTTTATTCTATAAGATCATGAAAATAATAAACAATAAATCATTAAATAACCCACATAAATGATAGTGAGTTTCATAAATAATTTTTTTTATCATCAAAAACTATCCTAAAATTTAAATCATATGGTTAAATTCTATTATAAAACTAGTTAACAATATGTCACATCATAATATACTATTACATATGAAAATACATTGAATATATCATAAGAACATTTATTGAGGGAGATAAAAATAAAAAATTTAAATGAATATTTAAATATAGAAAATTTTCAAAATATCAGATATTACCTTTTATTTGAAATGAATCAAGGAAATGGGTTATGTAATTATCAAATAAATGAGTAGTCATGATGGTAGGTATAGTTGTTCAATTGGAATATTTTGATTTAAGTGCTCTATTTAAAGAATTAGTAAAAATTACTTTATTCTGAAAAATATAAGATGATTGATTTTAAAAATATCCAATACAAGTTAATCATCGTTAAAAATAAATTTAAGGAATTATTGAAGAATATTAAAATCATTTATAGAATTATATCAATGAAATTGTGGATGTGGAAAAAAAATCTCAACCAAATAGAATTAGGAAGTGGATTACCCTTGAAAATTTTATATCATTGTTTTTTTATATAGAGATAAGAAGATGAATTAAAAACATTTAATCTATAAAAATAATTATTAGTGAAGAGAGTAAATTTGATTTTAGATAGATTTATAATAATAATACATATTCATAAATTTTTTCACAAATAATCCTTGTTGAATGTTAGATTGTAATACAAAATATGTACATTTTATGTATTATTTGAATCATAAAATGTCATAAAATGTAACCTTAAATAGAATTAATATAACGATATTCATTATATAATATATCAAAGGGGTATTATATAAACCAATTAATAGAAACAAGTGGAGAATATTACGTACGTGTGAAAAAAGTAAAAGTGAGATGAGAATCCCATTATTTTGGTACAATAATCTTAAAACATTATTTTAAACTCATATATATAAAATTTAAATTAATTATACATCAATACTAAATACATATTTATACTTAAAAAACAATACTTGGTTTACTTATAATATCTTCTCATCTGTTCACTAATAAAATTTCATTGTCATCATTATTTAAGGGGTTGAGTAAATCACCTTTAAAATACATTTCTATTGGGTAGTTATAGGATTTTAATATTTATCTTCATTTCATATGATATAAAATATTAATAATTTTGTAAGTATAACATTTTTTCATCATATAAACTTCTATAATAATTTTTATATTTTGGTGATGAAATATTAATTACATCAAATCATAGAGGTAGTACTCCCTAGGTACACTAGAGTGATGTTACTATTTTCCAAATGATGGTTAAATAAAAATATAGATAAACTATTAAAATAATATAAGAATAATTATGTCTGAAATATCATATATAAATATAAATCCATCACAACAACCAACTATGATAGATTGGGACAGAAATATATTTATATATCTATGTTGAGGTAATCATCAACCAGTATGCACAAAAGAAAGATTAATTATTCATTTGATTTAATGATTATGGAAAATGGTTTTCTCATAATCATAATATCGTCTTAGTATAATGGTTATTTTATATTCATTATATAATAAAGGATTCAAAATATATATTTAATTTTTTTGTGGAAAAAATGAATGTGAAGGGGAAGATGATTACCTCTTCCTTTAGATAACTCCTTTGTATTACACCGTTTGTATTATTTGTATAATATTAGGGTAGAAATATTAGATCAAGAATGAATTTAAAGAAAGAAAAATGGTATTTTTAGGTTTTTTAAAAATCTATAATTATTATAAAGTGTGACTAATGGAAGATAAGAGTTGTGTATTTATATGTGAGAAGATAGACATGTGATAGCCTATGCATAGTCTACTAATAAGTGACTTGAATTGGTGTCCAAATGAACTCATGTGTTCATTCCCATACACTAGTGATTTCTAAATAATAGTGATGGTATACGGTGGTGTATTGGGGAGACTAGAACCTCCTGATTAGAGTGGAGATCATCAATATATAATAAATAATTATAGGAATGAACATGGTAAATAACCAACAACAGATAAATCCTCCAAGTAATAATGAATATGTAATAGTAATAACCAGTTCCATATAAAAAATAATGAATTCATAATAATATATCAAAAATCTGTTAATATAAATGAAACTTGGTAGCATGGATACAATTAGAACATGTTATACAAGTCAGTAATTTTTTTTGTATATCTCAAATAGTATTATATGCACAATATAATTTTTTGGATATTATACTCTATCCTCATTTAAAAATCATGAATCCATCGCTTGGCAGCATATTTTTTCCCTACCAACATCCATGTAGTCTGTTTGGGTATGAATCGGTAGCCTAAACATTGTGTTAAAAAATCTCAGTAGTCCACCACCAATAATACCAAGAATATTGTAATCTATTAATATATAATTATCAGTGTAAATGTATATGAAATATGGGTAATAATTAAATAAACCATGTCAGTCTAGATTCCATATGGGATCCCTATCTGATTTCATCTTCCTTGGCCTAGACTAGAAATTCCCCTAAGCATTTTAAATATTCATATATATTTATGTAGTCAGTACCCAAGGAAATCATCCACGGAATACAAAATATAGAAATAATCATATAATTTTCGGTAAAATTTACATGGAATTTATGACAAATATGATGGGTTAATTCATAGGGGTGTACCTTTGGAAATTAACCCTTATTCGGATATTATACAAGAGTCGTAAAATCATTTCTTTGGGATCCATGAAGAATGAATTAAAGGGAACCCATGGAATAATCCAATGTGGTTCATAATATCAATCTAAAATCAATGAGTTTCATCCAAGGAATATAATTTAATTTTAAAAAAATTGTTGAACACTAATTTCTATGATGTGTAATTCAAATTCATATGAATATAAATGAATCCAAGTGATGTCTTTTACTTAGCAGATGCAACAATTAATTTTTTTGGTGTCACATCAGCCCATATAAGTGGAATCAAAATTGTTTTCCAAGTATTTCATAGTGAATTTTTCACTTGTAGTATAATTCATGGTTTGGGACTATATTATAGAAAATTATATTTTTCATCATGTATCCCCTATTGAAATTATATCAATGATTATACGTCATAATAAAAATTGGGCTATGTGAAAAGGTCATAAAATTCACATTTCATTTAAAAAATTTCTCTATTTAAATTATATAGGGAGTCAAAAAACCATCAAAGAGAATTTAATTACATTCCATTGGAATAGGTTACTAGCTTGGTGTGTCATTATTCAATTTATTTTAGTAAATTAATTAATTTATATGGTTATAAATAACTCAACTAAAATGTGGTTATCTTTCTTAATAAATAATAATTTTCTTAGGAATTTTATATATATCACTCTAATGAAGTGAAAAGCATCTTGGTCAACAACATTCAATGATTAAATTTATCGGGAATGGGAAATTAATTAAACATGATGAAATTATATTAATTTTGATTTGGCATTTCAATGTGTTATTGTGAAATTTCATGTGTGTGGGAAAATGATGCATGATATAGACATCCAATGACATGGGGAAAACATATAGACCCCTGACCTCATACTAGTAGTAGATTCATCATTAGACAATGACATCTACTTTGTGATATAACATTATAAATTTGAGAGAGGGGGTGTGACAAAATAAATTCCCTTAATAATAGGGAATATTATCTCACATGAGAATAATGGTGAATATGGAGAGATTGAACAAGAAAATCACCAAGGGGAATGTAACGCCCCGACCCTAGTTACCTAGAGTCGGTGCATTATTACATAACATTGGCATGATCATGAGAAAGATAATGTCTCGAAAGAACGATTAGTTTAGTAGCCTTGGAATAACTAGATACATCCATTTTTTTACATTACATCATAAAAAAACATCTTGTCTTCATATCCCCTCATACTATCCCTGCAGGTCATTCATAAATTACTTCTTCATAATCCTGGGAAAAATAAAACATTGAAAGGGGTGAGCTCAGATGCTCAGTAAGGATAAAATTATAGCAGAAGCTTTCATAAATAAGCATAAACACTTAACGCAATTTATAACTAAAACAAAAGCCTTTTAAACTTGAACTTCAGCATAAAATGGCAAAGGTAAAATAAAATAATGCCATTTACTTACTCACATGGATATTCTACTAGTCGAATGATCACATGAAATTTCAATATCCACTTTCATAATGTTGAAATGCATAATGCTAAACTTTAATTTTTTTTCAAGGCCTCGTCCCATGATCTTGGGGCTAACTGTAACCGGAACCCAACCCGGAGTGCCTCTAATAACCGGACACTAACCCAGAGTGCCTCTAATAACCGGACACCAACCCGGAGTGCCTCTAATAACCGGAGACCAAACCGGAGGGCTTACTTTTACCAGTCCCTAACCTGGAGGGCTTACTTTTACCAGTCCCCAACCTGGAGGGCTTACTTTAACCAGTCCCCAACCTGGAACATACTTGTCCAACATATTCATATGAAGTAAAGTTTGAAATATAACATAAACATTCTTATTGGAACTAACATACGAAATGTCAATACTTTACTCATAAACCATGAATTATATAAAAATAACACATCCACAGTCAAACATAACTCATTCGATATAATATGGAAGATTGTATTGTATCACATTAACCTCAATAAAGAATAATGAAGTATGTTGACATAGATGAAAATAATCATCAAAACAATTTGAGAGAAATATCCCCCTTTTCTTGAAATCATTCAAAAGTCACGATATTTGTCAAGAATCCATTTAAAATAGATTTTTGAATCAAAGTGTCCCATACCACATTGAAACTTTTAAAAGGAGTTTTGATTTTAAAACTTTAATGTCCATATAAATAAATCCTTAAAACCATTTTTAATAGAAGGACATTAATGAGCAAGATTTAGAAGAATAAGTCTTTAAAATATTTAAAAATGGTATTTTAGTTAGAGATTCTAACCAAAAGAGACACTTGAATACAAATAATTGAGGTAATCAAAACATTTTAATATCATGAGAATAAAGGGATTCATGATATACTATGTCAAAGTACATTATATTCACCACATAAAAGTCATTTGGTGTATATCAACAAAGAAGTCTCAATGGAATGTAAATTGAGATGAAATCTCTCATAAAGGCCGTATCCTTAGGTTAAGGATAAATCAATGACATAATTATGTGTGACAAATATAAATACACTAAATATGATTCGATAATCAGTGTAAAACAATCAAAGGATATTCACACATATTCTTGTAAAAACAACACCAACGAATTGGATGTTTAACTCAACAAATGGTGAATGAGTTAAAATTACTCTTATCAAATTCATATCAATCACTTGAGAATTACCAATGCGTGATTATGTGTATCAAAATTATATCCACAGGAAGGGGAGTGGAAATTATGACATAATCAAATGAATAGTTATTCCACACATAATCATGGAGTAATATAATCAATGAAATATGCGTAAAGCCAAATGAGTGGGAATTGAAATCTCAAATTCCCTTACCGATTAGGTAACATACGAAACATACACCCATGAAAGAAGTATCATACCATGATGATGTAAATACCCATAAATTAAAGTATATTACACAATGTATACAATCATGGGAAGTACACATACACCACATGCAATAATTAAGTGGTGATCAATGGAAATCTCATGAAATTAAAAGTGAGATAAGAAACCCCTTACCACGTTAATCAACTGAGTCGTATGGCCAAAAGTTAATAACCACAAAATTATTATTATAATAACATGAATATAAATAGAATCATGAATATATATCAAATGGCAGTACACAATACACCACTTTCAATAATTTAGTGGCGAAAAATGGAAATCTCACGGAATTGAAAGTGAGATAAGAAAATCCCTTACTTTGTACTTTTTCCTTGGTCGATGGTAGGTTTACCTACTTTATAATGGTGAAATAATTGTTATTGAATTATAAAAGAATCATTTACTTTAATAAGATATCATATATTATCTTTTAACATTTATTTGTTAATAATATCTTAGAATTATCGTCATTTCGGGTGTTAACGGGTTCATTTTACTTTATATTCTTTATTATGTGAGCCATATTCTTTATTAATGGGATGTATATTATTCATATCCAGAATGATATCAAGTCCTTAGATACTATTTTTAAATCACCAAATGATAATTATACTTGAATGGATATGATGGACGATGAATCTCATCGCGTTCGTGGAGAGGGTAGTCCGTACATACGCACGAGCGACAATATCATTCTATTGATATTAAAATAATATATAATTGGATTTTATATCATATATACAGAATAATTATCATGTTATATTTATTATTTACATTAGTTACACATCATTATTATACCCATCCAAATAATAATATATTGAATAACAATTACACCACGACGTGGAGACGGTAAGCCGTACGTACGCACGTATGGTGACATGTTATTCAAAGGATGGATAGAATACTGAATATGGTTGTACAATATTTATAATAACATCACAGTATATATATGATACTTGAGTTATTATTTTATAATGGAAATAACAAAGAAAGAGGAAGTTGAAGAAGAAAGGAACTTGAAAAGGGGTGGTGAAAACATTACCTCTTCTTCGGGTTCTTCCTTTTGATTTGATCAAAAGGGCTCCATAGGTTGGCTTTCTGATAAAACTAAGGCCTCTAGGTTGTAGTGAGGGATGTTGAGATAGTATTTGGGCAGGGTTTGACCGAACCAAAGGTCTTTGAAAGTGTGAAGAAATGTGAAGGAGGAGTGACCTTTTATAAGAGGGGTGAGGGGAACCTTTGGAAAAGCTAGAGATATTAGTTTATAATAAATTAATATTCGGTTTCCAATGGATCCAAAGTTTACTGTTCAAAGTTTAAGGTGGGGATGGGTCGAAAACAAATAAACCAATCGAATTTAGAGAGGTTTGGGTACTTATATTAACATTATCATTAAGTATTAACTCTAAGTTAATTAGTTTCACTTTTACAATGTCTCTTTGTATTTTTATATTATATGGTTAATAAACATACCATATACATACAAGCGACCCCCAAGTGGTCCATTAATGATACACCTATCATGATATAAGTCTCTTGGCCGAACCTTAGATTTTTAAGAATTTAATATCAATTAATAATATAATATTTTTTTTAAAAACTCTTTTATGTCAATTTTGACACTATTCAATAGTTGATTTTTGTGAAACTTATAACAGATTGATTACTTCGAAAAAAGTAAATTAAATCAATACTAATATATCATATTATCCTAGAAAATTATTTTAATTCATTAAAAGTTTCATATTATAATTATTTGGGTATTTTAATATCAATTATTTTGATTTTTCACTATTATAGTAATTACTGCATCATCATTGTGTCATAAATAAATTAAATTATATAATGTCTAAAAATTATAAATAAAATATCATTATGTAGGAAATCGTTTTATCTTTCTAAGGAATATTTATAATATAAAATCCAACATATATAACCCTCTGTAACAATTGTTTTGTTAAAAGATATATGCTTGTGTCATTTTGGTATTTATTTTAACTTAATTAAAATAAAGTGTCATTATCACTTACAAGTGGATCCATGGGGTCCCAAAATAGACCCAAAGATGCCCATGGTCGACCATGTATCAACCAATAGGGTTAAGACAAGTTTTATGGTAATTTAGTATTATTATAATATTATTTTTTTAACCCGTATTTACCGGATTTACCCTTAACCATGGTAAATAAAATATTTACCGCAGTAATTATTCAAAATGTTTAAAAATAAAAGTTATGTATTTACACAATTTGAAAATCCTGATTCCAAATATGGAATCCATTTTTCTAAATTCAAAACACATAAGTGGCAGAAATTAATTTAAAATTAATTCCCACTGTCAAAACAAAAAGCGTGTTTTTAAGAGATAATAACTATCAAAAGATTGACACTTGTTTATGTTCGATTTAATTGTAAAATTATGTACAATGAGCAAAATTATATTAAATGGTAAAAATATATTCTAAATATACTTTAAAACAACTCAAATTCATAATTTATCACTATTAATTATTTTGATTAAAAAAGTTGTTTTTAATTAAAATTTTGTAATTTTCACTCTTCATCAAAATATGAAAGTTATCCAAAAAGTACCAAAATTTCACCCTAGGGTAATTTCGATATTACTAATCCAAAACTGAAGTCCATTTTGAGGGATAGAATTTATAAAATTTCAAAAGGTAGGTATTACTATTCATAACGGCTAGTTTGATTGGTTATGGTGTGTTAAACTCTCGAAGTTTTGTACAATGCACGCCATTGCATTATTCGAAAAGAAACATTCCGAGGAAACTTGGGGTGTTACATTCTCCCCTCCTTCAATAAATTGCATCCTCGCAATTTTCAAAATTTTGCTTGGGAATATAATGGAAAGTCCCACTTCGGAAAAAGAGCCAATAAAACTATCACTTTAAAAGAAAGAAAGAGAGGTATAAGGGTCATCCAAGATAACCCATACTAGGATTCCATGTAAGAAAACATGGATATGGATGATAAACTAAGTGTCAAGTTCTGATGGAGAGGGATAGAAATCATGATCAAGAGAAAGTTAACAATGAGAAAACCACAAACTTGTGTTGGGACAAACGACCATTAGTCTCCTAGTAGGAAAGTAAACGGACAACATTTTTTTTTTAAAGTTACATTACATAAGGAAGAGGAATTCATTTATGATATTGACTAAGAACATTATGAGATATACTTACATTTTAATTAAATTTTCATTATTTAATAAATTTCCACCACTAACTCAATTTTTTTTTAAACGATGAGTATTCAAGAAGACTTGGTCACACTGGATGAGCTAGAATAAACTTCTATAGAATCACATGATCCATGCAGGATAAACCATATATTTACATTGTCTTTGAAGATTAATCAAAACCAAAATGGTTAGTGAATGATCTAATGATCCTCCAAAAGGATATTCATTGAGATAAATATGCACTAACCTTAATTTCTAAAATTAAACCAACAATACCCCAAAGTTAAATAGATACCATTCAATAACCAATTGTCCTTAAAATCCTTTAATATAATCTAAACTAATATTGAAACCCAAATCATAGAATAATTTGATTATGTAGTCTCCCATGTTACATTGTATCTCCAAATGACATCAAATAATCTTAAAGTCACATACTTAAAAGTAATTAACATCATCACATATTCTCTGTTATAGGTTAAAAATTTCCATAAATAACCCAAATCACTATAAATCAACAATAAAAACGTAGATAAAAATCCACCATTACTCTACAAATGAAACCCCATTGTATTCTATTTTCCTTGGGCATATAGTGTTTCCAACAAAGCGAACATCTTCCAAAATAACATTTATCACTTAATCACCAAATCATTTTCCTATACCAAGGGTATTCATTTGATAAGACATAAGAACCCAAATCATCTTATTATTGATCAATAAAATCATTTAACAAAAAAAATAGTCCCATTAACCAGGGACTTCACGTAGTCCAGTGGTAGGCGATAAATCCCAATCGCACTTTGGTTGTGGATTCGATTCCCACAGCTTTGTCCGACGCGACGGGTTGTCACACGGTCTATGTGTTGTCCTTTTTCAAAAACTATATTTTATAATATTACCAAAATGAGATAAATTCCTCAAAATTACATAATTTAATCACAAATGTTATATCATACTTTGCATTTTTATCCCAAATTATAATAACTTATAATTTTCTCAAACCCCAATGATCATATAAAACCAAATGGTTATTTATACCTATATCCACAAGAGAAGAGACAATTCTTCTTCCAATATCATTCTCACATGGCAAACTGTGGGGTTACAAATACAAGAGAAAATTATTCCAAAGTACCCATCAACAAGGAGTGATAATACTTTTTAAGTTTTTCTCCAACCATTTATTTCCACATATCTTCTTCTTTGACCAAGAAAATATCCTATAGAATAGGACATTCACTCGGGTAATGGCCAGGTCCCCTACATTTACGGAAAATGACTGTAAATGGACTCTTGGGACCATTTTTATCTTCTTCCATAGTACTCTTCATTTTTCTTCAGCAATTCTTCACTTTATGTCCTTCCTTCCCGCACGTTAAACATTTCGTTGTCCCATTGAGACACTTTCCTGGGGGTCTCTTTCCACATTTCCTGCATGATGAAAATTGAGGTTTCTTTTCTCCATGGTCTCCATTGCTGGAGATCTTATCATTTATCACCTTTCTCTTCCTTGTTGAGTCTGGGAGTTGGTTAATATATATATTGTTGATCATATTTTTGGAAAACTGATTTGTCATAAAGACGATATCTTTTACGCCTATCAACATTCCATTTTGTTGCTCATTTCCACCACCGTTCCCACCTTGTACATCATTCTCAAAGTCACTATGACTTCCTTGGAATCCATCCATTGACTAAAACCAGAAGGCATTGTGTGAGTAATAGTAGTCGTAAAATCATTTAGAGATTAAAATGTCACCATATTCTCAATTTGAAACATATTAGGATTAACCAAGGTCATTTACTCTCATCTTATGTATATATTACTTAAATCGGTATGTAAAGAAAATGTAAATTATCCTAAGCATATCCCCCGGGAGTGTCGTAACCAAGAGTGCAGCAAGGCCCGTTGTCGTGCACCAGTTCCCGTTCGAGTCTAGCTCAAAGCGGTGTTTTCGGGTTTTACCCCTAGGTACATCTGTGCCAGAGCAGCCTCTACCTGCTCGTATCCAGAAAGGGATGTATTGCTCGGAAAACTCACAAAATCTCTACAATACCAAAATTCTTGGAAGTTATTTTATACTAATCCTCAAATTTCATCTTAGGTCTACGTGCTCTAATCAGAGTTTATCTAAATCTAGCTTCCAAGGTTTGTACTAAACTTCCTCTGATACCAACTGTAACGCCCCGACCCTAGTTACCTAGAGTCGGTGCATTATTACATAACATTTGCATGATCACGAGAAAGATCAAGTCTCGAAATATCGATTAGTTTAGTAGCCTTGGAATAACTAGATACATCCAATTTTTTTTACATTACATCATAAAAAAACATCTTGTCTTCATATCCCCTCATACTATCCCTGCAGGTCATTCATAAATTACTTCTTCTTAATCTTGGGAAAAAGAAAACATTGAAAGGGGTGAGCTCAGATGCTCAGTAAGGATAACATTATAGAAGAAGCTTTCATAAATAAGCATAAACACTTAAGGCAATTTATAACTAAAACAAAAGCCTTATAAACTTGAACTTCAGCATAAAATGGAAACGGTAAAATGAAATAATGCCATTTACTTACTCACATGGATATTCTACTAGTCGAATGATCACATGCAATTTCAATATCCACTTTCATAATGTTGAAATGCATAATGCTAAACTTTAATTTCTTTTCAAGGCCTCGTCCCAAGACCTTGGGGCTAACTGTAACCGGAACCCAACCCGGAGTGCCTCTAATAACCGGACACCAACCCGGAGTGCCTCTATTAACCGGACACCAACCTGGAGTGCCTCTAATAACCGGAGACCAAACCGGAGGGCTTACATTTACCAGTCCCTAACCTGGAGGGCTTACTTTTACCAGTCCCCAACCTGGGGAGCTTACTTTAACCAGTCCCCAACCTGGAACATACTTGTCCAACATATTCATATGAAGTAAAGGTTGAAATATAACATAAACATTCTTATTCGAACTAAATACGAAATGTCAATACTTTACTCATAAACCATGAATGCTATAAAAATAACACATCCACAGTCAAACATAACTCATTCGATATAATATGGAAGATTTTATTGTATCACATTAACCTCAATCAATAATAATGAAGGATGTTGACATAGATGAAAATAATCATCAAAACAATTTTAGAGAAATATCCCCCTTTTCTTGAAATCATTCAAAAGTCACGATATTTGTCAAGAATCCATTTAAAATAGATTTTTGAATCAAAGTGTCCCATACCACATTGAAACTTTTAAAAGGAGTTTTGATTTTAAATCTTTAATTTCCATATAAATAAATCCTTAAAACCATTTTTAAAACATGGACATTAATGAGAAAGATTTAGAAGAATAAGTCTTTAAAATATTTAAAAATGGTATTTTAGTTAGAGATTCTAACCAAAAGAGACACTTGGATACAAATTATTGAGGTAATAAAAACTTTTTAATATCATGAGAATAAAGGGATTTATGATATACTATGTCAAAGTACATTATATACACCACATAAAAGTGATTTGGTGTATATCAACAAAGAAGTCTCAATGGAATGTAAATTGAGATGAAATCTCTCATAAAGGCCGTATCCTTAGGTTAAGGATAAATCAATGACATAATTATGTGTGAAAAATATAAATACACTAAATATGATTGGATATTCAGTGTAAAACAATCAAAGGATATTCAGACATATTCTTGTAAAAACAACACCAACGAATTTGATGTTTAACTCAACAAATGGTGAATGAGTTAAAATTACTCTTATCAAATTCATATCAATGACTTGAGAATTACCAATGAGTGATTATGTGTATAAAACTTATATCCACAGGAAGGGGAGTGGAAATTATGACATAATCAAATGAATAGTGATTCCACACATAATCATGGAGTAATATAATCAATGAAATATGCGTAAAGCCAAATGAGTGGGAATTGAAATCTCAAATTCCTTTACCGATTAGGTAACATACGAAACATACACCCATGAAAGAAGTATCATACCATGATGATGTAAATACCCATAAATTAAAGTATATTACACAATGAATACAATCATGGGCAGTACATATACACCACATGAAATAATTAAGTGGTGATCAATGGAAATCTCATGAAATTAAAAGTGAGATAAGAAACCCCTTACCACGTTAATCAACTGAGTCGTATGGCCAAAAGTTAATAACCACCAAATGATTTATAGAATAAAATGAATATAAATAGAATCATGAATATATATCAAATGGCAGTACACAATACACCACTTTCAATAATTTAGTGGTGAAAAATGGAAATCTCACGGAATTGAAAGTGAGATAAGAAAATCCCTTACTTTGTACTTTTTCCTTGGTTGATGGTAGGTTTACCTCCTGTATAATTGTGAAATAATTGTTATTTAATTATACAAGAATCATTTACTTTAATATGATATCATATATGATCTTTTAACATTGATTTGTTAATAATATCTTAGAATTATAGTAATTTCGGGTGTTAACGGGTTCATTTTACTTTATATTCTTTGTTATGTGAGCCATATTCGTTATTAATGGGATGTATATTATTAATATCCAGAATGATATCATGTCCTTAGATACTATTTTTAAATCACCAAATGATAATTATACTTGAATGGATATGATGGACAGTGAATCTCATCGCGTTCGTGGAGACGGTAGTCCGTACATACGCACGAGCGAAAATATCATTCTTTTGATATTAAAATAATATATAATTGGATTTTATATCATATATACAGAATAATAATCATGTTATATTTATTATTTACATGAGTTACACATCATTATTATACCCATCCAAATAATAATATATTTAATAACAATTACACCACGACGTGGAGACGGTAAGCCGTACATACGCACGTATGGAGACATGTTATTCAAAGGATGGATAGAATACTGAATATGGTTGTACCATATTTATAATAACATCATAGTATATATATGATACTGGAGTTATTATTTTATAGTGGAAATAACAAAGAAAGAGGAAGTTGAAGAAGAAAGAAACTTGAAAAGGGGTGGTGAAAACATTACCTCTTCTTCGGGTTCTTCCTTTTGATTTGATCAAAAGGGCTCCTTAGGTTGGCTTTCTGATCAAACTAAGGACTCTAGGATTTAGTGATGGATGTTTAGATAGTATTTGGGCAGGGTTTGTCCGAACCAAAGGGCTTTGACGGTGTGAAGAAATGAGAAGGAGGAGTGCCCTTTTATAAGAGGGGTGAGGGGCACCTTTGGAAAAGCTAGAGATATTAGTTTATAATAAATTCATATTCGGTTTCCAATGGCTCCAAAGTTGACTATTCAAAGGTTAAGGTGGGGATGGGTCGAAAACAACTCAACCAATAGAATTTAGACAGGTTTGGGTACTTATATTAACCTTATCTTTAAGTATTAACTCTAAGTTAATTAGTTTCACTTTTACAATGTCTCTTTGTATTTTTATATTATATGGTTAATAAACTTACCATATACATACAAGAGACCCCCAAGTGGTCCATTAATGATAAACCTATCATGATATAAGTCTCTTGGCCGAACCTTAGATTTTTAGGAATTTAATATCAATTAATAATATAATATTTGTTTTAAAAACTCTTTTATGTCAATTTTGACACTATTCAATAGTTGATTTTTGTGAAACTTATAACAGATTTATTACTTCGAAAAAAGTCCATTAAATCAATTCTAATATATCATATTATAGTAGAAAATTATTTTAATTCATTAAAATTTTCATATTATATTTATTTGGGTATTTTAATATCAATTATTTTGATTTTTCACTATTATAGTAATTACTGCATCATCATTGTGTCATAAATAAATTAAATTATATAATGTCTAAAAATTATAAATAAAATATCATTATGTAGGAAATCTTTTTATCTTTATAAGGAATATTTATAATCTAAAATCCAACATATATAACCCTCTCTAACAATTGTTTTGTTAAAAGATATATGCTTGTGTCATTTTTGTATTTATTTTAACTTAATTAAAATAAAGTGTCATTATCACTTACAAGTGGATCCATGGGGTCCCAAAATAGACCCAAAGATGCCCATGGTCGACCATGTATCAACCAATAGGGTTAAGACACGTTTTAGGGTAATTTAGTATTATTATAATATTATTTTTTTAACCCTTATTTACCGGATTTACCCTTAACCATGGTAAATAAAATATTTACCGCAGTAATTATTCAAAATGTCTAAAAATAAAAGTTAATTATTTACAAAATTTGAACATCCTGATTCAAAATATGGAATCCAATTTTCTAAATTCAAAACACAGAAGTGGCAGAAATTAATTTAAAATTAATTCCCGCTGTCAAAACAAAAAGCGTGTCTTTAAGAGATAATAACTATCAAAAGATTGACACTTGTTTATGTTCGGTTTAATTGTAAAATTATGTCCAATGACCAAAATTATATTAAATGGTAAAAATATATTCTAAATATACTTTAAAACAACTCAAATTCATAATTTATCACTATTAATTATTTTGATTAAAAAAGTTGTTTTTAATTAAAATTTAGTAATTTTCACTATTCATCAAAATATGAAAGTTATCCAAAAAGTACCAAAATTTCACCCTAGGCTAATTTCGATATTACTAATCCAAAAATGAAGTCCATTTTGAGAGATAGAATTTATAAAATTTCAAAAAGTAGGTATTACTATTCATAACGGCTAGTTTGATTGGTTATGGTGTGTTAAAATCTCGAAGTTGTGTACAATACACGCCATTGCATTATTCGAAAGGAAACATACCGAGGAAACTTGGGGTGTTACAGGGAATCATCGTCTCACCATTTTCTATCCATTTGGAAAAACAGTTCGTGAATCAAATTCTAGATGAACGAGTAATCTTCAAGACTATGTAAAAGGTAATATATGAGCTCTAGTAGTGGGGTTGTTATGTGTGGAAAATGATTGAGGAAGGAGTTTTTTGACCTTTTAAGGTAAAAATTATGAAAAATAATTAATTTTAATAATTGATATGGGGTTAATAGTTTGGGAAAATGGTTTGAAAAAATGTTTCCCATACATGCACAACCACTTCCAATTGTCACAACCCTTGAAGATCTAGGAACATAGTTTTAAAAAACATGGAAATTTTATACATGATAACTATCCATGTAATACATTCCCTCACATGGCTAGGACCATAGTTTCCCACTAATATCCTCCAACATTGCACCACACACATACAACTTATTTGTGGTTTTTCATTTCCATGTGTCCTCCCCCGCATTGTTTAATTTACCATAATAATCCACTGGGGTCCATATGGTTAGGATTCATAGTTATTATTAACCATACGCCTCTACTTTTATCTACTAGAACAAGATATAGAATAACGAAAAGAAATATATTCTCTTAAAAACGTCATGAAATCATTTGGAATTACCATATAAATATTATTTAGAATGAATTTAAAATGATTCATATAACTTTGAATATAAATGATAGGACAAAATTACCTTCATTAAATAACCCCTCATCATGTTTCTCTGCTAAGGGTGTTTTAGAATCATCTGTGAATATATATATCCACAAACCATGTAAGTTGGGTTCTCCCTCCAATGATTCATCTTATAAAAATCTATTATATTATAACATGTGAACTATAGAAACTGACCTACATCAGAGACCCTAAATTCTATGATCATTGATACCTACTAGGCAATCCTCAAAAGAAGAATTAATTTCCAAATAATCCTTATCATGAACGAATGACTATATTAGTCTAAATTATAACAACATAACTAAGAATAATGTTTCCTTAATAGTGCACTAGTTTGACTCTCTCAAAATTCATGAAATGTGTGATAAACCGATGTGAGAAATTACCAACCATCCTAAACCATCATTTCCCCAGCATAACAAAAACACGTAAGGAAGCTTGATCACTGACCATGAACTCTAGGGGTCATCAATAAATATATGCGTAAGTCCTTTTCCTAAACTGTGCTATATCCATATGCCCCTTAAAAAGTGGTAACTACTCTGATGTCCTAATATAAGACTGGTCCTAGTGGTGTTCCCTCACATGGCACTTACCAATAATGATTTTATAGTAAATTTATACCGTATATGGCCTCATATGGATCCATATGTATAGTCTTTTGGGAACTACTACGGTGTGAAAATTCATTGTGTAGTAATTTTTTGTCACAATATCCACCAACAACATGGGGAAATTATTAGTGGAATGTTTCTAACCCCCATACTTTATTGTTGAACTGATCAATGGTTTTGTGTTTTTTAAGTTGTTCATAGAATCACTTGTCAACCTCGATCCAACTACAACACCTTCCATTAATAAGACATAAAAGGAGAATCCATATATTATACCCTGTTATATTGATCTTTTTGAATGGAAATATTCTATTGGAAACCTAATATGCCACTACATTCCACCAATAAGGTACAAAAATAGCTATTTTGTGGGAGACCATCACCAGAATATCCATGATGACACATATCGTGTCATAACATTGAAGTGAATTTAATAACCCCATCATGAATTCCAATATGATGTCATCCCATTTCAAATAAATAATGAAATAATTATGTAAAACTTTAGTATGTAACTTGATCCCCACTATAACCTATTGATAGTATGAATACCTAGTAGAAAATCCATATATCTTATTTTTCAGACTAAAATACCATTACTAGTGGAATAAGTCATATTACATCTTCATCAGTCCTACGTGTAGTACCAATATTGAAGAATGAGATTCTAAAAATAACCCCTATCACATATCTATAGGAATACATACACATCAATGAATTCACAGTATCTCTTCCCCATATACTATAAAATAAGGAGATAGATCCATTATTAAATTAACTCCCTCAAGACCATGTCATTGGGATTAAAAATAATTCCAATCATCTCTTGAACCAAAAGTGAAGAATTCATAGACAAAGATATGAGTATAGGTTTCCCAATATACTCGTGAACCCCTAGTTTCATCTCATAAACAATTTTCATCAATTTCCATAAACCAATGGTCTTCATAACCACTAGTTAATAAGTATTCTAACATAGAGAACCAACCATTGAAATTTCTTTCACACTAGTATATGAAAGATAAAATTCAAAATAATTATGGTATTAAACACATATTCACTGTCTAAGAATTGATTCATAATAATTGATGATATACATGAGGCTCTTATGATAGTTTTATATAAAAAAATATCTCTCCCGAAATAGAATTCCTATAAAAAGGCATGGAATAAACAACTACAGTTATCATGAGGTTATGTATTGGGTAATTATGTTAGTGATGCCACTAATTCTAGTCTCCTTGCATCAGAATTGATATTATATTGATGAATTATTAATGAAAATTATTTTTATATCCTCATCTAGTATCAGGTAACATCATGATCACCACGATATTAATCCATACATTTAAAAGTAGAATAGTTTTCTCATAATCTTTAGACCATGAAATTTATATTTCCATATTTATTATTCCTATATGATATGATAGAATGAATGATAATTGTGGGATAAATATCATTTAATATATATATATATCAATGGAATTTCCCAAAAATTCCATATAATTTTTTTAAATTATATGGAATTATTACGAAACTGAAAAATTTGACGGTGCATGATTCCGAGTCCCGAAGTGCCTGGAATGATTCGTCAATGTTTTTTTACACTTTAATTTGCACGTGTTAGATGTTTCCCTTAAAAAGTGGAATAACTCTTAAACAGATGCCTGAATCAGAAATATGATGGCACCGTTGCATTCAGAATGGGGGGTTTACCCTAGACATGTCTTGTGTTTGGTCACCACGGGCCTCCTGTGAGAAAACCAAAAAATGGAATAATCATAAATAAAAAAATCACATAAATTATTTTATTTTTCAAACTCATATAACTCACAAGTGGTAGATCAAATTAGAAATCTAAGACCACCGCTTAACTCATTAGGTAATTCTTTATTTACACAGATACTAACATTGGCCAACACGATCCACCTGTGAATGTTAGTTTTCAGTTGTAAATCAAATAATTAAGTGACAATAATTTTATGTAAAATTAGTAACATTTAATAGATAAATAAGATTGGAAATCTGGAAGTACCATTGGGTACGTTGGGGAGTCTTTCAATTGGGCAGAGTATAAACAAAAATGACGCGGGTCGATGGTGATTGTTAATAATTTTCAAAATTTTTTTCTGGTACATTCAGAAAATGTGTGAGCGGGGTTTTGTAACATTGGAATCGGTACTCCGAATTGGACTATCAGGACACCGTCAAACTCACAATGACAATATTAACTTATGGAGACCTTCACCTTGACTGAATTGAGTCTTGGGTGGATGTTAGTTTTTCTGATTTTTGTTGGAGAAGAATGAAAAAATAAAATAAATAACTTATTTATTTATTTTATTTGAAATAACCATTTTTAATACTTAGTGGTGTGGACCACTCTAACTCTAAATTAATGTGGGGGAACACCTTTTTATTCCCTTATTTAATGTTCCAACATCAATTTACTTAATGAGGAATCTTAACTTGTTAAATTAATAAACATAATTTAATATGTTGGATCCTTTTTTTCTTGAGTTTGTGGAAAGAATTAGAAAATGGAGAATTAGGGTGAGATTTTGGAGGACCATATTCTCTAATGAAGAAAAATCTCCAAAAAATTACATCCTCCAGCATTGGAGAATGAGGATGATGCTTGAGCCTGGATCAGAAACATCTCGTGGGAGAAATGTACACCGACATCACCATCTCATAAACTTATCCTTCATCCTCGCACCACCTTCAACAGACAATTGAGGTGGGGGTTTTATATATGATTGAATTTGGTTAATTGATTCTTCATATCCTAAATTCAAGATGATGATGGCTAAATGAACATGGCCATAGTCCAACACATAATCCATTATCCTTTTCCTTTTTAATATTTTTGCATTATTCGTGCGTTCTTCAATACCTAATATTTATTGGTACTAGAAATACGAAGAATTTTTGAGAGAAAAATATGGATATCAATCCCTTGACACAATGATTGAAAATATGTGATCGTTTATTTTTTTGGGCTTGGAATTAATCCACAATGGCTCATAAAAGGAGGCGTCCAAATATTTATTGGCATTGGAAGCACAATATTCTATTGTGCATGACATATGGATGTAGAACCCTCGACCTGATGATCACGAATATGAAATCATTTAATTTTTCAGGTATATAACGAAGATGTAGTGGACGACGAATTGGGAAATGTGGAGGTGAAATTCCAACGTGTCATTGGGGTGTAGCTCCTGATGAGATAGGCAGTATGATGGAAGTTCTAGACATGTTGACGTAGCATGTGCATAGATTTGTAGGAGAAGTCATGGACTTGATTGTTTGCTGGAACAAAGCAATAGAATTGTGGGGAATGAAGAGTTAATTGGAGAGAGGAATAGTTTAAAATAAATGAATTAAAAATCTAAAGAAATTAAAAATGAAATCATTAGATTAAGGGGGAGGCACTACCCATTTTCATGAATCTTAATTGAGATGGGTTATATAAAAATAAAAATAATAAAAATAATGATATTATTATTATTGGTTGTAAAACAATAATTCATCCATAAAATATCTATGTGACATTGGTTTCATGAATGGTCAGCGGCAGTACGACCCTAAATTAGTGACAAAAATTATGACTACAATATTGGATCTCTTTTTTGTGTTTTTGGATCAGGTACCTGAAACACTCAATTAATAATTAATTATTAATATAATTAAATATTAGAACCTCCATAACTCATGTGTGTGACGTCCAATTGACTTACAATCTATGGTGATGGGATCATGTCATTAAGACGGTTGATTTAAGTATAACTTTGAATATTAAATTCTGGTTCATTGTTCGGTTTAACGAAACACCCAATATTATTATTATTATTATTGCAGGATAGTCTAATCAACAAATATCACTCGTGTGGTGTCGAAAAGAAGAACCGTCTGCAGAAACAGAATCCTTGGATCGATATGGTCTTTTTTTTATACCACACATTTGATTTGGATAATGTTGGGTTACTGTTGAGTTTGATCGAGCACGAATCCAAATGGGGACTCGGGGCTAAAAAAGCCAATAACATAAAGAACAGATGTCTTATGGATGCACCATTTTTTGTTTGGATACCCCTTTTACATAGCGGTCCTTTGTGATACTTCTTCGTGGAACTTCATTGAAGTTGGAGTATCAACCAGTGGCTTGAGTATCAGATCCTTCTGAAATCAAGTGAGCATAGTGCGGGAACCATGTGGATAGCTATTACATGGGATAATGATCTTGTCTGGGTCGTTTCTTTGGGATCATGTGTGGCTATTTGTTCCAGAGTATAACTTGGATCCGCTCTAGAAATCCACATGGGACTACTCTAAGATCCATCGTGGGTCTGCTATATTAGGATCCTGTGTGGGTCTGACGATTTAGGATCTATTTTGGGTCTGATGATTTTGGATCCTGTGTGGGTCTCCCACTTAACTGAGTAAGATGATTCAGTAGTTATATCTAATCATATTTACAACTGTACCTTAGTTATACCTTATGTGATATGAGACCATACCTTCGTGGTGAATCCCTGGTGGTATTCTTCTGTGTGGTATACCTGTGTGGTACTTTCCTACATGGTGATACCATTGTGGTATTGTATTGTGTGGTGTACTTGTGTGGAACATACCTTCTTGGTGATACCATTGTTGTATTCTTCTATGTGGCGTACCTTTATGGTACATACCTTCGTGGTGATACCTTTGTGGTATTTTTTGTGTGGAATACCTATGTGGTACTTCCCATTATGGTGATACCTTGGTGGTATTCCTCTATGTGCCGTACCTGGGTGGTACTTTCCATCGTGGTGACACCATTGTTGTATTCTTCTGCGTGGCATACCTATGTGTACTTACCTTCTGGGTGATACCTTTTTGTTATTCTTCTATGTGGGATACCCATGTGGTACTATCCTATGTGGAGATACCTTTGTGGTATTCTTCTATGTGTTGTACCTATTTCGTACATACCATCATGGTGATACATTTGTTGTATTATTTTATGTGGCGTATTTTTGTGGTACTTTCATTCATGGTGATACCTTTGTGGTATTATTATGTGTGGAGAACCTATGTGGTACTTTCCATTGTGGTGATACCTTTGCGGTATTCTTCTATGTGGAAATAACATTGTTGTACATACCTTTGTGTTGTTACATTTTTTATATTATTTCCTTCCTGGAACAATTTATCTTTGAGCTTATGAGTTGTACATTGTGTTTCCTCATGAATGAGATGTATAATATTGATAACATCTGTATATTTTTGGGAATTTACCTATGTATGGTTTTCTATTGTTTTCATGCTTTTTGGTTTATCTTTTGTGGATTTCGAGAGACATTAGGGGGTCTCGGGGTCCCGACTGAGTATTGTCATACACACCCCTACACAGGCTATACCTGCACCGTTTTGTGCTACATGAAGAAGATGAACAATGATGACTGTGGATGAGGGTACCAGGGTTTGAGGTGACTCAGAGGTGGTCCATCAAATGATGTGTATTTGGGCTGAGACTTGAGGGTGTCAGGTCCAAGTGTTACATAGAGGAGACAGTATGACATGGAGTGCTATGGAGACGATATGTACCAACCCTTCATGTAGGATCCTCGGTGGATGATCCTGGCCCTATTTTGTGCTTTTCAGTTGTACTTGTACTTTTAAATTTTGGCTTGTATTCTGTCCCCTTTTTTTCTTTCAACACTCTTTTATTATACAATTTACATTTTTCTCGTGTCCTTCTTTGTTCATGGTAGTGTGATTTTATAGGTTATAATGGAAATTCCTTCCCAGTTTTTGGGAATAGGCCCTTTGGTGCTAGTCGCGAACCCCTGGCCTATGGAAGGTGGGCTTTGGGTAGTCACAACATGGGCCCCTGGGGATGGGTCATGAAAAATTGGTATCACAGTAGTCGGTTCGACCATATAACATTGGACTCTTAGATTTTTAATGACAATAGTGTTTTGTATAGAGAGTGTGGTTATTAGTTTAGGGAAACCAATGTTTGTGCAGCGGCCGACGTATCCACACACCAGGACCCTAAATTCTGATTTCGGACTCAGCATGTGAAAACATTGATTGTATGTGTTTTTAAATGTTTTATTTTTGATTTCTTTTGAATTATCTCACCAGGTATAACATAATGATTGTGGCGCACTTGTTCCATATCAGGATGTCACTGCGTCTACAACCAACTATATTTCCGATAGAGTGCATGATGATGGCCTACTGAGTGACGAGGCACCGGTATAGGGACCTCTTACTATGTTGTCACCTTTGGGTGGTATACTAGCAGCACGACAACCCATTGGGCAGCAGTTACCACCATCCGCACTGGCAGGCGGTGCACACTGACTGAGCACATTTCATGGGTTCCAACAGCAGATTCATCTGATGTTTCGAGTCGATAATGATTCCTACATGGATGAGGGTTGTCTGTATTGAGTTTATTGAGTTTTCCTCCAAGATGAGAAACCAATAGAGCAGATGGTGATCTTAGCTAATAGTAATTGTCAGTTAGTGACCATGAGGTTGGTCCACATAGTGATGAGGCGTCAAGATGAGGACCATTACCCAAGATAGTACCTTTGGGTAGGGTGTCAATTATATCATTACCCATTGGTACCCAATTACAAATGGTGGTACTGGTAAAATACACATATAGTCTTAGTGCCTCTCCTATGATTCAACATCAGATACACCTTAGGTACCAAGGTGAGCCCGACTGACAAGCGGCAGAGTACTATCTTCAGGTGGTGGCTGAGAGATCTCTAGAGCTTCTATAGCTTCGGGAGGACAACATGTCAAGTGATAAGTATTAATCATGGCATACCGGTCTTTCCTGGAACTCGATGAATACGATACGATTAGTGCATCAGTTCTGGAACCTCTGAGTGAGGTGTCTTTAAGGACATACTAGCTACCACTATTCATCTTTGATTTTCTATTTATGTTATAGTTCTGGAGAGAACCTTTTTGGGTGAATATTATTTCATTGAGAAGATACATCCAATGAATGTTAGTAGTAGGATAATAGGAAACTGGTGCCAGTATCAGAGACTTGGGAATGAAAAAATGTTTGGGGAAAATGAAGTGTTTGGGACAGATGAACCTGTAGGGATACAGACATGGAACCAGAGATAGGGGAGCAGCAAGAAGTGGTGTACATTTTGACATGTTACAACCACCACCCATTGTCGTCTCTTCCATGCTCTGGGAGGTGGAGGACATGGGAAGAGAGTGTCTTCATATGGTCAAGGAGATCAACCCAAGGGATCATCGAATGATTTGAGGTATTGTATGTGAGAACATCTAGCTTCCATATCAATAGACATATGTACTAATCATTCCTTCCTTCCACAAATCAAGTCCAAGACCTAGAGCGTCCAGTTAAAACATTGATTTTACCCTCACATATAGAGATACCTTTGGTAGGAGACTCGATAATCACACTTACACTGAAAGTTTGACATGACCCTTGAGGTGTAGGTTTTGGTAAGAACAACTTGTTAGTAGCATAGAGGCCTTATAACGTTAGTCTGGGTATGAACTAGATGTCAACATATCATACTATGATATACTGTTTTAGGAAAAAAGGATGTGGTTTCTCTTCAACATTGGTATGAGTTTTTATTTGGTCCGAAAAAAGGAAACTCTTGCAGCACTGGATAGTATCATGTATAGGAGGGTGTAGTCGATCACTCATGAGTCGGCCAGAATTACCTTTGTGGCAGCATGAGTTTTGAGTTTTCAGTTCTAAAAAAATTTGGAAGAGCATGGGGACATCTTTTCAAAAGATGTTTCTATGATTACCTCCCCATAGGGAGAGGAACATCTGCTTGGGCTGGGTACTAAATACGTTTTGGACCATACATCTCTACGGTAGCGGCACCCGGTTATCATTAACGAAGAAGAATCACATCTTGAGGATAGATAAATTTCATCAGTGCTTTTAGAACTAGATATAGAAATGATGGATAGAGTTCCACAAATACTATGACTTTGATATAATATTTACTCTTGTGAAGGGGAGCGTGATAGCAGACACACTAAGTTGAAGGTTTTCTCAGAAACTGCTGAGTGAGCCATCAGAACAGCAAGTCACGCTGCAGATATCCATCGTGAATATAGATGAAACATCATACCCCTATTCCATGGCTGTCACTAACCTAATCATTCAGTGAATTCAGGAGGGAAAACATGGGGGAATTGACTGTGAGGCTCAACATGCTCAGATATCCATAGGGTGGGCACCTGAAGGATTATTTGAAGGTGGGGAGCACATCATCCTCTTCATAGGATGTTCCATGGTACTAGTGACTCTTCTAGAGGATATGTTCTATGAATTCCATATGTCCCCTAAGGTGGTACATCCTAGTGTGATGAAGATGTACCAGGACCTCAGTCCTCATTACTGCTGGCTAGAGAGGAAGAAATCAATGGCATAATTTTTATCATGATTTCTCACTTTCCTGCAATTAAAGGCTTCATAGAATAGGTAGATGTCTTATTCCGTAGGAGAAGAAGATCCTTGGAGTTCAAGAAGGGAGACAGGGTCTTTATAAGTGTATCACACTGATGATGATTTCATAGGTTTTGTCGGGGCGAAAAACTATCTCTAAGGTTCATCGAACCATTCTCGATTCACATCAGAGTATCCTAGGTGTCATATCACTTTCCTCTTCCACCTCAGTTGGAGAGGTTGTATGATGCCTTCCACATATCCTAGCAGAGTAGATACATGCATGTCCCATCTAACATCACCGACCATGGTGAGATGGAATTTTATTATGGGGAGACATTTACGGAGGTCCCAGTAGGTAGTGAGGATCAAAAGCAATTGGTCTTTCATGGGAGGTTAATATCTATCTGTAGTTCGTTATGATTCTGTAGATATTTATAGAATTATGTTATATATTGTCTTCCCCATTTTTTGGATGGGCTCATCATATACTAAAATTACTATGGTGTAATCATATGATTCGTGTACTAAATAGTTACAACCACATGCATCCATAATGAATCTTTTTCACGCAATGGTAGAGTCTCTAGAGGAATCTTATACAAATCCAGGTACAGTGAGAGGTACCAAAAATATAGCTTAATCTATAGTGAATAATGTATTTGTCACTAGTGTGTCTCTGATGTTTATATTTACTCGTGTTGTTCACCTAATAGATATTTAAAAATAGCATTTACCTTATGTGGTGGATATTAGTAATCACCTCAGTATGAAGAGAGAGAAAGGTTTGGATTTTACTTTTGGAGTTTTCTCTCTCTAAAAAATCAATTATACAAATCATTTTATGGTTCTCAACTAGAAACCACAAGATGTATTCTTCAATATAAATTAGATAAATTAAAGTACAACCCATCATCACTGGGTCACCTTAATTTCACCATAAGGGGTGTTCCATATCATTCTTAGAGAATGGGACCTATGGTCAAGTAGAAATAGAACATATTATCTAAAGTCGTGGAAGGTAATTTTTTTTGATCTATTGATTTTATCCTTTTGTGATTACCCACTCATTTATTAACCAACATTACTGATTTGTTTTTTTATTATTCTATAGGATAAAAGTTAAAATAGATGTAGGGTTTTCTATTGAAATATTTCATGGTACTCTAATGTTATCTTTTATTTTTCACCACAATAGACCAGGATAATGGAAAACGATGAAGAATTTATTTTATTATCCATTAGAGAAAGGCCTTATAAGTCTGACTGTGTCACATTAGGTTTTACCTTGGGTGTCAGCTATTCTCTTTTCTATATAATATATTCATATCATGACATTTATATTTAGTACAAAAAGATAAATCCAATAATGGTAAAGAAAAAGAATAAATTTTTACACATTGATGTTTTTTGTCCATTTAATGGGGGAGGGGGGAAGTGCTTTGGGATTATTTATATTCGATCTAGTTATCATTTTCATATAATAAATTAGTCTTACATTTACAAGGTCACATTCCAAATCAAGTATGTAAATTATGACTACATTTTATGGCCACATGGACATTCCAATGTTCCTTCACTATTTATGTCATTGATGAACATTACATTCCACAAGAATCTTGATTAGTTTTGGGTGACATTTATGGATGAATTCATGGTTTACTATCATTCTAAATAGGATTAGTTAATTCATCCAAGATTAGTTTTAGAGATGTTGAGAAGTCACCAACTATATCCCAAGCTATCAAAATGTGATTTTTTGATTCCGAAAGTGATGTTATTTAAAAAAATGGTCTCAGAACATGGTATTTCAAATATTATGAGAGGGTAAAATATATTTGAACAAGGCAAACAAAAACAAAATGATTTTGTTATATGATTATTATTGAAAATAGTGGGGTAATAAAACAAGTTATTCATGATTTTGTCAATATTGGATTCTCCAATGACTGGTGTCAATAATAGTAGTGTGATGTTCAATTGGTATGACAAGTATCAAAGTTATTTTATTAATCTGAAAATACGTTTAACATATGCATCAAGGATGAATCTTCCATATGATAAGAATAGAGAAGTTTTCTTTTTTGATTCATTATGTTTATATTTGTGTTTTTTTCTAATATAGGGTGATAATTTCATTTCCTATGGTTCTCAGCAGCATAGTTTACATGAGAATAATTATCAAATCCTTGACATTGAACTCATATTTTTGGTTCTTTATCATAAAAGTTGGTGACATTAATTTGTCAATGAAATATTTTCCATTTTATCTGACCATAAGAGTCTAGGATATATCTTCTCTAAAAATGATTCGAATATTATAAAATGGAATTGGGTGGAGTACCTATAGTCTTTTTATATCAATATTATGCACATCCTCAGGAAGGGAAATTTCATTTCATATTCTTTGAGAATGAATCTTCCAACCTTGTATGTGAAGGAATACTCAAATGTGTGGAAGATGGTTTCTATTTTAAATAGTTTCATTTATGAGTCTGAAAAGAAGTGCAACATGTTGTTTTAGAATATAATAAATTGAATTTCTCCCTTATGGAGGTGATAGTAGAAGTAGCTAAATGATTAATTTTATTGAAATAAGGGTACTCTTTATGGTGGGGATGTGATTCGTTAGAAGAAGCAGTTTAATGAAAATTTTCCCTTATGTAGGTGATTCTTATGGTATCATATAATTTTATAATTGGTTCATTAGTAATATTTTATATTAAAACAACTATGGTGATGGAATATAATAATTACCAATTGGAGGATTAAATTGTTAGCACAATGTTATTTTATGGCATTTGATAAAGATTTTGCTTGATATTTATAAAATAAGATGTGGTTGATTTTCATTTACATTGTTGTGATTGTTAGCAATTCATGGCCGTGTACCAGAAACAGTAGGGTTCTATACTGCAACATCTAATTCTTACACAAATTAGGGATGTTATTTACATTGTCATCATGGTATGTTTTACAAATTACATTGAATAAAAAATGTGAAATAGGGTTTGATTGATCATTTGAATATACCACCTCACATTATACCGATCAATGATAAAACCATATTTGAGGACATGGAATGACATTATGTTTTTGATGTTTTTGGTTTCATGGTGATCTATCATTCATTTTCCACAATATAATTCCCTTGTGGAGTTATTATTTTTTGAGAGGCCTCTAGGAGGAAATGAGATTACATGTGAGCTTGTGGATTACATATAATACATTTATATATGTATATATATAATTGGATATATTTATTTTGGATGAAATTCTAAGAAACATAATCAACAATTACGGTAGATATTTTTATAGGAACTGGGGACTTTTTTAGTATTCATATAAAAATATTTTCCAATAATCAAATTTTAGGGATCCCATTAAATATTTTTTTGGTTTTATGTGTAAATATTCATTATAGTGGACGGAGTTGTGTGAAGAGTCAGTAGTTGGACCTTATTTTGAACATGATTTGATAAATATTATTCAATTTATTCATCATATATTTGTGAAGTAATATTGAAAATATATATCATATACTAATTGTTTTCAATGACTATTAATGTTTTCAGTTTTCTATTGGGTAATCTTAATAGAATCAATTCATTTGGATCATTGAAAACATAGAAAATAGGGGATGATTTCAACTCAGTTGGGGGATATTATTTAGGTTGTTTAGAATGTGGGGAAATTAGATTACTGTTTTGAAGAAAAACCTTAGTTAACAACGATAAATAATACTTTCCCTATATTAATTCTATGAAAGTATCATTCTGACCCATCTCATGTCTTGGGTTTGTGAGATAATGATGTTAAAGACTAGTTTATTCATGACTATGAATCTAGTTAGGATTGTATATTTAGAGAAAAATTTGAATTATTAGAGGATGAAAACATGTTTCTATATTCTATGGATGTATGGATATTATTTTCATGAGATGTGTGAGAAAAATTCACTAATGAGAGTCCAGTGGAATCACCAATTTGATACGTAAACTTCATAAAATGATTTAAATGGACAATATTTTTTTTGTGTTTTGGGGAGGTTGTAACATTCAATAAATTGTTTTAATATTCTTATAGACCCATGTGTTGATGTTATATTGATTGGGAGTTCTCGCATAATGTTTAAAGTATATTTTCTAGAATATTATAATCCAATAGGGAAACTAATAGGTAATTATTGGTTCGGGAATGTCATGTGGATTTCCAAAAAAACAACGATCCATGTTGAGAACCACTGGAATGTTGTATTTTTTCCAAAACATGAAGATATTGGGTCCAAACCATTCACTCCTTTAATAGTTTGGAATTCATGAATGGAAAATTGTTACTTTAACCATGTGTCCCAACTATGCACCCATTACATAACACTAGAAGATGTTGATGGTAAGGGTGAGTACTTTTTCTAACCAAGATACCCTCCCATAGAAATTTTATTCAAATTTATTAATTCCTCCAAAAAAAAAATTAATAATTATGAACCAGATTTTTATGATTCTAATATGTTTCGTTGACCCTAATATTATTTTTCGTCCTTGGAGGATCCATATATGCATTTTTTGCTCGTCTAACATCCTCCATTAGTGAATCAATGTGACAATGTAATATCAAATACTTATCTGGTAAGTGGATCTATTCTTCTATGGAAAATTCTGATCATCCATTATCACAACATTATAGAGTGTAATATCATCAACATCTCAATGGATATAAACTCTATTTGGTAGGATGTAGTTTTATTAAAGATATATTTTTTATTTATATTTTATTCAAATATATTATTATTCTTCGATCATCATTGGTGTTCTATTTAGATGTGTTTGTCATTTGATTCGATGATTAATGGTTGGTTGTTCTATTTGAGAATTCTCATAGTATTAATGCAGTTAATGTCTTGACTTTTTCAAAATACCATTCAACTGATTTATAAAACCTCAAATTGGAATAATTTTTTTATAAAATTTCAAATTAAAAAACTTTTAGAGTCATCCAATTTCAATGGAATGTAAATAGTTGGATGAATATTTATATTGATGGATTGATTATTGAGAAAATTATTCAGAGAAAATATTGATCAAATGAGTCGAAATCATTTTTGGTGATGATGGATTAAATTGAAATGATGAAAACCCATGATTAGTTAATATTTAAGAGGGATGTGATAATGAGAAACCTATGATTCCTTTTTGAAATTGAAATGGTATATTGAAAATAAAAGATAGTAAATTTTATTATAAATGAAATTAAATTTTATATGATGTGATTTTCCCATTATATAATCATTGGATGATAACCTATTATATTAGTTAGTGAGTAGGTTATATGGAAAATAAACAATCCGATTATTATCCCCTAGAAATGGATTTATGATAATAAATCCAACAAAAACCTGGTTCAATATGATTATCTCAGAAGGGATATTGTTGAGTCAAATTTCAACCACTCATAATGTATATGGGAACTCATTTTTTTCTATGATTGCATATTTGAGATGTTTTATGATCCTTCAGCCAAAAACTAACATACATTAGGGAGGATGATCAGGGTGATTTTTGATATTATTTTTATAATATAATTTATTGTTTGTAGGACTACATTAATAATGAAAAATGATTTATATTAATTTATCTATTAAAAATGATTATTTTAGTCTAGTTTGAAAAGTTTTTTTAATATATTGATATGAAAAAATTATTTTTTCATATATTAAAATGAGTTTGTATTCCATGAAATGTTTTATGTCAATTGAATGCTGTATTGGTTTATTAGTATGGAATATTTTATAGAACACGTAGAAAGACTCTACTAGAATTTATAGTTCATATATCTTTTTTACATTATTAATTTGAATATTTTTTTTATTCAACTTCTGAGTAATGGAAAATATCCACTTTGTGGTAGTGGATGTTATTATACAATGGTATCATAGAAAAATGTTGGTGACCGTGGAGAAGAGGTCAACATGTTACATGGGGTTTAGAGACATCTGGTGGTAGCTCGAGGTAGTTTAGGTTTATGTTACATTTTTTATCTTCTTGGGTATTATTTTCCCCACTTGGCTTCTAGTACTTCTCCTTGAGTTATGTTGATATACCGACTTGTATCTATTTTTTCTTCTTCAGTTTTAAGAAAAAACTTTCCCTCTTTATTATTTTAAAATTCTATGTTCTATTATACAACCCATTGTGAATATAAATGGCCTTTTTTATATGTTAGTTCTAGATTTGTTATTAGAGTACACGAGTATTTGGGATCGTTCGTGGCAATTCAACCCCATCTCTCAAAATGGATTAATGTCTTCTAATTTTCATTCTTATGGTAGTACATGGGTGACCTAATGAACATTTTCATCATCAACGAAACCAGTTTGGAACATTATTTTTATTATTATCATTATCCTATTTATTTCACCATATAATATAGAAATTATTATAGAATTTGATACTGCATCTGGTGAAAGTACTCAACCATAATCACAAGCTAGAGGAAGCCATGTGAGAACTTTAATAAGCGACAATTCAAAAGTACCCTTATTTGTTAATGACTGATAATATGTCACTATTTATAACAATAAATTTATTTTAATGGAGTTTTATATAATTTAACATCTGGGATTAATCAATAAGAGGTAAACACAACATCATTCATACTTTTACATAACTCACATTATATTACCATGTTATTATAGTTCATTAAAGAGAATTTTTATTCATAAATAAATTTAGAACTCAAATTTCGATAATTATAAATTTTAATATGTTATAAGTGTCATCGTTTTTCTATTTTTATAATTTTAATTAGATTAATTTTATTTTTTAGTTCCTTTTAAAAATCATTTTAACTAAAAATATTATATTATTAATTATTTTAACAATAATTTTTAAGATATCTATAAATATAATCACATAATGTTGATTTGATATATGGAATTATAATAAAATGTATTAGATAATAAAAATATTATAATTTTTTGGCACTAAAATATGTTACCATGTTAAATTATTTCCACCATGGTATGGTTTCAAATTTTAAAAATAGTTTAGCCATGAGAAAAGGCCAATGTTTTCAAAGAAACATGTCAAAATTTTATTTCTCAGTGGATTTTTCCCATACCACACTATATAATCTAATTTTTATTGGATTTTGTGACATATTGAATGATATTTATGTTTATTATATTTAAATTATTTAATATTTTCAAAGAGTTTCTCCCCTCTCACTTATAAATGGGAACCTAATTCGTTCACTTACCTATACACCATGAGCATCATTATTGACTAAACACTAGGAAAAAACATCCCCTAAAATCATATATATATCACCCTGGAATATTATGAATTAAATTTTTTTAATTAAATTTAATCATTTTTATATTTTTCATTTTACACAACACTGAATATATCTTTTGTTATATTAAATCACAATACATGGATTGAAGTATATGCAACATAATGCTATATATTCACAACATGAAATAGTTATTTAAACCTTTTTTTAATGAGACACTATGTTTTTATAATGTTACCCAAAATAAAAAGTGTGATTTGCACCATTCATAAAACATATGGACGAGTTCTACCTAACGACAATATAGTTTTAATATTATTATATAAATATCATTAATGATTCCACCTTTTAATTGGAATGGTATTCACAAATAAAATTATCTGAATTATGAAAAATGATTTTCAAATGTATATAAAATTAATCCTTTCACAATCAATCATTATAGTGAATGCGGAACTATTTGAAAATATAGAAATTACATTTACAATAAACTATTTTTCTATGTATAAGAATAGTATTTTGTCAATAAATTAATGAAATAAATATTTATTATAGTTTTAAATAAAATTTAAATAAAATTAATTCAATAAATATTTTTAAGAGAAGTTTCATTTTTAGATGAATTGTGAAAACACAAAATTTTAATTAAAAAATACATTTTCGTATAATATATTCATATTTTAAAAATATAACTCAATTATGCTGTAAAGGATACTTTTATCAATTATTCTCCAATAAATTCAATATAGGTAACATTAATAAATTTCATATTGTAATTGTATATAAATATATTTCAATATTTTGATCATTTTTTGTTTAAAAACACACATTGACATCCAATATGTGGCATTAAATTTTAAATTATTTTCTACCAAATATTTTAATGTGAATTATAAAATGGATTGAATTATTTTAATATGAATAATTAATAATTTTTATTAAGGACAATTTAGTTTTCAAAAAAAAATTAATGATGTCATTAAATTTTTTATAGTGATTAAGAGAACAATTAGTTTAACAAAGGACTACTCATTATACATAAGGCACAAAATAAATTCAAAAGTTTCCCAAAATCCATTTTATTATCATATTTCTACTCTATACTCCCTTTTCTCTTATTTTGACCAATTTTTGAAAAATATTACTTTGAATAACCGTGGTTTGAATTCCCATTTAAAAAATTTACAAGATCATCACTCCTCCTCCACTATAAAAATACAGCCACCCTAACACTTATTAACACCTATAAAGCCTTTTGAATCACCCAATCATTGATAAAAAATCCCCCAAAAAAGCCTCTCATAATATTTAATCCTCCAATTTTTTGAAAATACATCGATGGAAAACCTCTGGTGATAACTAAGAGGAGTTACCAAATGAAGAGGTAATATCCTCTCTCAAGCTATTTTATTTTATTTTATTTGTCAACCCCCCTGATTATTCATATTCCATGACTATATAATAACCATATTATCCAAAATATACTTATATTTATTTATTATAAGTGTTATAACTACATATATACACACTTTTCTATAATAGGTAACGAGTATACAGTTCTTGTGTATGGTAACTAAAGCTTCATGAAACAAAGTCATTTGATTTTTATCAACATTCATTGGTGTGAATTAGGAATGATACTTGGTTTTTTATGATATATATGAAATTTATGATATATTTTTACTTCTATACTTATTATATATATCATAAATTCATTATTTCTAGTTTGTGTAAATATGAAAACTTTGTTTGTGGATGTGTAAACTACCTCCTCCTCAATGTGATGTGATTCATTTACACTTTGTGTGTACTGTATTAAGGATTTTTATAGTGAAATCATATTATATATTTGAAATAATTTTTCAAATTTAATTATTCATTATATTTTTACATAAATTTTATTACTATCATTTTTTCAAAAGGAAAATAAAACGTAAACATCATTCATGCGTACATACAACCTTAAATCTTTATAAATGATGTATTCCATTTTATATTTATTTGTTTCAAATATTATTATAAATAAATATATATTGAATATATATCATATTTATATATTTATTTGGATTTTTAAAATTATTAAATCATTACCTATTGAAGAGGATGGAGAATAATTGGCCAAAACATATACGAATATCAAAGAAGATATTACATGGAATATAACATTAGCATGAAGGTCTTCACAAAAAAAATATCTGTTAAATTTTTTATTATATATAATAATATGGATCAATGTATGATTAATAATAAAATTATATTTACTATTCATGATGTTTGAATGTGCACATAGAATGTCAAGACATATGGAAAGGGTTTTCTAGTCTCAATTTTATTTCTGTGAGACTTATCCCTTAGTCACCACTCATTTATTTTGGGTGTTTTATATAATGCACATGAAATAATTATATGATTCATATAGATAAATTAATATATTTTACTAATCCATTGTATGATATTTCATTAATGGGGTTAATGATTCTAATGTTACAAAATCAATGAATTAATTTTATCTTAATTTATATTCATTAAGACACATTTCATTTTATTAACATATATATTTTCAATGGGTTGTATATACTTCACATTGACATGTTAAATTATATATCTACTTATTTGAATTGTATTTTAAGACTCAGGGAGAAAGATATTTTATGATTCATTCAATTTCATTTTTTCAGTTGGATTATGATTCAAATTTACCAAAATGGTAATAGTTCTTTCCTCTAATCACATCATTTATTGAGATTGTTTATCATTATGCATCCATTGATTATATATTATGATCCATTTCTCATTAAAACTCTTTAATTAACATATTCATTAATTATACATGATATATTCAAATATTATTACCATTTAACACACTTTGGTACTTCATATAATTAATATGTTTTTATGAAAATATGAAATTATTTCTACTTCTGGTTAGAAATATATTATCATTAAAAAATATGATTTCAAATTTTTTTTACAAGAATGTATTACTATTATCCAATTATTTTTAATGTAAATTTCAACCCTTTTTTATATTTTAAACAAATTTTTTAACATTAATATTCCTTTATTTTTCAGATAATGACACATTTAGAAAGCTTTTATGTTGAAAAAGAAATGTTTTACAAGCACTAATTTACCCGCAATCTTGATTTTCTTTTTTATGAAGATTCCTTTGAAATTTTACAAGATTATTTTTATAGAATGTTTTTCATAATTTTTTTAATTAATTTTTTAATGTGTTTTCCAAAGAACTATTTTTCCAAACATATTTTATGTTCAAAAGTGTTATAAGTGACTTTCATATATTATTTTATAATATTTCAAGGTTATTTAATGAGTAAAATTTTCAAAATTATTTATGATTTAATATTATTTTCTATAAGTGGAAAGTATATTTTCTCATAGAATTTTATAAATAAATCATAAAGATTACATTTATGTTTTCATGTTTTTATTAAAAGAAAATACAATTGAAAATAATTTATGTTTTGAAAAGTGATATTTAAATAAAGGCTATTTTCATTAAAAAATTATTCGTTGGATATTTAAAAATCCTACCCCATATAGGTTTCCATACATTGATAAATTTTAATTTTTTGGGGGATATTATCCAATGAATCCATTTTAATTTTTTGTTTCAATGGTTTATGAAATGTTTCTTAGGAAACCCATATATCTTCCATAGGATATATAGTAGAGACCTGTTTTTTGGCCTAATAAGACATAGAATTATTTCTAAGAATATTTCCAAAGCTGGGTGCTATGACGGTGTGCAATTCATAGTTTCGGTGTGCCAAGAATTAATTTTATAAAAATTTTAGTGTTTTTATATTATGCACACGTGGTTAACTAAAGAAAATGAGATATCTCTTAAATAGCTGACCAGATCAGAGATCCGAGAAAAATGGTTGGGTCTAAAATGCGGTGTTTCCCATAGATAAGACATAAAATTAGTCGGTGTAGGATTTTCGGACCCCTCGCTCCTCAGTGGTGTATTAAATGGTTTAATTAAATAATATATTTATTTCTTTAAAATCTCAAACCTAAATATCTCTCGAACAGGGACTCGAATGTAAAATTTGAGACCACCAATGAGTTCAGAATGTAGGTTTTACCCTAACGATGGTATAACTATTGTCCACATCAGGTGTTTGTCATATGCGCCATCATGAGAGAATAATTAAATAATTAAATAATTCATTATTAAGTTATTTACTTTATTTATTTAAACCTATCAAGAGTTTATAAATTCTTTTTATAGATGGGGTTGGCCTTATAATTAAATTTTGCCAATGATGGTAAACCCTCCCTTCCTCTCTTCTTCTCCCCTCCTAGTTGATGAATGGCGGACGAAAAACAAAGAAGCCTATGATCCAAGCGAATCGAGGAGCGATGAATGCAACATCTTATTCTCATTATTTTGCAAGTGTGATCCTCATCAACATGGAGTGGATGGTGATTAATGTGATATTCACCAATGATAAATCCAATCTTGAGGTAGGATTTATCATTGTGGATTCCATAACTCGGTTTGATTTTATCATGATGAACGTGAATTAAATAAATTAATTTTTAGATCGATAATCAATTGATTGAATTAATTTTATTCTTGTTTATCGTGGATTTTAGATTCTTGAAGCATGATAAATATTTAATTTCCAATTCACCATATTCATGATTCTCAAAAATTATGCCCAAACTAACACAACTATTGATCCAAACATAGACCGTGATCTTTCATTATTTGTTGTCCGCACATTCTTCGCATGTTCTTCATCGCAAAATAATTAAGCACTTCAAAACATCAATGTTTCATTGAGTGTTACATGAGAATGTGGAGATCTAAACCCGAGGATTGTGAATCTAATTTTTCCCAATTCATTGGGGTTAAAATGATGATTCAGCTGATTCTGGAAGGGGAAATGTAATGGTTCAATTTTCGTGCTGCGAGTGGACGGGGGCTAGGCGATGCGGCTGGTTTGAGGTGCACATACGCTGGTAGCCGGGGTGGTGCGGCTGGGCGGAGGTAGGCTGGGACGTCGTAAGATTGGAGGTAGCATATCTAGTGGAGGAGGCATCCCACGTGAAGATCTGGACAGTAGTGTTTGGATTAGAAGAAACAGTGAAAGTGAAATTTCATGGGATAAGAAATAGATTGGAGAGAGAATAGAAAATTAGAGAAATAAATTAAAAGAAAAATAAAGAGAGAAATCAATGTGATGGGTCATGGATGGCATGGAGTCAAAGAAAAGAGCTTGTTTTATTTTTTTGGTTCATGGATTTGGGTTGGAGAATTTATGAAATTAAATGAAATTAAAAATAATAATAATATAATAATGTTATTATTATTTTCGTTTTGAAACCACATTTTGACGACATATTTTTCGTGCGACCTCGGTTTCAATAACCATCAGCGGTAGTGTGAACCTTACGTTTAGATGGAAATTATGAGCCCAATATTGGATGTCTTTTTCGGGTTTTCAGATCGGGTACCCGAAACGCTCCAGAAATATTAGATTTAATATTATTATTAAATCTTCGACCCGCCATAACTCATGCGTGCGAAGTACAATTGGAATTCCGTTAGTGGAGATGTAATCCTATAATTAATACGGTCGATTAAAGTCTAATTTTGGGTACTAAATTATGGTTCATGTCATTGGTCCATAAAACACAGAATAATAATAATATTATTATTAGTACGGGATATTGAATTTGACATATCTCCCTCATACGGTGTCAGAATGATGAACTGTCTGCGACATTGCGACCATGGAATTAAGATGGATGTTTCATGACCAATTTTGGATATTTATGTCATGGTCAAGGTGTGGGCCCCACGAGACCCGTTTCACTCGTGCTGCGGTGAAATGCAACCTTTTCACCGGCTATCTGTTTTTAAACAATGGTTAGTCCATCTTGTGTGTTTTTTCGTAATGTTCAAAATGTTGTGACAGGTATGGTTAACCGGTGTCGTTAGAAGTATGACCAGGTTGGATTGAGCCTGAATCCAACTGAGCCCTCGGTAATAAAATGCATATAACTTTCAGACTAGGAATTTTATTGACGCACTGTTTTTCATGTTAGAACCTTTATGACACGGATTTCCTTCAGGTTTCTCCCTTGTGGAACATCGTGGTGGTGGAGGTATGACCATTATCATAAGGAGAAGAACCATGGCATTTATTTTAGTGACATATAGGATGATTACAACCTTGATGACTCAAGTCACGAGTATTCCTTACTCCTCTGATCCAGTATAGACAGGACTCCCCACCTCATGATTGTGGGTTCGTTTTACTCTGAGATAGTTTCCCTACCTTTAGAGTCGATAGACCACCACACGGCCAGACCAGGCCGGTTTCATGGGTCAACTTGTTTTTCGACAACACGGGTAGTACCCAGAGTCAAGGAAAACGACGTGTGATCCTAATACAAGTCGTTTAAATTGTTTTATAGGGCTTGAGTCATTTTTCTTCTGTGACTTGGACTAGATTTCTTAGGGTTCGTACCCTTGGTCTTTCCCATGAAGGTTTTTTGTATCATTTCCTATGTATAGGAGTATGATCCCTTAAATAGGACTTCATGAATAGAGTTGTTGGAATCTATTCTGTGAGACTTGGATCTAGATCCTCTATTCCTTCCTAGAACCCTAGGTAGATTTCTTGGTATTGACTTAACCAACTTCACCCGGGCAATTTTCCTCTGCTTAGCGGATTCGTTCAGACTGAGTTGCTGGAATCAACCCGTAGCTATTGGTTGTGATCCTCATCTGAACAATGTATTCTTAAGCACTTGTGGATTAAGTTATCCTGGAATTAGTGCTTCATGACTCTCTCTTCAGACCTAGGAGTGGGTTCTCTCTATTACGAGTACTTCGTGGGAATCTTTGAACTGGATCCCTAGTATGGGTATGTATTTGTGTAACTTGTCTCTACACTACAGGCATGGGTTACGTTTATATCTAGTTGTCCTGGGTATATGTATGGGCATATACCTGGTGTGAGCTGTGAGACGAAGATCCCCTTACTCTATCATTTGGGTTTCATTGAGCGATTATATCTATTAATCGGTGGAGATGTACTCTTTTTATTCACTATTGTTGTACCTTGTTTTCTCTTGATGCTCTCCTCTTTAGTACATCTCTTATTGCTCCCTCAAGCCTTTGGGGCATCCTACTATGTATTCTTATACTCACCCCTTATTGGGCATTGCCCGCATTTGGCAATCCCTTATAGAGGACGAACTGGATGATCGTGACGTCAGAGGAGCTTCAGGATATGGGGAGCTCGGACCGTGTGTGGTGGTCATAGCTTGGGATTCAGTAGTGGGACTCTTCTTGTTGTTTTACTTTTTCACATGTTGTCGGGTTGTGTCACATTTTCAAGTTGGGTGTGTATATTTTCCACTTTCCCCTTTTAGCTTTACTTTTCATGTACTTGTACTGATAGACGTAGATGCATTTTTTTGGATCCCTTTTTATAGTAGCGTGGAAACTTGATTTCTTATTTTTCTCTTCACTTTTGAATTGAGTTAGCTGCGTGTGTGTACAGGTTCTTTAGAAAAGGCCTCTCAGAGTTTTTTTTGCCTTCTTCCCTAGTCGTCAGCCCCTATCCAATAGAGGCAGGATTGGGGTAGTTGCGGATCAAGCCCAAGTATGGGTCGGGTCGTGATAAGTGGTATCAGAGGTGGTTCTAACATTGGGACGTTGTTCGTACATTTCTCTAAAATGTTCTTGGTTGTGTTTAGGGAAATAGTGCCGATGTGTCTCGAGATAATCTCTCAGGATAGTGAGTTCAGTGATGGTGCAGGCGGCTGACATATCCATTCACCAAGACCCTGATTACCCACTTGTCGACTCGGCACCTTGAGAGACCTGTTGTAGGGAACAATGATACATGCATCATATTGGATTGAGTTGTTGACTATTTTTCTTGAGTAATCTATCCATAGTTGTTGATATATATAGATATGGTCATCTGAATGCAGTAAACCTTGATAACATTTAGGATGTCTTCGCGACGACAGCCATCCAGGATACTAGCTATGGTTTGTGGAGACTATTTCATGAGTGACGGAAGGTCTGTTCAGGACCCATCATGTGAGCCCCTTTCTCCAGGTGGGCAGGTAGCAGTATCCCTAACTATTGAGAAGAAGGCAACCCCAGCTGATTAGGATGAGGATGTGTGCAGGTTGAGCACACTTCGTGAGTTCCAGCACCAGAGACCACTTACGTTCTACAGTAAGCCAGACCCTCGGACATTAGAGGATTGGCTAGAGATGGTGGTCTTCTAGTCTATAACGGTAGTTTCTAAGAACAGAAGTTATAGCAGGGACTCTGTAGAGAGATCATTCCTATCATAGTTCTCTTGTTCATCCCCACCTATGTTGAGGTGTGATAGTAGGCACTGGTTGTAGAAATATTTCTGCCACGCCATACCGCTGGTTTTGATAGTGAGCGCGACAGAGCTGAGATGTCTACTATATCTGAAGATGCCAAATGATGAGATCTCAATGCAAGAGATCTTCTCAAGATCATTCACATGAACATGGTCATATGGGGCCTAGGCAGTGTAGTGAATGTACAGATGAATAATCTTGCTGACTTGTGCAATCAAGGTTTGGTTATGTAGTAGGCTACCTTAGCGATAAGTGCAGGGAGTCCCAGACTCAACTAGTGCGGGATTTTTTAGAGCAGTTAACATCCCTGCAGCTTCCCCTAGTTGAACATGAGGGTAAAAAATTTCTTCAGTCGATGGTGTTGACTCCCTCGCTTCTCAATGATGTAAGAGATTATTGGTTTCTATTCATCGACTGTGAAATCATGTGTGACCAGATAACCTTAGGTGTTTCACCATATGGATATTCTGAAGGAGGAAATCCAATTAGTTTTTCCTAGGGACAAATAGTGATTCCAGTTGAGAGATGTGATGTAGAGGTTCGGTCGAGGAGACAAACATTCCCCCGAGTTCTATTAGGTCGCTTGAGACTGTGCAAGGAGATGGCAAGGTTTCCTACCACCTTACCTTATCCAAAATAGTTGGAGTGGGTATACGACAACTTACAGGTGTCGCAATTGAGGAGATGTTTGTGTGTTCCTACACATTTCATCCTCTAAATAAATCCTTATGAAGGTGGAACACCCCTTTGGTCCACATTCATTAGAAGCACAGAAACATACAAGTTTCCCTTGGAGCGGGAGACCTATGTGTGGGCTTAGTATCCTGAGTGTTTTCCCTGGTTCTGGTTTTGAAGGAGGAAAAGTTTGAATAATGGTATAATTTGGAGACCTGGTTTTTGGCCTAATAATACTTTTAAAAATTTATAATAATATTTACAAACATGTGCGCTAAGACGGTATGAAATTCAGAGTCTCGGTGTGCCCATAATTAATTTTATAAAAAGGTTAAGTGTTTTTATATTACGTACGTGCAATTAGATAATGAAAACGATAAATATCTTCAACAGTTGATTGGATCAGAGATCCGAGACCATGGTTGGGTCAGAAATGTGGTGCTTCCCCATGACACAACATAAAATAAGTCAGTACGGGATGTTCGGACCGCTCACTCATTGGCAGTGTATTTAATGGATAAATTAAATAATTAATTAATTCATTTAATAGATCATACCAGAATATCACTCGAATAGGGAATCATATGAAAAATCTGAGACCGTCGATGAGTCCAGAACGTAGGGTTTACCCTAAGGAAGGTATATACTTTGTCCACATTGGGTGTTTGGCATATGCGCCATCATGAGAGAATAATTAAATAATTAAATAACAGTTTATTTATTTAATTAATTTATTTATTTTAACCAAGGAAGAGGTTATAAATTCTTTGTATAGAGGGAGTTGGCCTCATAATTCATTTTTCCCAGTGATGGTAAACCCTCCCTTCCTCTCCTCTCCTTCTCTCCTCATTGACGAATGAAGGACGAAGAACAATGAAGCCTCAGATCCAAGCGAATCGAATAGTGAAGAACACAACATCTTCATCTCATCATTGTGAAAGTTTGATCCTCTTCAACACTGAGAGGAACTTGACGAAGGTGATCTTCACCAATGTGAGATTCATACTTGAGGTAGGATTTAGCTTTTTGAATTCCTTACCTCTGTTAATTTTCTCTTGATGAACTGAAATTAAAAAATAATAATTTGTGTATAGATAAGCAATTGATTGAATTAATTTTATTCTTGTTTATCTTGGATTTTAGATTCTTGAAGCATGATAAATATTTAATTTCCAATTCCCCATGTTCTTGATTCTCAAAAATAATGGCCAAACTAACACGACTATTGATCCACACTTAGACCGCGACATTTCATTTTTCGTTGTCCGTGCATTCTTTACATGTTATTCATCGAAAAATAATTAAGCACGTCAAAACATCAATGTTTCATTGAGCGCAACATGGGAATGTGGAGATCTCAACCCGAGGATCATGAATCTACACTTGCCAAAAATTTTGGGGTTAAAATGAAGATGCAGTGGATTCTGGATGGGGAAATGTAATGGTGCAGTTTCGGTGCGGCGAGCAGATGGGGGCCAGGCGATGCAGCAAGTTTGAGGCACACCAGAGCGGCTAGTCGGGGTGGTGCGGCGGTGCAACATTAGGCCGGGACATCGGATGTCCGGAGGTAGCATATCTGGTAGAGGTGGCAGCCTGTGTGATGGTTTGGACGATAGGGTTTGGAGGATAAGAATCCGTGAAAGTGAATTTTTATTAGATATGAAATAGATTGTATAGAGAGTAGAAAATTAAAGAAATAAATTTAAAGATAAATCACAAGAGAAATCAATGTGATGGGGTCGTGGATGGAATGTAGTCAAAGAAAAGAGGCAGTTTTATTTTTTTTGGCGTATTGATTTGGGTGGGAGAATTTCAGAAATTAAATTAAATTAAAAAGAATAATAATATATTAATGTTATTATTATTTTCATTCGAAAAACCATATTTTGACGGCATTTTTTTCATGCGAACTCGTTTTCACGAACCGTCAACGGAAGTGTGACCATTACATTGAGATGGAAATTATGAGCCCAATATTGTATGTCTTTTTCGGGTTTTCAGATCGGGTACCCAAAACACTCAGGAAATAATAGATTTAATATTATTATTTAATTATTCTACCCACTATAACTCATGTGTGTCACGTCCGATTGGCTTGCCGTTAGTGGCGATGTAATCCTGTCATTAATACGGTCGATTCAAGTATAATTTTGGGTACTAAATTCTAGTCCGTGACTCAGGACCACAAAAAACTGAATAATAATAATATTATTATTATTATGGGATATTGAATCTGACATATCTCCCTCATACGGTGTCAGAATTACGAACCATTTGCGACTTTGCGAACCTAGAATTAAAACAGATGATTCGTGAATAATTTTGGATATTTATGTTGAGGTCGTGGTGTAGGCCCCCTGTGGCCCGGTTCGCGTCTGATACGGTGAAATGAAACTTTTTCATCAGCTATTTGTCTTTTACTAATGGTAGTCCATCTAGTGTGTTTTTCCGTAAAGATCAAAATGGTGTGACATGTTTGGTTAACCAGTGTTGTTTTAAGTATGAATAGGTTGGATCAAGCATGAATCCAACCGGGCCCTCTGTAATAATATTCCTATAACTTACAGACTAGGCGTCTGATTGATTCACCATCTGTCATGTTGGAACCTTTATGACATGGTGTTCCTTTGGATTTTCCCTTGTGGAACTTCGTGGTGGTGGAGGTATGACAGATAACATGAGGAGCAGAACTAGGGCGTTTTATTTAGTGACAGCTAGAATGATTACTCACTTGATGACTCAAGGAGCGGGTATTCCTTAATCCTCTTCTCCAGTAGATATGGGAAGCCCCACCTCATGAGTGCATGTTCGTTTTCCTCTAAGATGGTTTCCCAATCATTTGATTCGATACTCCACCACACGGCCAGACTAGGCCGATTGCAGGGGTCACCTTGTGTTTTGATTACACAGGTAGTACCCGGATTCAAGGAACACGACGTGTGATCCTAACACATGTCGTGTAACTTGTTTTACATGGATTGAGTGATTTTCCTTCTATGAAATGGACTATATTTCTTAGGGTTCGTACCCTTGGTCATTTCCATGAAGGATTTTGGAATCATTTCTTATGTACATGAGTATGATTCCTTCAGTAGGACTTCCTGAATAGACTTGTTGGAATCCCCACTATGTGACTTGGAGTAGGATCCTCTATTTCTTCCTGGTCCCCTTGGTAGAGTTCTTGGTATCAACATGTCCAAATTTACTCGGTCACAGATCCTCTACTTAGAGAATTAGTTTAAACTGAGTTGTTGGAATCACCCCGTAGCTATTGGATGTGATCCTCATATGAAAATTGTATTCTTAAGAACTTGTGGAGGGAGTTTTCCCAGAATGATTGCTTCGTGTCTCATTCTTCATACCAAAGAGTGTGTTCTCCCAATTACAATTACTTCGTGGGAATATTTGAACTGGACCCCTAGTATGGATATGCAGTTGTGTAACTTGTCTCTAGACTACAGGCCTGGGTTACGAGTATATCTTGTTGTCATGGTTATATGTATGGGAATATTCCTATTGTGAGATGTGATATAAATATCCCCTTACTCTATCGTTTGGGTTTCTTTGAGTGATCATATCTTTTACTGGGTGGAGTTGTACTCTTTTTGATCACTCTTGTTGTACCTTGTTCTCTCTTAATTCCCTCATCTTTAGTGCATCTCTTTTTGTTCCCTCAAGCTGCCAGGGAATCCTACTTAGTATTCTTATACTCACCCCAACTAGGGATTTCCACACATTTGGTGTGCCCTTGCAGATGACAAACATGTTGATCATGAAGTCAAAGGAGCTTCGGGATACGAGGTGCTCAGACCGTGTTCGGTGGTCGTAGCTTGGGATTCAAGAGTGGGACTCTTCCAGCTGTTTTACTTTTTGAAATTTTGCAGGGTTGTGGAACTTTTTCTATTTGGGTGTGTATTTTTCCCCTTTCCCATTTATAATTTACTATTATTGTACTTGTACTACTGGAGGTCGATGCATTTTTGTTTGGTTCCATTTTAATAATAGTGTGGAACATTTCTTTCTTCTTTTTCTCTTCAATTTTTCATTCAATAAGTTGTGTGTGTGTGTAAAATCTATTAGACAAGGACTCCCCATGATTGTTGTTCCTTTAGCTCTAGTCGCCTTCCCTTGGCCTATGGAGGCAGGATTGGGGTAGTTGCGGCTCGAGCCCTAGTACGAGTCAGGTCGTGATAGAGTGGTATCAGAGGTGTTTCGACCCTTGGGACATTGTTCGGATGTTTCCCTAAAATGGTTTTGGTTGGGTTTAGGTAAACAGTGTCGATGTTTGTTGAGAGCGGCTCTCATGCTAGGGAGTCCAGTGATAGTGCGGGTAGCCGATGTATCCATTCACTAGGACCCTGATTAACCGCTTGTTGACTTGGCACGCTGAGACACCTATTGTAGTGAACAATGGTACATGCATAATATAGGATTGAGTCTTTGACTGTCCTTCTCGAGTCAGCTCCCCATCATTGTTGATATATATATATATATATATATATATATATATATGGTCATCTAACTGCGGTACTCCTTGATAACATTCAGGATGTCTATGCGACGATAGCCATACATGATACTAGCTACGGTTCATGGAGACGATTCCATAAGCGATGAGAGATCAGTTCAGGACCCATCTTGTGAGCCCCTTTCTCCAGGTGGGCAGGTAGCAGCACCCCTACCTATTAAGAAGAAGAAAAACCTAGCTGAGCAAGCTGAGGATGTGTGCAGATTGAGCACACTTTGTGAGTTCCAGCAACAGTGACCACTGAGGTTCTACAGTAAGTCAGACCCTCGATCATTAGAGGATTGGCTAGGAACGGTGGTTCGCTAGTCTATAACGGCAGATTCCCAGAACATATGTTCGAGCAAGGACTCTGTAGAGAGATCAATTCTATCATAGTGATCCTGTTCATCCCCACCTTTGTCGAGGTGAGATAGTAGTAACTAGTGGTAGAAATCTTTCTGACATGCCATACAGATAGTTGTGATAGTGAGCGTGACAGAGCTGAGACGTCTACTAGAGCTAGAATATTCCATACGATGCGATCCAAATGCAAGAGATCTTCTGAAGATCAGTCACAGGCACATGGTCATATGGGACCTAGGCAGCGTAGTGAAAGCACAGATGAAGAATCTTGCAGACTTGTGCAATCAATGTGTGGTTAGGTAGCATGCTTCCTTATCGAGAAGTGCTGGAACTCCCAAACTCACATAGTTAGGGACGTTTCAGAGCTGTTAACATCCCTACAGCTGACCTTGGTGGAACATGAGGGTTCAACTTTTCTTCAGTCGGCGTTGTTGACTCCTTATCTTCTCGAGCATGTAAGAGAGTCTTGGTTGCGATTCATCGACTTTGAAATCATGTGTAACCAGATATCGTTAGGGGTTTCACCATATGGATATTCTGAAGGAGGTAATCATGATACATTGTCCTAGTGACAAATAGTGATTCTAGTTGTGACATGTGATGTTGAGGTTCGGTCGAGGAGACAAAATTTCCACCAAGTTCTATCAGGTCGTTTGGGAATGTTCAAGGAGATGGAAAGGTTTCTTACCGCCTTACCTTATCCCAAATAGTTGCAGTGGGTATATGCTGCCTTACACATGTCGCAACTGAGGAGATGTGTGTGTGGTCCTACACACGTCATCATCTAAATAAAGACTTATGAGGGTGGACCACCCCTTTCCTCTACATTCTTTAGAAGAATAGAAACATACATGTTTCCCTAGGAACGGGAGAGCTAAGTGTGGGCTCAGTATCCTGAGTGCTTTCCCTGGTTTTTCTTTTTGAGGATGAAACTTTTTAAGGAGGTAATAATGTAGAAACCCCGTTTTTGGCCTAATACGAGTTTGAAATATTTATATGAATATTTCCAATGTTGGGAACTAGGGAGGCATGCAATTAAGAGTCTCAGTGTGCCCAGAATTAATTTTATAAAAATGTTAAATTTTTTTATATAACACTCACGTGGTTAACTAAAGAAAATGAGATATCTCTTAAATTTTCGATCAGATCAGAGATCTGAGACCATGGTTGGGTCTGAAATACAGTGCTTCTCATAGACGCGACATAAAATAAGTCGGCACGGTATGTTCTGACCCCTCACTCGTTGGAGGTGTATTAAATGGATAAATTAAATAATTAATTTATTCATTTAATAAATCAAACCTAAATATCTCTCAAACAGGGACACGAATGAAAAATCTGAGATCGCCAATGAGTTTAGATCGTTGGTTTTACCCTATGTAAATTATATCCTTTGTCCGCATCAGGTGTTGGTCATATGCGCCATCACGAGAGGATAATTAAATAATTAAATAATTGTTTATTTAGTTATTTATTTTATTTATTTTAACCTATAGAGAGGTCATAAATTCTTTTCTTGGAGGTGGTTGGAATCATAATTCATTTTGTACAACGAATGTAAACCCTCCCTTCCTCTCTTCTCCTCCTCTCCTCATTGATGAATGACGGGAGAAGAACGACAAAGCCTTGGATCCAAGAGAATCGAAGAGCGATGAACACAACATCTTCTTCTCATCGTTGTGCAGGTGTGATCATCGTCAACACCGAGTGGATCTTGATGAATGTGATCTTCACCAATGATTGATCCAGACTTGAGGTAGGATTTATCTTTGTGGATTCCTTACCTTTTTTTAAATTTCTCATGTTGAATGTGAATTAAATAAAATAACTCACGGATCGATAATCAATTGATTGAATTAATATTCTTCTTGTTTATCTTGGATTTGATATTCTTCAAGCATGATAAATATTTAATTTCCAATTCCCCATGTTCATGGTTCTCAATAATGATGGCCAAACTAACATGGCTATTGATCCGCACTTAGATTGAAATCTGTCATTATTCTTTCTCTGCGCATTCTTCGCATGTTTATCATTGAAAAATAATTAAGCGTGTCAAAACATAAATGTTTCGTTGAGCACGACATGCGAACATGGAGATCTCAACCTGAGGATCATGAATCTACGTGCGCCAAAATATTTGGGGTTAAAATGAAGATGTTGTGGATTCTGGAAGGGGAAATGTAATGGTGAAATTTCAGTGCAGCGAGCGGACGGGAGCCAGGCGATGCAGCTAGTTTGAGGCATACCGGAAAGGGTAGCTGGGGCGGTGCAGAAATGTGGCAGTAGACCGGGTCATTGGAAGTTCGGAGGTGGAATATCGGGTAGAGGAGGCAACCCACATGAAGGTATGGACAGTAGGGTTTGGAGGAGAATAAAAAATGAAAGTGATATTTTGTGGGATAAGAAATAGATTGTAGAGAGAATAGAAAATTAGAGAAATAAATTAAAAGAAAAATAAATAGAGAAATCAAAGTGATGGGGGCATGGATGGCATGTAGTCAAAGAAAAGAGGCTGTTTTATTTTTCTGTTGCCTGGATATGGGTGGGAGAATTTAAGAAATTAAATTAAATTAAAAATAATAATAATATATTAATGTTATTATAATTTTCGTTGGGAAAACTGTATTTTGACGGCATCTTTTTCATAAGACCTTGGTTTCACGAACCGTAAGTGGTAATGCGACCCTTACATTGAGATGGAAATTATGAACCCAATATTGGATGTATTTTTCGGGTTTTCGGATCCGGTACATGAAACGCTTGGGAAAAAATAGGTTTAATATTATTTTTAAATCTTTGACCCGCCATAACTCATGTGTGAGACATCTGATTGGCTTGTCGTCAGTGGAAATGTAATCTTGTCATTAATATGGACGATTCAAGTGTAATTTTGGGTACTAAATTCTTTTTCATGACTTAGTTCCATGATAAACTGAATAATAATAATATTATTATTATTACGGGATCTTGAATATCAAATATCTCCCTCATACGGTGTCGGAATGATAAACTGCCTGCGACGTTGTGACCCTGGAATTAAGATGGATGTTTCAAAACTGATTTTGGATATTTTTTTCAAAGATGAGGTGTGTGCCCCATGAGGCCAGTTCGCGCGTGCTGCTGTGAAATGAAACTTTTTCATCGGTTATCCATTTTGGACCAATGGGTATTCCATCTCGTGTATTTTCTGTAAAATCGAAATGGTGTGACCAGTTTGGTTAACCGGCATCGTTTGAGGTATGACCGGGTTGGATCGAGCAAGAATCCATTCGGGCCCTCGGTAATAATATTCCAATAACTTACAGACTAGGTGTCCGATTGACGCACTGTCTGTCATGCTGGAACCATTATGACATGGTGGTCCATTGGGTTGATCCCTTGTGAAACTTCGTGGTGGTGGAGGTATGACTGATAAACTGAGGAGCAGGACTAAGGTGTTTCATTTAGTGATAGCAAGGATGATTAATCCCTTCATGACATAAGGCGCGATTATTCCTTACTCCTCTGCTCCAGTAGAGATAGGACTCCCCACATCATGAGTGTGGGTTTATTTTACTCTAGATTCATTCCCTATCCTTGGAGTCGATACTCCACCACACGGCCAGACTAGGACGGTTGCATGGGTCACCTTCTGTTCCAATTACATGGGCAGTACCCGGAGTCAAGGAACACATCGTGTGATCATAATACACGTCGTTTCACTTGTTCTACATGGCTTGAGCTATTTAACTTCTGTGACATGGACTAGATTTCTTAGTGTTCGTACCCTCGGTCATTCCCCTGAAGGTTTTTGGTATCATTTCCTATTTACAGGTGTATGATCCCTTCAACAGGACTTCATAAATAGAGTTGTTGGAATCCCCTCTGTGAGACTTGGATCCCGATACTATATTCTTTCCTGGTACCCTAGGTAGGGTTCTTGTTATCAACGTGAGCAACTTTTCATGGGTGCCGATCCTCTGCTAAGTGGATTAGTTCAGACTGAGTTGTTGGAATCACCCCGTTGCAATTGGTTTTGATCATCATTTGAAAATCATATTCTCAAGAACATGTGGAGTGAGTTCTCCCTGAATGAGTGCTTCATGTCTCACTCTTCAGACCTAGGAGTGTGTTCTCCCTATTAAGAGTACTTCGTGGGAATCCTTGAACTAGATCTCTAGTATGGGTATGCAGTTGTGTAACATGTCTCTAGACTACAGGCCTAGGTTATAAGTATATCTGGTTGTCCTGGGTATATTTATGGGCATATACTTGGTGTGGGATGTGAGATGATGATCCCATTACTCTATCGTTTGGTTTTCGTTGAGAAATCATATATATTACTGGGTGGAGTTGTACTATTTTTGTTCACTTATGTTGTACCTTGTTATCTCTTACTTCTCTCTTATTCAGTACATCTCTTGTTTCTCCCTCGAGCCATCAGGGCATCCTACGGAGTATTCATATACACAACCCTGCATGGGCTTTGACCGCATTTGGCGTGCCCTTTCAGATGACGAATAGGTTGATCGTGTTTTCAGAGATGCCTCGGGATATGGGGTGCTCAGATAGCATGTGGTGGGCGTATCTTGGGATTCAAGAGTGGGACTCTTCCAGCTGTTTTACTTTTTCACCTATTGTCAGGTTGTGGCACTTTTTCTAGTTGTGTGTGTATTTTTACCCTTTCCCCTTTCAGCTTTACTTTTCTTTTACTTGTACTATTAGAGGTCAATGCATTTCTGTTTGGTTCCCTTTTTATAGTAGTGTGGAACCCTGCTTTCTTTTTTTTCTCAGCACTTTTGCATTGAGTTAGCTGTGTGTGTGTGTGTCCAGGTTTATAGGCAAAGGCCTCCCCCAGTTTGTTGTACCTTCTACGCTAGTCGCCAGCCCCTGACCTATAGAGGCGATCTTTGGGTAGTTGTGGCTCGAGCGCTGGTGTGGTTCGGGTCATGACATATACAATGATAAATGTATTTTTGAAACCCATTTTTATTAAGAGGATGCACATTCATTAATTGATTATGAGAACTTTCTATTTTCCATAGCTAATGGTTGGATGAAATTTTTAGGATACATATTTCATTACCATGGTTATGATATGATGTTTATGAATCCAATTTCATTTTTACGTTTCATGATTTTATGAATGTGTTGTTGTTTTGTCTCACATGAATGTGTGATTTTGTTATGTGTTGAGTGGGAAATATATATCATTCCAATGAATTGGGATACGATGGATGTATCATGAGTATATATGTAATGTATGAAACGGATTACATGTCCTAAATGTTATGCATTGACCTGATTTTATGTCCATATGTTTATATATGAACTTGAGTACATGTTCATAATGATATGAGTGAAACTTATTATGTGTTCAAAATGTTATGCATGAACCTGATTACCTGATTACAAAGTTATTTGTAGACTTGGTTTCTTGTCTGTATGATTATGCATGAACCTAGTTATATATTAATACTTTTATGTATTGACTAGATTGCATGCTAAAAATGTTATGGGTTAACCTAGTTTCATGTCCATAAGTTCATTTTATGGATTTATTTAATGTCATTATCTTAATGAGTGAACATGTTCCAAATTATACATGTTCAAAATATTATTAGATGATGTGTATTAATAAATTACATGTATTATTTCCATTCCTTCATTTGATGTATTATTTTCTCGATTATATTTTGATTCTTATATTAATGACTATGAATGAGTATAACATGTTTATTTTGAGGGTCATTATTATGCATGGAATGTTCATATAATGATACGATCATGTTCTAATACCCTTATTTTCATGATATACTTGTATATATCCCTTGTTTACTCTTAATGAGAATACGAGATAATATTTATCATATGATTTTTTTCTTCTTCCAAGTAATGAAGAATAGTTTTTATATATAACTACTAAAGGGGAGATATTTAATGAATACATTGAAAATCATATGTCATATTAGTTGATTGAGTTCCAAGATTTCGAAGAAACTAAAATATTATAGTCTTATGGAAAGGATTTTTGTAATATTCTTAATATTCATATTGAATAATGTAATATCCAATTATTTTAGGCATCAGTCACTGTAGTTGGTATCATCGGAATGATTTATTCATTATTTTATAACTAGGATGAGAAATCAATAATGAGATCCCTATGAATATTTGTAATTATATTTCTAGGGTTGTCTCTAAGGATATTCCTATCATATATTTTAATGTTTGTGTCATGTTTTAGGCATCATATAGTATGGATTCATGATTATGTGGTTTTATTCAATGAGAAGTGTTTTTCACAGTATTGTTTTAGGTAATAGTTAATAGATATAACTATAAGGAATTGGGTTTACATTGAATGATTCAGATATGGTAAGTATTGAAATTATAAAAATTGATGTCCCATGTGAAAATTTGATGAATAGAATCCAAAATTTGGTATGTGTATAAGAAATACTACTGAACATTAGGATTTTACAAACAATATGTGAATTGTATGGAATGTTTATCCAATATTTTTAATATTGATCATGAGAAGCATGATTATGTTGATCTTTATAAAACATAATACTAGATTCATATTTAATATTCAATGAAATAAGAATTATTTAATAAGTAGATGAATCCTGAGTAATCGTTTAAGAAAAAAATATGGTGATTAAAGTGTATATGTTTTGGAATTCAATGATTATTTATATGAATCATGACATATTTAAGGATTTTTTGTAAATGTTATTATTTAACTATTTCCAAGAATGTGTTAAATGATTTTGATAAAACAGAATGTTTATTTAATGACACGGTTAAATTATGTGATGGTAACCCTTTACATGTTCATGAAGATGAGAAAAACATATTTATATTGAGAAAAGAGATGATGATTTGGATAAAGTAGATTAGATAGTATTTTTGACATAAAAAAATTAAAGGAATTTTTTAAAATGTGATCTATGTTATGAACGACGATTTTTACAACAACATTGATTTAATTAACATATCAAGTATTTTTGAAAAAGGAACCACTAATGTTTTTGAATATGAATTATAGTAACTCGTGTTATTACCTTTTTAAAAGAAAATATATGACTAGGGTATTCACTTATTTGGATTGAGAAAAACAAGATCTACATTATGATATATAGGGGATAAATATTATTCTAATTTAGTGATTGTATTTATAAATTTTAGGATATTCATCTTCTAGAAGAGGTACAAAGGTAACCATTTATGGAATGGTTTATTTTAAAATTGAGATGATGTTTCCAAGATTAAATAATTATATCACCATATATGTATCTATGAATGTTTAATACCATGTGATAAAAAAATTATATGTTTATAAACAAAGGATACATTTAAATACTAATCATTCTACTTCATTATATGTTAGTATATGGGGAATGAAAAATTCACCAACATTTATTAGTGTAAGATATGATGTTAATATTGAGTAAGAAATAATTGAAGGGTGATATTGTCCATATAAAAAGGAATAAAATATAGTAATTATATTTACTCATATTCCTAAATAGTAAAATAATTCATAAAATATATGAATATGATAATGACAGTGATTTCTCCTCAAAACATTATTTCTATTGAACAAATGGACATAAAAATCATCAAAGAATAATGATTGTGAGGCAATAAAATTTTCCATTAATTATTTAGTAATTGGTGATCAATGATATTTTACAATATCTATAATTATTTAATATTATATTTCATGATAGTTATTCATTTCAAAATCTGTTATCTTATGGGGAAACCAAGTAATGTGTTACATTGGTGATCATTATGGTTCCAACATTAAATTTTTAAGGATGTTTTGGTGTTCGTTGTAATAATATTCGTTTCTAGGAATTGAAATTTCATGTAATAAAACATTTATAAACCAATGAAATATAAATGGATAAATTTAATTTAAAGGGTTGTAATGAATTACCTTTAGATTTTGAGAAATAATTTTCTATTTAATTTAATAACTTTGATATAGTGTATTTGATGCAACACAGAATATTTAATTTTTTATATGAAATGATAATGTTTAGATTTATTATATACAAAATGAAGTTAATATTGTACTATATGAAATTCCTTTATTAAGATTCAATACACCAAAATTTATGTTTTTTTTACACACAATTCTTAGTTCTTTCGAAAGCTTGCAGGACATGTAAGGCTATGTTTTACCGAAGTAAAATATATTATTAATATTATTATAAACATATAATTATAACTAACACATATACATTGGAATAAATTTAACCAATAATATTAAATAAATCTAGAAAATATTATTAACACATTTATAAAAAATTAATCATTTTTTTCAATTATTAAACTTGAATGAAAGAAATATTTTTTAAAAAATAAATTTCTTTTCGTGGAAAATTAATTTTATATGTAAAAGATCAATTTTATCATAATAAATTAAAAAGATAAAATTTATTAATGTTTTAAAAAAATTATGTATAATATATTCATTAAATATTTTTTATACCCATCCAATTTATTTGATAGGTATAATATAGGAATAAATTCAATATTATAAATAAAAAGTATTAATTTTCATAGTTACATTTTTAGTGCTATTAAATGAAGATACAATTTGAATTATTATTTATGAAACATTATTAATTTTTATATTAAAACATAAAAAAAATAAAAGAAGTTGAATATAATAATTTACTTTTGGTGTTTTTCTCGGTTTTTTATGAGAGTTTTCAAATTTTGATGAATAATGAAAAGACATAAATTTAATACAAAACTACTTTCCATATTATTTATATTTATTGAAAAATAATATATTAATTTGAATTTAATGTATAAATAGATATATTTTACATATATTAATTAGATTAATTTTATTATAATTAATTTCATATGGAATTTTTATATACAATTATTTCACAATTTTTGAAAATAATTTATTTAAAACCTACATCTTCATCCATTCTGGATAATTAAATATAAATTAACTAATTCCACTTATGAGTATTGAAATTATAAAAATGTATTCCATATTATTTTTCATAAAAAATTATAATTAAATATAAATTCATCTTATTTTTTAATGAAAATGATTAGTGAAATTGAATAACATTAATTTTTAACGATTTAGAGTAACATTAGATTAACAAATGACTACATCAAAAACATAAGACCCCAAATGACCTAGAAACATGTTAAAAATCCATTTTATATTAAAATTTATACACTATACTCCCTTTTATTGTAATTGGAACATTTTTGGTGCCACATTTCATTGATACAATGGTGGAATTTACTTTTCAAAAATTTAAAATAATTCCACTATTTAGCATCTATAAAAAGGGCACTCACTCCTACCTCTTATTTACACCTCTCATGAAAATTTTTTGGACCAAAATATGATAAATTAATTTCCCAACATAATTAAAAACATCCTATAAGCCTCTATTTTGGCATATAGGCTTCCACAAAATCCCTTGGGTGCATACTAAGAAAAGTTAACCAAAGAAGAGGTAACATCCTTCCTCAAACACCTTTTTCTTATTTTATTTCTTCAAGTATTCTATTATTCCTTTAAATTAATATTATAATAACATAAATATAATCAATATATTAATATGTTTGTATCCTTTGTGATAGACCTACACATACAGAAACTTCCATATAATGGGTAACAAGATTACCTTTCTTATGTATGACGAACCACGACCTCATGAAATGATGTTGTTCATTTATTCTTTACCTCCTCAAAAGGGTGAAAATTTTAATGGGCAATCTGATTTTATATGATATATATCATATTTATTATGTATATATACTTTATTAACTAATACATATAACATACTTTCAAGCATTATTTTTTAAAAATAGGATAATTTTGTTTGTGGGTGTGTGGACAACCGCCTATTTAATGTGATGTGATTCATTAACACGTTACGTGGAATGTATTATGGATTAATTTAGTCAATCTATATGATATATATGACATAATTATTATATTTAAATTGTATTTATATATAAATAGAAACAAATATGTCTTTTAAATTCATTCTTCCAATAAAATAAAATATAAAAAAAATTGTTTAAATATACGTACAACATAGAGTATCAATTAAGAGTTTATACAACATCCAATTTCTACATTTTAAACATTGGTATAAATATATATTTATTACTTTATACCATATTTATATCATGTTTTACATCCTATAAATAATTATATAATGATCTATGGTATAAAATATAGAATAAAAACAAAAATAAATTTGAAAAACAAAGTGGATATTACATAAAACTTATCATTAAAAATGAGTTGTTATGAAATGGGTAATATAAAGTCATATAAATCATATATGGTATTATATATAATAGTATGTTTCTTTGGAAAATTTATAATATAATTTATATTATTCCCCACATGATTATTTCTATTAGACTTATCCCTTACCCAATAATCATTTCATTTTTCTAGTGTATATATTAGAAGTGATTATATTCTATTATTAATATAAATTAATTTATATATAAAATTTATGATATTTCCTTCATCGGTTTTAAAGACCAAAAGTCAAAAAATTGGTAAATTAATTTTGTCTGAATATTCATTCTTTGACACACAAGCTATTTTAGGAACCTATAATTTTCTATAGGGTGTATATGCTTCCCCTTTAAAAGATACAACATGATTGTAATTATATTCAATATATTCAAATACAAATTTTATTTAGTCATTAATTTTTATAATGATCAATGTTACTTATATGTTAATTGTTTATCACTTCAAATTGGTTGTTTATCAAGAATATATATGATTATTATTCTACTAATGAAATATGTTGATCCATATATCAATAACACTCATGAAATATATTCTACAAAGTTAATTTATGATATTAACATGAATTAATACTATTTATACAGTCTTTTTTCAATTATGATAATTATGAGAAAATAATTATGATAATCTGAAATTGTTTCTCCTTCCAGTCAGAAATTAGTATTCTTTCTCAACCGTGTTTTATAATAATGTTTCAAAAAATTACATACTATTATACTGTGATGTTTAAAGGATGATTTAATGAATTTTTAACCTTTTAAAAAATGGTTTTTAAAGGAATTTTCTTTTCATTTACATATTGATGAACATTTATAAACCATTAATGGTGAAAAAGCAATGTTCAATATGTAACTATTTACTCACTGTCATGAACATAATTTCAATATTGCACCCTTCTAAGGGATCCAAGGTTATTTTGTAATAAACTTCTCTTCTTAATATTCTAGTAATTCATTTTTTCAAAATATTAGCCAATATAACAGTTTTAAAAAATGTTTGATGTTTAAAAATAGTTTTAGATGAAATTTAATGCTACATTTTTATGATTTCAAGGTTATTTTAAAAGACTAATTTTTTATAAAATTATAAATTTATAATAAATTTTTTAGTGGAAATTATATTTTATCATGACATTTAGGAAATTTTTTAAAATTATAATTTATCTGTTTTCAAATGGATGTTCAATAAAAATTATTTAGAAAAGATTTATTTTTTAAAAACTAATATTAAAATAACATTTACATTCCTTTAAAATCCTCTTGTAATATTTTAAAATAATTCACCATATATGTTTAATCCATTTGATAGAGTTTAAAATTTACTTGGTTTTTTATCTAAAGAATCAATTCTTATTCATTATTGGAATGGTTTATGATATGTTATTTATGAACCCAGTATCTATTCCCCGCGTTATGCCATGATAAAAACATTTAGAACACACTTTTTCCCTAGGCGAGGCTTTTATGAAAGTATTATGAGACATATCCTTTCCATATGTGATTATATGATGGGATATTTACTAAAACCATTTCAATTATTGGGTTATGATATGATGATAATGAATCACATCACTTTTAATTGGCCATGAGATGATACAAGTAGTATTATATTTTTTAAAATATAAGTATGATTTTATTAATTCATAAGTAAGACCTATATCACCCTCCAATTAATTAGTTACTGATATATGACTTAGGAGAATATATATTATGTGATAACCTAGTTACATGTTCATAATGCTATTCATTGACTTAGTTGTATGTTTATAAGATTATGAGTGAACTCAATTACCTGTTCATAATGATATCAGGGAACCTCATGACATGTAACAATGTTACGTGTGATCCTAATTAAATGTTCATAATGTTTTAAATTAACATGGTTTCATGTCCACTTCTTTATTTGTGAACCTACATACATGTTCACAATTGTATTTGTAGATCTGATTTCATGTTCCAAGTGTAATGTGTAGACCTGGTTGCATGTACATAAGTTTATACGAGGATCATATTTTAGGTCCTTAACAAAATTAGTGAACATGTTCCGAGTTATACATTTTCCAAATGATATAATAATATGTGTATGCCACAATTCCATTTCTTGTTCCAATGTAATGATTTCGTGGCTTATGATCTTGATTATCTAAAGATTCTTGTCATATATAATTCTAATATTTATCAAATGATTCATGTTTATGAACATGGATATTTATAGTATGATATTCTAATGGTATGATAATGTTATCATACCCTTATTCTCGTGTTATGTTTATATAAATTACTTTTTTACCCTTACTGAGAATCTGAGATCCTTTGATTATTATTTTTCTTTTCCAAATGTTATGATAATTTTATTTTATGTAGGAATATTAATGAGGAAGATATTAATTAGTGTACTTGAATATATTTTATAATTTTATAATTTTGTGTTCCATGATTCAAAATACACTAAACTATTATGATCTACTGTCATGTATTTTTTTAAGATTATTAAAATTTATTGTAAAATATTTTATCATCCAAGATTATTAAACCAATGTTGCAAAATGTTCCCCATATTGAAGCTTATAATATAATAAAAGAACACTATTTTATGATAGAAACAAGTAATTAAAGGATCTAACAAAATTACAATGTGAGACCTTTTAATTCCTTTATTTCATTTAAATTTTCTAATATGACTTCATCAATAACATATCATACGCATATAAATATAATAAAAAAAATATAATTAATTTAATAGAATTTTATTATTTTAATGAGAAACTCATTATGAACATTCTTCATTATATTTTTAATAAAATGAAATGTTTCCCAATTTATTAGTGTAAAACCACCACTATAGGACACATACACTATTTTTTTGGGAAAAAACCTTCATGGAATTTTCCTGGTTTATTTTGTGTGTGATTCAGTTAGTTGAAAAATAATGATTATCATAAATGAGTATTGTTAGTGTTTTACAAAGAAAAAGTTTAATGTGGCACATTTTTCTAGTGTCTATGAAATATTTGGGCCTCAAAATATGGATATTTGATTTTGAAAAATTCTTTTATTTCTAAAAAATATATATTAAAATGGAAAATTAAATTTAAAAAGTCATCATTTCTTCGTAGGAAAAAATTATTTACTATGATTTACATTACACAGATCATGACATGGTATGTGGACCACATAGAATAATGGTTGATAGGAAGGTATTTTTGTTCATAGTGGGAAAATAATTTTTGCAAGGCTTTTGGTACATGGGATGGATTGTAGTTAGATAAAAGTATGTGTTGATTTGAGAATCCACAAATGAGGTGGTTCGTTAAAGTGAACTATCGCCATGATAGAAGTGTCGTGGAATATAGACCACAATGGGTAGAATGGTTCTTGGAATCTCAGCACATGGTCAAGGATATACCATATTGATGTTCTGGTAAATCTCAGATTAGGGGATTCTGTAGATCTATTTTCTTATATAAGGACTGCTAATTCCATAATTAAAAGATAGAGAGGGAGATTTTCATAAGAAGACATCTTTGATTCAATAAGTCAGTGATGTTTGTAAGTGGTTCACAAAGGATAATTTCTTGAAGGGATGAGTAGATTGTGAGGGAGATTTCTCGATAATATAAAAAACAATTCACATAAGGAGTAGTTCATGGAAGATGGAAATCCATAGAAGTATAGACAATACATAGAAGTAGTATGTAAAAGCAGTACATGAAAGTAGCATATAGAGGTAGTACATGGAAGAGGTAGATCATGATAAATACATATTCCATTATTTATGGTGGTTCATAGATGAATTAGTTTGTTCCCAATGGTACTAAAATAGTTTACAAAAGAAATATCCACTAACTAATAGTATGGAGAAAATTTGATTTCATATGAGGTAAAAAATGTAACTTCAACGAAGCATCTATATATAGTTGAGGAATATTGATTTAATTAAAATAAAGGGACCCAAATTTCTATAGTCATTTTGTGGATACCTTCTAAGAATAGTTTATATTGGAAGAGGAATATAATGATCCTTTCTGGAGAAAGTGATATTCTGAAAGATATATAGGGAAAGACCATTGGGAATGTAATGAGAAGACCCAAAATCATGTAATAGAAATGATCATGGGTATATAAGTGATCAATCCTGAAAGTCATTATTGGTATAGATCGTTATTGAATTTTTAAAATACACACATTTCTATGGTACACTCCTTGGATGTAGCCTAGTGATTTCAAAACAAGTAAAAATCTATGTGTCCTCATACTAATACTCATGCATTACTACTTTACATTTAGGGCATTATCACCAGATAAAATTGTAATGAACATGATTAAAATTAATACCAAAGTGGATAATAAGTGGCCATGTAATAAATATCTCAAGATCCAGTGGGGTAGGAAGAAGTGCTAATAGAATATCCATTCCCTTTTAACCCCCCTCTCATGGTATCTTAGCCGCTTTTGGACCATTCTTTTTTCACTATTGTACATAGATTGTTGTATAAATGGGTTTAATCAATATATAATATATTTATAGAATAATGAAAATTAATTAGTGATAAAGGATTAAATATATAATTATATTTAAATTAATTAATTATATTAATTTTCAATACATAAAAATGATAATTTTAATATATCATCCATAATTTTAATAACATTTGATAATGTATATAAATGTATGAATATTGTATAAGTATAATGATAACAAATTTTTTATTATAATATTTTTTTTATTACGAGTCTATATTATAACTATTTATTCCCGTGTAATAATAGTGAAGTGGTTTTGTAAATATTTACCCAATTAAAAATTAATGAAAAATGATTGCGTTAAAAAAATGAAATATGTTAATAAAGGGTACCGATTTAATGAAATATATATGATAATTTATTTTTATAAAAATTAAATATAGTCTATTTGGATACTTATAATTTTTGTTAGAATTGGAAAATGACTCGATACATGATGTAATGGATTTTTAAAATAATTATCTTCCATTGTGTTATGAACAATTTAAATGTTGTTATATTTTATTCTTATTACTTGCATTATTTTCATTTTTAATCATCTTGTATCCAATTTATATTTTCATTGTGTTTTAATGTAAAATATATTCCCATTATTTCTAGTAATTTTTTATATTTTATACGTAATAAATAGTATATGTATTTTTAATCCTCCTCTTTTATTACAATGTATATTTTGTTGTAATAACAATTTCAACTCATGTTAAATTACATCCACCATTATAAATTAATAGTATTTTCATCCAATCAAGATATTATTATGAGATATTACATATAATGAATCATTATAATAAAATCAAAATAAATATAAATTTTAAAATGTTTGAGGAAAAGATTACAAAATCAATCAAAATATTAGAGATCATCTAAAAATGGATAAACTATAGTGTGGTGTAATCCTTGAATACATTCATTTCTATGTAGAAAACCATTTAATATATTCTTTAATTTATATTTATTAAGAAGTGATAACCCAATTTTTTTGGTATTAACTCATTATTCAATCAATGCACTATTAGTGGGAATAAATAGACAACTGATTTGACACTCTGTAGGGGGATATCATTCATATAATTCACTTTATTTTTTACAATCAAATTTTAATGATTTTATAATATTGTTTTTTATATAAATTCCATTTAATCTAACTCATGTTTTCTATATATTGACATAAATATATATTTATTACATTATTTAGTGTGATGAATTCCAAAATTTATGTTTTTAACAAAGAATTGATTATATTGAAAGGGTAAATATTGACAATAGGAATTTTTGTTGTCTTTTATATAATGATTATTACATAAGGAAATTTGATTATATATTTTTTATTCATTAATTTCATAGGATTAAACCATTGTACATGTGTGTATGATAAGTGAGTATTGGAATTACATAGCTCCTTGATGTATTGTTAGGTCCCATGAGAGAAACTAGATTTGGTATTGGGAATTTGGAATAAAAATAATGTATGATATATATTAATCAGAATGTGATGGTATGAAATATGTCATGGAATGAGCGCTTCATATTATTATTTTACTGTCATTAATTTATGTATCCAATCACTATGATAGTAGTTAATACTATTTATATCAAAAGTTTGTAGATAATGTTTTATATTGAGACCATGTTAATAGTATAATGTAATATTTGATTAATATTTATTAATTCCCCTCCTAAAAATATTTTATATTTTTCAATAGATTTTTTCCATAGGCTAAACATTAATTATCTTCTTGGTTCACTTTATTATATAGGTTTATTTTTCATTGGAATACCAGAAGAGAACTATAAAAAATACATGGATATATTTTCTGGAATAGTTTAGATTGCACCAAGGAAATTTTTTTTCCAATTTAATGTTAACTTAATTTCGGATACTAGTTTTACAAGAATAATAAACAATTTGATCATGTGAAACATGATCAATTATATTCTATACAAATATTGTGAAATACATTATTATTACGGGTTACATGAATATGGATATTTATATATAATATTTAATATACTATTATATATAAAGATTGTGTGTCTTAATCATCAAATATGTGGGTGAAAATATTTTCAAGTTAATGTGTGTTTGATCTACATGGTGTGTATAAAGCAGTACATGGTTTATAGGAACTATAAAAAATTCAATATTGTATTAGAGGAGGTTCCTATAGTAGTATTACAAAATATATATTTAGTTAACAGTTATATATGATAATTTGGGACCAAATTATTAGTTATAATATAAATTCATTACATAAAGTGATATGTTATTTGATAAACACACCGTGATACCTAAATTCACCCTATGTGATATTTATTATCACACATAGACCCTTGTAGCAAAATTATAGATCACAACTAACATATACATCATAGTTATTTGTATTATGATAATAAATAACTTGATAATCTTAATAACATCAGATAAAAAATAATATATGTAGAATGGATTACTATATGATAGTTCAAAAATCCATTTACACCAATTATTAAATGATTTCATACAAAATTGTCGATGAAATACAATCCTAAAATTGAAATTTCCACTGTATTTTGAAAACTACGTACATAATTATAAAAAATAAAAATCACAATTAATTAATCAATATAATTATATCCTAACACAATTTATGATATTATACATGCATATTATAACTAGTGTAATAAATAGAAAAATGGGATAAGCATCAAGGCCATGTAATGGAAAAAACATTGGAGTAAATCATAGAATATGAGTTAGAAGGCATAACATTATAACATAAATGTCATGGATCATGAATTAATTTATGGAATCATATCATATAGATAATGTAATTAAATTATCAATGAAATGTTTTATTTGTTATAAATTATATAAAATGACATAAAAATGGGTCAAGAATAACTACCATGATTATATCATAGGGTGTGAAAGTCCCACAATTGTTTAGAGATTCTACCTAATACAATCAATAAAATCTAATGAGACTAATCATTCATAATTCAATTGAGAAATATATATGTGTTGACATCATTACATGTTTATTCATATTTGATCCAAAAAAGTAATTTTTTATAATAAATAAAAATTAGTGTTACCCATATAATTAAACAAGTTATGTAGATAGGTTATAAGGCATATCCAAAGGGTGTATAACTATGGTATTCATGAAATAAAGAATTTAAATCATTAATTATTATTAATTAAGGAATTATAAGAATAAACAATTTATTACAATGTCCAAATTAATTGAAAAAAAAGAATTATAGTTTTTAGGTAACTTTAGAAACATTATACTTAAGAGCAATTTTATAGAAAATAACAATGAATCATCAAAGAGGGTAAAAGAATAATTATTTTCATAAAACAAGAAATGAACATAAAATGTATTCTATGATAATATTATTAATTTTTTAAATATATTGTTGGTTTGAAATATTTTATAGAGTGTTCCAAAAATGTTAATGAAATTGAGTTGTTCTATTCAATCATATTTTCGTAACAAGATTTTTAATGAAGGTAACCATATAAAAAATATTAATCTAGACAATAATGTTTGTGTGAGATATATAAATATTTTTGGAAAATTTAAATACTATTGTGGGTATGTATACAAAAAATAATGAATAAATAAATTGGGTAAATGACAAAGAAATCATAAACTAAAGGAAAAAATTGTAGTTTGAAGATATCCCATACCTTAATACTGAATTCATTCATCACAAGAACATAATGTATTGGAATCCCAAATTAGATTCATAGAATAAATTGTTAATATCCAATTATATATTTTCCCAATTTTTTATAGTATTATTAAAATCATTTATGACCATTTTAATTAGTTTTAATATTCAAATTTATTCATTCTAAGAGCATTCATTTTATGGTATTATGGTATGTTAACTTGTGTAAAATTATAAAATTTCCTATAATATGGGAGTAATTATATAGAAGTGAAATAATATTTTACTAATAAACATAAATAATTTTAAATTTATTCATATATCATATTTTATGATAATGATTCATTTAATAAAACATTAATGATAAATGTTTTGTTTGTTTCATAAATTCATCTAATATTAAGAACTAAATCACTTTATTTAATATAAAACCTATAAATAATTATAAAAACATGAAAAAAATTATAATAGAAATTTTGACGTCATTTTTAACCATACTATTTGTTTTTTAACAATCAATGAAGGTAGTAATAAAAAATGATATCGCATTATCCATGGATATGGTAAATAACTATAATTAGGAAAACATTTTCATATCATTGAATAAGTGGAGATGTGAAATGGGGTGGGTGGAAGATAGTCCATAAAAATTTAAAATTTTATTGTATACATGATATTATATTTTATATTATTTTATTGATGAAGGTGGTGAAGATAAGGTAGAAGAATATGACAAATAAAATGAAATGGTTTGAGAAATTTAAGACTTGAATATCACTTTCATGTAGGACCCATTGTGGAACATGGAATATGTAATTTTTTGAGACTAGAAGATCATTAAAGTAGGTATTTGTTTTGGTAATGGAATTTTAAGAGTAATTTAAAGCTTTTAGGAATAGAAGTTGGGGGAGGATGTGTTATTACGAGTTATATTTATTGTGAGAGGAGGGGTTTTTTTATTAATATGTTCATTAGTTTATTATTTTGGAACATGTTTATAAATAGCCATTATTAAAATTATGAAATAAACTAAATGATGTAGTATTGTTTGTTTATAATGGGTTTTTACATCCTCCATGAAAACAATTTCATATATTTGGCTTATAATGATTGATATTGTCACTTCACATATTTCACTATTCACAAAAATTCAACTAATTTAGAAAATTCCCAAAAATTATCCATACCATTATTTAAAATTTATATTTAAAAAATGGGATGAATTTTTTAAAATATGATTCTAAATAAGATAAAATAATTTTTTTAATAAAATCATCATTTATAAAAAAAATCTAAATATTATAATAAAATTTTTGACCATTAAAAAAATTAAGGTCGCATTAATTATTTTTTATTTATAATGAAATATAAAAATAATTTATATATGCATTTTTTGAAAATAAAATTTGATTTTAAATATTAATAATAAATAATAAATAATAATTAATTACTCCAGTTTTACAAAAATACTAACATATAATTTATCATTTTTGAAACATTTATTTACATATACCATGAAATAGGAAAATCATTTTTAATTTATAAAATACATAAATATTATTTTTTCATTAATAGTTGAGGATAACATTTTTAAAACCCTATTACTATTCCCTAATGGTCAGATTACAATTCCAATGGTCGCATTTATAACATTAATATTGCTTCTTTAATTCCAATAAATTCATTTTATTTCATTCTCTTATAATTTCTCTTATGGGTTTATACATACACACACAAATACGTTCATCTTCAATATGAATATTTTATTATTAATTTTTTTTCCTTCCTATAGATCCTTTCGTGAGTTTCGTTATTCTAATGGATTGAGTAAATCCATATATTACCATTTTTATCTTCTTTTCTAATTATCGTCCAACAATAATATTTGGAATTATTATATGTTATTTAGGTACTAATGTGTCATTAATCATTTCTATGAATAATGATTTTATTGGGTTCTCATTTTGATGTAAGTTAATTATGTTATAATTTTAAGAAGTAAATTCTCCTGATAAAATTTATAGCTCATTACATTCATTCCCCTTTATGAAATTTCAACCTCGAAATTTCATTTTATATATTAAGGATAAAATAGGTGAGTGTATTTCGCCTCCATTACATACTTTGGTTCCCATGTCTCCTATTCAAACATACAGAATCTCCATAGTTCATTGACTTAGTGTGTGGTCTTATTGCATTGAAAATTGTATATATTGTTCAAAATATTCAATGGATACTCCTCATAAGAGAGATCATTTTTTTATCTATACCACCTCTCAGTTTAGTACAAATTAGTGATCTAGTATATACTTTATCTAGAGGGATACGTGGAACACATCATTAACTTGATACATGGTTGGTTGAATTTCTAGTTGATAGGCCAGAAGTCCGACCAAATCATTAATTTTGATGGGGCCAATGTACCTAAGACATAGCTTCCCTTATTTCCCAAATATGACGAGTCTTTTCCATATAGATTTGTAGATGAATTCATAGACACTAACGTCATACAATATGTCTCATATATTTTTATCTTAACATATCTAATGCAGACTTTGAGAATACAATATATTATAGGGGATAGTATTTCACTTTTTATACATTTTCTCTACTATTTTATGTCCCAAAATATTATGGTCACCAAATTATCTCCCACATGAACGTGTTCAATATATTTTTCCATAAGTGGTTTTATATGGATCAAATTGGATGGTTGAGTCAATATTTGTTTTTTAAGAGAACACAACTTGTGTAAGATATATACCCCAGCCATATTTGAAGTCCATTCAGTATGATCTCAACATTTTATCTGGTGTATGAATTTTTTTCCTATATTTTCCATGAGTTTTATAGGTGATAAGTTGAACTAATGTTCCAATCCATATTTAGAGCATGTGTGTGAGTTTTTTAGATCATGGAGGTAAATCTCAGATCATGATTAGATATAATTGATAACGGTACCCTATGAAACCTCTCCATTTCACTGATGCATATCAATGAAATTTGATCGAGTGAGGAGACATATAGAATTGAAATAAATATAAAATCCTTTATAAGATTGTCAAAAAGGAACCAAATAGAATTAATTCTTCTGGATACCATCAGATGTCCATTGAAAAAAATCATTGTAATGATATCCAATTTTCATGTAGGTAAGTGTAGTGGTTGAACATTGACATAGAATTTTTTTCTTTTATCCATCATTTAAGGACATACTAGGAACATTGATGCATATTCAGTGATGTCCTCCTTTATATTGTCTCGCTAATAGTTTCATCAATGATCTTGATACATAATTTTTCTCCCTATGGGAATATATTTGGTTGAGATATGTGAATCATTCAAAATAAAGTTCATTACCATGGGATTGTAAATGTACACATAGTTGTGATGTAAATTTTACAACTCATTTCTCATCAATTTTGAACTCAAATGTTTTTTATTTTTAATAACTACCTACTTTATTTAAATTTCAATATCATACTTTTAATCATTTTATATGTTTCATAAAATGGATTTTAAGAAATAATTTTTGAATGGAAGTATTATATACGATCCATTATGATTCCAAGGGCTAAAAATTTTAATTCTAAGAGTAGTGGATATTTCACAATTATCTCCACTGATAATGTTATATGATCCTTTTTTACATGGAGTATCTTCATCTTTATTTTCATTACTATGATGGTAGTTCACTAAGAAGTCATAATATAAGAAGATTTATGACCATTATCACCATCACATTTTAAGAAGAATTTCTGTGAAAATATATATGATGATATTACTATTAGTATATATCTCTCACTTCTCCCAATAGATATAATTCCACCAGATTTTCAATGTGATGATCACAACCGCGAAATATAGATCATTTATGGGATAATATTTCTCGTGAATATTCAATTTTCATGAGTCTTATTTAATGAAATTATCATTATTAATCATTATATATCCTAATCCCATATTTTAATGATCACTATATACTACAAATAGTTATCCACTTATTAGTAGTGTATGTATTGGTGCAGTGATAATCCTATTTTCAAAATCATTGAATAATTGTTTACATTCACTAGTCTAGAAAAACAATATTTCCTTCTAATTATGATTCTCTAGTGGGTCTTACAATCAGAAACAGATCCTCATAATTCCTTAATAAGGGTTTGTTGGACCGTGGTAACTACAGACCACTATTACAGATTCTGGTGTTGTCCACTCATAAATTTCCTTTATTTTAAAAGGGTCTACAAATATAACATTGTTATTGATAACATGAAACAATAAATATAATTCCTCCCTCCATAACAATCATATTATATGCTTCACATATAGTTTATCATTCAAAGATGACAATAAAATAATATTAAAATTATTCTCATACTCCTCCATACCCTCGAAGAATTAAGAATATCATCTATAAAGACTACAAAATTTTTTTTCTTTGTAATCAGAGTAGTATATATTCATTATGTCAATGAAAATTGAATGCCCATTACTATGTATGAATGGAATCACAATAAATTCATATTGGACATACTAAATTAAACTGGATTTGTTGAGAATATGTTCCTTCTTCAAATATAATTGGTGAAATCCTTCCTGATAGTCTACCATAGAGAAATTATTGAACAAAAATATTTGATCAATCAAATCATATATCCTAAGAAAATGATAATTTTTCATTATCATTATTTTTTGATCTCATTATAATCAATGCTGAGGAACATTTATACATCCTTCATAATGATAAAGAGAACTGAAGCACCCCATGATGAATTATTATGGCATATAAACCCCATGGCCATACTCACTAATAAATGATTCATTAGTTCCTCCACTAATTGGTGGTCATGATATATAGAGTCATTTTTATTTATATAGATGAATATATATTATCAATTGAGGACCCCGACTCTTAGGTTATGGGAATTCTATGAAATTATTTTGGTATCACATTAGTATAGTCTTTCACAATGGGTATTTCCTCAAGCACTATAATATCCTTTTTTCTCAATAATTATATCAAGATGTGATTTCGCATAATTTAATAATATACACAATGTTGTAGATGATTCTGATTGAGATTCAGCATCATCCTTACACATTTACAGGTTAATAGAGATTCCTTGTGATCTCTCGAGTAATCATCCTCTCTCGATAGCTAATATTGTATTTGTATTAACATAGATAATACATGCTCAATATGATATCAAAGTAGTTATGATGATATTATCTGGGTATTAATTTGACAAAAAATAACCTGGGATGAGTTATATACATTAGATTCAACTATTTTCTCATTGTCAATTATACTTACATGAAATTCATTTTCTTTGGTAGGGTTTGAGTAGTTGTACAAAACTAGAATGATATGAAATAAATCATTGAAGTAGAATCAAATAGTATAGTCACTTGTATATAATGAATATTCGCTATAAATATCACCATATATTATTTAGGATCTTAATTAGTAGTTATGTTATCATATTCCATTCCTTGTTACAAGGAAGGTTGTATTTATTGATTGTTTAAAATAACCCTTGGTTAAGGGAATTGTCTTTCATAATTTCTTTGTTCCACGTAGTTGAAATGCTAAATTATAGTAACAATGTTGAACTAATACATCATTTTTTCTAACACATTAGTGCGATTCTTTAAATCTATTATACAATAATTAGAGTGGTGTAAATTGATCTGAAATTTCAAGCATCTCTTAGTTCCCTTTATTTAGTTCTTGAGAGATTTTTTCCTACACTTTTGAGAGGTGGGATATTTGGTTTTCAATATTTTATTGGAATTTATCTATTTATTCGCCCATATTAAACTCAATTTTATTATTTTTATCTCAAATCCCATATGACCAATAAAAGACTCCAATCTCCCTTTCATCCTTTACGGAATATTAGAAAATCTATTTATAGATTTCAACGCCTCGATTAACAAAGGATTTTTTAAAAGGGAATTAATACCCATAAAATATATTCTAACTTAATAATTGTGTTTATAAAAAATTTGGAGGTATTCCATGAAGGCCTTGTAATTTTTCGTATGTCCATATATATTCATATTGTATTATCTTGAGTGTAGGGAACTCGTTGTCCATCATTAAAAAAGAATTCGGGGAACATATTAACAGAAAAATATTTTCTTGAATATATCCATATGCATGGAATAAATTTACACCTTATACCTTGTGTATTTCGTTCATTTCCACCATTGATCATATTCCCCATCAAAATGATATACCACCAGTATGAATTTATCTTATTCTAGGAATTGATGATGAAATAATATATTCTCAATAGAGTAAATACATTGTTCTATAATAATGGGTTTAGAAGCACCTCTTGGGATATGAGGCCTTTTTTGTATAAAATAATTCAATATAAAATATCAATTTCAGAGGATAAAGATGTAATTCACCCAAATTAAAGTTATTATAAAAAACGTGTTCCATTTTAGGTAGTACTATAATGATGTTATCATTTTTATTTCCCATTCGGTTTGGAATATCATGAGAAAAATAAAAACATTTCCTATCAACTTTTTTATTGGAATGAGTTCTCTTATTTCCCTATTGAGAATGAAAATTTATATTATAAAATTAGGGATATATTATAATTATCTTACTAGAATATAAAATGTAAACTATGAAGAATGAAGGAATTTAATTTTAATAAAAAATATATCCAGGAAGATGATTCCCTGAGTTTCAATCTATTTTATATATTTGTTTAGATATATAACTACGATTATTACTAAAAATTTCCATTCCTGATACTAAAAAATAATCATTCCATCCTTTGATACCAACTATAGTGACAATGTTTTTTACAGATATTTTTATGTGATTTAGACCATAATATACATGTGATTCAAACCATAGATCAAAAATCCTAGTGTCATTATAAAATGAGGGACATAATTAAAAAATTGAAATATAATTTTATTAACCACCAAAATGAGATCCTACCTCCATTTGAGCACTTATATTTTTACAAAATATCCTTAGGAATATACAACAAATGGATGATATAAAAAACCCTATAAGGGAATAATAACAAGATTAATGCAGAAAATAAGTGTTTGAAGGAATAACATGATTTCGTAAATGGTTTGGATCATGAATAAAACTATTTAAAATATAATTCATAGAACATTGAATAATATGATCCAAGAAATATTGGAATTTTTTATCAAAATATAACATGACATAAACACGAGTTAAGGATAACAACAAAGACTATATCACATGGTGTAAAAATCCCCATAATGGATGAGAATTAATCCATAATCCCATAAATGACATATTGGGATGATAAACATTACCCAATGAATTGAAATTATCTCCATGAAAACTATAAATAACATGTTCATGCATAAAAGTTCCAAATAATAAATCAAATAGAAGAATTATAAATATGGGTAACCCATGGAATGAAACAAGTATCATAAACATGTTATATGGATTAACATAACGGAGTACAAAATTGGTATCCAATAAATAAGGAATTTGAATCATATATGTTCATATATAAACAAAAAATAATAATATATCATAAAAATTTATTTCTAAATTAATTTATATTAATAAATATAGTTTTTAGGTAACATTATTTATATGCCACTTTAATTCGGATTTTGGAAAAATAATATAGATGAATTAAAGAGTATAATTGAATAATTGTATAATTAATACCTTAAATTAACATAATAGTTATTCAAATCGTAAAATTTGTTACTCTATAAAATATTTGTGTGTTCAAATAGTATATGTAGTGTACTTAAAAATGGGTATGAAATGTATAAGATCCCTTAATAGGGTTTGGTTAACAAGTGGAATTGATACGGGGACATTTCAAAGAATGTATTTTACAATAAAAAAGTAGCAATTAATCTAAAAACATTTTTTTGGAATTTATATATTTAATATAGGAGAATTATATAAGAATAGTTGATTATAAAATTAGGTCAATGAAAGAGAAATCATATTCTAAAGAAAAAATAGAGGTTGGAAGAGATCCCTTTCTATATATTTGAATACATTCCACACATGAACAAAATATCATGAACATCCATATTAGAATAATTAATTACAAAATCCATAACCTTCTAAAATCTTATTTCATTTATTTTAATTTTATTAAGTTCATTTTTGAGAATTTCAATGAGTTTGAAAGGAAAATTTCAAAATTATTGGAGATTTTATCTCATGGTTTAATAATCGGTTCACTTGTGTGAAATTATGGAAGTCGAAATAAAATTGGAATAATATTATTTAATGAAATAATATTTTATGATTATGTTAAATATTTTTAAATGGACCCAAATATCTTTTTTTCTGGCATGAGGATAGGTCATTTGATAAATAAATAATGATAAATGCTTAGTTTAGTTTTGTGGGATTTCAGTCCTAAGAATATTGTTTCATTTCATTTAAAATTATTATGAATGATTAATTCTATAATATGAAACAATTTATAATGTAGATATTAATATCATGAATAAAAATAATTTATTTTTTAAAACCATCCTTGATGTAGGAAATAAAAAATTAAAACTCATTATCCACAGATGTGGTATACCAAAATAATTTGTTCAATATTTTCATTTCTGTAACTAAAAAGACAATATAAAATGGTTGTATTAAAGTTATTAAATAATAAATGCATCTTATATAAATTATAATGGGTTTATTATAATTTTATGGTAACATGAGGGGAGGATAATGTATATCATTAAAAGAAAATTTAAAGATATGGTTTGAGAATGTTACCTCTTGAATATCATCTTCATGAAAGTCATCTTAAAGAATGTGGAATTGGACTTTATTGGAGACAAGTATGCCTTCAATGTGGGTTGTTATCTTGCGATGTTAATTGGGTAGAATATTGACTATATACAAGGTATAAATGGTGTGAAGGGAAGTTGTGGTATTTATAGGGGTATGATGTGGGTGTTTTTCATTATTATATTTGTTACATTATTTTATTGGTTCAAGACTATCAATTCTGTTGATTAATATGAAAAACTAAATTAAATTGTTCTTGTGTGATAGTACCAATGGGTTTAAATATCATAAATGTCTTAAAAATTAATGTAGTTGGATTATAATGTTAAATACATTATGTTACACCATTTCACCATTCACAAAAAATTAAAATATTTTTAAAAAAGTACAAAAACATTCACCCTAACCATTATTCAATTTTTATATTATAAAATTGTTAATTTTTTTTAAATAAGTTTCCAATTTGGAAAAAATTAACATTTAAATAAAGTCCTCTTATATTCAAAAAAATTATTATTTTTATATTATAATCAATGTTTTGGCCCTTTTAGAAATAAATTAATGGCACAAAATATTATCTTATAATTATCATACAACATATTAATAATTTATTAATATATTTTATGAATTTTTTATATTAAATAAATATTTTATGTATAATATATTAATTAAACATTAAGGTATTATAAAATTGGTAACACATAAATAATGCATTTTTAAAAAATTATTTACATTTTCCATGATATTAGTATATAATTTATTAACTTATAAGAAACCTATATTTTATATTAAACTTTGATTTGTGGGCTTATGATTCAAACATCTAGATTAATATTCTTATCATTCATATTTTTGTTCCAATATTTAATTTTTCATTGATCATATGTTTAAATTAATTCAAATAAATACATCTTAATTTTTCAATTTTATTTTCAATTAAGGATATATATATACATTAATCTATAAAATAAATATTTAATTAGAAGGATTGTGTTTTATTTCTATATAATTCTTCATGAGTTCTGTTTCTCTATTTGATCAAACAGATCCAAATTCTAAAATTTTGGTTATCTTATTATCTATATATTATTCCACTTTAATATTTGTAATTCATATTGGTTTATTTTCTGAGTATTGTATCATTATTCCTTAATGAGAATAAAGATTTTGTTTTGATATTTATTTCTGGTATGTGATTAATTATATAGTTAAAAAATCCACATATTAAATTTCTAGGTCATTACATATATTCCATGTAAGAAATAATTACCTAACCAAACAACAATGTAATCCATGATTCACACAATATAATTGTCAAATACTACACATATTTTCATTACAATAATACTACCAAACCCTCATTCCCTTGAGTTCCAACATTTCATATTGATAGAGTATCAATAATGAATTTTCATTCTATATCCACTACACTAAATAGTGATGATTTCGATTAATAAGGCATGTTTTTTACCACTACTGAATGTGAGCACATGCCCACCAACCCATAATAATCATTGTGAAACAAACCCTAGATTTATCCAAAAACATTGATGATAAAAATGGAATATAAGAGATATGTATGGAAGGATGTCTGACCAACCTAAAATGGGTACAATTTCATGTTTTATAAGGAATATAAAAATGGAGAATTCTATTTATTTAGTGATAGATTAGTAGTTTTTAATTGAAATATTTTTTGATGAATTTTTTAAATATCAACTATATTTAACAATGTATAACTATCCATAAAACTCAGGTATTCATAGAGAATAAATAATTCTTGAAAATGCAATATTAAAATATTGTAATTATGGTTTTATGATGACAAAAAATAATATTTGATTACATATAAGAATATAAAACTAAATTGTTTCATTAATATTTAATTAAGCCATAAAATGAATCATAAATATATAATATCAATTTAATAAATGAATATAAACTTTTATGTTATAATTATTATATTACCTAGATATATTGCCATGTATTCTCTATAAAATATTTTGAAATTCATTATAGAAGGAAACAATTTAGAATAAGATAAATGAGATGAATACAAATAATGAAATTTACATCCTAATGAAATAAATTTCAATGATCATATGATAATGTATCAATTCACAATCATAATTGTCACATTTAGGAAGTAATATACACTGAATCAAGTATAATCACAATATATATTGTCTATTTTTTCATCTATTTGATGATTATTCTGTTGAAAATTTCACAACCAGATTATTGTTCATATAGGTATGTCATAAATTTAAAAATAATATTAATTGAATTAAAAACCACATAAATCTCAAGATGAATCCAACATCCAAAACCTAATCATTTTACCTTAACTTTGAAAATCAATTTATCTTAGAAAATATCACAATCTTTGAGTCTCTATTAGGGACTCCAATTATGAGTTATTAATTACTCCCACTAAAATAGAATCCAATTATATATTTTACATATTATATATTTATTTAATGACCCAATATAAATATGAAAATAAAAAACTATCTGTAAGCCTCTCTAAATACTTTTTTAAAACTTTTCCAGTATATTTTTTATAAAAATATAGGTCTTTACATGAGTTATTATATTTGAATATGAATTTATAATGATTATAACAAATGTCCACACTTTATAAATGGATATCTCTTTTGAGGGGGTTTGGAATTTTATTCATAGAAAATATCTCATATCATTAAGAAATGAATATAGATTTTGAGGAGATGGAACTACATTTTGAATTGAATGCAAATCTAATGATTAAAATCATGTTCTTTCATTCCATCTAAGAATCGTGTATTTAGGTGATGTAAAATGATCAGGTGGCCAAGAAGATATTATTGTTGATGGGATTTTATATAGAGGGAAGTTATCAAATATTTTTAGGTGTGTTTTTATATATATAAGCTCCTATTTTTCTAGATATTCATAATTTTAATATATATGGGATCATTTTCTACCACTATTCTCTAATTTTATTATATTTCATATCTCTAGTAATTTTATGAGAGGATCTATTTTTTTTAATTTCAACATTGATTTTTTAGATGTATATGTTACTAAAATTCTATAAAGGATAACATGTAGAGGTAGTTTTTTTTCACCCTATAGAATTTTCCCTAATACATTATCTATTATAAATTAGTAATCAATATATTAGAACATATATGGAAAAGATTATCTAGAGGAGGACATTGGGTATTTCCCATCCTCAGGGACCTATGGATATGAATAGATAAGGTAGTGTAAGTCATAAAGGATAACATTTCTGTGTTTCTAGACATGTATACATTCATACAATATCATTTTTTAGAATTTGGTGATCATTTATTGTTTTAGGTGATATTTTCTCTATTATGCTGTATTTTATAGTTTTTGTAGTTCAAAATCATTCCCCACCTTCATTTACATCCAATAGTGTGTCGTTAGTGAATAAATGTTTATATATTTAAATATCACATTTGTATTTTTTATATCATTTAGATATTAATTAAAGTAGAATTTTTTTTTGAAGGAAAAAAATTTTATGGGTAAGAAAAAATATATTGTAGAGATTTTATTATAATAGATATAAACTTATTATTTCATCTAGGGAATTAATTTTGTTTTATTTTTGTGTGATATTATTGATATTTAAGAATTTATAGTAGAGGTATCTGTGGTGAAAGTTTATTTTTGTAGCATTTCTAATGATCATTATATATATATGGATTTCAGAAATCATTATTTTTCTGTTATCAATTGATTTTATTGATATTATGTTCAGCTGATGTGTAGGTTAAGGAGTTTGAATGTGTTGTGTTGTAGTATCAAGAGGTATTTCCTCAATAATTATTCGTATTTACTTAATTATTAATGGTAATGTTTTTTAAGGATTTAAAATGAAATACCTCTTTGATATTTATTCCTCAATATAGATTTAATTCATCAATGATGTAGTAGGTATTGAAAAAAATTAATGATAAATTTTATATAGGATTTATCCATCCAAAATAATATCCTTGGGTTCCCACTATATAATTTACAAAAATGATGATTAATGTTTACAACATTATACAGATTCAATTTTTCTAATTAGGTTATATAGATTAATATTTTTCCCCTCCAAAGGACTGAGGAATTTTTTAATCAATATAAGGTGTTTTTTAGTTCCCAATAATTGATGGACATTATTATCGGAAAAATGATGTTTTTTTAAATTTTTAATTTTGATTGTCCATAATCAAATTTATAAATCAATGAAGGATTTTTTATCCCCTGGAAAACACAAGAGAAATATAATTTTTTATGGGTTTTTTATCAATTATTAATAGTGAATATTTATATAATAGTAGTTTTATTAAATGATAAATGATTATCACCAAGTAATACTTTATAAATCATTTTTATGAAATATTGTTTATGTTGGAATGAAAATATAATAATGATTCTGAGAGGTGTTAAATATAATGTAGATCTAAGAAGTGACCAATATGTTATGGAATTCGACAGTAGTATTGGAGATGATATTTAAGAGAATTAGTTAATTGAATAAAGGAAAATATGTTATCATATACTGAGAATATATATGGTGAAGAATTAATTAGGATTTTATTAATGTATGTTGAGACCAAGGATAAATTTTTGAAAATATATTGTTGAAATATTGCTTCCATTAATGTTTCTAATTTCAATAAAAAGTTATTTATAAAGGAATGACTATAATTCCCTTCAATATATTATAGAGATTACATGAGAACTTTAATGTGTATTAATAAATATAGAAATGAAGAATTTTTTGTGTAGTATATGATATTTATGTATTCATGATATAGATAAACAATATTTCTAAACATCATTTGTAAATATGAGAGAAGACTAGGTTTATTTATGAAATAAAGGAACAAAACCATGATGAAATTGATGAAATATTTAAATGAAATTAATTTATTAAGGGTATATCAAGGTTTTATAATAATAATTTTTTATGATCATTATTCAACTAAAAGAACCCATGTATATATAAATGTGGGATTAATTTCTTAAAATATCATGCACGACCCTCAGTCAGTTGTCTTCTGTGGGCTATTAGAGGGTCCATGAATGATTCAATGGCATGAGAGATTGATATTTTAGTTGGGTACAAAAATACTATTGGATATTCTATAATATGGCTACTCACTCACCAATTTTGTTCCACCAGCTTACCAGTGAGGGACCACTAGCTAATTAATGGGTAGTCCCTAGCCCATACTAGAATATGGGTGCAACAACCAGTATGTGAGCTATAAATGGTTGGCTGGTAGGACACAAAATCAACATTGGAAGACTATAATTTATATAATGGCATATATAATGTGTTTATTTTATATTAATCCCTTTAATTTCATCAGTTCATCCCCGTTGAGCAACGCAACATATGATTTTTGTCACCCAAATTCTAGGTAGCTTCCACTCACATCTCTTCCACTCATTTTCTCTCTTCAGAGGATATCCATTAATATGTGGTTGTTTTGAGTGGTTTTCTGGATAAACGGATCTATAGGTAAGGATACAACTCTAAAATGTTCTCATATTTATTTATTTAACTATCTAATTATTCCTTGCTTCTTTAGTTTAATATGACCTATTTTCTGGGCTATTTCCTTTTTCTTTATATGAAACTATTTTATTTCAATACTAATACTATTATAGGAAATGTAGAAACTAGTGATTCTATTTTAGGTGGTCCATATTTCAATCATATATCACTTCATTATATTTGATGTTTTTATTTTTCCAGCCTAACCAATGATTGGTTCATTGAAAAAATAATTAAATTTCATCATTATTTCTAGCAAGAAATTGATTTATAATGAAAACATTAAATATTATATTACTATAAAGTCGGTAAACCAAATGAATTTTTTTGGATGGATTAATAAACCTTATAAATTAATATGTAAATTGTAAATAAGAATGGATCATGAGAAATGTGAAATTATAGAATTAGAAGGTGTAAAAGGTCTCAAACAATAGGTACTACGTTATGTTTGTATTTATAAATACTGAATCAAAGATAAAATTATGCAATTTCTTAAGAAATGGTAATTTTTAAGAACTGACTTTTCACTTGTGTAAATGAGCGAATATGAATGGAGTTTCCAAGGGTAATTCCCATGTTATGAAATTGGATGCATAACTAACTAATTGTCATGGGGAATGGAAATGGACTATTATATATTTATATGATGATATTATGGTATTTAAATTGAAAAATTGAATTAGATAACCCTGGGTTATATAATGGGAGATGAAATTTATTATATGATTTAATGGAATGTTATTTTAGAGGAAATTGCAATGTGAAATGGAATATGATACATATTCGAAATTAAATTTTGTTTGTAAAAGTATATCGAAGTTGTAGGTTAGAATAGAATTTAAGAAATTTTATTTTTATATGGTTGGTTATGAAAAGTTCAGTATATGTGTAATTGAGATACTATAAATATTAAAATTATTGTGTTGTTTATTATTTCTACGAAAACACCATTTATGGGTGGTTTGTGATAACTTAGAAAAAAAATATTTGAGTGGTCTATGGTAACTACCAAAAACACAATTTTTGTGAGGTCCATTATTTCTAAGAAAACACCCATTTTGGTTGGTAGATAATAAATAATTAAAAAACCATTTTGGTTTGTTTATGATGAATAGGAAATAGCCAATTTTGGGTTATTTGTAATGATTATGGGAATCTCCATTATGAATGGTTCATATACTATTTTGGTAAATGGGTTGGAATGGTCACTAAGACTAGATTTGTGACCATAGTCACACACTAAATCATTTAGGTCTGACCACAAGTGTAATTGTGAGTCCTTAGTTCAAATATTATTGTTAATTATTTTATTACCATTTAAACAATTTAATCACTGCATCCCACATGAACTAATTTTAAATAACAAGTAATATTTAGGCACTTAATTGGTGGAGCCCTTTTTATTTTCAATCACACTATAATATATTCTCCATAAAACTTTGGCAACATGATATATTCTATATAATTTCATGTTTAGGATTGAGTAATGAGTGATACATAATGATTTTATTCATATGTTGGAGCATGTGATAGTTGATTTTGATATAGATTGGGACTATTCGGATAGAGTTTTCTAATATTTCGATTTAGTGTATTATTTTACATTATAAATAATCAACTATTAATATATGATTTATTGGTATGTGATATATAGTTTTAATTTTATATATCATGGGATATGATGAAAATATGTTAGATATTTTTAAATGAATATTTTAATAATTGTTTATATAAATGTATTATATTATTACAATATATTCAAAAAATTTCTAAAATAATATTAATGTAGTGTATCCACATCATACCTCCTTAAGATAAGTTATACTATTCAAAAATATAAACCATATATGGATTCATACCAATGTTTTACTAGTAATTTCTAGTGGGAGCTGCAATTAGAGTTATCGAGAAGACGTTTGTTTCAATGTGTTATTATAAAAAAATTATTTCAATTAACTATTTATGAGGTAAAGAATGGGAATGGGTTCTTTAAGATGTTTTATAGAAATTGAAAATTCATTTCACTATGACTTGGTGATGGAATTGTTAATTTATAATTAAAGATAATATAATGAATATTATATATATATAAGTGAAACCTTATGTGTTTGTGAATTTGAACCTATATATGTTTTGAATGGGATTTAAAGAGATCTTAGGTTTTGAGAACATAATGAAGAGGCTATAAAATATTTAGGGATGATACAATTGTTTATATTTTCTATAACCCCTTTCGGTAAATCATGAACCACAAGTTGGTATGTTAGTATGAATTGATCTAGAAAGCGAGACACCTACATTATAGGGAATTAAAGAAATTTTTAATGTGATGAATATCACTTCATATTTTCTTTTTATGTGGATGTGTTATTTGATAATAATAATAATAGAGTGGGTAGTTGGTTTTATCTTGAGGAACATGATATATGCATGTAGGAATGGTTCCCTCTGGGGTAGTCTACAAAAGCCTAGTAAGGATCAATTCTCTGAATAGGAAAATTGATTGGAATGTGATGTTAGATGATTGAGTTATTTAATTGATCCTCAAATTGGTCTCTAGTCATCAGAATGATATATTTCATCTATCTCAATATGTATAAAGTATCACATATTATGAGATGTGGATTATTGGAGACATGTATTGTTGAGCTATGTGTGAGATACTTGTAGAACATGGGATGTGGATCTTAATAGTTAATTGTAATTCCATGATTTTTAATGGTTGATGGTTACCATAAATAGGGATTTTCGATGAAATTTACAAGACTTTTGGATGTGGAGTGTGGTAAAATGATCATTATTAATATCAGTGCAAGATAGTTATATTATCGTTCCTATAATACTGTTGAAATATATTGACACAGTTTGGTCCTATGTTACACAATGTATATGTATTTTGTAGAATAGGATTTATATATGGAATAGTGTTTCCCTATGTTTTAATCCATAATAAGATTTGTTTTCTAGGGAATGACCATTTTTTTGGATTTAGTGATCTATTACTGGTGTGATTTATAATCATATGGTCAATTGTGGCCTATGGGGTTGAACTGGGGGAAGGTTGTGTTTGGTTATGGGATTTACGATTTGAAATAATTTTTACCTTATGATTTGTCATGTTAATGGTTTATTCTTGATAATACGTATTGTATTTAGGTACCATATAGAGTTCTTTCACAAGAAGTGAATAAAAAAGAGTAGAGGAAGGGCTAGTTACATAGGTATATGGGCCTAACATTGATGAAATGTGACTAACTTTGGCTAGATTCATGTTTTTAGTTCTCATTTCATAGTAGCATTCACCCCATAAGATTAATTTTTCTAATGGAAGCCAATGCATGCTGAAGATAGACTATGCCATTGGTTTTTAGATTGTTGGGTATGAGAGAATACCCTCTCCATGTTTAACTAATTTCAAGGTGGGGATCATTAGTTACATTTGGAACCTATTGAGTTTGGGATGTGTCAAATGGGTTTGGTATGTTTATATTAAGTTTAATTTGGGCTTTAATTGAACAGTAGATGTGAGATGATAATTGTGACTGTTTCAGTTCAATGTTTACATTTTCAAAAAGCATAGTTGTAAGATAGTAAAAGTCTTCAGTTGATGTATTTTTCACTTAGAGTTAGGGGAATTTTGAATGTAATTGATCATAATGGGAATAGTTTCATGGGGGTTTTAGAGATAATTAATATATCATATCAATGATGGTGATGAAATTATATATGGTTAAAGGTGTAATGGAATGAATGATCTGAGCATGAAGATTGATATGAGTTAATGTAGTAAATAGGGTTTTCTTTGGAAGAGTTATAAACATGTAAAAAATATGGATGTGCTCATGTACTTACACAAGAGTGACATATTTTAATCTACAAGATCATATTTCACCATTATATGTTATAGGGTGTGACCATTATTGGAAATAATATATTGGCAGAAATTACAAATAAATTACTTGTAAGCTGAGAATGGGTGGGGGTCTATGATTGATCTTGTTAGGAATATATAAATTAGGTGGTCACATCTACTATTTTCCTGTGGTAGTGGAAAATGATTGAATATTCGATCATAGATATTTATTTTATGGGGGTGTAAATTATTGTGAGCATATTTTAGGTAGAGTCGAATTAGTTTTGAGTGAATGATTCAATTTCGTTAGGATCACAGATTCCCTGGGAGCAATTAGTGGATGGTTAAAATGAATAAAGGATACTATTGTGTTTGTTAACATGTATTTATCTAGTATTATTTTGAATATTTTTTTTAAATTAAAATATTATAATGGATCTAATTTTAGTTTTATTATCATACAAACTATAAAAATATATGATTTGGGATGGTTTTGTATTTGTGGTGCCCCGATGCATATCACAAATCATAGTGGTGTTTTTTGATTGTAGGAGGAATTTATAATCGAATAGATCTCGGTGTTGGGTTCAATAAATAATTTGTATGATTGTATGGTTTTAGAAATCCTCATTATTTTAGTCATCAAGGTCGAGAGGTGCAGTATCCTATCAATGGGTGTAGTAGAGCTCTTTGGAGGAGACTAATATTGAGGGGTTTTGATTAGTGATATTATGTATAGATAAATTGGTTATGGAAGAAATCATGTCAATAATATCATTATAATGTGAAAATTCTGTTATCATATGAGATTTCTATAGTATGGGTCAACATCGGTCTACTGATGAATTAGTTAATGGTTTTGGGTGGAGTTTTGGTGTTTGTAAAATTAAAATTTCTTAATCCATGTTAGGTTTCATGTCATTTGATCGATATTATGAAATGTTGATCCTTTTCATCGAAATGTTGAAATAAATAATGAGGTGAGGCCTCATTTATAAATAGTATTTTTACTAAGACTATGAGTTCAAATGGTTTTAGAAACAAATAATTTTTTATGTGGTGGGGTATCATAGTGAGATTAGTTGAAATGGTTATTATTGTGATGCTTTTTCTAGTGAGGATTCGAGTAGTGGAGATGGTTTGGGATTAGCGTTGGAATAACCCAATAAATTTGGATGTTTTTGAACCATAATTTTTTTGGAGTAATGTCATGAAGATCTCATTACAGAGTGTACTATTCATATCATGAATACGAGTTGACTTCTTGGAAATGAAAAAGGAATTATGATGATTTGTGTAACTAACCAATATGATTTAGTGGGTTGGAAATATGTGTCTATATTATTGTGAAACATTTATGTTCAAAAGGAATCAATCATCATTCCATAGGTGGGGGTGTGTAAAAATTTAGAGTAGGAACATTGATTTGTCTCCATGATTCTCTAGAATATATCTTGGGGGAAGAGTTGGTATATAGTTGGGAGTTACTATGACTATATACCATTTATAAGTTATACACTGAACCATTTATGTAATATTGACTCTATTTAATTTATATAATCTCATGTGAAATTTTTTTTGGAATCTTTTTTGGGTTATAATAAGGGTTTGGGGTTATTTAAGAGTTTGAGAGCTCTATTTTTCAAGGGAATTCTAATGCTGGAATTGGTAATGCTACATGAGGTGAACTATTATCATAGTGTGGGGATATTGGCTAGTAGGTGGGATGTACTATTTACATAAAATACTATCAGGCTCATAGATAACTATTAGAAGTCCAGGGATATTTTTGTAGCCTTGAAGATGTGTATTATTTCGTGAATGTACGATAATTTCATTAGGACAATAATTTTACATTAAAATAGTGATTTGGATCCCTCAAAACTCAAGTATAATTCCCTAAATAACATACCCTATTTTCTACAGGGGTTACATTCCTTGTTCCATGGTAATTTAGAGTGTATTAAATCAGTATTTTGATATATATGAATGTTTAAAACTCTTCTTACATTCCCTAATCATTAATTTCTATGTCATGATATCTATCATTGAATTTTTATAACAATCAAGGTTTTCACGTATTTTTTCTTAATTTTTTCATCCATTTTGTCTATAGTTAAATGATGGTTATAAAATAGTATACATATACATGAATAAGGTAGGTTATTCATTAGTTTTTCATATAGTATTTTTTTATTTTTATTCAATGAATTGTATGGTCACACATATGTATAATGTGTTAAAAGGAAATAAAAATTGTATTTTTATTTTGAACCGAACATCATTTTATTAAATAGTATTTCTTAGTAATTTATATTATTTACTGTTTTCCCATTATGATTTATTTCAAAATAAATAGACCTATTGAATGAATATTTATATAATATTACTAAATTACATGTGACTAAAATGGAATTGGGGAATTATAAATGGTAAAAGTGCTTATATAAGTTGTACTTGTTTTCAATAGGAATTGTAATGGTTAAAAGTTTTAGATTATTATTTTTCATCTTGAGAAATGGTAATTGATTATATATTATATATCCTTTTTCATAAATAAAATATTTTAATGGAGATTTCATGTTGAATTCCCTAGTGTAAGATTATATTCTTATGTGGATAAATTTCATAGAGAATGGAAACAAATTTTTTATTAAATGAAATGGTCAGATTGTGATTTTATATTGATATAGGTAATTTGTAAAACAAGGGTCTTGAAATGGGAAATTAATGATATGATATGAATTGATGATTATTATATTGAAATGAATTTATAAATTGAATGGGTAAATGTAAAAATATAAATTGGGAATAATGTTGTAAAAAGATATTGATGTTGTAGATTAGAATAATTATAGAGAAATATATTATGATATAATTTGTTATGAAAACACCATTATAAGTGGTAATTAGTTACTAAGCAATCCACCCATTATTGGGTGCCTTGTGATAACTTGTAAATCACATATATTTGGGTGTATTAAAGTAACATAGAAAAAACCCATTATTTGTGCTCTATGATAACTATGAAAATAACAATTATTTAGTGGTTTTATATAACTAGTAAAACACATATTTTTTGGTGGTATAATATAACAAAAAGATGCCTATTATTTGTTGACTATAATGAAAAACAAAACAGCAATTTTGGTAGTTTTTATTGACCAGCTACTAAATTTTTAAAATCATGTTATCATTGTTTTCTATAGTCATTACTGCTTGTTCAAAGAGCCCTATAACTAACTAAACAAATTGTGGCAGACATCATGTGTCACTATGGATGTTGTGTTTAAATTTTTTTTATTTTATTTTTATTAATTTAAATACATTGATTATATCACACCACATGAACTTATTTTATTATATTGGATACATATATTCAGAATCTATTTGTGGTGGCCCGTTGAGTTATAATCACACCCTGATTGGGAATCAACGTCACATGGGTGCCAAAGATGATTATACTTAATTGATTATATGGGCTTGGGCATGAACTGGGGGTTGATAATTGTATTCCTAGGATGGATGGTGGAATTTTATACTGAGACAAGGCTAAAGAACATTTTTATTTAGTCAACTTGTCTTATCATTTATTCAATTCATATTTGATATATATTATATAATGTTGGTGTGAGAATTCCTATCATACAATGAAAATTTTCATTTTTATGGAAAATATTGTCTGAGGATTACATATCCCCACCTTATATTATTCCTATTTTATAATTTATTTATCACAATGTTGTATATGGTTTTCTGGTATATTCTATTTTTTTAATCTAAATGATTTTATAGTCTCCCTGTCATACAACATTAGCCCCGTTTCACTTTTTAGTAGCCTTTATATTAAAGGGAGGAATAGTAGAGGTAAAATGGTGACACTAGGATGAACACAAATAAGAGGTACGAGGAAGTGACATGTTACATCAATAACATGGTTTGTCATATGACAGATGTGGTAACATAGTATAGAAGACACCATATGATTTATGTGTATCACTGGACTTTAATAGTATAGGTGATTATGTTTCATAAATATATAAAAAATTTAACATAGTTAGCGATTAGTTATTGATAATTCCATGATATGAAATATAATGTTTCATCCTGATTAAAAGTATTATTCTATAATATATAATTATGGGCTTTTTATTGGAAATATACTAAGTCAATAGATATTCATCAAGTCATATTAGTTCTTTTCAGATAAATTCTAGGATATGTTTTTAGAAAATTAAAGAAGGTATCCTCCATAATTGAGGATCGATTATTAATTTTGTGAAACAATGGAAGTGAATATTAATTCATTAAGGATATCCTTATGGAATAATAATGTTTTAAATTGTAACTATATTTATTATCTATCCTCAAAATATTGGAATATTTGAGGGATATATTATAAATATTTTACGGATTTATAATATAAGGTAATATCATAACAAGAGTGGTATTATCAATCCCTAGTCATATAGAGATCAAAATACAAAAATTTTCTTGGTAATATATTTGTACATGATCTTGAAATTTATAGTGGGAAATGATATTATAAGAATTTTAATATATTAAAAGGGGAGGGGGAATTTGATGATTTTATTATATTGAAGGGTCATGTTTTAAAAATAAGAAATAATGTGGGTTATATTGTGGGTAATTTGATAATGGATAAAAAAGAATAATCAAAGAAGATTAATTTTGGTATTTTAATTATAAGATAGTTTATATAATATAATAGCTATTTTGGGAAGAATGTGAATTATAATGTATATATGGATACAACAATGGAGCGGGATTTGAGATGATATGAATTTTTCTTTTAATAAATGGTGGAATTGAATAGGGTTTAAGAAGTTGGAATACCATATATCTTCTCAGGGTTATTTTTTTATAGAATTAAGTATAAAAACTGATAATTGATCTATCAATGAGAAGTATAAAAATTAATTTAACATACAATGATTGATATATTGTGTTTTCATGCTATATATAAAAAATGAATGAATTATAGATATGAGTTACCATTATCTTTAATTTTTCACTACTATGTATGTGTGTGGAATACATTAAATCATCCCACACAATATAGGGTGTATCTCATAGTTTGTTAGTGAACAATAATAATTATGAATTTTTTATTAGTATAGTATATATTCTAATGTTGAGGATGCATAGTGATCATCCTTACCATGATGATACGGAATTTATCATCATATATATTATCTATTGAGGACATGTCAATGATGTGAATATCGGTGAATAATTGTGGACCCTTGGTAGGAAGGGAAAATTTTCCTAAACTAGATAATGTTAGTGTTACATAGTTATCATTTTCCATGATAAAAAATGTTTCCTTTAAACAATACGTGATAATTAATTTCATTATATTATCACATTAACTTATTAATTATCCATGGATATAGAATTGTTTTGTTAAAAAGTGTTAAATACATTTTGTTCATATGATTTAATTTTATTAATAATTCATTAATATTTACTGTGAAAATGATATGGGTGAAAGGATTGTGCACTATACTATCATTGAGGAAAAAATATCCAATAATAGGTGATAATTTCAAAATAAATCATTATGAATACTGTAAACCCCAATTCACTACCCTATAATTATGTATTGGGTTAGTCATTATACACCATTAGACATTCAATGTATTGTAAGTTCTTTATTCTAAATTTTCAGTTCAATCACCAATTTTTTATTTCGGATTTTTACACATAGGTAATCGATGATGATATTTAATCATATTTTCAATGGATATAATATACATGGTTAGAATAAATTGTATCCATAATTTGTAAAATATTATATGGAAGACATTTTTTAATATATATGATGATATTTTGAATAGATATAGAATTAATAATTAATTGATGATTCTATGATAGTTAATACATTGATTTGATTAATGTCTAAGTATGTGTATATGAAAATCTCTTATTAAGAAACATATCTAAATATCTAGAAGACATTAGTGATAATAAAAGGATTGTACATTGATGTGAATGATGCTAATGATTCATTAGTATGGAATTATTAGAAATATAGTTTTCATTTTATTCTCAAGGTAAAAGGTGGATAAATTTCCATATAAAAAATATTAAGAAAAATATAAGTATTAAGAAAATTACAATGAATAAATACACACCTATGGTAGTATGTGTGATTGAAAATAATGATATTTCATTTTTTATATTTTTAGGGAATGCATATAATAATATCGCGATATGGATTGAAAAATATATGGATGAATTAGATTATCTTATTCAAATTGATAAAACAATATTGATTCATCAATATAGACAACACTCTTATACCAATAAATAAAATATCAAACCCATGTATGATAATGAAAATCATCAAGATATAATCTAGGAAATGGATAATATGTTCATTTTAGATTTGGTTCTGGTTATGAATAGATATAATCGAAAATATTTTTACATGAATAAATGAATCAATAAAATGAGTTTAATGATTAATGATGAAATAAATTTTCTTTACGAAAATGAACATGAATAAGGAAAAATGGTTATAGGGATATAATTGAATGAAAAATACTTATCAAAATTATATTCATATTAAGTAAATTTTTAAATTACAATTGATAATCCGTGGGGGTAATTAATTTTTTTTAATTTGTATTTGGATACAAAAAACATTACAATCATGAAAAAAGGTGACAATTTAGTCATGAAAAAGGTGTCTATACACAATTGTGAAATATTCAAAATAAGTATCGCACAATGAGAAATATAACTGATTAGTCAATCATTAATATTAAAATCATGAAAAATCTATCCAGGATGTAAAATATTATAACATGTATTGAAAATGGTAACCTTGACCTAATTAAAGTTAAAATGCCCATTGAATTCTTCATTCTGAAATGTGTATGTAGTGGCCCATTTCATGGTAGATTAATGGATTTGAGGGGTGATATTTATGCCAATAAATATATAGATAGTTTGATTGATATGAAATCCAAAAAATATATATGATCTTCCCTTACACTCGTAGTAGAAACCTATTAATATTTTTCTACTAGATATAATTACGATTCATATGTAATTTCATTTCAATACTTCTATTCTATTTTTAATTATTCAATTATAAATCTATATTTCTCTTACCTTTTTCAACCATGATATCTTATTCATAAAATGGAATATTACTGACTAGATGATAGTCATTGGGAGAGGTTTTAAGGTGTACTCAAATTCATTCAATTAAATGATTTAATGTTTTAAATCAATTTTTAATGGAAAAGTGGGAAGTGTATTGGTGTGATGATCATCCCCCATTAAATGAAACTCAAACTCTACTATTTTATTAAATTTATAATAATTCCCTTCCTTATCATACAAAAAATCTTCATAATAATAGGTTGAGGGTGACTAAAAACATGAAAGAGAATATTATGGAGATGGTTCTGGTAAGGTATTACATTCTCTATCATGGTGTTCAACATTATTTAAATTTTAATTAGTGATATTTGGTGTTCCTATGAGATGTATGAGTCAAGGAAAATTTGTAACTCAATAAATTTACTTACATTATTTAAGTAATGCAATTCCACAAATTAATAATCAATTGAATAAAAAAATTAATAATTTTATAACAATCGGACATATTTATCCAAAACTGAATGATAAATGCCACTCATCCAAGAATCATTCTATTTGAATCATCTTGTTTCATTTATATTAATTTCATTAATTCTATAAAATCATCATTGTAACTAAATAATTAAAAATCAAAAAATGTTTAATAGATGAATTAGAAATTTTGAATGATACACTCCAAAGAACCACTTTTTAGATGACCCAAGTCTATAATATGATCTACATTAAAAGTAAATTTTATATTTTTACCAAAATATGATAGACACATCTATATGTGGTTCCCTTATTGGGGATTATGTAACACCCCAAGATTTCATCGTGTGTTATTTCTTCAAAATAATTCAATAACTTTCACTACACGCAACACCGAGTTCATGCACACCATGACTTTCCAAACAGCCCATTCAAAAGAGGTTATGAATAGTATTAACTAAATTTTAAACTTTATATAATCCTTATAATTTTAGAATCCATATTATGAGTTTCTTAGACATAATTTAAGAACACATTCATTTTCAGTATTGCACTTTTACCAACTTTTAATAGTGAACCCTTATTAAATCCAATATTTTAAACTTGTATATATTCAATTTGACTAAAAAATTTACGTTTTAGAATGGGGACATCAAAAATATACAATGAAACATCCCAAGATTCCATGATACGCTTTCCTTTGAATAATATAGTAGCGTGTGTTGTACGCAACTTCGTGTTCTAACACACACCACAACCAATCAAACTAGCTGTTATGAATAGTAATAACTACTTTATGAAATTATATATATATTATATTTCAAAATGGACTTCATTTTTGGATACAGAATATCAAAATCATCCTATGTTGAATTTTTGGTATTTTTCTAACTTCCAATTTTTTTATGAATAGTGAAAAATACTTAAAAACAACTGTTTTAATAAAAATAATTTATATTGATAAATTATATGTTTGAATTTTTTTAAAGTATAATTAGAATATATTTTTACCATTTTATCCAACGGTGTTCATTAGAATTAATTTCACTTTGAAATTGGACCTAAACAATTGTCAATCATTTGATATATATTATTTCTTAAAAACACGCTATTTGTTGTGACAGTGGGAATTAATTATAAAATTAATTAATGATACTTATATGTTTGTAATTTTTTACAATAGACATCATTTTTGAATTCGGAATATCAATTATAGCTTAGGATGAAATTTTGGCATTGTTCTGAAAAACATCAATTTTTGATTAATAGTGAATATACTAAGTGGTAGTGAAAAAAACTAAATTTTTCATAAAACATAATTTTACCACTTTTGTGAATTGAATTTAAAAAATCCTAGAGACATGGTTAATATCAAGAAGTAAAATGTGGTTCAATGAGATGAAAATAATTTTTGGTGAATAGTAACATTTTACTTTTATTTACCACGGTTAAAAGTAAATAGGGTAATTAAGGGTAAAAATGATATTAATATTACCCTAAAAAATTTCCTAATTCTATTGGACAGGATTATATCAACCAAAAATAAACTTAGGAATATAATATTATCATTTAGGTCCACTTGGATTATATTAGGACATTTATTATTATTTAATTCAAAGAATAGTTAAAAGAGTTAAAATCAAAGTTTATTTAATAAAAAAATTTAAATATAAGGTTATACATAAGATAAATTCTATTTTAAATATTAATCAGAAAGCTAATGAGATTTCATACATAATGATATTTTATTTATAATTTTTAGACATTATATAATTAAATTTATTTATGACACAATGATGATGCAGTAATTACCATAATAGTGAAAAATTAAAATAATTGATATTATAAATACCCAAATAAATATAATTGGAGACTTTTAATGAATTAAAATAATTTTATAGGATAATATGACATATTAATATTTATTTAATTGACTTTTATAGAAGTAATCATTTTTTTATGAGTTTCAAAAAAATCAACTATTGAATAGTGTCAAAATTGACATAAAAGAGTTTTTAAAACAAATACTAAATTATTAATTGATATTAAATTCCTAAAAATATAAGTATCGGCCAAGAGAATTATATCATGATATATGTATCATTATTTTACCACTTTCGGGTCTCTTGGATGTATATAGTATGTTTATTAACTATATAATATAAAAAAACATAGTGTCATGGTAAATGTCAAATTAATTAACTAAGAGTTAAAACGAAAAGATAAGGTTAATATAATGACCCAACCCTGTCTAAATTATATTGGTTGATTGTATTTAGACCTATCCCCACCGTAACCTTTATATAATATACTTTGGAGCCATTAGAAACCGAATATAAATTTATTATAAATTAATATTTCTAGCTTATCCAAAGGATCCCCTCACCCCTCTTATAAAAGGGCATTCCTCCTTCTCCATTATTCACACCTTAAAAGCCTATTGGTTCGGCCAAAACATTCTCAATTACTCAATCAACTTCCCTCACTACAACCTAGAGGCCTTATTTTGATCAGAAAGCCATCCTTAGGAGCCCCTTTGATCAAATCAAAAGGAAGAACACGAAAAAAAGGTAATGATTTCACCGCCCTTTTCAAGTTCCTTTCTTCTTCCACTTCTTCTTTATTTGTTATTACCATTCTAAAATAATAACTCTAGTATCTTATATATACTGTGATGTTATTATAATTATGGTACAACAATATTCAGTATTCTATCCACCAATTGAATAACATGTCACCATACGTGCGTACGTACAGCTTACCGTCTCCATGTCGTGGGGTAATTGTTATTCAATATATTATTATTTGGATGGGTATAATAATGATGTATAATTCATTTAAACAATAAATATAACATGAAAATGATTCTTTATATATAATATACCATCCAATTATATATTATTTTAATATGAAAATAAATATATTGTCGCTCGTGCGTACGTACGGACTACCGTCTCCATGAACGCGATGAGATTAATTCTCCATCGTATCCATTAAAGTATAATTATCATTTTATGATTCAAAAATAATTTTCAAGGACTTTATATCATTATGGATATTAATACGATATAACCTATCCATTACAAACATGACTTACGTAACAAAATAAATAAAAGAAAACAAGTAAGTTAACACCCGAAACAATGATAATTCTAAGATATTATTAACAAAGCAATATTAAAAGATCATATATGATATCAAATGAATGTATATGATTCTTGTATAATTTAATAACAATTATTTAACCATTATACAGGAGGTTAACTTACCCTCAAACAAGGAAAATTACAAGGTATGGGGTTTTCATCTCACTCCTTATTCCCTTGAGATTCATGCCAGATTGCCACCATTAACATTTGTGTGGTGTATGTACTGCCCATAATTATATTCTTTGTGTAATAAACATTAATTTATTTGTATTTAAATATTCATTGTATGATACCTCTTTCATGGGTTGTACGTTTCGTATGTTACCAAATTGGTAAGTGTTTATTTCACAATCTCTTCATTATCTGAGGTTGTTCATACGTAATTATCTACTAGGATCTCCTTATCATCCACATCCACGTTCCTTAAAAATGTATTTAAAAACCTTTTTACAATTTAATAGACAATGGGTTAATGTCATTTATACCCTTATGTGTTTTGAAAGGAATCTTTCCATCGTTTTCCAAACAATGCACTTTTAACCTTTTCGACAAATTTAAGGTAAGAATGTCTTTTTTTAACTTATACGGTGGGTGCAACTATTTACCGCCATTATAAATCGTCAAAGCTTCCCTTAAAAGCTTATAAGAATATTTTAAAAATAAATTTTTTATTTTTTAATTATGTTACTTTTTAGTGATTTCAAAATAAATATTTTAAGAATTTGTGAAAGGTACTCTTTATCAAGATCATAATTTTAAATGTTTTAAAGATTTATCTTTCTAAATCTTTTTAAATACTGTCCATGTTTTCAAAATGATTTTAAGGATTTATTTACATGGATAGGGATGTTTTGAAATGATATCTCTTTTCAAAAGTTTCAAAGTGGTATGGGACACATTGATTCAAAAATGTCTTTTAAAACACTTCCTTTATAAATGTGGTACTTTTCAATGATTTCGAGAAAAGATATATTTCTCTCAAATAGTTTTGTTTTCATCTATGTCAACATCCTTTGATGGAATTTAAGCTTATTTAAAGTTGATTTATTATGATACAAAACTTTTGTATTGTATTGAAGGTTTTGTGATATGTTTTACTGTAGATATGTTATTTTTATACCATTCATGGTTTATGGAGAAATTTTTGACATTTTGTATGCTAGTTTTAATACAAATGTTTGTGATTGTTTAATCCTTTTCATATGGGAATGCATTGGACTTAGTAAGTGACAGGTAGAGCCCGCTATAGCTCCTCGATGCATCGGTTGGTCTCATGAGAAAAACTAGTGTCTTGGCACAAGACCTTGGCAAAATCTTATTTGTAGTCTTGGCACGAGCCCTTGGCTATGTGGTTATGATAGTCTGGCATTATGCACTCCATCATTATGAAAGTGGATATTGATATTTCATGTGATTATTTGATTAGTAGAATATCCATGTGAATAATTAAATGGAATTATTTCATTTTATTTTTTCCATACTATGTTAAAGTTCAAGTTTAAAAGGATTTTGTTTTAAGTTATACATTGCCTTAAATGTTTATTATTTTTTAGGAAGGTTTCCACAATATTGTTATCCTTACTAGGCATTTGAGCTCACCCCTTTTCTATGTTTTATTTTTCCCAGGATATGAAGAAATAATTATGAATGACATGCAGGGATAGTATGAGGGGATAAGAGTGTGGTCTATAGAGAGTATGTTGATGTAGTTTTAATTTTAATGATGTAAAACGTTATCAATATATCTAGTGTTTCCAAGGCTACTAAACCAATCGGTCTTTGGAGATTTGATCTTTCTTGTGGTCATGCCAATGTTATGTAATAATGCACTGACTCTAGGTAACTGGGGTCGGGGCGTTACAGTTGGTATCAGAGGATGTTTAGTAAAAACCTTGGAAGCTAGATTTAGATAAACTCTGATTAGAGCGCATAGATTTAAGATGGAATTTGAGTACAAGTATAGAAGAACATCCTATAATTTTGGTATTATAGAGATTTTCTGAGTTTTCCCGAGCAATACGTCCCTGTTTGGATACAAGCAGGTAGAAGCGGCTCTGGCACAGATGTAACTAGGGGTAAAACCTGAAAACACCGCTTTGAGCTAGACTCGAACGGGAAATGGTGCACGACAACGGGTCACATGATGATGTCTCTATGAGAGATAAAAACGTTCATAAATTTTTTGGATTGAATGGGTAAATTAATAAGTTAAACATGATATAACAATCTAGAATATTTAAAAATTAGTTTATTTCCATCTGTCAATATCCATAGAGGTTAATGAAACCACCCATGGGGTGGTATTTGGATAAATAATAGGGTAACCTCACTACCTATATCTATATACTACCATTCAACTCCCTAATCCACATTACACATATGAAATATTTAATAAAGAACCAACTAAATGAGATAGTCTTAAATTAAAAAAATCATTAAATTCAACTACATATTAATTAGATATTATCTATTCTTGTTTAATTTTTTTTTCAACAAATTCATATTTTTCCCTGCAGGAAGACGATGTAAAGAAAAAAAACATAATGTGGAACATATGGTGCTCCCAAAACCCATGGAACATTTATTAGGGGAATTCCTAGCCTATATCCAAGTATATATTCATCATTAATTGGGGAAAATGTTTCCATTGTCATAATGGAATAATTTAATTTTAATTATTCATTATTTAATTTTTTTCAAATAAATTTACATTATAAATTACCATTTTCCTATTATTTGCTACATCATATCAAAATTATCCACTATAGGGTAATGAAAATGACTAATAAGTACCAACCAAGGAAGATGTCCCTTATATTATCGTACCCTATCCATGAAATATCTACCATTTTGGGATGGAGATGATCCAGATTAATTAGCCATGGAATTATCAGAAACATTAATAATGATGTTGAAATGGGGAGGAAAAATATATTGGTGTCAATCCGATGAAGTTACACCCACCAATATACATTTGATACAATGGGTACAACCCATATAGGTGTTGTAAAAATACAGGGCCCACTTGGGTGATCAAATTAAGACTTCTATTTCTGTCTATTTTATTTTTCTATGAATTTTGATTTCTATTTATTTTTGTAATATAAAAGGATAAAATACCATTTTCAAAATTCTTTAGTATCTTAAATTGGAATCGTCTATTTATTTACATTTTTTTATTTGACCAATCTATCAATCAAGAACTAAAATAATTATATTGAATTTTAGGAACTCTAAAAATTATTTTAATGAAAATAACATATGATTTGAAAATGTTATATTCCATGAAAGTATAATTATTGCCATTAAATTATATAATTAAAATATTATACATGATGACTAAGGAAACCAAAATTGGAGTGTCATTAAAAGATTTTTATCAATTTAAATTTCATATTTTAATTTTTCTCTAAATTTTTTAAATCTATTTTTGTTCCTTTAAGGAAATTAAAAACCCCACTTTGAAAACGTGCGCTGTTGTGTAAAAATTGAAAAAATAATATTCCAATGATAATAATTATTCCATATTTTAATTTCAACTTTTGGCATTATTTCATTAGATAAACAGTAAAATGATTCTATAAAGTTAACCACAAGGGGGAGTATTCGATATAACATATGTTTTTTAAATTAGTTTTTTTACATGTCATTTTTTATGACTTTTCATGTTTTAGAATTCTCTAATTGAAATCTAAAGGATTATTATTTTTGTGCTTTTCTAACTGAAGAATTCCTGAAATATATGTTATAATTATAGAAAATAATTTAAAAGCAATATTTCCAATTTCACAATATCATATTATTGTTGACAGACTCGGGCATTATATTTTTTGAGAACTAATCTAGAATATAATCAATGATATGACAGATCATAATCATTTTTAATATGATTGTGGAATTTTATTTTTTGTCCCTTTATCCTTAGACACACCTTGTTATTGAATGATACTATTTCTAATAGAATCAATTTGTGAAAATGATAGAAAGATCCATGTTTCATGCCTATTATCCTCATTCATACCCTACCAAATTATGTTTAGTGATTCTCCAAAGAAGAATTACGGTGGAGTTGGTTGTCCATGTTAGATTCAACAATATATCACTATGGTCAATTTTAAGGGGTATTCATGTATTTTTTGGAGCCAAAATATATGATTCATTTTAAATAATTAGTCACATAAAATTTAAAATGATATTAAAAAATTAAATAAAATGTGTTGTCCCATCAATGAGGAAGAAAACACCATTCCAAGATAAATTATCTTTTCATAGAATAATTTTTGGGATAGATGTGATATTTTTCAAAAGCATAAAATTCAAAAAACAATAAAAAGTGGAAATAGTTGGATAGGATGAATCATTATTTAAGCATACTCATACCATCTATATAACAAAATGAATCAGGTTTCTCCCAATCCCAGCACCTAAATTGATCTATCACATACCTAAATGGTGTTCTCGATCCGTATAGGCTATCAAAAAGCTCCCTATAATCAAATGAAAAACCCAACGGAACAATTTCAACAAACATGAAAAAAAATGAATAAATATATATAAAATTAAAGCAATAACACAATAATATATATATATATATATGCCGTAACTATAAGGGAAATAGTTGAAATAGAGCAACTAATATAGTGGCTAAAACATCAATATATAAGTCTTACTGTAAGATTCTCAAAACGAAAAAGATACTTCAATAATTGTGTGGATGAACTCCAATTTTCTCACCACCAGCTACTCATCCAAGTAGACTTGAACCTCACCTCTTAACTATGAAACCTTTCCATTCCCTATACTGTAAGTCAAACAAAGGTCTACTCTACACGGAAGTTCTGGGAAGGGATTGAGATAATAGGCTCATTAGGATCCCACATAGTTGTTCTATTGCACTCTCTATAAAACAATTCATTCATTCTTATTTTCAATTCAAATCATGGAATGATATGTTTTATATCATTTTTATTGAAAAAGTGGTAAAAATTTCCTTATTCTATATTTCTATAAAAAATTAGGTATTTTAGTTCCGAAGCACAGATTCTATATATTTTACCATGAGCATAAACATTAATATCCAGGGTGACTGATAAATACAATAAATAAATAATTGCAGCACAAGTAACACAACACTATAGAATACAATAGTTCTAGGAAATATACTACTCATACCATAAGAATAATGTGCACAAAAACTGATCCAAGGACTATAGTCTGAGTAAGGAGAAATAAACCCCGAGAGTAATCCCCCCACAATGTCAATATCAATCACCTAGAACAATGGTCCAAGGAAAAATCGGATATCTTGAAGAAAAACGTCATTTATAATCATAAAGAAAAGGATTGTGGGATAAATCTAAACCATCGACCTATGTTACCATGGTAACCTATGTGATCTTTCTCAAAAGCCATTTTCAATGATTTCAAAACCATTCAAAACCATTTCAAAATAAATTTATCAAATTCCATGGAAAAAAATTTATTTTTAAACCATTTTTCAAGACAGAAAATAAATCATTTCCATTTCATAAATCAATTTATAAAGTAAAAAAAATTAGGCTCATTATCATAGTCTAGATATGGGACCACCTACCTCTATGTTTGTGTATCACATGTGAACATGTAATAAAATATAAAAGAAACCAAATTACTCTATCAACGAAGGCCCTATAATTAAACCCATACTCCAAATGATTCAATAAAAATTTAATATTAGGGATTGACGGATAGAATAAATCCCACATACCTCTTGATAAATCATTTGTTTCCCCACAACTAGAAATGGAACGGCCATAGATACTACATCTAATAATGTATCTAAATAAATATGACATGTATCAACCATCATGGATCAACAGATCTGATAAAAGAGGTTGTGGAAGTACCACAATCAATCATAAGTATGAATCAGAGAGAATTCTTACCTAATAAGATTCACCAAAAATGAAATGACGATCCAATCCCGATCGGATCGATTCGGGAGGTGATAGATCTCCGAATATCGCCTAGGGATAGATTTTGATTGAGAGAAAATATATACGAATTTAATAGTGGTGTGAAACTTCTAATTGTATGAATCTAACCTTGATACAGGCCAGGATATGACGTGTACCCCTGGGCCATGACGTGTAGGCCACGCTGGATAAGTATGCCAAAAAACCCATCTCTTCAGTTAAAAATTAACTACTCTTCTCCTACACATAGTGTACCTTTGTAACAGAAAATGTACCATATCACAAAATTATATCCTCCTTCCCGACGTGATCTCCCAGACCACGACCTACAACCAACACAATGTACACGACTTATACTTAAGGTACATGGTGTGTACCTATTATGCAGTCTGTAGTAAGCACTGAAAAATATCATAAGAGGATTTTAAAACTAGAATGGATCATATATCAAGGGAAAATGTACACAATTATTATAGCCAGATGTTACAAACTCCACATAATATAAACTTTCTATATAAAGTATGTCATGTGGAAGGTTTTTCCCATGGAAAGAGATGAGGCCATTTCACTCTCATCGATGACTCACGGTACCATGTCTCATGAGAATGAGATCATTGTTGACATTGAACTATGATCAATATAAATTACTTCTCATGCATGTCTTTCATCTAAGATTCAATGATCTCAACTAGTTTCTCCAAAACAAAATCATCTGGCTATAACTCAATTTCTTCCCAATTTAGATCATTAGAGTGGATAGGGTGATACTTCCTGGACAGAGATATGTGGAAAACATTATGAAATTTTTTTAGATGAACAGGAAGTTCTAAACTATTCGAATATTTCACAATACATGAACTGATATCAAATGTTCTAACGTATCATTGATTAAAATTTATATATTTTTTAAGTCAATGTTTACCCAAACGAAGAGAACATTTTAATAAAATCTATTCACCAATGGTAAAGTATAAAGGATGACACTACCGATCGGAATACAATTTATGTCAATGCTGGGTTGTAACAAAACATCGCTACAAATCTTAATTCATTGTCTATGTCTCTTGAACAAGACTTTTTCCAACCAAATATTATTCTCCCAACTCTTCCCAACAATGTGTAGTTATATATAAGAGACCATTCAATGCCGCAAAAGAAGCTATTATGATTGAATAATGGTAACTGTTTTGGTAAAAAAACTCAATTACTCCTAGATGGCTATCCCACATTTCAAAAAAATGAAGACAAATGCACAAAGCATATCCTTTAGGATCTGAATTACATTCTGTGTCTTGTTATCTATCTGTGGATCGTATGCTCTGCTTAACATTTCCTGAGTCCACATTGCCTCTTGAATAATCCTCTATAACATTGAGGTAAACCTATTATCCCCATATAAAACAATGTAAAATGGAATCCGATGTAACCTCATGATCTGTTGCACTTACATATTACCCAGATTGTCAACTTTGCAGATGTATTTGATCGAAATGGGTTGAGTACACTTCATCAACTGATCAACAACCACCTGGATAAATTTGTTTTACTTGGGGAATCAGTGGAAACCCAAAAAAAATCCATGGACACCTCATCCCACATCCAAACTGGAACTGGAAGAGTCTGAAGGAAAACATATAGAATTGATGTCTTTTCATTGAGATTTGGGTTGTTGTAATAGTAGGACATATAATCAAGTATTTCACACTTCATACCCATCCACCAGAACAATCTTCACATGTGATAGTACATATTTGTATCACCTCGATGAGTGACCCACGATGAGCTATGAAAATAAAACAAATTTGAATTTCTCACACATAAATGGATGAAAACATGATTTCCAATGAAAAGTATTACGTATGAAGAAAGAGGCCAACCTGGAATGGTCTCACCACCATAGTGGTTTTCCCAAAAAAATATAAACACATCATCCTACTACTAATATTTCATGATAGACTATAAATGAGATGATGATAATTGAAAACTCATCAAAACCATCCATGAAACATCCTATTGATCATCCATGTATAGATAAGAGAAAAGACCCATATTATTCTGATCATCCTTCGATTTCAACATAGACTATGATGGAATATTCCTCCTTAAAGAATCTACAACATCATTTCCTTTCCCTGAATTTTAGGTGATGTCAATGTCCAACATATGAAGGTATTCTACACATCGCCTCTACCTGAGATTCATATTTTTTGGAAAATATGTATCTTCGACTCTTATAATGAGGGAAACTATGAAATTATCACCAATTATATAGTGTCACCGAAACATTAGCATGTTCATCACCACAACAAGCTCCAAATGGTGAGTGGGATAATTCTTCCATGTGTTTGGAGATCACAAGAACCCTAAGATACCACATTATCATATTGAACAGTATTGCATCCAAAAACATCACCCAATGCATGTAATAAAAACACACACCCCTTAAAAGGCTCAGGTAAAATTAAAATAGGTTCAGATATTTGAAGATGTTTCAATTCATCAAATGAATATTGACTCATTTCATCCCATGAAAATTTCTCTTCATTATTGGTATAATCAGTCAAATGTGATTCAAGATTTCATAAATCTTTAATTAACCACTGGTAGTATCCAACAATAACACGGAATCATTGAATCTAAAAGTCATTTTTTGGTTCTGTCTAGGAAAAAACATATTTTACCATCTCTGGATCTACTGACAAGCCATACACATGAATTTTTGTCCCCTAAGAACATCACTTATCGAATCCAGAAACTGCATTTTGAATAGATTCCATACATATAGTGATTTAATAAAATCTACTAAACACCACCCAGATGGATCTCATTCTACCACTCATACATTGAATAGACCATAATATCAGCAATGAAAAATACCACAAAAGTGTCAACATATTGGTGGAATATTAGATTTATCAGGGCTATAAAAATTGTAGGATCATAATTTAGACCAAAAGGGATAAAAAGATATTTTTAATAACCATACCTTCTTTTGAAGGATGTTTTTTATATATCAGACACCTAGACTATATGCTTATGATAACCATATCAAATATTGTTCTTTTAAGACATATTTTCTCCTTTAAACTAATCAAACAAATCATCCACACAAGGTAAAAAAATTGTCATTAATGTTACCTAGGTTAAATTCTGATAGCACACACATATCCATAGTGAACTATACACGTTCTAGTCAAAGGGAATAGGGAATTCACAAAGATAAACACTAGGGTGAAGCAAAACTTTCTCCAGTACATCGTCCAACCAAATCATGAGAACTTTCCTCTCTGGTGGTTCTATTAAATAAGAATGCATTGATATTGGCTATGTACCTAGAACTAGGTAAATTATTAACTATACCTATCTATCTTGTGGGAAAATAGAAATGTCAACTGGGAAAACATACAAAATTACTTGAAGAACAATATGATGATCATCGATAGAAGAAATATAATTGGGCACAAACACAATGGAATACAAGATACTCCTGATCTCTGGGTGGGAATTCCATATATAACTTAATCATGGATCCCAGTCCACCTGAAACACATGATATCTCCTACCAGAAACATGAATAAAATCATGTATATGAGAATAGAGAACTATATCATGATAAGTGTCATGCTGATCTATTCCAATGATTATTTCAAATAGATACAGATCAAGGATGTGAGAATCCCAGACCAACACAATGTCATCTATTGTGAATAAAGAAGTATGACTCTAGAACCAATGATCATTCCCCTTTCCAAGAGGTGTCCTTAATTTTATTTTATTGTGAACATGCTCCATTGGATGATTATTTTTATCAAACTACATGATGATATAATCAAATGGGGGGAAATAGTATCAAAAAATGCAGTAACTACAGAGATGCAATAAAGATTGTACATGTCACTGTTTTCAAGACAATATGAACATCCATTGAACACCAATCTAGTACTTGTTAAATGCTTCACTCTATACTCCCATGGCTAGAGCCTTGTAGTAATTGATGTTTCTGACTGCATCATAGTAGACTTTGTAGCTGAAAATCCTTGACCATATTTAGGTTTATTCATTGCTTAATAGAAACGATGATGATGACCAACACATCCATATCTTTTTCACATCATCTTGGGTATAGGGAAAGAAAATCTGGAGTTACCACACATTACAATCTAGTAACATGTCTTAGGCACAATTCCATATGTAATGAAATTTATAGAGAAGGATCACTATTGGGACCCACCTCCACCACTCCTATGACGGTTCTGAAACTTCTGTTTCTTCCCATGTATGACACTAAATATCTCACCAGTTGAATTTAATGTTGCAGTAAAGATGTTCTTTCTTGAAATGTTCATATATTTCATCATTTATATATCTCCTATCTCTTCTTAGGTAGAAACTGTAATCATGAACAGATGGGAACTAATGTTTGGTCGCAGCCTTCAATGGTATTTCTACACCTTCAACTAGTCATTCCTTACCAAGTCTGGAGAAAAACAGACCAAGCTCAATAAAAAAGTTTGTTTATAATGACACCGAACACTCTTCCTACTGCAACGATAATTACTATAGAGACTTTTTCAACATCAGATACTCTAGAAAAAACTGCTGAAAGAATAGGGATTTGATTCCCTACAAAAACCAATCTCACATGTTTGTCTTCCTGCACCATAGAGTCCCACCAACATTTTCCAGAACCCTTGAGTCTGAAAGTGACACTCTTCACCCTGGTATTACCAAGTGTCTATAAGAATTATAATATCAGATCGATCTTATCCTGAAAATCCACTGCATCTTGAGGATTCATTTTCCCTTCAATGGATTGTGCCTTCTCATGCATGAACTATCGTGATCGATCTCTTTATCTTTGATATCAATGTGGTACATCAACCACTATGTTCTGAACATGTGGAACATCATGATCAACATCACAGACTGCTTGTATGATCATCTCGATGAGATTATGATCCATAAGTAGATTCCTTTGAGGAGAATCTGCTACACCCTCCTGATGATCCTATGGAAGAATTCTCGAAGGCATACTACTGCAAACTGATATATAAGAACGATCATATACCGAACAAATCTCAATTCGAACTAAAATTCCATAAGAATAAATGAGAATTTTTAATTCAAACAAACAATAGTATAGACCCATACCATAACATCCCATGGTAACTTGACTCTCGTTATGACAAGATCTGGCAGGTACACATTGAAAAATACCTTTTGTGTCTTCACAATACTCTCTCCATTCAAAATGAAATCCCAAGAGATGAATCATGAGTAAAAAACTTTATTATTCAAAAATATGACAATACAACCTATGTTTCACCCAAACCTAGCATGAGACATGATCTATTGCATAACCAAAGTACATTCTTGATCCCTATGAGCTTACGACAAGAACCCGAGCATCAAATAACAAAACAAAGGAAACTATTTCACCCAACCTGAACTACCACATAACATAAATCTGAAGAGCTATAATGAAACAAAGAAATACTAAAATAAAAATATATTCCATAACTATAATGAAAATAACAATAATAGAACAAATGAACAGATGTTAAAACATCAAAAGACAAGTTGAACTACAAGATAATCAAAAACAAACATATACTCCAATGATGTTATGGATGAACTAAAACCATCTCACCACTAGCTACCCATCATAGGTGCATGAACCTCAGCACCTCACAATGGAAAATTTCCATTCATTGTTCTATAGTTCTAAAAAAAAGAAGGTATATCAGTTTCAAATCACATTTCCCATATCATTTTTCTAAAGACTAAACATTCCTATCAAGGATGACTCAGAAAGACATTAAATGAAAAATAAAAAACATGTATTACAACACCAAGGAATACTATAGGTCTTGGTAGTAAAAAACTTGTACCATATGAATCAAGTTCACAAAAAATGATCCTAGAACAACGACCCTAGGATGTAGATGAAAAAACTGAGAGTAATCCCTCTAAAATTCCAATATCATTCCCATAGAACAAATGGCATTAAAAAGGAAATAACAAAGAAAAAACTCCATGATAATCACAAAGAAATTGGTTATGGAATCAAGATAAACCATCTACCTATGTACCCAAGATAACCCATGGGATATTTTTCACAAACCCATTTCAAAGTTTTGAAAAAAAATTCAAAACAATTTCATTAAAAAAAATTCAAAATCTAGGGATAACATATATTTTATTCAAAACCCTTTTTCAACACAATCAAACAATCACTCCCATTTCATAAATCAATTTATATGGAAATATAAATATGGATCATTATCATATTCTAGAGACAGAACCACCTACCTCAATATTCGTGTCTCAAATTCCCATAATAGAAACCATATGAAATGAAACCCAAAAATGCCATCAAACAATTCCCAACAATCATACCCCCACCTCAACAGAATGATTCATAATTGAATAAAAGGGATTTTCAGATAGAATAAATTCCACATACCTCAAGAAAAAATGTCCCATGCACCACAACTTCCCAAGGAATGTCTTTCAAGACATGATCTCACAATGGATCAAGAAGAAGATGAAAATGATCAACCATCTTGGATCAACTGATACAATAATGAAAGTCTCGGGAACTACCACAATAAATCATAAGGATGAATTGGAGAGAAAAATTACCAAAGGATATACACCAAAAATGCAATGAAGATCAAACACCGATCAGATCGATCTAGATGGTGAAATACCACTGTTAATTTCCTATAGAGAGTGTCGGTTGGTGTGCCAATAGATAATAAAATAATAGTCTAGAAAAACATCTATGCATGTGAATTTAATTTGGGCATGGGCTGGGTCATAACGTGTACCGCATGGTCAATACATGTAGGCCATTTTGAATAAATACAAAAAAACCCATCACCTCTGGTTAAAAATTTTATATTTAACCCCTACATGTATTGTACCAAAAGTTCACAATTTGTACCATATCGTTGTATGATCTTCTCCTTCGTGATAAGATCCCCCATACCACAACATGAAACCAGTACCATGTAAATGACGTGTACTTCAGGTACATGATGTCTACCTATTTTTCAGTCTGCAGTAAATGAAAAAAAAATCACATAAATTATTTTTCAAAATAAATGGGAACATAGAATGAGGAACACCCAACCCGATCAAGGTAACATGATGTTAAAACATGCCTCAAGGATTGGGGAATAGGGATAAGAAATATTCATTGTTGTATGAGTATTTCATTGAGCTTATATTTTGATATGATACACTATGATATATATTCAAACAAATTTTGTGTTTTATTTTATTTAATACCCACCTACATTAAGCTTCATAGTTATTTTAACCATAATGAAATTTCCTCATTTATAACATTGATTTATTTCTTAATGTTGTGGAAATTATAGATTACATGCAAGCATAGGGTTAGTGACATTTACATGATGTATGAGATCATCACCCTTGTTTTTTTACCTTTATTGATTATTTAAATGAATTGAAATTTAAGTAAATTAAATTTGTTATGAATTTTAGTTATGAAATAGAAAATTTGTATTGATGTATATAAAAACATATATAATATTTAAAGAGGAAAAGTAAAATTGCATGATAGTTTTTCATCTTTTAAGAGTGATGAATTGGGTGTATTAGTTTTGTTACATTCAAAAAGGGAATTTTCAATTAAAAAATATTTGGTTTGGTTGATCATGATATTTAATTACCATTTGAATGAAATTCCTTTATGATGTTATTGAGAAAGATATATGGTGGCCAATAATGTTCCATGTTTTTGGGAATTGACATAGAATTTTTTTATCATTATATTAATACTAAATTCATAGTTTTTACAATTTATTTTATTATGATTACAGTTTTTTATTTTTTAAATATATTATATAATTCAATAACAGATACAAAATGAAGAAAAAATATGATTTCATCATGATAAATAAGTCACGTAACCAATCATTGAACCTATTAGTACATGAACCAAGGCATGAAAAATCTCACAAGAACATCAACCATGAATATTTGTATCATCATAATAGTATTCTTGACTTAAAATTCTCTGATGTGAACTAGAAATGTATATTTTTATGATATTAAAGATTACAACCCATTTGAATTCACAATTACGACCCCAGTCAATATATAACCATAAATTAGGTGATTAATGGAAATCAATATATGATTGTATTCTTAAACTATATGGTTAGGGATGATTGAAATGAAATCAATGATTTCAAAATCATATTCTACTGCCCTAGGAGTATGATAATTATTAGGATTATCATTTAGATTTAATTTCTCTTCCAATTTTATTTTAATTTTATATTTTTTAAGTGTTTCCATTATAAAATATCAATATCCCAATCTATTACCCCTTTCATCAATGAACACATATGATTATGATTGTAAAAGAATAATCTATTTCTAGGATATGGGATGAAATTTCAAAACATTTTAAATTTCATGGCATTAATGTTTTTTTATTTAATTTTTTTTGTGTAGAGTGAGATGGAATTGTGTAGGTGAAATGAACATCCATCACGAAAAAACTATCCTATTAACATTTATTCTTAAATTTTAATTATTTCTCTACATTATCTTATATATATTCCTCTTGCGATGGAGTTGAGGGTTTCTGATTTAATGAAACAACAGATGATAGATCGATTTCTTTTATGGGATTCCATTATAAATGATGGTGTTAATGATATTTGGATATTTAAGGCGGTGATAATTCCTGTTCCAAATATATTTCATAGGTTTCAATAAATTTTAGACTCTATAAATAATATTAATGTAATTCATTATATTTATTTCCTAAAATGATTAAATTTTTTTTATTGAAATAATAATAATTTATTAACAATGATCCCATATAACCAAACCAAAAGGAAAAGGATTTTTTCCTAATATCATAAATTTTAAATAGTATATTGTTTACATTCTTTTGACCAGTGTGTCAGTATATTAAATAAAATATTATCCCCATTCAAAAAAATTATGGGAGAAAATTATATTTTAAAGAAACTAGCCGTATAATGAATTTAATGACTTATGAATTGTGGAATAGGGATTTAAATGTCATTGAACATGAATTGGTGATGATATCCTATAATTGAGTATTTACAAACCTTTATTAAATTATAAAGTGAAAATAAATGTAAATATAGAATTAATGAATTAATGTAATGTTTTCATTGAATTTAATAAGTAACGAATAAAAATGAAGTGTGTAATTGATATTATACTACATTGGATATCTATGCCACATCTTGTATTTGAGCCTAAAACTAAAGAGTTCATTGGGGAAGGAAAATTTTAGGCACCATCTCCACCATTAGGTAGAGACATATGGTATGATTTTATTAAGGGATGTTTTATATGTCATAATAAATTTCATATGGAAATAATGGAATAATTAAAATTTTTATATATTCAAAGATGGAAAATCGCATTCATATATCGTGGTGAGCCATGAACAAATTAAAAAATAATATTTACCATGAAATATGTTTTCATTATGTTGATGTAAAATTATGGTGGAATGTGTTGAAAATTATATCATTACAAAATGGATATTTTTAACCATTATTATAATAGAATTTTAAAAATAAGAACAATAATTAATCATATATTTATAAATAATAAATCCTAAAATATTGAAAAAAATACCAATGATAAAATAATTTAATTTCATTCAAATAGCTTTTGAAAAAGATAAACAAAAAATTAATAACAAGTTAAAAAAATTCACATTGATATTCGGTATGTATAGTGAAATGTATCTCTTATAAAGTAAAATTAACTTCTGTGAACATGGTTTCTTATAGATACAATTTTCCTCACATATACATCATTTATATTTTTATTTCTTTTTAGATGGATTATTCTTGGTGAAATCATGATTTTTTTGTATTACATGACCCCCTATAATAAATATTATTTTATTCTTGATTATTATATATTAGAGGGGGGACTATCTAGAAATTAAAACTAAAAGTACATATTATGGTTAGTCATAACAATAAATCTAAATGATTTCTATAATTGTTAAGATATATTATTTCTTATTATATTATCATTTGTCTATGTTGATTATTTTTTGTGGGAAATGTTGTTTTTATAATTATATATTGAATATTTCCTATGGTTTATTTTTATTTCTTGATTTCTCATCAATTTTCTATTGAATTAGATTCAAAATGGACTATGGGTTACTACATTACATTCCCTATGTCATGTTTGTTATTTCATATTTCTCAATGAATGATATTAAATGGATTTCGAGAGATATTTTATTCAAAATTGGTTATTATGAACATTTTGTGATTCATAAAATAGTTTAAGGAGATTTCATTATTTTAAATTTCTTTTTAAAGGTTGTTTTTAAATATGGGTGTATTTTTAAATGTTATTCCTTGTATTTGTGAGCCGTATATTTTTATAAATTATCATTGATTTTTTGTTTAATTGGGTATCACATGAGAATTATTTTTTAATTTTTTGTTCATCGGGTTGTGTTCCAATCCATCTTAGATGGTATAGTATCTAGGGGACATTTCTCAAGAGATTAAGGGAGCCACATAGATTGGGTTTCCCTTTGTTGGTTCATGTTGGTAAACTATTATTCTATAATGTTTATCCCACGATACCATCATCAATTTATCCAGGAAGAATGATTTCATGTTTAATGCATTTTTAATTTTATATATATATATATATATATATAAATTCATTCATTAACATTCATTTTATTAATATTCATATTGAGATGATGATTATAGATTCGTTCTTCATCATAAAATTTTACATTCTGTGTCCATTTAAATTTTTGGATATTGAAATGGATTTATAAATCCAATGGATTTTCTAAAATTAAAATTAAATTTTATTTTATGAAACTATATTGTATTTATAATATGTAATTTTCACCTATAACTATTAGTATCAATAATGAATTAGTATATGTAGATTTATGTTGGTTCCCTACAAGGATTTTCATGAGACCTTCCATATTATATTGTCTATATGAAAACATGTTTTTATCTAATAGAGTAAAAGGGAAATAATTCAAAATATTTGATTGTTATTATGGAATCATTTTTACCCCCCTTGGATTAGGATAAGCGGTGACCACATATCATGTGGAGTTATCTCGTATGAAGTTATAAGGTGAGGGGTGTAATTTAATTTTTATTTAATTGTATTTTTATGGTATCAACAACTCAATATTTAGAAATATATTATAAAATTTATGATATATTTCGGAGATATATTATTTCATTACTGTTGGTTATAATATGATGCCTTATTTTGTATTTACATTCCTATGTTATGAATTTTTTCATTGTTTATATTACTGGGTTATATTATTCTTATGTATTTGTGTCTAATGTATATATAGATAACATATAATTTACTGGATGAATCCCTATCCTAGTTATCTTTATTATGAGTTAAAATTTATTTTATTTTGATACTCTATTTCTAACTAGTAGCATTGTATGATTGAAAATAATCTTTAGGATATGTGGAATTACAGTTAGGGAGATGTGTTTGGTTGATCATGTAACACCCCAATCTTCCACAATATGTTTCCCTTCGAATAATGCAATAGTTTTCATTGTACACACCATCAACATTCTAACACGCCACGACCAATTAAACTAGTTGTTATGAATTGTAATACCCACTTTTTAAAATATAATAGATTTTATTTTTTAAAAATTTTCATCATTTTTTATTTCAGAATATCTAAATTATCTTAGGGTGAATTTTCAGTTTTTTGCTGAATACAATCAATTTTTAATGAATAGTTAAAAACACTGCGTTAATGGTTAAAACAAACATGTTATTTTAATATTTTCTTTATTTTATTTAAATGTGTTTTTGGTCAAAATAGATGAATAATACATATAAAAGATCAAAGTAATTCATTGGTGTCATTTTTTATTTATATTAGATCTATTAAAATTTTATGGCACTTTTACGATCTTTTAACCACCTCCTATGAGTATTTGCAAATTTGTATAAAACATAATTTTTCCACTTCTGTGAGTTGAATTTCAAAAATCCAAAAGAAACTCTTAATTTTAGTATTTAAAATGTGGTTTAATAAGATGGAAATAATTTTTGGTGAATAGTAACTTTTGACTTTTATTTACCACAGTTAAAAGTATAGAGGGTAATTAACGGTAAAAATGATATCATAATTACCCTAACACAAGTCCTTACACTATTTTATAAGTGTAATTCAACCAAGAACAACCATATGAATAAAATATTGCCCTATTTGGTCTACATAGATTAGATTTTGGACGTTTATTATTATTTTTATTTAAAGAATAAGCAAAAGAGTTAAATTCATCATTAATAACTAAAAAAATTTTAATATAAGATTATAAATAAGATAAATTAGACTATAAGTATTCATTATAAAGATAAAATAATTTCATAAATTATTAAATTTTATTTATAATTTTTATGCATTAAATATTTTTATTTATTTATGACGCAATGATGATGAATTAAAAAACATATTAATGAATGATTAAATTAATTTATATTATTAATATCCAAATAAATCTAATTGGAGACTTTTTATTAATTAAACTAATTTTATATGTTAATATGACATTATATGGTTGATTGAATAATTTTGGTTTAATGTAATCATGTTTTTATGATTTTCTCAAAAACAAAATACTGAATATTGTCAAAATTGACATAATTTAGCATTTAAAACAAATACTACATTATTAATTGATATAATATTTCTAAAAATATAAGTCTCGGCTAGAAGACATTGATAAGTTCAAATATATTACTAATGAACCATATGGTGTTCTATTGGATTTATATAGTATGTTTATTAACAATATAATATAAAAATACAAAGATACATGGTAAATGTAATAGTATTTAAATAAGAATTATATCTTAAAGATATGGTTAAATTAATTACCTATACCTATATAAAACATAATGGTTGGTAGTATTTTGATCCATCATCCCCATATTCATTAAATAATATATTTTGGAGCCATTAGAAACCGAAAATTATTTTTTTATAAAATAATATTTCAAGCTTTTCCTAAACTGACCATCACCTCTCTTATAAAAGGGCATTTCCCCTTCTCTTAATTCCACACATCCAAAGCCTCTTGGCTCGGCCATACCCTGACAAAATTTCCTCCCAACTTCCATCCCTTCACCTTAGAGTCCTTCCTTTGGTCATAATTCCATCCTATGGATCCCTTTTGATAAAATAAAAAGGAAGAACCTGAAGAAGAGGTAAATATTTCATCACCGCTTTTATGTTCTAATATTAATCCACTTCTCCTTTCTTTTTTGATCCCATTATAAAATAATATATCTAGTATCTTCTGTATAATTTGATGCTATTATAAATATTTTATAACCATATTCAATATTCTTTCCATCCTATAATTGACAATGTCACCATACATGCTAATGTATGGCTTACCGTCTCCATGTCGAGCGGTAGTTTGTTATTCAAACACAACAATATTTGCATGGGTATAATAATGAGTATAAATGATGTAAATAATAAATATAACATGTTATTTATTATTTATATATGATTTACCATCCAATTTAATATGAGTACATCATCAATATAATTATATTATCGCTCGTGTGTGGGTATGGATTACCGTCTCCACGAACTCGATGAGATTCATTTCCCCACCGTAATCATCCATTTAAAAATATTATATTATGATTAAAAATAATTTATCTGAACATATGGTCATTATGTATATGAATAAATACATCCTATCCATATCAAACATGGCTTATATAACCTTTCATATAGTTCATGAATAATTTAATAACAATTTCTTAACTATTATAAAATAGTTTAACCTACCAATTACTAAGGGAATGTAAAAGATAAGGGTTATGTTCAAAATCTCTTTATTATATGAGGTTTTTTTACCTAAGTATCTACAAAGACCTGCTTAACATTCACATCCATGTTTTAATATATATATGAATTTCAAAACATATTTACTACTTACTAGAAATGGGTTAAAATCATTAATTACCTTATCTTACTTATATGATTTAATGGAATATTTTCATCATTTTCAAAAAGGTACTTTAAGACCTTTTTGACAAAATTATTTTAAGAATGTTTCTTTTAAATTATACAGCGGTTGTGGCTATTTTCCACCATTATAACATCATCGAAGATTCCCATAAATAGTTATAATAATATTTTTAAAATAAATGTTTAATTTTATAATTATGTGTCTCTTAAATGGTTTCAAAATAAAAATAGGTATTTCATTCAAATTGTTTTCATTTCATATATGTACACATTGATTGATTTATTTTATACTTGTTTGAAGTTGATTGATTATGATACAAATATTCTATATTCTATTAAATGTTTTGTGATATTTTTGACTATGCATATGTTATTTTTATACCATACATGGTTTTATGGTTAATGTATTGACATTTCGTAAGTTAGTTTTAGTATGAATTTTTTTTTGGTTACAAGATTTTCATATGAAGAATGTATTAAACTTATTATGTGAAAGATAGAGCACACTATAGTTCCTTGATGCATCTGTAGGTCTCATGAGGCAATTAGACTTGAAATTGGATGAGGCCTTTCCCAATTTGAAATATGGTTTTGGTTGCATCTTTAATCATTTTTAGAAGTCATGGCCAAGGCCTTGAAAAAATGTTTCAGAATGTCTAACATTATACAATTCCTCATTATCAAAATATTAATAATGGTTTATGTGGTTATTAGACTAGTGGAATACCCATGACTATGTTTCATTATGGAATTATTTACTCAGCTCATATTCCTAGCAAAAAGTGTTCATTTTTATTTCTTGTAAAGACATGTGATTTGTTTTATTCATCATGACTAATGTTTATGTTATCATCCTCTATATCGCATACACTTACAAATAATTTGACCTTATTCCTTTATTTTGTTTCATTTTCCTAGGATATGATAAAGTTAGATATGAGTGACTTGTAGCCTTAATCTATTAAGATTGGATATTTCTAATGGAATAAAGTAGTATTGTATTTCTTTTCATGTTGTAATGTCGAACATATGTATGTATCTTGTTTCCATTAATACTAAATAGATCATTCATTCGAAACATGATTCCTTATATCATACCAATGTTATGTAAAAAAGCACCGACCTTGGGAAACAAGGATTATGGTGTTAAAATTAGTATTAGAAAAATTTTAGTAAAAACCATGAAAACTAGATTTAGAAAAACTCTGATTAGAAAACAATACCCTAAGATAATATTTGAGGATTAGAATAGATGATCATCCAAGAATTTATGTACAATAGTGACTTTTTATGTTTTCAAAGAAATTCATCCATATCTGGATACGAGTAGGTAGAGGAGGCTCTGAAAAAGATGTACCTTGGGATAAAACACAAAAACACCACTTTGAGCTAGACTCAAATGGAAACTCGAACACGATAACGAGTCTTGTTGCACTCTTGGTTACAAAACTCTAGGGGTACATGCCAAGGATAATTCAAATTTTCATTAAAACCCATTATAAAATATTTATGACTATATACCACCCCAAATAAAGTTTTTTTTATTATTATGGAATATATCCATAAATTGTTATATTTATGTTTATTTTTTTTACAATATCGGAATTATGTATTGTCGTTCTAAAACTAATCTATTGTATGACATTGTTTAGAAATGTTTAATAGTGGAAGGAATGGAAACTATATCAATGCACATAATCCATTTAGGGATTACCCACCTACTAAAGATAATTATAGTGGAGATGGTGATCAACTGGTGCTAATCAGCTTATCACCATACTAGGAAAACTCATACATGTTATGAATAATAACCTTACCTGTATGGAGCACCCTGATCCCGAATGTGGAGGATCAATGTTTAATTTCTTCTTAAGGAAAAAACCACCATCATTCGATAGGTCTAAAAATCAATTTTTAGCTGAAAATGGTTATGTTCCTTAGAGAAACTATTTCATTCATTGGTTTGTAGCGAAAGGGAATAAGCTATCATGGCAGTTTATCACCTCAACAGAGATATAAATCAATGGTATTCATTAATTTAATACAAAAAGAAGGATGATGGAGTATTAAGTATGTAATTAAGATATTTTAATGATATTTTCTTAGAAAATTACTTTCCTCATGACAATCGAGTGGATAAAGAAATGTAATTTCATAGTATGATAAAAAAGGAAGATGAGAATGTCGCAAGAATGAAACTAACATTAAAAGGTTAGCAAAGCATACTGCATATTATATACACAACCCATGAAGTAAAATTGATCAATTTTTTTGTTGGTTTAAAACCATTTCTCCGTTGAACATTAGTCTCACAATCCACCTCATCGTATAAATATATTGTCTCATGTGTTATCAAGATAGAAAATGAATTTCTTTAAGTCTTACAAATTTAAAGCAAATAAAGAGAAGAAGAAATGTGCTTAACACTCTGGGATAGGAAATAAGGAAACATGGAAGAAGGGAATAGTTGAATATCCATCATGGGATAATTATGGAAGGATGCACCAGGGTGACTATCTAAAAGGAAAAGGAGTATTCTACAAATGTGGACTGAAAGGCCATATTTCTAGTGAGTATAAGGGGAAGAAAGAAGATACCAATATTCAATGATACATTTGCAGAGAGATGGGAAATTATGCATATCAATTTCCTAAGCATTATGGAATCATACCTCCTAAAAGGCCAAGAGATCAAGACCATGATTATGTTATCACTACTGTAGAGGTTAAAGCTCTGAAAGATGTGGGGGTAAATAATTTAATGGTTTCCTCATGTTTATCCAATGAATTATTTGATTCTGGATAATTTCATTGTTTCATATCATCCCAGTTTGCTATAAAAATTAGATATTTACAATTTGATTTAACATGGGTGTTGTCACTCAAAACACCTAGTGAAAGTATCATTGCAACACTTTTTTGTGCATCAATCCCATATTAAGGCATATAAACTATATTAATCATCTCATCTAATCGACATAACCATGAATTAATTTGTTATAATCCATGGTATTTATTGTATTTCTGACCAAAAAAAATCTATTGTAAGAAGAAGGAGGTTACAATTCTCATCAATGATATGGACTACCTTATTTTTAGAGCAGAAATGTCACCATCTGATTCTTATCTTGATCCACCCCTAGTTTCACTACTAAATTCAATTTTTGGGGAGGATGAGTATGATATAATTGTGGGTGAGGAAAGGAATGTTTGAATAGAGGACATACCTATTGTGCAAGAATATATTGATGTGTTTCAAGAGGATTTACCTAGACATATTCCGAAAAAATAAATTGAGTTTTCCATTGATTTAATTCCTAGTTCAAGGACTATATCAATGACCCCTTATAGAATGTCCACTTTGGAAATAGTATAACTAATGAAACAACATGAGGAATTGAGTAATAAGGTATTTATTTTCCCTAGTTTTTTCCCATGTGGACCACCTATATTTTTTGTTAATATGAATGACATATCTATGAGGTTGTGCAATGCCTATTGATAGATCAATGCTATAATAATAATGAACAAGTATCCCCTACCTAGAATTTATGATTTATTCGAAAAACATTATGAAGTGCAATAATTTTCAAATATTGACCTTCGATCTTGATATCATCAGTTGTGAGTGAAGATGGAATACAAACCAAAAAACTAAATTTCCAACCAGTTATGGGAATTTAAAGTTAACAGTAATCCCTTTTTGATTGAATAATGCACCATTTGTCTTCAGGTTTTCTAATGAATAGAGTTTTCAATTAATATCATGATGAATTTTTAGTGATATTTATTGATGATATCTTTTAATACTCTAAACGCTATGACAATCATGAAAATAACACGCTTATTATTCTAAAGACTATTAAATGAAATGAATTATAATGGATGTTTAGCAAGTGTGAATTGTGTATTTAAGAGATTTTGTTTCATGGTCATATTGTGCCTAAGGATGGAATCTCTGTAGATCCTTCAATGAACAAGGCAATCCAAGAATGGCCAACAACGATAAGTGTAACCGAGGTATGTAGTTTTATTCGTTAGCAGGTTATTATCGGTTGTTTCTCCATAATTTTTCCTGATTGGATAACCCATTAACCAATCTCCCTCGTAAAGGGGTTAAATTTTTTTATAAAAATCATTTGATGAATGTTTTAAAGAACTGAATAGAAGATTAGTTAATGCTCCTCTCTTGACTATTTAAACAGGGAATGATGGGGTTGTTATTTATAGTGATGCTTCAATGAATAGAATTGGATGTGTCCTTATAAAGAATGATTGTGTTATTACCTATGAATCATGACAACAATAATCCAGGACAAAAACTATCCAACTCATGATCTTGAGTTATCAGCACTAATTTTTTCTCTTAAAATATGGAGACACTATCTCCATGGTAAATAATGTGAGATTTATACTGATCACAAGAGTTTTAAGTATATTTTCTCATAAAATAAACTAAACATGTGGAATGGAGATGGATTTAACTACTAAAGTATTATGATGTCATAATACACTACCACCCAGGGAAGGAAAATATGGTTTCATATGATTTGAGCAGAAATGATTATAGAGTTTTGAAAAGTTGAGAGTGTAATGGGATCCTATTTTCATAGATCAAGTAATGATTGATATGGGAATAACTATAGAAGGTGAAACATCAATAATTTTTCAAATTTTTGTCAAACCATATTTACTATAAATGATAAAAAATTCTTAGACTGGTGATGAGTAATTTCAAAAGAAAATTAATGTTGTAAACGACGAGAGATTGAGTGACTTTATATATGAAGATAGAATTCGAAAATTCTGGAGGAGACATTGTGTTCCTCAAATACCTGATCTAAAAACGGAATTTTTGGATGATTCTCATAGCTATAATTTTCCTATATAGAAACATGTGTAGATATTTGAAGGAATGTTTTTTGTGGGACTACATGAAGAGTGAAAATTCATATTTTGTGTCATGATGTAAGGTTTGACAACAAGTAAAAGCTGGAAAGAAACAGCCTGGAAGTGTCATGCAACCTATTCTCATACCGGAGTGGAAATGGGATAATATTATAATTGAAATTGTCATGGGGCTACCAAATAATCCTAGACGGAATGATGCAATAGCTTGAATTGTACACAAATTCAGGATTCTAACACACCGAGACCAATCAAACAAGTAGTTATGAATAGTAATACAATCTTTTTGAAATTTTATAAATTTTATTTTTTCAAAATGGACTTCATTTTTTATTTTGAATTATCGAAATTAGCTTATGGTGAATTTTTGGTATTTTTCTGAAAACATCTTATTTTTTATAAATAGTTAAAAACACTATGTTTTTTGTTAAAACCAACATTTATTTAAATAATTATTTAATTTATTCAAATTTATTTTAGGTCAAAATATATACATAATACCTATATCAGTTCAATGTAAATCATTGGAGTAATTTTATAATATATTTATATATATATATATATATATATATTTTATAGAACTTTTATCGTCTTTTACCCACCTAATAGAAGCATTGGAAAATTTTCATAAAACATATTTTTACCACTTTTATGAGTTTAATTTAAAAAATCAGAGAGACAAGGTTAATATCAGTGATTAAAATGTGGTATAATAAAATAAAACTAATTTTTGGTCAATAGTAACTTTTGACTTTTCTTTACCACACTTAAATGTAATATGGTAATTAAGGTGAAAAATGAAATAATAATTACCTAAAACATGTCCTTATTATATGGGATAAGTGTAATTCAACCAAAAACTACATTAGGAATAAAATATGATCCCATTCATTCAATTTTGATTATATTTGGACATTTATTATTATTTTATATAAAAAAATAGTTAAAAGAGATAAATTCAATGTTTAATAATTAAAACATTTTTAATATAAGGTTATACATAATATAAATTCAAAAATAATTATTCAATAGAAATCTAAAACGATTTCCTATATAATGGTATTTTATTTATAATTTCTAGACCATAAATAATTTAATTTATCTATGTCACAATGATGATTCAGTAATTAAATAATTAATGAATGATTAAAATAATTGATATTATAAATATCAAAATAAATTGAATTTATGACTTTTTATTAATTCCACAAGTTTTCTAGGTTACTATGACATTTATCGATGATTAAATATTTTTTGTTTCAATTAATCATGCTGTTATGATTTTATCAAAAACCAAATACTAAATAGTGTTAAAATTGATGAAATTGGGGTTTTAAAACAAATATTATATTATTAATTGCTATATTATTCAAAAAAATCTAATTATTTGGAAAAATAACATAGATACGGTTATATATATTAAGAATGAACCATATTTGGTTCTCTTTGCTTGTTATTGTATGTTTACTAGCCATATAGTATAAAAATACAAAGATACATGGTAAATGACTTGCTATTTAACTATGTGTTAAATCTCAAAGATAAGGTTAATATGATGACCTTAACCTATCTAAAACATATTTTTTTAGAGTTTTTTGACCCATCCCCACCTTATCCTTTAAATAATTCATTTTTGAGACATTAGAAACCAAATATTATTTTATTATAAAATAATATTTCAAGCATTTCCAATGTGACCCTCACCTCTCTTGTAAAAGAGAACTTACCCCTTCTCTTAATTCCACACCACCCAATCCTTTTGGATCCACCAAAACCTACCCAAATATCCTCCAAATTTTTTTCCCTTCTTCATAGAGGCCTTACTTTGTTTATATATCCAACCTAATGATCCCTTTTGGTCAAATTAAAAGGAAGAACCCGAATAAGAGATAAATATTTAATCACCACTTTCAAGTTTTTTTCTTCTAGTTCCACTTTTGTTGTTTTTTCCATTATAAAATAATATATCAAGTATCTTCTATATACTGTGATGTTATTATAAATATGGTACAACCATATTCATTATTCTATCCATCTTATAAATGAAAAATTCACCATACATGCGTACGTACGGCTTACCGTCTCCACGCCGTGGTGTAGATTGTTATTCAAACACATAATTATTTGGTTGGGTATAATAATGAGTATAACAGATGTAAATAATAATTATAAAAATTCATTGATATTTTATATATGATATACCATCCAATTAAAACTGATTAGACCATCAATATAATGATATTGTCGCTCATGTGAATGTAATAATTAGCGTCTCCATGAACCGGTTGAGCTTCATTTCCACATCATAATCATTCAATAATAATATTCATTTATTGATTAAATATAATTTTTATGAACATAATATCATTCTATATATTAATCAAATACATCCTATCCCTAAAAAATATTTCTTATGTTACCAAGAAAATAATGAAAATGAATCAGTTAACACTCGAAACGAAGATAATACTGAAATATTATTGACATTGAAATATTAGAGGTTCATATAGGATATCATATTTATGTATATAGTTCTTGAATAATTTTATAACAAATTTTTTTACTATTATACATGAGTTTATCATACCGTCAACTAAGGAAAAGTACAATCTATTAATTAAATTTGGAATCTCTTTATTATCCGAGGTTGTTTTTACGCAAGAATCAACTGGGGACTCTTTATCATCCATATCCTTCTTTTCATGAAAATGAATTTCAAAACATTTTTAAAATTTACAAGACAATGGGTTATAGTCATTTATACCCTTCTTTAACCTTATATGTTTTTAGAGGAATCTTTTCAATGTTTTCTAAACAGGGTACTTTATGACCTTTTTGAAAAATTTCTAGTTAGAATGATTTTTTAAATTATGCGGCTGGTGCGGATATTTTATGCCATTATAACATCATCGAAGCATCCCGTACAAGAATGTAAGAATATTTTCAAAATAAATGTTTACTTTTATAAATATGTGATTCTTAAATTGTTTCAAAATAGAAAGAGGTATTTCATTCGAATAGTTTTCATTTCATCCATGTCAACATATTTTGATGGATTTTAAATATTTTTGATGTTTATTAATTATGATAAAAATCATCCATATTTTATTTATTGTTTTGTGATATGTTTGACCGTGTATGTGTTATTTTTATACCATTCATGGTATATGGTTAAAGTATTGACATTTCGTATGCTTGTTTTAATACAAATAATTATATTATGTTTCAACCATATTATGGGGAATGTATTTGACATAATATGTGATTGGTGGAGCCTGCTATATCTCATTAGTGTGTCGGTAGGTCTCGTAACACAATTAGACGTGGAATTGGTTGTGGCCTTACCCATTTTGATAGGCTGAGGCCTTATTCATTTTTAGACATCTTGGACGAGGCCTTGACAAAATGTTTCAAAATATCTGGCATTATACATTCCCTCATTATGAAAATATTAATAATGGTTCATGTGGTTATTTGACTAGTAGACTACACATGACTATCTTTTATTATAGAATTATTTACTCATCTCATATTCCTGCCATAAAGTGTTCATGTTTATTATTTGAAAAAGCATGTGTTTGGAATTATTCATCATACCTAATGTTTATGTTATCATCTGCTATATTTCTTAGCCTTACTGAGTATTTGAGGTCACCGCATTATTATGTATAATTTTCCTAGGAATATGAAGAAGTTAGTTCTAAGTGACTTTCATGAAAAATGTTGGAGGCTTGGATATATATAATGGAATAATTTATTCTTGTATTTCTTTTCAAGGTGTAATGTTGAACTTATGTATGTATCTTGTTTCCAGTAATACTAAAATGATTGGTATTTTGGGACATGATTATTTTTATCATGCCAATGTTATGTAATAAAGCACTGACACTTGTTAACTAGCGTCCGAGCGTTACAGACTAGGGATAGTTCACTATAGTGATGTGAATGATAATCATTAATTGAGCATCATATAGATTTAAATTGGGTTAATAAACTAATTTATAGTTTCATGTTGTATCAAATTAAATATTGGTCAATATGTTAGATTATGATATATACCATGTGATACTAGACCCTAGGAAAATATAAAGGTTAAAATATACATTAAGGAGTTTTTGTGTTAATTGTTAAATAATAAAAAAATAGATTTGTGTATTTATGATACTAAAACCAAATAAATAGATAAACCAATAGTTTATATTATTTTAGTATTTTATTCATGTTTATATGGATTCTTGGTGGAGTATATGTTAAGTAAATAATGGTTACATGCCTTATTTTGAAATTGAGACACTCCATATAGATTAAAAAAATAATAAACTAGTAGTTTTATAACATGGTTTTGAAAAATCATGTTATAAATTTTATTTTTAAATTAATATAACTAATAAAATTTATTCTTTTATGGTTATTTGTTTAAATTTATTTATAATTTATTTTGATTTCATATTAATATTCTTGATGAAATATAGTTTCTCAACATTTAGTAATATATAAAATTAAGGGTCTAATTGAAAATTTTGATTCATTAAATTATTTTTTTTCTACACTGAATAAAAACCTATTAGGAATGGAGTATGTACTAATAATTAATTTTTAATTAAGGGTAATATTAAAATAACATTACCAATTGAAATAATGTCAAAATAATATGTTGACATTAGAATATAATTATATATTTTTTCAATTTTATATAAATGTAGTTAATTGTATTTATTGGTTGTGAAGTAGTTTAATGTATAATTGGTAGCATAATCATTCAATTATTAAAATATTAAATAATAATGAGAGAGAATAAATAATATTTTTTTCAAATAAATCATTTAATTTTAATTTTTTAATTGGTGTATGTTTATAGTGTCATAAATTCATTAATCATTGAGAAATATCACTGAAGCTTGATATATTTGTAGAATTATTCTGAAAATAATTCAAAAGGGGATAATGATTCAACATGGAGGTTGTTTTATGGATTTAATGGAAAATTTAGGTTATATTTAATATTTGAAATGAATTTCATAGTTTTTGGGATTTATAGAATGTTAAAACAACATGTTGTGAATTGATTTTTGGTGACCTTTTGATGGAATTTTTATTTATTTTATAGTGGAATGTTCGGAGATGAAAATTTTATATCATAATTTGAAAGGATGAAAATAAGTACTAATAAAATTGATGTTTGTTGTAATTAAAAGATAAAATTATGTTGCGAAGAACTCAATCCAAAGGGGATATAGGAAGTGAAAAAAGAGATATGTTGGACGACTATACTAGTATGTGGGAAGAAATTTGATATATTGATATTAATGAATGAATGGAAATATATTTTGACTCATGAAGACCATACATTGTGTAATATTTATGATATCATGAGACATGGTATTGGATCATGTGAGTCAATTTAGAATATAATTTATGGAATTATTGATAACATTATAGAGGGTATTTTATATATTGTTGTAGCTGTGAAGAATGTAATTTATTAATATTAATATAAATTCGTATAATTGAATAATATTATATTATTGGGATGATAATTTATTTTGAATGATTTTTAATTACATATATTATTTTTATTCATGTTTAGTAATGATATAGAATGATTTTTGAGAATGAGTGGTGAAATTATGAAAATATGAACAATTTTTTTTTTGAAATGAGGTACAAATCCTTGTAAATATTAATGTGGTCACACCAAGAAATTTTATATGAATAGTTAATACTAATTTGTTGAAAAATATACTGGGAATGTTATCTAACAATGAAAATATATTCCTTGTGAATGAATAGGATAAACCATAAGGAAGGCCCCATGCAAATTTGGTGTGGAATGAGAAATTGATGGTTGACAGGATCATGTAAAAAATAATAAACATTACAGTAAAACATAGAGTTAGAGATTAATTTAATGTTATACAATGAAAAAAATATCCATTATTACTTGTATTAAGTTGAGTCTATATATTTAAATATGTATAGAATTTTTAATATTGATCTGTTTACTCATGAATATTGAATAATGCAACATTTGTGTTTCTTAACCAAAAAATTGATGAAAATATAATTTAAGAATAAGTTACACACCATATAGAATATAAATTATTATTTAGATTCTCAATTGATTCTCAGATACAAACATATTTTATATCAGTAGAATTTAATGAACCCATGACTATTATAAATATAAAATATCACAATTTATAACTAAAAGTGTTTTAAATCTGATATTCTTTGTATTTTTGGGATATGTGATTAATAAGAATATCATAAAAAATGTTCTATATCACAACATAAATATATGTTGATTTTTTATGTCCCATCATATATGATTGTAATTGTTTAAAAAATAAACTATTTGAATTAATGTGTTCTAAAAGAGGTGATTGTCTTATATTATTATCATTACATGAGGATACATATTTTACCAAACAAAAGTCAGGATGGTGATATTTTATAAAATTATGATTAAATTAAAGGACCATGACATAGTGTTAAAAGAAATAGAATTAAAATATTATTTTTAATATTCTTATTAGTTTATGGAGGAGTGTGTATGATACAATATACCTTGTTTACATGTAGATAACTGAGATCCAAGTGGAGAATAATGACGTTACTATATCTGGTTGATAAAAAATAGTCCCATGGAGATATAATTTCACTGATTATTTAAATATCGTACTTTTTAAGATGAAAAAATATATTAAATTGAATATTAAAATTTTGATGATGTCATGTTATAATTTTAGTCTATTGAAGACAAACAACACAATGATATAATTCCAATGTAGAATTATCATCATCTTGAGTTTTTAATTATTTTATATTTCTATATAAAACATATTATCAATTTAATATTGGAGAATTTTATAACATCCATAAATTTTTAAGAGTTAATTTAGAAAAGTTGATCATCAAGGTTTTTCTATTATAGTAATAATGATCTGTAATGATCATTTTTCCAAGTTTATTTGGATGATACCATTGTTTTTATAAATAGATGAATCCTAATAAATAGTTGAAAGTTGGATAATAAATTTGTTTAACCCATTGAAGGTTTTGGTAGAATATATAAAATACGTTATCTTAATATGCCATGATGTTGAGTGGCCATAACTAAATTCATATCCACCAAAAAATAAATTACAAGGCATTTTGGTACAACAAAATATTATAATGTCCATTATCATTGAATATAGCCTAGTTTTGGTGAACCATATAAAATTTTATGTTTTAATTAATTTATTTTTTTAATATTTTATATTGATATTAAATTTTAAAAATAAAAAGGGAGTGAGAGATAAACACATTCATTATAGTGATGGAAAAGATTCTAAATAAGGGTGGGAGTTTCAAAAGCAAGCGGTTAGATAACATAACAACAAGATTCATATAACCTGACACAGTGTCATTGGATGATCATTATAAAATTATTATCCAACGAAGTTTTTAATAATCTATTTACTGAATATGAGGAATCATAATAAAGGATAGAATTTGGTTTTTTTATAAAATGATTAAGTTCATGTTGTATCCTTTTGAATTTAAGAATATACTGGAGATTTTTTGTGATTGATGACTATCATATGTGATTAATTCATATTTATGATCCTGGGATGTTTTTATTTATGATATCCATTTGTATTAAAGTATTTAAAAGTATTATTCTGATCATTTAAGAGTTATTTTTAAAATATAATAATGAAATAAATTTTTTATAGGTTATATAAGATAATGGTATACACCAATTATGTTAATTTCAATAGGCAATATGTGTCACAAAATTGTTCTGGTTTCACTAATTTTTGTATTTTATTTATTTTCACTTAGTAAGAAACCAATAATCATATATTAGTGCATAGTTTACCTTTCATTGTATGATATTATTGTTAGTTAATCTCTAGTTTTCTTTTTTTATAACACCCCTGGTATTTTTATCAAGAAGGAAAATTCACTCACATGTTCATTGAAGTTACAAACAACTTTTATATTTTTAAAGGTTAATCATGATAGATATTATACACATAACTAGATATAATTTTGAGTTCTATATGATCCATTTCACAACGCATCTCATCTTATTATGGAATATGTGTTGATAATGGATTGAGTAGTGTTGACATATGGTTCTAAATTGTTATATCTTCATGTTTCTAATTATGATACCCATGATCTTGAATTAGAGTTGATGGTTTCCTTTGTGATTTTTTTTAATTATATTATAGATGTGAAATTTTTTGTTTTCATTAACTAGTAGAGTGTACAATAAAACTCATAAAAATATGATTTAAATTGGAATTAGTGGATTTTAGTGGATATTTTTATGACTATAACATAAATATTTTCGACACTCTAGGTAATGGAAATATTGTAGCGGATCCCTCGAAAAGTAAGAACAAAGGATATAATTCCCAAGAAATTGGATATGAGCTGAGTAAAATGGATGTAGATTAGGACTCTTATCGAGATGTGTATAATTTCAATAGTAGAGCTCATATATCTTTGATGATAGTTTACTCTACAATATATTGATAGGTTTTAGTATATATTTTTGAAGATACTGAGGTGGATGTCATTCGATATCAAATAATCATAGGAAACACTCTTGATGTATTGATGGTTGATGATGAAATTCATTGGTTATTTCATATAAATCAATTTATTCCTTTGTAAAAATGATAAAAAAATATTACATGTTTTCCATATCTCACCTATGAAAGTAAATCATTTTTTTCATGTATATATAATTAAATATATATAATTAAGAAATATTGGGTATGATGATATCCATTAGAGATTTTATAACATAATATTTAGTCTAATAATTTGAAAAATCTATAAAATGAGTTCCAATAGGCTAGTGTTATCCCTCAGATATTCAATAATGGAATTAGGAGGATGTATAAATGGATTTTGGGATCAAATTTCATTAAATTTTTTGAGGATGTTATTCAATATACCTAGTTTTAGACCAATAAAAATGTTTGCATAGTTCATGGTGACCGGGGAGTTGTATGTGGTTTATGCTTCAATTAGGCTCTATGTTGAGGAAGTTGTGTGGTTTAATGAGGATATAGTGTTGAACATATTTATTTTAAAGTCATTGTATTATCTATCATGCGAGGAAGAGATTTTAATATGTTTTTTCTCAAAGTATTATAACAGTACCACATTTCTTCCCCATGTTGATGGGTTAATAGAGATAATGATATTTATATTAGAGAAATTATTTCATGCAGGTGTTCGTAATTTTGTATGTTTTCGGATAAAAGCTTAGTCTTTGGATTAGTTTACTAGCAATAATATTCAGACCAATTTAATTTTAATGACTCAATTTGTTGAATTATTTTAATTTAAAAACTATTCATTGTTCATTTAGTCTAGGGATGATTTTATGACAATTACTAGAATAGATTTAACAAAAATTATAGAATAGAAAGTATATATTATTTATTTATTGATGAAAGATCATTAGGATGGCTGGAAGTGTTATTTATATTATAGGTTGATACCTAAACTATCTTTATTATTAAATCATTCATTTTAAGGGTATTTTCAAATTATTGAGAAAATAGTTTATCCTGAGTTAGACTACATTGTATTAACTTTGGGGGACATATTTATGTTTTTTTGTTAGTCTACTAGGTCGAATACAAATTATTTAGTCACCCAAAAAATTATAAGATAAATTGTATCTTCCTTAATTCATATATTATAGCATTACATCATTAATATTTTGATCTCATTGATTATTTTGAGTTAGATATAAAGAAAGATTAAATTTTTATAGAGGGACCAATTGATATTTTCGATCATCATGAAAAGGTTATGTAGTGTCCTTGAATTTTTCATGAGGAAGACTTATCTCCATATAGATTTTCAGAGCCCAAGACCATTGATAAAGATAAAAAGTACATTATCCCTAGAAAATCCAAATTGAAATCTATTTTTTATCTTTATGACTTATTCATAATTTTTTTTAAACAGATGCTAGTGTCTGAAAATATTCTAGGATATGAAGATTAACCATGATATATAATATTTAATTAATAAATATATTGACACCCATGGGATGAAATGTTTATATATCAAAAATATGTCACTATATTAGAATTATGACATCCCAGTTTTGACCAAAATGGGGCGTTTTATCATAGACATGTTATAATTTCAATTTTGTTATTATGCCCTACATCTGGTCTATTAAATGGGAGTTTCATTTTAATTAAATATTGGAATAATTTTTTTGAAATTCAATGCTTTTTCCATTATATCAAATGGATTCCAATCATCAGCTACAAAATATGTAGTCCTAAGTGGGGTGATCGAAACAACCTATATCATCTACAAATGAATAGTGACTCAGTTTGGGATCCTATGAAAAATATCATTGATTAAAGGCATTATATCAGGAAGTAAAAATGATACTCCACAATTTATAGTTTTTTATTTTCAATTATTCCGCATTTTTAATTAATATTTATCTCTGATTCTTATTCTAATACCCATATTTCCTCCCTTTGGTTTTTTTGAATTGTACTGGATTCAATGTGTTTTTATGTAAAATTTTGTGCATGATTGGAATTTTCATATTGAATTTATATTTACTAAACATGTTGTAAAGACCCCTCCCCAGTGCCCATGTCATGACTACCCTAATCCCGCCTTCCATAGGACAAGGCCTGGCGACTAGAACCGAAACGAATTTTCCCTAAAATTGGGAAGGCATTGCCTTTATAACCCGCAAACTCAGGTAACCATGCTCACATCATGATACAAAAACAAGATACCTTTATAACAAAAAGAGTGATGAAAGTCAATGGTTTGTAAATACAAGTCCAACATAAAATGTAAAACAAACAGAATATACATGTACAAATGATGAAAAAGTAAAATAGCTACCAAGTCATCATCCAAGGTTCCTACCTGAAGTGTAGGTATAGATCACCTCCTCATCACTCTAGGTCCATCTGTCCCCTTTGTGTACCGACTTGTCGTAAGGTTTCCATATGTGAACCGTACATTCCTAGTACCCTCAGTATTGATCAAGGATGTATGTTGTCTACACCAAACCCAAGAGTTTGAGGACGAAGCCCTTGTAGGGGTGAGTACAACGATACTCAGTAGGGACCCTGAGACTCTCAAGGTCTCACAATGTCTTCCAAGGATCAATCACAAAAAGAGAAAAAAAAACTAATAACCCTACAGAGGTATACACCCATACATATACCTAGGTTATCAAGTAAAAACATCTCAATCATGAGGAAAAACACAAAGATACTGACTTTTCTCACACTATTATTTATTCTAGGGGAAGTAACATATACCATCCCCAGTCACATCATCAAACAACTCAGCTACTAGATATCCCCTCCCCTATCGAGTATAGTGGGCCTGCCGCGTCACACAGAGGTTCTTTCCACAAACCTTGGACTACAGAGGTACTCCCCTTGTCGAGTACTGTGGGTTTGTCATGTCACATAGTGTAACTCACCACCATGGGTCTCACGCGTCACACAGAGGCACTCCCCCTTGTGATTTGTTGAGGTACTCCTCTGGTTGAGTACTATGGGTCTACCGTGTCACACATAGGCGCTCTCTATCATGGAATACTGAGGTACTCCTCCAATCATGTACTGTGATTCTTCCATGTCACATAGAGGTGCTCCCCCTTATCGGTATAACACATCACATAGAGGCGCTCCCCCCAAGGCCTGTTAGGCCACTCTACATCAAAAAGGTCAGCCGTCATCAAGTCTCAGCCAGCTATTGGATACCCACACTATGCTCGATAGTTTTTTGGAGGATCCTCTCAATGATCTACTGGTCAATACTCCAATAGCCATGAATTCCCATGAACAAGAATCTATAAAGTCTTCCACGTAATAGGGGTCTCAACGCAACATACAACGCATCAATCAGATTCCTGATCAGTCAGTCATTATGCATTTAGTCTCGGTGGACCAGTTGGATTCGTGCTCGATCCAAAATGACCATTCACCATCTTAATACAAAACTACATTGGGGTATACTCATAGAGACCGTCTCTCTCTAAGATTTTCAGCGCCACTGAATGTTCGTCAAACAGATGTTTTGGTGCCAATGTTATAGCCAAAAGAAAGTAAATGGGTCATAATGGGCTACTGTCCTTTCCAACACGGTCAGACCGACCCTTCCCAATCGGGCCTAGGCCAACCAGGATCGGGTCTGTCCCTTCCTGCAGTGTGGTCCGGCCTGTTGAGTTCGACCTGACCCACAGGGTCCGGTCTGGACCGTGCTGGGTGGCCTGTCTCGCTAGATGGTCTAGCAGGCCACGAGGGGATGCAGGGATTCAGCCGTGGATGGAACGAGACCATAGGGAACCCCATCTAGGGTGGCTCGGGGCCGCTAGTGGCGCGTCCAGGGCGGCTCAGCCGACGGAAGGTTGCTGGAAGCGTCAGATCAGTGGGAAAAAGAAAGCAGCTCGGCGAACGGCAGTGGCGGCATGGTGGATGACATCCGCAACTCGGCCCGGTCGGGGACGATGGCATGGAGGGAGGCAGAAGTGGCTATGAAAAAGGTGGGGGTGACTCAGCCCAGTCCGTGGGGGCGGCTCGGCCCATACGGTGGCGGCCGTGGGCGGCCTGGAGGGCCCACATGAGGGGGAGCCGCAGGGCTTGGTGGTCGTGGGTGCTGCATAGCGGATTGACCACAGCGGTGCCACGAGGGTGTGGAGGTTGTGAGGTGGCGGTGACCACAAGGCGGTGTCGTTGCGTCATTTCCTTAGTCACATTCAACACAACAAATCATCTCAAGATTTGGGGAGGGGTCGGGCCATGTTCGTTTGGCCTGTACCCTCCGCGTGTGGGTGGTAGCATATGGCTCAACAAAAACTTGAAAGTAATGTCAATCTTTACAACATACTGTAACGATTTATTCCTAATCCCAAAAATGAATTCAAGGGAAGAACATGGGAAAAATATTCATACAAAAATAAAACCCTACCATGGAGATTTTATGATATAGATCGTGAGATGGAAACAGTGAAGGCGAATAAAGTGCGAGCGATCGTCGCTTCTGCGGTCACGCTTCTGATGTCTGTTTGAACGTCATCCATGTTCCTCAATTCTAGAGTGTGTTATTCCTTGGAGAGCATATATAGAATCCCTCCTTTTTATCACATAAACTTTCATTACATTACACAAAACTGAGGATTATTAAGGTTTAGTGTCTTGGAAACTAGGAACATAATACATGAAAACATATAAAACATTATTCTTAAACACATGAATGGATTCTCCTTAAGTTCATCCATGGTTCATTACTTCATCTCGTAACCTGGGGACATACATCAAAAGAATGGTTGAGCAGAAGCCCCAGTAAGGGAAACAAGAGAAACATTTTACATGTGAACATGAGATACTTCAATAAGGTCATGGAAAGAACTTTAAGGAATGAGAAAGATATCATGAGATATATCATAATAAAAATAAAATTTTTCATAACTTGAATATGTGGCTGAAACATTTAATATTGACAATTATTTCGTTTCACCAAGGTCCATCCCCAATGTGTCATTAAAAATTACCAAGGTTATTCAAAAAGGTATCAGTCTAAAAAGTCATCTCTAGAGATTAAGTCTTTACCCAATGCATTGAAGCGCTATTTGGGTGCACCCATGACATGTCTTTATTATCATGTGATCCACATATATCATCATTAATCATTTCATAAACAACCCATATATCATAAAAGAAATGGGTTTCATTTCATAATCATAACGTTTTAAAAACTGCTTTAAAGACTTGATCTTTATGTCACTTTAACCCACGGAAAAGGGAAGGCGGGTTTCATGTATGTAAATCCCAGAATTTCAAATAGAACATTTTGATATATATGTGAATACTACTATAGAAATAAGATCTTTGAGAATTCACTTAATAACATAAAATAATTTTCAGATAAAGAGGGAGGCATTTTGTGATGAAAATTATGCAGCATAATGGCTATGATACATGGTTTTAGAAAACATTGAAAAGAAAGGGGACATGGGTCACCCACCCAAAAATGATAGATAAAATAGTAGGGGAACAGAATATAATGTATTTAAGAACATGGTAATTAAATTTGAATGATATACCATATGAAACGAAGAACTTGAAAGGAAGAAAAAAATATATTTCTCTTATGAGAATTCGGCATCCTAACGGCGTCACTTAAAACCTCCAAAAATGGATTGACGAGTTCAAATAGGGTCTCTCATCATATGAACATAAATGATCATTATTATAGGTATAGATATCATACCCCAACATAATGAAAAGGAACTTGAAATAGTTGACCAGAAAAAATAACTTGAAAAAGGGAAGGGTGAACGAATCCCTTAAAAATATGGCACCCAAATGACGTCACTTACACTTCAAAAAAATGAATTGATGAGATCAACTGGGGTCTCTCATCATATGAACATAAAATATCAGTATGATATATTTAGAGATCATACTCCAACCTAATAAAAAGGAACATGAAAGACTTGATATGAAAGTAGAACTTTGAAAAATGAGAAGGGTGAACGAATCCCTTAAAAATTCGGCAGCCTAACGGCGCCACATAAAACTTCAAAATACTGAACTGAAGAGATAAAATAGGTTCGCTCATCATATTAACATAAATTATCAGTATGATATATATAGAGATTATACCCCAACATAATAAAATGAATATCAATGACTTGTCATGAAAATAGATCTTGAAAACGAGAAGGGTGAAAGAACCCCTTAGAAATTTGGCAGCCTAACGACGGCACTTAAAACGTCAAAATATTGAATTGAAGAGATCAAATGGGGTATGTCATCATATGATAATAAAATATAAGTATGATAAATATATAGATCATACACCAACATAATAAAAAGGAACTTGAATGACTTGACATGAAAATAGATCTTGAAAAATGAGAAGGGAGAAAGAATCTGTTACAAACATTTCAGCAGCCTAACTGCGCCACTTAAACATTCATAAAACGAAATAATGAGAGTAAGAGGGGATATCTCATTATATGAAAATGAAAAGGGAATTAAGGGGAATATAAAATAACCATCTCCAACATAAGAACATGGAGCATAAAATAAATGATATAAAATAGATCACTTGAAAAGAAAGAGAGGGGTCAGATCCTTTACCTTAAAACGTAACTCTTAAAACTCAACGGTTGGGACCTTGAAGGATTGGGGCACCTTGGGAGGACTCATTGGTAGGTAAGGAGTCCAGATCTTAGTTTTGGGAGAGTGGGGAGTCGAAATGGATGAGAGGATGGCTTGGTATTTATAGGGAAAGTGAGGGGACAAGGCATTAATGGCCAAGGGACACCTCAAAAGTGGTTTTCTCAAAACCATGTGCTCTCCCATGATATTTCCCATGATGTTAGGCCACATGGGGCCCCCAACACAATAATTCATCACCTTTGGTCGGCCAACCCATAAAATATCTCATGACATCACCATGACACAGTTATGACGTCATTAAACATACTGAAACCCTATAACTGTATTTTTACTATTCACTGAAAATTTAACATACTCAGAAAAATCCCAAAATTTCACCTTAACCAAATATCAATGCTCTGATTTCAAAAATGAACTCCATTTTATAAAAATAATTTTTTTAATATTTTTAATTTATTTTTTAAATAGATACACTATGCACCGAAAAATCATTTTTTTAGAAAAATACCCAAAAATTACCTTAACATAATATCGATGCTCTGAGTTCAAAAATGAAATCCATTTTATAAAAATAATTTTCTAAATATTTTTAATTTAATTTTTAATTAAAAAAAACTATTCACCTGAAAAAACTAATACTTGAATAATAATTTATGAAACCGTTATTTACCCATTTTATTGAATCACATTACTTAATAAAGGTGCCTAGATTATATTAATACTTTATTTAAGTGAGATTACTAATCCATTTTGTCACATTACTAATCCTAAGAATAAAATCACTATTCCTAATTTGATATTCATCAAAAATCAAGTTGATATTATTAGACTCTAAATTTTGTACTGAACATAATTGTAGAAGAGCATTTTTTGAAAATAATTACACATTTTTAATTATTTAAGGTTTACATAAACATGTTTAAAATATCCTTTTTCTAAAATTCATCAAAAATATGCATACTATATTTATCCAGTCTTTTGAAAATTAATAAACATTATCATAAGAAGAAATAAAAATATTTATTTAAAAGAATGGATTACACAAGGCGGTTACGGTCTCCTTACATAGCCCCTTATCACACAATCATAGGACCTAAGTGTAAGGTGTGCTAAGGTGAGAGAATATGAGAGAGGCTCGACCAACATCACACGAGTAGTAATTTCTATTAGTTTGAAATTCTCGTGAAGGCGATTCCGTTCTAGTTTCACACGATGATGTTTGGCTTGGGTTTGGTCCATAGCAAAGCCCAGTGGGGCTACCTCCTTCACAAGTTCTGTTAGATGGGCTTCGATCGGTCCAAGACTACTGGGTGAGGCCATCTAATCTTCTTTCTATAATAATTAACCATGATCACTTGTATTTAGAGACAAAAATCAAAACATTTAGTTTCCAGTGGTCATATTAACCAATGGCCATATAACATTCAAAACCCAACAGTCTCATTTTTATTATACTCATGTTATCAAATGAAACATTTTTGTTGAGTATAAAAAATAGAATAACACCCAAAATTTGGAAACTAGATTTATTCAAAATTTTAGGTCGTTACAGCCTACTCCCAACTTCTCTGAATCCTCATTTTCCAACACTTTACCAGCAAAATAATATCCAACCAAATAAAATATGTTAATCTATTTAATTTATTGGCAATCAATGTTGGCTAAAATAATTAGCAATAATAAATGGGTTTCGATTGCATAATTAAAAATGGAGGATACCATGGGCTGTCTCACATTAAAGGGGAGTTCAAGGGGTTTCTCCCATTAAGAGGGCAGTACAAGGGATTCAAAAAGGGAGTTTAGACTCGAGTGGTCCCCACCACCATATCCCGTCATGGGACGTTTTACTAGCTCAGGTGGTCCCCACCACTGAGCATTTAATTGGGAGAATAAAACACCATTGGACCCCACCTCCACAATATCCACAAGAGGGTGGTTACATAAAAATAAATTAAAATGTGTGATTATTTTGATTTATATTTCCACGAAAACCCCAAAAATTATCTTTCACCCTCAACTAACTATTGTTGACGTCAAAGTCTACTTAAGTTAAGACCGATGCTGCAAGTTCAACGGTGTACTCATATTTATATTCAGATCACAAGTTCAGATGTTATAAAATCATGCTCATACGTTAACTAAACATACACAAAAAAGATTAGAAATTCATTCCGGGCATTCCGGGCCTCGGAATCAAGCACCGTCAATTTTCTCGGACTCGTAAAATTCCAATATATAAATAAAAAATTACATAGAAATTCATGGTCATTATATTCTCCCCACCTAAGAGTTTTACATCCTTGTATTCCACAACTAAAACTAAATGAACAAGTGGGGGTACTGAGAATGCATCTGAGCCTCCCGCTCTCATGTGATCTTCTAGAGGTTCTCATGCTGCCAAAGAACATGCACTAGAGGTATCAACCATCCACGAAGGACACACTCTTGTCGATCCTTAATATCTATTAGAACCTCTGTAAATTAACCCCATCATCAATGCCATGCTCTCCATGGATGATGATTTCAGAAGGGTCGTGCACTTTTCTCCTCAGTTGGGATACATGGAAGACGTAATGCACCAGGTTCAACTGAGGTGGAAGAGCTAAGCGGTATTCCACCTCACCAACTCTTCTACTGATTTCATCATTCCCATCCACCAGTGTCATCATTAGGGTTCCTAGTACATCTTTACCACACAAGGATGTACCATTAGAGGGGATGTGTGTAACTCCATCAACACTTCCTCCAGAAGCGACACTGGTACCATGGTACATACTATGAAGAGAATGATGTGCTCCCCCATCTTTAGAGAATCCAATAGGTGAATATCCTGTGGTTGTATGAGCACATCGTGCCTCACAGTCAACATCCCCATGTTCCACCTCCCAGACTCTCTGAAGAAGTGGGGGAGTGACTGTAAGAGACTGAAGAAAAGTTGCTCTATCTTGATCCACAAAGGATATCGGCGAAGCGACCAGCTGCTCTGTCTCCTCACCTGTCAACTGTATACCAAACCCCCTTCTGAGTGAATCTGCTATTACATTCCCCTTTCTAAGGGTAGAAACTATCTCATTGTGACAGTCTTGGAGGAACTCAATCCATTGTCGATGTCTTAGGTTCAGGTCCTTATGAGAGAAGATATATCATAGAATCTTGTGATCACATTACACTATATAACATTCCACATTAGATAGTGTCTCCACATATTCATGGTGAATACCACTACTGCTAACTCAAGGTTATGGGTAGCATAGTTCATCCGTGTTTTTTTAGCTGTTGAGAACCATATGCAATCACTGCTCACTCCTGATTCCGGTCACATTCGAGTCTGGTCCCTGATGTGTCAAGGTAAACTACAAACCATATTCCCACCTTTGGAAGCCTCATGACGGGGGCAATAATAAGTCTCTACCTCACCTCCTAAAAACTCCACAGGAATTTCTCCGACCAAACGATGGGTTGTCCCATATTCATCAATGATGATAGTGGTGCTGACACACTGGAGAAGTCTGGCACTAACCTCCAGTAATATCCATCAAAACCCATGAAACTTTGTACCTCTGTCACACTCTTGGGTGGCTCCTGAGAAATTATTGCCCCAATATTTTCTGGATCCACTATTTCTCCAGCCTCGGATATTACATGTCCCAGAAAGTGAACCTCTCAGATCCTGAACAGGCTCTTTGAGAGATTACCATAATGTTGGTGATGTCGGAGTGTGTCAAGTACTACCCGAAAATGATAATAATGCTCCTCCACTATTGGAGAGTAGATCAGAATGTCATCGATGAAGATTACAACAATGAAATCATGGAATGGATGAATGATCCAGTTCATGAGTCCCATGAACACTGTTGGAGTGTTGATTACACCAAATTTCCTATACAGAAACTCATAATGGTCATACTTATACCTCATTTTCACCTTCTTCACATCCTCGTCTTGCACTTGGAGCTGGTGATAGCCTGATTTGAGGACTATCTTTGAGAACCACCATGCTACCGTCAACTGATCAAAGAGTTCGTCAATCCTCGCAAGTGGGTACTTGTTCTTAACTATCAATTGGTTCAGAAGCTGATATTCAAAAAAAATCCTCATGCTCCCATCCAACTTCTTGGCGAACAAAATCGGGGTTTCCCAAAGAGAATCACTAGGCCAAATGAATCCCTTCCCCTACAAGTCCTCTAGCTGTACCCGCAGATCGTGAAGCTATGTGGGAGCCATCTGATATGCTGGTGTAGATATTGGTGTTGTCTTAGGGTACATTTCAATGTAACGGTCCAACTCTGTTAGATGAGGATGACCTGGAATGTCATCAACGAAGACATCCACATATTGGTCCACCACTACAGGATAACATGGACTCTCTTCATGAACCGCTCTGAGGGTAAGTCAATCCATCTGATGTGTGATCTACATTACTCTCCTCCAGGTTAGTCCATATTATGTTGCAAAGTCTACCTTCTCGCTGGTGAAGGTATAACGGGTCCCATCTATGCTGACACATAGTACATTGTGCCTAATACAGTCAATCTGACCATGGAATGTGGATAACAAGTCCATAGCCATGATGATGTCATATGGCCTCGACTCCTCTACTAGGAGATACCAGCTGAAGCTCTCGCTACTATAGTAATGATGCACTACTGGAACCAGTAAATAATTGATAAACCCTCTCTAATAGGAGTCTCAACCTATAAAAATCAAACCAAAGGCTCTGTCAGAATCTCTGAGCTCCAAACTAGGAAAGTGAAAATAAAAGAATGATTGGCACCTGTGTCTATAACAACTATAGCTAAGGTAAAGTAGACATATATCATACCACGTATCATCTCTGTAGCGTCGTGATCCTAAGCCTCAACTACTTGGATATGAGCTCTCCCCTATCCACCTGATCCCTACAGTCGGGGTGGACCTCCTAGTGGTGGTGGCGGTAACATCTCTAATCGTCGCCACCACAAGTTGCACAACCAACTCCTCTGCCACATCCACCTTCTCCATGAAGACCTCCTCGTTCGAACCTTTTTCTCTACCTGGGCATTCCTTCAACTATCTTCTGATCATCCGTATGATGGGTCGGACAGTCACGAGCCATGTGACCCTTCCCTTCGAATGAGTAAAAATGCATGATCCTTTCCTAACTTGTTCCTACTCGGGTGCCCATCACAACCGATCATGAGTCATGCAGTCATCCACCTATAGGATTGTTCCACATGGACCTCTTTGACATCTTTCTACTGCTATCTACAAAAGCCTCTGCTAAGTGATGACAGGTAGTGGGTCTCACTGATTCTGATTGTTCATCAAGGCAACTCTCCAACAAGAGGGCTCTCTCTAACACCCCCTCCTCTGTCTACATGTTGAGTAAGATCATTGAAGTCGTGATCTCCCAACTGATCCCTTTCTCAATGGTCGGGGACCTGAAGAAAGGGTACAACACCATATCGATGGAGTAACGTGACAGGTCTGTGAACCTCGCTAAATACTGACCTATAGTCATGCGGCCCTTTTGCAGATGAAGTAGATCAAGAATGCGCATTGCGTGAAGGGTCACTGGAACAAAATCTACCCCAAATAGGTTCTCAAAGTCTACCCAGATAAGCTTCACCTCATCATGAAAATGGAGCACCATGCTCCACCATATTCCCGCTGCTACCAGTAGAAGGATAGAGAAAATGTTCACCATGTGATTTGCTCGTGTCCCTACCTCTCGGAAGACTCTCCCCACAACCTCCAGCAAATTCTCAGATGCCTCGGGGTCTGTCACTCCCCTAAACCAGGGTGGCCTCTAGTTCCGGAACATGGGAAATTTAATCAAGCGTAGTGCACTCTCTACTATTGGGGATGGTATAATTGGTGGACCAACCGGTAATGGTACCACTGGTACCTCTAGTGGAATAGGTCCATGTACCGAGGCATCATCGCTCGATTGGATATCATTGCGTACAACACTCCGAACCCTAGCTGGATGGCTATCCCCGTGGAGGAATCCTAAACAAAACAGGTGAACCACGGTTAATAATTTATACCTGGTAAGATGACTCAATGAGTTCACAAAGAAGACTCTTGAAAACATAGATGAAATCATCGTCTTCATGCACTGTGTAGGAAATAAGAAGTCATGGTCCTTGTGAATGGATACTTCAGCTACCACACCAACACTGGATTCCCTAAACTGATAACAACACTCACTACACATAAGACTATTTAATTAACAATAAAGATAAGAGTATTATGTTCTATGGAAGAACCGACTACTCTGATACAAATTTGTCACGACCCATCACCCGGGGCTTATGCCGTGTAACACCCCTGGTAAATAAAGAATATGAAATTCTCATATTTTTCCATATTTGTGAATAAAATATTGATATGACTTTAAAGGGGATTCTATGCTCGATGGCGTACCCAACACGCAACAATGAGTTTCTTGGGAATCTTACGTTGCACTCTAATAATAAAATAATATTATTTTAAATGATAGTTAACATGTAGCCATTGTAATGGCGGGAATTGATATAAATAACTAAAATATTATTATATATGTTTTAAAATATTTTTACATTTATCCAATAAAGGATAGAGGCTTAAAATACAGAAAGAATTCAATTTTAGGTGTATATGCCCAAGTTTTCACTAAAGGTTCACTTATCACCTTTTGATGTTGAACCATCATTAAATATAGTCTTTTTCACTCTTAAACATTAATTTGGACCAAATAAAACTCTTATTAAGAATCGGGACATCAAAATTTACTTTGTGTAAATTTTTGGTATCTTTCTGATAATGTTCACTTTTTTAATGAATAGTGTAAAATGTTGTATTTTAATTCAAAACCACTTTTTAATCTAATTTATTTATATGATTAGATTATCTTTTGAATAGGTTTTAAATTGAAATTAGAATATATTTTTACCATTAAATCCAATAGTGGTCTTTGGAATTAATTTCACTTTGAAATCAGACTTAAACCAGTGTCAATCTTTTGATACTTATTGTTTCATAAAAACACGCTATTTGCTCTAACAGCGGAAATTAATTATTAAATTAATTAATTTGACTTATATATTTTTAATTCTATAAAATAGACTTCATTTTTGAATTCGGAATATCAAATATAGCTTAGGGTGAATTTTTGGGATTTTTCTGAAAAACATCATTTTTTGATGAATAGTGACACCACTAAGTGGCACTTATAAAAACTGATTTTTCCGATTAAATGAAATTTTGCCATCTTTGTGTTTTGAATTTCAAAAATCCGACATACATGGTTTTTATTAAGAAGTAAAATATGGTTCAATGGGATAAAAATAATTTTTTGGTGAATAGTAACTTATTAAGTTTTTAATCGCGATTAGAGGTAATTAGTGTAGTTTAAGGTAAAAATGATGTTTTAATAATATGAAATGAACTTGACACATGTCATAACCTCATGGGATGTGTAATTCCAGACAAAGAAAAGCCATGGGTCAACTTGGGGACCCCATGGAGCCACTTTGGTTGGGAAATGACATAAATAACTTTTTATTTAATGTAAAAGTAAAAATGACACAAACATGATATGTTTTACTAAAAAACATTTTAAGTGGGGTTATACAAGTCATAATTTTTATTATAAATATTCATTGGAAAGATAAAAAGATTTCCTACATCATAGTAATTTTTTTATAATTTTTAGACATTAAATAAAGTAAATTATTTATGACATTATAATGATGCAGCGATGACATCATTATCTGAAGATTTAAATAAAATGAAACGATAATGTAAACTCTATGACCTAAACATGTCCAAAACTTATTGGATGGGAGGAGTTCGAACCCTTATCACCTCGTCCACTAATTATATCAATGTGGGACCTTTTTAAACCGAAAAACATTTTCAAATAAAGTAATATTGCTTACTTTCCAAAAGTGCCCCTCCTCTCCTCTTATAAAAGGCCCCCACCTCTACCTCATTTCGCACACTCCTGAAGCCTTTGGCTCGGCCAAACCCTGACAATTTACTCTCTCCACATCCCTCTCCTCATCCTAGAGGATTCCATTTGGGCAGAATCCTTTCAATGGAAGCCATTAGGCTCAAATCAAAAGTAGTTACACTTTTAAAGGTAATTTATTCTCTCATGTTCATTTGTTTTATTTTGCTTCTACAACCCCCTAAAATCTTTTTATTTACTTCTTTTGTAACAACACCAGTATATTAAATATACTAGGATGTTTTTATAAGATTTATTCGAGCTACACTCTCACACAACTACATCAAATGGTTAAAGAACATACGGTTTCTGTGGATGGTGAAATTCTGCCTCCCGAAACGATGATTGTTCAGTACTCATTTAACACCTTCAAAGGTGGCCATTATGATGTCACTATTTTTATATATGATATATAATATGTTTATGTTTTCCTTAAGATTCTGTTTTTTCTTCATTTTGGGAATACCTTTATGGTTTCCATTATGGGTAAACGCGATATCTTCATTTAAGGAAGTGCAGACTACCGCCCCCTAAAAGTGTTTTGATTCGTTAAATACCATATGTGGGATGTATAAATGATGGAACTATGATATTATATATGATATTATACTGGAATTATAATATACCTTTATATCATTATTATTCAATACTATAAAATACGAAATAGAAATGAAAGTAGTGTTCATGCGTATGTACGGCTTACCGTCTCCATGAACGGTGCATTTCATTTCTTACCTCTAAATGATTATATAATGTTATAAATGCATGCATGTACTGGATATATATGACATATATGATATCTACATCATGAATACAATTCTGGATATAATAAACATTTGGCCACACGAACAACATGTAATTGTTAGAAGTCCACTTTCAACTTAAGAACCAAATATCGGCAAAACAAATATTATTAACTTAAATGATTACATAATGTTTATGACATGGTAATAAGTGATATAAAAGGAATAATTAACTTGAAAAAGTTTCTTAAGGAAGTAGAAATTAACTCAAGTTTATTATTCCGGAGATTAAAGAACGATCGATTCAAGTCGGACCCGAGGTAAGGGATCCTACTCCTCTCTCTTTCTTTTTAAGTACTCTCCTTTATGTCACTTCTTTTAAGATCCTCTTTGTAATGTTGGGGGATGTTATTTTATATTCCTCTTTCTGTAAATTTTATTGTAATGTGATGAGATACCCTATTTGATCTCATCAATCCATATTCGGATGTTTTATGTGGCGTCGTTAGGCTGCCGAGTTTTCGTAAGGGATTTTTCATCTCACTTTTATTCCCATGAGATTTATGCTACATTTGCCACAAATTCAATTGAGTGGTGTATGTACTGCCCATTAATCTACTCTTTGTGTAATATACATTCTTTTATGAGTATTTACATCAATGATATATTGTCTTTCTTTCATGGGGTGTATGTTTTGAAAGATACCCAAGTCGGTAAGGGAACCTTTCACCCTCCTCTTTTTTAAAAGACTTCTTTTGTTGGGTATTTTAATTTCCATATTGTTATGTTGGGATATGTTCTCATATATCCTTATTTATTTAAATTTTATGTCCAAGTGATGAGATACACTTTTTATCTCTCATCAACTCATTTTGATGTGATTCCGTTAGGCTGTCAAAGGAACTTTTTAACCCAATTTTGATTTCTTTGGGATCAACATGTAGTCATTGAATATGTCATCCATTGAATATGTGTGAATGACCTTTTATTGTTTTACACTTAATATCCACTTATATTAGGTGTATTTATATTTGTCCCACATATTTTTGAGATTTATTTTTCCTTAATTTATGGATACCTTCTTTATAAGGGATTTCATCAAATTTGACATTTCTATTGAGGGTTCATTGTTGTTATGCACCAATTCACTCTTATATGGTGTATATACTGTCCTTTAGAGTATTATATCATGAATCCATTTATTCTCATGATACTATAAAGTTCTGACAAAATGTTATTCCTCAATTATTGTATTCAAGTGTCTCTAATTTTGTTAAAACCCCTTTAACCAAAATATCATTTTAAATGTTTCAATTATTTGTTCTTATTAATATCCATGTTTTCAAAATGATTTTAAGGATTTATTTATATGGATATTAATGGTTTCAAATTTTAATCTTCAAGGTGGTATGGGACACTTTGATTCAAAAATCTCTTTATTAAATGTTTTAAATGGTTTTGGAAATGGTTTTTTTTGAATGGATTCATTATTTCAATATACTAAAATGTTATATTGTGATTGAAATGTGGAAATGTTATGTTTCCTATATGCATGTTTTATGTGATACATTTATGTTATGGTTCTTGGACATTGTTATGAAAACGGGTGGTTCCGTGATAAACTAAGGGCGGGTGAGCCCGATATAGCTCTCCAATGCATTGGGTAACGCAATGGAGTGAAACGATAAGGTTTCTCCAAAGAGATTTAAGGAATATACTGTGATGGGTATTCCAAACATAACCAAGAGGGTTACTCCCTACGTAATAATGTTATGAATGCCTCTGGTTACCTTTATGTCTTATGTTTTCTATGATTTATTCATGATTTGATATGCCTATGTTTTATGGGTAAAGTGTGATTTCATTCTAATGTATATATGAACTCATGTTTCCTTTCCATATTTTTATAACTCTTACTGAGATTTTTATGCTCATCCCAAGTTTTTGAAATGTTTTTCACAGGTCAAGGGAATGGTACATGATGTGATGATAGTGTCAAGGATGTGTCACGAAAGAATATGTGTTATATTTTAAATATTTATCCACTGATGGGAAGAATGAATACTGTCTTTTATGTAACCACTTTGTTTAAATGTGGAATGTAATGCAAGTTTCATGATCTAATTCTCTAAAACTCTAAACCTGAAAAGATCCACAATGTCTAATCTTGTAATAACTCAAGATTAAGTAAGGTTTAAGGCTGGGGCCTTATAGTTGGTATCAAAGGTCGGTTTAGGTAACTTTAGAGGTCAGGGTATTCTTTAAGCATAAGTGACATTACCATAATGGTTATGATTTCAGAAAGAGTCATAGTTTTAGATAAACTTAATGAGTAATTATATCTTAGTGTTTATCTTACTCATTAGTACATGATGGTTTTGTTGATATACTCACACTGACCTTTTTGGTTTTAGTAAATGTCTGGATCTAGCAGGCACCATAGTAACAGTGGATGTGAAGGAAACTGTGACAGTTTTTTTGAGCAAGCAACTGAATGATATGGGAGCTGCAATGAGAACTCTTGTGATTATCCTCATCCAACTATCTGGAGTCATGATTGACCACCTAAACCTTGGAGATTTCTCTAAGGCATCATATATTCAAGAAACAAATCCCTACAGAAGTACAGGTAATAATCATAAAGGTAAGTGTGTTCAAAAACTTATGTGTCAAAGATGTGGAAAGAAACACCTAGGAAAATGTTTCAAAGGGACATAAATATGATATAGATGTGGAAATGAAGGTCATAAAGCCAGAACCTTCCATGGAAAAAGGAAGCCTCCAGTTGACTCAAGGAAAGGGAAATAAGTTCTTTCTGAGGGATCAATTGAATGTTTTCAATGTGGTGTGCATGGTCATTATGCAAACACATGTCCTATGAAGAAGTTTCGTGAATGGGGTCACCAGGAGCGTACCAATATTCATTTACCAATACCTAATGCCATTCCGATTGAGGATGAAGAAACTGACAATGACCAATCAAAGGTATGTACTATTTCATGACTATTGTTTTCCTATTTTGGAATCTTAGGATATGATTCATGATTTTGTTTGTAGGAATGTGGTATTTCAGAATAAGTTGGAAAGGAATGGATAATGGATCATGAAGAATGTTGAATGAGTAAGATGTCAACATATAAGGGCTTCAAGAGTTATGGTGAAATTCTTAAGAGTATTAAGTCTCTTTTGATGATGGGGTTACATTAGAAGACTTTTTATATTATGTGTAACCCTGATGTTTAATATAGGGAAATTTTATTCAAGTAATAGTTATCTTTTCTTTTGTGGACATAGTTATAAAGAACCATTTGGGTTTATATGATCCTTACTTTTGAGGTAATTATGGGTTACTATATGTTATGATTTAAGTGAAAGGCATGAGATAAAATTGAGGTTAAATTATGTTATGGTTATTTTTGATGATTTTATCCCTTTTTTGGGAATGATTTGAGAATTATATAGTTTTGGAAAAAGGACAACACGTAGACCGTGTGACTACCCATCGCGTCAGACAAAGCTGCGGGAATCGAACCCACAATCAAAGTGCAACTGGTATTTATCACCTACCACTGGACTACGTGAATTCCCTGGTTAGTTTGACTGATTCTTTTTTTTAAGAGTAAGTTTATTTTGGGTTATTAATGAAAATGATTAACCTATCATAGAGGATATGTGATTAGGTTAATTACTTTTCAATATGAGACTTTAGGAGCAACTGATTTTGTTTGGAGATAAATGTTACTATTTAACTTGGAAGACTATGTGACTAAATCCTTCAAATATCTGGGTGTCAATCTTATATTGGTTTAATTTGAAGAATTTTATGGACAAATTTTTTATCAGATGGTCCTCGTTGAACTTTGGGTTTTGTGGGACAAATTTTGGAGATTAAGCATGGATTTTCTTTTTAATGGGTTATCCTTTTCTGGATTATCAGACATTGTACTAACCTTTTTGGTTTTGGTTTGGGTTAAATACTAAATACATGGGATGTATATAGTTCTCTTTTGTGGATTAGGTGATTCTCTAGTAGTTGATTATAGTACTCTTAATGCGAACAAGTCTCCCTAAATACTCGTCTTTTGGAAAAAATATGAGTTTGATTAAGGAATCTAGTAAAAGTTGAAAGTCAACATGATAAGTGATTATGTTTCCTTATGAATAAATTCCTCAATAAAAAGTAACTTAAAACAAAAATTTTTTCTATTAACTTTTCCTACTGGGGAATCGAATACCGTTTAACCCATCACAAGTTTGTGATTTTCTTGTGGTTAACTTTCTCCTAACCATGTTTTCTATCACTCTCCATCCGAAAATGACCCTTTTCCCTCCATGTCCATATTTTCATACTTGGAATCCTAGTATGGGTTAACTCGGGTGACCTCTGTGCTTATATTTCATTATTTTGAAGTGATTGTTTTACCGACTCTTGTTCCGATGTGGGACTTTCAAGGATGTTTCCAATCTCAATTTTAAATATTGCGAGGACGCAATTCCCAAAAGGGGGGACAGATGTAACACCCCAGGTAAATAAAGAATATGAAATTTTCATATTTATCAATATTTTTCAATAAAATATTGATATGACTTTATAGGGGACGCTATGCTCGATGGCGTACCCAACATGCAACAACGAGTTTCTTGGGAATCTTACGTTGCACTATAATAATAAAATAATATTATATTAAATGGTAGATAACATGTTGCCGTTGTAAGGGCGGGAATGGATATAAATAACTAAAATATGATTATATATGCTTTTAAATGTATTTACATTTATCCAATAAAGGATAGAGGCTTAAAATACAGAAAGAATTCAATTTTAGGCGTATATGCCCTAGTTTTCACTAAAGGTTCACTTATCACCTTTTGATGTTGAACCATCATTAAATATAGTTTTGTTCACTCTTAAAAATTCTTTTGGACCAAATATAACTCTTATTAAGAATCGGGACATCAAAATGAACTTTGTGTATATTTTTGGTATCTTTCCGATAAAGTTCATTTTTTTAATGAATAGTGTAAAATGTTGTATTTTAATTCAAAACCACTTTTTAATCTAATTTATTTATATGATTAGATTATCTTTTGAATTGGTTTTAAGGTGATATTAGAATATATTTTTACCATTAAATCCAATAGTGGTCGTTGGAATTAATTTCACTTTGAAATCAGACTTAAACCAGTGTAAATCTTTTGATACTTATTGTTTCATAAAAACACGCTATTTGCTCTGACAGTGGAAATTAATTATTATATTAATTAATGTGACTTATATGTTTTGAATTCTTTAAAATAGACTTCATTTTTGAATTCGGAATATCAAATATAGCTTAGGATAATTTTTGGGATTTTTCTGAAAAACATCAATTTTTGATGAATAGTGACACCACTAAGTGGTACTTATAAAAACTAATTTTTCCGTTTAAATGAAATTTTGCCATATTTGTGTTTTGAATTTCAAAAATCCGACATACAGGGTCTGTATTAAGATGTAAAATGTGGTTCGATGGGATAAAAAATTTTTTTTGGTGAATAGTAACTTATTAAGTTTTTAATCGCGATTAGAGGTAATTAGTGTAGTTTAAGGTAAAAATGATGTTTTAATAATATGAAATGAACTTGACACATGTCATAACCTCATTGGATTTGTAATTGCCTACCAAGACAAGCCATGAGTCAACTTGGGGACCCCATGGATCCACTTTGGTTGGGAAATGACATAAATAACTTTTTATTTAATGAAAAAGTAAAAATGACACAAACATGATATGTTTTACTAAATCAATTTTTATGTGGGTATATACAAGTCATATTTTTTATTATAACTATTCATTAGAAAGATAAAAATATTTCCTACATCATAGTAATTTTTTTATAATTTTTAGACATTAAATAAATTAAATTATTTATGACATCATAATGATGCAGCGATGACATCATTATTTGACGATTTAAATAAAATGTGAAGATAATGTAAACTCTATGACCTAAACATGTCCAAAACTTATTGTATGGGTTTATTTCGAACCCTTATCACCTAATCCAAGAATTATATCAATGTGGGACCTTTTAAAACCGAAACACATTTTCAAATAAAGTAATATTTCTTACTTTCCAAAAGTGCCCCTCCTCTCCTCTTATAAAAGGCCCCCACCTCTACCTCATTTCACACACTCCTAAAGCCTTTTTCAAGGCCAAACCCTGCCCATTTACTCTCTTCAAATCCCTCTCCTCATCCTAAAGGATTCCTATTGGGCATAATCCTTTCAAAGGAATCCTTTAGAATCAAATCAAAAGGAGTTACACTTTTAAAGGCAATTCATTCTCTCATGTTCATTTGTTTTATTTTGCTTCTCCAACCCCCTAAACTCTTTTTATTTACTTATTTTGTAACAACACCAGTATCTTCAATATACTAGGATGTTTTTATAAGATTTATTCGAGCTACACTCTCACAAAACTACATCAAATCGTTAATGAACATATGGTTTCCGTGGATGGAGAAATTCTGACTCCCGAAACGATGATTGTTCAATACTCATTTAACACCTTCAAAGGTGGACATTATGATGTCACTATTTTTATATATCATATATAATATGATTATGTTTTCCTTAATCTTCTGTTTTTTTTCATTTTGGGCATACGTTTATGGTTTCCATTATGGGTAAACGCGATATCTTCATTTAAGGAAGTGCGGACTACCGCCCCCTCAAAGTGATTTGATTCGTTAAATAACATATGTGGGATGTATAAAGGATGGAACTATGATATTATATATGATATTATACTGGAATTATAATATACCTTTATATAATTATTATTCCATTCTATAAAATACGAAATAGAAATGAAAGTAGCGTTCATGCGTACGTACGGCTTACCGTCTCCATGAACGGTGCATTTCATTTCTTACATCTAAATGATTATGTAATGATATAAATGCATGAATGTAATGTATATATATGAAATATATGATATCTACATCATGAATAAAATTCTGGATATAATAAACATTTGGCCACACGAACAACATGTAATTGTAAGAAGTCCACTTTCGACTTAAGAAACAAATATCGGGAAAAAAAATATTATTAAATTATATGATTAAATAATGTTTATGACATGGTAATAAGTGATATAAAAGGAATAATTAACTTGAAAAAGGTTCTTAAGGAAGTATAAATTAACTCAATTTTATTATTCAGGAGATTAAAGAACGATCTAGTCAAGTCGGACCCGAGGTAAGGGATCCTACTCCTCTCTCTTTCTTTTTAAGTACTCTCCTTTATGTCACTTCTTTTAAGATCCAATTTGTAATGTTGGGGGATGTTATTTTATATTCCTCTTGCTGTAAATTTTATTTTAATGTGATTAGATACCCTATTTGATCTCATCAATCCATATTCAGAAGTTTTATGTGGCGCTGTTAGGCTGCCGAGTTTTCTTAATGGATTTTTCATCTCACTTTTATTCCCGTGAGATTTATGCTACATTTGACACAAATTCCATTGAGTGGTGTATGTACTGCCCATTATTCTACTCTTTGTATAATATAATTTCGTTTATGAGTATTTATATCAATGATATATTGTCCTTCTTTCATGGGGTGTATGTTTTGAAAGATACCCAAGTCGGTAAGGGAACCTTTCACCCTCCTCTTTTTTAAAAGACTTCTTTTGTTGGGTCTTTTAATTTACATATTGTTATGTTGGGATATGTTCTCATATATCCTTATTGATTTAAATTTTATTTCCAAGTGATGAGATACACTTTTTATCTCTCATCAACTCATTTTGATGTGATGCCGTTAGGCTGTCAAGGGAACTTTTTAACCCAATTTTGATTTCTTTGGGATCAACATGTAGTCACTGAATATGTCATCCATTGAATATGTGTGAATGACATTTTATTGTTTTACACTTAATATCCACTTATATTGCGTGTATTTATATTTGTCACAGATATCTTTTAGATTGATTTGTCCTTAATTTAAGGATACCTTCTTTATAAGGGATTTCATCACATTTGACATTTCTATTGAGGGTTCATTATTGTTATGCACCAATTCACTCTTATATGGTGTATATACTGTCCTTTGGAGTATTCTATCATGAATCCATTTATTCTCATGATATTATAATGTTCTGACTAAATGTTATTCCTCAATTATTGTATTCAAGTGTCTATAATTTTGGTAAAACCCCTTTAACCAAAATATTGTTTTAAATGTTTTAATTATTTGTTCTTATTAATATCCATGTTTTAAAAATGGTTTTAAGTATTTATTTATATGGATATTAATGGTTTAAAATTTTAATCTTCAAGGTGGTATGGGACACTTTGATTCAAAAATCAGTTTATTAAATGTTTTAAATGGTTTTAGAAATGGTTTCTTTTTTAATGGATTAATTATTTCAATATACTAAAATGTTATATTGTGATTGAAATGTAGAAATGTTATGTTTCCTTTATGCATGTTTTATGTGATACATTTATGTTATGGTTATTGGGCATTGTTATGAAAATAGGTGGTTCCGTGATAAACTAAGGGCGGGTGAGCCCGATATAGCTCTCTAATGCATTGGGTAACGCGAAGGAGTGAAACGTTATGGTTTCTCCGAATAGATTTAGGGAATATACTGTGATGGGTATTCCAAACGTAACCAAGAGGGTTACTCTCTACGTAAGAATGTTATGAATGCCTCAAGTTACCTTTATGTATTATGTTTTCTATGATTTATTCATGATTTGATATGCCTATATTTTATGGGTAAAGTGTGATTTCAGTATAATGAATATATGAACTCATATTTCCATTCCATATTTTTATAACTCTTACTGAGCTTTTTATGCTCATCCCATGTTTTTGAAATGTTTTTCACAGGTCAATGGAAAGGTACATGATGTGATGATAGTGTCAAGGATGTGTCAAGAAAGAATCCGTGTTATATTTTAAATATTTATCCGTTGATGGGAAGAATGAATACTATCTTTTATGTAACCACTTTGTTTAAATGTGGAATGTAATGCATGTTTCATGATCTAATTCTCTAAAACTCTAAAACCTGAAAAAATCCTCAATGTGTAATCTTGTAATAACTCAAGATTAAGTAATGTTTAAGGCTGGGGCCTTATATACCGTTACTACACCAAGCCCACCATCCATAGACCAGGGGATGTCGACTAGTACTAGAAGGCATTTTCCATAAAATAGGGAGGGCATTGACATTATAACCTACAAACTCATGTAACCAAGCACCCAACAAGATATGAAAAAAAGATAATTGTATAACCAAAAGAGTGTTGATGGTAAAGGGATCCGAAAATACATGTCCAACTGTAATGGTATAAGAAACTGAAAGTACATGTAAAACTGAAAAAAAGAAGATATCTATTGGGTCGTCCTCTATGGTTTCTACCAGAAGGGTTGGTATAGATATCCTCCTCAGAACTCCACGTCCATTCATCTCCTCCATGTACTGACTCGTTGTATGGTCCCCCTCCAGGCATTGTCCAGTCCTGGTACCCTTAGTCTCAATCAATGCTATTTGCCGTCCAGACCAAACACAACGGAGTGCGGGAATAGCCTGGGTTGGGTTGTGTATAAAAATACTCAGAAGGTACCCCAAGACCCTCGAAGTCTCACAAAATCTTCCAATGATAAATCTCAAAATGAAAAAACATCATACAACCCTACTTATGTATATACCTATACATATACCTAAGTATTCAAGTAAACACATCTCAATCTTGAGGAAAAACACAGAGATACTGACTCAGCTCACACCAGGATTTATTCTAGGGGTAGTAACAAGTAACATCCCCAGTAAAAACATAGAACACCTTTGCTGCTGGAGATCCCCTCATATATCGAGTATAGTGGGCCAATTGTGTCACACAGAGGTGCTTCCCATAAACATTGGACTGCAAAGGTACTCCTCTTGTCGAGTACCGTGGGTTTACTGCGTCACATATAGGCACTCCAAACCATATGTTTTCCACATCCCATAGAGGTGCTCTCCCTCATGGCATGCTATGTTAATCCTCCTACCGTGTTCCAAGGGTCTACCGTGTCACATAGAAGTGCAACCAACTGTGGCCTATGGTGGTACTCCTCTTGTAGTGTACCGTGGGTCTAGCGCGTCACCCAAGGGAGATCCCCACCATGGGTCTTCTGAATCTCACAACGGCGCACCCCATTGGGCGTATCAAGTCACTCCACGTCGAAAAGGACTCCAGTATTCAAGTCTCAGCAAGCTACTGGGTTCCCGCACTATGCTCTCTCATCTTCGGGAGGATCCACTACACGATCTACTAGTCGATACTCCAACTGCCACAAAGTCCCATGAAGTGCATCTCAAATGTCCTCCACGTTATAGGGGTATAAAATAAATAGACAACATGTCAATGGGATGCCCGGTCTGTGAGTAATTAGCCTTTTAGTCTTAGGGTCCCGGTTGGATTCGTGATTGATCCATCCTGAATTTTCTCATTCTTAATACAAAATTATAGTGGGGTTTACACAAACGGATTTTCTCACTACAAGAATTAAAATTCTGTTGAAGGTTCGTCAAACAGACTTCTGATGCCGAAATTATGGCCACAAGAAAATAAATGGGTTGCAGTGGGCCGGGGTACGGTCCGACATGGCTGGATTGAACTGCCCTGACCCAGCCCGACCCGCTAGGTCTGGCCTGGCTCGTGATGGCTAGACTGGCCCACTGGGTGCCCTGGTAGGCCGTGATGGGCTGCAAGGGTGCAGCCACGGACGGCGCAAGGCCGCAGGGAAGATCGTCACGGGAGGCTCTGCCGGAGCGGCTCGGGGAAGCAGGGGTGGCTCGTATGGAGCGGCTCTACCAAGGAATGGCATGAACGGAACGGCTCGGAAGGCTGCGTGTGGTGAAGCCGGGCCGTCTCTGTCAGCGGCTCGGTGGACGGTGGTTGTGACATAGCAGACGACTATGGCGGCATGGAGGACGACGACGATGGCCATGCAGATGACAACATTGGCTCAACAGACCGCTGCGACAGCTAGGTGGACAGAAGCAGCAAGTCCACACGATCAATAGCAGTAGCTCGGTGAATGTTGGCGGAATCTCTGCAGATGGTGGTAGTGGCTTATCCCGTTCCTTGGCGGCGGCTCAGCCTGGACGGAGATGGACACTTGCGTCTTGGTGGGGCCGCATCCGCAGAGCCGATGGGTGCATTGGACGGTGCTGACGCAAAGCAGCTAGACGTAGGATTGTTGTGAGGGCGTGATTTTGATGAGGCGGCTGGTGCCACGAGGCGTTGTCATTGTTCCATATCCTTCAATGTGTTCAAAACCATAAAACATAACATGATTTTCTGAGGGTTTGGGCCATGACGGTTTGTCCAGTAAACTTCGTGTTAGGGTGGTAGCATATCGATCAACAAGAACTTGAAGAAGAATGTCACGTTTAACAATGACCCACAATGATTTATTCCAAATCATGCAAAAGAATTCAATGGAAGAACATGGGTAAAGTATTCATACACAAATAAACCCCTACCTCGGATAATTGTTGACAGAGATCGTGAGATGGAAACTGTGAAGGTAAAGAGAGTGCCAACAATCGTCGCTTCAGAGGTCATTCTTCCGAAGTCGGTTTGAACGTCGTCCACATTCTTCATTACGGGAGTGTGTCCTTTATTGGAGAGCTTTCTCCCTTGTTTTCCCAATCCACCTTTTCCACCACATTTCCAACAAAACAATAGCCAACCAAATAAAATATATTTATCTATTTAATATGCTGGAAAATCAAAGTTGGATTAATTAATTGGAAACATTAAATGGAATGTGAGGTCATAATTAAAAATGGAGGATACCAAGGGTTATCTCCCCTTAATGGGGACTTCAAGGGGTTTCTCCCATTAAGAGGGGATTTCAAGGTATTAAAAAGGGGGTTTAGACTACGGTGGTCCCCAACACCATTACCCCTCAAGGGTGGTTTTATTAACTCGGGTGGGCCCCACCAACGAGCATTCAATTTGGAGAATAAAACACATGAGGTTTTCGCCTCCATAATATCCTCAAGTGGGAGGTTACAACATATTAAAATAAGATGTTTTGTTATTTTATTTTATTATTTCCATGAAAATACCAAAAATTATCTTTCACCCTCAACCAACTATCGTCGAGGTGAAAGTATCATTAAACGAATATCGATGCTGCGAGTTCAAAGGTATCCTAAAATTTCAATTCCAAGCAACAGTTCAAAAGTTATAAAAACTAGCTCATACGTTTGCAGATCCTACCCTAAAAAATTTTCTGAAATTCATTCCGAGCACTCCATGCCTCGGAATCAAACGCTGTTAATTATCGAGGACTCATAAAATTCCCATATATGAAAAAAAATTAAATTGAAATTCAGGGTCTTTACATATGTAATCTCAGGAACATATACCATGATGTGTGTTAGTTCATTTTATGTTATAGAGAGACTCAATGTATGTTTTATAAAATATGAATGTACTATGTATGACTCATGGTTACATAAAACATGGTTTTTCATTATACTCATCAAGACACTATGTGTATGGTAACGAGTATGTACAGGTATATTCCTATGTGGGGAACACAACATGGAATGTGGTGTGGAACACAACAAGGTAACCATGAATTTTTTTGAACATGTATTATAGGTGGATTCTATTTAAATAAAAATTAAATTGTGATTCATCATGATGTGATTTCCTATAACAAGTCATTGGGTTGACACATCATGTTCTGAATTTTTTAATTTATTTTTTTATATTTTTTTACCTCAATTATAGATATTAAAACATTATTAGTCTATTTTTAATATCATTTCTCAAAGAATGAAACAGATGGGTGCTTTTTGATAATATAGGTTTTTAGTATGGTGATTTTTAGAAATATGACAATTAAATTACCATATTTATAATGATGGATTTATTATTATGGTGATCTGTGGGTGTGAGGAATGTAGACATCTTATGGTGAAATTGGAAATCTAGAATAGGACCCATGAATATATTTTAATAACTATATCTTCTATGAGTTGTATCATTTTATGTATTTCATGGTGGATGGAGAGTCATAGCCACCATGTTTTTTCCCATGTGTGAGTAGTAACATATTCCCAATAGTTTAATTATATAATATGGATATGAATGTTAGATGAATAGTGGTTTCCCATTCTTCATGTTAACCTTAGAGAAATTATATGTTCATGTTGCTTCAAAATAGAGGATAATGGAGGTTTTTATCTCTATATAGTTGTATTTAATTATGTATATATTTTTTATTTTTATTGATGATATATTCATTCTTCCACATTGTGTCTCGAGATATGGTACATGAAGATAGAGTAATGACTATCATGTATTTATGATGGATCCTTCCATTAGACTGTATGATTAAATTTTTGTGTGTTTTTAGAAGTATATAACATTATATTAAAAAATATCTTCATGATATTTTATGATCAACCTACTATGGGTTTTTATAAATAGAAATGTTGTAGATCCTCCTTGGTGGAGAAGCTTATCCCTAATATCTATACTTAATGGTAATTTATTTCCCTGAATATAAGGTTGTGGGAGTCTTATTATATACTTCCATCCCTTTACAAGGTGTGGGATCACTGATTCGGATGTTATGAAATAACGAAAGTGAATGATAGTCAACTGACATGTTCAATTTACCTAGTAATGGGTCACATGTAATAGATAAAGATTAGATGAATTTATTATAGAGATAATTGTTCATTGAATACATTTAATTATCATAGGGGCATGTGGATCATGGTGTGGTATAGTATTTTTCCCTTAGAATACATTATAGAAGATGGTAGGTTCAAGGAATAGTTACTATTCAAATGGTTTACCCTTCATCACTTTTAGTTTTTAATGGATTTTGGGATTCAATAGGATGTTTTAGATTGGGTGTGGAGGATTTTTCTCAGGTAGTATTCCATATTAATATAGTTATGATTTATTCGAATTTGATTGGAAACTGAGTTTTGTACATAGATATTTGAACTTTTGATTAACTTCTTCTTCAGGAGTAAATGTATTAAGAATGATGGCATGCAAGTAGCATTGAGTTCTCACTACATGTAATGGGATATTTGGAACACTATTATGGTATTTTTGATTCCTGTTTCATCATACCCATATTTTAAATGGTCTCCCTTAGTTTCTCCATAAAGGGAGATGTTTGGGTTTCAGATAGATATTTTATCCAACATACTGTTAGTGTTTGCTCATCTTTGTATCAACTGATAATGGATTGTCATTATATAAAGAGTTTGATCATAATCATATAGATTTCATTCCTAATATTAAAATTGTTTTGGGATTTATTTTGGATATCCCAAATGGACTGTATACAGTTATAATAAGGTGTAGTTGTTGTATACTCTTCTCAAATTGTTATTTATTTCCTTATAATATCTCTAAATTGTAGGGTTCATCTATTATTATGTTTAGACTTATGAATCTATAGATGTTTTGGATTTAGTCAATTATCTATATATTTTGATTTTATAATTTTATTCCAATTATTTCCTCATATATTTCTTCTATAATGATGATGTCTATATTCAATACCTTTTATATGGGGGTTTGTAGCTCCATGATATAATGGATCCAGAGTGTTGGTGAACCCAATAGGGTTTGTAGAGGATGATACTATAGAAGATGGTTTTCATTTATTGATGATATCCAACAAAAAAATATAAGGATGTTTAGGATAAGTAACCTCATATGTGATTATTCGATATCGTTTCTAATTACCATCCCCTGACCTATTAGAGATGTGATTGCATTGAAAAAATTACCAATTTCCACATATGAGGGGTACTTATGGGAAGGGTTGTGTCAGAGTTGAATCAGAGTGGTTGTTTTTTTGGGAAATAGATTATATATTTATTCCCTATGGGATAATGTATGGGACATATTGTGAGAAAATTGTCAAAGTTCTTCAGAATATATTAAATATCAAGGAACCCATAGATGGTCTGGAAGTTGAAGTATTCTTACATAAGAAATTTGATAATCTAATTTCTTATTTTAATGGAATATACGTTTGTCTATATGGTATATTTTTGTTGGTTAATTCATCATGTATCATCCTATGCATTCCAAATTTCATATCATGACATTGGACATGTGATGTTTATTATATGCAATTAGTGTATTTAATTCCCCCGTTGGAATGATTTTTATATAACATTTATGTGGAAAATAATTATATTAATAAATTTAAAAGCCTACCCATAGGTGTTGGGAAATTATTGGGGAGAAATATTTAAATTCAAATGAATGATACCATAATTTTGTAGTGTTTTCTTCCTCCAGGTTTTTCATGGGGTGTGATATTCTATGTTACTGTAATTGGTGCACCCCTTATCTATGATGATAAGATGAGGCATGGGATCCTCCAATAAGGCTAGGTCATCCTTATATGTGTTTTATGTAACCACTACATATATCTCATATAAGAAATCATGGACTTCATTACTACCCTGTATTTAGGGGCCATTACTACCATTCATAAGAAACCTCGGACCAATAGGCCCATGTATACAAAAAAATAGACACATTAATTTAATTTATTATTTATAATATCATTTTTGATGAATGTAAAAAACAATTATCTTATATAATTTCCTTACCTTAAATATTAAATATCATACTAACAACACAATACATGTAATGGGAGGATTAGATTTATTGAAAATATTCTACTTAAAAAAAATATTTTACAATATTTATAAACGATTATCCATAATAGAAACACACATATAATCCCTTCATTAATCTTCAAAATTTAAATTAATCTTTATGAAATATTAAATGGATGTATAATAATGGGGCATGATCAAATGCTCGGATTGAAAAAAACTCAAAACATATCTTCAAGGTTTAGATCATTTATCAAATTGTAAAACATGTGTAGGGGAGAACTATACTTTAAAAAAATCATGTAACATAAATATTTATTAATAATCCATTGAAAATGATATTTACTCCAAAAATAAAAACAACATATCATTTTAATTTAGTTCTATATAATAAACATGATCCATGTATCATAATAATATGAATATATGAATGAAGTGTGGACCTATAATAAGAATAATAATCATAACGTTGTGGAATATGAATTATATTATGTTTAAATATTTGGATCAAAATAACAACCAATTTACCATAGCGGATATGGAATTGCATCATTTTTCCCATTTTTTTCCATGTTTTACATCATGTATCCTATAATGTACTATGATTTACTTCCTATTTTATAGATTGAATTGTCCATCATTACTCATTTCATATTATTTCATATTTAGATATAAATCCATAACCATTGCATTGTATGGTGGTATAAAGACCAAAAATTCATAATTATAATCACTTATAAATTTGTGTTCCACATTAACATTAAATAATTTATTGTTAATTCACCACTTAAATTACTCAATAATAATATATTGTTTTCATAAAAAAATTCTAAGAAAATTCAATAAGACAACATAATAAAAATTTCGATGTTTGAATATAAATATATATAGTGAAATCTAAGCTACATTTAGAATATTTAAAAATATAAAATATATCTTCATAAAATAATTAGACAATTTAATTGAAATATAGGATGAAATATTCCCATTATTAATGTATAAAAACTTATAAAAATATTTTTTAAAATAAAATGATTATTGTTTAAAAAAATTACGCATTAAAAAAATACATTCTGAAAAAAAATAATAAGTGAGAAATGTTTTTAAAAACATTCCTTTACAATACATAGAATCATAAAAAAAAATTCCTTCCAAAAAAACAAATAAAATCACTTTTATATTCAAGAATTTATTATAAAAACAAATAACGTACATCAGAGAAGATATAGGAATATTTCTATTTTTAATAAAAATTACAATGATTTGAGGACAATAATAAAAAATTTATAAATAATGAATGTGATATTTGTAAATCAGTATTCTCTTATAATGAGAGAAACTACAATATTTTTTTATTTTTTTTGTAACATACTCATAAATGAAGAAGTAATCTATAACAATAAAAATTCATTACCAAAATAGTGAAATGAATTTTTCAAAGCAATTAAATATATAGTGGATATTCAATAAACGATCATTGAAAATTATATAATAATTTATAGAGGAAATGTATATTAGATGAAAAAACACAATATCATCAAAGGATAACCATTGGAATGTTTTAACCTAAAATATTAAAAACAATTGTACATATAATTGTTAAAAAAATTAATTTTGAAAAGGTGGTCAGTAAAATATCAAGGAGGAATGATATATTACGTAAATATTTTTGTTATTATAAATTATATCATTGGAAGGATGGAGAAATATGTTAATCAAAATGAAACCAACATTAATGTGGAGCTGAATTTTCATTAAATGTAAAATTCATCAATGTTAATGATATTAATAGAAAATGTAAACTTTCATTGACTGGGAAGGTTTTATAGTATTAATAATTCATAGAAGAAAACAATTTCATAAAAAAATTGTTAATTTCTAATTATCATGACTTGTGAAAATAATCATAGTCAAGTAAAACTTCATACAAATAATATTAATTTTTCTTATGAGGTATAAACAATTTTATAACAAAAAAATAAATATAAATAAAAAATTTCAAAATCACATTCATACTTATTAAATTTTATAATCATTCTATATATTTTTTCATAAAAAAAATATATTTTTAGTTTATATTTTTTTCTTCATTGGATTCTTTTTCACAATCTGTTTTTTTAATACTAGTTTCACACTAGTGTTTATTATAATTTTTTATAGATTAATTTTAAATCATAAAAATATATCTATTGTTGTTGTAATAGATGTATTATAATGGTATAATTTTTTTTTTTTTATTTCTTCAAATTTATAGTTTGGATTCCTCATAACACAGTATGTGTGGATCTTATTTCAGATTTGTTTGACGATAAAAAAGGTGGTTTGACAAAAATATGGAAAAGATTTATTTAAAATTTTACGATACATAACATAATAATAATATCTTAATTTTTTCTTTAAAAATACTTTTGTTTATGTTTCTAAATTAATCATTGAAATAAAATTAAATCATTTTTCAAGTATGATTTTAAACCGTCCCAAACAAGAATAAATTTTAATATATGTATCATTATGGTAAGGAAGATATTTTTCTAAAATAATAATTTTTTAAAAAATAATTTTTTAATTGATATAATTTATATAAGAAAATATTGATTATAATTCTGATATAAGATTATTAAAAATGTTGATAAATAATTCAATTTTTTTGCGGTTCGTTGTCTATAGATGTGCATGAATGATGATTTTGTTTTCTACTGAAGGGATGTAAGATATGAAAAGAATAAAAATTTATAAATTTAAAAAAATGATAATAAAAAATGTAATTATAAAATTATTAATTTGGAACCATTATATTAAATTTTTATGAAAAAATCAATAACATCATCATTAATAGAGGTACTCCGGACATACATATGATAACATATTCATTTTTTGAAATATCTTGGAGGATGGTTGAAAATGGATAATCTATTAGTATAATAACAATTTAGAATACATAATATAGTTTTTTAATCATTATACGTTTTATATATTATAAAACTCCCCAATATAATGTTAATATTTACATTTATTTTGTATTTTGATTTAATATAAAATTTATGGAGACATTTAATAGAATTTTTATGGGTTTTTATTGTTTTGGATGGGTAAAAGGGTGTATGTTTTAGGAATGTGAGAGAAAACAATTAACATCCTATAAAAAAATATTATATGAATTTTAGGAGTCACGATAATGTCTCATAGTGGGGGAATATATTATCCAAAAATTGTATGTGAATAGGGGAAACCATATAAGATCAGGGTTTTCAGAATTTGGCAAGAAAATTGTTGTCATACGATTTTCCTTACCAAGTGGAACAAACATGTAGATCCTAAAGAAATTTATACTAGAATGTGAATAATTGGAACATAATTTTACAAAATGCACAGCAAAACCATGAAAATATATGATCTGTATATAATATCATGAACAACGATGGTATATGTTTTATTTAGAAGTGCACCATATCCATGAGATGTGCATTTAATGCTCCAAAATTATTGTTTTACTCATATTTAAACCACAAAAACCCAATATTCTCCTTTTATTATATGATCGATAGTTCATATACTTCTTTTGGGTTCTTCGAGGTCTCATATGATATAAAGGTAATTTTCAATATTTGAAGCATGTTAGATCACTAGAATCAACAACAAGTCTTTATTTTCCATCTTTCATCATATATCTCCCATCTTAGATCACAAAAAACAATAAATATATTCAATTATGGTTATAAATATTATCCATTATGTGTTTTAATGGTATTTTTTTAAGATTTAATAAATGAATGATGTTTTTAGGATGGAATTATAACTTCATGTGTTGTTATTAATATCCTATATCCCTTTGAAGTAGGTGGAATTGCTTTTATTAAAATATTTATTAATAATTATTTTTAGTGTTTTAAACACAATATATTAATTTATTTCAAAGAAATGTTATTTTCTATACCAAAATTTTGTTTTTCCATTGATTCAAATAAGGTTTTTGTATATTTTATTGAAATAAAATAGTTTCCAACAGAAATGGATTGTGGTGAGAACATGTATTGTGTAGTCGGTGCAAGTTCATTAAATTTCATTACTAGAAAATTTCACGATATGGGGATGGTAAAAATGTGTTCATTTTATTCCATAATGTGATCATTAGTTATGGGATGTTTCAAATCTATAGTGTGTTGATAATTTCATTGGTCACGCATGGATCTTTTAATGTGGAATGTGGATTTCTATGATTAGTGAGATGAGTAAATTAATAAATTATTGTAGTTAAAATTAATTTTCATAAACGATTTTATTATACTGAACTATTTTGATATTATAATACTCTTTGATATAATAACTTTAACTATTTTAGTCTTAATCCCAGTGGCATGTTTCGGTAGTTCATTGGGATTAACTACTAATATTTAAAGTCACTCTTTTTTGGAACATTATTACATGTTCAAAAATGTGCACCATGATTTTGGTCATGAAATGGTATTGTACTTAAATATCGATATATCATGATGAATTGGCTTGGGACATGGAGTCCATTCATGTATATTTATTTCTTGATTCTTGGGTTGATTACACATTGGTGCCTTCGAGTTATTTATTACATTAAAATATCAATATTTTTTTATATTCATTTACATCTTCAACTATGATGTTGGAATCTTGTTGGATATATATTGTATTACGTTATATTAATTATAGAGTGTTTACAATTTTTTTTGTTCCATGGGTTGTTTTTGTATCTATGAAAATAATCTTCCAATAATCCAGTATGGGCTTGTCACTTCTTTCTAGCTTTTAGTGTCTTGGGGAAACACCTATAGTTAGAAACACCACCACCAATTCGAATTATAATAAGTGATAAGGGGATATAACAAATGTTATCAACACTAGGTAATTTTTCAATATTGTCTTGGTATCATGTATATATATATTTGAAAACGTGAAATAGATAATATAAAAATATGTATGTAACCTCTTTACAATGAAATTCATGTTACTATGGTTTTGTAGATCTCCCAATTTATGTTATATTGTATTTTTCTATCTTATTTTATATATTTAGTTGTTTTGATAACTTCTTCAATGAGTTGAAAGAGCTAATGGGGTGGGATTCTATAATATAGCTACCTAACTACATTGTTCAATGAATAGTATTCCCTAATGTGAATGTATACATGGTAGTTGTAGTGTGTCCATTTATTTTATTATTTTTTTGGTAGGATGTCTAAAACTCTTCAAACTATGATACCCATTCAAAAAATAAATATATTTTATTATATTTTAGATATGTAAATTAATTTTCATATAATATATAGAAACATAAAATTTCACAATTTGAATCCTTAATATACTTCGTGAATTGGGATTAGTCCAATATGAATGTTTTATTGCAATTCCTTGTGATAATAATGCACCATCGTCAATTTCATGCTAAACTACTACCATTCATTAGTTTATTTCGGATGATCTCATAAATCTAGAAATGAATTTTATCAGATATTAAACATTCATTCTAGGTAATCGAGAGGGTTAAAAAACAATATAGTGAATTGGGGATCAACTATTCAAGGTAGTTGTGGGATCCTTCAATCAAAATTTATCAAAATTTGAATTATCATGGATTTATTAAACAAATTTGATGTGGTAATAAATGTTTTATCTCTATTTAAACTCTTCTATAATTATTCCCTATTATTTAGATATTGAATTTGGGAAGGTTTTTTGTCATTAAATTGTTTGATAAGTTAATGAATTTGGATTCCTTGAAATAAAAAATGATTTTGCTACATTCTATTTTTATAACTCGGAATTTTGTGTTATCATGAATGGGAAAAAGGTTTTGGTTCATTATTATTTTCATTGTATATGGCCTTGTGGAAATAAAAACAATTTATTGGGTCTATTGTAATGTAAAAAAGATTATCTCCCTAAATTATTTCAATGGATGATTTATCACCGATCATGATCCCATGTATGACATTCACCATGCATAGGTGTATTATTGAGAGAACATGAACTATTATTAGAAATTTTGATTTATTAGATGGTTACACATCATCAAAATGATTCGATTTTTGGTTTATATGCTATTACTAAATTATTTCATAGGTTATATTCTATAATTTTTTGAAAATTTTACATACATTTGACAATTTTTCTTCTAGATTTATACACCTATGATGCAACCCGTTATGGTCTTAGTGTATTGTGGAAATGTATCGTAATTTATTCCAACATGGTATGATCACACAAACCCAACATAAATTTTTTGATGTGTATGAATATTTTATTTTTCATGATATTACAAAGTGATTGGTTTCTTCCTTTACTAGTTTGGGAAACAATTTGACATTTTTGGTGATTTCACTATTGAATCGTTGAGTGTTTTTTTAGTGTGGATTATTCCCACCATAGATCCACATTAATTTACTACTATAGAGGTGTAGTTTTTTATTGAACTCTATATAGTTGTTATGGAAATTTTATATTTCTCTTGATAATGTATTTTGTGTTTTTACATGATTATTATGATTGGGTCAGGGTCGAATCATTTCTATATATGTCTTTAATGTTTTTTATTTTGTTAATCCTGTTACATTTTAATGTGTGATCATATATAGGGTAGATATCTCTCCCCTTATAACATTGTTTAGGAAACCTAAGAATTTATGGAGAGGCATTTGTTTTAGCTGAATGTCGCCTAATGTTAGAAGAACCTAATATTTTAAATTCATTATGTCAGGGGGGGATGTTACAAATTTAATATTCGTTTGTTCTTTAATCTATAGTTTTGTGTTAGAAAAAATATATAGAAATGTTAAAACATGATTTGTGTAGATTAAAATTAAAAATTTATCCATTTTATGTTAAATTTATTTTTACATGGGTGTTCCATGTATAATACTTGTGGTAATATCTTCTTGTTTTATAGAAAACTATTCATCATGGGACTAGATGACGTGTGATAGCTATTAGGAATTAGTAAAGAGTCATACCAATATCATTAAAATATCATATGGATATTTTTTTTAAAATGGGATGTTGTAATTTTTATTGAAATATAAAATGTTACCATGAACATGAGAATATTAAAATATGATAAACTATTGGTTTTTATATGGATTTTAGAATTAAAAATACACCAATGAGGTGAATAAGAACCCAACGATAGGGAGATTCTATAATGATGTTTTAATGAAAACAAAAATTAACAATTATTTGGTTTAAAATATTAATCATGGTATTCAAATTATTGATGAGGTATATGGGGTGGATGAACATTATTAGGTGATTTACATTGAGGAATATATAAAGCTGACCCCACCAATATTTCATGGTTATTTGTGAAATAATAATATATAGGATTATATTATAAGGATGTCAAGATTTTTTACTACATGTGTAATATAGATAAAACTAATTTCAGGATACAATTATAAATTCATTATGAACTAGTGGTAGCATGGTGGAACTCATCTACTCAAGATACGTTTGATTGAGAAATCACATATAATTCTTTTTCTAGATTTATATCATAAAATATTTCTTCTAAAAAATTTTAAATTTTGAAGATGTAATAAATAATTAAATTGGTGAAAGGTTGAATTTTATTATCTAATTATTCTTTAAAATTATCTCACATTTGTTTTTCATTTGAGGTGGATATAATATAGTGATTAAAAGCAGGTAATTTTGAGGAGTGTATCTATCTAGAGGATCTCCCAACAATATTACTATCCCATATTAATGAATACAGAGAGATGGTTAATATGGAAGTTGTTTGATAGGGATAGATTTCTACTTATCCAATTAGAGGGGAAACAATTCCCTATATAGGTGTTGTTGGGAGGTCAAACATGGTTAAAATTTACAAAATTGAGTGTTACTCCTAGTCTATCAGGGAACCAAATAAGAATCCATGAGATGAGACTCTTTCCCACCACACCATTGTAATGAAGTAGAAATTAACCAATGTGATACTCATACACATATAATGAATGATTTAATTGTACCATAGAGAAATTTACAAAATTACGGAATGAAAGGGAAACTAAAATTGTATTACAATAAACCTTACAAATTAGTTTGCAGAATATGATTGAATCCAAATTAGGATTAATATGATCAAACAAAATAGTCCCATCAGACTTGTTTTTATTTATAGACCAATGTAAAATTATATAACTCTAAGAACACTTTGGTTGTTTAATATTCACCTCACCAATAAATTAATATCATCTATCACATGGTAGTTTAGTTATAATTATATAGAGATGAACATTATATTTGTCTAAGACACTAGGTACCTCCATGGTGGGAGGTATTATCATTCTGAAATTAACTCCTATCCACATCTAATTTTATATCGGTCCATCACAGTGGTAAAATATTTTTTATTACCAACAATACTGAGTCCTCATATCATGATTATCAAGACTCAAATCGAATAATGAGATTGAAAGGCATTAAAATTTAGGGTCTATTCCAATAAAAATAATGGTCTAAAATTCATCAAGAAGACTAAATTCTATGAGATGGATATCTTGGATCTTATCATTTGATATAGAGCCTAGCTAAATTTAATTCCAATATTGGCAAATAAATTTTTAATGTGATATTAACATACCTAGATGCATTTATTCATAATATTATGGGGCTGGGATATAAATTTATGTAGAGTAATAATGTTCATTTCAATGGATAAAACCATCTCAGTTTAGTTTGAAGTAATATCTCTAGGAATTTTTTATGAAACTAGAAATGATAAAATTCCATATATGTTGGATTAATTCAAGTATTTATTGTCAAATTGTTTATATGGATGACCACCTATGCATGAAATCAAATTTTATATAAATATTATTTCTAGAAAAAACCCTATTGTAATTTCAATTTTTTAGAATTTATTTTCTAGTGTTGTGGGAATTTAAATTGTAGTAATAATATATTATGATTGAGTTCTTCCTAGTACCAAGTAAAAAAATATGGGATGCATATGATTTTTCAAAAATAAATATGTTTGTACCCTCTGGTTATGTGATTTTTATCATAAAATAAACCATTTCATGATAAATAATCTATATATACTTCCCCGAATCAGTAAACATTTTATGAAATTAACAAGATATAAATGGTTTTCTTAGATTGATATTATATCATGGTTTCATAATGCTAAATTTAAGAAATATGATATTTTGAAGATTTTATTTTTGAGTCTCTAATTCTATTTTGAATATGTCAACTTTCCATTTGGTATAATGAATTCACGTACATTTATCACTATTTTAATTTACTATATCATTCAAAGTTCCACCAAATCCATTTATTGATGTATTTTATGATGATTCATTAATTAACACTTCAAGAATGAATGACCATGTGGAACACTTCAAAATTAAACTGAGTGAATTCTATGATCATAATTGCTATACTAGGTTTTCTATGTGTCTCTTCTAGATAAATGTTTTTTATAGGAAATGATATTAATAAAGAACAAATAATAATTCTTCTTTATATTATTGTTGCATTTATTTATTAGAGTCCATGAAATAATGTTTTTGAGGTACATAGTTTATAGATATTAATAGTTTATTAACATTGATTTTTCTTGGATTTATTACGGATTTATTATCATATATTATCTCATATGAGATAGGGTCTTTAATTGATATGTAATTTTAACTATCAAAAATTATTTCTAGATCATAAGAGTCATATCAATTTTTCACCCATCCTAATATTTTCACAACTAGGTAACCATTATATGGTTTATTGTGATACATCTGAATCCTGACTAGGTTATTTTATCATGATTAGATGTCATGTAGTGGTATATATTATATAGTAGATCTGAGAACATGATAAGAACTATTTTATACAAGAATATGAATTATTTGTATCATTTTATACCTTAAATACATTTTTTTGGGGCTCTATGGAATAATTTCACAGTCTTCACTGATAATAATCATTTGAAATACACCATCTCTGAAAGATACTTCAACATGGTATAAAATGTGTAGCTAAAGTCTTTTTAATTTGAAATGGTATTTGAACTATGAAATGGTAATTCAGTGTTATATGGTTTGAGTTAGGATTATTTTAATGATGTTTTTAGGTAATCTAGAAAACACTGGAAGGTTATAAGTATTATTAAAACCATGTAATTCAATTCTTCCACAGAGCATGAAAGTTTAGTTTTGTTCCAAGTCATTCATATTTTTATATTTATGTATTCAAAAAAAGAGGCTATAATATGTGATATTTTCCTCACCATCCTTTTAAAAAACCTATATAGTGCGTTGACTACTTATGGATGGATAGAGGATGAAAACTCTTTGATAAATTTTAAAAACTAAATTTTGTTACCTACAGCATTGCACGAAAAAATTATTTCGTCATATCAATATTTAATATGGAATATTCTTCAAATTAATGATAAAATTTACAATGATATGATAAGTAACTTCTAGTGGGTAGGTACAAAAATAAATATCGTGTGTTATTCTTTGAAATGACTGTATTTTCTATAAGTATAGGATTATAAGGGATTACTAGAATATATGATCATATTTATTCATATAACTATATTGTATAAGGAATATAATTTCATGGACCATTTTATATATCTATTGATTATTCTTTAATATCATGGTGTAATTTGGTTGATTTTGGACTGACTCACAATGTCAAAAAAATCCCCCAATTAGAGAGCCTAACACAATATATTATTTAGAAAAGTTATACTATCAATAAGTGGTTAGGATTAATGATGATAAAATTTACATTTTCTATAATATAGATCATCTATTCAATTATATATTTTTTCTATAATTTAAAAAGTCTCAATGAAATCAGTTGACAATCAGAATAATAAATAATCCATTGAAGGAGGGTAAGTTTGATTGTATAGTTCTTACATTGGATGATATGATTACATCATATCTTAGGAAATTTTTAGGATCATGGGATGATCCTATAAAATTAGTATAATTATTATATAATAAAATATATCATGGGAAGATATATATGTTCATGATTGAGGAATTATATGGCCATCATTGTCATTCTCCAATTTGTATGATAGAAATAAGAGAAACAACCCCAATTGGGCCTCGTTTAATCTGTAAGACTATAAATAAGATTTATATGATAGAGTTAAAAATTTATATATATATAACATACTAGAAATAATATTTGGTTAATGATAAATAACTATTTTTTAGTGATAGGGTGGATGTATTCATGAACTCATCCCCCATACAAGTTCATTAACTATTGGGTAAGAACAGAAAATTGAAACCATGGTTTTTGTGATAATTCCTGAATCTTGACTGAATTGGTTGTGTTTCAATTCTCTTATCCATAACACTGAGATTTATTGGAATCCATAATTCTTGATATGATTCTCAACAAAAAATAATCCCCCACATCACTTTCAGGTTATTAGTTGGGACAACGTTACTCTAGAACTAAATGTTGAATTTAACTATAAGTTTCTTTAATATTCCAAAAAAAGAAAATTTTTTGAGGGCCATAATTTTATTTGATAATATCACTATTTAATAATGATAATATCCACAAAGAAATATCATTATAAGAGATGTTTCTATCGGAGATGTGGCATGATATTTTCAATGTTTCCATGGTCCCAAATATTTCTGAGTATGAAAAAAGAAATAATGGGTATAATTTATCCCCCTTTGGTTTGAGGCAAGTTGTTATTTTTTATTCTACTATTTTGTTTGGATTGGGCAGGATAAATTTTTGGAGGCGTCCATATCATGTAATTGAGGTTAAACTATAATCTAGTTTCAAGAAGAGTTTATAAAAGGAAGTGTTATTCAAAAATTGAATGTTTTATGGGTAGTTATTATGATTTCATAAAATTCGTGAAGGTGTTTCTTGAGATATATCTCTACAAAAATTCACCACATGATTCAATATAAATATGTAAATGGATTCCCATGTTTTCATGTTAGGGTGACATGTTTTTTTGGAACATATTGAAACTCGTGATTCATAACATGATTCCTTAATTTACACTTTATATGGGGTTGACTCCAATAGATTTATATATTTTCCATGAACTATGATCCCCATATAATTTTCTCACTTCTCCCTCAAACTCTAGCCCTTCCATAAATGAATTTTTATGATATATTTGATATTGAGGAAGATTCCATCAGACATTCAAGGTTTGACTCAAAATAATCAAAGTGTTAATAAATTAAGTAAAATGGAAATTTGATCAAACATTCAACGTAAGTGGGTTTTCTATCAATAAAATTTTATTATAATTAAAATAAATAATTATTTTATAAATTAACCTATTCATATTTATAAAAAATCCCCACAGAAAACCAAGTATAAAAATCTCTTATTGGTTGTATATTGACTTTTGGTTATTGGTGTTGGCAAAAAATTGATCGATAAATTGAAAAAAATCAATTTTATTAAAATGTATTTATTTTTTTGGAACACGATACTTGAATATATAGGTTTTGGATGTAGTTTTGATTTCAATAAGGTTGGTGTGTGACCCTGAATTATATTTTTCGAGGAACAATTGAAATATATTTCTTCTCAATGCCAATTGGAATGTAAAACAGAAGAAGTTTCCCCCAGATATGGATTGGTGGATGATGTATCATTTATCATGATCATAGTGATTTAGTAAAACATTAATGGATGTGTGTGTGGCCATGATTACTTGGATTATTATTGAAAATTTTAATTTATATACTTCTTTTGTGCCATTAAATGGAAAATATTTCTAGATTAATTTTTTTGGAAGACCTATTTAAATGATAAATTTCATATTTTAGAAACAATTTAATATTTTTTTGGTATTATTATTTCTTATGTCATAATCATGTGAGATAACCTATATCTAGTAATACTGTAATGTTGGAAATTTTTTTTGGGAGTTTCCTTCAAGGTATTATAACTCACCCTGTTCATATTAAAATTGGTATCTACACAAATTTTGTTTTCCACAATAAATTATAGGGTCTGATTACTTAAATCAGATGTGGGGTTCTGTTAATAATATATTTGGGTTATTGAAGGTGTTACATGTTGTGTTAATGATTTATTCATGAGTGGTGTGACATCAGTTCTAAAACACTTTATAGATTTGGATTTAAATATCTCTTTTATACTATGTTCTATTTCTACAATAACGTCAGTAATTGTCTAATTATTAAATATAGGATTTTTCATATATATACATATATATTTATATTTGGGTTTTTTCATGCATAATTTCTAGATAATTATTTTTTATTAATTTTTATTTTTCTTGTGACATTTTTGTGTGTGCGTGTATTAATGGTAAATCCTTCCCCCTTTGAAAATTTTGTTTAAACCCTAGGAAAATATTTCTATCATCGGGTGTTTGGGGAATTTCACATATGGATAGTACCAACTCTATATATTTTTAGGATAGAGGGTTCATGGAGGTACATTATAGTGGTCATGGTACAAAATGTGTTCTAAGACACTTTTAAGAGTGATTTCATCTTATATTCCTATGTTTTTACTATAAGTGTAGAATATAATGATATATAAATGAGAATTACCACTATTTATTCATTTTTAAAATTTTGATTGATTTTTTTGTTATGTTTTCATGATTGTTAATTATTTTGATGAATTATAAATATAAATCGTTGTTTTTAGGAAATTTTTAAGTATATTTTCATGTTTTATTTGGCTATTTAGATAACGTTACCAGTCTGATGACAAAGGAAACGAAAAGAAGATGTAGCTGAGAATGTGGTTCCAGAAAAACCAAAAGTATAATAGTAGCTCATCCAGATCATATTCAAGAAATTTTATTTCATGGTTATGGTAAATCAAAATCCACATCCATTCCATAAAAAATCACCCATAAAATTTTAGAAGTGGACTACAATAATATTTGTGGAAAATTATGATCTATAATAAGTGGAGGAATAACTAGGGAAGATAATTTTATTTTTTTATTTCAATGGAACCCATTATGAGAAAACTATTAATATAGTAATTTATATAATGGAAAATATTTGTAGGAAGTCGTTGAATATTATTTTTCAGAATAAACATGAATAAAACATAACAGGATCAAGCACTGAAGAGTTATTTCACATAAAATTTTACCAATTTTCCTTCAATATCAAAAAAAAAACTAATAATTATTTTATCAGAATTAGAAAAATATTTCATTGATGGATTTTTTAGCTCAATTAATGGTGTTGATGAATTTTTTTAATGATGTAGCTTGTAATAAGCATTGAGGGAGAGGATATGTATAATAGGAATGTGTTCTGGCATATTTTACCATTTGGTTGCTTCATTATTGGTAACTATATAGAATATGAGAACACTATTATAATATTATATAATGATTCCTTTTGAATTCACAATAGAGGGGAAACACTTTTACCTAATTGGGTAAAAGTGGGATCACTAACATGTGGAATGAACAGAAGACAGATAATTATTCATAGGAAATAATGTCACAGTTAAACTGTTGTGTTTTATATATAAACATTATACACCAACATCACTATCCATTATGATGTTTAGATGGAGTATTTTGTGACCATATAAAGAGGGAATTCCCAATACCATGACAAAAGTTTTACGATAATATAAATTTAGTACATTTTAAATATTGTTGTTTGTCAAATCTGAGGATGAATGATTGAAATATCTCTAGAATGATCTACTCTATGGATGCTCATATGGGTAAATCTTGATGGAGAGGTCACGACACACAGAACCAGGTGATATATGGTGACTTTAATATCACATTAACACATTATTAGCATTCAATGAAAAAAATATTTAAATAATGAATGTTGGCGTCGCCAATCATGGATCAATATGGAGTTTATAATATGGTTAAATTGGATAAATCTAGTCTTTTGAGAGTGTGTGTAACTGTTATCTATATTTATAATCTCATTCCAATCATTTTTTTTACTATATCATCAAACTCATTTATTATTTCATGTGTTTTGGATATTATGGGATTTCAAGTTGATATGATGCCTTATGTGCTGAAAATTCAAAGACCTCATAGAAAATAATAATAACATGTATTTATTTGTAAAACATTTTATATAATTATACATGTGTCTTATTTTTATTTTTTGTTTTGGTATTGGATTATATTACATCCTTGAATACCTACATCAATTGTCCATTGTTTCCCCCAGAATTCAGGGATGACCTCCTAGATGGGAGACTCAAATGTTCCGATTGGTTTCTAACAGGTTTGTTCATAGAACAGGAAACATCCAATGATTCCACATCCACTTGGACCTACCTTCCAAAGGTAGGCACTTCATTAGTTTGTGAACAGATGAGGCTTAGAAATTTGCATTGGTCGAGAGGATGGGAGGTCGGACTCATCACACCTTTTTGAGGGGAATTATTGTCTATTCTCGGACTCTCTTTATAGATTTAAGTTATGTTCATGAATCCTTATTACATTACCAAGTAAAAAATGAGCTTTCCTTCAGTTTAACAATCAATGATTAAATATTTAAGAAATTTAGAGAATCTTTTATATGTATTTGAGGTTCTTCATCAATAGAGAATCATCTATATCTATTTAGAGATTCTTGGTCAATGGTAACCTTCAAAACATTTATATAAAAGTCTCTTGGTCATTATGATGACTAGGCTGGTTTTAAAGCCACTCAGTGGGGCACTTGAAGTTTATTGTCATTCAGAATGACATGAATTATTTCAGAGTTGGGATCAAACCCATAGATGGGATACCTACGTATCCTTTGTTTTGGAAAAGGAATCAGAACCCACGTAGTTCGAATAAAGGAGTATAATGTTTATGATTGATGGCTCAAAGAAGGATTTCATAATTACCTTTACTCTCTAAGCTCACATGAGTCATGCTCGGTGTGAGAAACAAGAGGTATTGGTAAAAAAATAGACAATTGGGCCATGAAAAATGTAATCATAAAAAATGGTTTGGGGCTTATGTATATATGACTGCCCAGATAATTGAAGGTTAGGATTTACTTTAGGGAGAAAATCCAGGAACAGGGTCCATAAATGTATATGTGCTTCATGGCGATTTGAATACTCTAACTTGGAACTTATTGCTGAAATGGAAACCCAAATTAGGAGAGGATTGATAACTGGGTTTTACACCTGAGAAAGAATCCCAGATCAAACATAAATTAGGACTTTTTAAAGAGAAAATTAAGAGACTTGGGGCTTAATCCTAAAGAGGATTCCCAAATTAGAGGATCTGGGGTTTACTCCTAAGAAGGATGCCCAAAAATTAAGGGACATGGGGCTTACTCCAAAAGGGGATGCCCATAATTATGACCGGGACTTATTCCTGAGAAGGAGGCCTAGGATAGGGGACTTGGGGCTTTCTCCTGAAAAGGAAGCCCAAATTAGAGGATCTGGGGCTTACTCCTAAGAAGGATGCCCAAAAATTAAGGGACTTGGGACTTACTCCTAAAGAGGATGCCCATAATTATGACTGGGACTTATTCCTGAAAAGAAGGCCTAGGTGTGGGGACTTGGGGCTTACTCCTGAAAAGGAAGCCCATGATTATGACTGGGACATATTCCTGAAAATGAGACCCAGGTTTAAGGATTCTCTCATCTTAAAGTATGAGGTTGAATGAATGAACTCTCAATATTTGGTGACATAACGATATTTAAATCACTAGGTTTTGAGAGATATTTCTCAGAATTACTTTCAAATAAGGAAGTCAAATCAATAACCCATGCCATAAATGGATTTGAAGAGTGTCTTGAATACTTAATCTTAAAAAAGGAAAGGTGTAATGGCTTAATATGGGTGAAATGGGCAAGAAAGCCACCCAAAAAGGAAGGGGCGCACAAGTCTTGGAAGGCGCGCATGTACTGCGGCGGCGCGCAAGTATTGGTCGTGCAGGTATACCTGTGTGACATGGTGGGCACTTGAGCGATATTCAACCAGCATTTGAGATACTTGAGAGACTCTTCATTACAGCCTTTAAAATCCTCTTGAGGTTCTTCAAAAAAAGGGACGCGCAAGTTCTATCGAATGAATAAGGCGGCGCGCAAGTGTGACCACTTCCCTTAAGGGCTGACCACTCAGGCGCGCAAGTGTTGATGAGTTTCAACACTTAGGCCTTACTCCCTCTCTTTAGATCTTCCGTTCTAGGTAAAAAATTACCTTAGAAGTGTTACCGAATCTTTGAGAAGAGACTTGGGGTTCAGGAGCTTCAATCCGAGTTTCTGGAAAAAGATCCTCCCTAATGGGGGGCTCACAGGGTCTATTTATAGGCAAGAGAAGACCATGGGCGGTTACCGGGCAGTTGTCAACTAGGTCGCGCAAGTCACTTGCGCTCCAAGTTGCGTCGCGCAAGTCTACTTGCGCGGCCATGAAGGAACCAATGTGGCCTATGGGAAAAGTTTTTGTTGTTCATCACTTTTTCAATTTTTGATGTTTTCTTAAAAGGTTGAATCACTTTGTGCTCATATATTCCCATTTTCTGATCTTTAGATTCTGTGATGAAAGAAGCGTCAACAAAAGTCCCCCCTCAGAGTTGGATCCGGAGAGAAATAGAGGATTTGAATCTGAGGAAATCGAATACATCCAAAGGAAAAAGGGGGCGTGAAAGTCTTCAAGGCACAGAGGGCGGCGCGTAAGTTTGCGTCGCGCAGGAATTGAGCACACTGTATACGGCGCGCAGATAGGCCTCCTAGCCTATAAATACATGTCCTCAACTCCGTACAAAGCATCTGGATTCCGGGACATCAAACATCTCGAGCTCTCGTCGCGCAGGTTATCTTAGCCGCGCAAGTTGCTCTGTCTTACAATGCATTCCTTGATGTCACACTATAGTAAAGGTATTTGTACTTGCACGGTTTACACTTGCGCGTCAAAAACTAGCGCGGCACACGAATACTTGCGTGCCATGTTTAGACTTGCGCTCCTTAATGCCTTAGACATTTTTTTCAAAATTTATTCACAAATTTTATGAAAAAAACCCATTTAAGAGTTAGTTTATTCATCTTTTGTGCAGATTCAGTGGTTCCCAAGGGAATTGGAACGGCTGATGAACTGGCTAGCAAGCGGATTGATGACATGATGAACATCATTGGCCATGATTACTATGATATCTGCAATAGCACTCTCCCAGATTTGGCTAAGTACTTGAAGAAATATCATCCTAATTTTCCACAGAGCATCCATCTGCCTATGTGTGGTCATGGTCATCTGCAAGCTGTCAATGTTCCAAATGTAAACAATTATACACCTGAGATGCAGGTGCACTGCTACTCCTCTATTTCGGTTATGTTGTTCATTAAGAGAAACAACATTGGTGTGAACTTTCAAGTTCTCCTTCCATTCCATTTTCTTGCAGATATGAAAATGGAAAACCCATGGGCTGAAATATTTTCCACTGCCGGTTGGTGGAGATAAGACAAACATGGCATTAGAGAAATATCTGAAAAGAGTACTCTCTCCAAATGGCTCTTTACATCCAATTCTCCATTCTCAAATCCATGTATCCATCTCCCAAGTCTCTTGGACAGAAACATAGTCACTGTTTGATCAGCAGAAAATTTTCTGAAACCGCACTCAAGAACATCCTATTACAATTGTTCCAAGAAGAGCTAGTATCACTACATATCTTATTGTATCTAGTGGAATGAATGAATTCCAGGTGGTTGCTGATGAAGCATGGTATCCCGTAAATCAAATGAATTGTTATGTTGAAAGCCTCTTGTAATTCTTGAAAAGAGAAGAGGCTACAGTCTGTGGATATCCTTCTAACTCTTGTGCATCAATGAAAAACACTTTCACTTTCACTTATTTGTACCTGCATTCTTTCACTACCTGCTTCAAATTTACTTAAGCCAATGGGCTTAGTAAGCATAGTTTGATTTTTACTAGGATTATTACAAATAACCCTACAAACATTGAACCTTTTAATTGCTCAATATTACCTAAATCATCCAAAAATGTATGTTTAGTGAGCTGGAACTTGACTTTTATTTAGAGTTCCAATGTCTTTTGTGGGCAGTTTAAAGTCATGTATACCGGACATAAAGGGGATAATGTTTAAAGTCGAAATATATTTGACCGAAATGGATTAAAATAGATTCAATTCCTTGACAATTTATCTGAAAACATATTACCATACTCATGTATGAGAGAAAATATGTAAACTATGGCTTAAGAATATTTGAATCTGGGGAATGATATGAAAAAGAGTTAAAAGGAATTAGAATAAGTAGTTTCCAATAATGAATGTACTATTATTTAACAAAACCCGGTAGGGGGTTGAATTATGAAGGGCCATCTAAGGGCATTGGCTGCATGGTCAAATAAATAGCATCTTTCGGCAGACAAGTCTGTTATGTAGACTGTTTATGCAAGGCCACCTATGGGCACGTGCTGCATAGTCAGGCAAAAAGAACTCTTAGAAATTTACTTTCCTAGTGCTAAAAGCCAGTGAAATTTTATGGAGATTCAAATTTCCTAAAGTATGGAGTTTGCTGTATGGAAAGAGGTACTTGAATATGGAGAAGATATTTCCAGACATGATTATCGAAGAACTGGATGAATATCACTCCTACGAAGGTCTGACCCAAATGTAGGTAAGAAGAATAAACCATAGACATTAATACTTTCAGATCATGAAAAAGGATATGGGACAAATATGTTAAGGATGGATATTTTTTTGTAGATCCCTACATACTGTCATTTAAGACAAATAAGGAAAAAAGAGGCATTCTACCCAAGAATGAAGTTACCATCATTTAACAAACCCGTTTGGGGGTTGAATTATGTAGGGCCACCTAAGGTCATTGGCTGCATAGTTAAATAAAATAGTATCTTTTGGGACCAAGTCTGTTATGTGGATTGTTTATGCAAGGCCACCTATGGGCACACACTACATTGTCAGGCAAATGAATTATTAGAATATTGTCATTTTTGTGACTAAAAGTCATGAAAAGGGTTATGAAGATCTGAAAATATTTATGGTTTAGGATTATAACACATAAATATGCGTTTTGTCCAATGTATATAGAGATACATAGGTCAATGATAACCATAATCATGTTGTGACTGGGTCATGAATTGAAATTTTGGACTTCACTATGTATCTCATAAGAATGAGAATCAAGCCATACGTACTTCTTGAAATGAAGTTTAATGTTGTGCAGGACGAAAATATGAGATATCTTAGTTTAGGGTCATAGAGTTCGGACCATAATAATGAATACACAGTGTGTGTTTTCATGAGGTCTTTTCAGCCAAGGGACTGAAAGTGAAATTTGGGGTTAGGCCCAAAAGACTTAGGGCTAGATTCAATGGATACTCGAACATTCCTGCGTATCCCATAAGGATGGGAATCAGGCCCACGTAGTTCTAGAACTACCCTTTGTACAAATTTGGTTTGTACATGTGAAGGGTGAAAGGGGACTTTAGTGCAATGATAGTTTAACCTGAGATAAAAAGTTTAGGCATTACCATGTATGCACGTAGTCTTTTGAAATGAAACATGATTGAAAAATCAATGTCAATAATAGTTCTCTCTCAAATGAGGAAATCGAATAGTATTGTAGTTTATTGTCATACCGGACAAAAGTGTTGCATAGTTTAACGTCATATAACAATGACAAAAGTGAATCAATGTAAAGATTTTGATTCTAGGGGCGGTTTCACGAATCAACATCATATGAGATGGTGGTGAACCGATGAGAATAGATTGTTTTTGGGCTTGAACCCTGGGAGGTTGCCTACATACCCAGCCTGGATGGCAAGGATCAAAGTCTGTGTAGTTCATTTAAAGAATGAATTAATGATCAAGTTGTTCTTGGGGACAACGACCTACAAAAATGTTGTTGGGACTTATACATGGTTAGCGGCCCAAATAGAGTGTTATGGTTGAGGTTTTCTCTAAGCTCACGTGAGTCATACTCGGTGTGAGAAACAAGATGTAACAACAACCTTAACGATGCATAGTTTAATGTCATGTAGGACATATAAAGGGACTATGCAGTTTAAAGTCTTGCAGTTAAGACTATTGGTGCTTCACAGTTTAGGATCATGTAGCAGGGACAAAATACAGTTTAATGTCATGTAGTACATATGAAGGACTTTCTGTATAGTTTAGCGTCATGTAGTTAGGACGACGGGGAAAATACAGTTTAACGTCATGTTGGACAAAAAGGGGGACTGCGCAGTTTAATGTCATGCAGTAAGGACAAAATAACACACCATTTATGTCATGTTGGACGCATTGGGGATTTTTTATACAGTTTAGTGTCATGTTGGACAAAAGGGAGATTAGTTTAAGGTCATATAAATGGACCGTGGATGGTGCAGTTTAATGTCTTGCTGGACGGTGGTGTTGTTTTAAGGCCATACAGGACCTTTGATGATTTTGTAGTTTAACGTCTTTCCGGACGTAAGGGACTTTCAAATAGTTTAGGGTCATATGCATGGACCATGGATGGTGCAGTTTAATGTCATACTGGACCATGGTGTAGTTTAAAGTCATATAGGATTTTTAGGGACCTTTTTCACGGTTTAATGTCATGTGGGATGATGTTGAAGTTTAAGGTCATACTGGACCATTGCTGTATAGTTTAACGTCATATAGCAAGGAAGAACTGGTGCTACATAGTTTAGTGTCATGTTGCGGGGATATCTTGTGAATACTTTGTATTTTATACAAGATATTTCTTCAAAAATCTGGCATTAGTTGGAGTATTAATGAGTTCTCCATCCATCGAGATTAATGAATAAGCTCCATTGGAGTAGAACCTATGTATTGAATAAGGTCCTTCCCATTTTGGCTCAAGCTTGGGAGGTTTCTTTCCTGGTATCATGAGAGTTCTGAGAAACAATACCAATTCTCCCTGAATGAATGAACGAAGATGAACTTTTTTGTTAAAAGCTCGTGCTATTCGATTCTGATAGATTTCCAAGTGATGTAAAGTGCACAATCATTTCTCATCTAACTGTTCCAATTCATTCAATCGCTTTTGGGATTGCTCATCTGTAGTTAACTGATAACAAATGGATACTCTGAGTGAGGTCAATTGAACTTCAATTGGAAAGACTGCTTCTGTTCCATATACCAATGAATATTGAGTTGACCTCGTTGCATTGCGGGTGGTAGTCCGATAAGCCCATAAAGCATGAAAGAGTTTATCAGGCCATGACCTCTTATCTTTATCCACCATCTTTTGCAGTATATTTGAAAGAGTCTTGTTAAAGGCTTTTATTTGGCCATTGGCCGCCGCATGATACCGAGATGAATTGATGGATTTAATGTTGTATTCTTGATACAATTTCTACACCTCAGAAGAACAGAAGTTGGTGTCGTTGTCCGTCAATATGGTATGAGGGACAAAAAATCTAGTAATGATGTTAGAATTGATGAAGCTAAAAATGCATTTAGAACTGACTTCTTTGAGAGTTACTACCTCTGCCCATTTGGAAAAAAATCAGTAGTAGATAGAATGTACTTAAACAACTTGTCCGTAGCTGAAGGGTAAGGTCCCACCACATCCATTCCCCATGTAGCAAATGGCCATGAGTATTTTGCTGCATGAAGTAACTCTGGAGGTTGATGAATGATGTTGGCATGTACATGACATGAATGACACTTCTTTGTGAAATCAACACAATCTTGTATCATTGAAGTCCAAAATTATCAAAGCCTTCGAATTTGATCAGACAATCTATGTCCAGACTGGTGGGCACCACAGACTCCTGCATGTACTTCTTTCATGATAGCCATTGTCTCTACACCATCAATGCATCTGAAGAGAACTCCATCAAAACCACGTTTGTAGAGAATTTTCTCTAGGTGTTTTGGGCCATCATAAAGAGTAAAATTGACCACACATCGCCGGATTTGTTATTTCTCAGCTCTATCAGGTGGAAGTGTTCCATTTTGAAGGTATTCCCAGATAGGTGACATCCATCCTGTAGTATGACCATACGGTTCAGGAATGGGACTAATTTCATTAATTTCCTCTGTTCTGGCTTGAACATAAGGTGAAATTGCACGATGGTGGGCAATATTGATGGTTGTCTCGTCCCGATTTGGATCTGCTAGAGCTGTGGCTATATTAGCCAGTGCATCATCTTGAGCATTTTGTGATCTTGGGACATAAAAAAATGTCAGTTCTGAAGGGAATTCTGCCATTAACTTTCTGACGTAATCATACAAAGGGATTAACTCTTCTTTTGTGATGGTATAATCCTCATTGACTTGTTTGATTACCAGGTCTGAATCACCTTTCACCTTTAATTTATTCACCTGTGCTTGAAGTGCTAACTCCAATCCTGTGATAAGAGCTTGGTATTCGGCTTCATTATTGGTACCACCTTCCCACAAAAAAAAGGAATAAGGTAACAATGCCTTATCTGGAGAAATGAGTACAATTCCTAAACCAACTTTGTGGAATTTAGTATTTTCCATTTTCTTCCCTTTTGGACTTCTGGATGCACCATCAAAATACATTTCCCATGTTTGAGGACACTTTTGAATAGAAAAAAAATCCTCATCATGGAGTTCAATATATGAAGACGTGTCTTCCACTGAAGGATGTTCAGCCAGAGCTTGGCCCTTTATTGCCTTTTGAGATACATACTGAATGTCGAACTGCTGCAAAATAACTGCCCACCTTGCCAGACGTCCTGTAAGTATTGGACGACTAAGGATGAATTTGATCAGATTATTGCGAGATACCAATCGGACCTTGTGATGTTGCAGGTAGTGTCTCAGTTTCTGAAGTACAAAGATTAATTCCAGGCAGCACTTCTCAATACTTGAATACCAGCTTTCTACTTCAAGCATAGTTCTACTGAGATAGTAGAGGCTATTTTCATTCCCAACATCATTCTTTTGAGCAGGAGAGGCACCCAATGATCGCACTAGAGCTGTCACATAGAGGATAAGTGGTCTACCTTCAACAGGTGGCATGATCACTGGTGGAATCAAGAGGTATTTCTTGAGAACATCAAACGCTTCTTGACATTCTTCAGTACACTGGTAAGTGACTCGTTTCTTCAATAATTTGGTAAATGGTAAACATTTGCCTGCCAAATTGGCGATGAAACGCCGAATATAGGCTAAGTGTCCTTGATTTCCTCTTAATTCTTTCAAATTACGAGGAGGTGACAAACCAAGGATTGATTTGGTCTTATCAGGATCGGCTTCAATACCACAATGGCGTACAACAAAGCCGAGGAATTTTGCCGAGGTTACCCCAAAAGCACATTTTATGGGGTTCATCTTCAAATTCTGTTGTCGAAGCTTGTGGAATATGACTTCCAAATCAGCCAAGTGATTAGAACGTTGATTGGATTCAACCACCAAATCGTCTACATAGCATTCAAAAAACTTCCCTAAGAAAGGTTTGAAGATACGATGAATGGCGCGTTGATATGTTGCACCTACAATCTTTAAACCAAAGGGCATCACCCGGTAACAAAACACACCTTGAGGGGCTCTGAAGTCTATAGATTCCTCATATTCTGGGGCCATTCGGATCTGATTATATCCGGAATATCCATCCATGAAGGAAAGTACATCATAGACAACGTTTTCATCAATTAAGAGTTCTGTAATCGGAACTAGGAAATCATCTTTAGGACAATACCGATTAAGATCTATGAAATCGATGCAAACCCTAATTTGTCCGTTCTTCTTCATTACATGGACAATATTAGCCAACCACTTGGGATACTGAAATTCTCTGACGAAGTTAGCTTTGAACATCTTATCCACTTCATCTTCAATTTTGGATGCATAAGTTTGGTGTGTTCTTCTCGCGGCTTGCTTAAATCCTCGATGTTCTTTTGGTAAACCAAAATGATGAGTAGAAATATCAGGATCAATCCCAGGCATTTATGTATAGTTCCAAGCAAAAAATATCTTTATTTTTCTTTAGAAAAGAAGTATACATTTCTTGCTCTTCAAGGGTCATGGCCGCACTAATTAAAGTGGGGCGTGGATCTTTCTCTGTACCCAGATTTATTTCTCCGAGTTCATCCATAGTGGTAGAGATACCTTCTTCAAATGCTAGAGGAGCATCTCTAAGATCTTCCTCTTCCTCTTCATCATGTGCTATTTCTTCAGTTTCTACTTTCATAGTATATGACAAAACTAAATTTTCAGGATCATAAGAGATGTCAAAATTTGTACATTTTGAAGAATAAGATTCCATTTCCGACACTATTGATGATAAAGGGCCTTCTTTGGGAAATAAAGAGGAGATGATGGATTGAGAATTGACATCATTATTCACCTTCGACCGTGCTATAACTTCTTCTGGCCTAATTGGCGAAGTATTGACCTGTTGGATTTCAGCAAATGAAATGAAGATGTCACCACTTGTACTTTCATCACTGTTTGGTAAGTTACCAATTTATCCCATGTTGTCTGGCTCAATTGCCGTAATTGACATTATGGATCTTTCCATAAGAGTATTTTGATTTGGGCCTATTTTGTCAATTTGACTGATAGGTAATACATAATCTGTACTCACATGTGTAAATGGATTTATTGGAATTTTCTCCAAACCATATGGAGAATTAACTTTGGTAATTTCCTCCATTGTAGATTTTTCTCTTCCCTTCATGTGATAAATTTCTGCCTCAATGTATTGAGACTCACATGTCTTGAACGGGTTTTTATCACCATACAATGTTCCAACTTGACCATTGAAATAGTATTTGAGACATTGATGGTATGATGAAGGGATAGCTGCATGCTGATGTAGCCAGGGTCTTCCAAGCAAGACGTTGAAAGCTGAGTCTTGGTCAACAATCATGAAATCCGAATTGGATACAAGATTTCCAAACTGAGTTCTGAGTGTAACTTCGCCCAGTGGTTCTTGTTCATTTTTATCATATCCTTGTAACATCATATTAGAAGGAGATAAATCAGATTCTGTGAGGCCCAATCGACGAAGTGTACGAATGGGCATGAGGTTGACTCTTGAACCATTGTCAATGAAAGCTCTTCGGATATCTACACCATTGACTTTTCCAGATAAGTATAGAGGTTTTATGTGCCCATGCACAACATCATCTTCATCTTTATCAGTAAAAGATATAACTACATGGAATTCTGCAGGATTATTCTCTACGTGATAGACTTCAGCTTTAGCAATTTCAGCTTCAAACTCCTGAGGACACGACAAAGATTCGATGAGTGATTCTCGAAGATCTTTTGATAGATTCAAAGAATCGAAAATTGATAACTTGGCTGGTACTTGGGCCAAGTGTTTCAATATATCATACTTTTGATCTAATGGTCTACGTTTCCCAACAGGAATATGCGGTTTAGCAGGTACCTTGGAAGAAGATGCTTTGGAAGCTGATGAATCTTGTATTGGGATAGAAGTTGGAAACATCCTTGGTTTTGGAAGATTAGGCCAATTAGATCCATTTACATGCTGAGATAAAGAAGATGTGACCTTCAATCGGTCTTCTAAAATAACTATGCCAAGACGGATTTGGCTGTTAGCAAAAAAACCTTCTTGTTCTTTTTTAGCTCGCTGAAGGGGTCTACCACGAGTTTCTGCTGCGTACACAGTGCTAGCAGGGGTAGAATTGGAGTAGTGGCTTCGGAAACATCCATGTCTTCCCTTGTATCCTGAACCTCGGGAAATTCCTCGGACTCCCTTAATTGATACAAGGAATTCAGGCTCATCAAAATTGAAATTACGACTGCAATACAGATCTGTTAATTGAATCATATTAACAGAACCGAAGATTAACTCTTCGTCTAATAAAGACTCTGCCTGTCTAGCCTATTTAGGCTGTTCCGTTTGATGGGGTGGTGCCCATGGTTTTGAAGTGAATTTCATAAAGTCTTCCAGAGTCAAAAACAATTTAGGCTTTGACACATACTCATCTTCTTCTGATTCTTTTTTCTTCTTTGAATCAAACCTTTTCATTGAGGATTTTCCCTCTGACAAAGAGGGTTTTACCGCAATATTCATGGCAGAAGAAACAATTGGTTTCTTTAATTGTGTTCACAAAATGGCATGAGTCCGGTTGATTGCCTTTCTGACCATCCAATCAACATACTTCTATGCATTTCTGCTTTTGACTTCTTTCTATTCACCTTCCTCCTCTGGAACTGTAGCATTAACACATGTTTTCTGAGTTGAAGAACCTTTCAACATGACTTGTCCCAAGTCGACCATCTTTTGCAGGAGGTATTTAAAGACAAAACACTCCTGGATGGGATTCCCCAACATTTGATGAAAGGGAGAATAATTGGGACGATCTTCATCTCCTTCCTTTTTTGGTCTCTTGGGCACTGGTAATTGAACCAAATTATTTTCCAGAGCTGAAATGAAGTAACCAGGAACTTGCACATTTCGGAAAGAGTATGTTTTACTCTTCAAATCCCCAAATTGTTTTCGTCATTGATCTCTTTGATCAATTGGACGAAACGGCCTTTGTTGTTGGTGTTCATGAGGTGGAGCCCTTCGAGAAGATGAAGGTTTTGAGGTAGAAATAGATACAGGCACTTGTTTAAGCATAACTGTAGCCGTTTCTGCTTTACCCATTCTCCTTCCTGAAATTGATGGAATTACACGAGATTTAACCTTAGCCTGTATAAGGGAATCTTCAATCTGCTGAGCGATTGAAGTAAGGTCTCGAAACCCTCCTGTGTATTTCACAGGGATTAATGGCGTGCGTAATTCGTCACGCCAATTTTCCACACAGATTGGCAACAGCTCTTCCTGAGGGAGTGCTAAACTCAGGGAATACGTTAATCCCTTCCAGCGAGCAATGAAATCAGAGACTCTTTCATTCTCCATTTTCTTGCAGTTTGTACGATCGAAAACATTCGTTTTTGGAAAAGTTGAGCTGAACTGAAGAATGAATTTTTTACGAAGATCCTCCCATCCGATGATTGACCGGGATTTCAAGCATGTATAACAGAGAAAAGTTGGTCCTTGCAAGGTTCGCACGAAGCATCTGAGTTTCACTACTTCTTACTGATCTGGAGTTCCCATCATAGGATCGCAACAAGACACGTAATGCGTCAAATGTTGTTCAGGGTCACCTGATCCATTAAAAGTAGGAAAAACAGGGTTTCCAAAACTAGATGGAGGAGAAATTGAATCTACCCATTCAGGGTAAACATTCTTTTCTAGTTGAACCTGCACCTGTTTCCCTTCCATGGTTTCTAACCAAGCTGTTAATGACTCAATAGTAGTTATTAACTTTTGAGAATCATTAGGTTGGATTTGGTCTTGGGTAGGTGCAATGAATGGAGCTTGGACAGACGTGGTGATTGGTGCTGCAACTGATGGTAGCACTGCCAACCGTTGTTGCGTTTGATCGGTAGGATTAGACCTCTTAGGGTGTACCGATAAAGAAGGATATTCCCGATCCATCTCAGTAGTTACAAAAAATTCCTTTGGCTGTCGGACTTCAGCATTCTTAAGAAGAAGACTACATTGAAGTAGTTCTGCATTCAAACTTCTTAATTCTTTCGTTTCTTCCTCTTGTTGTGCAAACCTTTGCTCTAACGAGAGCGATTGACCATCTCTAGAGGAATGATATGTAACCTGATTCTTTCCCCTACCTTTGTTGGATACTTTTTGGAGAGAAGTAAGTGGATTACCTATGTTCTGAGTAATCCTTTGACTTCGTGTACGCACACCTTCTTCATTTGTATCGGCGCGTACATTTTCTTGAGCAGGATGCTCTTCATATGAGTCCCCTGAGTGAGTCTCCTCTAGTGGATTAGCAAAAACGGCATTGATGACATTGATTGATGTATAATGCATCACATCCCTTCTATCAATATTTCTGGGATATTGTCTTCTTTCATGTCTTCGATGAGACATTGACTTTTGTTGATTTAATCTTTTAGGATCTTCTTGACGAGCTATAACATGGATGGAATCTCCTGATAATTTGGCTCTTCGTTCCTCTTGGGGCTTCTTCTCCAATCGAGAAAAGACTGATATTCTCTGAGAAGGGGATTGATGATTTGAAAGAGCCCCCAGTCTCGAGAACTGGGGATGTTCCTGCTGCTTCTGCTCAACTCCTCGAATCCCATTTATTGACTCTGAGGGTTGGGTTAATGGAGTCCCCAGTCTGAAAAGCTGGGGTGGATCTTGACATGCTATGTCTGAGACCTTCTTAAAAGCTCTCTTGATCTTGCAAATCATAGTTCAGAAATTAGCCAGATGCCTTAGCCTGTATCCACTTTTATCACCGGGTTTAACAGACCGTTGGATGATTTCCGAAATTTCTGTCATTTGATGATGTGTTTGCTCCATACGAGAGGCTTGTGCAATATTCTCTCCTTCTTGATGTAGGATAAATTCAACAACTTTTTCTCTCTATGCTTGATTTTGAGAGGAACTAGTTGAAGCATGTTCTTGAGAAAGATTTTGATTATGAACAAAGCCCATTGACTGTGGCCGGCCATTGGCAATAACATTGCATGAGACCATTTTTGGCAGGATTTGCTGACTGGAATGCACTGTGAAATGTATTTCTCCGTGAACACCCCATCCTCTTATATGAACACCAGATGGAGACTTGGCAATTAACTGATGCAATTTTCATAGTGCCCTAAGGCATGAACGTTGAAGGGTTCTCTGTTGCTTTTCAGCCTTCGGATACCGATAGACTGATAGAGATGCCAAATCATTCTGACGTTGTAGCCCTTCTATTATCATAAGATGATTTTCATATTCATCATAAGATAATACCTTGTTCTTAAACTGTCAAAGAGTTTTCCATATGTTGAGATGAATATCATGGACTCCATATTCCGTCAACATATTTGGAATGTCATACTGGTAGTCAGCCAAAGGCCAAAACATGACTGGTACCTCACTTTTCGCCAGTTTTTTTCATGTTCACCATTTCCTCTTTGTCATTAAATAAATATTCTTCTACCAGTTTTGACCAGAGTTAGTGTTTCCTTGTTGCTTCATCGGATTCAACATGATTGGTAGAGAGATCATTGATCAAACTAGAAGATGCATGGCTTAGGGGTGGTTCAGAGAATGACCTACACCCTGGGCTATCTTCTGATTGAGAAAGTATTTCACTTGCTAGCGATAAAGAATCACACATGACTAGTTTCGCATTTGCAAGTGCCTCAAGATAAGAGGGCTTTCTCGGCACTACATTATCCACTGGAGTATTTCCCAGGATATGTGAATCACTACTGCGGAGAGGACTTTTTCAGCGAAATTCATCATCCTGGGGAGGACCACAATAATGGGTTACAACAAAAGATGAGATCTCATGATCCTTGGTCTTCTGACCACACAGAGGGTTCTTGTGGCTCTCATTTGAAGAAGAAACTTCAAGATTGACCGAATTTTCATTAAGAAAGCCTTCATGAGGAAGTTTCTGTTGAAGAATTTCGGAATTAATGTTCCCGTTATTGGGAACTGAGGGAGTAGAATCTTGAATTACAACAAATAAATGTCTGAGGGCTTCAAGAACTCCAGCATCGAGCAAGGCCTTGTTATAGATTGGAATTTGATCTCCTGACTGTGTTGGGCGGATCTTTTTCTTAGATGCCTTCTTACTTGCTTTGGAAACCACTTGTTGACGAAAGTGGTTACTCTGAGCAGGTGTATGTTCCTGATTAGGAATGATGGTCAGGTTAGGCTGACGATCTCTACTCAAATCAGGTGTATATGCCCGACTTGGTTGTCTGTATGATATGGGGGAGTATGCCCCATAACCCACTTGGACTGGAACAGATGTGTGTGTCTGTTCCGGAGTGAATCGTTGATGTGTCACTCCACTGCTAGGGATAGATTTATGTGTCTTTATCTGAGATGATGTTGAAGCTGTTATGATATCCTGGAAAGCATCCAGAATATGAGCAGGAATTTTCTTCTGCTCTTTCACCATTGACAAAATATGTTTGGTGACTTCAGCTACAGGAACGGGGATATACGTCCATTCCGGGCTTGGAGTAGGCGTATGTGCCTGCTCCTGTACTCCTTTTCTTGTCATTGAATACTGACACTACTCAAGTTAGGTGGAAGAGATTTGAGTCTCCCTCCTATTTGTCATTAGAGCTTTTCGACTAACTTCTCTATGCGCTACCAAGCGAGATTGTTGGTTGTCTTGATTAGTACTTGCAGGTGTATGTGCCTGCTGATTACACTTCGCCAAACACGGTTGACGAGATCCATCATATGTAGTCAGGTGAGCCTGCTGACTAACTGATGATGTATAAGCAGGTGTATATTCCTGCCAATAGTACTCTGCCGGAATTGCCTGGCGGGATTGGCTTGATGCTGCCAGACGAGTCTGCTGGACAGCGGATTTAAAATGGACAGGTGTGTGTGCATGTTCATTGTTCGCCACCAAGTTAGGTTGGTGGACTTCTCCGGAGATGGCAGGGAAGAAAACCTGCCCATTGTTAACCGGATTCCGTCTCTGGCGGTTTGTCTTTCCTGCTCGGGTTCGAGGAACCTGAGTTGAATGCCTGGAGTCGGTACCCTCATCATGTTGAGGGCCCACTGCCGCACGAGTCTGGTGGCGATTGTTGATGGGAGCCCCCGGGAAGGACTCCTGTATTTTTGAATTAAGGCCCTGTGGGACCTGCTCATTCACTTCCTTAGAGTAAGGGAGCGAATAGAAATTGTGTTCCGGGGATAACGACCCGAAACGGTTGGAGACGGTAGTCAGCACCGCCTGCCTTATGATCAATGGTCGTCGTTTTCCGGACGACCTATGTGAGTTTTTTACTTGGAGGGCCTGTCGGGAAGCCTCCAGAGTTTGGATGGTACCGTATTGACGGTACTCATTAACCAGCGCATTTGATACCCAACATTGATGATGCTGAGTAGGTGATGTCATCCACAGAGCGGATGGCGATCCAATAGGAATAGCAGCAGTGGTATTTGCAGTAGCAGTATTCACAGATGTGAATTTGAGAGTAGCTATTATGGAAATACAGAAGATCTTGGAAAAGAGTGCTTGTTTGATATAACAGACGTAATCAAGATAAAATTCAGCCACCTCATCCCTTGGATGAGTACACGTGTCAATGATTGTTTTTGTTAGACCTCTTTTTGAGTTTTAAATAGGGGCTTAACAAATAGGTAAAACATCATTTTAACTTGGTTAAGGATTCACGTCTGGTTCACCATTTTTTGTTTCCCTCGGAATTCGGGGATGACCTCCTGGATGGGAGATTCAAACGTTCCGATTGGTTTCTAACGGGTTTGTTTGTAGAACTGGAAACATCCAATGATTCCACATCCACTTGGACCTACTTTCCAAAGGTAGGAGCATCATTAGATTGTGAACTAATGAGGCTTAGGAATTTGCATTGGTCGAGAGGATGGGAGGTCGGACTCATCACACCTTTTGAGGGGAATTATTATCTATTCCAGGAATTTCTGTATAGATTTAAGTTATGTTCGTGAATCATTATTACATTACCAAGTAAAAAAATGAGCTTTCCTTCAGTTTAACAATCAATGATTAAATTTTTAAGAAATTTAGAGAATCTTTTATATGTATTTGAGGTTCTTAATGAATAGAGAATCATCTCTATCTATTTAGAGGTTCTTGGTCAATGGTAACCTTCAAAACATTTATATAAAAGTCTCTTGTTCATTATGATGACCTGGCTAGTTTTAAAGCCACTCAGTGGGGCACATGAAGTTTATTGTCATTCAGAAGGACATGAATCATTTCATAGTTGAGATCGAACCCATATATGTGCTACCTACGTATCCTTTGTTTTGGAAAAGGAATCAGAACCCACGTAGTTCGAATAAGGGAGTATAATGTTAATGATTGATGGCTCAAAGAAGGATGTCAAAATTACTTTTACTCTCTAAGCTCACGTGAGTCATGCTCGGTGTGAGAAACAAGAGGTATTGGTAATAAAATAGACAATTGATCCATGAAAAATGTAATCATAAAAAATGGTTTGGGGCTTATGTATATATGACTGCCCAGATAAATAAAGGTTAGGATTTACTTTAGGGAGAAAATCCAGGAACAGGGTCCATAAAGGTATATGTTCTTCATGGAGATTTGAATACTCTAACTTGGAACATATTCCAGAAAAGGAAACCCAAATTAGGAGAGGATTGATAACTCGGTTTTACTCCTGAGAAGGAATCTCAGATCAAACATAAATTAGGTCTGGTTAAAGAGAAAATTAAGGGACTTGGGGCTTACTCCTAAAGAGTATTCCCAAATTAAAGGATCTGGGGCTTACTCCTAAGAAGGATGCCCAACAATTAAGGGACTTGGGGATTACTCCTAAAGAGGATGCCCAAAATTATGACTGGGACTTATTCCTGAAAAGGAGGCCTAGGATAGGGGACTTGGGGCTTACTCCTGAAAAGGAAGCCCAAATTTGAGGATCTGGGGCTTACTCTTAAGAAGGATTCCCAAATATTAAGGGACATGGGGCTTACTCCTAAAGAGGATGCCCATAATTATGACTAGGACTTATTCCTGAAAAGGAGGCCTAGGTTAGGGGACTTGGGGCTTACTCCTGAAAAGGAAGCCCATGATTTTGTCTGGGACTTATTCCTGAAAAGGAGACCCAGGTTTAAGGATTCTCTCATCTTAAAGGATGAGGTTGAATGAATGAACTCTCCATATTTGGAGACATAAAGATATTAAAATCACTAGGTTTGAGTGATATTCCACAAAATTCCTTTCAAATAAGGAAGTAAAATCAAGAAATCAGGCCATAAATGGATTTGAAGAGTGTCTTGAAGACTGAATCTTAAAAAGGAAAGGTGTAATGGCTTAACAGGGGTGAAATGGGAAAGAAAGGCACCCAAAAAGGATGGGGTGTGCAAGTCTTGGAAGGCGCGCAGGTAATACGGCGGCGTGCAAGTATTGGGTGCACAGGTATACCTGCGCGGCATGGTGGGTACTTGAGCGATATTCAACCAGCATTTGAGATACTTGAGCGACTCTTCATTACAGCCTTTAAAATCCTATTGAGGTTCTTCCAAAAAAGGGACGCGCAGGATCTATCGAAGGAATAAGGCGGCGTCCAAGTGTGACCACTTCCCTTAAGGGATGACCACTTAGGCGCGCAAGTGTTGATAAGTTTCAACACTTAGGCCTTACTCCCTCTCTTTAGATTTTCCGTTCTAGGTAAGAAATTACCTTAGAAGTGTTCCAGAAGCTTCGAGAAGAGACTTCGTCTTCGGGAGCATCAATCCGAGTTTCTGAAAAAAGATCCTCCCGAATGGGGGGCCCACAGGGTCTATTTATAGGCAGGAGAAGACCCTGGGCGGTTATCAGGCGGTTATCAACTAGGTCGCGCAAGTCACTTGCGCGCCATGTTCCGTCGTGCAAGTCCACTTGCGCGACCATGAAGGAACTTGCGTGGCCTATAGGAAATGTTTTCCTTGTTCATCCCTTTGTCAATTTTTGATGTTTTCTTAAAAGGTTGAATCACTTTGTGCTCATATATTCCCTTTTTCTGATCTTTAGATTCTGTGATGAAAGGAGCATCAACATCCATCCAGATAGTTTACTCTCCCATATGTTGATTGTGTTTAGAATATATATAATGGGGATTAGGATGTGGATGATGGTATAAAAGAAACATTAGTTTCACTAGTCGATAATATGTATTTATTGTTGGTAGGAGTTACATTTGAAATAATTGATTCCAAAGAACATATATATTTTACAACTATCATGGATTAATTTCATGATGTATTCCCAAATAATTTATATCATATGGCATCTGAAATAGTAGTATAATTTATAATTGATCTCTAATTAGGATATATTCTTGTTTACCATCCATCACATTGGATATAAATAAAAAAGGGATTTGATGGTTTAGACATAATAATAAAACTATAAAGGATTCATTTGACCAAGTATGCCTCCATGGGAAACAATAGTTATTTTTTCTAATAAACAAGATATATTTATTTGTATTTTCATATGTGAAATTGTTTATGATAAATAATTGATATCAAAATTATTTAATTGATGATTTTTTTATCAATGATGTGAACATAAATTGTTTTGTATGAATGTATTATGGTTACAGTATCACTAAGATTGACTTTTGAACAGTGATATATCATATATAGCAATCCAGAATCATCATGTTGATTATGAATATATAGTCAAGACCTTAGGTATTTTGAACTATCTAGTGGTGTTTATGGAATTGATGACTCATATTTCTAAGGATACAAGACCAAATTGTTCTGTAATTTATCAACTACATTCTAGTATGACATACGATTGAGGACAATCCAAAATAAACCATGTTAATACCATTTGTTATAATGTATGGATAGTTCCATTATGATAATATTTTAATTTTTAATTTACATATATATTGAATATAGTTTCATGTTCATGTAATTTTAGATATTGGGGTAACTATAGATCAGGAAAAGAAATAATCTATTATCTATTGGATAATAAAAAATAATTGTTTTGATATATTTGTATTCGTCATCTTAAAAGGTTATTAATGATGTCTTTTTTAAATCTTTTCATTACATTTATCTCTGATGAAAACATTGTCATGGAATGTTAATCATTTCCAATGTATTGAATATTTCTTGAAATATTTTTATGTTCTCATGGATTATATGGTTTGAATATTTATCCTAACATTCTTTAGGACACAAATAAGCTTTCGGTAATGTAGTGATATATCTGGAATATCTTTTTGATGTGTCCTCTTATAGAGATACATGCTATAGATTATGGATCATGTTATATATGAGGGCATGATTTGAATTACATGATGAATTATTGTTAGTTAGACACTGTAGTATATTCCATGAAAACATGATCACATTTTCTATTTGGATAGATGTTTCTAGTATTCCAAAATCATAAATATTTCAAACATAAATTCTCAAAGAGATATTTGAATCAAACCAAAATATTATCAATATAATTACATCTAATTTTTTAAATTTAATTATTGTATACATTGTTAAAAGAAATTTAGTTGGTGATAAATGGATTAGGAAGTCTGGAAGTCAGTTAAATCATGGGGATTCTGATCAGTGGACGTTTCAGAAATTTATAGACAATATACAACTAGATTCTGTTAAATAATGTGATGATATGATTTTCACTCATGTTTCACTTGTTAATTAATTTTTTGAGTACTTTAATGATTCTCATTCACAATAATAGGAATTTATAAACATGAGGATGAGACATAATGTTTGGAAGACCATTGAGGGATAAAAACTATATAATAGATATGGGTTGTTATTTAGTGATAAAATTGAATTTCATTGGACATATCACGAACACCTCCTTTCTACGATACACCACCCACGATAGTTTATCAATTGAGGAATTCTGGTTATTTATTAATCCATTAGTAAATAATTTTGGTGTCCTAGATTGAAAATATGATTTATAGACTATGTATCGAGATGCCCGACCCGTCATATGGTCAAAGAAGTACAGTAACAACTTGATGGTATTTTGAAATATTTACATATTCCCATATAGAAATGGGATCTTTTTTCTATATATTTTGACATAGGCATTCCCTGAATTATTCATAAACATGATTCCACATGTTTGATTATGGATTTCCTCATAATGTCATATATCATCATAAATTTTCCCAAATCCAATACAATGGATGAATTGTAAAAAAACATCATTTCATAAGATTTATAGATTCCTGGATTACCAGTTTCCATTTTTTCTAATCAAGTCCCTATATTTAAATATCAATTCTAAAAGTCCTTTTAGCCATCCATTAGAGCTCTTTTGGCATCGAGAAAAAAAAATTTCCTCAAATAAATATAAAATCTAAAAAGATGTTTAAAATGTCAGAATACATGAATATAGGTGGAAATATGGTTTTTTGAGGATCATTTATGTATCATATACCATTAGTATAGACCTCTTATAATAATAGATTTCAATCCTCAAAACATATGGATTCTTTCAAAGAATTGTATGTCCAACCTTGTCATTTTCCTCACTAGTGGATATAGATATGTAGGACTTCACATATAAAACCTATCATATTCATGAAATGAAATTGCAAATTAAATTGATTATGAATATAATTGTGACATAATAATTTCATAATAAATCATATACACATCATCAAAATCAACTAATATTGTTTTATGTGGGTGATCATGTTTTTTTTCAATGTCTCAAAGGATAGGGCATCCTTGTTTTGGTATGAAAAGTAAAATAAACCCTTTAGGGTATTTTCCCATCATAGATTCGAGAATGAATTATATATATTCCTCATTGGATGAAATTACATCCATGATACATATGTTTTTTATTGAATTTTATATATCTTAACTGATGTAGAACTAGCTTTATCCTAACCATTTTACATGATGAGGCCATATTGGTCATGAGAATAATTCAATAATGATCCATAAGATGATAATATTTTTTGATAATCTCTATAATGTATTATTTGTAAGTATTATCTAGTTGGTATGAATATTGTGCCAACATGATCTGATTCCCAATGATATATGTGAACATGAGGATAATTTTTTTGATAAATTTTCATAATCTTATAAACTAATTGAAAATTTATAATTTTATACAATCATAAATACTAAATTGGTAGATAATATGAACCCCTATTTTTAGAAAAATTATAAATTTATTATATATTTTGAATTTATTAAATACTATGGTTGGGTTTAAGAGTTTCAATATGGGTTTTTAATATTTTGGAATGGGATTTAAGGGTAAAATGATTACAAATATCTAGGGAAAACCAAACAATTTATCAAAGGAATATTCTAATTGGGCCTTTAAGTCCTTTGGATGGTTGATGGGTCAGGCACATTTTTCCAACACTGAGAGAGTTCCTAGAAGAAATCATGAGGTAAGGTAGTTTTTTAAAACATAATGAGCAGGGTTGAAATAGTGCTTTCCAAATGATTAATATAAAATTATTAGCTTGGTAATTATTTTCATATAGCATGAACATAGTTGAAACATGTTATTTTATACAAGACTCACAATGATACATATCTCTGGTTTGGACAAAATAACAATGTTCAGGGATGTCGCATAGTTTATTAAATAATGAATCCAAATCATTTGATGTGAGAAATGTAATATAAAAATTGAAATTTAACTTATATTTCCACCTTCAAACTATTATTTTTATTCTATTAGCCCATTCTCAGAATATCCTCTCATTACATAGGTGTTCTTAGAGGTATTATTCCGATCAGCATGAGTAATTTGATGAATCCTAGTGCTTTAGATCTCTAGAATCAATGGAATATATCTCCGGTCTATATTTTTAGATATGATCTTATTATCTCAGGAAAAACAATGTACCTCTTCCATTATGGAAAAATCTATGTAAAATGATGTGTTTTGGTAAGATCATTTTTAGTTCTAATGAAGGAATGTAGATTATATTTTTTATCATTTTTTTAATATGGCATTCATCATTATCATCAACCGTTGTAATTTAGATGGATTATTTTCTATTATAATTATTATATAACATGATGAAATGGGGTATTAATTAATTTATCATTATTTATTAGGAAAAATTATTTTTTTACAATATAAATACTTTATTATGATATAATTCCTACAATTTTTTGATAAATAACATGAAAAAATTTATTCAAATGAAATGAGTTTTTTTTATAATTACTTGTGTTGTTAGCATGAATTCATGAAATTAAATTAGTTATTAATTTTTTTGTTCCAGTCCTAGGGATGGTTCCAAGGAGGAACATGGGATTATATAAGGTGAAGACATGGAGGGGAGATGGTTCACCGCTCATGATTATTGTGACTGTTAATGGGAATTCATGGGTGTTATATTGTGGAATGAGGATAGTAATTCCATGTTGAAAAAATGAAAGAATAAATTGATTTAGTTCAATATGGTTTTGTTTAAAAATATTATTATCGAAATATATTTTCATATTTCCAACTTCTATTTTATATAAATGAGAGATAACATTAATAGTTAATAATGGTGTGTGTGTGGATATCTAGGGGATTACGTAATGAGTTTTATAGTCTCCTCTATAAAGAGATAATTTGGTGTGTCTTTTGATATAGTGTAATTTGATATATGTAATGGAATGATATCATTATTATAATGTGATGAATCATGATGTAGTTGAATTGGTTTATGGGGGTAAATAATGAATCATTATGATTTAATTCTTGGGTTTATGATACATTTTTGTGTTTGATTTTATTTTTTCCATTGATTCATTTGTGAGCTAATTTTTATTTTATATCTAATACTATAGTGTTTCGATCTATTTATATTTGAATTCTATTACATAAAATGAATCATATATGGTTGTTTGTCTTTTTTTATCTTTCATTGTAGTTCCCATCTTATAGAAAATCCACCCTATTGGTCTAGTATTACATTGGTTAATGTTTCAGGGAATTGGTATACCTGGGACATCATCTATCATCAAAAACACCCTCTTCTCTACCCTTTTGAATGGATATATAGCAGAATGATAGATGAGAGGTGAATGTCAATTTTTTAATATAAATTATTAATATAAATAGAACCCATTTTTCTCATAATATATATATATAAACTAAGAAATAATTGTTTGGGAGGTGATTTATGGTCGATAGTACATCAACCATTCATTTTAACAGATGTTTTAGTTATGTTTTAGGTCTTCTACTCTTGTATATTTAAATTATACCATTTTTTTGAATCTTAGAAATAACATTCTACCTAATTAATCTATATTTAATGTGAAAACAATTACCAAAATAACATAATTTTTTCATTAATATACAAAAAATTAATTCATTTATTCAAATAAAATGGGTTTGTGTTTAAAAAGTTAATTTTTACATTATAGCATGTATCTCTTAAAAAATATCTTTTATGAAATGTTTTCTTATGTATAAATTTTTTATCCATGATAAAGTCATCAATTTAAATGATTTACATGAAATTAATATATTTAATATTGATTAAATAAGAGTTATTCAACTTTTAATTAAACGAAAAACTGAATTTCCACATGCGAAAAATTAATTAAAAGTAAGATACAAAAACAAATTACACAAACAATAATACATAATTTTGTAAATTTGAAACACTAGTTTTAAATATTAATCATATTAAATAAATTTCATCATTTAAAATGATTTAATAAAATATTGTTCATTTTTATATAATTATAAATTCATAAAAGTCAAATTTTTTGGTAAAAACAGTATTTTCATTAATCATCTTAAAGTAAATTATATATGAAAATAAAAAATTAACCGAAAAGAAATATTCACATTCTAAATAAAAAATGAGCATATTTTTTAACACTTTACACTCACAAGTTTAAATATTTATATTTTTAATGACAACTAAAAATATAAATAAATTGATCTTTTATTAAAAAATATAATTTTTGATCATGATTTATCTCGGTAGTCTATCGTAAAATTTTATAATTAAGAAAACTAATATATTATTTAATGATTTTTATTATTATAAATTATCATAATAATCATTTTATAGTGATTCATTTTTCTATACATTAAATACCCAAAATATATATCATATCAAAAAATATTTAAACATATTAATTATATATATACTAAATATAAAAATTCATAATTGGTTAATATTGTTTTATTAAATTATATATTTATTATTATTATATTTGTCTTTATAATACTCATCTATTATGTTCGTTCTTGATTTATCATGGGGTTTCAGGTAGATAATGTTATCAAATAAAGAAAAATATATTAATAAAATTATATGTATTAAAATCATATGGAAATAAATTTTTATTGTTAAATAAATTGCATCATAATTATTTTAATTTTTACTCACTAGTGAAAATAGATCAGGGTATTCTAGTGATATTCATTACTGAAGATTTACTTTTTATTGACATACATACCTCACAATTTTAGATTTATTAGGATTCATCATTCCTTTGATAATAGGAATTGATATATTTTTTCCATTATCACAAAAATCTATTAAAATTTACATCCATTATTTTTTAATAATGGATATAAGGGCATATCATTCATTACATCATTTCTAGGATCATATTCACAACAAGTTTCTAAATCAAAAATACTTATGATAATATAATTTAAAAATAAATTCAATAATCTTATAAATATTGTAATGTAATCCTAGACTATATTCTCGAAAGAAACAATTATGTAAAACTATAAATCTTCTGATTCAACAATGACTCCCTTGATTTATACAATAACACTAAATTTTTATTCTAGGCTTCAATTTTTCATTATACAATTATATTTTATATACTTTATTAGTATATATAATATCCTAAAATTAAATTTAATTACATCATAATGGTTTGTAAAAATAATTTAAATTAAATAATGACTATCAATAAGTATTTTCAATTTAGTGGTATAGTATTTGTTCAGTTCATCACTCTAAGAGTGAAGAATAATTAGATACTCAAAAAAATGTTTTAGGTTGATTACCCCAAGGTGAATCAATAATAGATCCACATCTACATTTCCTAATATAGAAATGGAATTCATTTCTAGAAAAATAACATAATAAAAACTTGAGTAAAATCAATGGAAGTTATACTATAGTTATATTTATATTATGGGATTTAATTAATTTTATCATATCCTAATTCAAAAAAGTAACTATAATAATTGGGAAAAATAATGAAACTCTTCTCAGATAACAAATGATACTCCCTAAACCATAGTTTGGGTTCTATTCTAAAAACACAAACATTTCAAATTGGACTGTATTACTTGTGAGATGATCCCAGAAGAGCGTATATTTTTCTTAAAATATATCTATATGTAAATCTCTAAATCTCACATTAATCACATGATATCAAGATAGGTAGGTTTACTATGTTTGAGGATCCACTATATTAGAAAATTGTATTATGTTACTAGGGATCATATGCCCTTAATTGAACCACAATATACCCACATCTAGACTTCTCATATAGAATAATATATGTGTATTTTATTTCTGTATATTTTCAAAATATTTTATTATAATAAATTTACATTTATATGAAAAATAATATTTTATTGACTATGATAGTTCTATTATTTGTTTGTTATAAAAATATATAATCTTTCAGCCTTATTTCAAAACATAAATTTATTTTCCATTTCATTATTATATATTTTATTTATTTTTTAATGATTAAATTACTTCAAAACATTATTCTTCATATTTTATAATTTTATTCTGTTATTATTTTATTTTATTATTTTCATTTAATTAATTAAATTATTTTAAAATTAATAATTATATGTTTTTTAATTTAACATTACAGTTATTAATGTTTTATTTTTTATTTTTATATTAATTTATATTTTAATATTTAATTACTTATTTGAACTTTTATTTAATAGTGTTTTTCTATTTTTATTTGACATTGTTTATAATTTCATTTTCATAGGAATGTGGTATAAAATATATCATTTGAAACTATATATGGTATTTTATTAACATATGTTATTTTTCTATGATCCCACAATGTAAAGGACCAATGAAAATGAAACCTACTACATGATCAAATGTAAGAGCAACACCCAAAGTTTTTATAAATATTATTGTGTCGAAAAATTAAATTTCACTGATGTATTATGTTATATGATACCCCAATTTAATATTTAATTACATTAATCCCTATCATATCATGAAAAGAACATTAACTTGAGTTTCTGATAAAACCTATTTTATTATTCTAATTATGTTAAAAGAAAATTTTATGCTAGTAATTAAATTGATGGGAATGAGTATTAAAATACACACCTTGGTATATAAATATATATATTCAATATAATTTTATTACAATCATCCTATAGATTTTAAATAAATAACATATGAATAAATATTATTTTATACAAAAAAACTATATTTTTCTATAGAACGTTTTATTTTATTTTAATGGAGGGGCTATTTTATAACACAATTTTTGAAAATTGATATTTTTCTTAAAAAATTAATCATAAATTTTTTATGTGTAATCTCAAAATAATCTATGGTTGATTTTTTGGTATTTTTCTAAAAATATTTATCTTTTAATTAATAGTGAAAATATTCATTTTTATGGAAAATTGTTTTTTATTTTAATGTAATTAAAATGTAAAATTACATCTTGTAATACTTATAAATTTTAATTAGTTCATTTTAATTTAAAATAATAAAATTATCGTTTTTGGGAATATTTTTATAAGTTATATTATTATAAAATAATTTTAGGTTTTAAAAATCCATTTTTCTAAAAAACTGGTTTCATAGTATTTTAATTGAAATTTTAAATTAAAAAAAAAGATATATGTTTTTTATTTTGGAAAATAGATTCCAAATTTAGATTCATATGTATAAAATGTATTTAATATGTCCATTTTTTCAAATATGAATAATTACCATGGTAATGTTCTTTACCAAGGTAGTGTACAAATTGATTAATTTATGTTAAAAAGAAAATGAAAAAATTATAAAATGACTATAATACACTCCCAAATATCATTGGATAATAATAATTAGACCTTTAACACATGAGGACCTTTTTTTAATGGAAACTTGTCCAAAAATTATAATATAATATTTACATCAAATACTGTCAAAATATGTCACTTTCTTTGTCTTAAATATCCCTTATATGGCCAAATGTGGAAATTTGTATATTATGAATGAATTTAACTATAAATTTTCAACTAAATAAAAATATCATCTTGATTAAAATTTATTTTACACTGTTTGGGCCACTTATATGATATTATAATATAGATAATATTTTATTTAATATAAATTTATATATGGTACATCCATGATTAAAATACTATATAATTTTAAAATACATGTAATAAAAAATATATTAAACTATATATAATAATTTTAAATATTTAATATTTTTTTATTGCAGTATTCCATAATTAATATTTAGTTTAAAATACGTATATTAAATAAATATTTAAGTAATAGTTATTTTATTATTGGGACTATCAAATAAATGTTAAAAACTAATAATATAAATATAATTTTTGGCAATTAACGAGATCTAGCATTTTATAGATGAAATGTACCCTCTATGAAATTAAAAAAATATTTATAGATGTAAATATTTTATTTTTATATATTTAATATTCAATGTTATAAAGTGTTTTAAAATTAACACAATTGATATTTTATCAAAAATATATTAATAAAATTTATTAAAATTTAATTAAAGGGTTTTAAAAATACCAAATAAATAAAATATTGTATACAATATCATTAATTTTTCAATAATTTTATAATTGATATCACATATGTAAAAATTAAAAAAAATTAATATTGACATCTATTTTTCCATAGAAATAATTAAAATATGTCCAACCAAAACGATAAGGATTAAAATAATAAAAAAAATTATATAAGATCTATTGATTGAATATATAACAAAAAAATATTATCATATCATAAAATTTATTTCCTTTAATAGGTTTTTAATGTGATATTGGATATATTATAATTTAAACTTATATGAATTTCTAAAAGGACCCCTCAACTCAATCATCAAAGGGAATATCCTACCCCACATCATTAAATCCTATGAGCCTTTTTGATCACCCTTAATATACCATTTTATCATAAAAACATTCTTTTCCATACTCTATAGGATCTTTTACTCCCAAATAGAAACCCCAAGTGTCCATAAGAGGATTCCTAAAAGAGTTTATCCAAATATTAGGTAATTGTCTTTACCGGTACTTTTTTATTATTTCTTCATCATATTACAATTCATGTGTTGTTTACATTCTAATGTAATAAATACAGTTTCAAATATATACGGATATTTTATTATGATTAATTAACAACCATATTACACCTATTATACATCCTATAAAAAACACTAGATTTTGGTACATATAACTTACTATATCCACGTCGTAATGTAATCAATATTTCAGCACCACATTATCGGTATTGGTATAATGATAAAATTATATATATATTAATATATGATAATTATAAAATAATAATTGGGATAGGTAATTTATATACCGTCCTCTTCCTTACCATTTCACCATTAATGGAATGATACCATCTCTTGTTTGTATTTACGATATAATTTCTCCATGATGATTTGTGATTGAAAGTCCAGGTACACCATTAAATAATGATTTTATATATGTATGTAATATATATTTATATGATATAAAATACCTTAATATAAATTTGGAGATGATGTACCAATATCCTATTCTAAAGAAATGTAAATTATAAGACAAAACATTAGTCAAGTATCGGAAGAATTATATTAATAAAATATATTAACAAATTAGTTTTAAGTTTATATAAGAGGATAATATAATAGAAACACTCAGTCAGTGGGAGGCTTTTGGCCCTTTGTTAAAATAAAAGAAAAGTGTAGGAGAAAAAGATCTAGAGTACAGACATACCGTTCATCCAAATATGGATATCAGAACCAACAAGAAAAGATCAGCTACATATGATACTAGTCATAATCCTCGCCACATCCATAATATGGAAAATCCTCCTTAGTAGCTGAATCCCATTCAGAGTTTGTATCATATGGATTTATAATCTTGGAATATATCCGTCTGACCTCCCATTGCTCTATAGTGAGCTTCTCCTTCTTTGCTTGCTTTCTCACATGACTCTATTTAGAATTTGGAACATCCCCTTTTCCCTTCTTGAATGAGGACCCGGTGGATACCTGATTCAGTATGTAAGAATAGTCCTTTCGTGGCCTGCTCTTTGGTGGAGAAGTAACTGCACCTTCACTGCCAAACAACTTCTTCTGGCCACCTTGAACGATATCACTGTATGAAGGACTTGCAGCCCCTCAGTCTTTCTCATTGTCACTATCAGAAACATTTCCCCATTTACCCGTGAGATTCACCGGGATTAAACTTCTATCCCCACCATCATGCCTCACCAAATCACCTTATGAGATTGTTAGATACTCACCTCTAATCCGTGGAGAGATCCTTTTATGATCAATCGAAGCTAGAAATTGCGGATTCACTTCTTTTCCAGGGTCCTCAACATTCCCCATCGGGACATCAACTAAAGCCTTTTCTTAAAAATTGGAACCAATATGCAGTATCAAGACTTCAATCCCCTTCGGATCAATAATCATATTGGACGACTCCTCCTGCTTTAATTCCTCAAAGCTATTACCTGAGAGGAAAACCTGTATAGGAACCACTCCTCCTTCTCTCTTTAGGCTATCACCCAATCTAGTAGTACCCTCCTACACATTGAGGTCTTCATCTCCAATCCCACATTTAATTCGCATAAAGACCTATTGCACTAATGGATTGAGTGAATCCCACACCTCTTTCATAGCACAGTCATGCGTTCACACCTCTACATGAAAGTCTTTCCACAACTCCTACTCCAAACCTGTTCCCAGTAGTGTCTTGTCAAGGTAGGGGCTTCGCACTTGTTCATCACACCCAGTAGAAACCGTAGTCCCTCTACCCTCCATGGGCCCACCCATGCCTTTATTCACACTCCCTCGCACGATCACAGTATCACCAGAATTGGACTTTACCAGTACTAGGTCCAAGACAATAGGCAAGCCACCATCGGAGCTGCTCCTTTGAACCATATTTTAAGAACCAATCATCTCTCCATGATGACAAACAATTTGTAAATGAACAAATCGGGAACAAGTAATGCAATAGTGCATCCAAGACACAAAGAAGACACCCTACCTCCATCGAAACTCCTTTCTATCCATGATCCAGACCAGTCCAATGGTGGTCTTGAGTCATCAACCTCCACACAGATTCAGGGACAAATTGGATGACTCATAGCCTCAGTCCGATGATTAGAACAGAGGTAAAGACCGAACATATTTTTGATTGCGCATAAAATCGAGTGATATTGGAAAGATAGAGGTAAGCGAGGAAGACTCACCCACATTGCAATTCATGATGGATCTCATCGCATGGGGAAATTGAAGCTCCAACGAAACATAAAAAAGGTGGAAACATTGCATCTCCAGGGAGCTCGAGACCAGGTCGCAATCAAATCCGCCTCTAAGACAAAAAGAACAATGATATGATTCCCTAAAAGAATAACCACAACTGTACGCTACTGTAACTCCCAGGAATCTCCGACAAATCTCTCGAACTCATCAAATATAGGGCGCTGTGGATGAAACCATGCAACTAGGGTTATCATGCATAAATCCGCATCATTATTGATCTCAGTAGGGAGAAAAGGAAGATGTGGTGTCGTATGAAAAAAATATGTAACCTTTGGGGAGAGATGGATCCTTGTGAATGGAAAATCTGAGCCAAGATGAGTGCAATCATTATCATGAGGATGCTGAAATCCCCCCTTCGAATGGGAGGGGGGAGCAGAGCTTGTCTTCATCAGATTAGATCATCTCCAGTCACCTCCGCGGTCACCTCTGTGGTACTCAGGATAATATATAACAACATAAATATGAATATTGTTTAGGTATAAATTAAATAGTATATTTAAACTAGTATACATGTGGTTCAACTACCTATAATGAAAATAAAAAATAACATAAAATATTTTTTCGTTGTATTTATATTAGTGGCACACATTACTTACACACTAATTGTTTCGTTCATGCGGTGAATATATTTACCATTAATTTGATTAATGTTTTTTATTCTGATGAGTATAGTATATTAATAAGAATATAATTTTCATTCATTCATGGGGAATACAGTTCTATTAATTATAATGTAGTAAGGGTTAATTTCACAATCTCATATTTATTTTGAATTGTTCTTACCGAAGTAAATATAGGGTAATATTTATTATCCATGATTGTGTCTCACGAAATATTTTTCAAATGTTTTTAGAATATTATTATAAAATTATTAATTTATTTTTTACCCATGTGTGAATTTTTACTAAATGGGCTGAATGTAATATTTTTTTATTTCCATAGAGGTATTATGTTTATTTTCATGAAATATTATGAAAGGAATTTTTTCAACATATACAACATGAACTGAATTATCATATTTATTGACACCATTATAGATCCATGAATCCCTTATAATCATATATGTTTATTGTCAAATTAAATTATTTATTCTAATATTCAATGGATGTTTGAGAAATAAAAAATTTCTCAATGAGGAAATGATATTTCCCTCAAGAAATATTTTTATGTGATATCTCAAAAAAATTCCTTTATGATAACATTATTTGATGTTACTTTGGGTTTATTTTTGATTATTTTAAAGGATAATATCCATATTCTATATATTATTGTTTTTGTTTTTATGATGGAATGATATTTATTAAAACCATTCATTTTTATTATGTTATGATATGATGGAATAATGTTTATCAAACCCATTTCATTTTATGTGTTCTTATATAATGAATGAATTTTTTTCATGTCAAACAAATATATATGGTTTTAATTATTATATAGTTTGGTCATATATTTTCCACTAATTCATTGTGTAATGAATTCTATCTAGTGCGATAATGATTTTTTACTAGTTGATAGGTCTGATCCACTAAGAGAAGAATAGGAATCCCAATCCATTAACAATAATATAATAATACATAGGATGGTGTTTTATCTCTTCTATTTTTTATAGGATCCATGCTGAACCCATATATGTTTTTCTAATTCACTGTGAATTATAGGTAACGATATTAAATGTTTAAGTGTCTGTAGCAACTAAAATTTTTATTTCTATTTTATGATTCCATGGTTTATGCTTTTGAATGCCTTATGAATCATGTATTATTAAGATCCAATATTTATTCCATGACTCATGTCTTTGATAATTGAAATTTATGATATGATATTAAAATTATATTTTTAAATTATTATACCCTTATGTTTATTTTATTCATACCTATCACCCTTGTTTACTTGTACTGATCATATGAGATCACCCGTTCTTAATATCCCTTTCCTCAGGTTCTGAATAAAGGTTTTAAATGGGATATATCGAAGAAGGAATCTAGAAATGATGAAATTTTTGGTGAAAATATTTATTTTTACGATCCAATAATTTATTTTTATAAGATATGTAAGTTTTGTTTCTAATACTCTAAAAATAAAACCCTAAAATGTCCATCGTTATGTATTTGTTCCATTGTTTCCTTTTGAAATTGTATGTTCTGAAGGGGGAAATTGGGTTACAATTTCAATATTTATATATTTACAATTATATATGGATATATGAAATCATAAATTTCATATTTGGTATCAAAGAATAGTTTTGAAAACATTGGAGAATTTGATGTTTTCAATTGATGTTATCTTAACAATTATTGAAACTTCCATTGTTATATAAGACTATATATTTAGTGTATTAGAAACCATTTTTTATGTTTCATGTGGTAATAGTTTAAGTCTACTAATGATATTTATAATGACCTTTTTTCTAGTGGTATTTATGGGTTATTACATTTTTAGAATCTGGATGAATGGAATGAGATAACAATTGAGGTTAAAACATTTTTTAATGATGAAAATGATATAGATATTTCATTAGGATTCATAAATTTATTATAGTATTTTATAATGATTATATTATTTATAGATTTATAAAATTTACAATCCCTATGATGGGTGACAACCCACCTCCTCCAGAAATGATGTGTGGATTGAACCCACAACTGAATGGTGATAAGGTTTTATCACCAACTACTAGTTTATGTGAAGTCCTTGTTGTTATGAAATTATATTTTCAGATATAAACTTTTATATATTAATAATACTTTGAATTTTGGGAACAGATATTTTTATCATATATATAAAAATGGGTTAGATATTTCTCTATTTATTAAGTGATAAATGATATTTTTGAATAATATCTCTATTTGGGAAAACCATATATGATGTTATGAGATATTATTTTAGGAATAAAATATTATTTTTATTTTCAAGGAGTATATGTATTTGTTTTTATACTATGGTTACTCATGTTATTTATGTAAATGGTTATCATATCATTAATATTTTTGGGAAATAACATTTTGGTAAGAGATACCAAGTGTGTTTAATGTTATTAGGATATAAAATTTAAAATTTATCATAGAAGATGATGACATTAAAAGATTATATATTTTTGGATTTCAATATTTTACTTTAATAGTTTTTATGAATTCTTATGGTAAATATTTATTGATTTATCAATTTTGAACATTAGGTATTTCTAATATATTTGATTATTCTTTATATCAAATTATCTAATATTGAACTAAATATTTTTTTTGATAAAATCTTAAAGGTAGGGATAATATATTTTTATATTCTTCTATGGATTTTTTATTCAATATTATAATATTATTATAATTTATTAATGAGAAAATTATCTTCAATACTCATCATTAGAGAACATGATGTGTTTTTTATTGATATTTATTAAAGGAAAAAAGTACTAATTTTCATGTAAATATATGTCCTTATGTTATATTTTTAAGTATTGAAATAATTCCTCGACTCATGGAATAGATCATTAGAACCAAAATGTGTTCCATTTAATTTCATTTTGATGAACGTAATTGTATTTTAACCAAAAAAAATTACTGTTTTGTGATAGTTAACATTATGAGGATCATGTTATCTATCACTCTAAATTTGAACATTATTGATATAATTCTATTCAATTATCATGATTCAATTTCATCAAATGATATCCAAATAAAATCCATGTCATATAGTGATATCCTCCATTAAATTTCATAATTTTTAGGAGTATTTTTATTTACCAATTTTACATTATGGGTTTACTACAATGAAATCTGTAAACATCCACCATTAATCATCAAAGTGGAATTCCAAATTACAAGGATGTGGTATTTTTCTACATTTTTGATGATGTCATAATGGTATATTATAGATTATTTCTTCCAAAAAGTTCTATTTCTTGGTGTATTTGACTTCCATGTATCTCATTTAGGGATGTATATACCAGATCATTCAAATGTACTTTACCCAAACATCATTCTGTTGGATAATTATTTTTCTTATGATTAAGAACCTGTAGAAATATTGGATCATAAAGATAATGTTATAAAAAATGGACAACTAAATGTGATATTTTTTTGTATAAACCAACAGTTTTAAGAAACTACATATGGAATTTGATGATATGATGAGGAAAAAGTATTATTATTTTTCTATTAGAATGACGCATTTCAAGGTTGAAATTTACATTAAGGGGTATATAATGTATCACCCCATTTTTTTTAAGATACTTTTCAGAATAAATTAAATTTTCATAATATATTCTGTTTTAATATAAACCTTGTTAAGATTGTGTTATACACAATATTAGATTATCTTCTATTGCATGCAACACTGAGTTTTTGTGAAACTACTTTTTATTATTCTACTTATTTAAGTAAGACAATAATTATGTATCAATTGATTTATAACAAATTAATCGTAGTATCCACAATATAATGTGTATATATATATATAAATTAGATAAATTTTTTTTACATTCATCCAATAGATTTTATAGATATAATATAAATATATATACTTTTATGCCAAAAAACTATTATGGTTTGAAAGTAATTTTAACAAATTTTAATGGCATGACACTTTTATAACTAAATTATAGAACTAATATATATTATATTTCACAAAATAAACAACATTTTTTAAAAATGGAAAATTAATATTTTATCGTGGAGTTTTTTTTGTTTTTTGGAAAGATTCTCTTTTTAATGAATATTGAAAATAATAATTTTTTTTAAAAAACTATATGTTCCTTTAAATACATGTTTAAAATATGTTTTTAAATAGTTTAATTTTATAACTATTTAATTTTATTTCGAAATTATCCAAAAATGTTTTTTGAAAATGTTTTTATACAAGAATATATTATAAATAAATTTATTTTTTAGAAGGGTATTATTATGAATAACTTTATTTCACCGTGTTTTACTAAAATTAATTTATATAAAATTTTGGAATTTTTTTAAAAATATAAATAATGTATTCCCAAATTTAAATTTATAAATTCTATATTTATTTAAATGGCCACTTTTATTTTTGGCCAATATGAATAGTAACCATGGCTAAAAAAACTTCATTGGTTAATGGTAAATTTTTTAATTTAGGATTAAAAAAATTACAACACTGGGAATTTTTTTAGATGAATTTAATATGATTCTTAACAAAAAATAATCTAAATGAATATGACAAATGTACACTTTTTGATGAAAATTACTAGTATAGTGTTTAAATCAAATAATTTCAAAAATATCACTTTTATTGTCTTAAATATCCCTTATGTATCCATATGGGGGAAAGGGTATGTTATGGATATATAAAAATATAAAATATTAACGTAATTATCATAATTTCCTGATAAAAATTTATTTTTGACTTTTTGTACTACTTATATGAGATTATTATATTTGTAATATTTAATTTAATAAAATATAAAGATGTAACATTCAGGATTAAAATAAAAAATAAAATTTAATATAGGGTTAAAAAATATGTATATTTGAATCAAAATAATATTATGAAATATAGATTTTTTATATTAATGGTGGTGTTTTATATTATATTTTAGTGAACTAATATGTATATTAAATAATTAAACAACAATAATTTAATACTTATTATAGTAATAGAAATATCTAATATATGTTATTAAAAATTTTAAAATAAATGTAATGTTATGTCATTAAAATGATAACGTAATTTTTTAGATGACCTTAAACTCTTAGGGATATAATAAAATATTTTTTTCTAAGTTATATTTTTATATTAATATTTTTAAAAATTGTATTTATTGAATAATATCAAAATTTTCAATAATGATAATTAATCAAACTAAGATTTTTTAATTAATATAATAATAAAAAAATATTTGAAATTGAAAAATAGTTACAATGTGGTCACTAATGTTTTAAATTGTTAATTTTTGGTCTAATGGACATTACATAAGAAAATATTACAACCTTTTAATATTAAAAAATTTGTTATTTAGCTATATTTGAAATAATGTTAATCAAAATTATAAGGTATAATATAATACGAAAAAAAAGATTAAAATATATTGATTTGTGATATTACAACCTTATATTATCGTATATTTACATTTTTTTCCATTTAGAGGTATTTGGATTGATATTGAATTATTATAATTAAATCATTTTAGAATTTTCAAATGTGCCTCTCACCTCTATTATAAAAAGGAACCTTCTCCCTCCAACCATTAAATCATTATGTGATATCTATAACGTCAAAAAATTGTAATTCTAACATTTATATTTCTATTTAAAAATTATATAGTTTTTTTCTTCTCAAATTAACAAACATAGTGTCACTAAGATGATATATAAAGGAAGTTTTACAATGAAGAGGTATCATCTTTATAGACATATTCGATGTTATTTCTTCATCTACCTCCAATTCATGTATTATTTCAATTAAAAATTAGTAAATCTATTATATCCTATATGATGTGATGATATTTTGATTATGGGAAAATTATATTACACATTTTATCAATCCTACAAGAAATTAAAGCACCATGCATGCGTACTTACAACACACCATCTCATGCTGTAGTCTAATAGGTTTTCAGCAGCACATTATTTGGAAGGGTAGAATGATGGAAATAATATATATATATATATATATTTAATAATTATAAAGTTATATTATTTAATTAAAATTAATAAACTATCATATTTCTTACCATTTCAACATTAAGGGAATTATATCCGTGCTCATGCATACATATAGCCTACCATATTCATAATGAGATGCGATTAATATTCATTATTCACCATTAAATAATTCATTTATAAAAAAATAAAATGAATAAAAATAATATATATTACTTTAATATAATTATTGGGATGGAAAAATCATATCCAATGCTCAAGAATGAGACTCATACGTCAAATCAGGGATTTGAAAATGAAGTAGTTAATACTAGAGAGCAGGGTAATAATGAAATTTCATTAACAAATACGTGAGAATATTATATAATTATATAATATATAATATTATAAATATATTAATGGGTTAAAAATTATTTAAAAATCATTTATTTAGTTCTATAGGAGGATCAATTTTTTAAAAATCAAACTAGTCCAAAGGTAGGGGATTATTTTTCTCAATTTTATTTCTCTAAAACTCATGCCTTATACAGTACTTGTTTCATTTCGGAAGAGTGTATAGAACAAATTAAATTTTTTAGCATGTATTATTTGTAGTATTATGGAACACATTCATATCAATATATTTTTATTTCTTTCATCAGGAATATGATTTTACTCATTCTAATGTGGTGTGGGTAAATTTCACAATCTCATTTTTATTTGGGATTGTTTATACAGAAGTATCAATTGGGGAATACTTATCATCCATGACCATGTATCTGAATAATTTTCTCCAAAATATTTTTAATATTATTCTAAAATTGTTAAAGTAATTTTTACCAATGTGTCATTTTTTACTAAACCGTTAGAATGGATTGTTTTTTCAAATAAATAACTCTGTGAATTTTTTAGAAAAATTATGAAAAAATGTTTCCTATCTTATATTGAAATAATTTATTTATATTAAATCATGAAACCATAATTCCTTAAATCTTCCCTTAAATGATTTAAATTTTAATTTTAGAGAGGATTTTTTCTTTTAAAATTTCACCAATATTTTAGAAAAGTAAATTCTTTTATAGGAGAATGGATATTTTACTTCTGAAATATTTTTAAATGATATCTAAAAATTATTTTCATTTCTGATAACATTATTTTATGTATCTTATGAATAAATATTTATATTTTCTAAAGAAAAATTACTTATTATTTATATAGTTGGTTTAATATTATGATGGAATAAAATTTATAAAACCCATTTATTTTATGTGGGTTATGTTATGATGGAATAATGTTTATGAAACCCATTTAATTTTATGGGTTCTGATACGATGAATGAATTCTGTTCTCATGGAAAAATTACATATGTATTTCCTTATGTTATGTGTTAGACCTATATCTCTATCTAATTCCCTGGGTACATATTTATATCTCATGGGATAATAAATAGAAATAAGTTGACATGCTTGATTCACATTCGGGGAAAGTGAAACCCGATCCCTTATGAGGAAACGACTATGACTATGCCTAGTGTTGTATCCATCCATGTAAGAGTAGTCCACATTAATTTCCTTGATATATTTTGTAAATCATCCTTGTCTTATAAATAATTAAATTACATGTTTCTGAATTTAAAAAGAATATATGATTTATTCCAATGTTACGGTTTAATGGTTTTTTATTTTGACTGCTATATGTTTCATGTCTGATGAACATCTGAAAATTGTACAACAAATCATGTATATGATCATTTATACTCAAGGAATAATCATAAAATGTTATACTTCTGTCACATAACAATTTTTTATGTTATTATTACATATCTCCCTTGTTTTCCATTATTAAGAATAAGAGATAACACATTCTTATGTTTCCCTTCACTATGTTAGGAATAATGGTTTTAAGAAGGATATATATAATAAGGATTCTAGATGTGATGAAATTTAGGGACATAAAATTCATTTTTATGTTTCAGTTTTCATTATTTCAATGATATATAATATATTTTCCAATTACTCTAAAACCTATAATCTTATAATTTCTTTGGGTTTCTAAGCGCTCCATTTAAAATTTTTAACATTGATTTTTTTATAAATTATTTTTCACAGTTGTAAAAATTATATGATTAGAACCACATATGGAAGATTATACTCTAGTATTTTATAGTATGTTACTATGAATCATGGTTTTGAGTTCTTTTTTTGGATTTAATTTTTGGATCTCTGTCATGCATTATCTATAAAACCATCAAAAATCCTTTATGAAGGGAATTTTTTTGTTTTTTTAAGGTGTTATTTTTTATGGAATCCATCATGTAATGGATGCCCAATATTTGAGCTATGATAACGGAGTCTAATTGATTTTAGAGGATAAATTTTTGAAAAAGTTATTTAATCATATGTTGTGTTGATTGTTTATTCGAAAGAGACATAAATTCAACATCAATGAAGGTCAATGTATATAATTCACTATATAATATGTGATGATAGAACTAGATGGAGTTGATAAAGATGAGATATGATAAATAATGGATTTCAAATTTTGGTTACACCACAATAATTATAGCTTCCTGGTGTGGAGTGGATTTAAATTTCCATGTATGGATAATGGTGTGTAACCATAGTTCAAAAAAGCATCATCTATATAGTCGAATGATGATTCCCACATGATGCTCTATATATTTATTAACTTAGGTGACATTATTTGTTGAAGTATATATAGAAGTCATGTTATAAAATGTTATTAGAGAGGTTAGATCATTAACTGAATGATGAATATGAAAACTAATATATGCATTTGTATTGCAGATCGACCAAAATTTGTTACATAATGGAATGGAAGACAAAATCAGATTATCACTAACAGAACTTCATCATTAACATTCATGATCGAATAATTCATTGATATCTAACATCATAGAATCCATATGTACATGAATCAATCATCATTGAGTTGAATGAGAGTGATGGTTCATAAGGGAGTCAGGGACATATTGAGTACACACAAACAAGGATGAAATAAAATGGTCAATAATTATTATCGTCTCATCATTAATAAAGAACCATGTCGATGATATTGTGAATTTTAATTCCTATATCTTTTATTTGTGCACTTGTAATGGGGAATATAGCCCAGCCATTGGATAATGGTTGTTATGGAAATTATTATTGATTATTTCATCCAGTGGTATATGGGGTAGCTTGGTGTTGGAAAGGATGCTCAAATGAAGTTGAAATTTTCAAAATAGATGGATGAAAAAAACTAAATCATTGACACCAATTCATGATTTAAGGATGATGTTGGATGACTAATCCTGAATGAAAATGATGAGGTTAGTGTGTTTGTTTTGGGAAATTAGAATTTTCATTAAATTGGTGATTTCTTCTTCGATATTATGAAAATATATGATAAAAAAATTAAATGATCACCTGTTAAAGAAATATTAATTAAATATATATTTAAATAAATAATTTATTGAACGAAAAATTTAAATGGATGAATTCAAGATGGAACCAATGATTGGATATTTTTTAATATTATAATGTATTTTAGAGTTTGATGATAATACTTCAATGATGAATGTTTGATCTACTGATTATTCTTATTTTTGGAGAAGGATCATGTATTTGGAGTTCATATAGGTTTATTTTTTTCATTTGGTAATTTTATCAGTTAAGAGGACCCAGTAATTTTAGGAATTTGGTTCCCACATGGAGTCAATGGGGGAAAATATGATGATTATTGCAGTGACACTAACTATTATTCAAAATTTGTTGTGAAACATGATTTTAAAGTAAAGAATATCATAAAGATAAATGTTCGTCAAATCATCCATCATTCATATAGAGAACATATATAAAATTAGATATATGATACTAATACTCAGAGTAGATGGATGTTGACTTTGATCTTAGAGATACATTTTCCATTCTTACTATGAATAAATTTTAAACTATTCACCAAAGAGAGTTGTGATGATAATGTTCATTATTTCATATAATTTTATCAAATTTACTAAAAATAGAAACAACATTATCATTCTATTCTAAATTAAATAACACATTTTTTGTAACACCCCGTGATTCCATTGTACGTTTGCCTTTGAATAATGCAATAGCTAGCATTGTACGCATCTTTGATATTTTAACACACCGCTACCAATCAAACATGCCATTATGAATTGTAATAGAAAACTTTTGAAATTTTATATATTTTATTTTTCAAATTGGACTTCATTTTTTATTTTGGAATATTGAAATTATCCTAGGGTGAATTTTTTGTAATTTTATGAAAAATTTCAAATTTTTATGAATAGTTTAAAACAATGAGTAATTTACCAGAACCAGGTTATTGTTTATATAATTATTTATTTATTTAAATTTATTTTAATTCAGAATAGATACAAAATACCTATATATGTTCAATGTAATTCATTGGAGTCATTTTATAATATGTTTAGTTATATAAAATATTTATTAAACTTGTTACTCTCTTTTACCAACCTCCTAAAAGCATTTTTAAAACTACAAAAATCATAATTTTGCCACTTATGTGAGTTGAATTTTAAAATTCATAGAGAAATTATTATAATAAATAAGTAAAATTTGGTTCAATAGGATGAAATTTTTTTTTGGTGAATAGTAACATTTGTCTTTTATTTTCCACAGTTAATAATAAATATGGTAATTAAGGGTAAACATAATATCAGAATTACCCTAACCCATGTACTAATTATATTGGTTATCTATAATTTGATTCAATACAACCTTAGTAATAAAATATGATCCCCTTTTCTCCACTTGGATTAGATTTGGACATTTATTAGGATTTCATTTAAAGAAGAGTTAAAAGAGTTAAAATTAATGTCTAATAACTAAACCATTATTAATATATTGATATATGAAATATAAATAAGAATATAGATATTCATTTGAAATATAATACTATTTCCTACATAATGGTACTTTATTTATAATTTTTAGACATTATATAATATTATTTATTTATGACCTAATGATGATGAATTAATTACCTTATTAATGAAATATTCAAATAATTGATATTATAAATATCCACATCAATGTAAATTGAGGCATCAGATTAATTACACTAATTTTATAGGTTAATTAGACATTTAATTATTGGTTGAATAAATTATATTTGATGTGATAATGTTTTCATGGCTTTCAAAAAAATCAAATGCTAAATAGTGTCAAAATTTACATAATTGAGTTTTTAAAACAAATACCATGTTATTAATTGATATAATATTACAAAAAATATATGGTTCGGCCAAAAGACTTATGTAAGGTTATATATATTAAAAATTAACCACATGGAGATCTCTTGCCTTATTATAGTATGTTTTTTAACCATATAATATAACATTAAAAAAGACATAATTTATGTCAAACTATTTAACTAAGAATTAAATCTAAATGATAATGTTAATATGATCATTGAAACCCATCTAAAACCTATTTTTTGGGATTTTTTTGATGGATACCCACCATATCCTTGATATAATTAATTTTTGAGACATTAGAAACCGAAAATTATTTTATTATAAAATAATATTATCAGCTTATCCAAAAGTGACCCTCACCTCTCGTATAAAAGGGTAATTTTACTTCTCTTCATTTTATACCTCCATAGCCATTTTTATTGGCCAAAACCTTCCAAAATATCCTCTCAAATATACTCAATTCATCCTATGGACCTTCCTTTTTTCATAAATCCATCCTATGGAGCACTATTGATCAAATAAAAAGGAAGAACCTGAAAGATAGGTAAATATTTCATCAACTCTTTCATGTTCATTTCATCTTCCACTTCCACTTTATCTATTGTTTCCATTCTAAAATAATAACTCCAGTATATTATATATACGTTTATGTTATTATAAATATGGTAAAACAATATTAATTATTCTATCCATCATATAAATGACAATGACACCATACGTGTGTTCGTAGGAATTATCATCCCCATGTCATAGTGTAGTTTGTTATTCAATCACATAATTATTTAAAATAGATATAGTAATAAATTCAACAGATTTAAATAATAAATATAACATTTTAATGATCCTGTATATATGATATAACTTCAAATTATGTACTATTTCACCCACAATATAATGATATTGTCACTCGTGTATTGGTATGAATTACTGTCGCCAGAAACGCAATGAGATTCATTCCCTTCGTAACCATTCAAGAATAATTTTCATTTTATGATAAAATATAATTTCTATGAACATAATATCATTATTGGTATGAATTAAATACATCCTATCAATAAAAACATGGCTTACCTAACAAAGAATATAAAGGAAAACGAATAGGTTAACACCCAAAACAATGATAATACTAAAATATTTTTAACAATGTAATATTATAAGATCATATATGATATAATAAATATGTATATTATTCTTGTAGAATTTAATTAAAATGTTTTATCTATTATCTAATAGGTTAACAAACCATCAACTATGGATAAGTATAAGGTAATGGTTAATTGCATAGTCTCTTTATTATCTGAGGTTGTTTTTACGTATGTATTTACTAGGACCTCCTTATTGTCCACATACTGGTTTTCTTAAAAATGACATTCAAAACATTTTTATTATTTAATATAATATTGTTAAATGTCATTTATAAACTTATTTGACCATATATTTTTCTAAAGTAATTGTTCTGTAGGTTTCCAAACATGGTACATTATGTCATTTTCATCAAAATTAATGTAAGAAATTTTTTAACTTATACAGTAGGTATGGATATTTTCTACTGTTATATCATAGTCAAAGAATACTATATAATATTATATGCATATTTTTAAAATAATTGTTTTAATTTATAGTTATATGACATTTAAACGATTTCAAAATTGAAAGAGATATTTGTCTAAAATGTTTTGATTTCATCTATCTCAACATCCATTGAGGGATTTTTAGCTTTTTTGATGTTGATTTGTTATTATAAAAAACTCCTATATTGTATTTATGGTTTTGTGATATTTTTAACTATGAATGTTTTAATTTTACACCATTCGTGTTTTAAGGATAAAGTATTGACCTTTCGAATTCTATTTTTAATATGAATGTTTATGTTATATTTAATCCTTATCATATGAGGAATTCATTGGACTTAGTATGTGATGGGGGGAGCCCGTTATAACTCCTCGATGCATCGGTAGGTATCATGAAACAAACTACTGTCTTGGACGAAATTCTTGACAAAATATTATTTGCAGTCATGGCACACGGCCTTGACTATGTGGTTATGGAGTCTGGCATTATGCATTCCATCATTATGAAAGAGGATAATTATATTGCATGTGATTATTCGACTAGTACAATATACTTGAGATGAAGTGAATGGAATTATATGATTTTATCATTTCCATATTTTTATGAAGTATATTTTTAAAAAGAATTTGTTATAGTCTTATACATTGCCTTAAATGTTTATGATTATTCATGAATGTTTTGTCTATATTGTCATCCTTACTGAGCATCTAAGCTCGCCCCATTATATGTTTTATTTTTCTATGATGTGAAGAATTAATTTATTGTTGACTTGCATGGATAGGATAAGGATATAAATGTGTTCAAAAGGGGAAAAATGATTATAATGTGTTTATTTCATGATGTAATGTAAAACTTATAAACGTATCTAGTACAACTAAGGCTTCTGAATTGATCGGTCTTTCGGGACACGATTCCTTGTATCATTCCAATGTTATTTAATAATACACCCACATTGGATAACAACAGTCAGGGAATTATAGTTGGTATCCAAGAATAATTAGTACAAACCATGAAAGTTATATTTTGAAAAACTCTGATTAATGAACATTTCCATATGATAGAATTTGAAGATTAGTATATAAGAACTTGCTATAATTTTGTCAATGTATAGATTTTATGAGTTTTCTAAGAAATATATTAATGTCTAGATACGAGTAGGTAGAGGCGTCTCTGGCACAGATGTTCCTAGGAGTCAAACCCGAATACACTTCGTCGAGCTTGACTCGAACGGGAATTGGTGGATGACAACGAGCCTTGCTACACTTTTATGTACAATACTCCAAGGGGATATTCATAGGATAATTATCATTTAATTCAACACCCATTTTGAAGGGATTATGATTTTATACTATCTCAAAGAAAACATTTTTAGGATTATGGATTATATCCATATACTTATCAATTTATGTTAAGTGTTTTACAAGATCGAAATTATGTATAGTTGTTCATAAACAAATCTATTTTATAACATTGTTTATAAAAAGAGCCTACTGGAAGGAATGGAAATTGGATCAATGCATATAATCCATGTAGGGATTTCCATCCTACTCAAGATATATATAGTGTAGATGGTGATTGAACTAGTGTTGATCTGCTAATCATCATACTATGACAACTCACTCAGGTTATGAATAATAACCATACCCTTGTGGGGCACCCTAATCCACAACATAGAGGATCAATGTTATAACTCTTCATGAGGCTACAACCACCAACATTAAAAGTGATTACAAATCCATTAGTATATATGTACTGAATATATTCTGTAGAGAAAATATTTCATGCATTGGGAGGAGCAAAAGGGAAAAGGATGTCATGGCAGTTTATCACCTCATATGAGATGCAAATAAATGGATGTCATTAATTAATAAAATAAAGGATGAAGAAGAATTATTGATCATGTAATGGAGGGTTTTTAATGATATTTTCTTAGAAAAATACTTTCCTCTTGACCATCGAGTAGATATGGAAAGAAATTTCTTGTGACTCAGGAAAAATGAGGATGAGAATGTCGCAAATTATGAGGTTAATATTAAAATGTTAACTAGGTATGCAGCAGATTATATGTGTTACCCAAGGAGAAAGATTGATCTATTCTTAAATTGGTTAAAACCATTTCTCTGTCAAGCATTAGTATCACAATCATTCTCATAATATAAAGATATTGTATCATTATCTCTCAATACAGAAAACAAATTCTCTATGTCTTATGACTTTAAAGAAAAGTAAGAGGAAAAGAGATCTGTTAAATAGTCATGAAATAGAAATAAGTGAAAGATTAAAGAATTTGAATATCCATCAAATTGTAAATGTGGGATGAAACACCATGATACCTTTATAAAGTAAATGGGAGTCTGTTAGATGTGTTTTGAAAAATGCCACTGATCCCAGGATTGTAAAGGGAAGAAGGAAGCTACCACTATTCAATGCTACAATTTTAGGTAGATGAAACATTATGAAAATGAATTTACTGAGAAATAACGAAAATTACCTCATAAAAGGCCACGATATCAATGCCATGATTATACGATCACTATTGATGGGGTTGAAGCTCCGAAAGATGTGGTGGAATGTATTTATATGATTTCCTCATGTTTATCCAATGCTTTTTCTGATTATGGATAATCGAATTGTTTCATATCATCAATGTTTTCTGTGAAAATTTTTTATTTTAATTTTTATTTATCAAGGGTTTTTTCAGTTAAAACACCTAAGGGATGTATCATCACAACATTGTTTTGTGAATCACTTCCCATTATGGGAAATAAATTTTCATTATCTGCTGATATCATCATCATAAACATGATTTAATTTGATTTAATCCTTGGGATGGATTGGCTTTCAGACTATAATGCAGAGACTTATATTAAGAAGAAAGAGGATACTATTTTTCATTATGATAAAGCGTACCTTATCTTTAGGGAGGAAATGTCACCACCTGATTCTTTTCTAGATCCACCCCTTATAGCCCTATAAAATTAAATTATTAGGGAAGAAGATAATGAAATAACTATGGGTGAGGAAAATAATGTTCTAATTGAGGATGTAACTATTATGCAATAATATGTTTAAGTGTTTAATAAAGATTTACCTAGACATCTACCACAATGTGAAATTGAGTTTTCCATTGATTTAATTATTAGTTCAAGACCTATATCGAAGACCCCTTATATATTAGACACTGTGGAATTAGCGGAACCAAAGAAAAAACTAGAGGAATTGAGTAATTAGGGATTTATTCACCCCATTTTTTCTCTATGGGAAGACCCTATCGTTTTTGTTATGAAGATGGAAGAATCTATGAGGTTGTGAATTGACTACAAGGGGATCTATGCTAAAACAACAAAGAATATGTATCCCCTACCATGTATTGATGATTTGATCGACCTACATCATGGGGAAAAAATTTTCAATGATTGAAATTCGATCTAGATATCATCAGTTTTGTGTGATGAATGAAGACATTTTGAAAATAGTATTTCAAACTAGGTATGGGAATTATGTGTTTACAGAAATTACTTTTGGATTGACTATTGAATCCTCTATCATCATGGATCTATGGAATATAGTTTTCCATGAATATCATAATGTATTTTTGTGTTAATTTTTTGATGATATCTTGGTATACTCCAAAGGCTATGAAGATAATGAAAATAACTTGTGCATTATTCTAATGAATCTTTGAAGAAATGAATTATATGGGAAGTTTAGAATGTGTGATTTCTGGTTCGGGATTTTTCTTTTCTTGGAGATGTTGTCACCTAGGATGGAATCATTGTTGATCCTTCAAAGACAAAGAAAATCCATGAATGACCATCACCGACAAGTATAACTGGGGAACATAGTTTTATTGGTTTAGTATGTCATTGTTGACATTTTACCTAGAATTTTTCACAATTGGCTAACCAATTAACCAAGATCACACTTAAAAGTGGTTAATTTTTTTTGGTCAAAAGACTGTGAAGAATGTTTTGAAGAACTGATGATATTATTAGTCAACCCTTTTATCATGAATCTAATATAAGGGAACGATGGTTTTCTAATTTATAATGATGATTCAACAAAAGGAAATGGTTGTGTATATTGGAAAAAATTAATGAGAAAAACAATCCCAGTCATTAACTTGAGTTAGAAGCTGTAATCTTCACTTTGAAGATATGGAGACACTATCTCTATGGTGAAAAATGTTTGATTTATACTGATCACATGAGTTTGAAGTATATTTTCTCAGAAATAGAACTCATCAAGAGGGAAAGAAAATGTCTTTAACTACTCAGGTATAATTATTACACTATACACTACCACTTGGGGAAGGAAAATAAGGTGGATGATGCTTTGAGCTGAAAGGATCATGGATTTTTGAACACTATGAGAGTTGAGAATGATCCTATAGACATGGATCTAGTAAATATGGATATGAGAATTGCCATAAACGGTTAAACATTAATTATTTTTCAAATGGTTTCCAAATCATATTTACTAGAGAGGAAAAAAAGTTCCCAGACTGATGATGGGGAATTTCAAAAGAAAAGTTAAGCTGTGAATGAGGTGAGATTGATCGACTACAAATATAAAGAAGGAATTTCGAAATTTGGGAATATAATATATCTACCAAACATAACTAATCTAAATAGGTAATTATTGGATGATTCTATTAGCTAAAATATATCTATACACCCCGGGATCACTATGATGTATAGATATTTTATGGAACGGTTCTTTTGGGGAAACATGAAGAAGGAGATTGCTGATTTTGTGTCAAGGAGTATGATTTTTCAATATGTTAAAGCTAGAAAAAGCATCATAGAGGATTAATGATACCACTTCCCATACCTGAGTGGAAATGGGAAGATATTATGATTGTATTTTCCATGGGACTACCAAAGATTCCAAGAATGAATCATGCAATATTAGTCATTGTTGATCATATCACCAAGTCTGCACATTTTCTTGCTATAAGAGAACATTTGCCACATGAATGATTAGAAAGACTATATATTAATGAATTTGAAAGTCTTTAGGGAGTACCCCAATAGATTGTTTCTGGTCATGATACTCATTTTGAATCTTTATTATAGAAAATTCTTCAGAAATCCTTGGATTCTAAACTATGATTGATCACTTCCTAAAAACCTCAAACTGATGGACAATCAGAATGGACTATTCATACCTTAGAAGGTATTTTGATATCATGCTCAATTGACTTTAAAGATATGTGGGATCAATATTTACCTCTGTTTGAATTTTCATATAACTATAGAATCCATTCAAGTATTTATATGGCACCATAGAGAGTTTTATATGGAAAGGGATGTTGCACACCAACTTATTGGGATGATGTTTGTGAAAGAAAACTTGTATTCCCAGAACATGTTTAGGAAACGATGGAAAAGGATAAGGATATCCATACCCACATCAAAGAATCTCAAAGTATGTAGAAGAGGTATGCCGATAACTGAAGGAAGGATTTGGAAATTTAGGTAGGAGATCATGTTTTCTTGAAGTTATGTCCATGCAAGGGTGTTATATGTTTCGGTATGAAGGTTAAATTGTGTCCCAAGTTCATCGAAACTTTGGGAATTCTAGAACGAATTGGAGTTATAGATTATCATTTGGAAATGCCTCTGTGTCTCTCCAATGTTCATGATGTGTTCCACGTATCACTATTGAGAAAATACATTCTTGACCCAACACAAGTACTCACCTATAAAAAAATTGAAATGGAACATGAGCTGTCTTATTGTGAAAAGCCTCCCAAAATTCTTGATACCATCGAACAAGTTCTATGAAACAGGACAACTCACCTAGTAAAAGTTCTATGAAGAAATCATAAGATGGAAGATGCAACATTGGTACCAGAGGAACATATGATGAAGAACCAACCAAATCATTTTATGCAGTAATATTCTAGAAATTTTGGGGACGAAGTAATTTTAAGGAGTGGAGAATGTTACACCCCAATCCTCCATGGTACATTTCCCATTGAATAAAGAAATAGCTTGCATTATACGCAACTTTGAGATTTTAACACACATCGACCAATCAAACTAGCCATTATGAATAGTAATACACAATTTTTGAAATTTTATAAATTTTATTTTTCAAAATGATCTTCAATTATTAATTCAGAATATCGAAATTAGCTTAGGGTGAATTATTGGTATTTTTCAAAAAACATTCAATTTTTGATGAATAGTGATAAACACTGAGTTATTGTTTAAAAACAACTTTTTATTTAAATAATTATTTATTTTATTTGATTTTTTCATGTCAAAATAGATACATAATAACTATATAATCTCAAAGTAATTCATTGGATTCTTTTTATAATAAGTTTAGATATATGAAAATTTTATTGTACTTTTTACCGTCTTTTACCCACCTCTTATGAGCAATTGAAAATTTTCATAAAACATAATTTTACCGCTTTTGTGAGTTGAATTTCAAAAACTGAGAGACATAATTAATATCAGTAAGTAAAATGTGGTTTGATTAGATGAAAATAATTTTTGGAGAATAGTAACTTCTGACTTTTATTTACCACTGTTAAAAGTAAATATGGTAACTAATGGTAAAAATGATATCATAATTACCCTAACACAAGTCCTAATTTTTTTGGATAAGTATAATTCAACAAAAATACAACCTTAGGAATAAAATATGATCCTCTATGGTCCACATGGATTAGATTAGGACATTTATTATTATTTTATTTAATGATGAGTTAAAAGAGTTGAATTCAATGTATAATAACTAAAATAATTTTAATATAGGGTTACATATAATATGAATTCAACCATATATATTATTTAGAAAGATAAAAATATTTCCTACATAATGTTATTTTATTTATAATTTTTAGACATTAAATAATTTTGTTTATTTATGACACATTGAAGATGCAGTAATTACCATATCAATGAAATATTAAAATAATGGATATATTAAATATCCAAATAAATTTAAATTGAGGATTAAGATAAATTCCACTAATTTTCAATGTTTATATGAAATTATATGAATGGTTAAATAAATTTTCTTCAATTTCGAAGTGTTTATTTGTATATAAAAAAAATCAATTGCTAAATATTTTCAAAATTGACATAATTGAGTTTTTAAAACAAATAATATATTATTAATTGATATAATATTTCTAAAAATCTAATCATTGGTATAAAGACATAGATAAGGTTATTTATATAAATAATGAACCACATTGGGTTCTGTTGTCTTGTTATAGTATATTTGTTGACCATATAATTTAAAAATAGAAAGAGACATGGTAAATGTTAAACTATTTTACAAAGAGTTGAATATGAATGATAAAGTTAACATGATGACCTAAACCTGTCTAAAACATATTGATTGAAAGGTTTAAAACCCATTCCCACATTATCCTCGAAATAATTCATTTTGGAGCCATTAGAAACCGAAAATTATTTTATTATAAAATAATATGTCAGGATTTTCCTAAAGAGACCCTCAATTCTCTTATAACAAGGTACTTACCATTCTCTTAATTTCTGACCTACAAAGCCATTTGGCTCTTAGAACCCCAGAACAAATATCCTCTCAACTATACTATATTCATCCTATAGGCCTTACTTTTCTCCCAAATCCATCCTAAGAGGCCGTTTTGACCAATTCGAAAGGATGAACCTCAAGAAGAGGTAAATATTTCATCGCCCCTTTCAAGTACTTTTCTTCTACCACTTCCACTTCTATTGTTGTTTCCATTTTAAAATAATAAATCAATTATATTTTATATACTATGATGTTATTATAAATATGTTATAAACATATTTGTTATTATATCCATGTTATAAATTACAATTTCACCATATGTGAGTACATACATCTTACCGTCTCCACGTTATGGTCTTGTTTGTTATTCAAACACTTCATTATTTTGGATGGATATAACATTGAATATAAGTGATGTAAATAATAAATAGAACAAGTTAATTATTCTGAATATACGATATACCATCCAATTACATATGATTTCACCATCAATATAATGATATTTTCGCTCGTGCCTACGTAGGGATTACCGTCTCCACAACGCAATGATATTTATTCCCCATCATAATAATTCATGAAGAATTTTCATTTTATCCTTAAAAATACTATTTATGAACATAATATCTTTCTATATGTGAATCAAATACATCCTATCCATAACAATCATGGCTTACGTAACCATATATATAATGGAAAACGAATCAGTTAACACTCGAAATGATGATATTACTAAAATATTATTAACAATGTAATATTAGAAAATAATATATTATAACATATTTATATATACGATTCTTGTATAATTTAATAACAATGTTTTAAATAATATACATGAAGTCAACATACCATCATCTAAGTAAATATTCAAGGTAAGGGTAAGTTTCACAATCTATTTAGTATCCAAGTTTGTTTTTATGTATGTATCTACTGGGACCTCTATATCATCCAAATCTATGTTTTCATAAAAAGCTAATTCAATAAAAAACTACTTTTTAATATTCTATGGGTTAAATTAATTTAAACCCTTATTTAACCATATATGTTTTGAAATGAATCATTCTATTTTTTTCCAAACAAGGGACTTTATGACCTTTTTGTCAAAATTAAGGAAAGAATGTCTTTTTTTAACTTATACGGTGGGTGTGTCTATTTTCCATCATTATATCATTGTCTAAACATACCATATATGCTTATAAGAATATTTTCAAAATAAATTTTTTCATATATAATTATATTTCTTTTATATGATTTCAAAATAAATTTATATATTTATCTAAAATTGTATTGAATTCATCTATGTCAAAATCCATTGATTGATTTGAATCTTGTTTAAAGTTGATTTATTATGATACAAAACATACATATTGAATTAATCATTTTGAGATATGTTTGGATATGTATGCGTTATTTTTACACAATTAAGGGTTTATTAATAAATTAATGACATTTCATATGTTATTTTCAATATGAAGGTTTATGTTATGTTTAAGCCTTTTCATATGAGGAAAGAATTTGACATAGGAAGTGACGAGTGGGGCCATTATATCTCATTGATGCATTATTGGGTCTAATGAGACAAACTAGTTCCTTGGCACAAGGCCTTGACAAAATATTGTTTGTATTATTTTCACAAGGCCTTGACTATGTGGTGATGAAGTATTGCATTATGTATTCTATCATTATAAAAGTGGCTATTGATATTGCAGGTGATTATTAGACTAGTGGAATATCCATGTGATAATGAAAATGGAATTATTTGATTTTATCATTGCCATATTATCCTATAGTTTATGTTTAAAAGGAATTTTTTAGTCATATACAATTCCTTAAATGTTTATGTTTATTTTTGAAAGATTCTGTTATATTGTTATCCTTACTAAGCATCTAAGCTCAGCCCTTTCTATGTTTTATTTTTCCCAGTATGGGAAGAAGTATTTTAGGGTTGACTTTCAGGGATAGGATAAGGATATTAGTGTGTTAATAAGGTGAAAAACTGTTGTTGATGTTTTTATTTCATGATGTAATGTAAAAATTATTAATATATCTAGTACTTGAAAGGCTACTAAACTGAACAGTCTTTTGTGACATGATTCCTTGAATCATGACAACATTATGAAATAATTCACTGACTCTGGTTAACTGGGGTCGGGGACTTACATTTGTTATCTAATGAGGATCCAAGGATATTTTCAATGTAAATATCAAATATTAATGTTGTACACATAATAAATTGATTGGTGTATCATCAACTTTTTCTAAGAACAAATATAATTATGGAATGATTAAGTGAGAATTAAATATCTTTTATTTCAATAAATACTACTCTAGTATAAATAATTTCAACATTGGATTTTTTATTTATAATTAAATTTTTTTCTTTATTCACCATATCCATACAAAATCTTTATTCTCACAATTATTAATTCACAATTTCCTATTTCGTTTCATGTATTTTTTTTGATCTTTTTTGGGTAGAAAAATGTCATTAACACTCAATGTTGATATTATACCCCACTCATCATTATACTAGTTGAAATATGTGTGTAGGGTTTTATAGAAAAATAATCTGACATTATTCGATAAATAGACATAACACCATTATCATATAACAGATTTTTTTTGGGGTAGGGAACACATGACCATAAAAAATGGTATTTCTAGATATTGTTTCCATGATATTTTTAAAAATATATGTTAAATGTTTTCCTAAAATAAATAAGATGATGCTGTTAAAAAGGAATCTCAATTTTTTTAAATTTTTTGTAAACTGTTTTTTTATTTATTTAAAAAAGTTCTACTTTTTCTAGCAGCTCTTTTATGAAACATTTTAAAAAATTATACATGTTTTTTTATTTTTTTATTTATTATTTATTATTTAGTCTCATATATAATTTATTTTTTATAATTTTATTTAATTATAATATGTTAATTAATAAATATCCATAATGTTTAGTTAATAAATATTTCAAACATAAAAATAATGTTTAATAAGATGATAATCAAACTTCAACATCAATTGTCTAGAACTTTTTATTGATGAGTCTGTTATAACTCCAAAACCTTTCAAATATAGGATTATTAAATTAGCTAAAACATTATTATATTTTATTTTTTCAATAATTTAATGAATAATATTTATTATATTTTCAAGAAATATAAAGAATCTTACATGAACATCAATCAGCCGTAAAATTGGATCTAGGTTTCCATTTGGCCATTACAATATACAAATCTAAGAATCCGACGAGCTCTATGTGGTGGAGGCATAATGACGAGTTTGCAAAGATCAGGTGACATTTTTTATCCCCCCAAAAGTGGCCCTAATGTCCTTATAAATAGAATTTTTAGTCGTGATATCCATTTTTTACATTTGATGGAATTTCCTCCTCATTTAACTGGGTATTTTTTACTTTTTTAGTGGATAATGAATTTATTTTCTAGTATTACACTCATGATGATATTATAACTTGGAAATATAGTCATTTCTCATAATGTATATTTATTTACAATTAAATATATGTATATTTTCATATAATTAAACGTATAAAATCTATTTTCTAAATATATATTGACATAAAAACATATTTTTATTCATATAAACCAAAAAGAAATAAATATTTAATATTAATTTAATTTAATTTAAATAATTTTTGACTTTATATAGACTTGTAAATTTTTATGCATATTTATGTTTATATATTTTTATATCATATATGTTGATATATTTAATTACTTGTATATATAAATATTTAGATATTAATATACAATTATATATTTGAGTGAGTTTATATATATTTATATAATATAAATATGTTTAATATGTATTTATTTAAATTTTTTACAGTTTAATATATTTACATATATTTATATCCATTTACTTTATTTTAATATTGTATTTAAATTTTTTTGATATTATTATTTTAATATATAATATATATTAAATATTAAATTTTATTTTTTAATTATACATTTATTATTCTTTTTTTATTATTTATTATGTATTATAAATTATATATTGTTTTAAAATTTATTTATTAGTGATTTATTATATAGAGATTTATTTATATTACTATATTTTTCTTAATCTACTGTTTAATATTAATTTATTATTTATTATTTATTATTTATTATTTTATATTTTCTAATAATTACATAATTTTTATAATATATATCGTTATTATATATTTATTAACAGTTAATTATGAAATATAAAATATTATTTATCATTTATTATTTATCATTATTCGTTTATTATTATTTTTATTATTTATTAATCATATATTTATTATTTATATATTAATTATTTATATATTTAATATTTATTTACTTAGTTTTTAATTATTTTTTATTTTTAAACCAATTTGTTTTTTATTGTTATTTAGTTTGGTATTATTTATTATGTGTTTTAGATTTATTATATATTTATTGTTCAATTATTATTAATTAATTGTTAATTATTAATAATTTTTAATTTTTATTAATAATTTTTTTAATATTTATAGATTATTAATTTAATATAGATTAATTAAAAATTAATTTATTTAATTTATTTAATTTCTAGTAATATAATAATTAATTAAAATTTATTATGACATATTTGATTATTAATTATTATTAATTTAATATTTCTTTAAAATTTTACATTTAAATTTTTTATTTTTTATTTTTTATTTTTTAATTCATTATTATTTATTTAATAGTTTTATTTATACTAATTAATAATTATTTTTTAATTTGTACTCATTCTCATTTATAATTTATTATCATAATTAATTTATCTATTTACTGTTTACATATTTTTAGTTAACATAATTTTTAATTTTTAATTATTTTTTATGTATTTATTATTATATTAATAATTATTTATAATATATATAATTTATCTATTATTTGTTATATATTAGTTAATCATTTATTTATTAAATCTTTATTATATGTTCATTTTGTATTCATTATATATTTTTAATTAAAATCAATATATGTTTCATTATTTTTATATGTATAAGTATATTATGTACTATTTACTCAAAAGATAAGGATCTTTCTATAGTTGCAACGTCTATGCATTATATCAAAGTGTTAAGGGGTTCAAATTTCTACCACCGCATATGTTTCATATATTTATACACGACATGCATGACATGGATGTAATATTCAAGAGTATTAGGATAAATAATAACTTATATTAATCAATAAATAATAACTAAATAATAATATGTAAATAATAATAAGTGAATAATAATAAGTAAATACCAATAATTTAATAATAATAAAAAATAAAAAAAAATTATTCTTTAATTAATTATATTAATAATATAACATCAAGTAATAAATAATCTTAAATAATATTAATAATAATAAATACCTAAAAATTAAATAAATAATTATATAAACAAAAAAATTGAAAAAATTGGAAAAAAACTGAGGTAAAATATTTACAGTGTCTAAATGAGCACCCAAAGAAATACCATGTGTTTAAAAACCGATGCCCACAAATCAATGTTAAATAATTCTTTACACACCAGGGTACAACAAATTTTGAATACGCCAGCCATCATTTGGCGGGGGATTAAACCACTACTAAAAGCCAAAACAACACCAGGAAATGCCTTTTGTAGTGGACCAATAAAAAAATACATTCGACAGAATTGCATATGAAAAAATAATATATATATATATATATATATATTAATATGTTATTAAGTATTTTTTATGTATACATATAAAAACATTTAATACAGAGTCAATAACTACAATTGAAGAAATCAAAAAGGACTTGTATTCATTGAATTAAAAGAAAAATATAATGAAAAATTTATAATACGTTGATTTATGAAGACCATGAAATCAAAACATGACTATTCCACATCCCTTAATTCCTACCCATAGGAGACGAAGGATTAGGGTGCGTCAACATCTTATTTTGTCAATTAATCCACCATTCATTTGTTTTTCGCCATGTTCATGGAACTATGAGATTAATAAATCTCATCTCTCTACGATTATATCATTTAATAGGATTCCATAAGAAGATTCAAATATTTTTTATATAATATTATAATGAAAATATCCAATTATTTTCATTTGGGAACTAAGTTGTAGGTTTTTATGTTAAGATTTTTCTATTCTAGTTAAATGGGTGGGCTAAGATCTAGTTGGAAAAACTATATGAGGATTTTTTTGACAACTAGGGTGAGATTTTCAACACATGGGTGACCATGTTTTATAACTAAATAATACAATTGAGAAGAGGAATAAAGTAAATTGTATTATATAGGATCAAGGAAATATTCATTATTATTAATGTGATGAATTAATAATATAATGTCCAAAAAATTAGTTATATCCCCAAATTTTGATAGATACAATTTATATTTGAATTTCCCCATACAATATATATTTAGTAGACCTATTGTGTGATGGTGAATTCTGTGATATGATGGTAGATGAGTACAATAAAGGATTTATAAGATAGCCCAAAAGACTGAAACCAATTTCAATATAAAGGGAGTTATTGATAGATTTGAAACAAACACCTACGATGTTATTGATGATGATATATTTATTAGGTAGTAGCGTTTTCATTATGGGATGTACGATCATATTGAATATTTTTCCAACCATGGCCCCCTATATATAATGTGGATGGTGCCTAGTTCATATATTATAGGATTGTAAATTAGGGTTTCAAAGATTCATTATCATCTCAATTTAATTTTTTTTACTTGAATAATACTAATATTTCAATGATATATCATAGAGTACCTAAAAAAACAGAATCCCATAATTTTCTACAATAGTTAAAATGATAATAAATTCAATATGGGGATGAGTTTTAAAATTAATATTCGGAAAATAGTGTAATTCTATAACAAGTGTTATGTGAAAATCTTCTATTAACACAATGAATTTATAATAAGATTCGTATTATAAGGACATAACATTAAAACATTACATACTCTTGAATTACATGAATAATTCACATTGAGTATCATTTTAGGTTTGTATTTTTAGAGAATTAGTCCACAAATATTGCATTATATCTCGAAAATTAAAATGTACACACTTATACTCAGTTTCCCTTATTTCATAAAATAAAAAATCATGAAAAAACGAGTCATGTATAGTTCCATGTTTTAGACCGCATGAATTTTATTTGATCCCATCCTTGACCCTAATCATCTTTATGTCCCGTGAAAAACATTTCAGAACAAGAGATGAGCATAAAATGTTAGGTAATTGTTTTAAAATAATGAAATAAAACATTAGACATTCAAATCATACTCTTTTTATCCTACCTCATGAAATCAAAAGATTTATGAAAAACATTATAATCAAAAATCAAAAAGGAAACATGTGGAATCCAAACCATACATACATTGTAGTTAAAACAAATACATAGGGAGAAACATTTGAATACCTATCACAGTATATTCCCTAAATCACTTAAAAGATACATTCACATTTACCTTTGTCATGTTACTCGGCGCATTAGAGAGATATCTTTGGATCACTAGCCCTAGGATTTCCATGGAACCACCCATATATGTAATTAATTCCCAAGAACTATAACATATCCCTAACACATAAAACAAACAGAATAGGAAGATAACATTTCCACATAATGAAAAATACATCATCAAAACCATTTTCAATATGAAAAATACATAATATTGTATATGGTATTTATTTTCATTTTAAAAACATTATGGAATTTTATGGATGTCATATATCAAATAATACTCGTGGTGGTGGAAAATTTCATTGTCCCTACATACGTTAAAAGAAACATTGTTTTGATCGTCTAGTAAAATGGATCTTATAAAAAGATTAACTTTAATTAAATGAAATGTCAATGGTTTATATACACAATATAAAATAATTTAATATATAAAACAATATATGACTCAATTAAAAGAGATTTAGATGAAGTCCCTTACCTCATGTCTGACATAACACATTCTTTCTTTAATCCCTTGAATAATAAAGTAATGATAATTTCTAATTTCTTAAGAAAAGTTTTCAAGAATATAATTTCATTAATATCACTTGTTACCATGTTATAAACATTATGCAATCATTTATGTTAATATTTTTCATTTTTTTAATATTTGGTACTTGAGTCAAAATTGAGCTTCTTATAATTAAATGTTGTTCATGTGGTCAAAATTCAATTATCTCCGGAATTATATTCATTATTTATATATGATATATATCATATATATCCAGTATATATTTTTAATTATAATTGTACATAACATTTGGAGGTATGAAATGAAATGCATCGTTCATGGAGACAGTAAGTCAAACGTACACATGAACATCTACTTTCATTTCTATATCATATTTAATGGAAAGAATAATTAATGATACATAGGTATATTATAGTTTAGTATATTATCATATATAATTATATTAATTCCATACTTTATACATTACACGAATGTCATGAAGGAGTCCTCTCTCATTGAGGGGTAGTAGTTCTCACATTCTCGAAATTAAATTATTGTGTTTACCCATTATGGAAACCCAAAATGTATTCTATAAATGAAAAATAAATATGTATATAGGAAATATAAATATTATATATGTCACATAAAAATTAATTTCCATCATAATGGCCAATATTAGAGTTTGTAGGATGATATTGAACAATCATAATTTCGTGACGCAGTACTTCGCAGTTCACAGAAATAGTTTGTTCATTACACATTAGATGGTGGTGTGTGTAATTGTAGTCCAAATATTTCTCATAAAAACAAACTAGTATATTTTGGATACATGTGGTGTTATAATAAAAAGTAATTAAAAGAATTTACGGACTGGATAAGTAAAAATAAAGAAAATAAGTAAAGAGAATATGTTACCTTTAAATCGAGTAACTCACTTTAGTTTGAAACAAAATGATTTCATTAAGTGCCTTCTGCCTATGGTAAGGATTTTAAGTGGAAGATAGATATATTGAGAGCTTATTTGATTTTATTGTGGACTATACAAGTGGATTGAGAGGTGTGAGTAATTTGTAAGAGGTGAGGACTTTTATAAAGGGGAGGAGGGGCCCTTTAGAAATTTTTTAAACTATTATATTTTTAAATAATAGTTTTACTTTCTGAATGGTCCAAAACATTTTACTGTTGATGGTATGATTACTATTTTTCTAAATAAAATCATCCCATAATAATTGGGCACGTTTTGAATATTTTTTAATCTTTATAATTTTTTATATTTAAATTATTCATTAATGACATATACATTGCATCATTATTTTGTAAAAAATTATTATATTTATATGATGGGTAAAAATTAAAAAAAAACAGGATGTAGGAAATATTTTTTTATTTCAAATTAATATTAATGGTTAATGAGATAACTTATATAACCCCATGTAAAAATTTATTTACTAAAATATATATGCTTTTGACATTTTATTCTTTACTTTAAATGATTTAATACAAAGTGTCATTATCACTCATAAATGACTCCATGGGGTCCCAAAATATTCAAAAGGATGCCCATAATTGTGTATTTATCAACCAATATGATTAGAACACATGTTAGTGTAATTCAATTTTATTATAATATTATTTTTACCTTGAAATACCCTATTTACCAATAACCGCAGGAAAAAAGTCCAAAGATACTATTCGTCAAAAATTATTTTTGTATTATTGAACAAAATTTTACATAAAACTAAGAAAAATTTATGTTTTATTTTTCAAATTCAATTAATATATGAGGTAACATTTCATTTAAATGAAAAATTAAGTTTTTTATTACTACTCATTGTTGTCATTATTCATCAAAAATTGATGGTTTTTGGAAAAAAAATAAACCTATTTAATATTTGATATTAAAAATTCAAAAATTGTGTCTATATTTCCAAATTAAAAAAATATAAGTTTCATTAATTAATTTAAAATTAATCTCATTTTCAGAACAAATTCTTGTTTTAAAGAAATAAAAAATAACCAAAGATTGACACTTATTTATATCCATATTCAACGTGAAATTACTTCCAATTATTGAAATTGGATTATATGGTAAAAATATAATCTAATTAAACCATTAAACTAATTAAAATTATAATATATCAATATAAATTAATTAAATAAAAATTCATATTTCAATTATAATAAAATATTTTTTGATATTCATTAAAAATGAAATTTATCAGAAAAATACTAAATATTTACCCAATGTAAATTTTGATATCCTGATTCTAAAGAAGAGTTTTATTTTTTCAAAATTAACATATAAATGATAAAAAAATAATATTTTGATAGGGTTTTCCATCAAATGGCAGTAAATTGACCTTTTAATGAATATTATAGTATTTAAGCTTATAATCAGAATCATTATTATTTTAAGCCTATAAAATATATTGAATAAATGTAAAAACATTTAACAACCATTTATAATCATATTTTATATATTTCAGTTCATTTACACCAATACAATGGTTGGTCATTAACTACCATATAAAATAATATTATATTTTTATTTTTTAGTATGACTCGACATTGTGTGCAACATTAGACTTTGAAGAAACCCACGGTTTTGTATCTGGTACACCATAAAACATTGAATTTTCTTTAAAGAAAAATTAATATTTTAATCAAAAATATGTAGATACATTATACTTTATTTACATAGGATGCCACATCCTTCCTCCTTAGAAAATGTTGTCCCACAATTTTTATTCACATATCAAATAAGTGGGGGTATTTATCCTTTATAGAATTTTCAGATTCGCACGTTTCCTCTTCAATCATATGGTATTTTCCCAAATCCTTTACCTGAAGAATTACCATATTTCACAACTAATTTTCTCTTCGGTCAAAAATTTTGACTGGTTGCTCTCCATAAGAGAGATTCTCTTCCAACTGAACTACCTCTGGGCTCAAAAAATTAGATGGATCTGGCATATACATTATCAACATTGAAACATGAAAAATATTGTTTACCAGGGATAAACATGGTGGTAAATCCACTCTATAAGTAACTGATCCAACATTCTCTAGGATTTCATATGGTTTATTGAAACTCAGACTCTACTTTCCCATCCTACCCAAACACATAACACTTTTCTATGTAGAAAACAAGAGAAATACATGATCACCTACCTTAAAAAAGAGATACTTCCACTAGTTATCCATATAACATTTCGTTCTTCTCTGAGCTGTCCTCATGTGCTTCTGAATCAACTGGAATTTTTCTGCCACCTCTTATTACAAATCTGTTCCCATCAATAACCTTTCACCTACATCATCCAAAAAAGTTGGTGTTTGAAATGACTTCCCATATAATGCCTCAAATGGAGCCATCTGTATAAATGGAATAAAAACTATTATTATAATAATATTCAACCAAATATATATATGTTTGTTCCAATTTCCCTATTAATCCATTGAGGAAACATGTATCATATCATCTACGGACTGAATTGTTTGTTCTGACTACCAATCTGATTGAGGATGAATAGTAGTACTACAATTTAATTCAATGCCCAATAAATTTGGAAGGATTTTCCAAAATATATAGGAAAACATAGGATCATGATCAAATATAGTGGAGTGAGAAGTCCTTCTGACATGACTATCTCTTTAATATACAACCGAGAAAGTTGATTTAGAGACAAAGTATCTTGAATATGAAGGAAATGATTATATTTCGTCAATAAATAAATAATAACCTATATTGCATTATTAACATGAGATTTTTTTGGGAATCCCACAAAAAAGCTAAGTCATATATTTTCCAATTTCCACAATGAAACCTGTAATGAATAAAGAAATCCTTTCAGTAACTGTCGCTCTAGTTTAACCAATTGACAAGATAAAAACATCACAGTAAAATCTGAAATATCTCTTTTCATTCCATCCCCCAATTAATACTCACAAAGATCTCTATAAATCATGGTACTTCAAGGATGAACTGAAAAGAGAGAATTATCAGCTTCACATTACAACTCTTTCTTCTACTATGACTCACAAGGCACCCATAATCTCTTCCTAAACCTCAAAACACAATAAAAAATTATTCCAAAAACTAAAGGAAAATTATATTCATAAGATCCATGAATACAACAGGAGAATTGGTTAATCTAAAAGGAATAACTACAAATTCATAATGGCCATATCTTTTTTGAAACATGGCCTTTGGAATGTTGGATTCCCTACTTTCATGTGCTGGTACCCTGACCACCAATCAATATTCTAGAAATACTGATCTCCATGGGGCTGGTCAAAAAAATCATAAATATGGGGAAAATTATACTTTTATATAATTTTGATGTTATTAAAGGCTCTATAATCCAAGAAATGTCCCATTGAACCATAATTTTTTTAATAAACAAGAAACAAGCTCCCCATGGTGATGTGTTAGGTCAAATGAAACCATTATCTAAAAACTCATTCAATTGCTTATTTTACTCTAAAAGTTCAATTTAACACATTCAATAAGGGGATTTTGAAATTGGTTTAGCATCAGGAAGTAATTCAAGAGTAAATTAAACATGCCAATCAGGTGTAATACCATGAAAGTCATCAACAAAAACAACAAGGAACTCATTTACCACTGAAACATCATTAAACTAAACAGTTCCTAGGATTTCAACAATATGTTAATGGTAAAATTCATTTCTATATTTTAATAGTTTCTTATCTTCCTGATATGCTATTAAATGTAAAGGTTTATTCATGTACAAAAACTAAAAAACAATCTGAAAAGAAACATTTTTAGGTTTTCAGTTAATCCTAGAATGATATACATAAATCCAGTCTATTCCCAAAATAACAACAATCTCTACTAGAAGAAAAACAATAAGGTCTGTAGGTAGATTCGTTCCATAAAAAATTACAGGATGGTTCTCATAATTTTGTTTTTTCTCCAAAATCTCCTCCTAGTGTTTTTATAATACATTCATGATTCATATCTTGATATGGAATTCCCAATTTACGGGAAATATTCCCCAGAATGAATGAATGTGTCGACCCTAAATCAATCATCATTTTTGCATAATCTGAACAAAGAAACATTCTACCTGATACTACATCATTTGATGGCCAATCATCAACTGATGTAGATTCAATGGATTTTACCACTCCATTCTATTTGAAGTATGGATAAATTCCCTTAGATGAGTACTTCATGGGACACTCATTTTTATGATGACCCATTTATTTTCACCTGAAACATTTTACTGACTATAATACATATTTTTTCGTACAATTAAAAAATAAAATTTATGTGCAATTATGAGCCTTATGTCCAATTTTAACACATCAGTAACAACTAAAAAAATTCACAATAAATTCCAATACATGCTTTTTACACCATTTTTTCACAAACTGTAAACTAAAGATTCATAGCATAAGTGTTTTATGAAAAATTACCGCCTTTCATCTGCCATTGTGACCTCTTATTTTTTTTGTTTTTCAAAAAACACCTGATCATCTTAATAATCTATTTATAACATCTTGACACATATAACATGTTTTTCATAAATTTGTAACTCATGAAAAGAAAAATCCCATTGATACATTGGAATTAATCCTATGTAAAATATTTTTATTTTACAATAATTATCCCGTATGATATTTGGAGAATAACTTTCCAGTCGAGTTAATTTTTCTTCACATACAACAGTTGATTCATCCTTGAGCTTCAATTCCATAAATTGATTTTCCATCCTAAGATAAACCATTGTAGAAATATATTTCTCAAGATACATACCTTTGAATTCATCCCAATTAAGAGAATCAATCACATCATTATCCCAGATATTTTCCACCATCGATGAACACTGATCAGCTTCACATTCATAATAGTAAACAAAAAGACTAACCTTTTGATATTCTAAACACCCCATGGAATCAAAATTCTTTTCCAGTTCTTTTATCCACCCTTCTGATAGCATAGGGTCAAATGATTCTCTGAATGATGTGGGATTTTACCTCATGAATTGATTAACTACTAAGATGTTACTCTGTGGTTGATCTGGATAATGTCTTGAATAGATTCCACACCCATTTATAGCCACAGTCAACTATTCCATCACTAAAACAAACTGTTCAATTCCAATTCTGACCATATCATGTCGCTAACTTGGAAGGTTTTCTTCCTCTTGATTTATCATATCACAACTTCCATGATTTCTTTAGGGAAAACCATTCTAAACACTGAGATATATTAGGTGAAGAAACATGAAAATTTTTATATGCTATATAATTTCATAAATTAATTTATGGAGACTAATTTAACAATATTCTATCCCATAATAATGTCTAAACCGACACTTCATACCAATAATAAGCATCCATCAATAAAACATTACATAATCTTCAATTAAATGAATAATTAACATTTTGGATCTATTTAGGTTTTCATTTTTAGGGAATTAGGCCATAAATATTACATTACATCTCAAAAATTACAAAGTAGACACTTCTATACAGACTTCATTTTTTCATAAAACAATAACTCTTGAAAAAAATAGATTCATGTCTGGTTCCATGTTTTAGGACGCATGACTTTTCCTTGATCCCATCGGAGACCCAATTCACCTTTATGTCCTTTGAAAAACATTTCAAAACATGGGATGATCATAAAGAGATTGGTAAGGCTTATAAAATAATTAAATTAAACATTATACCGTCAAAAAATAATCTTTTTAACATACCTCATTATATCATAAGATATAAAAGTAACAAATAGTAATAAAAAATCATATTGGAATCTTGTGGAATCTATAACATACTTACATTGTAGATATCTCTACTATATAGGGAGGTATATTGGAATACCCATAATAGTATATTCCCTAAATCTCTTTGGATAAACATTAACATTTACCACCATCACATTAATTAATACATTTGAGAGCTATCTTGGGCTCACTCAACCTATATAACCACATAACCACCCCTATATGTATACAATGCCAAAGAACCAGAAAATTATCATAACACATAAAAAAACATAATGGAAAGTTAAAATTTCCACATCTTAAAAAATCGCCCATCAAAAAAATGTCAATAGAATAATACATAATATATTAAATGGTAATTATTTTCCTTTTAAAAATATTATAGATTGTTAAGGAAGTTGTAGAACAAATAATACTCGCGGCGGAGGAAAAGGCCATTGTAACCACATACATTAAAATATTTTTTTTAATTAAGTAAACAAACTCATATAAAAAGGTTACCTTTGAATTAAATGAAATATAAAAGGTGTTTATACACTGTATATATGAATGTTGTGTATAAAAAAATTCCTTCAGTGAAAGGTGATTGAGACGATGTCCCTTACTTCGTGTCTGACTAGACACGTTTGTTCATTAATATACTAAATAATAAACACAATTAATTTATATAAGATGAAAAAAATTTATAATTTTATTATTCTTTTTATATCACTTATTATAATGTTATAAAAATTATGAAATCATTTAAGTTAATAATGGTGGTTTTGTCTTTATTTAGTACTTGATTCAAAATGAACTTCTTACAATTACATGTTTTTCATGTGGTCAAATGTCTATTATCTCCATAATGATATTCAAAATATAGATAACATATATATAATATATATCCAGTATTTATATACATATTTATAATACTACATAACATTTAGAGGTAAGAAATGAAATTCACCATTCCTGGAGACTGTAAGTCATACGTACTCATGAACACTACTTTTATTTCAATTTCATATTTAATTGAAATAAAAATTAATGATACGTAGGTATATTATAATTCAATTATAATATCATATATAATTTCTATAATTCCTTCCTTTATACCTTCCAAATATGGCATGAATTAATCATATCACATTGAGGGGGTGGTAGTCCCCACTTCCTCAAATGAAATTATCACATTTACCCATTATAGAAACCATAAAGGTATGCTGTAATTGAAAAATACATATGTATATAGAAAATATAAATATAATATATATCATATATAAATATAGTTCCATCATAATGGCGACCATAATAGGTGGTTTTAGAATATTGAATAATCATCGTTTTGGGAGGTAGTAGTTCGTCATCCACAGAAAAAATATGTTCTTTAGCCATTAGATGGAGATGTGTGTATGTGTAGTACAAATAATTCAAATAAAAACAACCTAATATATTTATTATACAATTTTTGTTATAAAATAAATGAATATAAATTGTTTAGGATTTTGGAGAAATAAAATAAATGAAATGATCTTAAGAGAAGACATTACCTTTAAATCGGGTAACTCTAATTAGTTTAATCCAAAAGGATTTCTTGAAGTGACTTCTGCATATGGTAAGGATTTTAGGTAGAATATAGGGATATTTAGAGCTTATTTGGTCAGAGTTTGTATGATCCAAGGGTCTTTAGATATGTAAGGAAAGGGTTAGAGGTGAGAGCTTTTTATTAGGGGGAGGGGCTCTTTAGGAATCTTTGAATATATTATTTTATTATATAATAATTTTTGGTTTATAAAGGCCAAAAAGTTATTAAAGTAGAATATATGATGGATCTTGTTAGAAATAAAATCAACTAATAATAATTTCATGGGATTTGGATATTATTTTAATATTTATAATTTTATTTATTTAAGTAATTCATTAATGAGTTAAACACTGCATCATTATTGTGTCATAAGTAATTTAATTTATTTGTTGTATAATATTTATAAAAAAATACCATGATGTGTGAAATTTTCCAAGAATTAAAATTAATATTTACTGTATATTATATAACCTATATAACACCATGTAAATATTTATTTACTAAAAGCTATACGTTTATGTCATTTTGTGTTTACTTTAAATTAATTAATATAAAGAGTCATTATCACCCTTATGTGGCTCAATGGGATTCTAAAATCCACTCATGGATTCCAATGGTTGGAAATTTATCAAAAAATTGGATTAGTACGAATTTTAGTGTAATTTATTATTATTATAATATTATTTTTTTCTTTAAATTAACCTATTTACCTTTAACTACAGTAAATAAAAGGCAAATGTTACTATTCAAAAAAAAATTATTTCCATCTTATTAGACCAAATAATATATAATAATAAAAAACATGTATTTTATAGTTTTGAAATTAAATTCACAGAAGTGGTAAAATTTCATCTAAATGAAAAATCATATTTTTTAACTACTACTCAGTGTTTTCACTATTCATAAAAAATTGCAGGTTTTCATAAAAATATCAAAAATTCATACGAAACCATATTTGATATTCAGAATTCAAAAATGATTTCTATTTTACCCAATTAGAAAAATAAATTTATCTTTAATTATATTAAAATTAATTCATGTTGTCAAAACAAAAAACATGTTTTTACGAAATAATAACTATCAAAAGATTTAGAATTGTTTATGTCCAAATTCAAATTTAAATTAATTCCAAAGACCAATATTGGATTAAATTACAAAGATATAATCTAATTAAAATTTAAATCCTAATAAAAATAAAATTTATCTATATAAATAAATTACATTAAAAGGTTTTTTTGAAATAAAATTTAGTATTTTTCATTATTCCTTAAAAAGATGTATTTTATTAAAAAATTACCAAATATTTACAAAATGTAAATTTTAATGTCCTGATTCTAACAAAAAATTTTATTTTTCATATAGAATATATGTAAGTGACCAAAACTGTATTTAAAGAGGGTTCTCCGACAAAAGACAGTAAATCGTCCTTTTAATGAATATTATAGTATTTATTCTTCAAGTCATATTATTTATTATTCTGAACCTCTAAAATTTATTGGATAGATGTATAAACATTTAAAAAATTGGTATAATTATATTGTATATAGTTCTGTTAATTCCCTCCAATAGAACGGCTGGGCATTAACTACCATTTAAAATAATATTATATTATTAATTTTCAGTATGACTCAATAATGTGTGCAACATTAGACATTGGAGAAACCCATTGTTGTGTGTCAGCCACGCCATCAAAAATTTCATCGCTATTAAATAAATATTAATATTTACTTCAAAAATATATAAAGATATTATTATTTATTTACCTGGGATTTTACACATATTATTAAAAATCAGATGGGACTAACTGAGAGAGATCCTAGAGGAAGTGGCTTGGTAAAATTTCCATCAATATAAGTACAAAATAAAAGAGATAATTTCATGGTTTCAACATCCCAATTAGGATTCAAACAAAAAAATGTAATGGAATGGCTATTAGAAGTAAAAACTAAGGAAAAGAAAATTTTGGTAATTAAAAACTGTTAATATCCAAATATGTGAATCTATAAAACATGGTCTAGCATGAAAAAAATTATAGATCATCACCTAAAATAGAATAAAACCAAAGTAAAATAAAGTGGGAACTATTAAATGATAGTAAATAGAATGTATGTATTTATGAAAATTACACTAATCAACCATTTTAAATAATTATACCCATAACATAACTTTTATCATTATGATACTAAACATGACTGAAACATGGTTATTTGAAATTCCATTACATATTTGGGGGCCATAATAAGATAATTATTTTTTAGAGTTCTTTAAAAAAATTCCATCTAATGTTATGTTCCTTGAAGGTATATTATCCAACATGAGGCTTTGGGAGGACATTGGTTAACATAATATCACAAAATATTGTGGTGAAATTTTATTAAAAAAAAGTTAACTTAAAAATGAAATATACTAGGAAGTTATTACATTTCATTAAAAATTGGTGAGAGTTTGGTATTTAAATAGTATTTGAGACTAATTAGATAATAAAAATATTATTCTTTACTCATTATTTAAAAATCTATGTCTCATGGAATGGATTCCAACTATAGATTCTCACTAGAAGGATAATAGAAAAACTTCTTAAACATATGGAATAGAATATTATCTATTAGTAAATGTTGGTTAAATCAGACATCAATGATTTTATTAGCCTTCAAATAGAAATTTAAAAACATATTTATTTCATTATAGAGAGAACTTTTTTAGCCACCCCTGGTCCAGTCAAAAATGTTTTAAATTTTATACTAACTCATCATGATGTTTTTGATAAGGAACATTTATTTTTATTTCTAAATTTTCTAATTTTGTAAATCATAAATTTTATTTATTTTTACTGAGGAGGTTTTCATAGGTAACGATTGTATATAGAATCATAATCCATATGATGACTTGGTCAAGGAATATGTTGATGAGAATTTTAATATATGTTTTTCTAATACAAATTTACCTTTGAATTTTAAATTCTATATAGAATTCGGAACCACTATCAAAGGATCATTTATTGTCCATTTATACTTCCATCCAATGCAATGATTTTTTCATTATAGTGTTACTCATGAAGTTGTATGAATTCTACAATATACCTCTATTCCCTGTCTAGAAGGTACATATTTATCCTTCTAAATTGAGCATTATATTTTCATATATGATTATTGTTCAAATCTAAATGTGTTATTTTATATATTTTTTATTATTGGTTCATATATTTTGATGAATTTTTAAAAATCGTTGATATGGTATAGTGTTCTTGTTTTATATCTACTGAAAAAATGTGTTCGATTTGAGGTGTTATACATTTTGGAATACATTTTCCCTTATTTATTTGATTATGTGTGTGATGATATTAGAATATAAATAAAAATTTTAATTTTCCATCTTTTGTGGAAACCATAAAATATATTCATAGTATATAATTTTGAATTATTAGGGAGGGTAGTTCTGATATCATGTATTTACAATCTATTTTAGTTTCTTATTATTGGATAATAATGTATGTTACGACATGATATATATTTATTTTTTACAATTTTAACCCTCTAACTGTGAGGATTGTAGGGATAGAGTTTTTTATCTGTGCGAGGATATTTTGGGAGATTTGTTTCCTATTTAATAGTGAAGAAAAATGATCCATGGTTTCTTGATAAGTTAGAAATCATTTTACATTATAAATCTTTCAATTATTTTTTAATTTTTATACCTAATAAAATTATAAACCTCATAAGATTAAATTTTGATGATTTCATAGAAAACCATGATTTGAAAACCATACATAATAAAATCCAATTGAATAGCTTAGGATATAATATTTTAGGGGTTTGTTTATGGATTAATACATTAAAAGATACATTACATGGGAGACAAATGATGATTTTATTTTTTTCCTATTTTATTTATTATTTAAATAAATACTCCACACTCTTTTTTCTATCACACAAGAACGTGGATCTATTTTTATTTTGTTTTAAATTGGTTTAATAGTCTTAGTGTCAACTCAAAATGTGGTTATGTTTTAGTGCGATAAGTAGAGTTACCATTAAAAAGTGGTCATGTGTTAGGCCAGATTAATATTATAAGCTATCATGGACTATTTTGAGAATTATTTATCAATGGATGATTGAATTTTAAAATCATTTCTAATAAGATATTCTAGTAATTGAAAACATGATAAGAAATTCATAAACTCTAACTATGGTTAGCTTAATATTATGAGAAATATAAATGAACAATTATAATTATAATAACCAGAACATGATACCAGAAAACTATTTCACTGGCCTAATGTGAGGTTACACATTGTATAATAGCAATGAAAAATACTTCAATATATCTGGGGTATAATTTAGTTTATTAATTTGTTATTAATAGTTATTTATAATGATTGTTTCACTCTATTTAATGAAAAAAAATTCTTATTAATGTATTATATAACCTGGTGCATTCATTAATTAAATTTTGGTTAGTTTAATTGTTCATTTTCCTCTCTTATGTTAATAAATAATATGTTATATTTTTAATCATGTAAGAAAATTATATTTAAATATAATTTCTATCATTAAAACTTTTTGACATTAATATATTTATTCCTAACCTACTATGACGTATCAAAATATGTAGAGTTTTGGCATAATTTGGTTTTGTGTTTGTTGTGTTGAAAAATGTTTTCGAACTTTCCAATCATCATTTAAAACAAAATATTTTGTTTTATTTATTAAAAAATATTTCTAAAATAAATTTTATAATGGATTCTCCTATCAATAGATTAAATATTATGTAATAGTCTAGTTTTGTGGGGTTCGTGATGGGACATAATATAGATAATATAAAAATAACTATCCACCAATAAAAAATCATTAATATGTTTTTCAAAAAATCCTCCCTATCAAGAATAATTTCATGATATATTAAAATAATATATTGTTTTTTTAATAAATTCATTATTTTATGAAATTATAAATTTATTTCATCATGACTATGTGATAATTTGAAACATTATTTTGGGGTCCAGTAATTCTATAATTTCTAGAATAGTGTGATTAATTAGTGAATTTATATATTGTTTTTATAGATGTAAAATTTATGAGCAATAAGAGTGACAATGATAGGAAACATATTTTGGGAATTATGATCTATACAGTAGAAAAATATATTTTTTCTCAGAAAACAATTAGACACCCAATTTAAAAAAACCTTCGGGATCCAAACAAAAATATAATAATATAATCCTTTGAAACTACAGTAAAATATAAAATATAGATCCCATGGTGAATCTCTATGGTTTAGGTAATAAGGATTGTGGGTCAGTCTTATTTACATTTCCAATATGTGGCTCTGAATTGTGCATCACACAAACATTCTGGGTAAAATTCACAAAAAAATGATATAAAATATTAAAATAAAGTGAATAATAGTGAATAGAAAATTCATTATTCTGAAGTGATTATTATACAGGTGAAAATATGGGAAATTAACATAGTAAAATAATCAATTGTGTTGAGTGATTGAAGTGAAAAATGGATATATTTTTTTAGAACCTAGGGGAGAGTGATAAATGTAGGTTTCTATTATTAAATGTTTAGTTCCATGTACATCTAGTATATTTCATCCATATAACTAAAACTAAAATTTAAACTGTAATGAGCCATTGAACAAAATTTATATATTATTTGTGATTGTTTCAAAGAATCTGATTATTTTTTATATCCATTAATTTTATAGTAATTTATAACCTATTAAGTATTTTATTTATTTTTAGGAGTATTAGTAAATAAATAAAATTCAAGGAATTTCCTAATAGTTAAATCTAAAATGTATTGGAAAATTTGACATGGGTTTTATTTCCTCATATATATATATGTGTGTGTGTGTGTGTGTGTGTGTGTGTGTGTGTTTATAAAATAAATTTGTTTATTATAAAATTTTTTTTGTTTAATTATGAAATTTCGAAATTTTTTTACAAATTATTTAATCTGTTGTATTTTTGTTAAAATATAATTTCATATGTTTACTTATTATTTTCTGGTTAATTTAATTATTAATGATTATTTTAAAGCAGGTAATAATTTTTTTTTCATTATAATATAAAACTATTCCAATAAATTCATTGATTTTTTTTATTTCATGATCAATTATTTTTTAAATTAATAAATATTAGTATTTTAATTTATTCCTAGTTTTTAAATAATTTAAAACATTTTTTAATTAATCAATTTAATATTAAATTTATCGATGGAATATTAATTAAATATTTTCATTAATTTGTTTAATTTAATTTAAATGATTTTATTTTGTTCATGCATGTAGAAGAAAATTTATCAAAGGTGACTGAACAAACACACAAAATCACATTAGTGACAATGCCATGTGGCCCAAAAATAATTGACCTACCACATGCTCATATAAATTAATGTTACCATATCATATATTTCTTGAGAAACCATGAAAACCAAAATAACCATGAAGGATTATGCTACACTTCCCACTTATATAATCTACTAACACATAATGAATAATCAGTTATGTGACGTCACATGTTGGAAATATGAATCCATAACCCCTATAGAATCCACAACCTATAGCATGTTCATCCTAAATAACATTGAGTAATGAATTGGATGTTTCTACTGAACATGAGATTTAGTCCAACCACAATTTCAAGTATATATGACTATTAATCATTATATTGTATACCATATTTTGATACAATAATGTGATATTGATTAATTATGATATTATGAACCATTGAAGACCTTCGACAAAGAAAAGTTTGGAGATTTAAATGTAGTTTATCTTTTAGGGAGTCCATTAGTAATGGATGCCTTTGATTTGAGTTGTGCTAATATATTTAAATTGAGTTGTGTAATAAATTATCATAAAAAGCATATCTACCATTAGATTGAGTATATGAGTTCTTCTAATAAATGATTCACTATGGAATTGAGGAAGGACGATGTGAAGAGTATTATAATGAATCTATGATGATAGAACCCGATGGGGATGTTGTGACTAAATGATGAAGAATACATTTTTAATAGTGATTAAACACAAAAAAAGTATCATTTTATGATTTTTAGGTAGATTAATATTTTCTTTTATGAAGAATATTGAGACCACATTTCTCCCAAATAAATTAAATATAGAGTTTGAGGATTAAACCGACCTGATGGGTGATATATATCTTATATAAAGTTTCAAATATTTATAAATTATATACAAATTTTATATTACACCATCATGAAGGGGTGTTCAAAGCCTTGAACTGATAATGAAAATTAAAAGTGCTGTTTGATTTTATATTGAATCTTGAAATAATTTAATTCCCTAGGAAATGGAATAACAAATTCCACTATGATATAATGTGATTCATCAATATTATTTACGTTTGGTTAATTGATCAAGGATTGAATAAAAACTAATACATTTGATAATGACTCATGAATCATTGTGTACATTGAAAATATTTAATCAATGGGGTGTTAGGATAAACTTAATTTCACTCTAACATGGAAAAAATAAGCGGTTGAAGTATTAAGATCATCCCACCTCTAGTAAATAACCAGGTCTATGATTTCATTAATTTGGGTGATTACATATGTTAATCGGTTACTGGGAATGAAGAGTATGTTTGATCTAATGTAATATGTGTTTTGATGTGATTCTACTTGATTATTTAATCTAATTAATTGATGGGATAGATTTTTTATATAAATGATGGTCAACTAGAGTTGATAACATAAACAGAAAAGGATCCACAAAAAAAATCTCATGAAATAATTAAATATTTATGATGTATGCTGTAATATTAATCCATAAATTATTAAAAAAGGATATACTATTGATGTATTTTCATGATATGTTTTCAAAGTGGAAAATAATTTGAGTTCTATATTGGAATGCTAGTGATACCAAAATTACAATATCATTGTCCAAACATGTTTTGGTTAAATTCAAATACTGACCTATGAAATAAAAATTGGAAAATTGAAATGGATTAAGTGGAGATCAATATATTATGTACATATTGACATATTATCCCATTTATGCTAAAATCCTAAGGTAATAATTTATGTATGAATGTAAGAACACGTATTGATACCTATCGAGAGAGAAATCAACCCATTCTAATTGTTCATAATGAGTTGATAGTTTTTATTCCACATTTATCTCAATTTAGGTAAATGGAAAATTTTATAATGATGTTTTATATATATAAGATGTGGAGGCTAAATATGATGATGATTTGAGTGATGCTTTATGCGGTTCAAAACCTACCATGCTACATATTTTAAAATTTCTGGGTTTCTAGATAGAATGATTTCTAAAAACAAATATAAATAATCAAGAGAACACAAATTGTAGTAATGATCAAATCTAGATACTAAAAATTTGTGTATTGGACATAGATCTTCAGTAATATGTAGACCATTATGAGAAGCTTCTTGTTTCTTCCAATTTGTTACATGTTAAACTGTTTTAAATCATTCTATTGAATGATTTTTTCATTTTTTCCTGATCATATAGAGTTTTATTAATTTGGGGAATTAAATTTTAATTTTTATTAAATTAGTTAATATGTTTTTGAAATTACACTATTTTATATGTTAAAATTACGCTTATAGATAAGATTTTAAATCACACTCATAATCATTTTTATAGAATTAAACGGACTTACTAGGGATGATATTGAAAATTTTTCCTTTGAATTTTATCTAATGTAAAAAAATTAATGGTTAACATTCACTTCTACATTAAATAACACATAAATTTTTGATTAAGTTATTTTTCCGAAGTGATGATCAATGAGATTTGTGGATCACTAAAGAGATTGAATTGTGGATCATTACCATTAGCCTGTAACAAAATAAAATTTTCAATGGATTATATAATAATAGAAAATATTTTAAATAAATTCATACCTATCAGATCTCCTTTATTTCAACCACTGATCCTTTACTTCTCATGGATTGTAATTCTCCCTAGACCACAACAAAACCAAATATCCATTATGATACACATCAAATAATTATTATCTATTCTTTTTCATGTTTTTTTATGGTTTATATAATGTTAACATTTCAGAGATGACATAATACATCCTTATATATATGATAACCTAATCAAAAATATTTCATTTATAATAAGTAAGTACGATTTTACAAATATATAGATTCACTCGATTTGTGAAAATTAGATAACAGCATTGTCAAAACTAATCCTTACAACAAGGTGAATAGAAACAATATAAAATGGATTATTTCAATATATAATAAGAGAATTAATTATACGATTTTATTTAATTGTTAGATAATAATAATATTTGGAAACATGATCGTGAAATAAATATAATTTGAAAATGTTGTTGGAAGAATACGAGTTTTCCATAAGACATTATACTATGAAATCTACATTCAAATGAATAATAATATAAAATTAAAAGAGTAAGATAGAATAATCACGATAAATGGATCATTAGATATTGTAAGAGTAGTCAATCCATGTATCCTTTAGTTTATCATGAATGATTTCCTATTTCTTAATGTGCACAAGTAATTAGATTTAGTTTCACCCATTAGATTAGACATTACTCTAGGGTTCCTGATGTAGACCAAGATTTAATTCATATTACACATAGTGGATCAAGAATCATTAAACATTTATTTGTACAATACTATGATCAATAAATAATATGCCAATAAATTAGTGAGATATATAAAATACCAAAAATCATTATAATAATAATACTTGCATATTTTTTCCATCAGAACATTCTAAAATTAATTCTTCCAACATTAAATAGTCATTCCATAGAAATGATATATATTTCAAGAAAAACCCACCAATAACTCTCAAAACATCCATTCTGGTAACAAATTTTTATGGAAGGATAAAAATTTCCCTTCAAATAGATATGTATAATTGAAAATTATTACATAGATGAAAATTAACAAGTAATGATTATTTGATAAGTCACATGAATGATGAGAGGAAAAAAAATTGGGGGCATGTGAAATAAAAAAAAACTCGTATTAAATATGAAAAAATTATTATTAAATAATAATATACATTTAATGAAAAAGAAAATTCTTAAAAAAACTATAAGTGAATGAATCATTCAAAAATATCTCTATGAATACATAAAAACACTAAATAATTATTTTTTAAAAAAATCATTGAAAATAAATTTTTAAATATATAATTAAATTTAAAAATAAAAAAATTAATTTAAAAAATATAAGAATGTTTCATTTTATTTTCAGAATAATTTAGTTTTTTAAAAATTTGTAATCCAATTTTAAAATTGGGAAATTATTCTTAACAAATCAGAATTATCTTATAGTAAGGGGATGAATAAAATAATTATATTAATTTTTTTATCATTATTGTAAAAGAAAAAGACATGAATCACAATTAAAACTCATTATCAAGATTTTTTAGTAGATTAATTTGAAAAAAAGTATTTTTAAAATAATATTGTTTGTTAGATCGTTGAAAAATTCCTAATGGTGTTATAAGGATATGTAGAGTTGAATATAAAACCTATGATAAGGAATGTAAGTCATTTTTAATATTTAAATGTAACATTATAGAAAAAATGAAACAGAAAAAGTATCCATAAATGTTTTTTTGTCAATTATATAGGTTAAATTAGAGGTCACATAAGATAATACATAATTACTATTTAAAATAAAAAGGTGAAGATTGGAGAGAAATTAAAATATAGACGTATAAGAGAACATATCCATAAAGATGGTGATAATTAATGTTAAATGAGATAATAATAAATGTAACACCGCGATATTTTATGAAAAATATTATTTTAATTTCATTAATGTCTTGTGTTGTACGCTACACCAATATTATCTTGCGCTATACGCAACACCGTTTTCGCTTGCAGTATGCGCAACACTATTCTTGGCTTGTGTTGCACACAATTTCATGTTCATTTTGTAGAAATTATTCTATGAACGTTTAGTATAGAATGTGTTTAATGTATAAATGAAATATGGTTGTATTTTGTTATAAGAAACAACAAAGTATTCTTTCACAACACGCAACATTGACTTGGTTTTGATTACACGCAATCACGACCTTCCTCAGTGGCGTGTGTAGTATGTCATACCGGGTTTCACTAAACAACGATATATTGTTATAATATTTTTATGGACTAGTCATTATGAATAGTATTAACTACATTTTTAATTTTATATCATTATTATGCATCTTACATATTTTCAAGAACATGGTATGAGAACAAAATAATTTCTTCAGGTAAAATAAGTATTTTTAAAAAAATGCAGTTTTTCCACCTTTTAATGGCGCAACCACGTTAAATCTAGTTTTTGACATGTCTATAAGTTAAATTTGAAAAAATTAAAATTCTTCCTTGGAATCAGGATATAAAAATTTAATTTGGATAAATTTTTCATATTATTCTGATAACTTTCATATTTTGATGAATAGTAAAAACGCGATATATTTTAATTTAAAAAAAATTCATTGCAATAATTTATATAGGTAGATTATTTTTTTAATTGGGTTTAAAGTGTAATTAGAATATATTTTAACCATTTTATATGATGTTGGTCATTATAATTAATTTAACTTTGAAATTGGACATAAACAAGTGATGATCTTTTGATAGTTATTGTTTCTTTAAAACATGCTATTTGTTTTGATAATGGGAATTACTTTTAAAATTAATTAATGCCACTTCTATTTTATTAATTTGGAAATATAGACATCCTTTTTGAATTCAGAATATCAAATATAGCTTAGGCTGAATTTTTGGTATTTTTCTGAAAAACTTCAATTTTTTATGAATAGTGAAAACACTGAGTTTTTGGTTAAAATCCACTTTTTATATAAATAATCATTTATTTGATTCAAATTTATTTAAGGTCAAAATAGGTACATAATAATTCTATAAGTTTAAAAAAATTCATTGGATTCATTTTATAATAATTTTAGATGTATAAAAATTGTATTGAACTTTTCACCGTCTTTTACCCACCTCCTATGAGCTTTTGCAATTGTTCATAAAACATAATTTTACGGCTTCTGTGAGTTGAATTTTGAAAATCCAAGAGACACAGTTAATATCAAGGAGTAAAATGTGGTTCAATTATAGAAAAATTATTTTTGTTGAATAGTAACTTTTTACGTTTATTTACCATGGTTAAAGGTAAATAGGGTAAATCAAGGATAAAAGAATATAATAATAATTCAAAATTACCTTAACACATGTCCAGACCTTATTGTATAAGTAATGGCCTATGATGGGAATCCTTGGGTCGATTTTGGGACCCCATGGAGCCACTTATGAAACACAATGACACATTAGATTAATTAATTTAATGTAAAGACAAAATTGGCATTAACAAAAATCCTTTAGTAATTAATTTTTATAAGGATCTATATAAATTATCTTTTTTACTATAAAAATTCATTGGAAATATAAAAAGATTTCTTACATGTTGGAATTTTTTTAAAATTTTTAGACTTCAAATAAATTAAATTATTTATGACACAATAATGATGCAGTGTTTACCTCATTAAATAATGATTTAAATAAATAAGATTATAATGATTAAAATATCATCCAAAACCTATCCAATTTCTGAATTTGAGTCATCTTATATTCAACATTAATGTGTTTCGTACCTCTTGAAACCAAATATAAGTTTATAATAAAATAATATTTCCACACTTTCAAAAAGAGCCCCTCCACTCCCTTATAAAAGAAGACCACTTCTATGAAATTCCTCACACCTCTAAAGACTTTTTTCTAGTCTAAACACTGACAAACTAAGCTCCCTACATCCCTATCCTCCCCCTAGAATCCTTAAATTTTTCATAAGGCACTTCAAGATGTCCAATTGGTTCAATCCAAAGGAAGTTACCCAAATTAAAGGTAATAGTTTCTCTTAAGTTGTTTCCTTTTATTCTACTTCTCCAACCCCTAAACTCTTTTTAATACTTTCATTTATAACAATACCATTATCCTAAATATAATGAAAAAAATTTATGAGAATTATTCTAACTAAACTTACACACACCTCCATCTAATGGATGCATCACATAATGTTTCTGTGATGGAAAACTAACGCCTCACGAAACGATGATTGTTCGAATTTCTCCTACCGCCTCTCAGGGTGTCCATTGTGACAGAAGTATATTTATATATGATATATGTTATGTTTATGATTTATTTATGCTTCCTTACTTCCCAATTATATCAAGTATTTATTTTTTCCATAGTGGGTAAATACGATGATCTCTTATAAAGAAGTGCGGACTACCACCCTCTCAAAGTGATGTGATTTGTTAATGCCTTAAGTGGGATGTATAAATGATGGAGTTAATGATATTATATATGATATTATACTTTAATTATAATATACCTATTCCATTAAAATAATAAATAGAAATGAAAGTAGCATTCATGCGTATGTACGGCTTACCGTCTCCATGAATGGTGCATTTCATTTCTTACCTCCTTATGTTATGTACTATTATAAATACATGTATATGATGGATATATAATGAATATATATGATATATAAATCATTATTTATGTTCTGGAAGTAAGTAAATCATGTTATAAGTAATAATAACATCATGAACAACAATTCCAAACACGTATGATAAATAAGACTATTTTACACAAAACGTTGCATTAACATGGGATTTACAAAAGAACGGGTAATATAAAGTTATAAAAGAACCATATATCTTATCATGACAATGAATATGATTATTTAATAAGTCAATGACATTATTTAAATCATTATACAAGAGGTTCGGATACGTACGAAGCATATCCGACCTAAGGTAAGGGATAACTATTCTAATCTCAGTCTTATCCGAGATTGTTTATTTGTAAGTATTTTCTAGGGTTATGATTAATATCTATGTCCATATGTTCTCAAATTTTTTTTAATAAAATGTTTAATTTCCTTCCATGTTCGTTTAAAGACAATTTTACCCTTTTCATACTTTTACCACATCGTATAGAAGGAATATTTCTTTTGTTTACCATATGAGGTACTTTGTGACTTTTCTGACAAAAGTACGAGGAGAATGTTTTTTTAACTTATACAGATTGATATGATTTTTACGGTTTTATAAATCCTTATTTTCATGAAGCTTCCTCCAAATTATTTCATGACTATTTTCAAAAAAATCAATTTCTTTTAAAATTGCATGACGTTTTGTGAGAAGAAATTGATTTTGATGAAGAAAGGATATTTTCCTCAAGAATTCATTTCACGTTTTTTATAAAAATTATTTTCTATCTAAGATAAAATAGGGTTCTGTTTCTATCCCTATTTTTACATTGATTTTATTGTTTTATGATTGAATTAATTTTATAATGACCTTTTATATTATATGGGTTATGCTATGATGGCATGATGTTTAAGAATCCCATTTTTATTACATGGGTTATGCTATTATGTATGATTTATGATTTTGTGGCACACATATGAATGGTTTAATTATGAGATTGGTGGGACCTATATCTCCCTCCAATGCATTGGGTAAAGATTTTTATCTCATGAGATAGACATGGCTTAAATGGAAAGTAAACCCAGTTCAGTAAGGGAATTTTTCCAGTAAGATGGTCTTGGCAGCAATGCCTTGGCTACTATGGAAATCATATCGTGTGCTTAATGTTTTTCCACAATTACATGTTTTATTCCCATTTTAGTTTATCATGATTAATGTTCCTTTATGATCTATTCCATATGTACTTCCAAGATTTATGTCATTGCTCATGATTTTGATGTTTAGATTTTATGTTCATGTTTTTGAATTCAAATGTTTATGGATTATTTTATGTTCTCTATGTTTACAATTAATGAGCATTTGAGCTCACCCTTTATATGTTTTCTTTTCGCCAGGATTTAAAGAAAGGTTTTAGGTAAGAAAACAAAAGGGGAAGATCGTTATGGGAGATATTGAAGATCTTTCACCATGATTAGAATATTACAATCTGAGTTTCTAAAGACACTAAACTATTATGGACCTTGGGTGTCTGTTTTTGTTCTTTATTAAGTATTTCTCAAAAGTAATGTAATGTCCATGTATGTCAAGCTTTCGGCCCTCTACATTTGGAATCAAAGGAATGGTTTAGTTAACCTTTGGAAACTAGGATGCGAAAACATTAGTGAGATCCCTATAGATATTTCTAAGGTATTTCTAGGGATTTCCCTAAGGTTAGGTATAATTATAGGTTATAGTCCTGGAATTATGGTAACGATCTTAGAATTAAACCTATGATCTTAGATATTGAAGTTACTCCACCTTTATTATGTTGTTTTATCTATCATGATTTTTTCCTCTCACATTATTCTTTTTGGGTTTTAGATGATGGCTGGAACCCGAAGGAACCATGTTGATCAATGTAATGGACAATGCAATGATTGTCCTCATAAACAACCAAATGTGATGTGAGATGGATTAAAAATCTTATGGTTATACTTACACAAGCTATGAATCATTCTGGACTTCCAAATGAGCAGAGAAGGAAACAATATTCTATTGAGTCCTTCATGAGGCCACACCAACCTTTTTTCATTGGGTCTTCTGATCCACTTGTTGCTGAATAATGGATAAGTATCATTGAAAAGATATTTTCCATACTTCGCTGTTCGGAACATGGAAAAGTCATTATGTCTATTTACTGATTAGAAGGTGAAGTAGATCAATGGTGGATTTTAATTAAGAATACAATTCCCTAAGGTGAAATTGATTCCATGGAATGTGATGAGTTCAAGAAATTATTTTTCTATAAGTACTTCCCTCGTAATCTTCGAACAAAGATGGAAAAGGATTTCCTTGAGCTTAAGCAAAAGGATGATGAATCTGTTGGTATATACAAAGCGAATTTTACAAGGCTTGCAAGGTATGCATCTGGATTTATCATCCAACATGAATTTAATGTTGATTGATTCTTCAGTGGCTTAAAACCAAGTCATCGAAGGGAATTAGCTATAAGAGACATTAGTAGCTATGAAGAAATTGTGCGATGCGCTATCAAGGTAGAACTGGAAGTTGGTGTTATATATCCATCTCATGGTTTTGTCAAGAAACGAAATATGGAGTTCAAGGAGAAATCTCAAAACAACGGTGAAAAGAAGATAAATGTTTCTTTATGCTCAAAGTGTGGAATGAAGCATGGTGGAGATTGTCTTAAAGGGACTCGAAAATGTTTTATGTGTAGAAAAGAAGGTCATCGAGCAGTTGATTGTAGATGTAATAGTAAAAATGTTTCTATTGATCTGAATAGAGAAATGACTATAAATAACTCTCCCCCAACACTTCAATACATCACGTTTAAATAAATATGGCATTATGATAAGCAATGCCCTAATCCACGGGTTAATGATGATCAACATGAGAAACCTCTTAATGAAATGGGTAAAGGGAAGTCTCATGCGATCACTATTTGTGATGTTGAGTTTGAAAATGATGTTGTGTAATGTTTAAGTGTTTATGTAATGGGATTTCAAAATAGTCTCATGAAATCCCATTTAGGGTATTGTGGAATTTTGGAATATCTGTGTATTGGTCTATTGTGGTTTTCAATAATTTTATGATACTGGTAACCATGAAAAGTGATTCAAATATTTTGGAAAGCAGATGATATGCACAAAATTAAGGGATAAGGAGAAAATAAATTGTTTGATAGTATTCATGAGCTCATGATTGATATAAGGACTAAGTGGTATCATTGTTTGAGTATATCGAATTTTTGGGATTTTGGAATGTGGAAAGAGACATCTTTTGCCAACATTCATGTTTTCAACTAAGGTTCTATGGTAATTCATGTTGCAATAGAATAAATTATTAAGGAATTAGCATGTATGGAATGTGACCAATAAGAAATATTGTATGATAAATGTTGTTATTCACATACTTGTTATGTGACCTTTCCAATAATTGTTTTCATTATACTATAATCTTGGACAGATGTATTTTGGATAAGTCTAAAGATTGTGAAGGGTTATGTAGGACATTATATAGTATTGTTTATGGCTAGAAATTTTTTCACAATTATTTCTGTAATGTTATAATATTGTTGTTTTAGAAAAAGGACAACCTGTTGGATGGGAGACAACTCGTCGCGTTGGACAAGGATGTGGGAATCGAACCCACAACCGATGTGAGACAAGCCTTTATCGCCTACCACTATCCTACAAAGAGTCACTGGTTAGTAGAAATTAGTTTTATTTTATTAATCAGTATTATAGTTGAAGTATAAGTCCATTTTTTGGTATCATATATGATTAAACTCACCATAGATGAACTTCTGTATATTTGATAACTTTTGTTAACCATTTCATTGAAACAGATGGGATGACCCATCATTCTATCACATGATCTGCTAACACTTCAGGAATAACAAATTCAACTTCATTTCTTTACGAGATGAAGTGGAAATTGTTCAAGGCATAAACAAAAGTGAGATGGAACCAAAATCATGTAAGTATTTCTTTTAATTCATCAACATTAGGGAAATGATCATGAAAACCAAAAATGTTGTCCTAGTGCCCTCATATCCGATGAATCAGATGGTACCTTAGATCATCACAAATTTATGGCTTTGTGATTGTTGTCTTATTAATAGCCATGTTCTCTACCACTCACCATCATAACATGACAGTTAGATTTTTCTTCCATATCCAAATTTTAACCTTTGTTCTCCTATGTTGAAACCCAATGATTAGTAAATTTGGGTAACCAATACGTTTCATAATTTAGTTTTTAAATTCATGTTTTGGTATTCCTTTTTATGATGTGGGTTTCTATTAAAGTAACTTTCAAGTAGTAAACCATTTTTAACCCTGAAAAATTTTTAGGGCGAAATTCATTTTAAGGGGGGTAGAATGTAACAGCCTAGGATTTTTTGAAAAATATTCTTTTAATTTCATTTATGTCTAGTGTTGTTCGCTACACCAAGATTATCTTGTGCTATACGCAACACCGTATTAGCTTGAAGTATGTGCAACACTATTCTTGGTTCATGTTACACACAATTTAAAGTTCATTTTGTAGAAGTTATTATGCGCAACATTATGTATAGACTTTGTTTAATGTATATATGAAATATGGTTTTATTTTTTATAATCAACAAGAAAGGAGTCTTGCACAACACACAACCCTGACTTGTCTTGCATTACACACAATCGCTACTTTCCTTGGTGGCATGTGTAGTACGCAACACCGGGTTTCACTAAACAAAGATATATTGTTATAATATTATTATAGACTAGTCGTTATGAATAGTATTAACTAAATTTTGAAATTTATAACATTATTATTCATCTTACATATTTTCTAGAACATGGTATGAGAATAAAATAATTTTTTCCGGTAAAATAAGTATTTTAGAAAAAATGAATTTTTGTCGCCTTTTGATGGCGCACCCACATTAAATCTAGTTTTTGAGATGTTTATAAGTTCAATTTGGAAAAATAAAATTCTTCCCTGGAATCGGGATATAAAATTTTAATTTGGATAAATTTTTCATATTATTCTGATAACTTTCATATTTTGATTAATAGTAAAAACACGCTATATTTTAATTAAAAACAACTTTTTTCATCGCAATAATTTATATGACAAGATTATCTTTTTAATTGGTTTTAAAGTGTTATTAGGATATATATTTAGCATTTATTCAAATGTTGGTCATTGGAATTAATTTCACATTCAAATTGGATATAAACAAGTGATGATCTATTGATAGTCATTGTTTCTTAAAAACACGCTCTTTGTTTTGATAACAGGAATTACTTTTAAAATTAATTAATTCCAATTATATGTTTTGAATTTAGAAAAATAGATATCATTTTTGAATTCTGAATATCAAATATAGCTTAGGCTGATTTTTTTTGTATTTTTCTAAAAATCTTCAATTTTTGATGAATTGTGAAAACACTGAGTTTTTGGTTAAAACCGAAATTTTATTTAAATAAATATTTAATTGATTTAAATTTATTTTAGGCCAAAATAGGAACATAAAAATTATATATGTAAAATTAAATTCATTGGAGTAATTTTATAATAATTTTAGATTTATAAAATTTGTATCGAACTTTTCACCATCTTTTACTGACCTTTTAGGAGCATTTGCAATTGTTCATTAAACTTAATTTTACCACTTCTATGAGTTGAATTTCTAAAATCAGAGAGACACAGTTAATATCAAGAAGTAAAATGTCGTTCAATTAGATAAAGATAATTTTTGGTGAATAGTACCTTTTTACTTTTATTTACCACGCTTAAAGGTAAATAGGGTAATTCAAGTATAAAATAATATTATAATAATTCAAAATTACCTTTACACTTTTTCCAAACCATATAGGATGAGTAAGGGCCGACCATGGTCATACTTGGGTCTATTTTGGGACCCCATGGAGCCACATAAGAAAGACAATGACACATTAGATTAATTAATTTAATGTAAAGCCAAAATTAGCATTTCCAAAAATCCTTTAGTAATTAATTTTTATAAGGATATATATAAATTATCATTTCGACTATTAATATTAATTGGAAAGATAAAACTATTTCCTAAATGTTGGTATTTTTTTAGAATTTTTAGACATCAAATAAATCATATTATTTAAGACACAATAATGATGCAGTGTTTACCTCATTAATAAATGATTTAAATAAATATGATTATAATTATTAACATATCATCCAAAAACTATCCAATACATATTGGATTATTTTATTTCAAATATAAGTCATCTTATATTAGACATTAATGTGTTTTGGACCTCTTTAAATCAATGAAATGTTTATAATAAAATAATATTTCCACACTTTCCAAAAGAGCCCCTCCTCTCCCTTATAAAAGGAGACCACTTCTATGAAATTCCTCACACATCTCAATCCTTTTTCATCATCCATACTCTACCCAAATATGCTTCCAACATCCCTCTCCTCCACTTAGAAGCCTTATATTAGGAAGAAGGAACTTGAAGAAGTTTTTTTGGTTCAAACCAAAGGAATTTACTCAAATTAAAGGTAATAGTTTCCCTTAAATTGTTTTCTTTTATTCTACTTCTCCAACCCCTAAACTCATTTTAATCCTTTCTTTTGTAACAACACTAGTATCCTAAACATACTTGTATGTTTTTATGAGAAGGATTCGAACTACAATTACACACACATCCATCTAATGGATGAAGAACATAATGTTTCTGTGATGGCAAACTAACGCCTCACGAAACGATGATTGTTCGATTTTCTCCAACCACCTCTCATGGTGGCCATTATGATGGTATTGTATTTATATATGATATATATTATGTTTTGTATTTACATATGATTCTTTACTTCCCAATTATATCAAGCCTTTATGTTTTCGATAGGGGGGAAATACGATGATCTCATTTGAGGAAGTGCGGACTACCGCCCCCTCAAAGTGATGTGATTCGTCAATGCCTTATGTGGGACATATAAAAGATGGGGTTAATGAATTATATATGATATTATACAGTAATTATAATATACCTATTCCATTAAAATAATAAATATAAATGAATTTAGTGGTCATGCGTACGTACGGCTTACCGTCTCCATGAACGGTGCATTTCATTTCTTACCTCCATATGTTATGTACTATTATAAATACATGTATATGATGGATATATAATGAATATATATGATATATAAATCCTGATTTACATTTTGGAAGTAACTAAATCATGATATAAGTAACAATAACATCAATAATGACAAGTCCAAACACGTACGATAAATAAGATGATTTTACACAAAACGTTTCTTTAACATGGGATTTACAAATGAATGGGTAATATAAATTTATAAGTGAACAATATATGATATCATAACAATGAATATGATTCTGTAATAAGTAAATGACTTTATTTATATCATTATACAGGAGGTTCGGATACGTATGAAGCATATCAGACCTAAGGTAAGGGATAACTATTCCAATCACGCTCTTATCTGAGATTGATTATTCATAAGTATTTTTTGGGGTTATGTTTATTATCCATATCCATATGTTCTAAAAATGTTTTAATAAAATTTTTAATTTCTTCCATGTATGTTTAAATTCATTTTTACCCCTTTCTTACTTTTACCACATCGTATGGAAGAAATCTTTCTTCTGTTTACCATACGAGGTACTTTTTGACTTTTCAGACAAAAGTACGTGGAGAATGTTTTTTTTAACTTATATGGAATGAAAGGATTTTTAATGTTTACTGAAGCCTTATTTTCATGAAGTTTCCTCCAAAATATTTCATGACTATTTTAAAAAAATCTCTTTCTTTTAAAATTGCATGACGTTTTGTGAAAAGAAATTGATTTTGAAGAAGAAAGGATATTTTCCTCAAGAATTAAATTCAAGTGTTTTATCAAAATTAGTTTCCATCTAAGATAAAATAGGTTTATATTTATATCCCTATTTTTACATTTATTTGATTGTTTTATGGTGGAATTAATTTTATGATGTCCTTTTATCTTATATGGGTTATGTTATAATGGCATGATGTTTATGAATCTCCTTTTTATTACATGGGTTATGCTATGATGCATGATTTATGATCTTTCACCATGATTTTAAGATTATATTCCGAGTTTCCAAAGAAACTAAACTATTACGGTCCTTCTGTGTCAGTTCTTGTTATGTATTAAGTATTTTGAAAAAGTAATGTAATGTTCATGTACGTCAAGATTTCATACCTCTACAATAAAGGTAAAATATTTCAATTAAAATGGTAAATTTCATAAGATACATAAGGAATTATATTATCATCATGAAATTTAATGAATCCATATTTTTAAACCATGGTAAATGATGAATAATTATGAATAATTTAAATAGGGTGAGTCAAGAAAACAATCATTCATTTAATCCATCATAGTTTAAATATCTCTAACATCCATAAAAATTGATAACTTTATTAATTTCATTTTATATAAAATTATTCATACTTATAACTATTTATTAACATTATTTATAATCACTTATGATATATTTAAGACTTATTTATATTTTATTATCATCATGAAATGGCGTTAGCTTTGACTGTATGTTCCGTACTAGTTTTGCAGTGGTGGTGTGGATTTTTATTTATAGGTTCAAACTTCATAATTCAAAGATAATTATTGGTACATTAATTAATGTATTATATTGAATAATAATCCTTTAATTTCATTTAGATGATATTTTAAGTCCTGATTATTGATGATAGATAATGTGTTGGGATTATTTTAGTATCTTTTAACAAGATAAAGGTTTATAAAATAACAATAATTTATATATTAATATACATATAACAAAAATACATATGTAAAATTATTTTTGAATCAATACATAATTACATAAATATTTATTTTTTATAATTTAACCATGATAAAAATTTCAATCATTCTTGAAGTTGGAGGTTAAACTGACCCAAATAATAACAACATATAATCTATGGGTGAGTATGGTGAAGAAAAAGATTTCATGGGTGTAATAAAATTTTTAGTAGAATAATGATATTATTTATATGTTATTATGGTATTTATATATTTGTTATTAGATATAAATAAATAACTAAATACAACAAAAAAATTAAAAGTACCAATTTCATGATGGTGGTGGTTCATTAGTATGCATGGGGGAGTATCTAATTTCCATAGCACTAAGTGACATTAGAGAATATATTTATTTAATGAATCAAAATAAAGTTATAAATATTATATTAATAAATAATATAAAATTATAATAACATTATTGTAATGAGATGGCGAAAAATTTTACACAACATTAATGGAGGTGGTATTCTGCACTTATGCCTGAATAAATCATTATTTTTTGAATTTTGTTGAAGGATGGTATGATGCTGATATTAAAATTTTATAATAAAATTACAACTTATTATTAAAAAATATTTTATAATTATTTCATGTATATAAAATTTATATCTGGTAAAATAAAAATACAATTATTGGAGGTATTTTGATTACATAATCTCCCCCAATAGATGTTCTCCCATTGGGTAAAAATAGTAGCTTCATTAGCATGGTCATTTGGAAATTCAAAACATTATAATAAATCATAATATAATGGAGGATAGAATTGGAAATATTTTTGGTGGACATAATCCATTATAATGTTTATAGAAAAGAATAAGATGTGAACTCCTTTTAATAGGATATGGAAAAGTATATTTTCTAAATATATATTATTAGTATAAATAGTTATTATATTTCACATTGAATTGGGTGATAAATTAAAAAATTGTTGAATGTGGGATGATTTATGGATGATAATAAATTATATATTCTATTTTATACAGTTTGTATTCATGTTATATGTCAATTATATTAAGGCCCCCTCTTTAATCATTACCTATTTTTCAGATTACACAATAATTTGAATTTAATTTTCATCGAGGATGTTTTTAAGTTTATAGCCTTAGATAATTAGTTCATAACATATACATAACAACATGAATATTACAAGTATAAAATTAGACTCAATATCCAATTTTTTTATAAAACAAGAACTCTTTAAAGAGAAATATGTTACATTTTATGTTTTAACATCATAAATTATTCTTTAATCCCATCATTGATTTCATTCTCTATTATGTACAATGAAAACAATTTCAAATCTTGGGATTTTCTTAAAATGATCAGTATGGGATACATAATGAATGAAACTATTAGTCTTGAAAAGACATATAAACCATGATAAATTTATCATAATGTAATATTATTTAACATTAATAAGAAAAACAATGAATTCGTTGAAAATAATCTCATTGATAACTATTTTTGTAACAAACATATTACCGTAAATCCCATAGAAGGAAACTTATAACATTTTAAGGTGACTTGGTACATAAATATAAATAAATGGAATAACTATAAATTCAAATTGAACATATTTCATTAAATGTAATATTCATATGACCATATTCCATACCCAATTCATTTGAGGTTATAATGTATCCACTTGTACCTTTATAATATCCAGCTTATGTGAATATTATAACATCACCTATCTGTAGGGTAGACTACCTCCTCAAAAATCAATGTGGTTCATTCATGAATTATATTAAATGTTTTATAGATTTATTTAGTTAAAATTTCCTATATATAATACTAAAATATTACCCTATAATGTTAATTTATATTAATTAATTTTATTTCATTCAATAAGATAACTATATCAAATGGTGTTATTGCGTATTTATGTCATACTATCTACCTAAATAAAGTATATTATTTTATATCACTACATTTTAAGGATTTATATAAATAAATTTTTACATAATACATATTTTTTATCCTTTTTTACATTCTGGGATATTATGAATCTAGATTCAATTTATTAGATCCATCATATAACATGAAAAAAATAGGCAAAAAATAGAGTAGTTATTTTCCAAAATGATATTTTACACACGAATTTATAATAAATTTGTAATTATAAGTCACACTAAAAAAATATATAGTATAGATTATATGAAAATAGTTATTTTATACAATTAATATATTTTTATATTTTTTATTACAGAGGTTTTACCGAGAATGACTTAAGTCAAGACCTATGCTAAGGGATTTTTAGTTTCCCTTTTATTCTTCTAAGAGTTAGCCATATTCACCAACCTTTAATTTTCTATTTTGTATATAATTCCACATTGACATCTTATATAATTAATATACAACTACTAAATATGTTAATAGTTTCATTTGACGATATTATTTAATGGTACATACAATTCAATAGATTACCTAATTGGTTGGGGATTTTTGTATGACATTTTTACTTTTGTGAGACCAATTCCATATTCACCACCAATTTATTATATTTGATGTATATAATTACCATTATTGTGTTTTTTTATTCTTTTAAATTAATTTATGTGTATTTTCAAATCCATTTGGTGATTTATATTTCATAGGGTTTATTGTTTCAGTGTAACCAAAGTTGTAAGTGTTTAGTTTCAAGTTTTTACTTATTTTTGATATATTATATTTTATAAAACTATCTTATGTTATATGGAGTATATAAAAACCATTTGAAATTTGAAATTATGAATCTATATATTTTTATTGATATTATTTGTTTCATTTTATTATTTTTCTATCACACGCATTGCGATTGACTGTTACAAAATTAGTAAGAGTAATATGTTGCAATCTCTTCGTTTTTTAGGATTGTTAATGATTATACACACAATGATAAAATATTATGATCCATATCTGATGAAAAAATTACTTATATATTTTTTATTTTATTTTGAATATTTACCTATATTATAACCATATTTCAACTCTTTGATTCTTAAAATAATCATGAAAATGTTTTTAATGAAATTTAATTTTTTTAATATCTTCGGTAAAAAATCAATTTTCATTGAAAACCATGTTTCCAAAAATTGTTTTCATTTTTTTATTATTTTTATTTTTTTTAAATAATATTTATCAATTTATTACATTTTTAAAAAAATACTAAACAAAATATTCTCCTTTTTTGAAAAAAAATTATCATTTGAATTTTAGAAAATATGTGAAAGGAAACATCACTTTAACATATATAAGAAGAACATTATTTTTTAAAATTAAAACCAATCATTGATTTAAAGATTAATTTATACATTTTCTAGATAATTTTTAATGAAATTTATTTTTAAAATGATTTATATTTTAGAGAGGGTTTTTAAATAGGGATTGTAAATATTCGTCATGAAATTTTATAAATGATATTTAAAAGATTAATTTATTATATTTTAATGTTATCTTCCAAGAAATGAATTTTGAAAAAGTTCACTATTTGAAAATATTATTTTTAGATAATTTTTATTTAAATTATGAAATGTCCCAAATAATTTTAAAAATTAATCACAATATAAGATGATATATTTTGAGGATACTTTTTATATACTGGGGATATGATCCAATTATATAATTATAATTTATTTTTTGAATTCAATAGATTTTTGATGAAATGTTGTTTAATAAAAAATAATCTCTTCTGTGGATTATACCATTATAGATCTATTATTTATCCAACTTATCTTCATATGTTAGGCTATTAAAATTTTTTGAAAATATTATGAAACCTATATCTTTTATAAAAGTTATGAAATGATAAAATGTTAGTGAATCACATTTCATTTCATGGGTTATTATATAACTAATTTTTTATGATTTTGTAGAGGAAATTTATCTGATTTTTGTTATATGATCTGGGTGACCTATATCTCCCTCTCATGAATTGCATATTGATAAATGTTCTATGATCTCTGAGTATACATTAGAGGGTAGGCCATTCCCATAAATGATGGTTCCTGGGTGGTTTTCGCAATCTCGAATGAGGGAATGTGAGAGGAGATCCCATGCCTGAAATAGTACAAAGATGGTTATCCCAATCCAAACATATTATGAATATCTTGGTGGGTATCCTTGACATATGATTTTATATGTTTATGTGAATCCTACAATACTATGTCATATGATAATGTTATGCTCTTATGTCTCATATTCATTGATTCTATTATGGTTCATGTCTTTTGAACTACTAATATTTATTCAATGATTTCTGATTTTGATCATTGATATATGGGGTATGGTTTTCAAATATTATTCTCTTATCATCATAACAATATTCTCATGTTATCCTTATATATCTCCTTTATTTTCCAACACAAAGAATCTATGATCACCCTTTATTCTGTTTTTATTCCCTTGGATATGAATATATTTTTTAAATACGTTATTTATTTTAATAATACTAAAAGGAAAAATAATTATTGGTGATATTAAATATATTTCACTAATTAAAAATATTGTGTTCCAAGATTCAAAAGGTACTAAACAATTATAGTCCCTGAGTTTTTTATTTTTATGTTTCCAAAATATTCATAAAAAAATAATAAATATCCATGTATATAAATCCTAGGATGATATAGAAATTAGGGAAATATGATAACATGGTTTATTAATCCGCTCAAAATTTCTAATCCTATCAGGATGGTATCTTTTCGATGGGTTATTCTATTATAACTATATCATGTTTATGATGTCTTCCAAGTATCATTTGGGAAGAAGTATATACATGATCATTCACATGTACTAATCATATAGGTCATACCATTGTTATACTATGTTTCATATAAGGATAACTGGTTGATTTTATAGATTTGAGAAATGGAAATAGTGTTCTACAAAACATGACCACTTACCTTGTAAATGATTTGTGGTGATTAAAATTTTTTAGAACGCTATGTGGGAAATAAATGATTTAATGAAATATATATATATATTTATATTTATTATATTGTATTAATGAATTAATATTTAATAGTGAAATTTATTTATTAGGGGTAGAATGTACCAACAACATATTTTATAAATTTCATGTTTTAAATAAATTTATTTTCATCTCTAGCTTGTGTTACATGAAAAATAAATTATAAATAATCCAAGATATACTATTAGAATATTTTAATTATAATTTACCACCTATAAATTTGATTATAAAGTATAAATAGGACTAAAATATTATGGAAATTTATTTTATACACATTTATAACATTAATTTATTTGGTATTAATTAATAATAAATGAATATATATATCAATAGAAATATATAGAATCATTTTTCTAAAAAGATGTATTTAAGAACAAGATGTACGTCTATCATAATAAATTAAATTTATAAATTTATTTATTTAATTTTTTATATCATATATTTAATAAAATTAGTTATTAATTAATTAAAATTGGTATGTGATGAAAATAAATATGTTTTTATTCATATGAATAGTATATTCATATAATGTTGGTTTTTTTTAGTTATGAAATGATATATTAAAATACATTTCTACCAATTTTAGGTAATTAATTTTGTAAAATTAATACCATGCATATAATTTTGAGGTTGAAATTTGGAAAATAGTTCCCACTAATTATTATCCCTAAGAATTGTAATCATGATCAATTTTTTCACCTCAATAAATGATAAATCGGGTAAATCTTGGTTCAAACTACGTTTTAAGGCCATAATATTTAATCTCAATTCTAATTGGATGAATAAAATTATATTTTTATCACCTTAATCTCAAAATTTCATTTTTAATGGATATATGTCCATGAAAATTATATTAATGCAGTTTATAAAAATGAATGTTAAAAATACTAATTATATTTGTTTAAAATATTTTTAGGTATTATCATTTGTAGAAAAAATAATTTTAATTCAATACTAATTGTAATTTTGAGTGTTGGAAATAATTTTTCTTGTAGAAATTTATCTCAAATTCTTAATAATTATATAATAACCTTAAACACTTTTGCAAACATCGATGGAGTATTTACCCGATTAATAAATAATATAATAAAGGATTTTTAAAATATTAAATTTAATAAATTCTACTTCCATAATGTGTTTTATAGATTTGGTAATTAAATTTTAAATTTATTTTTATGTTACTAATTTTTTTTGAATTCAATGTTTTTCATTATGTATTCGAAGTCAAATTAAATAAATAGGCTCAAAATTAAATAAATGATATTATATGAAATTTATATTTTTTTAAATTAATTTAATATACTAAAAATAATAAAATATGTCAATATTCATAATACATGGTTTATAATATCATCCCATGTACATTTATATGATATTTATAAATATTTATTTTGATAGTGAATTATTTTAATTTTAACATTTATGAAATTCTTAATGGGTAATCTCACTCACTTATTTTTTGAGGTGCTGATCTCCCCAAAATACCAATCCAATGATTATTATGCAAGAATTTAAAGGAGGTCTCCCAAAAGAGAGGTAATTATCCAACAAGACATCTTTCACTTTATTTATTAAAATAATTGATATAATTATTTTTTATTTATTATAAAAAATACATAACTGTCCTAAATATTCTGAAATGATATTCTTATTACCAAACATCCATTATACAACCTCTTTCCATAAAATGTAAAATAAATTTATCGCTCAAGCATATGTATGGATTATTATCTCCATGAATTGATAAAATTGAATTTCCATAAACATCATTAATTAATGGTTATTATGATGAATTAAAAGTGATAATATTATATTTAAAATGGTATTTTTAATCATTATTGATAATATAATAACCACATTGATACCATCAAATACAATGGAAAATTATAATGTTATTCATGTGTACATGTTGACCACCACCTCTATAGAGCAAAGTGATTCATTTTTATTTTATATTTTATATGGAAATTATAAAATATGAATCTAATGGATATATATAACTTATATAGTATAATAATTAATATTATATATTTAATTTTTAATTTTGTTTCTTTTTCTATGTCCTTCAATAAATGAAAACAACACTCCAGCATATATATATCTTACCATCCATATGAACAATGTGATTAATTTTTTTAAACACTTATGGATTATGATTAATATATATATATAATCAAAACACATTACATATTATTAATTTATGTGATTAATTTTATGTTTTTGGTAATATTAAAATATATTATAATGGAGTATAGATTAAATTCGGAGTATGTAGAACTCAATGTAATATATTTTTGTCTAAATTTTATTTCTATTGGACACATTCCTTATAAATATCATTATTAAATTATTTTGGGTATATAATTCCCATTAATATATTTATTGTGCATCTTATAAAAATTATATAAATTTAAATATCAATATAAGGATATATCATTCATTAGACTTTTCATTCAAAAGATACCAATGTCTTAATTATTTTATTTCATAATCTCATAGTTTTTTTGGGATTGTAAATGATTATGTTTCTAATGATAAAATCTTATGAAATTTTTTTATGAAATCTATGAATTTTTATCAACTGTTGTTCTTTCTAGATAATTCATTTTTTAATTTCATTTTCTCACCATTTATTAACAAGAGTGTGAAAATACCATTATAATGAAAATCAATATTATTTCTCTCTTATTTCTATATTTTTATCTTCTTTATCCATAATTTAAAAAAAATAAAAAAAATGTTTTTACTATTCTCGAATGATATTTTAAATTCATTTATTCCTATATTTTCCTTTTTTCAAAATGGTTTTAAATGAATATTCTTGTCATTTTTTGATTTAGTTGATTTATATTAATTTCAATATTATAGAAGAATATTTTATTTTAACCTATATGGAAGGAATTTATTTTACCACCATCATTTATAATGATTTGAAGCATCTTTTAAAAGTATACATTGTTATATTAAAAAAAATATTTTTACATAATGTTTTTAAATTTTTTAGATTTTAATGAATTGATTTTGAAATGGAAATTTTATTATCATAATGAAATTATATATCTGATATTTCAAAACCTCTTTTCATCTACGTGGACATTATTATATGTTACACAAGCCTTATAGAGGTTATTTTATAATAATACAAGTATTAATCATTATCTGGATAGTTTATATATATTTTGATTATATTTTTAGGGAAATCATTCATTTTCAATGGGTTATTCCATCAGGAAATATTTATCAAACAAATTTATATTTATAGTATATGAAATGATGAATATTATATATTCTTATAGTAAACATATGTCTGATTTTCATTATGTGATTTGGTGGGACCAATATATACTAAAAACTAATAAGGTTATCATTATTTTTATATGATGTTAATGGGAATATAGGATGTTTTACCACAACCTAATGTGGGTACAAATGATTTTACCCCATGCATGAATAATGGTTATGTTTGGTTATCCAAATTGAAAAATGTTATGAATGTCTTAGTGGGAGGCATTGACATATGGTGTTTTATTCTTATGTGTTTTCAATAATTCCAAATCTTATGAAAATTTTATGATATCATGGCTCATTTTGTAGAATTACTTTAAGATTCTTCCATTATGAATTACCACAATTTTTGAAATGACTCATGAGTATAATCCATTATTTATAAGGACTGGATTTTAAATGTTAGACTATAATAATTATACACTCATACTCCTATAATTATTATGTGATCATAGATATCTCCCTCGTTTACCCTTAGTGATCATACGATCTCACCACTATATATACTTGATTGACCCACAATATTTTGATAGATAGTATGTATGATATGTCAAAGAATGGTTGAAGTTATGATGTAATATACGAGTGATTTTAGTGTTCACATATTTATTAGTTTTTTATTTATCCATGATATCCAAGGAAGAATGACTATACTATATTGAAAAATATAATTATGTAATGAAAATAATATTCTTATAATAAGATATGATATTTATATATGAAATTTTTATGTCTCTACATCATGAATCTAGAATTCTATAACCCTTCGAGATATGTTTTTCACATAATATTTGAAATAGAAATTTTTTATTTATTTGGTGGTCCCGGGGGGGACTAGAAAAGGTCATTATAATTTCTCATAGTATTCATGAAGAGTCTTTTACAATGATTACCTACTAAAAAACATATTTTATAATTGAAACATTTTTTATGAAGGAAAAAATAATATAGAATGATTCAATTATTAACAAATATTTATAAAATGTAATTATATTGATTTTTTCATCATAATAATACGAATAATGGAAATACCAACACATTATTAGTTCCACAGATACATTTGTGAATTTTGTTATGGATAATATGTTGTTATTGTTATTTTGATATTTTTTAGGGTCCTAACTAAGAATAAAATGGAATTTAATATTATGGTGGATGAGGCATGATTTAGATCATATTTGGATACCTTATTAAGAATATTACATATATTAAGGTTGTTAAAACACATCATTGGTGTCCTGTTATTTTAAAGATTAGTTATTTGTAGCACTATTTTATAGTTTTTTTATTTCACTCATGGATTGGTATGAGACTACTTGAGGTTCTATTATAATATTCCTCAATGTCATTATATTTCATAATAATTTAAAGGAAAAAATGCGAGTGAAATATATTTTCAATTTTATAGTTAATTTCAATTGACTTTTACATCCCATATATTTTCATCAATCAATTGTTTAATGATTGTTTTTATTTTATATAAATTTTATTAATAAAATATTGAAAAACATAGACAGTAATTACTCAGAAAGTCAGGAGACAGGCGAACCTTCTCCCATAAAATTATAATAAAAGAGAAAATTACAAAAAGGAAGATCATAGAGAATTATTAAAATGGTTAGTAAAAAACACCACATCCCAATCATCTTGGGCCATGAAATTATAATAGTCAAGAAAAAGAAAAGACCAACACGAACTAACCTCCAAGATGGCTTGCATTGAAAGGGAATCCGCAACTTGATTAGCCACCCGTAAGCCATGAGTGACATCTAGAGATAATTTTTCCATAAAACAAATACAATCACCCAACTCCGATAACATCCTCCATGGAACATTCTGTGATCGATCTTTGATAATCAGGACTGCAACCGAAGAATCTGACACAATCGATAGCTCCTTCCAATCATATCACATAACATACCTGACTGAATTTATCACTAAACACAGCTCTACTTTAATGGAATAACCATTTCCAATGTAATGAAAGAAGCATCATTTCACAAAGCCATGACACATATGAGAAACACCCCCACATCTAGAAGTTCTCGGTGCTCTTGAAGCTGCTCCATCAACATTGACCTTCATCCAGGGGGAGATCGGAGGTATCCATCTTAAATACTTCATCATCATTGGATTTTTCATCCTCCCATTGACACCATGTGATATCAGAAGAATTCAATCAGAGAAATCATTTTTGATGGAACCATTATGCACTTTAGAAGCATTTAGAATTTCCAGGTGGAAGAATAAAACTCCAGCATGAAATGATACTGCAACATTATTTAATATAAGCTCATTTCGTGATTTCCAGATGAATGAAATGATACCGGCAGCAGCAGCAAGCATCAAGGAAAAAACCTACTCGCTGCACTCAGTCTCGCAAATGGACTGCAATAGTCTCTCAATAGAATAGTAATTGAGGGATCAGATGAAAACATGTTGTATATATTTCAAAAACCTGCATTAAAATTTACAATAATCAAAGACATGTGAAATAGATTCACCCGCCTCTAAACAGAATAGGCAGGCTGAGGCCAGATTAATCCCAACACACTAGAAGTGGACCTGCAATGGAAGTCTTTCCTTCTATATTTTCTAGATTAAGATAGATTGTGCAGGAGGAATAAAATCCGTGTAAAAAAACAAGACCCATCGAGGAGGGTTCAAAGAATAACCACAAAGGGTTCAATAGTGCTTCCTTGTGGTGAAATAGCCAAGAAGGTTGGGCATCCAAACCAATGTATCACACTCTTGGAAACAATACCTTGAGATTTCAAGATGTACAATACTAGATAGCATTCCAGTGAGAGCTATATTCTCATAAAAGGAATAAATGGTTATGTTTTTCAATGAAGATGGAATAAGAGCATCCTCAGAAATGGGCCGAGAAAGCCAGGGTGTAGTCCAGCAGTTCAGATTTGACTGTTTTCCAACCATCCATTTAGAAAAATCCCTTAGATCAGGATAAGAATTTTTAAGAGTGGGCCATACAGATGAACAGATATAAGTGGGATACCCATGCATACAGTTTCTCCCCAAACCTACTGACAATAAAATATAGACAGTTATCTTCTATGGAAAAAAGCTTCCAAATGAATTTTGTAATCAGAGTATCATTGAAGATTCTGATATATTTAATTCCCACACCACCCATACATATAGGTTTGATACAGTCCTTCTAGAAAACAGTAACAAGTTTCCTTTCATGAATTTATCCAGTCCATATAAAGTTTCTGATTTTACCATTTAGATCCTTGATAAGAGCCCTAGGCCATCTATATAATGAGAAAGAGTATAAAAACATGGACGTTATCACTGAATTAACCAAACATACTCTCCCTTCTTGGGACATACACTTCACCTTCCATCTTGCAAGATGACTAGTAATACTCAATGAAATACTATCAAGGTAACATCTCTTTACCCTTACCCAGAAAAGTGGAACCCCAAGGTAATTAAAAGGTAAAGACCCTCTTTTCACCCCATGCTTACATGTAATTCTGATATGCCTTGATGTTGAAATTCCTCCAACAAAGATGATAGATTATTTTCCCCAACTAATGACCTGGCCTACAACCTCTTCATAGTGTGAAAAGATACCCCTAATACAACATATGGTACCTTTATTTGCTCTCCCAAAAAGAAAGATGTCATCATCATAGAATAAGTGGGATGGGGCACAAAACTCACTTCCCACTCGCATCCTATGATACCATCCAAATTTAGCCAAATCAGTGAGACACCAATATAAATAGTCCTCATAAATGGAAGAAAGTAGACCAGAAATAGGGTCACCCTATCTTACTCTTATAGAGCATTTGTAGAAACCCCTAGGTGATCCATTAACCATAATTGAAAGCCTATAACTCTCTAGAATGGAACTAATCAACACAAAAAAGGATGGTATGGGATTTAATGAAATTGAAAAGAGAAAACATAGAAGAAATAATGATATTGGAAAAAATTTATATTTAGGAACTTGAGAAATTATATTATAAAATGTTTGTCTATGTGGTTCAGATTTATTTATTTCAGGTTGAACCCTTATTAATAATTTATTTATGATTAGACCCTAAAAATTGGTCCATTGTCTGATTGGGTTTGTTTTTTTAAAAGAAGTGGAAATTGGATTTTAGGCTGGATATATGCCAAATACACGGAATATAATTGGATTTCGCATGATGTAGTGGCCTAGGAATGAAAATTCATGATTTCTAAAGGGTTTCCCCAAGGGAAAGGCTCTAATATTTAAATGAAATGTAAATCATGTTCACATTTTGTAAAAAGTAGATGAATGGTTTAAAAATGGGGTAGGGCATCTTATTTTGGAATAACGCATCATTCACTCACTTCTCTCACAAAAAAGTTATATCGTTGTGATTTGAGCAATTATTTGGTGTTTCATTGGTATTTTAACTCATTTTTATCCACCCTCAAGCTCATTGGATCGATGTTAGTGAGTAATCCATTAACCCTTGTTCCATTATTAGTTAACCTCCATAATGAAAATGCTTTTTTGATGGAATAGAAAATCCACTATTTCCAGGGTTTTTATAGATTTATCATTTTTAATTTTCTTTAGATAAAATTTGAGGCTGATATTATACAAGTGTTATACAATAAACCTATAATAGGTGGCCAATAAAAGTTCCCTCAATGATTGGTGTTTTATAAGAATATTATTTATTTAGAAAAATGTTATAATTTCATAGATTTCCCATAAAATGAAATCAATTCATCGATTATATTAATTATAAATTGCTTTGGATTCAAACTAGTACATTTTTTTGAATGTTGTTGTTACCCCGTAAATGGTCACCCATGGGGAGTGACTTGGTATAATCCTTACATTATACCACTCAACTCTGTGTGTGGGTATAGTGACCCAACATTTCAATAGATTACTATTACATCATTTTAATGATAAAAATAATAATATTATTGCACATAGATGGTCCAACAGTTTAGTATCTTTGGAAAACTAGGACCATACATAACAATTAAAACATCGAGCATAAACAGTTTTTTATTTCGTCTTCTCTAGCTTCTTATTGGAACATAACCTCTCCTTAGTACATGTATCCACCTGAAGATATACATTAAAAAGGGGGATCTAAAAGCCTTATAAGAGGATAGATAATAATAATATAGAATAGGGTGAGTATATTCATAACATTGTCAAAGAATCAAGAACATGAGAGGAATAATAAATAAAACACTTGAAATGTGGCAATGCATAAAAATGAAACATCATGTCTCAGTGGTTAACTACCACAGAAAGTTTTGAAAAAATCTTGCGTATCATTCACACATTATTTCACATTAACTCATGAGATTCATCACTTTACCCAATCCATTAGAGCAATGTATAATTAGGGGTTCACCCGTCACATTGAAACATTCATATTTCACTATATAAATTCGTGTGCACTTGTCACCACATAACATGTTAATTTATAGTGTATGATACAATAAACATATATCAAAAAAATGAAAATAACTATCCCATGGAAATATAATGGATTTAATTTTATATTAAAACATTCATAAACTATGGGTTCTTTATGAAATAGGGAATAACATACAAGTTACATGAATTGCCAAACTTGAATGAGAAGTAAAATGTTTGTTCTCAAAAGAAAAGATATTTTGGAAAACATTTTGATTGACATAAACAGCCCTGAAAAAATGCATTTCGCAAAAAAATTAAAGGAAATGATGAAAAAATTATTTTTATGAATTAACAATATCAATGAAAAAGAAATTAGAGAGGTAGACCCCTTTAAGATGAAAGTTGGGTTCATGAATTTTCCCCTTACCATGAATCTTAATGAGTCCTTCTCTTTAATGTCATGTATAACCACATTAGATTCATTAATTAATAATAAAGAACCATTTTTACATGAATATGATTTATTATGGTTTCATTTAGTTATTTTAGGTGCTTTTAGAGAGATATTGGGTTTAAAAACATTGTTCGGTAATGTTCGTTTTTACAGTTTTCTTTAGTGATTCACTTGAATTCATAAATTGAAGCACAGGTAGAACATGGGTAAACATCCAGAACTAATATTACATGTGATTACAGATATTACATGAGTTTTATTGATCTTGTAATGAATTATTTTATATACCATGTTGATGAATCATTAGATAGGAATTTAATGATGATCATTTGGGTTAATTTGTGATGTTTTTCGATCACAACAAACATGTTTTGTTTACTCATATAGTAATATGTAAATAAGATAGTTCAACAAATTAAAATATTAATTATTACATATTTATTATTCTGGATCAACCATAAAAATGTTTTCATGACTAGATATTAATGTAGGAATGGAAAAATGAAAACATATCGTTCTTGAAGGTGATAGATTAACACCACATGAACAAAATTTTCTCTTATAAAATAAAAGGAAGAGGGAAAGAGGGTTAGATGTTATAATATCCCATTTGTATCATAAAATTATAGTATATTTATTACACTATAGATATCAAAACATGTGGATGAATATAGTTTGGGATATAATATGAAAAGAACAATAAATTGATAGGAAATTAATGGAAAGAGGAAGCGAAATTACCTATTGAATCGTCTTATTGATATATTTCTTAGAAGACATAGGCTTGGTCTTTTGATGAAACCAGAAGCTCTTGGACGTTCTAGAGGTGCTACAAAATATGAATTTCCAGAATTTAGACAATGTTTCAATCTTGAGAGATGTGAAAAAATGAGGGTGAGAATTGTGGTATTTATAGTGGAGGGGAGATGGGTTTTCTCAATATAAAATTCATTATTTTATTATATCCCCAAAAGTCAAGTAATAGTGAGTCTTCCATGACCAAGATTAGTAATATTATCATGTGATCCTGAAAAGAGTTTGATTACATCTGCAGAACATCATACATGTCTCTATAATTACCTTATTAATTTTATTTTTGTAAATTATGGTCTTTCACTATTCATAAAAAAAATCATGGATTTTATAAAAATACCAATAATTCACCCCAACCATATTAAGATGAGAAAAATAAGAAAATGAATTCCATTTTTCAAAAATAAATTTCTAAATATTATTAATTTAATATTTAATTAAAATTATGATTTACTTTAAAAAACGGTTTTTAAAATTAAAACTGATTTTATAATGCTTTCAAAAATTACTTGAGGCCTTATAAAAGTTTCATAAATATAGAAAAAATGATCTGTTAATTTCTGAAATTTTGTTAAGAAAATATATTTTTTAAAATTATTTAATTAATTATAATTATTTATTTATGGATTACAAAAATACCAATACTTGAACTATGTTCAAATTGTAACTTATAAGATACCTTAATTTTATTTAATTGTACAAGGTTAAAGTAACTAGTTTTTGTACTATTTACTATTCATAAGGGACATTTTTATATTCTTAAGGGTAGGTTACTATTCAAAAGGGTATGTTACTATTCACCTAAAATTATTTTTGTTTAATTAGACTCTGAAAAGTTTCTCAAACACAACCTTTTATGTCAGATATTCGAAATTCTAAACACAGAAGTGACAAGATTATGTTTAAAAGTAATATAGCATATAATAGATCATTATATAGTGGTTTCATGTGATTTTATAAAATATTTACAAGAAGGTAATTTCCATTGAAAAAATTGGGTCATTATATTCATCCCCCCTTAGGAAATTTCACCCGTGAATTTCTATTTTAAAAAACATGTTGGGATACTTCTCATTCATCACCTCCTCTAGTTCCCATGCAGCTTCTTCAAACATATGGTTACTCCACAACACATAGACCGGGACGGTTTTCATGCTGCATAGCACCTTATCTCTCTGGACAAAAATCTCTATTGTTAGCTCCTCATAGGTTAGATCATCTTCCAGCAGTACAACCTCTATGTTCAGTACATGTGAGGGGTCCTATATATACTTTCTCTGGAGTGATATGTGAAAAACATCATGAAAATGAGCCATATTTGGTGGATGTTCAAGCTGATAGCCCATGACTCCAATGTGGTGAAGGATCTAAAATGGGCCAATGTCCTTTGGGCTTAGCTACCCATTAATTCCAAATTACATGACTCTCTTCCATGTTGATATTCTATGGAAGAATTTATCTCTAACATTGAACTCCAAGTCTCTTCTATGGTTGACAGAAGGACTATTTTGACAACTCTGAGAAGCATTGATTTGTTTCTGGATGTATTGAAACTTCTATGTCATATCTTGAAAATTTTGTGGTCCATGTAGTTTTTTTCCAACTTCATCCCAACAGGTTGGAGTTCTACAATGCTTTCTATACAGAGCGTCATATTGAGCCATCTGAATACTTGGGTGGAAGCTATTTTTCTATGAGAACTCAACCAATGGGAACTGATGATCCAATCGACCTGTGAATTATAGATAGCATACCCTTCACATAAATTCAAGCATCTGAATAGTCCTTTTAGATAGGCCATCCGTTTGGGGCTTAAAGTCCGTGAGAAAATTTAATTCAGTACTCAAAGCAAGTTCAAAGCTTTTTGAAAATCGAGATCTGATCCTTGGATCACGATCAGAGGAAATCGAGAGTGGTACTCCATGCAGTCTCATCACTTCCCTCACATATATCATTGAATATTGTTCAAGAGAAAGTTATTCATGAATAGTGATAAAATGGGAAGTCTTGGTGAGTCAGTCAACTACAACCAATATCACATTATTTTCCTTCGACGTCTTCGGGAGACCCGTGAAAATTCCATAGTAACATTCTCCCATTTCCATATGGGTATAAAAATGGATTCATCACCCCTTTGGTCTTTATTTTCTCATCATTAACATACTGAAATACCATGAATCTTGAGATATATTACGCAAACTGATTTTTCATGTTATCCCAACAAATGTGTTCTGAGAGATCACAATATATCGTGGTAGTCAAATAATGGATATAGAATGTGGAGATATGTGCATTTTCCATTAGCTCCTTATTTATCATGGGTGAACAAGGCACAGAAAGTCTCGTTCAAAACCAAATCACACCATCATCATCAATAATGAACTCTAGCAGCTTCTCGTCCATTACTGCATTAACACTCATTTTTATTTCAACATCATCCCTTTGTGATTACTTAATCATCTCTTGGATGGATGGTTGCACAATAATTTGGGAAAGGTAGAATGTATAACCTTCCTTTATGATTTCTAAATACATTTGTTGCATACCCATGAAGATTGTTTCTTTCTCAATCTATATCATGGATAGAGTAGTAGGTTCTATTTTTCTTAGAGCATTATCTACCTTGTGTTTCTTTTCTTGGATAATAGTGAATAGAGAGATAATAATCCTTGATTAGTTCGAACCATCTCATTTGACACATGTTGAGATCATTTTGTGTGAATATGTACTTTAGCCTCTTGTGGTAGGTGTATATGTCACACTTCTCACCAAATAGGTAGTTCCGCCAGATTTTTGAGGAATAAATTACTGCTGCCAGCTCTAGATCATGCATCAGGTAGTTATGATCTTGTATCATCAACTGTTGTGAGTCACAATCTATAACATTTTCATAATTCACGAGTAAAAAACCCAATACATTCATTGAAGATTCACTTTATATCACTAAACATTCTCAACATTTTGGTAGTGTGAGTAAAGGTTCAGTGATCAGCCTTCTTTTTAGATCCTTGAAGCTTCCCTCAAATTATTACATCCAGAAATGCATTAAGCCTTTCATTGTTAATTTATTTATTAGGATTGAAAATCGTTAGAAGATTCCCACAATACGTCAGTAGTACAATAAAAATCCAAGAAAACTATTTATTTCAATGACACTAGAGGGTCTGGTTCATTATTTAGTCACCTTTGTTATTGAGGGATCCACAAAAATTCCATCACTTGTGATCACATGTCCCAAGAATTTGATTGAAGAATTGCCCAGACCCTCTAGACACCTTTGTTTGACTATGAACATCATTCCCTCATGGATCTGCATATGTATACTACAAGAAAACTATCAATAAAAAGAAAATTAGTCGTCAATAGATACATATCCTAACTATGTAAGCCTCAATGGCTTCTATACCCCATAACATTTCTCCTGATCTGAGAATCCCTAATTTCATTGTTTACACATTCTGTCCCTCTCATGTTCGAGGCATGTCAGAACATCCAATACTGATTATCCAATATCTAATCATGGGTTTCTATAACGAACAATCCCAACTTTGTGACTATAAACTATGAGTTATAGTCCATACCACATGACAATAAACTATTCAGTAATGGTCCTATTCACATGACAAAAAACATCGATGCCACCGTCATAGATATATGAATTTAAATTGTAGTATATTGGGTGATTATGGATCTATATAAACCTACATGGCCTTCATAAGAAGATGTCCATTGTCCTGCAAACACCTTTGTTTGACAATGCACGTCAGGTCCTAGTGGATCTTTATATATTGCCTACAAAATGGCCGGCCAACCAAAAGAAAATTCATCCTTAGGAGAGTCCTTTACTACCTCTGTATGCCTCAATGTATTATATTCTTAATATCATTACTCCTGATCTGAGATCCCCCGGATCATAAACCTCTATGGCCATCCGTAGATGAATATCAGTGTCCTGAAGACACCTCTACTCGACTATGCACATCATTCCATTGTGGATCTGCATATGTTTCCCACAAAAATAGACAGTCAACCAGAGGAAAATTCATCCTCAGGAGAGACATATCTGACCATTGTATGTGACATGGGATTTCCTTTCTCATATCACTTCTCATAGTTCGATATCCTCTAAAATCATGGATTGAATGTTCCTTCCATCTCATTCTTGAGGAAATTATGAACAACCTAACATGATTATTCTCTAGTTAATCATCATCCAAGATATATGAATTTAAATTGTGGTATACCTCACATGATATTCTGGGACCCTCCCACTGAGGTAAGACACCAAATTTTCGATGTAGGTCACATGACATTAGATTTCATCTCACATTAAAGGGTACATTGCTCGGCACCTGCACCCACATTCACCCTAGCCTCTTCCACCACAGGATCTCACTCCCCCACCAACAGGGGAGGAGGCATGTGCACTGTCGAATCATTCACATACTCTTGTTTCTCACACTGATCATGACTCATGTGGTCATAGAGTTTTGTGAGGATTATGACATCATCTCTCTAATTCAAACTAAGAGAACTATAATTCCTGATCAAATCAAGATACATTGGATGTCTTCTAAAATTAATGATCTCAAAAAGGTTCTCATCCAAAAGGGTCCACCCAATCATGCCTCCTCAAATTGAATGCTTCCATGCATAATCCCCAAACATCATTCAAATAATGAAAATTTTGTTTCCTGATAAAATTAGGATACTAGAATGCCTTCGAAAAGCCCCGAGATGCAAAGGGTGCACATCCATAAAGGATCCACCAAATCATGTTTCTACAATAAGTAGCTTCCATGCGTAAGCCCCACATGAACTAACTACATGGGTTCTAATTCCTCTCAAATGGATACATATGAATCCTTCCATGTGGGCCTGATCTCAACATCCATGCACATTTTTTCCACCTGGATGATGATTAAATCTAGAGCACCTTACAATATAGCTAAGTCAGAATCACATATGTGGCACCAAACATAATCATGCTCATTACGATATTACAAATCAAGGGTAGCCCATGGACACCCACTTAAAGAATGAACCATGGATTCACAAACATATGAACTTGAACTAAATCTATATGATTCCCAGAATATGCAAAAATCCTCCCCTAAAAGGGTGTAGTGAGCATGACATCCCATCCCATCGACCAATGGAGTCCCCCTCTGTCATTGGCCAAATATTCAGCCGATGAGAACCAGAATTTGGATAGGAGTTCAATGAATCATGGATATGAGGGCCATTGGGAATTCTTGGATCCACGAATAAACATATTGGACACCATCTGGGGAAGTTAAATCTGATAAGCACTGATTGCCTGAGAACTTGACCCCTGCACAATCACTCGTTATGACCAATAATTACCCATAGGGTTAATTCAAGCTTCATTAAAGGATAAAGACTCTGAATGGGTAAAAAAACGAATGCTAAGTTTGACGAGAGCCCATCCCTATGGAAAAATGGATATGTGAAGATCCATGTTGTGCCATATCCACATCACCCTTAAATGTGAGACCTTAGATGAAGAACAAAAATGGTGAACCCAACCTGAATCCATATCCACGGTGATGGTTCTACACACAATGATAAATGACAAAAGGAAAATGCATGTCGGTCCATTTTTTTCCTCCTCTGTATGTGCTAAAGGTTCCACCTCATAGGTGGATCAAAAACGGTGAACCCGATGTGAATCCTAAACCATGGTTGTGGTTCTTCCCACAATGATAGATCACATAATTCCAAGGCACATCATACCATTTTGTTCACCCCGGTACACGCTAAATGCACGACCTCATCTACAGAACAGAAATGGTGAACCCAATATGAATCCTTAAGGAATGTGGATGTTCTACCAACAATGATAAATTATATATGGACACTGCACATCGTACCATTTTTTCTACCTTGGTATGTGTAAAAGCACCACCTCATAGGCAGAAAAAAATGGTGAACCCGATGTAAATCTTTATCCAATTTGGTGGTTCTACCCAAAATAATAAATGACATGATATAACTACACAATGGACCATTTTTTCCACCTCAGTATGCATTAATATGCCAATTCAGAGGAAGAACAACAGTGGTGTACCTGATGTCAATCCTTAACCATGGTGGCAGTCTCACCCCACATAGGCCCTTACGCCCAGCAATAAATGAATAGGGGAAGGGGGCTATGCTTAATCACCAAATATGAATGATTATAAATGAATTATAATTTGAAAATGTGTAGTTTCCTATATGTAAAACATGTTATGCAGGTTCTCTTAGAGAGACCTTCGTTCAAAATGGCATCCCAATGATCCATGAAGGTGGACGCATCAGGGATCTCATGAGAAACAGGTGCCTCAACGTAGAGAAGGACACCTTCACCTTCCCATATCATTCAATTAAGGGTTTACAAAACATTGATAAAAAGGTACCTCTAAAATGGTACTCTACCCATGATAGAGGCTATAAGATAAAGCCACTAATATGAAAAGGTTCACCGACCACCTCTTCAGCCTCTGCTAGTACCTCAGCTCATGGTGGCCTCTGTGGTCATCTCAAACCATTTTGGGAACCTGTCCTCATATAGTGACATTGAGTACATGCCTTACTATAGGGATGTAGATAAAGTCAAAACTGACTAATTCATCCCCACTTCACAATATCCCTACCCAGGGCCCCATGTATAGTTTTTCACCGCTAACACTAGATGACCAGACCTCCCCCTGCTGAGGTGGATCTTCTGCTGAGGGAACCTACCAATGTCAAGGAGTCCCAGGCCCCTCGGGCAGCCTGATAAAGGAAGAAAATATATATCCCGAGAAACACTATCACCCATGTTCTTAATGAGTAGCTCTGTCATACTAACACAATGATGTTAAACGGTCATACACACAACTCTACCCTCTCTACTCATTCCAATAAAATAAATATGGTTCAAAAATACGAGTACATGCATGTTTCCACTAGAGCTCACTGGTCACGCTGTGCAAACATAGAATCAAGCAACATGAATATCCAAATATTAGCTGACACACAACAATCCCACCACCAAAACAAGGTGGAAACTATCTATACACAGGCACAAATACCTTCTGATTCACACGATTCCCACCATCCTAATAGGGTGGCACTCAGATATACATAGGTACAATCACCTAGTTCTACATTTCCATACATCTATCCAAGTAAAGAGAAAATAAAATATAATCAATGTAAAATTCATATGGATGTATACAATGCCTATGAGAAAAATACAGCGACAAGAGAGTGGATAAAAATTTCCGCTTGTGAATATGAATACCACCAGTAAAATATGGTGGAAACTAGAGACAAAAAATTATTGGAGACATGTTCCTATTTCTCGGAATAGCAGAATAACCAGTATCTACAAGAAACTCATTGAGGACCAGAGTAGGAACAAACTCATTCTCCGTCATCGGAATGGGCCTTCATACCTGTTCCAGCAAAATATGTATCTCAACACTTACGAGCAATGACAGAATATAAAAATTCAATTCTAGACCATTTCCTTCAAACATGCCAGGATATCATTTCATCGACATCAAAGGAGAGAAATCAGGCCCATGGCCCAATTTACTTGAATGAAATGACTCACTCGCAAAATGAGTTAGTCAATCTGGAGTAGTTATGCATCCATACTTCAGTCCAGGAGGATTGACATCAATATATTATGACATATGGACAAACAGGTCAGGAAAAAATACTCGTTCCAACTAAAAGACGTTTGTCCAACACGGTGGCCACTTTAGGGAAGACATATATCTCTCCCAAAACCCAAGATGCTCGTCAACATATCCTGAAGAAATCATTGGACCCAACAAGAAGGTGATCCGTACATGAAGGACATTAAAAATAGAATATGGACATGTTTACCTACCAGAGTGTCCCAAAAATGAAAATTGAAAAAAGAAACAAGAAAATTTAAGACACATCCACGATCTCGGTCTCCTGGAAGTTGGGGTTATCGACTACCTCAAACAGATATAAACAAAATCTCATGACCCGGTCATTAAATTAAAAAATTATGGACATGGTAGTAGCAGTTGTAGATGTATTCTCCACAATGACGCTACCAGTAGCTCTGAAGGACCTCCAAAGAGCACCCACGGGGGCTTACTCTATGGATCAAGAATGATCAATCATGAGAGCATATCATTTAATCGGTACAGGGGTAGCCCTCCCCTAATCCTGAAGATTATACGGTAATAAGGTCCTTCCACTGTTGTTTTCCACGTTGATGGTCCTCCCAAGGGTATACACTACAAATATACTTCTCCCGATAGCTAGAAATCAAGTCATTATGATAGTCCTGTCCATATTGACCGTCATTGAAAAGTCCCTCCCCGCAATAACAGTTTCTCTAAAGGACCTCCCAATAGAAACTCCATTCAATGATACGGTAATCCATTAGTTGCAATACACCCTGATGCCCCTCCCCAAAAATTACACTATAGAAATTCTCCCTAAAGATAGATATCTAGTCATTATGGTAGTCCTCAGCATGAAAAATGTCATTATGAAGGCCCTCTCCACAATGAAAATGGATGTGAAGAACCTCCCCATAATAACGCCAAGAAACGAGAAGATTATCCCCTCATTGAGGTACATCCTAAAGGTCCTACATAGGATATAAACTACAAGATATTCTCCCTACTTCCATATATCAAGTCAGGATGGTAGTCCACACCATGATGACTATTATTACGAACTCCCTCCCTACAATGACAATTATTGTGAAGGCCCTCCCCACAGTTACGTTCTGCAACTAGAACGTGATCCCCTCTTTTACGTAACCCATGGAGGTCATCCCAATGATGTACACCACATAAATTCTCCTTATAGCCAGATATCAAGTTTTAATGGTAGTCCTCTCGATGATTATAGTCATTGTGAAGATCCTATCCGTAATAAAGGATACTGTGAAGGCCCTCCCCATAGTGATATCAAGTAGAAAGAGAGTCCATCCCTTTCTATATCCATCCCTGATGGACCTCAATAGGGTACAAACTATCAAGAAAATCCCTGGGGTCTCGCAACATGTTTCCATCATTGTTCTCACCATTACAGTACCACATGTGAAGGACCCCCTCAAAACCAAAATACATGATGAAAATAAGTTATTCTCCTTTTATGAATAAATATAAGAAATAACTCCGATATGAGGTGCTTGGAAAGGAGTTTGATACATAGAGAACTATGTCTATAACAAGCGATATACTTTCTCATCCAGAGGATGGCCCAGGGCCATGGTCATATTCTAATCCACCATCGCAGTGTCTGCAAATCGATATGGCCCCCGCCAGAATCATCTCATGGAACAAAATCATCAAGAACTAGTCATTCATAGAATATCAAGTAGAGGATCCTCAAAAATAACAACATCATGATATGTTTCTTGTGTGAAGACAACTAGCTAGGGATAACATAACAATGATGTACTGGCCTATGTCCTCTTCTCTCTTTGACATACCAGGGGGATTATCTAGGGAATTCATGCACAACATTAACCTCAATATGAGTACAAATCATTGAAAGATAAAATAAAAAATCCTACCCAACAGAGGTTATGTGGAGGAGGTTAACACAATAAGGAAGCTTCACCATCTCGGATACATGGAGTCCCTTTCATCCGCAAGGCAACCACAATATGAAAGATGAAAGAGGAACCTTGAACTAGGTTGACTCCATGCATAGAAAAAATTGAGTCACCTCATTTGAAATGCCCCAGATTGAGTTCACATTCGAGGGTGGGGAGAACATGGAGCTTTGCACTTCACCCCACAACTTTTCCAGAAGGCCCCTATGAAAATGAAATCCCACAATGTCATCACCCAGAGGAAGCAATAAAACAAAATCCCTTTATCAGGAAAGATGTGATACTAAAGAAGAACCTTCCCTGAGTAAGTCTCAAATGTGTCTGGGCCTAAGGGATCAATCCATCAAAAAACATCTACGTCAGGCAACTAGGAACATCCATCTGGCTTCCAAACTAAGGGAATCCAACCAGAAAGCTGTTGTCATGTCTTATAAATATGATAGATCTCATGCAATCTCAATTAAAAACATGGATTACACTATTATGAGAGTACCTAAAATTGAAATAGTTTAAATAGAATCAGCTATAGATCAGAAACATTTACTACCACGGACCAAAGAGCTGGGGGAATTTTTAAATCAACATTCCCATGTAAGACAATAAAATATATGCTGGAACGAATCAATGAGATAATTGTAACATCCACAGCACATAGGGTAGAGTTATTTCTATATCAAATCCCTACACAGTGTACATATGTCTTCTACCATCTATGATGAATGATGGACATAGGATTTACTCGTTCCACCCCTTCTCGTGGTTCTCACCATCTCAGACAAAGGTTTGTTACGACGTCATACCATGGATCCCATCGAGTTTATATTTACAATGAAACCCAAAGAATACCATAGAATGTAAGAATAATGTTAAATAAAGGGAACATGAAGCCTTCCTACCATTCGGCACCTGAAACACAACCCCCAAAGTGGTGTGCCTTACTGAACATGGTATGTGTCAACCCCATAGATTTCACAGGATGTGACATTGGGGGAGGAGAAACAAAGGAATATGGTTCCCTCCTAGAGGCATACCCCACTGAGCCTAATGGTGTGCATTCCAGTAACAAGTGGGCGGTTCTAAATCTGGGTTCCCCCTTAGTCAATTCAACAATAACTCCCATACAAAACACCATCAAAGAGAAAAATAAATCCATGATCCTCTATGACCTGCCTCCTCCTCCCTATGAGAGTGCATCGGTAACCATTGAGGAATGGTTTTATAATAAGGAGGATGAAATTAAATGGAATGGGGGAATTAATGATGATCTACGTTGAGGGAGTTATCTCATCAGATGTGTTCCCTCTACGGAATGTTAGCAGGTTCTCCTAGAAGAGTGGCCCATAACACAAGATCTCATCTAGGTGAAGGAATCCATGCCATGAGGACCATTAACACCAACCCTTGAATGATATGAAGACTTCCCCACATTGGTAAGGAAGCCATAATATACCCAGGTAACCCCACAAATGATGCCCCTAGCTAGGCATCCACCCCAAATTCCAGTTGGAATGGCATTCCCAATATTGACCCCTTCCACACCAGTTCCTGTTCATGCCCAAAAGGATACGCATAAAGGGCTCTTAAGAACAATCGAGTAGCTGATATCCTGAATCGAAGTGATGGAGGGGTGGCTCACTCCGACCCAACCAGAACACAAACCCTTCCCTGAGTGGCTTAGTAATTCTCTGCCACCACCAATCTTCAGGAACCCCATATTCCTAGTATTCAATGGCTTGGGGGACCCCAAACACCATTTGACTCCTTGTGCCTCATACTGTGACCCCATGATGGGAACACTAGAGCAGTAAGAAGTCGTAAAACAAAGGTGTTTCATACGAATCCTTTAGGGATTGTCATTATTATGGTATACTAGCCTACCTGCTAATTCAATTACAGGTCGGGATGACCTTCGGAGACAGTGTCTCTTCTATTTTAGGTCAACGATTCCCAAAAAATTTTCTAGTGATCTCCTAAACTATAATAAAAGAGGGAATGAGAGAGTCTAAAACATAATTTCTAGACGGAAAGGCCTGACATATCAGCTGATCTAGACACTCCCCTAGGATGAGATGCTCTCCAAGTGCATCAATATCCTTTGGGATGAATTGCAAATGCTACCCATCCCCTTGATGTATACTAGTGGGTTTAGAGTCTTCTCTGGCATTTCCCAATGTATAGAAGAATCCTTGGAATGGACCAACCCAAAGTTCTAAATGGATGCATCATCCCCTGGGAAATGAATGGGAATATATTAAGTATCTTTTTTCATGCATAAGCCACCACTGACACCATCCCCAAGTGATAGGCACCTAACTAACAATGCCAGACACCCTGGATTCCAATAGCCAAGCCAACATCAGCATGAGAAGTGACAAGGTTCTAAAATAAATCATTTCGATGAATGAAAAAATAGATTTTATTCTTTCCGAGATGTCTAGGTTCTCGACTAATATATTGCCTCTATGAATTGAAATCTGATCCGACTACACGAGCCAAAGAGATCCAATGAAGTGGGTCTCAATGACAGTCCAAACTATTTTTTGTATCACCAAATACTATGACACACCATCCAGGAATTCTGGGTTTTCATGAATCATCTCCAAAAGATGGTGGATTTCATGTATGTAAAGTTGGTCTAGCCACCAGCATATTTGGCTTATATTTCCAGATTCGACGTGGGTGTTGAAAAATAATGGGAAACAATCACTAGTAATAAAGGGAAAATGATTTTCAATTAGATAACCTAGATGACCCTCAAAGGAGTCCACGACATCCTCTAGGCATATTTACAACAACCTACTATTCCCCCTAATGTTCCTAATATAGCCATCCATCCTTTTCTGCTCCATGGTCCTCTGAAGGCCAGAAGGTAAGAGAGCAAGAGAATGAAGATATGCTTGTACCAAATCCAAATTCAGTGTTGACACTTTGAGGAATACTTTTTATCGAAATTTTTCAATAGGAACGACCCTGCAAAAGGGTTCAATAGGAACTACCCCGCCAAATAGTTCAATGGGAACCACCTCCCCAATCGGTACCCTCAGAAGGAGGCATTCAGATAGGAAGAGTATCAGATCAATAAATAATCTTTGACTCCATAAATTTCATTCAATTGATGGACCCCTTAATTGATAAATACTATGGACATGAACCCTAATTACTCATGGAAAATAGGAGTGATGAAGGAAGGGGCTTTAGAGTCCATAGGTTTCCCTAAAGGCATGATCGTAGTAGGAGTCAAATTCCAAGACAAGCTACAACTCAGATTGTTAACATCACAGATACCTGCAGAAGGACCTTTCGATAGACCCAACAAAAACCAGAGTGATTCTTCTACCCCACCATATGAAACCCAAGCATATTCATCTTGGTGTATCCATCAGGGATAGAACAAGTTCCAAAGAATCCACAGTATATAGGTAGGCTAGCTCCCCTAAATGTGGAATGGACTCTTGCACCACTAGATCCTGCTATAGTGGTCGGACAATCTATGTCCAGATCTCGAACCCCTAAACTGTCTTTAAAAGAGGAAACCCAATTTGGGAAGTGCCTAAAATTATAGTAGTTGTATAAAATTTCAAAGAAGATGGTTTTTTTACTATAAAATCTATAAATCATCTACACATTGAGTTGTTCTACAGATCTTCGAGAGGAACTTATTGAAGCTTTGCTAAGTCTCTAGGAGTTAGAGGCTAATGTAGTAGTGACTGAAGACTAAAGAACAACGATCAGTCATAAAAAATGTCACAATGTCATCCCCATCATAGATAAGGATGGGGACTCCATCCTGAATGGGAACATCAATCATTTATATTTTTGGGGAAGACAAATGGAATTGATGTTCAGAGGATATTCATCGACAACGACTCTGGAGTTAACCTGCTCCCACTGAGAATGCATCATCGACTTGGATATGATGAAGACAACCTGACACCTTTCACTAAAAATCTACTAGGATACATTAATAGTGAACACAAACCATTGGTATAATCAATCATAAAACTTGGCATGGATATCTCTTATAATATTCTGAGTTCTAGGTTGTGCGGAAAAGTACGACATTTAATGTTATGTTAGGGAGTCCTTGGCTACATTAGAAAGTTGTAGTTCCATCCTCATACCCACTGTGTATTAAGTATTTCACTAATGGGAAAAATAGGATTTTTCATTCATATAAATTCATTCATGAGTTTTGTGAGTCACATTACATCGACACGGGGTTCTATGAGTCGGAATAAAAAAACCTTTATTCCAATTATGTTGACTATATCAATGCCTCGAATCGATTGGAGATGACTTCCATCCCCCTGTGTTGCTTTCCTCCTCAACACTTTCATTAGGAAATTGTTTTCTGAATCTTTTTTTAGTGGATACATTTCTTTCATCTACTTTTCACTGTGTCATTGTTCAATGATATCATTTCTTTGAACATATTCTCTCAGATATTTGTTGACACAACTTTGATTTTCTCTCGCATCTTCTTGGTATCCTAAAAGCCGTCAAGTGATACCACATTATTAGAAAAAAATAGATAATCATGAAAACCTATGTGTTGCTGATTTTCCACCAATAATTCTTCATGAGAATAAGCAGTCATCCTCCATATCATATTGAGGTCATGCATCTAATTAGGATATAAAATGCACCTGATGTGTTATGCAACTCTTCCAGTTGTTAGGCCCAATAGTTTAGACCCATAACTATTCTTCTCCACATGCAAATTTTTTTCTTCATCATCCACTTGGAATTAAGCCATTAAAAAAATCACTAAGCCTACTGAGTTAGAACTCGGTGTAGGAAACAAGAGATAAAGTTAACAACACAACCACTTCCTATTGCACTCTGTTTCTCCCTTTCTTCTTCGACTTTGGTACCTAATTTGAGTCAATTGTAACTCTAAAGAATATCACCTTCCCACTGTGAATCTTTAGATGCCACTTCCCCTTGGATGGTATATCCCTAGAACCTTAAACACATGAATCATCAGTTAATATCATTTTTATACATAGGGAGAGGGGATATTTCTGGAATCCTCAACACGAGGATGGTACTTGATCCTGGCGGGTCAACCCTTCGATTATTTCTTGCAGAGCATCACACTCTATCATTTCTTCTTCTAGATGCCTATCCAACTTCAACTACTCTGGCCATATGACTAAGCATTCATTACCCACATTCTGAGCCTTTTTAGATATGATGAATCTGCAGGCCTGGCCTTTATCACCATTTTGGGTTTAGACCCTATAGTACAAATTTCTATCTTTGATGTTCCACCATAATTCCATTCCCATTGATTTCTTGTCTGAGCAGGAATATCTCTTCTTCTCATCTTTCCTTGCTTCTTCCACCATTCCAAGGATCTTACACCTTCCTCTACTTTTCGCTGTGGAACACGACATGAAAATTTTTCAATACATTCTTTATTCATCATTATTTTATCAGATGTCTGAGTCACCACACTCTTTTTCACTGGTGGTGAGTCCTCCATTAAACATTTATTATTCTTTATCATAGTTTTAGTAGATCTCCCCTTAATCTTCCAGGTTTGTTCACATTCTATAATTGAGAGCTGTTTTGATTATGACAGATGAGGTAACTAATACACCCTTTGTTCAGATCCATGTGATTCCCCTGAGGCTCTAAGCCTATTATTCTCCTTGCCAATTTGTCATTCACTTTAGAATTTCTCATTATGCATCATTGGAGTCGAGAATCTCCTTTTGAGTTCCCTTTACCTTCTTGTGTTCTTCTTGCTGCAATTTCTTTCCAAATGCCCATAATCTGAACATATGAAACATTTTCTATAAAGGCATACCACATTTCATCACTTCTATGTCGAGATGCAGATACACCTTGAGTTCTTCTTCTGACAGAGGGTTCTTGAGCTTCCGGACACATACTCATGGTGTGTCCCATTCATCCATAGTAATAGCATCTAATGGATGATTTCCTTTGAGTGACTCTTCTCTCTGATTTCTCATGATGCTTCTCCTTATTCTCAGATTTAGTAATGTTTCTGTTTTCACAGCCTAAGATGTATTCCAGAGCCTCTGAACAGAACCTTGACATGTGGCCATGAATCCCACAGAAAAATCACATGTCATCACTTCTTTTTGTAACTTCCCTCTTAGGCGTATCTTCAGAACCTATATGTTATTCTCCACTCCTGGAACTATTCATGACTCGCATTATATCATGCATGGGAGGGGATTCATCAAATCCAATACCAGATTTTCCCAAGCTATATGGTCTTTGTGCTGAGAAAATATTTTGTTGTTTCTCCTCAGAAATCTCATACTTCCTTTTCACTTTATCATCACCTTCTGAAGGACAATCAAATAGTAAGTGTAGGGAATCCTTAAAAATAGGTTTTTATTTGTCCCTTGATATCTCCATTTCTTTATTGGATTTCTCTATTACATACTCCAATTGTTGAATCTTCTTATTTTTTGATTCAAGTTGAGCATTCGATTCTTTTCTGAGATTCTTCCCTCTACTCTCCTCATCTTCTAGTTCCCGTGTGAGATTTTCTACCATGTCACCTTGCTTCATTACATTCAATTTTTCCCCAGAAATAGATTCCGTGATAGATTCGTTCTCTTGTAGTAGCCTTTGATTCTTCTAAACTTCTTCAGACAATTGTGTTGCTAGATCATCATTTCAAGCTTTCAGATTCTGAACTTCATTGATTTTTTATTCTCTTCATAATCATCAGCCTTTTGTTTTCCTTTAATTTTAGCCACCTTTTGCAGTTCTTAACCTTGAGAATCATTCTTCTCCTATAGATCAGTAGCCACATAAATAAGCCTTTGATTTAATCCTCTTAGATTGTTTACCTCAATCTCCAATAATTTTATCCGTATATCTTTAGATTTGACTTTATTATCCAATTTCCGGTCCAATTTCTTTGTCATGTTGACAACATCTACTGGTGGATTCCTTCTCAAAACTTCATCATCATCAGTTGTTCCAGTATCACTTTGATGTTCATGTACTTCACTCATTCCAACATCATGATTGAGTGAATCAATATTTTCCCTATCGGATTCATCCAAGCCTTCATTCAGTAAGCTATTTGATTCTTTTAATTGAATCAAACATTTTCCATACAAACTTCCACATTGAGGAATACCACCTGACTTCTGATTCTTCTTTTATGTTTTTCCATTTGCCATGACACATCGAGATAAGAGCAGATTTATTCTTTAACCACACAGATCGAGTACACCACGTCTGAGCAATAAAATATGATAAAAGCAATCAACCCTCTAATACCAATTGTTATTACTAATAAGGGCCTATATACACTGAGAGGGGGGGTTAATCAGGGTACGGATATTCTTTTTCAATGTTATTCTTGCCCCGCTGGATCTCGACCTCTTTCCTACAAGGGTCACTTTTTTTCACTTGTCTGGTTTTTATGATCACTTATTTTCTTCTTTATCTGATGATGATACTTTAAATGAAATGCATGGAATTATGTAGGCAGACATATAGATTTTTACTTGGTTCACCCTCACTGGGCTACGTCCGAGGAGCATACGCCGAAAAGATTCCAGTCGTACCAAATTCCACTATTCTTCACTAGATATGGATACAATGGTTTGGGCTAGATCACTTCTAAGCCTAGGCACACTGCCTTTATATGTTTAGGGTCAGCTCACTACTTTCCCAAGGGTCACTCCATGTTTCTCTCTCTCTAAATCACTGTCGGTGGAGAGGAACACCTTCTTCCTCTTCCTTTGCTCCCTACTTTGGAAAGGATCCACTCACAGTATATAGACCTATAGGTCTCTTAATTTTCATGAAACAATGCCTTTTCCCTTGTATGTAGATGATCTGTTGAAGTACAAATTTCACCCATAGATGAATATCTCTTTGCTCCGAAGGTATAAGGAAAATTTTCAACTTCCACGTAGCCCGAAAATCTCTGCTGAAAATAAACCTTACATGGTGCACATGTCTATCTCAGTGCACAAGTATCGGCGTGCAAGTCACAATGGCCGCGAAAGTCTACCTCAGACACTTGCACGACACAATCTTCCTCAACTCCAAACTAGCACGACTCTATTCCTTTTACCATATTCCAACATCTCTCTTTTGATTTTATCATGATCTGCAGCTGTCGTGATATCTATTCTTTGATCGATCACATCTAGATTCGTCATATTTTTTACGCTCCCCCTTTTTGCTCATAGCTTCAACACGTCTTTTTCCATATTTCCTGTGATGTCCAAGCTAAGCTCTAGCTAAGCACGTTCAACTAGCATCAACTCCCCCAATCTGGCTGCTCCACCTGTCAGCTTCTCCCCATATCATTCATGATTTATCAAATCTCCACACTATTTCCCCTTTGAACAATCACTTTTCCCCTTTGAACAATCAATATTTTCTCCCCCTTTGTCAATGAGCCAAAAGGTCACTCCATTACAGTCTGTAATAGAGTAGAGAACACATCAGCACATTAGGGAAAACACATCATACCTTGGGGAGAGGTGGGGGGTTCCACATCCACACTCGTTCAAGTGAGGGGAATCGACTGAACTCCCAGAGCTAGTCGATGCCTCTCAAAATCTTCCGTAGGTAAGGCCTTTTCCAGAATTTATGCAACCTTTAGCTCTGTAGGAACATAATCCAACTTCAGGATTCCTTGCTCAACCTTCTCCTTCTTAAAATGATACTTTATCTCAATGTGCTTTGTCCATGAGTGATGTAAAAGATTTTTGCTGAGATTTATAGTACTTGAGTTATCACACTGGATTCCGATCGGAGACTTCACTTCAACCCCCATATCTTCAAGTTGTTGCTTGATCTACAATAACTGTGTGCATGCTTGAGTGGCCACAATATACTCAGCTTCTGTGGTGCTCAACGAAATGAAATCTTGCTTCTTTCTTATCCAAGAAATACACAATCCACCAAGATAGAATGCACATCCTGTCATTGATTTTTATCATCTACTGATCTAGCCCAGTCTGCATCAGTATATCCCAACAACTCTATTTGAGATTTATCATTATATATCAAGCCGAAATCCATTTTACCCTGGATATACTGAAGTATTCTTTTCACTTCAAGAATTTGGCTTTCCTTGGGATTACTCGGATATTTTTCGACTTGGCATGTGGCAAATACAATGTCAGGACTTGTTGTAGTCATGTATAGAAAGCTTCCAATAATCTACTTGTATTATGTAATATTCACTACCTTTCCATCCTTATCTTTTGATAATTTCATTCGGGTAGCTACCAGAGCCTTCATCTCTTTGGAATTCTCCATTCCAAATCTTTCCAAAACCCCCTTGAAATATTGGGATTGTGAAATGACTGTTCCATTCCATCCCTGTGTCACCTGTAGACTAAGGAAAAACATCCTCTCACCAATCGTATACATTTTTATCTCATGTTTCATGGATTCAGAAAAATGTTTGCACAGTGCTTCATCTGATCTGCCAAATATTATGTCTTATTCATGGACCAGCCTCGTCATCCTTTGATTATTGTTGTTGTTGAAATAGATATTGTAATCAAATCCATCATGCTAAAAACCAGGCTTCTTCAAATACTTATATTGCCTTGAGTACCATGATCTCTGTGCTCGTTTTAGCCCATATAACTCCTTCTTTGGCCGATAAACCTTGTTCTCATCCTCATGAATGAGAAAACCATCTAGATGCTCGACATACAATTCTTCCTCCATAATTCCATTCAAGAATTCGGATTTGACATCCATCTTGAACACTTCAAACTTATGTTGCACTTCAATGGATATGAATAATCTGATTGTCTCCAGGCTTCCTACCGGTGCTAATGTCTCATCAATGTCAATACCCTCTATTCGGGAGCATCCTTTGCACACCAATCGTGCATTGTTTCGAATCACTGTTCCATCTCCATTCATCTTGTTGTGATAGTCCCATTTAGTTCTGATGAAATTCTTATCTACTGGCCTCAAAACAATCTCCCATGTCTAGTTCTTCTCAATCTGGTCAACCTCTTCATTTAAAGCCCAAACCCAGTTTTCATCTTCACCTGCATCAGCAAAGAATTTTTCCTCTACATGAGTTAGGAATGATGTATACTGTAGTGACTTCATTATTATAGTCTGAACTAGAGCTTCCTGATCAATAATGATATTATTTCTATCAGTTTCAGCTCAGCTCATTGGCTTCCTTGTAGGCACATACTAGACACTTTCTTATTAATCATCAATGAATTCTTCTGAATCAGCATCAACCACATCATCTCCCCTTGTGTTGCTTTCCTCCTCAACACATTCATCCAAAAATTGTTCACTTGCTCATTTTTCAGTGGTTTCATTTCTTTCAACTACTTTTCTTTGTGTCATTTTTCAATGAAGTAATTTTTTTGAACATCATATCTCAGATTTTTTTTGACACACCTTTGATTTTCTCTCGAAGATTTACGATATCCTGAAAGTAGTCAGCTGAAACAACATTGATAGAACAAAATATATAATCATGAAAACCCTTCTATTGCTTCTTTTCCACCAATCATTATTTATGATCATAAACATTCATCCTTCATATCATATTGAGATCATGCATCTGATTAGGATATAGAATTCTCCTGCTGTGTTATGTAACTCTTCCAGTTGTTAGGCCCAATAGTTTTTACCCATAACTATTCTCCTCCTCATGCAACAATTGTTTTTCATCTTCTAATTGAAATTTAGCCATAAACAAAATCTCTAACCCTACTGAGTTGGAACTCGGTGTAGGAAAAAGAGATAAAGTTAATAACACAACCACTTCCTATTGCACTCTGTTTCTCCCTTTATTCTTCGACTTTGGTACCTGATTTGAGTCAATTAAAACTCTGAAGAATGTCACCTTCCCACTGTGTATCTTTAGATGCCACTTCCCCTTGGATTGTATCTCCCTAGAACCTGAAACAGATGAATCCTCAGTAAATATCATTTTTATACATAGGTAGAGGGGATATTCCTGGAATCCTCAACATGAGGATGGTGGTTGATCCTGATGGGTCAACCCTTTGATTCTTTCTTTTAGAGAATCACACTCTATCTTTTCATCTTCTAGCTGCCTAGCCAACTTCAACTGCTCTGGCCATATGACTAAGCATTCATTACCCACATGATGATCCTTTTTCTGATATGAAGATTCTACAGGCCTGGCCTTTCTCACCATTTGGGTTTTAGACCTAGTAGTACACATTTCTGTCTTTAATGTTCCACCAAAATTCCATTCCCAGTGATTTCTTGTCTGAGTAGGAATATCTCTACTTGTCATCTTCCCTTGATTCTTCCACAATTTCAAGGATCTTACACCTTCCTACACATTTCGCTGTGGAACAAAACATGCAAATTTTTCAATACATTCTTAATTCATCTTTCTTTTATCAGATTTTTGAGTCACTACACTCTTTTTCACTGGTGGTGAGTCCTCCATTTAAAATTTATTCTTCTTTATCACAGATGGAGTAGATCTCCCCTTAATCTTCTAGGTTTGTTCATATTCTCTCCGTGAGAGCTCTTTTTATTATGATAGATGAGGTGACTGATACACCTTTTGTTCAGCTCCATGTGATTCCCCTGAGGCTCGAAGCCTATTCTTCTTCATTCCACTTTGTCTCTCAGTGTAGAATTTCTCATTATGCATCATTGGAGTTGAGAATCACCATTCGTGTTCCCTTTCCCTTATTGTGCTCTTCTTGCTTCAATTTCTTGCCAAATGCACATAATCTGAACATATAAAACATTTCCCATCAAACGAATACCTCATTTCTTCACTTCTATGTTGAGATGCCGATACACATTTAGTTATTCTTCTAACATGGGGTTCTTGAGCTTCCTGACACATACTCATGGTGTGTCCCATTCTTCCACAGTAATAGTATCTAATGGATGCTTTCCTCTGAGTGACTCTTCTCTATGATTTCTCATAATGATTCTTCTTATTCTCATGTTTTTTAATGTTTCTATTTTCACAGCCCGAGATGTATTTTAGAGCCTCTTAACAGAAGCTTGACGTGTGGCCATGAATCCCACAAAAAAAGCACAAGTCATCACTTATTTTTGTAACTGTCCTCTTAGGCGTATCTTCATAACCTATATGTTTTTCTCCACTCCTGAACTATTCATGGCTCACATTCTATCATGCACGAGAGGGGATTCATCAAATCCAATACCAGATTGTCCTTAGCTATATGGTCTTTGAGATGAGAAAATATTTTGTTGTTTCTCCTCATAAATCTCATACTTACTTTTCACTTTATCATCACATTCTGAAGAAATATCGAATTGTATGTGAAGTGAATCCATCAACATAGGTTTTCCTTTGTCCATTGATCTCCATTTCCTTCTTGGATTTCTCTATTACATCCTCCAATTGTTGAATCTTCTTATTTCATGATTCAAGTTGAGCATTGAGTTTTTTCTGAGATTATTCCCTCTACTCAGCTCATCTTCTAGTTCCACTATGAGCTTTTCTACCTTGTCACCTTCCTTCATTACTTTCAATTTTTCCTCAGAAATAGATTCAGTGACAGATTCATTCTATTGTAGTATCCTTTTATTATTCTAAACTTCTTCAGACAAATGTGTTGCTAGATCATCATTTCTAGCTTTTATATTCTGAACCTCATCTGACTTTTGATTCTCTTCATAATCACCATCCTTTTGTTTTCCTTTCATTTTAGCCACATTTTGTACTTCTTCACCTTGAGAATCATTCTTCTCCTTTAGGTAAGAAGCCACATCAATAAGCCTTTTATTTAATCCTCTTAGCTTGTTGACCTCAATCTCCAATACATTTATCCAGATATATTTAGATTTGACTTCATTATCCAATTTCTGGTCTAATTTCTTTTTCATGTTGACAAAATCTACTGGTGGATTCCTTCTCAAAACTTCTTCATCATCAGTTGTTTCATTATCACTATGATGTTCATGTAATTCATTCATTCCAACATCTTCATTGAGTGAATAAATATTTTCCCTATCAGATTCATCCAGGCCTTCTTTCATTAAGCTATTTGATTCTTTTAATTGAATCACACATTTTCCATACACACTTCCACATTTAGGAATACCACCTGACTTCTGATTCTTCTTTGATGTTTTTAACATTTCTATGGCACACTGAGATAATAGAAGATTGATTCTTTAACTACATAGATCGACTACACCACGTCTGAGCAAATAAATATAATAAAAGCAATCTTCCCTCTGATACAAATTGTTAGGACCAATAGGGGCCTATATACCCTGAGAGAGGGGTGAATCATGGTATGGATATTCTTTTTCAAAGTTCTTCCTAACCCTCTGGATCTTGACCTCTTTCTTACAAGGGTCACTTTGTTTGCACTTGCCTGGTTAATATGATCACTTATTTTCTTCTTTATCTGATGATGATACTTTAAATGCAACACATGGAATTATGCAGGCAGGCACATAGATTTTTACTTGGTTCACCCTCACTGGGCTACGTCCAAGGAGCATACACCGAAAAGTTTCCGGTCGTACCAAATTACAATATTCTTCACTAGATGTGGATACAAAGGTTCGGGCTAGATCCATTCTAAGCCCAGGTTCACTTCCTTTACATGTTTAGGTACATCTCACTGCTTTACCATGTGTCACTCCCTATTTATATCTCTTTAGATCACTGCCGGTGGAGAGAATCACCTTATTCCTTTTACTTTGCTCACTCCATCAGAAAGGATCGACTCACAGCTTATAGAACTGTAGGTCTCACCATTTTCATGAAAGAATGCATTTTCCTCGGTATGTAAATGCTCTGTTGAAGTACAAATTTCACCCGTAGATGAATATCTCTTTACACCGAAGGTATCAGGAACACTTCCAGCTTCCACACAGCCCGAAAATCTCTACTGACAATAAACCTTACTTGGCGTGCATGTCTATCTCGGCGCGCAAGTATCGACGCGCAAGTCACAACGGGTGCGCAAGTCAACCTCATACACTTGCGTGAAACAATCTTCCTCAACTCCAAACTTGCATGAGTCTCTTCCTTTTACAACCAAACCAATATTGGCGCGCAACTGCCAACTAGCGCGCAACTTCAACCACAGGCGCACAACATCACCTGTGCAACCCACACACCACTTGCACGACTACCACACCTATGCGACGGGAGATCTGATTTCTCAATGTGTTGAACTCTGGTAAATAATGAAGAGGGTTGGTCTAGTATTTATAGGCATTTGGTCACCCCCTGCATGACGGCGCGCAACTCTCCCTTCAGCGCGCAAGTCACGACGCATAGGTCTCATCCCATGCAAGTTACTTGTGCGACCCAATTCCAAACTTGCGCGAACCTCATTCCTTTTAAATATTTTGATCTTTTCATCTTGAAAAACCATGGGCACTCATGTTCTTAGACTTCCAAGTCATCGGCCTGGAAGTCTCTTCACGGCGCGCAGGTCCCCTGCGCGACCTCACCAAAACTTGCAAGAACCTTATCCCATTGCCATATTTTGATGATTTGATCTTGAAAATCGTATGGCGTGAAATTTTAAAAGCCTTCATGTACACGGCGCGCAAGTCCCTTTCCCAAAAAACCACTTTTCTTTATTTGTCGATTTTCAGGCCGAAAAATTTGGCAAACACTGGAAAATGGTGCCACCTTGTATCTGTTCTTTTTATGCCCCCTCCAGATCATCAATTCCTTTTTTCGATGTTCTTCAATAAAACATGGATCGTTGAACTCATATCTTGAACTTGACATTCCATCATGAAATCCTCTTTGTCAACAAATTTGTATGTCATCGTTTTGCTTTGTCAACAATTACCACTCAGATTTCAACATTGTCAACAAACACAATCACCTCATAAATACTTAAATGATGCCTTGAGGGATTTTTCCCAACAATCTCCCCCTTTGGATTTGTTGAAACTCTTCCATTAAAAGATACATCATTGATTCATCAGCCACCATTCGCCTTTTGCGATTCTGATAGCGATCAAGGATTTACTCAACGCATACGCTAATCCCACATGAGTAATGCTCGACGTGAGAAAAAAGAGTAAATGAAATGTTTATCAATGAATTACTTCATCTCTGACATCCACAGTTGACAGCAAACTGATTCCAATTTTTACTAAACTGATACCAATTGTTGAAGGACATGTTGGAAGACTAATTTTTGTTTGGAAATATTTCTACCACATTCCAACATCTCTCTTTTTATTTTATCACAATCCTCAGCTATCGTGATATCTATTCTTTGATCGATCACATCTTGAATCGTCAGATTTTCTACGCTCCCCCTTTCTGCTCACAGCTTCAACATGTCTCTAGCCATATTTCCTGTGTTGTCCAAGCTATTCTCTAGCTAATCATGTTCAACTAGCGTCAACTCCCCCTATCTGGCTGCTCCACCTATCAGCTTCTCCCCATATCATTCATGATTTATCAAATCTCCACACTGTTTCGCCTTTGAAAAATCACTTTTCCCCTTTGAACAATCACTATTTTCTCCCCCTTTTTCAACGAACCCAAAGGTCAGTCATTTGTAGTCTGTAACTGAGTAGTGAACACATTAGCACATTAGGGAAAACACATCATACCTCAGGGAGAGGGTGGGGGGGGTTCCACATCCACACTATTTCAGGTGTGGGGAATTGACTGAACTCCCAGAACTGGTCGATGCCTCTCAAAAGCTTCCTTGGGTAAGGCCTTTGTCAGAATGTCTGCAACCTGTAGCTCTGTAGGCACATAATCCAACTTCATGATTCCTTTCTCAACCTTCTCCTTGATAAAATGATACCTTATCTCAATGTCCTTTGTCCTTGAGTGATGGATGAGATTTTTTCTGAGATTTATAGCACTTGAGTTATCACACTTGATTCCGATCGGAGACTTCAATTCAACTCCCATATATTCAAGCTGCTGCTTCATCCACAATAACTGTGTGAATTCTTGAGTGCAAGCAATATACTCAGCTTCCGCGGTGCTCAACGAAATGAAATCATGCTTCATTATTATCCAATAAATACACAATCCACCAAGATAGAATGCACCTCCTGACGTTAATCTTCTGTCATCTGCTGATCTATCCCAATATGCATAAGTATATCCCAATAACTCGGTTTGAGATTTATCAGTTTATGTCAAGCTGAAATCCATTGTGCCCTGGACATACTGATGTATTATTTTCACTTCAAGTATGTGGCTTTCCATGGGATTACTCGGATATTTCTCTACTTGGCATGTGGCGAATACAATGTCTGGCCTTGATGTAGTCAAGTATAGAATGCTTCCAATAATCTGCCTGTATTCTGTAATATTCACTACCTTGTCATCCTCATCTTTTGATAATTTCATCCGGGTAGCAACCATCGTCTTCATCTCTTTGGAATTCTCCATTCCTAATCTTTCCAAAACCCCCTTGACATATTCGGATTGAGAAATTAATGTTCCATTACTTCCCTGTGTCACCTGTAGACCAAGGAAAAACATCATCCCACCAATCATAGACATTTTGAACTCATGTTTCATGGATTCAGAAAAATATTTCCACTATGCTTCGTCTGATCTGCCAAATATTATGTCTACTTCATGGACTAGCGTCATCATCCTTTGATTATTATTGTTGTTGAAATATATATTGTAATCAAATCCATCATGCTAAAAACCATGCTTTATCAAATAATGATATAACCTTGAGTACCATGCTCTCAGTTCTTGTTTTAGCCCATACAATGCCTTCTTCAGCCGATAAATCTTGTCCTCATCCTCATGAATGAGAAAACCATCTGGCTTCTCGACATACAATTCTTCCTCGAGAATTCCATTGAAGAATACTGATTTGAAATCCATATTTAACACTTCTAACTTCTATTGCACTACAATGGCTATGAATAATATGATTGTCTCCAGCCTTGATACCGGTGCTAATGTCTATTCAACGTCAATACCATCTATTTGGGAGTATCCTTTGCACACCAGCTATGCTTTGTTCTGAATAATTGTGCCATCTTCATTCATATTGTTTTGATAGACCCATTTATTTCTGATGAAATTCTTATCTACTGGCCTCGAAACAATCTCTCATTTCTGGTTCTTTTCAATCTAGTCAAGCTCTTCATTCAAAGCTTGAACCTAGTTTTCATCTTCAGCTGCATCATCAAAGAATTTCAGCTCTACCTGAGATAGGAATGATATATGCTGTAGTGACTTCATTATTCTAGTCTAAACTAGAGATGCCTGATCAATAATGATATTTTTTCTATCAGTTTCAGCTCATCTATTTGTCTTCCTTGTAGACACATACTTTACACTTTCTTGTTCATCATCATTGTCTTCCTCTGAATCAGCATCAACCACTTCTTCTCCCCCTGTTTTTCTTTCCTCCTCAAAACATTCATCAGGAAATTGTTTACTGACTCATTTTTTAGTGGCTTCATTTCTTTCATCTACTTTTATCTGTCTAATTGTTCAATGACATCATTCATTTGAACATCTTCTCTCAGATATTTTTTGTCACACCTCTGATTTTCTCTCACAGCTTCTTTGTATTCTGAAAGTAGTCAGCTGATACCACCTTGTTAGAACAAAATAGATAACCATGAAAACCTGTGTGTTGCTGATTTTCCACTAATCATTCTTCATGAGCATAAAAATTCAACCTTCATACCATATTGAGATCATGCATCTGATGAGGATATATAATTCTCCTGCTGTGTTTTGAAACTCTTCCAATTTTTTGGCCCAATAGATTAGAACCATAACTATTTTTCTAATCATGCAACAATTTTTTTTCATCTTCCACTTGTAATTAATCCATTAACAAAATCTCTAAGCCTACTGAGTTGGAACTCGGTGTAGGAAAGAAGAGTTAAAGTTAATAGCACAAGCACTTCCTATTGCGCTCTATTGCTCCATTTCTTCTTATACTTTGGTACCTGATTTGAGTCAATTGAAACACTGAAGCATATCACCTTCCCATTGTGCATATTATGATTCCACTTCCCCTTGGATTGTATCTCCCTAGAACCTAAAACACATGAATCATTAGTTAATAGAATTTTTATACATAGGGAGAGGGGATATTTCTAGAATCCTCAACACGAGGATGGTGGTTGATACTGACGGTTCAACCCTTTGATTCTTTCTTCCAGAGCATCACACTCTTTCTTTGATTCTTCTAGCTTCCAAGCCAACTTCAACTGCTTTTGACATATGACTAAACATTCATTACCCACATGCTAAGAATTTTTCTGATATGAAGATTCTACAGGCCTGACCTTTCTCACCATTTGGGGTTTAGACCCAGTGGTACACATTTCTGTCTTTGATGTTCCACCAAAATTCCATTCCCATTCATTTCTTGTTTGAGTAGGAATATCTCTTCTTATCATCTTCCCTTGCTTCTTCCACCATTCCAAGGATCATACACCTTCCTCCAATTTTCACTGTGGAACACGACATGAAAATTTTTCAATACATTCTTTATTCATCATTCTTTTATCAGATGTCTGAGTCACCCCACTCATTTTCATTGTTGGTGAGTCCTCCACTGAACATTTATTCTTCTTTATCATAGCTGGAGTAGATCTCCCCTTAATCTTCCAGGATTATTCACATTCGCCCCTTGAGAGCTGGTTTGATAATGATAGATCTGGTGACTGATACATCTTTTGTTCAGCTCCATGTGATTCCCCTGAAGCACTAATCCTATTCTTCACCTGGCCACATTGTCTCTTAGTGTATAATATCTCATTATGCATCATTGGAGTTGAGAATCTCCATTCGAGTTCCCTTTCCCTTCTTGTGTTCTTCGTGCTACAATTTCTTGCCAAATTACCATAATCTGAACATATAAAACATTTTCCATCAAAGTCATACCTCATTTCGTCACTTCTATGTCGAGATACTGATACACCTTGAGTACTTCTTCTGACACGGGGTTCTTGAGCTTCCTAACACATACTCATGGTGTGTCACATTTTTCCATATTAATAGCATCTAATGGATGGTTTCCTCTGAGAGACTCTTCTCTCTGATTTCTCATGATGCTTCTTCTTATTCTCAGATTTAGTAATTTTTCTGTTTTCACATCCTGAGATGTATTCCAGTTCCTCTGAACAGAATCTTGATGTGTGACCATGAATCCCACAGAAAAATCACATGTCATCACTTCTTTTTGTAACTGTCCTCTTAGGCATATCATCACAACCTATATGTTTTTCTCCACTCCTGGAACTATTCATGGCTCGCATTTTATCATGCACGGGAGGGGATTCATCAAATCCAATACCAGATTTTCCCATGCTATATGGTCTTTGAGATCAGAAAATATTTTGTTGTTTCTCCTCAGAAATCTCATACTTCCTTTTCACATTATCATCACCTTCCGAATGACAATCGAATAGTAAGTGCAGTGCATCCTTCAAAATATATTTTCCTATGTCCCTTGATATCCCCATCTCTTTATTGGATTTCTCTATTACATCCTTCAATTGTTGAATCTTCTTATTTCTTGATTCAAGTTGAGCATTGCGGTATTTTCTGAGATTCTTCCCTCTAATCATCTCATCTTCTTGTTCCCGTGTGAGAATTTCTACCATGTCACCTTGCTTCTTTAAATTCAATTTTTCCTCAGAAAAAGATTCAGTGACAGATTCATTCTCTTGTAGTAGCCTTTTATTCTTCTGAACTTCATCAGACAACTGTTTTTCTAGATCATCATTTCTCGCTTTCAGATTCTGAACATCATCTGACTTATGATTCTCTTCATAATCACCAGCCTTTTGTTTTCCTTTCATTTTAGACACCTTTTGTAGTTATTCACCTTGAGAATAATTCTTCTCCTTTAGGTAATTATCCACATAAATAAGCCTTTGATTTAATCATCATAGCTTGTTGACTGCAATCTCCAATACTTTTATCAGGATATATTTAGATTTGACTTCTTTATCCAATTTCAAGTCCAATTTCTTTGTAATGTTGACAACATTTACTGGCGGATTCCTTCTCAAAACTTCATCATCATCAGTTGTTTCGGTATCACTTTGATGTTAATGTACTTCACTCATTCAAACATCTTGATTGAGTGAATCAATCTTTTCCCTATCAGATTCATCCAGGCCTTCTTTTAGTAAGATATTTGATTCTTTTAATTGAATCACACTTTTTCTATACACACTTCCACAATGTGGAATACCACCTGAATTCTGATTCTTCTTTGATGTTTTTTCCTCTTCCATGGAACACCGAGATAAGATCAGATTGATTCTTTAACCACACAGATCTACTACACCGCGTCTGAGCAAAAAAATCTGATAAAAGTAATCGTCCCTCTGATACCAATTTTTAGGACCAATAGGGGCCTATATACCCTGATAGGGGGGGGGTGTGAATCATGTTATGGATATTATTTTTCAAAGTTCTTCATGCCCCGCTGGATCTTGAACTCTTTCTTATAAGAGTCACTTTGTTTGCACTTTTCTGGTTATTATGATCACTTATTTTTTTCTTTATATGGTGATGATGCATTAAATGCAATGCATGGAATTAATTAGGCAGACAGAGAGATTTTTTTTTTGATTCACCCTCCCTGGGCTACGTCCATGGAGCATACGCCAACAAGTTTCCGGTCGTACCAAATTCAACTATTCTTCACTAGATGTGGATACAAAGGTTCGGGATAGATCACTTCTATGCCCAGGCACACTGCCTTTACATGTTTAGGTTAAACTCACTGCTTTCCCAAGGGTCACTCCCTGTTTCTCTCTCTCTGGCTCACTGCTGGTGGAGACGATCACCCTCTTCCACTTACTTTGCTCACTACTTCGGAAAGGATCCACTCATAGTTTATAGACCTGTAGGTCTCTTCATTTCCACGAAAGAATGTGTTTTCCCTTGTATGTAGATGATCTTTCAATGTACAAATTACACCCGTAGATGAATATCTCTTTGCACCGAAGGTATCGGGAAAACATTCAACTTCCACACAACCCGAAAATATTTGCTGAAAATAAACCTTTCCTGGCGTGAAAATCTATCTCGGCACGAAAGTATCAGCATGAAAGTCACAACAGGCGTGCAAGTCCACCTCAGACACTTGTGTGACACAATCTTTCTCTACTCCAAACTTGCACGACTCTCTTCCTTTTACACCCAACTAATATTGGCGCGCAACATCAAACCGGCGCACAACATCAACCACTGGCACACAACTTCACCTGCGCGACCCACACACCACATGCGCTACCACTACACATGCATGACGGGAGCTATGATTTTTCAAAGTGTTGAACTCCGGTAAATAATGAAGAGGAGTGGTCCAGTATTTATAGGAATTTGGTCACCCCTGTGTGACGTCACGAAACTCTCCCTTCGGTGCACAAGTGTCGGCGCGCAGGTCTCATCCCCTGCACGTTACTTGTGGGACCTAATTCCAAACTTGCGTGAACCTCTTTCCTTTTCAATATATTGATCTTCTGATCTTGAAAACCCTTGGGTGCGCAAGTTCTCAAGCTTCCAAGGCATCGGTGTGCAAGTCTCTTCACGGCGCGCAAGTCCCCTGTGCAACCTCACCAAAACATGCGCGAACCTTATCCCTTTTCCATATTTTGATGACCTGATCATGAAAAACTTATGGCATTCAAGTTTCCAAGCCTTCATGTACACGGCGTGCAAGTACCTTTTCCAAACACCACTTTTTTTATTTCTCTTTCTTCAGGCCAAAACATTTGGAAAACATTGGAAAACAGTGCCACCTTGTATCTATTCTTTTTATGCAGCCTCCAAATCATTCATTCCTTTTGTCGACGTTCGTGAATCAAACATGTATCATTGACCTCATCTCTTGAAGTCGACATTCCATCATGAAATACACTTTTTCATCAAATTTGTATGTCATCGTTTTTCTTTGTCAACAATCACCACTCAGATGTCCACTTTGTCAACATACAAAATCACCTCAAAAATGCTTCAATGATGCCTTGAGGGATTTTTTCCCAACACGGTCAAAAATACGAATGGAAAAATTAGAATATTCATTGACATCAGAGACCTTAATCAGAATTTCCCAAATGATGACTTCCCATTCCCAATCACCTCATTTTTTATCGATGCAACAACCGAATAAGAAACCCTATCCTTCATAGAAGAAAATTATAGATACAGTCATATCTAGATAGCCTAAAGAGACTAATAAGATACTACTTTTAGGGCCCCTCAGTTGGTGTTTTCTTATAAAGTGATACCCTCCAGTGTATAGAATGGAGTCACCACATAACAGCGCACCATGAATTGCTTATTCAATATCTTTTTGGAAAAATTCATTGAGTGATGTGTCGATAACCTCGTTGTTATGACACGACAGAATTAGAACCACTTGGAAGACCTTGAAACTATCTTCAAAAAAAATGATAGAACACTGTTTAAAGAAGAATCCCTTGAAATTATCCTTTGGCTTTACCTTGGGAAAAAATTTCAACATCTTCGTATGCCATCGTGACATCGAATTCGACCTTGAGAATAAGAATTTCATTCTTGGCATTTCATTACCTCGTAACCTCTCATTGATAAGAGGTCTATAGTGGAACCTCGCCTTCATTCAATGTTTCATTTCCATCCTTGAAGGTAAATTCTTACACTTCACCATGATCATGAAGAATGCTTTTATGTATGAATGTTATAACAACTGTCAATAATATCTTGACAACCTCAAACACATCTCCTATATCAGCTGGTTCTCATGCCAACAGATGTGGGGAGACCACTCATTTTTTTATGTAACTACCCTAGAACGGTTATTCGGATCATTCCTCGTATAGAAAAATGATGTTGGGTGGGAAAATACACTCTACTACCATAGTAGGAAAATGTTTGATGACAAAACATGGTATTCCAAGATTTAAAAAACATGCATGGTCCTAATATTCACAGTCCAGGAGCATATGAATTACATACAGCCCCATGAGGTTTACCTTGTCTCTTGATGTGACCCGCTCAAGTATATCCTCAACCGTACAATGATAAATGGGCACCAATCATGATGTGCAGTCATCCTTCAACAGTTTGATATATGGCAATGTCTTACAAGGCCATTAAAGGGTAGACATTAGCAGAATTCTAGGACGAGCCCCCTAAGAAAAGAAAGCACCCTTGGATATTGAACATCCAGAAGAAGATGTGTTTTCCATCCAGGAGAACACCATATATGTGACATGTACTTCAATGGTGCTTCCCAAAGCCTGATAAAGAAAATGATGGAGGATACCAAGCTTGAAAAAGTGGGTATAGTAGTTTTACTCATATCTCTAGAAAAGGATACCATTCCTTAATCATTCATTATTTAAGAAGGGTGTCTGAACAATGAGGCAGAGTATCAGGCCCTCATCGGAAGACTTGAATGGACAATCTAGGTGCAAGACAAACACAATAAAATAAATGGTCATTCGGAGCTAGTCATCATGAAGGTCAACGGTGACTTTTCTATCAAGGAAGATGTATTGCTTCCCTTGATGAACCATGCTCGAGAACTGATAGTAGAATTCCCATAAGAACCAACATTGAATCATGTCTCTCAATCACAAAATGATCAAGCCGATTATTTAGAAAATGCTGCCACAACCATGGATGATCCCAACTGGGATGAAGCAATAATTAGAATTACTTCCCTTTGGATGGTCATGCCATTCTATTAGAGTAGTATAATAGAAATTGATGAAATTAACCTAATTCTTGATCCTTATGGTAATACAACCTATTTAAGGACACCACTCACAAATTAACTTTGAAATGGGGAACTTCGACTAGTTAGGGATAAATCTAAGCAGTTTTGGAGATGAGAAATCAATTTTACCATGTAAAATGGGGTTAACCAATAAAATTTCTTCTGCAAACGATGCCTTGGTAGATTCCTTCTCATGTGTATTGATGGAGAAGAGAATGATTCCATCGTGAATGAAGTGCATGTCAGAACATGTGGAGCAAACCAGTCAGCAACCAATCACTCTAAACAAATATGGATGCTTGGGTATTACTATCCCAAAATAATATTGGATTGAACCATATTCACTATAAAGTTCCCTTCATGCCATGTTTATGATAATTTCATACACTACCCCTCAGAGTTTCATCATGCTACTAAATACTCATGGTCATTCGTGGCTTGGGGGATGGACGTTTTGGGACCATATCCTCATGCTACATCCAGACAATTCAAGTTCATATTCAATGTAATTGAATTCTTTTCTAAATGTGATGAACCCATAACACTTATGTAATTCGGGTGAAAATTTTTCAGCTTTTTAAAGGTCAACATCATCACATGATTTGGTGTGCCTCATAAAATACTGATGGACATTATCACAAACTTCTTCTCTACTGATTTGGAAAAGATGTACCGGGAATATGGAATCCATGACAACTGGTCATCCCCCTACAATGTGTTGTCCAATGGATAGATAGAATATTTCAACAAGACTCTTTCCAACATACTTCAAAAGATAGTTGGAAAGGTTAAGGTATCATCACCAAGAATGCTCCTTCATTCTTTGTTGGCTTACCAGACCATGACTCTAACCGCAACTCAGGAAACCCCATTCAAACTAGTATACGGGGTGTAGGTGGCGTTAGCTGTCGAAATCTGCATTCCATCACTTTGTGTGGCCATACGTGATCAACTGTTCATAGATGAGATATCTCAAAGATGGTTTGATGAATTGGAGTAGTTAGACGAAAAAAGGCTACACCGTGCTCACCATTTGGAAATCTACCAAAACCAAGTGCGCGATCCATCAACAAAAATTGTCTCCTTCGATCTTTCCACGAAAGATAAATGGTGTTAGTCCTCAGAACCATGATGATTCTAGGGAAGAATCCCTCGATGCTTAGACCAAAGTAGTATGGACCATATGTCGTACATCTGGTCTATTCCAATGGAGCGTATGCCCAGATATAAATGGTCGAAAACCTCATCATGACACCCACAAATGCGATGTTTTGATAAAATAATTCATATAAAAAATCCTCAATGATAAAGTCCAAGATCTACGATATTAAACTATAAGTCATAAAAAATGTCACAATGTCATGGTCCAAACCCTATGTTCTTAAACTATGAGTAATGGAAAATCCCCATGTTAAGGTCCAAAATCTAGGAAATTAAACTATGAGTTAAATATGGCCCCATGGTTAAAACTCTAAGGCCCTAAACTATGATCCATAAAGGATTCCCCCATAATAAATTCCAAACTCATGGATGTTAAACTATGATTCATAAAAACTGCACCCATATCATGGTCCAAACTCAACGACCCTAAACTATGAGTCATAAAAATTCCCTCTAGTATTATAAGTCCATGATCTACAATGTTAAACTATGAGTTATAAAAAAATTGCCCCAATGTCATGGTCCAATCATTAAGACCTTAAACAATGAGTAACAAGAAATCATCAATGACAAAGTCTGAGCTCTATGACCATAAAATATTATGAACCATAAAATTCACCCCCAAGTCATGGTTCGAATTCTATGACTTTAAACTCTGAGTCATTATTCTTTCCATGTGAGATTAAATTGTAAGTATGATGTCCTCTGTATAATATGTTAAAATACATGGTGTAAAACATCTTAATTACATGACAATAAACTCCATGATCTTTCACCGAACTACATATGGATTGATTTCTACCCTCATAAGATATACAGAAATTCCTCAATCATCGATCCTATCCAAGCCCCTATAAATAAATTCCTCCATCACACCCCTATCTACCCATATTCATAATGGATACACTTATCAATCCTAGTTTCTCACACCATGTAAAACTCCCATGGTCTTAAGAATGGTGATAGTGATTCTCTTTTGAAGGTAAACTATGGGGAAACATGGAAAACCTGAAAACCATGATGGGTAGAATAAAAGTTTCCATACCCTTTGGACATATCCAAACTAGTATGGGGTACACACAAAAACCAATACGTCCTGATTAATACCCTCACAGGATACGTAGCGATGGATCAATCAACTATCCTGGACAAGCCCAACCGGGAAAGAAAATGAAAATGCTGCATTCATATTCATTGTCGACTCAAACATGCAAAGGAGACATTGTAACCACTCCATTTTTCTCACATCAAGTATTACACATGTGAGATTAGGGGAGGTGGTATGGAATCTCATCCGCAAGTAAACCATAGAGGAGTATGGTAGTCCTAGCACCATTATCATGTAAAACCAAAATTCCGTCAAGTGACCCTAACAGATTGAACAAAAATTTGTAGGGAGCGTCTAGAACTACGCGTGGCTTGATTTGTTATCTATTATGATACGTATTGATGCTCGGATTCGATATCCTATCCTAGCCAACAGAAAAAAGATTCCAATTTATCCCCCATGTGTGGGTCTGAAATCATTGGAAGCTCCAAGAAGGTCACAGTTAGTAATTTTTTGGGTATTCTCACATTCCCAAGAACACCATTCATGTCTGTCACAATCCATGCTTTATGAAAACATGGATCCTCATAATCATCTAAAGACAACTATGATAGATGGACAGTGTCCTCCAGACACCTTTTATTGACTATGCATACCCTGCCCCAGGGGCTTTGTGTACATCACCCAAAAAAATGGTTGTCAATCAAAGGAAAATTTTTCCCTTGCAGAGTCCTCTCCTACCTCAATACACCAAATGGATTTCAAGCCCCATTCCATACCCCTAATTCAGGAGGACCCTAGGACTATGGTTTTCACATTCTATCATAACCCATGTCTACAGAATGTCATAACACCCTGAGTGTGATTAACCTAAATCTATTGAATACCTATGAAAGGACAAGATATTCCTCACCACACGACGTTAAACTACAAGGCCAAAATCACCATCACTGCATGATGTTAAACTGCAAGGCCAAAATAGTCCTCACCACACAATGTTAAACGGCATGGCCAAAATCAACCTCACTGCACGATGTTAAACCACAATGTAATAAATCATCATTACCACATGATGTTAAATTACAGGTCCAAAACCGTCCTCACCACATGATGTTAAACCTCTAGGCCAAAATTTTCCCCACTGAATGACGCTAAAGTGTGAGGAAAAAATCTTCCTCACTACGTGATGATAAACTAAAAAGAAATGTATTTATCCTAAAAACTATCCTAATGATGAATTCACTATTCTTAGATGGTGTCATGAAGCCCTTGCGATACCTTTTTTCTGAAACCAAGGATTGATCACGTGATCTTAGGGATCATAGCAAGATATTCTCTATAAAATGAAGAAAAAATGGCCCCTGAATTTGTTCCATGTATCATAACCCTAAAAGGCATGTCACGGTTCCCTCCAAAAAGACGACCCCCATGTCTTATAAAAGTTATGTTAAATGAATAGTTATTCCAAAGATAGAACAAATACCTCACCTTGTGTATGGGTCATATCAAAATAAGGGACACCATTATATGAGTAAATAATAGCCCAAATGTCCCCAATATTTCCTAGTATACCTCTTCAATAATCCAAACACCATGAATTATGTGATATTGAATCCACATAACAATACAAGGCCATCTGCGATGGAAAGACAATGTCCTATAGAAACATTTGATAGACTATGAATATCATGCCTCGATGGTTTTGCATACGTCTCCCATAAAAATGGATGTCAATCAAAGGAAAATTAAACCTCAAGAGATTCCACTCTTATCTTAGTACACCCAATGGCTTCGAAGCCTCATTACACCCCTACTGATTCAAGGGACCTAAATGTTATTTTTAATATTTTACCCTTAGACACATCCTCGATATATCGGATCATATGGGACCAATTCACTGATGGTCTCTTTTGATGTTTCTAAATGATATCATGTCTACATGGGAAACATTGATATGCATGCAAAGGAAGTGTTCCCCCACTCATTTATGGGATTCCCAATGAGGTTTATCAAAAAATCCTCCTTTTGTGATTATGGGCACCCTAGTCGAAGTCCACACACTATATTCAGAAACATCTCAATCTCCATAATCCACAAAGTCCATCTGATGCGGAATATTTGTTTCTTGATGAACCTATTGATTGACTATGTGCATCATGCCCTGGTGGCAATGCATACGTCGCACACAAAAATGGAGATGAATAAAAGTAAAACTAGTCTCTAGGAGAGTCCTTTATATCCTCTTTACACACAAGATACATTCATGTCCTATCACACATCATGACTCGGGAAACTGATGGACGATGGCTTATTTACATCCTATTCCTAGGTTCCCTTGATATAGAAAACACTCTAAATTGAACTGACCACTGGCCAAATCCACCTCACAGAAGTAAGAAATATATGGAAATTATTTCCCATTTATATAAGATGGGAATGTTCTAAATTATCTCAGAAATCACTACTTAATCAAGCCACTTATTGTGGATCCCAACATAAAGATAAATCCAATATGTGGAAAATAACACTAGGCCCTCAGAAATGGAAGGCCAATGTCATGGGGATACCTTTGCATGACTATGCATATCCTGCCCCAGTGAATCTACATATATCTCCCACAAAAATGGTTGTCATTCAAAGGTAAATTCATATCTTAGAGTGTCAATTCCTACCTCTGTACACATAAAGAATCTATTGAGCCTCATTCATGTCCATAATCGACAAATCTTGGGTCAACAAAAATCTATACCTCATGTTTGAAGGAGGAAAACGGTACTGAGTTGGGGCCTCATCCCATTAATTTCTTTTATTGATTTTTCACCTAGAACATCAGTATTAATATTTATTGGTGGAATTATGAAATGAAAACTAAAAACAAGATGTTATACTTGCCAGAGGGAAAATATTTTGATGGAACCTCTGGGTGAAATTTGAGTATCAGTTTGCTAAATAGAATTCATTTTTCAATCATAAATGTCAGAGATATTATTAGGTCTGAAACCCATAGAGGGTGGCCTATGAAGAAGACATGTTATTGTGGCTAATCCCATATCAATAAGGCTTAAAATAAATATGTTAATAATGAAAAAGATACCAATGTTAATGTGTTTTTCTATAAAACCTCAGCAATAGTCGTCTTATGCTTGTTGAGTCCCTTAACTAATGTAATAATTAGATCATTATTTTACGATTCAATTAGAGACCAATTCTACATCAGAATAGACTCCTTTTCATTCTAAATAGACCCCCTTCCGATATTGGGAATTTGTAGGGTCCCTAAAATTCCAGAAAGTGAAGAAAAATACAACCATGTTTGGTAAAGAAGAAGGAAGAATGTTTGATTGAAATTTAGAGAAGGAAAGTGATGAAATAAAAATTTTCAAAAAAATACATCCTAGAAACGTATCATAACTATAAAAGGTTCACCAATGTCATAATACGTGAACCACCAGTATGTGGATAACCATTGTTAAGATGACCTGGGAGGCATTGGACATCAATTGAGAAAGTCTACTGTTAATTTCCTCACACAAACTAAAGCATGTGAGAACTATTTTTTCAAAAAATATTTTGTAGATGTGTGCCCCATGTACTATCCTCATGAACAATGAGGTTCATGGATGATGAGAAGCCTGCGGCATCTCGTACCACCAATAATGGTGGATGAATGAGTAATCTTCAGGACAAAATCAATCCATGGAATTCCAGAGTAGGTGCTTCTTGAACAACATATAGAGATTCCCATGTACTCTATAAAAGGATATCTAGAGGAATAAAAGAGGAAGTGATTGAGGACGATGGGGATGGAGAACTCTCCGAGGATGGGAAAAAAGTGGATGAGAAATGTAGAAGGTGCAATAGAAATTTCTCCTACACCCAAAGCAGTTCTCGGATTCCATCACGCAAACAATAAGCAGTTCGCAAAATCCATTCCTCAAACCCTATAGGGAAATCAGTTCAAGAAAAGTGTTTCTTGAAAACCATATTCAGAAGAATCTATGCATCCAACCAGTGGTCCAAATAATATATAATAAAAATGTTTCGTGGATGCCCATATATGGAATACTATTCGCAGATTCCCATATGAGAAAGATGGTTTTCGGAGGCCCCTATGTGGAAAATGTACACAACATGCTCTTCTTTATACCATCATACATGGACAACTTCTTTGTTTACAATATTATGTGGCCAACTCATCCGTGTTTTGTCCAATGCGACCAGCTCTTAGGCGACCAACTCTTACGCAACTAGTTTTATGAGAAAAATAGTTCATGCCCACCGGTCAATACCATGGGGGCTGTGCCCCTGCACCCCTTCTTGGGATCAGTGACAGGCTGTGGTCTCAGCCCTCCGGGATGGTTCCTTTGCTATCGTCACTAGCCCCATTGATAATGGGGAGTGACAAAGCAATTTTTTCAAGCCGGTTCGATTTCATTTTCCATTCCATGAGAGGAGTCATTCCTCCAGCACCGCCCGAAAATCCATATCACCTGCTTCCTATTCAAGGTTCACTAAGAACTCCATGGACAGTCACAAACCTAGTGTTTCTTAAATTCCCAAACACATCCTTTCCATCCACCAAAAATTGTGTCTCTGGTGATTCAAGGTACTCATAAACCTCCTTTTCCATCAGAAGTGGATGGCCAATGTACGACACACTCTTTTCATTGACTATGAATATCATGCCTGGTGACTCGGTGTATGAATCCTACAAGATGACCGCCAATCAAAGGAAAATTCATCCACTGGATAGTCCTTTACTACCTTTGTATGCCTCAGTTGCTTCAATTCCCCAAATCATTTCTTCTGATCTGAGAAAACCTAATGTCCCAGTATATGCATTCCCTCTCCCTCATGTTTGAGGCATGTCAGAAAATCCTAACATTATTTTCAAAAAACTAATATTTGGTTTTTATAATGAACAATCCAAACTCTTTGGCTATGAACTATGAGTTATCATCCATACCACATGAAATTAAACTATTCGGTAACAGTCATATTAACATGACGTTAAACATTGATTCCCTTATCCAAGATATGTGACATTAAAATGTAGTATACAGGGTGATTTAATATCATCATAAACCGCCATGGCCTTCAGAAGAGGAATGCCGATCTCCTATGAAATCCTTTATTTGACAATGCACATCATACCCTGGTGGATAAGCATATGTTTCCTACAAAATGGTCTATCAACCAAGGGAAAATTTGTCCTTAGGAGAGTCCTTTACTACATATGTACGCATAAATGGATTCTATTCCTCCAATCCTTCCTCCTAATTAGAGATCCTCTTGAATCATAAACTTCCATGGCCATTAGAAGTGGAATTGTAATGACTTAAAGACACATCTTCTTGACTATTCACGTCATGCCCTGGTGGATCTGCATATGTTTCCCATAAAAATGAACTATTAACATGAAGAAAATTCCTCCCCAGGAGAGTTATCTCCAAGATATTTATGACTTAATTACTTCAATGCCTCATATCACATTTCTTATTCCGAGCTCCAGCAGAATCATGGTTTATATATTCCTTCCCCCTCATGCTTGAGGCATGTAAGAACATCCCAACATGACTATTCTTCTATTAATAATCATACAAGTAATATGACATTAAACTGCAGTATACCACAATGATATCTGTAGGCCCTCTCATTAAGGGATGTCCATAAATTTCTAAAGTAGGGTTTCATAACCTTTTATGTCATATCACATTAAATGGTTCATTGCTACGGGCCCTTGCCCACAGTTGCCCCGACCTCTTCCACCATGGGCTCTCCCTACCCCATTAACAAGGAAGAAGACATGTTCTTTTTCAAATAATTAACATACTCTTGTTTATCATACCTAGAATGACTTACATGGTCATAAAGGATTGTAAGGATTTCGAAATAATAACACCAATTCAAAAAATGATAACAATGATTCATAATAAAATTAGGATATGTAGGACGCCTGCCAGAAGGCCCAAGATCGAAACGATGCCTATCCAAAAGGGTCAACCCAATAATGCCTCCTCAAATGGGTACCTTCCATGAATAATCCCATAACATCAGTCACACTATGAGAACTCAAATTCTATATCAAATCTAGATATGTATGATTCCTTCCAGAAGGCCCGATCTAAAAATGGTTCTCCTCCATAAAAGGTCCACCCAATAATGTTTCTCTAATGGGATGTTTCCAGGCATAAGCCCCACATGTTTGAGCTACGCGGTTTCAGATAACTCTCCTGAGGATACATAGGAATCCCTCCTTACATGCATGATACCATCTTTGATTCAAATTCTATCCCCCTAGATGAAAAAAATAACTAAAGATCCATACAATATGTCTATGTCAACATGAAACATATTCTGCTCACGACAATCATTAAAACCAAGGGTATCCCATGGAAACACTCTTCAGGAATGAACTAAGGATCCTGAAAAAATGAACACTACATAAATCTATAAGAGATTCGTAGAACATGGAAAAATTTTCCCCTAGAAGGGTGTGGGGATCCTGACCTCCCATTCTCTTTACCAATAGTGTCCTCATGTGTCATTGGCCTAATCGTCAGCCGATGAGCATCTAACAATGGAAAGAAGGTCAATGAATCCTGAATACATAGTCCATTTGGTGTTAATGGGTCCTTGAATAATCTCGTTTGAGACCAAATGATGAAGTTACATCTATGATGCACCAATTGGATGAGCTCTTGACCCCCACGCTATCACCCTCTCGGACCTTCAGTTCCCCACAGGGTTAATTTAACCTTCTTTAAACGATAATGATGCAGAACAGGTCAAAATAATACGATATTAAATTCGATGAGATCCAGTCCCTATATAAAAAAGATATATTTGATGATCCTCATAATTCCATATCCACATTGCCCGTAAACTATCCGCCTCGAAGGTATAATAACATTTCCACCTTTCAAATGTCCAAACACCATTCAAAATTCATAAAACATAAAATATTTAAAATATGAATATTTCACTAATAACAATTCATTTGAAATAACAAGAAATAATTTCATGATATTGATATACTAAAGCGTTATCAAGAAGCATATTTGATATGTAATCACCCAAAAGTAAATAATGTTTTTTCCTTTAAAAAAAATATTAAGGCTTATAGAGGAATCCAAAAATCAAATAACTATTACGGCAACCAAGTGGTCATTGTTTCCACATAGGTCAAAAACATTACTTTTATCATTTAGTAAAATGATTCATAGAAAAATTATTCCGTTGAATTAAATTAATAGTAAAATGTGTTTATTATACACCCTATAAAATAAGGAGGTGTATATTATCAAAACATGCCTCAATGAAAGGAGATTGAGATGAGGTCCACTATCTTTTGTCAAACTGGTCACATATGTTTTTTTTTGTTCTTGAATAGATAAATAAGTTAATTTATAAATTAATTGGTATCTTTTTCATGTTTATTTGTAATTTTATATGATTTATTACCAAATTATTGATATTATATAATAATTTAAGATAATATCTATTATTTGGTTGTTATTTGGTAATCGAGTTGAATATTAACATGTTTTGAAGAAATTGTCCATGTATGAAAAAATTAATCTTATCGAAAATGATATTCCTAATTTCAATTTCATATATAACCTATATATATTTATTTATAATAGTCTATAAAATTTAGAGATAATAAATTAAATTCATCATACATGGAGACAGTAAGTCGTACATACGCATGAACACAAATTTAATTTAATTGTCATACTAATGAAATGAAAACTAAATGGAATGTAGTTATATTATAATTCAAGTATAATATTATATGATATATATTAAACATTTTTTCCTTAACTCAATACATTATTCATTCCATGTATGGAATTAATCATTCATATCACCTAGAGGGGGTGGTAGTCCACACTTCCTCAACTGAAATTATCACATTTACACATCATGAAAAGCATAATTGAATATATGTAAATAAAAATTACAGAATAATAGAGAAAATATAAATATAATATATATCATATATAATAAAATGTCCATCATAATGGACACCATGAGAGGTTGTAGGTGAAAATAGAACAATCATCATTTCTTGAGGAAACCATTTGTCGTATATAGAAAAGGTATCTTCATATCCATTAGGTGTAGGTGGGTGTATGATAATACTAATAATTGTCATAAAATATCACAGTATATTTAGGAAACTGTTGTTGTTATATAATCAAATAATTAAAAGATCATTGGTATATGAGAAGGAATATAATGTAAATGATATTTAGAGAAGACATTCCCTCTAAATTGGTTAACTTCTATTGATTGGAGCCTAAACACATTCTTGAGTTACCTTAATGCCAAGGAAAGGATTCTTGGAGGAAGGTAAGGGTATTGGGAGATTACATTAGTTGAATTTTGGAGATCCAAGTGGATTTAGTGGTTTGATTAAATGGGTAGAGATGGTACTTTTTTATAATAGAGAAGGGTTACTTTTGGAATGTTTTGATGTATTATTTTATTATAAAATTATATTCATTTTTAAATGGTTCCCAACCCATTTATTTAAAATATTATATGATTTTGGGTTAAAAGACCCTAAAAAAATATGTATTATAAATTCCTAGGCCACAAATTTAACCATAACGTTTTTCTATAATCATTAGTTAAAAATATTATCTCTTACTATGTTTTCATACATTTTCATAAAATATGGTAACTATATTTACATTAAAATGATCATAGAACCAAAAGTTGTCAATTAATGAAATTTTCAACACAAATTTTTTGATTTGGATGAATATTATATTTTTATAACTGTTATTTCATTTATTAAAATAGTATTTTCCTTTAGAAATCATTTTTATCAATTTTTGTACTATTCGCATATGTATTTTTTTAAGATTTCAAAAAAAACATGAATGTTTAAAAAAAATACATTAATTCAAATATAAATATTAATAATCATCTATAACACTCATTAATTTCATAAAAAGCTTCAATCTAAATTTATTGTAATTTTTATAATCACATTTATTTAAATCATTCATTAATGAAGCTATCACTGAATCATTATTGTGTCATAAATAAATTTAATTTTTTTGTATAACAATTATAAATAAAATACCATGATTTAGGAAATTTTATTAGCTTTATTATTACTATTTATAGTCTAATGTATCAACTATTTTACCCTATATATTTTTTTTTTGTAAAATATATATGTTTACGTTATATTTATATTTAAATTAAACTAATTAATATTATATGCCATTATCACTCCCATATGGCTCCAGGAGTTCCCAATATCTCCCAAGGATTCACATTGTCGAACATATCTCATCCATAATGATTAGGAAATGTGTTAGAATTTTTTAATATTACTTTAATATTATTTTTTACTATTATTCACCTGATTTACCCTTTAACTGTGGTAAATAAAATAATTTCTGATTTTACTATTCATAATATCTAAAAAAGGAACATATTTAAACAATTTGTACCACATGATTATAAATACATAATCCATTTTTTAAAATTCAAAACAAAGATGTTGCAGAAATTAATTTAAAACTAATTACTGTCGTTAAAACCAAAAAACGGGTTTTTAAGAAGTAATATCTACCAAAATATTTACATGTGTTCATGTCCAATATAAAATTTAAAATACATCCAATGAAAAAAATCGGATTAACCAATAAAAATATAATCCAATTAAATATTAAATAAATAAATTTAAATTCTAACTATATAAATAAATTTTATGAAAATACAATACTTTTTCACAATTCATTAAAATATACTATTCCACAAAAAAATACTAAAATATTAACCAATGTAAATATTGGTGTCTTTCTTCTAGAGAATAATGTTATTCTATAAAATAAGACATATAAAAGGTAAAATAAACTTTTTATTTTATTTTTCATCACAAGGTGGTAAAATAACCTTTTAATAATATTGGAGTATTTAACTTTTAAAATTGAATTCATTCTTATTTTAAGCCTCTAAAATTTATTTGATAAATGTGAATACATTTAACAAACTGGTATAATCATATTGTATTTTTTTCTATTAATTCCAACAAATAATACTACTAGGAGTTAACTACCATTTCCAAATTATAATAATATTATATTATTTATTCGATATAACTCAATGTTTTGTACAACGTAAGATTTCAGAGAAACTCGTTGTTGCGTGTTGATTACGCTATCAATAAAATAATCCATTAAATGTAAATTTAATATCTTATTCAAAATTATTAATAGAAAAAATTATTAATCTATAAATATCTACGATGCTACAATATGAGTCGACAACCTCTAGCATACGAGGAGGCATGCGTGAAGCCATTTGAGCCACTAGCTAAGGGCACCATTTTGTGGATCCCATATCAGGTAGATACAAATTGTATTAGAGGATATTATTTTTTAAAAATTACTTTTTTAGATAATAGAAACAATATTTTTAAGGTATTGTAATTTTTAATAGGCTTTTCCTGAGAGTAGGAAACCCACATATAGGATAAATATTCCCTATAATTATAAATGGAATTTTCGTGATTGTGATATTAAAAAACAATTTCCAAGTTTTTGTTATTCACTTATAAATTGATTTTTATTATTTTTGTTATTTAGCATTTTAAAACAATATTTTATGATATGTTGGTATTCAATCTCATGGATATATTTGGGAACCAATTAGAATTAACATTCCAGATATATTCCATGACATGTAGGGTGCATTACTTGACAAAATGAAAATTCTAATGTGCTCCTTATATGTTATATATATAATATTGTTATTGAATTTATAACCAACTTTAGAGTTATATATAGTATTTTGAGATCATTTAAAAACTTAAATTGTTTTTCCTCCTGAGGAAATAATAGATGTCCAAAGTAATAATATATGGAACATTGTGTCATGCGACATTGGTCGCACAAACTACAATGTTTTATGGTGTAGATTAAATGTAAGACACATTTCAATCCATGAGTTATATGGGACCTCATGTATTATAATTATTGAACCATTCATATTAACCTTTTAAATATATACATGAATGAATATTAATTTTAAATTACATGGAATCTATGGAAAATAGATAAATTTAACATGAAAAAACATTAGAGTGGGAAGTAGAAAGTGTCTCTTGTGATTTTATAACTAATAATTTTTTAAACAATTTATGAATTATCATTAGCTAATGGGTTATGTATTGTTTATTAGAGACTTCATGCTATCTTACAAACATATATATAATCCTTATTATATAGATCTTTTATGAGGTGTTTGTTTGGCATTGTAGAGACATTCCAACACAATGAAATCTACACATGATCCTGGAGGATGTCGAGGACTAAACTATAAAGGTGGTGGGCCATGGGATACTAGTAGATCATATAATATATCCAATTATAGGTCTATTTTTTTTTATAAAAATATGTTTTGAGGAATATTTCTATTACTGTTTTATGCACTTTATTTAGACTGTTCAACAAGCATTGTAGCATTCCTCAATAATTGAAGAGTTCATGATTTTATTCTAGCATCATCAACCTCGTGAATTTTTATGGAATGATAGACCAAATTATTTCTTATGTATATGGAGATAATATTGTTTTTTTAATTCATCTGGGACTCATCCGGAGAGGAGAGTAAATCTCATGACATATATGCTTTAGGGAGAATCTAAGAAATTGTGGGATATTTGGAACAAGGATGATGTGTTGTTTTAAATGTTGTGGAGGGATTGAAATTTTATGTATGATAATTAAATTTAACCACAGAAATTTATAGATGAGTGGTCGAGGGAGTTTATAAATCTTTGTTCAGGAAAAATAAATGTTCCAGAGAATTTATCATTCTTTATAGAGCATCAAGATTTGTGCTAATTTATCTTGTTGATGAGGTGTCGATGGAGGGACACTTTGAGGAAGGTCTTAAGAAAGAATTTTGATCAATTTACAACGTTCCTATGTTGAAAAAAGATAATAAAATAGTGAATTATTTACATATTACATAGTGGACCCTGTGGGTATATGGGTTCAAAAAGCAGGTCAGTTCATCCTCTCAGCATAGTTATTCAACATCCAGTGGAAGGAAGTACTAGGTTGAGGTTTCTCACAAGGGGATTATAAGACAGCATGTTAGTACATGTTTTTTTTGTTTTCAATAATATTTTTGGCATATGGTGACACATTGGAAATGAATATGATCTTGACCAATTTGAGTTATGATATTGTTTTAGGATGGTCCACATACATCTTTTCTGAAGGACCATCACTTAAGTAGTTAGTGGATGAGGATCCACTCTAACTCACCATTCGAAAGTGGGATTCATATATCCACATCATTATAAGAGCTGAGGATTTACCAATCATTCAATATCAGGTATTTTTCATGGACATGGTACATAGAAACAATTTATACATAAAATTATTATTTTATCAACTATAGTTAGTGAGGTTATTTCATAGATTCATAGTTCATGATAGAAATTTTTTTACATCCTATACAAAAGGGGTAGTGATCGGGGTCATTAATTGTGAAAGGTATGATTTTAGTATAATATATTCATGTATCTCCACTTTTTGATATATTTATATCTCATAGTATGATATATTTACCTATTTTGGAGACCCTATGGCTTGTTGTTAATGTTTTTGATCTTATTGTGAAATTGTATACTATGTAGGAATTCAGAACAAATAGTATACACAAATGTAGGGAGATACCACTTGATATAGGTGTGTGTCACATCATATGAGATGTATTATTCCTCAATATGAATGGGTTTTAAATCATAATCATGATGGAGTGTATAGGTTTTTATCATGCCCATGTTGATTGTTTTCTCTAGAGGGAGACTTTGAAATCACTAGGGAGACGATTTTTTATTCATAATAGTTATTGGTATGTCCAAGAGATATAATATTGAAAATATCATTATGGGATATGAGATATGTTATCCTCGATTTTTAGTTTTTTTCTATATTATTAGAGATTTCATTAAATAGATATCACTCTAGAGGGTGATCATATCCAGTATGTTTTCCCAGAAAAATTTTCTGGTTGACTTCTTTAGTGAAATGAGGATTTCTCTATAGAGATAGTTGTTGGAGTTGAATAAGTATCCATTACTCCTTATTGGATAGCTACTATAGTGTTTCTTTGATCTTTTAGGATAATAGTGGAGTTATAAAAAATGGTGTTTAGATAGCCCAATAATTATCTGTGGGGTTCGATGGTCATTTTTGTTAAAAAACGAGGATGATACTCTCATGTTATGTGTGTATGTCAAGAAATTAGACATGATGAAAATTAAGAACTAGTATTCCTTATGAAAAATATATAATCTATACTAAAAAAATCCTGGACGTTAGGCGTTTTTGAAAATTGACTTACGATTCAGTTATCACAAGGTATGTGGTCAACTAGCATACATATACCTCAAAAAATATTTCATGGTATTCATGGCCAATATAGTTATCTATATTTTATCATTCATTTTCATCAACATGGAATCAATATCCATAGAATTAATGAACTGTGTTTCCCATAATTGTCTAGATTATTTTTTTTTTTCATGGATGATATAGTGGTATATTATCACTATCGACATGACCATTCCAAAAATGTTGATGAAATTTTGATTACACTCACAAAGCATATGTTAAATGCCATGCTCACAGAGATCCACATATAGGTGTAAATGATTCATTTCATAGGTCATATTATATCAATTATTGGAGTATAAATTAACATAGATAATTGTTGAAGCATTATTTTTATGGGATAATACTGATATCGTCTTATATATTCGGATTTTCTAGAAATAATGATAATTTTTCCAAAAAGGAGTCCATTAGTTATTTCAAGAGGAAATGAGAGGAAAATAATATACAATATAATATAAAATATTAAAATAAAAATACTAGAGGGAAATATATTGGGTTTAGTAAGAAATAGTTTATATAATTTATCTAAGAAAAATTTCAACACGAATAATTCAGACTAAGTGTGAAATTATAAAATAAACCATTATATATTTAATGAAATTCAAATCAAACCCTCTATAAATAGAATTCATGGATTAATTTTTTTAATAAAATGAATAAATATTATTTAATTTTAAATATTTAAATAATTGGAAATATTTACACCACATAAACTAAATGAGGTGCTTAATATGAAATCTGTCTCATGGGATTTGAATTGAGACAAAAACCCTGACCTTTTGTCATTTCATAACCGGATAGATTTTACAGTCCCAAATATTGATTTTATAATAGTTAATTGAGAATAATAAATCCATATTCATACATATCATACCATATATGAATAAATTATAACATCTCATCGAATTTTAATTAATAATTTGTCATCAACATCATTATTCCGTTCGTTAATTATTATTTTTCTATGTACCTTTCAATTTAGATGTTTTTGTTCCTACACCATGTTAATTGTTTAATTTTATAAATAATATCAATATATTAATAATTTTCATATATATTCAGAATTTTATATTTATATACATTGAATAATGTATTTTATTAGAAATGGAAATATAACGTTCATAGAGATTGTAATCTTTATGTACTCATGATCAATGTTTTATATTTCTATGGAATAAAATAAAATAATAATAGATAATTTTTTATCATTAAAAAATTTCATTTATATCACATTTATCTTTATTATTTATTAAATTCATATTTATATACATCCATTGGTGGAAGTGTCTGAAAATTTTCCACATCATTTTATGGAGATGGTAGTCTGTATGTGTGAAAATGTGACACTTTCAATTTCCATTATTTGGAATAGTAATAATGAAAATTATATAATTTCATTAAATAATAACAATAATATAATAAATATATACCGTAAATATTATAAAAATCATAATAACCATGAATGAATGGTGGTGATGATATAAAAAATATATCAATTTGTCGAGGCAGCAATCCACAAGAACACTTGTGTGATGTTTTCGTATTCAATTTGATAAAAAGAATGTAAATAAATTTTGTTATATTAGAGTATTAATAATTTATTATATTTATTATTTTAATTTCATTATTTTATGTGTATATATTTGATTTTAATGATATAAAATAATAAATAAACATAAAATTATTTGGGTTAAGACATATACCTATTTTTTTAGAGAACTCTCTTTGGTAACCCATTAAGACTTAATAGGTTGTTATTATGTTAATAATAGAATATTTACTATGTGGTAATGTAATCTATAAATATATATTAATTAGGTTTTGTATGAGAAAACTAACTCATTGTTTTTACATAGTAATGGAGATTGGGATCTATTTTATAAACGAGGCGGGTGAAAATATTTTATATTCAAGAAATATATTTCTTATTACGAATATTACTAAAGTAATATGGATCACATATGTCAAAATATTTATGTTTATATTTTTAAATTCAAAATATTACCATCTAATAGAATTTGAAAATGTTTTAAAATCATTTCCACCCTTAACATTCTATTTTGACCCCATTTAATAACATATTTAAATATACCATATTATTTAATTTTTACCTTTATTTATATTGATTATTTAAAAAATTGAAATTTAATTACATAAAAAATTTAACATTAGGGTTTCAAATTTGGAAACCATTTTTCATATTCAATTAATTTAAGTGGTAAAAATTAAATTAATATTATTTTGTAAAATGCATTGAAATGCTTCTTCATAAAAAGACTCATATTATGGATAAAAATGATTTTATTTAAATAATTGTCATATATTTAGTCAAAAATGTAATAATTTGTTTTTATGAATAAAAGGATAATTATTTTTATTTTATTATATATTATAACATAATATAACCTCATTAATAATTTTTTAAAATAGAAGAAGCTAAAATAGGTTTTTACTTTAGGAGAAACATTACACATATTTCCAAAATATAAAATCATTATTAAAAAATGATTGAATTATTAAATTAGTTACATTATTGATTATATATAAATTATATTTATATTTATATTTAATCTTTAAAATATAAATTATCTTTTTGTAAATCCCCGACATGGGTGACACATACCAGTCCCTGAATCTGGATGGTTACCTGCACTCAGTCATGCCTCCCCACACACTAGAAGAAGTAGACTAGCCCCATGGGTCCAACATATATCATTGATTAATTTAACCATCATTGTAAAATGATATAAAAAGTTAACAATAAATATTTAAATTACCAAATTATATAACAAATAACAAGAATAAATATCATAATTAATACAAAAAATTATCAAATTATAGACAAAATCCAGAAAATAACATCCAAAACTATGGAATTAAATATGTCATGCCATATATGGGTATAGTGTCAAATAAAAAAAGGTAGTAAATACCCAATGGAACTAAAAATTAGTTATCACCATAATGTTATTTTACCTCATCCTTTACTCATCTCAAAATAGCCTTATAATATATCTAACATTCCCTTATCATATCATGCAACCAATAATTCTAATAGCATACAGATCAAGTAAATGGATTAGGGTGGGAATACAACTCAATAGGTCACCAAAAAAGATGTATGAAAGAATACCAATCTTTAAAAGTGTATTTTGTTTTATAAATAATAGAATAAATGTTATGAATTCAATAGTTTTTATATTAAATTGATATTTTTTTGACCCCAAAAATTTTGTGGTTAATGAAGAAACGTACAACAATAAAACATTCTTCGGACTGTACCAGAGTATGAAGCATATCTAATAGGGGATAAAAATTTATTATAAAACATGATTTTGTTATCCATTTAATTTTATTTTATATCAAGGACACATGGAGCCATTGTTCAATTCCATTTTTTGCTGAGAACACCATGTATAGATCACAGTTGGAATTTGAAGAATCAACCACTATCCAACATCTCATTTTTATGACATATGAGATGTTTACGGATCTATCCATATCAAAATCACTTATATCAATCAATCACCTATGGTATATTTAATAATATATCCGCATCACACACATATATATCACATATATAACATATATCAAAATCATTATATATATAACATTTATCATCATTAATCATAAATAATATTCTAATCAACCATTATAATCAATGTCTTAATTTATACAAATCAATTCAATCATGTTTCCACACATAGTTCACATGGAATAATATTTATAATTCATCATTATCAAAATTCACCATTTAATCATATAGCCTATAAATCTTTTATTGTTAACCAAAAATTTCAAAAATTCTATTTTATCATCAAATTCATCAATACTTTTTTCAAACAATTTAAAAATCCAATTAATTGAACAGTTTTATAATACAATTAATTAACTAAACTATTAATTAAATTCAATTTTTGATTAAATTGACAATTTTAGAAATTCAAATTTCAAAATTACATACACATAATTAAAACCATGACTATGGAAATTGATATTTATACAACCTACCACAATATCATTGACAGAATTTATCCAAATTGTGATTCAACATTTTGAAATTAAAAAATCATTTTCATAATGAAGAATGAGATAAAAACCAAATACTAGAATCATGATCAACCTGATTGACATCCAATTAAACATATATCTAAACCAATTTAAATAAAGAAAAGAACTCATATTTATTTTATGTAGTTGTAGGGGGAGTGGAAAAACATTGAGAATATATTCCATACATAAAGGGATATAGATCCATCAATAGGGTCTTCATTCAAACATGAACTAAGGTTAGAGGAATTATAAAATCCTCTCAATAGATTAAAAATTTATGAATGTGTTTAGATGTAGGAGGGATAGATTTAGAGTTAATAAAGGGGTTTTAGGATTTTTTTGATAATGTTTGACGGTTATAAATCTTATGCACATACTTTACATAGAAAGGGTGCATAGTTTTCCAAACCATATTCCCTAATTATGAATATCTTCATAGGGGTATCATGTCTACTACAACGATGGATCACGTTTTTCTATTCCATTTACCAACAATTCATTTTGAAAAAATTTTGAAAGCACGTTTTTTATGGAATGAAGTATGGTTTAGGAAAACATATTCTAACCATGCTAATCTTAATACCAATCGAATAACATTTAGAATTTTCATTTTTCACCCAAAACATCCCCAATATAAAACCAAACCAAGTTATAGATTGAACATTATTAAATGTGTACATGAAAGCTAGATTTAGTAATATTTGAAATGGTAGGGATCTTAAAACCTCCCCAATATATACCAACTCATCCCCAAGTCGTACAACCAAGAATATATAAGACTCTAATGTCTAAATTTGGTGCCGCTATGATGCCATATTTTTATCTCAATTTCATGTGTCTTCTTGAAAATGGCCCTTTTACAAAATATTCAAAATATTAATATTTTTTTTCCACAAAAAACATTCTCACTTTTATCCACAACACATATCAAATAATCTTAGAAGGATAATACGTTCTCATGCTCAACACCATACACATCAATAAAATGAGAAGGGACGTGGTGAAACCTATGAAGTTGTGACACTTGAAAATCCACAGAAATTAAAATATACCTTTATTTAAGATCCAATTGGCATGAAACCATCCAAATTCCCTCTAAAAATAATTTGTTCTGACAATCCTATGCGCCATATTACCCATCTTTGGAATCCAATAGTTGACAAATCTAGGAGACAACTGAAAGAACACCTGATCAAAAACTATTAACACATGGGATTATCTATATTAATCATAATATGACTTCTAAAAACTCTAAGCCATTTCTATATATTTATAAATTAACTAAACCCACATTGAAGTCTTCTACATGACACTATATTCCAATAGTTATAACTCACCCACATTTATCCAGTATAGAGGTGATCTGCATAGCCTACCCTAAAAAGACACATATAGTTCAATCAAAATTGATTCATAATTATAGTTTTTAAACATGAACTCACCATGTTATACCAAATTTTCTCAAGACCCATCGAAGAAAATAATACATTCATGTATACTATTCTCCAAAAGATGAATAATATGTTAAAAATCCAATTTATCTTTGGTTTTTAATCCATACATATTAAAACATGTGTACCAACTACCTTTTGGAGTCCTTTATAGAACCATGAAGTGAAACATGAGATATAGTCTTAACATATGCTCCATGTAAACCAATTGAAATGGAAAACCGTTAAATCATTCATGATTCTCAAGTGATCCACTGATAAAAACTCTCAGATAGGATAATATTGTTCTACATTCATCAATTTTTCCACATTCACCCATATTGGTCACTATACATTATTGTTAAACACAATTACACCACCAACATCAAGGAATGAATTTGACACATCATATGATCTTTCAGACCAATAGTTCTAACAATACGGCCCCGAACATCGATGATATCATCCTCAACTATAGTTTAATGGATGGTGTCATGCATTTCAAATTATTTACCTCAAGGCTAGACACTCTAGGCCGTTATTCACTATTTCGTTAGTCCAGGTAAAAAGTGTGTATTCAACAAAAAATAATATGAAAATTATCTTCCACATTACCTCATAAACAAAAAGATGATACTTTTCCAATAAGGTCATAATCTTCCACTCAGATCTAGACTAATTATCCACATGATTCTATGTTTTCCTTATTAAATAATCAGCAATATTATTATATATATTTGTCATATATACTATATGAAAATCAAATGATTTCATATATTGAACCCAAATATATTTTTATAGATTCAATAATAATTATGAAAATATTTAATTTAATCAATTTTGGTTAGTATACAGGGTATTGTTTACAATCAATAGATAATCTCACTAGCTCTTCATATCATAAACCAATACAGATAACTCAAGTTGATACATAAGGTTGGTTTGTTCATGTGGCATCAACTAACACGAACAAAACAACACAACTCATTCCACTGCATTAGGGATTCTCCAATTACCACTTTGAATGAATCAAAAAGAACTGTATAGTCTTCCACTTTATCGGTTAGGAACAAGATCAGTGTGGTATTCAATGCCTTCTTTAACATTCGGAAATCCTTATCACATATTATAGACCCTTCAAACATAATTGGATTCTTGGTGAAGCCTATAATTTTTCCATCCATGTGAGGTATCTCCTCGATGAACCATTGTTAGTATCCCACCTACTCTAGAATGCTACGAATATTGGAGACATTCATGAGATGATCCTAGGAAAAAACATACTTAAAATTATCTACATCCATAGACACACGTTCCTATAAGATTATATGATCCATGAATTAACCTGATCAATCCAGAATTATAACTTAGATAGATTAGAATGAAGCATATTATGTCTCAAAAAACTAATTCTATTTTTGAGTGGTTCATGATCATCCTCATGAGTCTTTGAATACACCATTATGTCAGAAAAAAACAACCTCCAAATGATTTTGGTATGGGTGGAATACATGGATCATCAGGTAAATAACCACTAAAAAGAATTTTTTATCCTAAATGACATTAAGACAAACTCATAAAGGACAAACATGCATCAGATATTTTTCTATGATACATCATAAGGTCAAACTATCAACTGATGATACCCAAATCTCAATTTTTCATGGAGAAGAATATTTCTCCACTAATTTAGTCAAATATATTTTTAAAACCTGCAATATGATATATGTTCTTGACAATCATTTGGTTAATCTAATCATTATCAAAAAATATGTACAATTTCATGTTAACTTTCTTTGCAAACAAAACTGGAGTACACCAAGCTGATGTACGTGGATGGTTAAAATCCGTACCCATAAACACTTTCAAATGGATATCAATCACTTGAATCACTATATGTGGTATTTTATATAGTGTAATAGATACTAAATATTCTATAGGAATGATCTCAATCATAATGTCAATATATCTCTGTATTGGAATACATGAATGATCCTCAAGAAACACATCCGAGAACCATTCCCCCATCGGTTGAATGATATCACACTTGACACCCTCATAATAAAGAAAAAATAAAATGAAACATAGGTGGAGAGTTCCCAAAATTTATGGTGAATTGGCCCCGTACATCCTACTTAGATATCCCACTTTACATGAAGTATAGAATTTTCACCCTCAAGAGGCATGAAATTCAAACTCATATGTCAAAAAATCATATTGGTCTCATTATGATACTAACAAGTACATTCAAACAATCATGTTAAAGATTAACATATCATGAATTTGGAGATACCATAGGTAATGATAATCCTAAAATGTGATAGAATCCCCCTTGAAAATTCCAATTTCACATGTTCAGAATCCCAAAAGTGTATCACTCGACATTTCCCAACACAAAAACAACACTAGAAAACAAAACAAGTTCAAATGTTGCATAAATAAAAAATAATCAGTGTCCTTAATGTCAAATAAGAGACTTCATTTCATAGAAGTTATAATAATATTACCTCCATTTAACAAGGGTCCATCCTTTCTTTTAACTTGTATAGCGTGAAATTCACAAAATATGCATACCCTTATTCTCTATGATTCATAATCAGTCCCACATGATGTACCACTCCTCTGATATAGGCACTCAATAATTGAATTTCTACATCCACTACCTCCCCAACACAACCATTAGAAAAATAACTAAAACCATGGTATGGTGTAGATGAAACCCTTCACGTACTATGGTATTTCATAGTTAAACCATCACTATAAATCTATCTTCATTTCAGGAATAATCACACTAGTTGACCCATCCTACCACATGTTTAAAACTATACGGGTGGTTGAGAACATTGTTTACGAAGGTGTCAAGAACATTAATACTAATGGGAGGAAAATGGGGTAATGTCTTGAGTCACTGATCCTCCCCCCAGCCAATGTGATCTCAATCTGCATACTGGACCATTCTAAAAATATTATTCCTACTCTCAGAGGACTTAAAAACATTACATATAGTAGAATCAACCTTACCTTCAAATGAATCATCCTTTTAATTCACCACTAATATAAGAGCATGATTCACCACATATAAAATATATTTATAATGAAATATATTATCTTAGGATATAGGGTCACATTTAATACCATCCTAAAAATTAATCACCATAGTCACCTCATCTCCTTCCAATGTTGGAACAAATCATATCAAATCAATAAAGTATAACTCATAGTTCACCATAGAAAAACTCCCCTCTATCTGTGTTATAAACACTATACCCATATCCATGTTGGTCATCATAGGCTAAATGTACAGTAAGAAACTCTACTGAAATTCCATCCACTACATTTTCCTCAGTAGTTCTTCTTGAGTATAGATGGAATACCATTGATTTATATCATATTGTAACATATAAAAACTTTGTTTTACTCTATTCTGAGTTAGATATTGTATGTTTCCCATAATCATCTGGATATACTCAATCTAGAATTCATATACCTCAGGTATACCATCTTTGGTAATCATCATAGGGTGATACAACTCAAACACACGTTTTATGTTGGAAAAACATTTCCAAATCCATTATGGGTATATTTCTATAAACTACATACACTGTGAAAATTTATCATATGAATTCTCTCCTCGACCTAATCATAGATATATATAATATCCAATGGATAAACTACTAGAGGATAAATTCTAGGAAAGTACACATTACATCCAATCAATAAGAATTATCATGGAGGAATATCTATAAAATTAAAAGGACGCATCATAGGACACAGAAAACAAAAATACCATATTTATGTAAGATGTATTCACTGAATTATATAAAAAATCTTCCCACATACCCCTCCATATTGTCAAAATTTAGATGATATCACTTCCCTCAACCATACATAACATGGGTCACAACTCACAATGGGTAAACACTCTCAAATACTAAGATTCTCATTTGACACCAATTTGTACATTTCCATATTCTAAATTTATGACCATTTTTTATTTCCATAATCGTATTAGGAACCATTTATTTTAATTTATTAAAACATGAAAATAACATCATTAAAAAATCACCCCAAAAACTTGACTTTATATGTGTACCTAAAATGATGTACATTGCATAATAATTGTAAGAGCACAAAGAATTAAAAATGAATTTAATTTTGAAATCAAGAAAGAAAATGTCTTTGATAATTTAGACATTTTTATAACCATGACAATAAACATAATTTTTCCGCTTCTAGGATTTTAAATTTTAAAATCTAATATATAGGGTAGCGTTTAGGAGGATTTTTTGATTCTGATAGAACAAAAATTATTTTTATTTTATAATAACCTTCCTATATGAATAGTTACATACCCTTATAAATAGCAACCTAACCTTATAAATTGTAATATGTCCTTTATGAATAGTATCCTCCTCATTGAAATTATAATTAAGATTTAGTCACTTTATAAATAAGTTATAATATTTTATAAATTATTAATTAAGTATTCATATTTTTTTGTGTGATAAATAGTTAAATACAATTTTAAATTACTATATTAATACATTTTAATTAAATATGTTCAGAAATAAATATTTCTTTGTTTTATGATTTTAGGAAAATTTTATGAGACTGTATTTAATTTATGAATGAATTATTAAATTAGTTGTAAATATTTAATCTATGTCTTTTCATGTAAATAATGTTTTTATGTAAAAATTAAATATCATATATTCAAAAAATAATTTTTATATACAGATTTTAGTTTTGTAATATTCACATCATGAAATGGTTTTGGGGAATATTTTTGATTTTTGTAAAATACTTAAATTTTAGGTGAATAGTAAAATATGATAATTTATGATAAATACTAAATACATGATTTATTGATTCGTAGGTGAAGTAAGGATGATGTCAGATAAATCAGTTCGAAATCAAATTCAATTACTACTATTATTTGCCTCAAGAATCATTACTATTGCTAGTATTCATAAAAGTATTAACATAATGATTATGATATTCCATAATTACTCCTCTCCTCCACTATAACCCCCACCCTCACTCCCCCTAATCTTCACACTTATAAATCATTGTTCCATGCCTAAATTAGGACCAAATATCCACTACTACTCCTACCCCACATCCATCATCCCATTGTATCAATTAATATACAAATATTCACACCTAATGATTCTTTCAATGAATATAAATTCAAGAGGTAAATTCAACATTTCAATTATTTTACTTACATTTCATGATCCTTTTTTTCATTTTCTACCCTACCCTCTCACCATCCAAATGTTATGAAAACTCTAGTACCATAAATTAACTTTTATCATCTTAGAATTATAGAAAAATGTATAATCATAACTCTTTTATCCTTCTTTTATGATAGTTTCTAAAACACCATCTGATATGTTCTAATTTACAATATTCATGGACGATGGTTTTTGAATTTCTATTATGATATTAAATTATAGTAATAAATCCATTATAATGGCTCATCAAGACTATAATATATGTATTATGTCTCATATAAGGTTCTGAAATATTTTTTAAGACATGGTTTTTTTATAAAGAAAAATGAGTTCGTTTTCTATAAAAACCCATAATTTTCCAAAATGTTTATCATTAAATAATTTATATAACAATCGATCTTCACTCTAAATCACCAAATACAATTAACAATAATTTGACATTCTATATTATAACTAATAACCTATAACTTTAATTCATGAAAACCATCCTCATTTTACATGATTCTCTATTCATGTATATATGTATACCAATCATATAATAAACATACCCAAAAAATGAAATATAACCTCTTAACCCATAAAATGTCTATGAATAATCATAATAAGGTTATAATAAATAAAATACAATAAAATGAGCTTCAATAATTATTAATTAGGGAATCTAAATTTGATTATTCATTCTATTATGATTGTGTGGATAACACCATTGGATGTAATGTAAGGGGTTTCCTCATCACAATTCCATTTTTATGAGTTATTCTATATTCAGTACTATTACATGTATTTTTTGTATGTATACAGACAATTGATATTTCATATCATGAATATATTTATTTTCAGGATATTAAACATATAATTTGTGGATTATTTATTTGGTGTCATAAGATTCAATTGATTACAATGTTGTATGTATTTTCTACCAAATCCTCCATTTTCATTCAGGTTGTTTTTCTTCTATATTGACCCCAGTGAAATTTGAAATCATTTATATGTACTCTGAATAAATTATTTCTAAATGTTATATATATGTTTATAAATCATAACTCTTCATTATATTATGGTTAGTTACATGTTTTAAAAGAATCATTAAAACATTCTTCCAAAATTAACGCATAATTCATGAATATTCTCTAAATATTACATAATTTTACGTTCACTCTATAATATATTTTATACCATATTTATCTTCCTACAACCACAAAATTTTACATGTGAAAATTATTTCGGTTCATTTCTTATTTTATGAAATAAAACATTATTTTTCATTGTAATATTATTTATTATATTCCTTAAACCGCAAGAATATGATTTATTTATAAAGAATCATTAAACTAAAATTTATATTATTTCACCTCAATAAGACATTATTTAAGCCGCAAATATTATTTCAGTGATTTTACCTTTTATTTTCTATTATATTCATATTTACAATATGATTTCATGAAGAATACCAATGATTTCCCAAAATAACTCTTCTTTCTATCCTAAAAAGTATATTTCTCATATCAATTTATATTTTATGAGATATATGTCTTATTCACCTCTTATATCTTGCATTTTTTGTTTGTAATACCCTTTGTAATATCTTATTAACAGTCTCTATATTCTCATGAAAGTCTACGAGATTATGATTTTATTTTTTCTAGGTTGTATGATTCAATTTGGAATGTTTTAGGATTAATACTAAAATGATTTTTCAATTGTATCATTTAAATGTATATTCATTTATGTCAAAAACCTTTGTTTAATCATTATCTTCATTGATATTTATCTTATATGACGTCATCCACCATATTTTATTTAATGGATTCTGATAATTTGATTGTGGGTATGCTATTATGAAACCATTAACCATCTTACTTTAAATTGTTAATGATTATGTTTAATGATTTGGGAAATTTATTTACATTTCATATGTCAATTTCAATATGAATTTCAATGTTATTTATGTTGATCTCAATTAATTTGAGGAATTCAATGTAAATATTATATGATGGATATGGCCCTCTATATACCCTAGATGCATTGGTAGATCACATTAGAGAAATAGATATGGGCATGGAAAATGTATTCCCCATTCTTATAAATGTTATTGGCTAAGACCATAATCAATTTTAGATGTCTTGGGTGAGTCTTTGACAATATTTTTTAGAATGTCTTGAGTAATCATTTCTCTCATTATGAATATAGTAATTTGAAATATAATGTGGTTATTCGACTAGTAGAAAACACATGATTATGTTTTATTATGGAATTATTTATTCATCTAAAATTCTCACCATATTATATTCATGTTTATTTTTTGAGTCTTGAGTTTTTAGTAATCCTCCAGGCCTATTGTTTATGTTTATGATAAAGTTCGTTCAATTATTAACCTTATAGATCATTTGATCTCACCCATTTCATGTGTTTTATTTTCCACAGGATTTGAAGAAGTATATTATGAATAAACTATATGTATAACTTAAGAGCTATAGATGTTTTCAAAGGAATTTAAATCAAGTATTTCTTTTCAAGCTGTAATGTTTAACTTATATATATAACTCATTTCCAATACTACTAAACTACATGCTCCTTCAGGATATAACTTCTTTTTATTTATACCAATGTAATGAAATATTCCCCAAATATGGGATTTTTGGGTTCATGAATTACATTTGGTTTCTAAAAGAGATTGGTAGCAAATTTGGAATGTAGATTTAGAAAAAGTATACTAGGGAAAAAAACACTAATATAGAATTGATGATTCAGATAAAAGAACATTCTAGAATTTTTATTGGGAATATATTATTTAGATCTTCTAAGAATATAAATATATGTTTGTATAATTAAAGTGGATGTTGTTCTCGTAGAGATATGCCTATGAATAATAACTCCGACATGGTTTTTCAGGATGGAACTGGGGTTACTAGATGCATGATAATGTGCCAAACTGCGCACCTATTTTTACACTCTTGGGGGATATACATAGGATAACTAATATTTTCATTACAACCCATTATAAAGGATTTATAATGTATCCAATATATTTGGATCAAGGATTTTTGTTTCATAAATTTATGTTATGTAATATACCATGTTTAGGGTTATACAGATTTCATAATTTTATGATCTAATTTCTTAAATGGAATTGATTAGAAATGGAACCTATCAGTAGGAATCAAAACATCAACAATTCGCTTGATTCAATGAGTGAGAAGGATCATATCTCTTCTAGTATAAATCAAACAATTATAAGGATGATAGTTGTAAAATTATCATCCCCAAATAATGATATTATATCATGTGTTAATGAGTTATATAAATAATTATCTGAGTCCAATGGCTTTGAAGTGATGTAATATATGAATAGGGTGGGAGGGAAAATAATGGATAAATTAAGAATAAAAATAGTAGTTTACCAACATGTGGTTCTTTGGGATGGATACACATCAGATCATGATGAAATGATTATGGTGTCTATTTTATGTTTTGAGAAAAGGGCCACAATTATCATGATTGCAAGGGTAATTCAATGGGTTTCAATATACAGTGCTTCAGTAGCATGAAAATGGGTCACTATGTGAATCAATTTCCAAAGTGTTAAATGAATATTCCCCAAATGATGTTACAAGATAATGATAAAAATATAATGAAACCGCAGATTAAGCGGATTGATTAATATTCCTCATCAAGAATAATTTCATTTGAATATTTTTTCAGAAATTTATTTTTTATAAGAATTATAGAATATATGGGGATTGTACTGCATTACTATTTCATTAAGAATTTGATGTCAAATGAAAAATTTTACCAAGGCTAATAGACTCGATTGAATATTAATATATTGGGAAAGTATATAGATGAGGGAAATAAAACCCAAAATCTATTATAGATGATTATGTTAATGACGTCAAAATTATTGATATGGATAAGTACTCAATAACTCAAAACTTATAATTGACTTGTTTATATGTGATATATGCCATAATTTATGGTGTTTAGAACATGTATGAATATAATGAATATATAAAATATCATGTGTAAGGATGAATACATTTTTTCAATAATGTTTTTTCTTAATTTGAGTTGTTACCATATTTCAATATGATACATGATAAAGAAATTCTCATGTTTGGAATGAAAAAATGTTGGGCTACATCATGCTGGTTAATGGTATATAAGGTATAAAATTTATTTACTGAGATTGATCATGGAGTTCTAACCAAAAAGAGGATTACTAATAACCTTCTGTACAAGGATCCATAAAGGATGGATATGGGAATGTTTCTAATGTGTTTTATCATGATCATTTTGAATGAAAATAAATTTATGAAATGGTTTAAGATGATCATGGTATAAGGATTTAGAGTTCAAAGTCACCACATGATGCAACCTATGCATAGAGATGAAGTATATATTGTTTGAGGAACAAAAAGTGGATAAGATTATGTTTATGAAATAGAAACTTATATTTATATACTTATAGAGTGGAATAATAAATAAACTCTAGGAAAAGATTCTTAAACAAAAAATTTGGCCTATTATCATTCATTCATAATAGTAGTGTATCGTTGTTTCATAATTATCTTTCATCTATGCATGTTCTCTATCATATTATTTCATAATATAATGGTTGGATTATTTTTCCTTGACCATGTTATCAAATTAGAATTTGTAATTTTGTATTAACTGGTACATTATTCAGTCCCTCTTATTAAGAGGATATTTTAACAATATTTCTGATGAGGGTTTCCCAGTAGATAATTTTCATGTATCATCCATTAAATTTAAAAAATTTAATTCAAAATATCAGGTATGAAATTATTGTAAAGGATGGAAAATGTTACACCCCAAGGATTTACAAATATATAAAATGATGAATGCATGAAACACCAAGTCTCTATAAAAAATAAATTTTTATAACCAAGCCAATAATCATATTTTTTACTCTTCTAGTATTGTAATATTGAAAATTTTACATACTCAGTTTCATTTAGGGTGATATTTGGAGTCCAATAGAAAAATATTATTTTTCTGAACAGTATCAGACCCTTTTGAATTGCATCCTACTAGTATGAAAAGTAACCTACCCATTGGAATAGTTATATGATATTTATTAATGGTAACATCAATCGTAAAATTATAAATAAAATTTAGCCACCTAATAAATGAAGTAGAATATTTGATAAATTATTAATTATGTATTTGTATATTTGTGAGTGATAAATATTTAATTGATATTTTAAATTTATAAATTAATAAATTTTAATAAAAATGGTTCCTAACTAAATATTTTGTTTTTATTTTATTTTTATGAAATTATATGAGACCATATTTAATTTTTTAATGAAATATAAAAGCAATTTAAAATTTGAAATCAGTATTTTTTCGAGGATGTAATGATTTTATGTTATAAATTAATTTTCAAATATATTGGAAATTTTTTGGATAAAATAGATTCAATTTTTTTATCACAATTTTAATAAATGGCTATGGTGAAATTATGGGATTTTTCTAAAATAAATTAATATTTGGTGAATAATTAAATACGATAGTTTTGGATAAATACAAATTACAGGATTTACTGAGTCATAGGTTATGTAAGAATGATGAAAGATCACATGTTTTGAAATAATATGAACATATTATTATTCAAGGACACAATACTCAATACTATTGTAATTATTGAGGAAAATAATAAAATAATTATTATGATATTACAAAATTAATCCTCCCCTACATTATAACCCCCCCCCCACTCCCTATCCTCTTCACACAAATTAAGCATTGTTCCATGTAAATATTATCCCCTAAAACTCCGCCCCAACATCCAGAATGAATTGGTCTCATAAAAATACCATATCCTCTCCCCCAAAGGGGCACTCAATGAAGATTAACTTGAGAGGTGAATTCATCTTTTCAATTCTTTTACTTCCTTTTGATGTTCTTTTGTTTTATTTTCTATCCTCACCTCTTCTCTTAAAAATTTTATTAACAATCCAGTACCATAAATGTACATAAAATTTTTTATGATTATGGAATAAGTTATTATAATCTCTCATTTACCCTTATTTAATTTTAGTATTAAAAAACAATCAGAGATGTGGAAAATTAACTCATTCAAGGACGATGGGATTTCAATTTTGATTACCATCTTGAATTATGCTAATGAAGCCAATATTATTGTTTATCCAGACATTAATATAGATATTATTTCTCATTTATGGTTCTGAAATATTTTTAACACATTTTTTCTCATTTATAAAGCAGAATGAATTTTTTTTGTTCTTAATAACCACTAATTAACACAAATGGTTATCAGTAAAGAATTTATATAATTATTCAACGTCACTCCAAGTAAAAAAAATTAAATTTACAACCATTTATCCTTTTTTACGTTCACTAATAACATATAACATTAAATATGTTCAACAATGCTCATATCACATGATTCACCATTCAGGTGTATAAGTATACCAACCATGGAACAAATGGACCCAAACAATTAAGTTAAAACTCTTTAATAATTAAGAAGGCCATTAATGTACTTAATAAGATTATAATAAATCTATGAAATAATGATTATTTAATTTAATTTTATATTAATGAAACTAAATTTTATTATTCAGTTTATCACGGTCACGTGGAGGACACCATCAGTATTAAGTTATGGTGTTTCTTCATCTCAATTCCATTTTTGGGAGGTATTCTGTATTATCTACTATTACATGTGTATAGTGTTTGTATAATTCACATTGATTTTTCATATAATGAATATTCTTATTTTCATGATATTAAAGGTATAATTTTATGATTATTAATTTTGGGGTATACGATTCAATTGATTACAATGTTGTATGTATTTCCTAACCGAACATCCATTTTCATTGGGGTAACTCTTATTCTCTATTAATCTCAATGAAATTATTATTTTTTCATATGTACCCATCATAAATTCAGATTTAAAGTTATATGTATGTAAATAAATAACAATCCTTCTTTATTTAATGGTGAGTTACATGATTTAAAAGAATCTCTAAAAAATTTATCTAAAATAAAAGCATGATTTAGGGAACTTCTCGACATCATACCAATTTTGAAGGTTACTCTATAATCTGTTTTATTACATATTTATCTTTATAAAATCGAAAATTTTTACATGAAAAATATATTTTGGTTCATTAATGGTTTTATGAAAGGGAACATGCCTTTTCTTCTATAAAATATACTATTATTTTCCTTAAACCGCACTCAAATGTTTTTTATAAGGATTATTTATAAACTCTATAAAAATAGATTCACCTCAATAAGAAATTATTTAAGCATAAAATATAATTTCAGTGACCAAATATTCTATTTTTTATTATATAAATATTTATATTATTATTTCATGACAAGTAAAAATGATTTTCCCAAAAAATATTTCTTTCCAATGAAAACAGTTTTTTTCTTATATCACTGTATCTTTTAAGAGATTTGTGTCTTGTTTACCACTTTTTTATTGCTTGTAGTGTATGTGAATTAATTTGGTATAACATATGAAGAGTATTATTATTCTCATGATATTCCAAGGGATTATTATTTGAATTTTTCTGGGTGGTATGTGACACATTGGAATGATTACTGATTTTTTCAACAATGATTTTTCAATGGTCTCATTTAAAAGTATCTTTATTTATGTAATCATTCATTATTGAATATTGTAATTTATTTAGATTTATCTTTATTATATCACGCCCCCATTATTAGCAAAATGTTTTTGATTAGTTATACTATAGATATTTTATCTTAAAACCATTCACCACATTACATGGAATGAAAAGTGTTGTGTTTATGGATTGGAGAAATTTATTTTTCTTTTAATATGTTCATTTAAATATCAGTTTTTATGATTTTTTTGATTATACCCATTAATATGTGTAATTAATTGGACATATTATGTGTTGGGAGGGGCCTGATATATCTCCTCGATGCATCAGAAGGTCTCATGAAACAAATAGATATGGACTTTTCTAAGGAGATGCCCATTTTTTAGATGGTTTTGGCAGAGCCCTTATTCAGTTTTAGATGTCTTGGCTGAGGCCTTGACAGTATGTCTCATTATATCAATCATATTCATTTCCATCATAATTAATCTAGTATTTTAAATCTCATAGGGTTATTCAACTAGTAGAATTCCCATGATTATGTTTTGTTATGGTATTATTTATTCATCTCTAATTCATTTTATATTATGTTCAAGTTTATTTTTAGAGGATTCTATTTTTATTTATTCCTAATGACTAATGTTTATGTTTACTATATCATCTATTTTAATTGTAACCCATAATGATCATTTCAGATCACCCATTTCTTCTATTTTATTTTTTTGAGGATGCGAAGATGTATATTATGAATGAAATATGTGAATAACCTAGGAGAAATGTATTTTTTTCGACGGAATTTATATCTTTGATTTATTTTCAAGTTGTAATGTTGAATTAATTAATGTATCTAGTTTATAAAGATACTAGACTTCTAGGTCCATCAGGATGTACCATCCTTGTAATCCTTCTACTATAATTAAATAATTCGCCAACTTCGGGATTCTTAGGTTGGGGCATTACAATAATCCTGTTTTTGTAGAATGTTTCATATATGATAAACTCCCATTTCATATAGGGAAATGAATAAATATCATAAAACTATTTCATCACATATATAGTGCATCAACCATGATGTAATAATATCAAAACTATAATAGAAAACATCAATATCAATATCCCTCCATCGTTACATGGGGTTTCCCCATTACATGGGATAAAAAATCCCATGAATGATAACATTATTGAGGTCCAACTCATCCTCATATAATTTATTATGTTTAGAAATATTAATACAATAAAAATAAAATAAAAACACTTTTATCCAATATTGTAACATCTTAACCCGGGCTCCACATACTGGTTCCCAAGCTGGTTAGTTATGTTACCCCAGGCATGCCTCCCCATATGCCTATGTTAGCTAAATAATAGTGATGGTCTAATATATAATATGGGGAGACAATAACCTCCTTAACAGTGAATAAAAATAATTTAAAATAATAAAATAAATAACTTAAATTTATAACTAACAACCAGAACAAATACCATAAGGAGTACAAAACAATATCAAATAAAAAAATAGAAAACAATATATGAAACTAAATTATATTAAAGTCAATATAATCATTAAGTTTCATAAGAGAAAAAAATAAATTCACACTGAATCATTCAAGTGGGTCCCAAAATAATGTATTATTTCCTCATCCATGATTCGTGCGAATAGGTTCATCTATCATATGAATTTCTCCTTTATTTTTTTCTACAAAGATGATGCCAATTCGAGGATGAATCCGACAACATTGTTAGGGATTGAGTACAACATAGTAGTCCTCCACCAACATCATCTAAAACTACACTAAAAAATATAATTGTATATAAGTGAATAAATAATTTAATACAGACTGATAAACAATACAATTTATATATTGAATAATACATTATTTTACCCCAAAAATCCCCAGGTTCAAGATGAAACTGAGACCTATTATGCATGCTTCGTCCCCTACCAGAGTATAAACCATAACACATAGGGAATCATAATTTATTATAACATGGGATTTCACTATCCCTTATATTTTAATTAATATAATGCCCACATGGAACTGTAGACTAAAGAGAACATTTTTTATAAGGGTATATCCTTACACATTACAAAATCTTGATTTATGAGATGAATTCAAAATTGAGGATCTATTCAGGTGTAGAGTTTTAGAGATATATTCTATAACTATTACATTTTATCTCAAATATTTCAAATTTGACACTTCTACTCTAACCAATTTTTTCAAAATTGTAATAATCATTAAATAAAACAATAAATTTTTTTCTTGATATAAATCTTTTGAAATCATCCTATCTCTAACACTTCCTTATACCATGTGAAATTTTTTCCAAAACAAGGGGATAATTAATGGTTATAGTTTTGGGATGATTATACTAGTAATTGGTTTCTATATTTTTTTGGTGGTTATGATGTGGGGATGGGATGTGTCTTTTGATATGTTTGGAATGAATTAGTCCCCTTGTGTGATATATATATATATATTCAATATTTTTTTAATTGTTACTCATTATACAATTTTATTTTATAATCACCTATATGAATACATGTTTTGGGGTATCGAGGGAGCCCCAAATATCTAATATTTGGGTGATATATTTATATATCGAATCATCATATCATTCACCCAATTATATACATAGTATGGTCTTATGATATTCCATTATAGTATGAGTGTATGGATTGTTAAATATATTACATATAGTTTGATATATGGTATTTCATTATGTTTTGTGTTATGTAGTTGTGGAATGAGGATGTTGTATGGGGATTATATAGTATATGATTGTGATACTTGTAACATCCTAGGTAAATAAAGAAAATGACATTTTAATATTTTTTAATATTTTTAATTAACTATTAATTTTTTATTAAATGAGACTCTATGTAAGATGTCATACCCTACACTCAAAAATGGGTTTTTCTTAAATGTTATGATGCACAAAAGGTTGAGTAATATTGAAAAAATAATTATTTAATATAATTATTTTAAATTGTATTTAATTCCTAGAAGTAATATTAGTGTGAATGAATATAACTAACCATATAATGATTACAATTTTTTAAATGTTTTTACATTTATCCAATAAAATTTAGAGTTCTAAAAAGAGAATTATAGCATTTTTAATCATAATTATTCTAATATTTTTAAATGGTAGATTTATCACCTTTTAATATAATACCATTATTAAATCTATTTTTTGTCACATTTATATGCTCCATTGGAAAATAATAAAATTCTTCTTTAAAAGAGGGACATCAAAATTTACCTTTGGTAAAGTTTTGTAATTTTTCTCATAAAGATCATTTTTAATGCATAGTGAAAAATACCACATTTTATGTCAATATTGTGTTTTATTATAATTTAATTATATAGTTATATTGTCTTTTTAATTGGTTTTATAGTTTAATTGGATTATATTTTTATCATTTAATCAATTTTTTCATTAGATTTAATTTCACTTTGAAATTGGATATAAAAACATGTAATTCTTTTGGTAGTTTTTACATCATTAAAATACGCTTATTGATTTTGAAAAAGGGGAATTAATATTAAATTAATTTCTAAAAAATATTTGTTTTGAATTTTGAGAAAATATATTACATATTAGGAATAAAGAGATCCATATTTCAAAATATATACCTTTTATTTATTGACATTTTGAATAGTAACATCTGTAATTATTTTATTTCCAATGGTTAAATAGTAAATCTAGTAAATAAGGGTAATAAATAATAATATAATAATAATAAATGACCCTAACATGTGTCATAATACTATTGGATAATATACATCGGACCAAGATAAATATTCGATTGATTTTGTGACCCCATGGAGCCACATTAATGTGAAAATGACATTTTTTTAAGAATTAACATAAAGTAATGAAAAATATAACCTAACCATTGTTTTTAATAAATTTATTAATATGTGGTTATATAAGGTATATCTTTATTTAAAATAGTAATTATAATGCTAAATATATTTCCTATATCATGTTATTTTTTTAAATTTTCTAACATAAAATAAATAAATATATTTATAACACAATGATGATTTAGTAATTACCTCAATAATTAATGATTTAAATAAATGACATTATAAATATTAAAATAAATTTATTTTTAAGCTTTTTATTCCAGAAAATAATTTTATGGATGAATATGACTTGTTATCATTAAATTATTGATTTTTCATTGAATGATTAAATATGTTATGGATTCATAAAAAGTCATGATATGAATAGTATAAAACATGAGATAAATGTGTTTTTAAAACAAATAATACTTTATTAAATAATGTAACAGTCCTAAAATGTAATATTCATCCAAATAAAATATATAATGTTTAATACGTAAATAATGAAACACTTGAGGATCTATTTTCATTTTATAGTAACTATATTAACCATATATTATGAATATACAAGAAGACATTTTAATAGTCAAATTAGTTAACTAAGAGTTAAATATAAACATTAAGGTTAAATTTTTTACTTAGACTTGTCTAAGACATATTTGTTGAAAGGTTCCTGACCCAAAAATATCTTATCATTAGAATAAATTACATTGTGAAATTCAGAAATTGAAAATATTTTTATAATAAATTAATATTTCAATGCATTCATAAAGTGCCCCTCCTCACTCTTATAAAATAAAATCATAACTACCCATATAATCCAACATATCAAGCCACATTTTTCATAAATCCTCTCCTAAATTAAGATCCATGCATTCCTCTCGTCCTCATAGATTCCTTACCTTGGGAAATAGGCAATTTAGGAAATCCTTTTGGCTCAAATCAACGCGAGATTTATGTTTTAAGAGGTAGTGTCATCTCTAATGATTCATTCCATTATATTACTTATTCACATCAAATTATATCCTTATTATTTGATTAAATAAAAACACCAGTATCCTGAATATTATAGGAATTTTTTATGGGAAATATTCTAACTACACATACACCAACCTCCATCAAAATGGATACGAACATACTGTTTCTATGTTCGGTGAAATACTGCCTCCCAAAATGATGATTTTTACCTACCACATCTAATATGGGGAATTATTATGGAACTATATTTATATATTATATATAATATATTTATATTTTTTATATTCTTCTGATTTTTATTTAAATCACACATTTACTCTTTCCATTATTTGTAAATACGCAAATTTCATTTGAGGAAGTGCAGGCCACCGCCCCCACAAAGTGATTAGACTCGTTCATGCCTACATAAAAATTATATAGGATGACACTAATGAAAATATGTGATTTATATAAAATTTTATGTTACAATATAATTATAATATAACTATCTATCATTTAGTTTTTATTCAATTAAATATGAATAAAATGAATGTGGCGTTCATTCGTGTGTATGGCTTACCATCTCCATTAACATTACATTTTATTTATTATGTTAAAATGTTATGTACTATAATAAATAAATATATATACTTGATATATATGATATATAAATTAATAATATCATTCTGTAGATAATTTACTTTTGACCAAATGGACAATTTGTAATTATAACATGTTCATTATTGACCCAAGTTCCAAATATCGACAAAATGAATGATGTTGAATTAAATAAATATATTATGTTTATAACATGGTAATAAGTGACATAAAAGTAATAATAATATAGAAATGGGTTATAAAGAATGATTAAATTAACTTATGTTTATTCTAGAAGAACATGTACAATACGTGACAAGTGAGAATCGATATAAGGGACATTGTCTGAATATCCATTCATTGAGACATATTTTGATTTATACATGAAATTTTTATATATGGTTTATAATCCACTTTGACTTTGAATTTAATTCAAATGGAATATCTTTTCTATGAAGTTTTTTACTAAATGAAAAAATTAATGTTTCTTTTTAACGTAGATGATGTCAATGACCTTTCCACCTACCTGAGAATTATTTGATATTATGATTTCATAAAAATACATAATGCATTTATAAGTAAAATAAATACCATATATCCTTTTTACATATTTTTTTATTGAAATTTTTTTTGATTGTGTCAATATAATGAAATTATATATTATTTTTTCAATGTGGAAATTTTATCTTCCCTTTATGCTTGTATTATGTGTTATGATTATTTTATGGTTCGTGGGCATTCATTATGTGTATGGGTTGCTTCCTGATAAATTAAGGGCGGGCGAGGTCGAGATATCTCTCAAATTCATTGGGTAACTTGGAAGAGGTAAATGTTAATGTTTCTCCAGATAGATTTAGGGAATATACTATGATGGGTACTCAAAATGTATCTCCCTATATACCTTTGAAATCTACAGTGTAGTTATATTATGGATTCCAATATTCACCTTAATGATTAATTATTTCCATGTGTTATAAAAAATTTATATTTTAATGAGGTAAGTCATAGAGCTTATGTTTTGTTATTTAAAAGTATAAGTTAATTGATTTTCAAGTATTAATGGACTAATTTTATATTTCATTATTTTATAACCATTATGGAGCTTTTTATGATCATCCCATGTTTTTGAAATATTATTCATAGGTTATAAGGAATGGTAAGAGAATGGATGAATTCATGAATATTTATATCAAGAAAATAATTATTCTTTATTTTATTGACATTTATTTTTGTGAAATTTTTTTTCTGTAGAAGTATCTACCATAATATATTTGATATTTAATATAATAGTTATTTCTTAATTTCATTTAAGGGATTCAATATAGTTTATTTTCATATTTCGTAAAATAAATAAATTGTTTTTTAATTAAATTTCTATAATATTAATGTTTTGTTCATAAGTAGATAAATAGAAATTATTCAATTTATATGGGTTTTATTTGGATATTATTTAAGCCACATCAACAGGTGATTTTATAATCAATAATATCATGGATTAAATCATGAATATGTATAAGATATATAGAATGTGTAAAAGGTTTAAATAATATAAATTGAATTATATATAGTTTATAATTCATATAATATTATATATATAAATGGAAAATTGCATATTAGGAGTCAGATCAAAACAAAATAGCATTATGTAAAGGATTTCCTATGGACAATGTTTAGAGATAATCATATTGTGATGATTGGTTGTGGGGATTTATGGTAATTGTTTTAAGTAATATTGAGTTCATCTTTCAGGCTGAATAATCTATTGATGGAAGGAAGATCAACATATCCATTCACTAGGGCTTTGATAACATGATTTTTGACTTGGTGTATTAAAAATTTGGTTGGTTGGAAAAAAAATACTTGCATCATATAAGAATGAGTTATTAGTTTTTCATGTAATTTTTGAGTCAGCTGCCTGAATATTCTCTTTTAACCGTGGCCTATTATGTTGAATTCTAGGATGACATCGATTAGAAAACCAACCATGATTCTATGGTAGGGACATGAAAATGGCCAATTAAGATTTGATTGATTATTTTTGTGGAATTTTAATGTAGTGTTTTCTCCATGAGTAAATAGAGTGATTCCATCATATATTGAGGGATGAGAAGATCCACATACCACTGTGTAGACATATGTCTACTTCCATGTCGAGTAACTTATTATTCCATTAGCTCGAGATGAGGATTCATGTAGGTTGAGTGAGTTTCATGAGTTTTATCAGTAGAGTCCACCGAGGATTCTAGGAACGATTTACCTACTGGTGGTTGAGGATTAGATTGTTTCAATGGTTCAAGTGTTTCATATCATTTGGACACCTACCAACAAAATGGTGGTGCAAGAATCTAGTATTAATCATATCTCAATGAGTCGTTGGTGGTCTTTGATCACCTAGAATCACTACAAGATGATGCTTCTTTGGGTTGAGTATGAGTGCCTCTTTTTTGAATATTAACCCTAATTATGTTGATATATGAACATATTTAGGAGATTTTGGAGCTACATTAGGAAGGTATGGATATTTCTGAATTCAGGTCATGATTCACTGATCTCATGTGATGCTCCATCGATATGACCCATGATGGATTCCTCTTAGCGTGAAAGTGTGAGCGATCCTTCATAGATATATTCATGTGTTTGTGATACCTATTTACTTTCCAGCATATGATGGGGTAATGGAGTGGGACTAAGTGATATTTAAATTTTATTAATAAGAAGTAGTAGGTAGCTAATGCTAGCAGTAGACATCCAAGATCAAGGAACACCCAAAGGTGGCTAGGGTTACCTACCGAGGGGCATATTTATTTGGGGAGTAGAAGTGATACTAGATATAGATCATGTGGGGGAGGATACAATGACTCGATTTCTCTAATAACACTCTTAGACAATCCACACCAGGCTCAGAGGGTTGATAGTCACGTGCACGAATAACTAAATGTGATGGAGGAATATGATCAGTATAGAGATCAAATTATTTGAGGCAGGATATGAGTCTTCTGTTCTTTGATATTTGTACTAATAGAAATATTTTCATGCAACTATATCTTTATTATACACCTTTTTATATAGTTTTATGTTCTAGTGGATCCTATATCCTATACATATAGTTAGAGAATCTTATTTGGAGCAATCCCACAAGCACACATATCGTTCGATAGCTTGAGCCTGTGCTCGATGGATAGAGGTTGATGATGGATAAATTTATAGATTAGATGATTAAAAATGATTTCATACATGGAATGTAATATATATCTATAATTTATGATAATGTAAACTAAAAAAATAATAAGATGAAGTGAATTTTTTCAAATGGATTGAAATTTTTTGTTGCGATTGACATGGAATTTTATTCATGACTAATTATTCTTGTACATGTGAGGATACAACATATCAATAAATAGTTATAAAGTTTTTCCTTTCTTTTAGTAGATGATATAGAATTTTAGATCTAGAAAGTGGTGTAAGAGTCAATGAATGTTTTTCCTATGAATTTTCCTGGATTACCACCACATTGGGAAGTCAAATTTTGTATTTATTTGTAGCATTGAAATTTTATAATTTCTTTTTTTCTTATCAGATGAAACCTGATGAGCTCTAGGATTTGAGAGTAAATCTGGAGGAAATTCAAGAGAAATGTTTCATTATACCCAATGTGTCCCCCATTGGAAATTACAGTATTGTTCACCAAGATGGTGAACAAGAGCATAAGGGTTTGTGTTAATTATCGTCACCTAATTTAGGTGATAGCTAAGTACAGATACCCTCTACCATGGAAAAATTAACATTTTGACTGGATGATGGGAGAGAATGGGTTCTCGAAGCTCATTCATAGTTCTAGATATCATCATTTGTGGGATTGTGGGGATTATATTTCAGTTAAGAAATTCTAATGTCACAATACCCATTATGAGTTCTTAGTGATGCCCTTTGGTGTAAAAAATAATTCAACTGTGATCATGAGACTTTTAAAAAAATATCTTAAAATTTCATAGGCCATATTATTATTGTATTCATTGATGACATTCTCATTTATTTGGCCTTGGACGTCAAGTATCTAGAGCATCAAGGATGATCTGGGTCCTACATCAGGAGCATCAGTTGTATGAAAGTCTCTTGATGTGTCAGTATTGTATTATATAGTCCTACATGGAGATTTTATCTTCTAACATAGAGTGGTTGTTCACCCAATGAATATTAGAGGAAAAACTGGAGAAAATTTCACGATTTTCGGGTTATAGATTAAATCTATTTTAGATACTCGAATATGTGGCTTGTAATTCATATGAACACACATTGTGTATTTCACAGGTGTGATATCTATGGTTTTATATGATGTTAAATATCACATTTTATATGACATAACCCACGTTTCATGTACCCATATCCATCCAACAAAGATTATATTGGGATTTCACACCTAGGTGGTTGATTTTCCTTACATACCATGTGTGCATGTACCACATTGTTTTTAATTGTATGAGATGACACAAGTATAAGTAGTGAATACCAATTAACTATCCCATCCCAACATTTCATGTTGACCAGCATACACACCTTGTGTGTTTCCCTTTAATTCCATACAGTGTTTAAATACCCTGACATGCCACTACATAGTGGTTACACACCATACACCCTATAAAAAATGTTTTGAACTCCTTCTAATCATTTTAAAATCTCTTATCTCCATGATCAAAACAAGAATTTGGGAATGTTAATATCCCAACCTAAGCATTTTTTCACATATAATGTGATGGAGTATCTTTATTCAATGATAGAGATGAAAAGAAAGGTAATAGAAGCTAGCTAATCTCTATAGCTATAGATAATTGATGATAGGTTGTTGGAGTGATCTTTAGAGAGGTATTGGTGTTGGTACACCTATAGGGTAATGGATATGTTAGGTGCAGAACCACCCACATCCTTTCTATTGATTGGGTATATACCCCCTCCCCATGACACACCCTATGTGTTGGCCCTCTATCCATTTAGTCAGTAAACCATCATTCAATATCTTAAAATGGGCGCAAGTCCCCCAATAGGGTCAGTGATCCCTTGAATGTTTCATATAAATCAGTGAGGAGAGGTTCCAACAATATTGTTAAAGAGAGGTTATGTGGGGTTTTTAATATGGTAGAAAATATTTGTGGAGATTCATGTACACTTTTCCTATAACCAGTTGTGAATAATGAAACCACATATGTGGTCTCAGGTTCTCTCCTTTGAGAATATATGGATTCATCAATTCCTTTCATCCCATTATGTGTAATGAGACAAAAAATATGTTTTACTCTTTTTTTGTTTCTAGGTCACCCTACTAGTTATATATATACCCACCCCTTCATGGGTGTTTCTACCTAGACGTGTCATGTCATATGTGGATGACAGACAAATTGGAAGGGATATTGTTCGAATAAGAGTTGGTGAAGCTTAGACAATGTTTGGTGGTGGTGATAGCATATGATGATCTGATTTAGAGGATGATGAAAGTCCTTCTTCTTATTAGTTATTAGTTCATGCTTCCCTTATTCTATTAGGTGTGCATTTTTTAACATTTAATTCAATATTATATATTGTCACTATATTTTGGTTCTCTATAGGTTGATGTATGCATTTATTTTACGAAAAATATTTTTATTTATCATCTTTCATTCATATAGTTTTTATGGAGGTGTGTGTTGGTTACATGTATATTAAACTAAAACCTCCCATATCGAGTGATATGTCTACTCGGTCCTTGTCACCATCCCCCAGCCTATTGGCGGCGGTGTTAGGGTGACATACTCGACTTGTAATCACCTGAAAGGGATACCTATGGACCTAGTCATGTCACATTCTATGCATGATAATGTGTTTAGTTTTCATATACCATGACATTGGATTACATTGGATTATGGTATTAAATTAAGTAGTCAATTTTTATTTATACATATTAATCACTAGATTTATAATAGAGTTGAAATATATCTTGATTAAAGTATCCTTGGATAGAGGAACATTCAGTTAGACTTCCCTTTAACCTAGAGGCTTTTTCCTTGTTCATGAAAAGTTGGGGTTGACTATTTATGGTTCTAGGCATACTCATGAAGAAATTTTCTATTATATATAATTATAAACCTTTACATAAAATAGTTTCATATAACATATACATAGAATGAAGTTATATGTGTATATATATATTTTTAGTTTATTTAGGTTAGTAATAAAAGTTGCGTGTTGAGTAATGAGTTACACATCAATATTGTTTGAAAATATTGATTCGGTATAAAGAATATGATTCTAAATTAAATAATATATAATTATGACCAGATAAAAGGGAATAACATAATATAAGATGTCAATATGAATAATAAAGAGAACTCATTGCATAGGAAAATATAGATCATGGACCAGTGATGGATATAATGAATTTTAATGGGATCATCATTTAAGTGCGACCCCATTCAATATAATTCATTGTTTAATTTTAAAAATCATGTACTCATTTGATAAAATATTCTATTGTAGATAAATTAAATCACCATCATCATCATACTTAATTTTGATACCTATCCTATAGAACAGAAAAGATTAAAGAAAGAAACTATTAATAAGGTTATCTTAAAAAAAGTCTTTATGGAAGGAAAATTAAATGTGTTAGTGAAACACCATTTTGAGTAATCATGTGTAGAATATATTCAATAGGTTCATCTATATTTTTATGAAATGAATAAATTATGTTTTCAATGTAATTAAATATAAAATGGCCTAAAAAATTATATTAAATATTCATATATTAAATATAACATGGTATGTCAATAACATAATGGGACTATAGGTTTCTTTAATTAATATTATGGTTTACAAACTCATTTATTTATCATCTATGGAAATTATTTGAACATATGATTAAATTCAAGAAATGTTTACCGGATATTATCACAGTGTTGATAATAGATCAACTAAACATGTCATGTTTAGGTTAGGGGGCTATAATGGTTGTAAATGTGGGTAAAACGTCAATCCTAAAGAAGAATCATTGGTTGGAGTGTCCAATAATGATTCCTCATGCAACTAATCATGGTCATTGGAATATATTTAAGTTATTAGAAAGTAACAAGTAATGACTCCATATGATTAAGTTTTTTAGATTACCTAATGGAATTTATTAAGCTGCATGAAATATCCATTCATGTCATTAGTGAAATAGAAATCAATTCATTTATTTTGAAGGCTATGTGATACCAACTTCAAGTTCTATATGTCTTAAAAATATTTTTGAATTCAAAATCAAGGTGAAGGATAGATAATGTTTTCAGTTTTCATTCAAATGATTAATGATAGAGTTGTTACATAAAATATTTGAGGGTAATAGACTATTTCAAGCATAGATGGATCTAAATAAAATATTTGTATACTAATATTATTTTTCATATTTGATAAGAGGTTTTGTTAATTATTAAATGGTTTTTATGATAAATATCAGATGATATATGTGGTTTATGATTCATAGTATTCTATAATATAGTTTATAAAATATTAAAAGGATAAAACTATTTTATCCAAGATAATGGTGTTTATATTGATATATATTAATATATGAGGGATATGGTCATACCACCCATCAGTGAAATATTTGAAGGAATAATAATTTTTTTCTTAGAAAAATCTCCACACACATAAAATACAATAGATGATATAAAAATAAAACTTTTTTTTGAAATTAGCTAGTTATTCAATATAATTTATTTTTAAAATTATTTTTGATTATTACGAGTCTGTAAAAATTGACGGAACATGATTTTAAGTCCCAATTATCTGGGAATAGATTTTTGGAATTTTTTAAGGTACGTTCTGTAAACGTGTAGGTGGTGTTTTCTATTTTTTTAACCAGTGCTTGGATTAAAAATATGAGGGCACTGTTGAATTTATAGTGCTGGTATTCACTTAAGGGAAGCATAAATTTTATCTAAATGGGTAAGAAGAATAGGTTAATGTCATTGACATTACAAAAAAAAGGTTATTTTATTTTTCTCTTTTATAATATTGGCCAAACGATGGTGAGCCATAGTGCAATGTCAAACCATTTGATGGCTTGATTCTTATGTTGTGTAACCACACCGTTGGGAGAAATAAATGGTTGTATAACAGGGAGAAATAATGGGTTTTGTAACCCCACTATTGAGAGAGTTAAGAGGTTCATTAATTAAACTCATTAATGAACCTCATTAATTTTGTGATGCGTTAATATTCACCATCCCCTCTATTAAATCTAATCCCGATCTTGGGTTTTTGGAGAGATAGAAGGGGATGCTCTGACAAGGTGTCAATGACATTCTGCTCCGACGAAGAACATGATCGAGTGCCAGTCATTAGGGGAAATGATAGTCATTAGGGGAAATGACAGGCAATTGAGAATGTTGATGAACACATTTGGATGTAGACAATCCTTCCCCTTCTGCAATGACTTCCAAAATAACTCAAGGTAGGGGGTTTGTTTTTTAATTAAGAATTTTACTTTTGCTGAAATGCTACCCATGTTAATGCTAATGGAGTGGGAATGAGCCAAACCTAAAATTCATGAACCCTCTGTAGTTTTCATATTTGGTTGTGTTTCTCGTGGGAAAATGTAACCTATGGTGGAACACGGTGGCGCCAGCTGTGTGCTAGACAGAGAAGAGATAGGCCACTAGCCCAACTAGCGGCTGGAGAGTAGGCACACTGTAACAGCATGCATGGATGGTGAAATCAATAGCTATGATGGGCCACGACATGCCTGTACATGGGAATTCATAGCCGTAGTGTGCCACAATGCTGAAGGAGGTGCTCCCAGGGGGTGCACCTGGGTGAATTAAGCTGTTATCGTGATGGGACACAACGCTGGAATACCACAATTCTAGAGTGGTGCTTTGTGGAGAAGTCAACCCACCATGCGGTTTGATGTATGATACACATTAGGTGGACCCAACCACAAGAGAAGGTTATAGATGCGGCTATGTCACGTCAAGGGATAAGGGATTCGGCCCACAACTGTGGGATGAGGAGAGTTTGGCGGGCCCTGCCTCCAGCTGGGTCAGAGCGTTCAGGCCGACCCAGCCGGTTGGGTGACGTGATTTGGGCCAGACCCCATTCGGGTTGACACAAATCAGATCTGGTCGACCCATACAGGTCGGGTTAGGTCGGTCCGACTGGGTCAGACTGGAACCAGACACCTTTCGACCTAGTTACACTTAATTGGTCATAACTCCAAAATCGAACGTCCATTCTATGAACCAACTATGGAGTCAAAACCTTTAAGAAGAGGTGGTACATTTGAGATAATCTACTAGAGTTTTAGAGAAATTTCGATTTTGTATGGGTAGGATCATTCTTGAATCCAACTGAGAATTTAGCACTAAAATGCATATAACATGCAGACCGAACATCTAGCTGACACGTCATTTATTGCATTAGATCACTTATAAAATGATATTTCATTATGTTAAATATTTTTGGGAATTAATTCCAGTATAAAATGATCGATTAATTGAGGAGAAAATTCTCCCATATTCATGCATACTTTGTAGAGGAATCTAGTGGCTGGATGAGACATGAAGAATGAATAGTGATCATTTGTGGATTAGCTACGAGTGATACAATGTTGATCAACACCAAGCGATCCTGCAAGGATCATCACCGTGTAATCTTGTGTTATTTAGTAGAAAATACTCATGATAGAATAACACGATCTAGCTTTATCACTAAACATATGCACTTCTTTATTTATGTTAATCCTAGTGTGAGATGTATTTTGCATTGTGCATTGTGATTGAGATCATGCTTTGTGTTTCTTCCATTGCGGAATTTTGAGATACCTTCTGGGTCTCGGTGTCCCTGCTGGTTATTGATATAATCAACCTTACATGGGATTTTCACATAACTTGTTGTGTCTTGTGCAGAAGATAGACATATTTGAATTAGTCTCGAGGATCTAGGACATAACGGTGTATGGTGGTGCCCGATTGACCTGGAGAGCCATAATGATGAGTTGTACCTACCCTATATGTATTATCATCTTTGGATGGCATTAGGATATTTTTTCCTTTTTCCTGTATTTACATTTCAGTTGGGCTTTTATTCTGTCCCCTTTTGTTCAATACATACTTGTACACTATGTATTTGTCTTTAGTTGTGGTTTCACCATTCTTCTCCCATTGTGTTTTACTTGTGTGAAATGTACCCTTTCCCTATATGATTAGGATTCGATAAAATTCATTCCCATTTATGGGAAATGACTTTCTGGTTCTAGAATCCAACAACTGGCATATGGATGGCGGGCTTGGGGTAGTCACGACACGGGCCGCAGGGGACGGGTCGTGATAAAGTGGTATCAAAAGAGTCATTTCTACTAGAAGAAAATAGAATATATGTTTTCCAAGAAGAATAGTGTAATTTGTATTGAGTTCGGGTTTTAGATTGGGGAGTCTATTGTTAGTGTGGTGGACGACGTATCCATACACCAGGATGTAGAATTCTGAGTTACAAATTGGTACATGAAAACGATGATTGCGTGTGTTTTGAAAATATTGTGTTTCTTTTTAGTCTCATTAATTCATCTATCCATGTATATATTATTGACCGTGACACACCTTTTTCTTTCAGGATTCCTTTTCATAGATATTTGTCCATGATTCTAGATAGGGAACACGATGACAACCGACCAAGCGATAAGGCATTGGTGTAGGGACCAATAATGGTGATGGAACATTTTGGTGGTGTTCTTGCAGCAACACCACCTGTGTGCTAGCTGTTTCCACCATCCAATATAGAAAACCAAACAAGCTGACATAGGGTGTTTCACAAGTTCCAGAGATAGAAGACTTTGGGGTCTCATGGTGAGACATATACCCATGAAGTCGATGATTGGCTGGAGGATGTGCCATGGGTTTTTTGATTAGTTGATACACCAGCAGAGTAGATGGTGATTCTACCATCTAGACTCTTTCAGGGCATAGTAGGTATATGGTGGTTCCTGATTCTCTAGACGTAAGAGGAGGATATACTCTATTGTTTGGACTTCGAGTCGACATTCAGGGCGGAGTTCGTACCCGTGACTTTATGCTTAGTGCATATCCAAGAGCTACCATGCTTACAAATGGGCAGCTTGATAGTGGCCTAGTACATGGAGATATTCACTGACCTCTCTCTCTACTCCACTGATATGGTAAGTGTCCCATTCCTTAGGAATCAGAACATTGATCAGGGTCTCTAGTGTGAGATCAGAGCATCGATGATATCACTCAATATCCCAATTAAGGATGTTTTACTCGAGTGAGAATTTTTGGTGGAGAGTTTCACAGTTGAGCAGGCATTGATTGTGAAATCTAGAACTAATTGACAAGTATCTGAGTTATCTGTAGTAGGAATTAGGCAGATGAAATAGAGGTCCAAGCGGGCTAGACCATCTGAAGGATGACCCCATGATGCAGGGTCGGAGGTACAGAGATTGAGAGGAAGAGGAGGTCTTCTTAGGACTAATGTCTATTACTCTTGCGACGAAAAGGGAGACATATCTCATAACTCTCCAACTCCCCATGTCGATGATAAAATGGTAATAGAAGGACCACCGAGGCAATAACCAAGGTTTGAGCAAGGAGGTCTGTAGGGTTACAAACATGGCATTGGAGCTGGTTGTGCAATAGGTGGTGGACGGTAGTTTGAGGTTCTACCACCACCACCCCCAGCTGGTCTGACCCGACCAAAGGGAGCAGGTGGACATGGGTGATATCAACATTAGGTGGTATAGGCGTATGACCATGGTAAAATAGAGATGATTAGATGTACAATATTTGTCTATTCTACACTAGATTCAATTTTTTAGTCCCAGGATCCAGTCACTCATTCATTACAGCGACACACGTTCGGAACTCGGATATTCTGATGGAGCCATTAGCATGATCGTCACGATCAGAGACTCCAATGGGTGGGGATTCAATGATTACACATTGGTTTAGGTAGTGTGAGCTAACTCTAGGAGGCTAGATCCTCGGCTGGGATCTCTGAGTAGAAGGATGGTGGCCTTAAAAAGTTATATTGGGTTTAGACTCACTATCCATATTCCGGTCATAGATCGACTGTTTTAGGCACAGATTGCAGTCTATCTTTGACAATGGGATCTTTTTTTCATTAACTGATGATATTGAAACCATTGTAGCACTAAATGGAATTTCTCATAGGTAGGTGCAGCAGATCAATCATTTGTTGTCTAGCTCACCGTCAGTGTAGTGGATGAGGGGAGTCCAAGTTATCCTATAATGGTGGAACAGTATGCTGTTGTCTACATTGATGATGTTTTGGGACTACATCCTCATAGATAGGTACAAAATTATACCAACAGGTACCTCGAGACGAAACTGATATCTAAAACAGCATATCGGGTGGTTCCCATGTAACTTCAAGAGTTGAGGGTACAATTGGAAGACTTACTGGGGAAGGGGTTCTTAAGGCCCAGTTTTTCTCCATGAAGAGCATCAATATTGTTTTCTATGAATGTATATGGGTTTATGATGCTTTTTTTAGTCTATCTCTACCCGAATCATGTGACAGTGAAGAGAATGTATCCTCCGAAGAGGATTGATAATCTCTTCAACCAGCTGAAGGTGGCATGGTGGATTTCTATGGTATACCTCAAATTAGGTTATCAACTTCTCAGGGTATGGGATGAGGACATACCACATACATCGTTCAGAAGTCCATGTGGCCATTATGAGTTCTTGTAGATTCCTTACGACATGACCAAAACATCAGAAATATTCATGGGACCCATGAATATGTTATTCACAACACACATAGATCACTTCGGAGTGGTATTCATTGATGACATATTTTATGTACTCAGAAATAGAGGGGGAGCATGCCATGCACTTGTAGATAGTATTGTATACACTCAATGATCACTATATTTGTGGAATGCTCTCAAAGTTCCAGTTCTGGTTACGGATGATCGACTGTCAAGGAAACATTATCGCAAGGTATGGATTTGAAGTGGATATGGAGAAGATAGAGGTGGTGCTTGTCTGGGATCCACCCATGAGTCTGAACGTGGTCCCGATTTTCTGAGGATTGGCTGGGTAATATATGATATTTTTACTTGACATACCTAGGGTAGCGACACTCTGGTAAATGTTGAAGAATAAGGGATAACCTAAATTGTGGATGGAGAAGTACCAGCAGAGTTTCCAAGAGCTTAGGCAGAGACTATCGAGTGCTCCGATCTTAAGGACACTAGAAAAGGGTGTTGGGCATGTAGTCTACTGGGACTCATCAGAGACTATACTGGTATGTGTTTTGATGCAGGAGCGAGCAGTGATCACCTAAGGCTCACGTAAGTTGAGAAAACACAGGAAGAACTATGCTACCCATGACCAAAATTTACAATACTGTTTTTTGCACTGGAAATATGGTGACAATGCTTGAGGGGTGAACAGATTAATGTTTACTCAAATCACAAGAGACTTAATTATATTTTCTCATAGAAGGACTTGAACATTATATAGTGGCGGTGGATAAATTTTCTCCAGGACTATGACTTTGAGATAGTCTACACTCCTGGTAAGGGGAACATAATAGAAGATGTACATAGTAGGAGGTCTGGACTACAATTGCTGAGTGAGGCGACAAAGTATATTACCGCATTGTAGATATCTTTATCGGGTAGAGATTGAGCAAATTACCCCTATTTTATGACTATCCCTCCCCACTCCTTTATGGAATTAAGGAGGCATATCATGGGGATGTTGTCTTTGAGGCCCGAAGAGCAATGATATCCGCAGGACAGTCACCTAATGGATTTTCGAAAGGTGGGGAGCACACTTTTTTTTCAAAGGATGCACCATGGAATCTGTGACTCTAGGATAGGATTTATTGATGATGTTCACACATCTCCTTTGAATGTACATCTTGGATGGAAAAAGATGTACCAGGACCTCTAAAATTAGTAATGGTGGATAGGGATGAATAATTTTCTGTAAGATTTCGTATCATGATGCATCACTTGTCAGCAAATGAATGCCGAGAATAAGGTTCCAGTAGGCTTATCTATTCTTCATAAGGAGTCAGAATGGAAGTTAAATGGTTTCTCCATATACAAAGTGATGTGGCATCGACATACGTCTATAGTCCATGACTCTATCTGTGTGATCATTGACGAAATCACAATGTCAGCCATTATCATACCCATTTGAGAGCAGGGATCAGTAGAGTTCATGGGGAACCTCTTCATATAAATGATTTTACGGCTTCAAAGGGTTCCATCAACGATCATCTCAAATAGAGACACATGTTTTACATCCTGGTTTTGGAAGGGATTATAGGATGTGTTCAGGACTCATCTGCACTTGAGTACCACCATTCATCCTATAGTTGATGGTTAGACGGAGCATACCATACAGACACTAGAGGACATGCTTAGTGCTTGCATCATTGAATTTGTAAGTAGTTGGGAGAACCACCTCCCACTGGTGCAGTTTTCATACAATAATTGTTATCACTCTACCATCAGCATGGATCAATTTTAGGCCCTGTATGAGTGACCAATGAAGATCACCACTATGATGGACAGTCGAATGGGAGTCAACACTTATGTGTAAAGAGAAGGTATGGGCTCCAAGTGATAAGGTCTAGATTATCCAGGAGTAGATGCAGATAGCACAAAGATGGAAAAAGTCTTATGTCGAAGAGATACAGAGACACTTGAAGGTTGAGAAGAGAGATAATGACATCCTATGGCTCCCACTCCAAGGAGGATTGAAGATATTTGGCCGGTGCGACAATCTATATCCATAGTTCCTCAGACATTTTCAGATCCTCACCAGAGTAGGTGAGTTGGTGTACTGTCTAGCTCTTCCCCCACATATGCACCAGGTTCTTAATTTTTTCCATATGTTATAGGTGAGGTAGTACATGCATGATCCATTGCATGTTATTGAATGGGGTGAGATAGAAATCGACGATGGGGTGACATTTTCAGTGTTCTCTTTGGAGATAGTGGATCGACACGATCAGATGTTTTATTGGTGGTCAAATACTCTTGTATGAGTTAAGGGGAAGCACGGGGACCTCATGAAGAGCACATGGGAGAAGGAGATTCAGATGTGTGCTCATTACCCCAAATTGTTTCCCAAGTTTTGTTGTTGATTTTGGGGAAGAAAATATGTATGTTGTGGAGAATGTAATGACCCAAAATTCTATATTTTTTTTTAAAAATTATTTGGGATTATATTGAGTCTGCAAAAATTCCGAGCACAGGATTCTGAGGCCCAGAGAGACTAGATTGGATTTTTGGACATTTTAAGCTATGTTCAGTAAACGTGTGGGGTGGCATTTTCTATTTTTTAAAATCATGCTCAAATTAAAAATCTGAGGGAAACGTCGAATCTGTAGTGCCATGCTTTTTCCATGGGAAGCATAACATTGACCTGCAAGGGTCGGATGAAAAGGATAATTTCTTCAAATAAACAAAAAAATACAACTAAAGGATATTTTATTATTATTTTTTCAAGTGTTGGAAAAATGGTGGATGGACCACAGTTTAACGTGGAACCATTTAATGTCTTGAATATTATGTTGTGTAACTACGTCATTGGGAGAAATAAAGGGTTCTGTAACCGCAATGATGAGAGTGTTAACAGGATCATTAATTAAACTCATTATGGAACCTCATTAATTATGCAATGTCTTAATCTCTACGTTACATTATATTTAATCTGAGCTCAGGCTTGAGATTTGTGAGAGCTACGAGATGTATCTTTGACGAAGCGATGATGAATTTCTGCTCTGATGAAGAATGTGATCAAGTAATGGTCATTGGGGGAAATGACGGGTGATGATGAATGCTAACGAAGCGTTTTGGATATGGAAACTCATTACTCTTATTCATTTAATTACAACAAACTTGAGGTAGGGGTTTTCGTTGATTAATTAAGAGTTAAAATTCTACTTAAATTATACCCATTTTATTGCTAATGCGGTGGGTGCAGGAGAAATGAACAATGCCCAAACCCTTCGCTGTTTTTTGATTGGGTTATTTATCCTGTGTGAAACCAGAAGGTATGGTGGCACACAGTGGTGCTGGCCATGTTCCTGGATGAGAAGAGACAGGCAAACAACCCAACCTGTGGTTGAAGGAGGAGGTGTGCCCTAGAAGAATTCTTGGACGGCGGAAGCCACGGTTGCAAAGGGTCACGACACTAGACCCCAGTGGCCCACCTGGGTGGTGGAAGACACAGCCCTGACATGCCACAGTGATGAAGGAGGTGTTCTTTAGTGGTGTGCCTAGGTGATGGTTGCTATGACTGCAATGAGATGCAGTGCTAGAATCTCGCGATGCTATGTGTAGAAGTCAAGTAACCGTGGGGGGTGACAAGGGAGACGAGACTAGTGGAACTAACTACTTGTGCAGGTACCAGATGCAGTTATTCAAAATCTGGGGAGAATGGAGATAGCCCACAACTATGGGACGGGGTGAGCCTAGAGGGCCACACCGCCAGGGAGGCTGGACAATTCCGGTCTGTCCCGCGGGCCGGGTCGACCCGATTTGGACCATAACTAGGCCGTGTCAACCTAATCCGGCTAGACCCGGGTCTGGTCAACCTAAATAGAATTGGTTATACCCATTCTGGGTCGGTTCGGGTCAACCTAAATTGAATCTGTTTAGGTCGGTCCTACCGGGTCGGACCGAGCCCGAACCCCCTTCAGCCCAGTTATACTTAATTGTGCATATCTCTTAAACTGGATGACTGTTTGACGAAAAATCTATGGTGATGAAAACCTTAAGATGAGGCAATCATTTTATTATTCACCACGTGAGGTTTAGAGAATTCTGTAGTTTGGCCAAGTTGGATCCTACCCTAATCTAACAGGGACCTCGACACTAAAATGCCTATAACATACAGAATGAGCATGTGGTTAACGCATTGTCTATTACTTTGGAACCCTTATAAAATGTTAGTTCATTGAGTTACATCGTTATGGGACATCATTCCAATTGAAATTCAATCAATGACTAGAGGATAAGATCCTTCCAGAATCATGCGTGTTTTGTGCGGGAATATAGTGGATAGAAGAGATGTAAAGAATTAATAGTGATGTTGTTTGGATATTAACCGAGAAATCCTATGTGGATCAGCACGGAGAGATCCTATGTGAATCAGTACCAAGTGGTCCATTTTGGATCAACACTAAGTGATCCTATGTGGATAATCACAAATCAATCTTGATTGGGTCCGCAGTAAACCTCATGACAGAATAAGATGATCTTTTTGTATGAATATACATATGTACTTATATACTTATCATAAACCTTGTTTCAGTTGCCTTTTTCTTGGTTAATTGTTATTGAGATCATTATTTGTGGTTTTTATGTTCTGTAATTCTTAGAGACCATTGGGGGTCTCAGGATTCTACTGGGCATTGTTATTCTCACCCCTGCATGGGTTTTAAATGCACATTGTTGTGTATTGTGCAGAAAATGAGCATCATTGAATAATTTTCAAGGATCTAATACAATACGGTGTACGGAGGTGACCAGTTTATGTGGAGAGAGGCAACTGAACGTTGTACCTACCCTTTAGGTATGATATTTGGCAGACGACCTCAGCATCTGTTTTCCCTTCTTTATGTATTTCTATTTCAGTTGGGCTTGTATTCTGGCCCCTGTACATTAGTACTTACTTTTACAATTTGTGGTTGTTTTATGTTGTGGTTGAACCTTTCTTCATCCATTGTGTTTTACTTTTTCACAGTGTACCTTGTTTTTTTGTGAATAAGTAGTTAGGAAATAGCTTCCCATTTTAGGGAAATAACTTTTTGGGTCTAGTCTCTAACCCCTAACCTACGGAAGGCGGGCTTGGGTAGTCATGGCACATGCCCCAGGGGAAGGGTTTTGGCATTTTTTTTATTATTCATACATAAATAAATAAGTGTTATGTCCTTATAAAGTGTCCAATTGGACATCAAATGAAATTTTTTATTGGTTTCATTTGTTGAAAATATTTCAATCAAGAGTAAAATCAATGTATGATGATGTTGGGTTATATTAAAGGAAAAATGGCTCCCTATTCTCTTTAATCCCACTCTCTTCCACTTCTATCATCCACCTTCTAGTGTTTCAAGAGTTTCCTAGTGGTGATTAATTCTTCTCTAACTTCTTCTGTCTTTGTCATTCCAGTTTCTCTTCAACATTTTTTATTTCCCATCTCCATGGCTTTGTTACTCTGATTCCAATTTCTTCTTCCATCTAGTTCTTTGTCCCAGGATTGTTTAGTCCCTTTTTACTTGTATCATTTCTTAGTTCTTTGTTCATAGGGTTCATCCCTGGTTTTCCCTTCCTCATTCTGACGGTCCTTTCTCGGATACTTCACATTGTTTGTTGTTTTCATCAGGATTCATTTTCATTCTAACATTTTTTCATTCCAAGATGGTTCATTCATATAAGGATCCTTGTTAAGGTATATGTTATCTTACTCTACGCTATTTTCACATTTTTATTTTCTTATGGACCCCATATTGGTATGGTGTGATGGCTCTCAGGGTGGATTGTGAGTTGTTGATCGAGCATCGAAGGATTTTCATGGAGACTCGTCTTGTTTATGATTTATATTTTGGATGCTATTTTTTGTTCGATGTTTTTAAAGGATGATGTGGTTCCCGACATGGTCCCCTACCAACGAATCCTCAACTAAATCCTACGCTGACATAGTAGTTTTATGCTCCATTCACTATCAGTCAGGTGAAAAGGTCATCTAGGAGGGTCTGGGAGGTGTGATTCAAGTGGATTTGGGTCTCAGGGAGGGTGATTGGCCCATCGTTAATATTCGTTGTTTGCGATGATCTGTTATGATGGTATTTATGGGTGATGATGGAGTTCTATGGTTGAGTTTTTGAAAACATCATTGCTGATGAGTTGGTGTCTTGGTTCTTCTTGATCTAGTTCTTAGCTCCGGCAATGACGGATAATGATGATGAAGGGGGTTTTCCAGCTGACGATGTGGTCAATCTAGAGGTGATGGTTACATTATTGACATTCAGCATGGTTGGAAATGATATGCTGATGAAAATGGGTGATGACGACGATGATGTCAATTTCCTTGTGCTGTCATCAATGTAGCAGTTGTGTTATTTTTGGGATCCATTACTGATGTGATGGTTCCCACCGTGTAGAATCTCGTGTCAATTTTTGAATCTATATACTGTTTTAAATTTTGGATGTGTCAAGATGGTTTTTTTGGTCATGTGTCGTCCCACAATTTACTCAATGTTATTGATTTGAAAATAATATAAAAATTATTTTTAGGGGTATATTTAAGAGTACAATATGAATTATGAAGTTGAATACATGGTATGAAGTTTGTAATTCCTAGGGATTAGTGATATTAGAGTGGTCTGACAATAGATATGTTAAGTAATATTCATTCATATAATGGTAATGTGGATGAAGAATATGTTTCCCATGAAAATGGGTGATGATTATAACTTATTTGTGTTCTTTTATAAATATATTAAAGGATATATCCAATAAAACTGATTATTATTGAGAAAATCGTAAAGAGAAGCAGGATATGTGTTGTTGGTAGGTGGAAACACCATCTATAACATGTTCTGTGTGATGTTAAGAATATAGCTATTGATTAACTCAATGATTTGTGAGGTTACTATGAAAACATGGTTGGAAGTGTGAGAAAACATCCGAATGTTATCTAGAATGAAAATTGTTGTTTATATCATTTAAAAACATGGATTATAATAGAAAATGATTAAATTCATAGGTGGAACTATGATATAGTACTGATACATTTAAGTATTCAAGAACAATTCATATAGACTATAAAATTATTTTTAAATGAAGTTTTAATACATTAAATTATTTAATGAATGTTCTAAATTCGTCAAAGATGATTGGGATAGGATTGAGAATGTTTCAAAAACTATATTATAGTAAAATGAAAATATTGGTTTCATATTTGATTAAATAAGAGACAAGTACACGTGTAGGAATAAAAATACTCTATGTAATATTAAAACTACTGGATTGGAGATATGTAAGAATAAAACTAGATCATGTGAGATTAAGCAAGCACTTACAGTGCTATGCAAGAAGAATAATAGCGTTTCATAGTTCGTGTATGAATTATGAGTACATAGGTACGATTAAATGGATTCTAGGTTAGAGTATTTCAACAAAATATATAAAACATGAAAATTGATATGAGTTTTTGATTTATTGATTGAGAATTTCTAAAAGAATTATATTATTAAATAATGAAGACTATGTAAGATTTTTTTCTAAAATAAGTGAGGATACAAGAGATAATTTTTGTAGAAACATGGAAATGGAATGGACTCACTATGATGCATAATAGTAATTATTATCAATATGTAAAAGTCCCCATGATCGAAAAATTTACAATGTACTGAGACTCATTGTGATATGTAAGTGTAAAAGGGATAGTGTATAAAGATCATCCCAATGGAAAGGGTGATACGTAATGGTTCTAGACATAGAAAAAATGTGCAATATCTAGAATATAATACTTTGAAAAAGATTAAATTAGACAATGATTGATATATTCCATAGTTATTTAAATATAAATTTTTTTTTTAATTGTAATTCAAGCAAATAATTACAATGATAAAAAATAGATAATATAATCTTCACATATTGATGAATAAGACCACACTATGAAGAAGAATATAAAATTAGAGTAAATCAAACCATGAGGAGAAATATACAAAATAGTGCATGAAGAATAGAGAATAATGTTATAACATCGTAAAATAATAATTCCACTACATGTTTTCATTTATATTTGGAGGATTATTTATTTTTGTGGTATATGGAGAGAAGAAGATACCATAATTCCAAATATAAAATGATTTTAAATGATAAATTTTATAGGGGTAAACTATCAGTTTAAATGATATTTGATGATTAATATTTAAGGAGAATTAAAGTGAAATAAATATATTGGCTACCCGATGAGAATATTAGAAGAATAAAGGAGAAGAATATGGGTGTTCTGGAGTGAACCTGATACAATATAAGTCCAAATATTTTGAGTGTCAAAGAGAGTGAAGCTGAAGATAATCTAAATTTAATAACCTATTCATTAAGTAATAAGAATAATAAAATTTAATCATGATAAGACCCTCCAAACGATATATCTATATCATAAAAACAAAAAATCGAATAATAAGGAAATAACTAGAAAAGGTGTTATAAACTATCATATGATATCTCTATATCATAAAAGATTATGAAAAGAAGAGAAGAAATGTTATTAGATAGAGACCAATATACACTAATACTATTTGGTATCACTTGTTTCAATAATCTTGATGATTTTGGAACTACTATGATTTAAGATCACAACACCACTAAATACGATCAAGTTGTGAAAGGCTAACAATCCCAATCCTAAATAAGGTTTGGAAGCATTGTTAATTAAAGAGACTAACATGCATGTTGTTTTCCCATACCATCCATTTAATATTGAATATTATGATTGATGAGGAATGTATTGATATTATAATGCAGTGGAATAATAATTAGATTGAATATCTTGTTAAGTGGGTTGTTTGTAGGACTAATTTTATCATGATGGGATCCAATATAAATAAGTAGTTCGGGGGATATAAACTAGAATGATCCAGTATAATGAACCAACATAGAGATATTAAAGGCTTTTAAGTAGATGTAATATTATATTAAATTTCATAATATAGTTGATATATGCATCTCAGACTCAACCCAAACAAAACATGTAGAAGATTCCCACATTGGGATCAATCCTTGTAAAAACATTGTGTGCTTCAGTTCCATAATATTTGTTATGCATGTGGTGTGAATGTGTTGAGGTAAATCATAAGTAGATATATATATGTTAACCAATTACATAATTTTATTATTTATAAGGATAATTAAAAATTAATAAAATTCAGTGAAAATGTTTCAATAGTTCCCCCCATCTCTAGTAATTGCTAAATCCTATCGGGGAATAACAACTTACACATAGTAGTTTTTGTAACTTATTATGATATTATGATAAGAATATAGTGTCTAAGAATATAATGGGAGTACATTTGAACATGGAAATGTTTAAATTTATAAAATAAATAATTACACTAGTAAAAATTAAAATTATATTTCACATAATACCCTAAAAGAATTTAAGGTATATAAGTAAATAAAAATAATGAGATAAATCTAGATACTTTAACAAGGAAAATTAAACATTATAATAAATATTTTTAGGAAGTGGTGGTATGTTTTAATATAATTAGTAAGATAGTTCCTGACATGACCCAACGTGGTTCGAGCCATAACTATCCCATGCACACTTATACAGTCTAGGGGTTGGCAACCATTGTCAGATATATACCTAACATGGGGTGGAATTTTCCTCGGTACCCCCCCCCCCCCACATCCATATCAATGTTGAAGTGAAATTGAATAAAATTAAATGTTTCAAAATAATTTGTGAGGAACCATGCATTTAATACCCCAATACAGTACAAGTGTTTGGTAGTGTAATACTAAATGTAAAATTGGGAAAAATTACACACACAACAATAAAGTTGACCCACCTTGAATGAATTGTGATGTAATGTAGATGTTATTAGACATCCTTGCTCCTCATCTCAAAGATATGACCACCGTTCAAGGTCTATGACACTAAGTACCCCTAAGCTTCTTCGTAATCACCGCCAACCTATCCTTTATCTGAATAATACATAAAATGTGTGGGAAATGACATGCATGGGTGAGAATATACATTCACAGTAGGACACCCAAAAATATTATGTGGGAGAAGAAAGATACATAAAAGGAATATAAAATAAAATGGAAATAGTGACCAAAATGTAGCTCAACCCAATCCCAGTGGGTATTCTCATCCATACACAGTGGGATCAACACAACAGGTATATGAACATCACATCGAGTCTTTCAACCCATAATATGATATTAACCTCATTTGACCAGGGGAATTTAAACACAGAAAGCATGTGTCATACCCTACATGTCATTGCAACCCATGATTGGAGAGTAAATGAATCCAAAAACATAGAGAAACACATTACCATGCATATATATAGATTCTCAATCCAATGAATAATAAATAATATAGAATTGGGACATACATCTCACACTCTTTCCTAGGAAAAGAGTCGCCATAAATTCTAGGAAAACCCATCAAAGATGCCCAAATCTCACACATATTCTCGTAGCCAAATCAATGCCTGTCCGCACATCGGCACTATTCCACATAGTTAAGGGGATTGAATTTCTATGTAGAGGACCCATGCCTAGATAAATCATGACACCTCCACTCATTGGATAGATAGAAGTCCCATACCCTATTACAACATGAGGGTTACACACTAATAATCAACAGAGGACCCATACCCTGCCTAGTAAGAGGGATCCACTCTAAAAATAGAAGTCCCATACCCTGACTCTATGGGAGGGTTACACTCTTTGGTGGTATAGGACCCATAAACTGACTCAGAAAGAGGGTTACACTATAATAGAAGAGAACACATACCTTAAATCTATAGGAGGTTTCCAGTCAGTAGTGGTAGAATACCCATGCCCTGACTCCATAGGATGGTTCCACTCTAGTGGTATAGGGCCCAAGCCTCATCACTAAAGGAGGGTTCCACTCTCTCAAGATAGATGACCCATACCTTGAATCCATCGGAGGGTTCCACTCTAGTAGTCAATAGAGGACCCATGCACTTCCCAATAGGAGGGTTCCACTCTAATGATCTTGTCCGATCACTACCAACATCAAGTTTCACCTAAAGAAGAATCACAGTTAGATCATATCAAATCATATCTTAGAATACATCATGATTACCGCCAAAAAATTATATATGATAATACAAATAGGATATGCTTCTCATGGGCTAAAATATGAATCCAAAAAAGGAGATACAAGAGTTTGATGTTTCCTAAAAATGAGGTACATGATATGTAGGGTATCCACATGACATATTATCCTGCTCTTCTACCTGGACATGTCCTCTCCAGTATATAGTTTTCGTGACATCTAGTACTACATGACATGAAATGGTACTAAATAACATGTCCCAGCCAAAATCTTGATGAATGAATGAGTCTTGTCATTGGTTCGAGGGAAATAATGTAATTCTACTTATATTCCTCTAAAAATCATGATGAATGAATGAGTCTCTTTTAAAATCCTATCATTTATTATACTATCTTCCCATACCATAATCAAAGTGTAATTAAAGCTCTAGAATCTTATATATGATTAATTTCATATTGTTTGTGGAAAAATTCCTCAACCTACTTCATCTCCCCCACATCTTATAAAAATACCATTTGTGATGTGTCTTTTACCAAGATTGTGGGAGATATGTTTACAATTTCCATTTAATACATAAAAATTGATTGTAAAACAATTTTAATTGTTTAAACACAATGTAATTTGTATTATTTAATCTATTTTATGTTTTATAATGATATTTTATGCATGATATTAATTTCTATAATGAAACAACATTATGAATATTAGGGAAACACCAATGATGATCTAAAAAAATCTCATTAATATTTTATCCAATGATTCTTCATTATATTTGATAAAAAAATTTATATGGAATTATTAAATATTCTAGAAACAAATGAATACCATTTTATTCAACATATAGAAATTAATTTCTATATGACAAGAAAATTAAATATAAACTGGCCATTGAGATCATGTAAAGAACACATCTGAAACTATGAAAGCAACAAAATAATAATAATAATTAAAGGTTGAAATTTTCTTAGTAAATGATCATATAAGGTGTTATAAACAAGAAAATGTTTTTGAAAAATACTAATTAGTCTATGTTAACAATTATAAATGATTCTTAAACATGTTTTATGTAAAATAAACCCATGGTAAGATTATTCATACCTCAATTTCCATTTTTTTGTTAACCTTCTACTTTATTATTTATAAGTTATTAGAATTTTTTGTGTGATGAATTTTGACTATTTTAAGTTAACTATTGTTTTTTATAGTGTATATAATTATATAATCCACCCTATTAAGTATCAAATCAAATATATGATAATTTTATGGTGATTTTGTTTTAAAATCATATTTTAAAATTGTATTTTTTAAAAATTAAAAAGGAATGTTTGTATGAAATTAATAATGTTGTGTGATAATGTTATAGTTATTAGGAATTTTTATTTTGCATGGTGGGACCATTAACTCCTTTCAAAGCATTGGCCATGTGTATATTTTAGTTCAGCCAAATGGTTACTCCGAGTGTAATAGTGATGGTAACACCATAAGGTAGCCATGAGGGATATATTGTATGGTTTATGTGAGGGTTACATTATAAAGTAGTTGGGAGGGTAATAAATAATAAAATATCCATTATGGTTACAGTTGTATGTAATTAATTTCCCATTCTACTAAATATATTATTTATGTTTTCATTGATTTAGAAAAGTATGTATATGATACTTTATAGGTATGAAATATGTGTTCTGAAAATATTTTCAGATGTTTAAATGTATTTATGGACAAATGGTTCCCTTCATTCTTTTTTTATCTCTTTCTAATATATTCTTCTCATCCCATGTTTTTATAATGTTTTTCATTAGAATCCATAAATGTTAAAAGGATTGTTATGGAGATAATACAGATTAATCATGTTTTTTATATTGGTTATTACATTTTTGTAAACTCTCAATCAATATATTAAAGATATTGTCTAATTATCCATGGCATAGACCATAAAAAGCCCTCATTTTAGTAATTCACTATGTATTTTATTTATATATTATATAATATAGTAATCAACTTGTTTTATATTGAATCCAGAAATGTAGGTTCATGGATTTACACTTGGTATTAGAGGAATGATCTAGAAAATATTGTAGATTATAAATTGTTGTTTTTTAGAAACAATTTTACGATATTATATTCCTTTGAACATCTAATTAAATAATTAAACGTATGAAAATAATTTTTCATAATTGTAAAAAATAATAGTCAAAATTATATGTATAATGAATGAATTGCGTGGGTGAAATTAATTTAATGGGGGAGAATCAAACATCATGATATTTTAAAAGAATGCACTACATATATAAATGAACTAATAAATTCTATGTGACCTATATAATCTAACCATTAAACATAATATTTCTATTTTATTGATTATTATTTTGAAAAATTGAAATATATGGTTAAAAATAGTTGGTTGTTAGGAGTCTAATAGAAAAAACATAATTATTTGTGAATTGTAACATACCCTTATGATTATTAATTTACCATTATAAATAGTAATGTGACCCTTATAAATAGTAACATACCAATATGATTAGTAACTTGACCCTAATGAATAGTAATGTACCCTATGAATGTTTACATGATCATTATGAATAGTAATACACCCTTATGAATAGTATATTCACCAATTAAAATAAAAATAAAATTAACCTTTTTTATAAGTGTAAAAAATATATTATTATGTCATAAAATATATAAATAAGTATTTTAAAAATTATTCAATAATTTTTGGAATTTTTGTAAGTCATATATATTTAATTACAAATAGATGATTAATTTAAAAATTTATATGACGATTTATTTTCATAAAATGTATTCATAAACAATTATTTTTATGACTTATTCTTTTATAATAATTTAATGATATCTTATGTAATTTTTCAATGTTTTAAAAAGTAGTTTTAAATTTAAAATTTTATTTTTCAAGTAAACTATTATTTTATATAAAAATTAAATTAATCATTTGTAAAAAATTATTATCAAAAAAATTTTGTCCTTTTTTTAATTTTACACATTGAAAAATAAATTGGGTTATTTTTTGGAATTTTTAGAAATTCTATAGTTTTAGATGAGTAGTAAAATACGATAAATTACAATAAATGCTAAGTAAATCTTTTAATGAATCATAGGTGATACAAGGTCGATGTTACAAAAAATTTGTTTGAACTCATATACAGTAATTACTATTTGGGATTAAATTAATCAATTCTATTCATAGTCTTGATTAAAATATTAAAATAATATAAAATCTCTCCTCTCATCCACTATAAATACCACCCTCAGTCCCCTCTTCCTCTCACACCTCTCAAGCCTAGATTATTGTATATGTTATTAAAATTCCCCTTCTAGAGGATCTTCAACACATCAAAGACATGGTTGTATCACCAAAATTTCAAAACCAAAGTCCTTAAGAGTGATCTCAATGAGAAAAGATCAAGAGGAAATAATCATATTCCTTATTAATATGTTCCCATTCCAATTCCTCTATTTTCATATACTCTTAACAAATTATCTTATCAAATTGGAAAAGAAGATCGAGAATATTTTATATAGGCTAGTTTATAAATTTTATGTAAATATTCTTCTACCTACATTATCTCATCCCCAATTTCTAAATACATCATTCATGATGTGTAGTTTTACTAAAATTGTGGGTTATTGGTTCATAATTTCATTTAACTCCTTAAAACAATTTTGTAAAACAATTTTAATGGTTGAAAAAGAATTTAATTTGTATTATTTTACCTATTCTATGATATATAGGTAACATGTATGCTTGATATTAATTTATATAATTAAACAATTTCATTATTATCGAGGAAACACCAGAAATGATCTAAACATATATCATTAATGTTTTTTTATAATGATATCTCACCATATATGAAAATAAATTATTTATGGTATCACAAGATATTCTGGATTAACAATAATACCATTTCATTCGACTTCTAGAATTTCATTTCCATACAATATTAAAATAAAATTCAAACATTCCCATGAAATCATGTAAATAACACATCCAAAAAAATCAATGGAACATAAAAATAACAATTAAATGGTAAAATGAATTTATAAGAAGATCTTACAAGGTGTTATAGACATGAAAATGTTTCTGTAAAATACTCATAACATTATTTTAACCTTTATATAAGAAGTTTATACATGTTTTAAGTATGATAAACCCACCGTAAAGGAATTCTTAACCAAATTTTCATTCATTGGGTTAACTTTCTACATAATTATTCATATGGTATTAAAACTGTTTAAGGGATGAATATTTTATATACTATCACCATTATGTGTATTTATATTTTATATACAAATTTAATGCACTCTATTATGTATCACATCAATTATATGATATAAGTGAGGTTCTTTTCCTTTAAAATCTACGTTTAGAATTCAATTTAACAAAATTCAAAAGAAATGCATTTATGCAATTTTTCACATTGTTTTATTTTGTTCTTATTATTGTGAATTGTTTATTATGAATGTTGATAGCTATATCTATCACCAATTCATTGGTTATGTTTATGTTATAGGTCATCCATATGGTTACTCCGTGTGTAATTGTGATTGTTAAACCATGAGTTTGTCGTGAGGTTTAAATTGTTAGGTAGTAGTAAGGGTTTCATTGTAAGGGAAAATGATGGTTATATATAATATTGTATTCTTGAATGTTAAATTTTTTCAAAATAAATTCCCCATGTTACCAGAATTTATTATATATGTTCTCTAGGTCTCAAAAAACTATTTATATTATACTTAATGGGAAAAGAGTTTGTCACAAGAAAATTTCTTCATATGTTTAATAGTTTTTATGGGCTATCATTACTCTTCCTAATTTTTGTATCTATATCTGAGTTATTTTGGTCATCCCACGTTTAATTGTATTTCATATGAATCTTTATAAGATCAAAGGATAGTTATGGTGATACATCGTATGATTCACATTATATACATTAGCTATTAATTTTTTGTAATCTGCAATTCAATATATAAGTTATTGTCTAATTAACTATAATAGTGACTAAAATAGGTCCTAATTTATATAATTTACAATGAAATTTTCAATTACCAATTATAAAAAAATACACAACATGTTTTAGTACTAAATCTAGAAGTGTGGGTTCATGTCCTTACACTATCCACCTGATTTATTGTATAGAGTTACACTAATCAAATATGTTTGTTGGATTTTTGGAATATTTTTTTTTCAAAATGGGTCTGGGATTAATATAATAAAGAATGTTCCTCATAATTAAATTGAATCATAAAATGTTATTGTAATTAATGAAATTTGTGAGAATCATTACATTATTTTTTTATAAATTTATAATGACTATTTTATTGGAACTAACTCATTTTATTAAAAAATTAATAGAATTTATTTTTTAATTTATTCTTATTTTCAAAACATGATAAATAATTATATATGAAAAATTGATAACAATAATTTAAAAATAATTACTAATAATTCGTACATTACTAATTTTATGTTTTTAATAATTATTAATAATTTATAACAGTTCAAAGTTAATTATAAAACATATCAACATTTTTGAATATATATATCAATATTTATGGCAACATGATAGAAAAAACAATAATAGAAACTAAATAATGACATAAAATTAATTATATATTTTCAATATATTTATGATAACATTATTATGCCCAAAACAAATTTAAATGTAAATGTGATATTGATTAATATACTTATGTCATTAATATAATTCTATTTAACAATAATACAATATAAATATAACATACATAGACAATTATTGAATGTTTTTCAACGGTTTGATATTAAAATATAATCATGGGTTTAAGATATAAATATTTCACATCTTGTGGGGTGTTGGGAGCTTCAAACCACTTTCATGGGATTGAAAGTTATATGTGTCAATGTGTCTAATTATTTTTATTAAAATAACCTAAATAAATTAACTCAAATATAAATAAATATTTATATATATTCAAAATATTATTTTTATAAAAGGAATGAATAAAATTTTTTGATATTATGAATGAATTAAGTATGAATTGATACTATTAATTATAATTTTAATAGTCTATGGAAGTGTGTTTATTTAAAATTTATTTATGGAATTTAATTTGTTAAATATTTTTTTTGAAAATAGTTTATACATTATTATTAGTATAGATAGTTCAATGAAATAAAAATTAATTAAAGTCATATAATGAATAAATAATAATATAGTTTAGCGAATTAGCATCTACATTGATGGTAATAAGTTATCCAATTGTATTAACTATGACAAGGATGGCCATATCGAGACTATTAACATTATTAATGTGGTAAAGAATGATGATCATAAGGGGGATCTTCCTCATGTACCTAAACATTTCATTTTTATATTTCCACTCTTTCTATAATTAATTATGAAGAAGACCATCAATTTTTTCATGGAAGTGTATATCTCATAATGGCCGACCAAATCATTAACCTATTATATAAGTGGATGGACATGACATACTACGTGGATTCAATGCGTTCTACAGATGATCAATAATAAATGTTGATGAAATTATAAATGGAATTTGATATGATCTTTGATCCACCACACTAGTATAATACTATATATATAATTGTAAAATATGTGGATCCCATGCATGCAAGTAAATATTAATGGCAGGTGGAGGATGATTTAGAGGATTTGATTCATATTCCACTGGAAAAGGAAATGCCTTATTTAAAAAATGGTGTATTTCATACAATCAAGGAAATACCATTTCAAAATCATAATCCACATGAAAATTTTATTAATAAAGAAACACATCAACCAAAGGTGGATGATCATGTATAATTTTATAGATATCGCCATGAAAACATTTCAATGTCCCCAGCAACATATTCTTATCAATCAAACATAATACTACATCTTTATTAGGATATGTCATCCATAAAATCTGATGTAATTGAGTATGGGAGACAAGTATTAAAAATACAACAAAACATTATATAAATATTTATCTAATATATATTTATTAATATAACATTTCATGGATCCATCTACTATGACATGTATTATAAAATATTGATTGTATTCCATATCGAGGTGAATACTCACACTATTTTGATAGATTGTTTATCAATATAGGTAGTCCTTAATAATAAATAATTTAAATCCAATTATAGATATTGATATTATTTTCATGATACCACATCATTTTTACATCATTCACCCATTACCATTTTTGTCAAATAAAGAACAATTTTTTCTCTTGGTGCTGATGACATATAATGAACACATCCAATTTGATGAATAACTTTATTTTTTTGGTGATGCTATATAATATGAATGAGTGTGTGACTCAACCAAAAAATTGTCCTTGAAATAAAATCTATATATTATGTTGGATTATGCTCAAAAATACCTCAATACACCTGGAACGAAATAATATTTCATATATATGAAATTTAATGAATGATAATGAAATTAATTTACTAAAAATATAGGAATTATAAATAATTTTCCGAATTTAAAAATTTCAATAAATATATAAATTGTTTAATGAATATCAAACATGAGATGACATTATTCAAATGTTGGTATCAGTTTTAGCACCCCAACCTAAACCACTGAGTCCAAGATAGAGGCAAATAAAATTTCATGGAAGCCTCCTAAAAACAACATTATAATGGCTATAAAAGGGAATAAACTCCATGTATGAGTAGATAATATAATCATTATCATAAAAATAAAAAACAGGTAATAATAACATAAAAAACAAAATATTGTATATAAGTACCATGTCTTAAAATATTACGTAAACATCAATTATGTCAAGAATTTCACTTCATGTCACCTTTATGATCATTTATGTTTTATATTCTTCTAGAATAAGTCAGAAAATCACAAACAACTAATATATAAATCAAAATTTCGACACTTCCAAACAGTATCCATTTTCTTCACAATATAAAAACATAAAAAAAATAAAATGTTATCCCTTATTTGAAAAATATTCATGACTATAATCCTAAATTCATAAAATCCCATACTCATCCTTATGTCCTTTCAAAAACATGAAAAATTTCATTAGAATAAAATATTATGAAAGGAATAGAAAAATAAGGAAATTGTTATGCCATTTATAAACATTAATAAATTAAATCATTTATATGAACAAATACTTTTCACCATGGACAGTAGTAAAGACATTACTTTTACAATATGATCATTCCAAATGAATTATATTCAAATGATTACCATAAAACCAATAGGAGGTATAAAAAATAAAAAAAGGTATCTTGGAACATCAATATACTTTCCAATCTTATAAATGGAATAACAATACAGTCAACTTACATCCATGTATCTCTTACATATCCAAATAACCATATGACTGACATTTATACCCAATGCATTTGAGGGCCATCACATACCTACCCATCATTCATTTATCAAAAAACCACCTATCCTTGGTTTATTATGGAACCACCCATCTAATTCCCAAGTATAATGTTTTTAATCATAACACAATAATGATTTAAATTTTAAACATTTCACTCATATAATTTCATTTGAAATCACTAGTAAAAAATTCAGGATATTAGAATAATGAATACATTTTAGAAACTTATTTTAAATAAATAATAACAAAAAATTAAAATATGGATTATTGTTTTAGAAAACATTAAATCATGTAATGGATTTCAAAAAATATATAATTCCAACGTTGGTGGAAAAATCATTTTCACCGTGTATGTTTTGAATTGAACAGTCCTTTTACCATTTGTCAAAATATTTTGTATAACGTATGTAAACACATTATATTTTGAGTAATTATATGAATTAAATTAAAAATAGTCATAAAATTACATTTATAACTCTTTTATATCAATATATATAAATATGTAAGATAATATAATGAATATTTCAATGGATAATATATCATGAAATTAAGTCATTAAACTATCAAAGAATCCTATAATTGTTGAAAATTTAAATAATATGCCTCACTGATGATTAATTATAAAAAAAATTAAAGAACACTAGAATAGATATAATATGGATATTAAATTTAAAATGGCCTATATATAAACATTATAAATAAATAAATTTTTATATAATCATGTAATGTATAATTGAAATGATATTGAGAAAAAATATTATACATTGGGTCTGATATTTCATGTGGGTATTTACGTTTGGGAATAAATACGTTATATTGATTACCAATTTCTTGTAAATTTATTAAAATTGTATATTAAATTTTATTTCACTTATTATAAAGCTTTATATAGTTAACTATACAATTATTTTTAAATCTAGTGTTTTAAAAATATTTTCTTTATGTGCTAAAAATCATTGGTAGGTCAACTATTGTCAAATGAGTTATTATATGAAGAGTTAGAAAATAAATATTATGAATTAATTGTAATAAAATTAAATAAATTACACATTAAAAAAAACATGGATCATGGTTATGAAAATAACCAATATTCAGTCATAGAGACAATGGGCCACACGGATACCTTAGTAACGTTCTAATTTATTAATAATTATTAGTAAACTAAGTAATAAAAAATTTATCATTAAATAAGTATCCTTATAACATATATATTTATATATATTATTATTTAATATATATATATATAATTATATATATAATTCATTTGATTTAAAACGATTCACATCGCTTTGAGGATGTGGTAGTTTACATGTCCACGAACTATGTTATCACCGTTTTGTGGTGCAGAACTTTGTTAAAGAAAAAGAAGTTTTATATTTACATAACTATAATTACTTAATTAATATGATATATATATATTTTTATTATATAATATATATTTAGGTAAGACCATTCTTAATATTTTCCACATATTTTGTGAACCTACCACTACACATTAAGGTGGCAGTAGTCAAAACATCTACAAAAAATGTTATTTTTTCACAAAATGGAATATACAAAGGTATTTGTTATACAAGAATTACATAACCACATATATATAATCAATATCATATATATCATATTTAAACAAAATATTAATCATTAATACCACCCGTTAAATGCTGTAATGGAAAAAAACAACATCATTTCGTGAAGTAGTAGTTAAATGTATACAAGAATTGTAAGTTTTGTACCCATTAAATGGATGTGTTTATAAGTGTAGCTATAAATATTATTTTAATATATTTAGATTATATTTAGGATTTTAATTTTACTTTTAATGTAAGGAATAATAATTTATGAAATTTTGTGAATGGAAACAAAATAAATTTTTTTCAGGAAGGGTGTTACCTCTTATTTGGGTAACATCTTTTAGTTTTCACCAAATGAACTCCTTGGATTCATTTATAACCATGTTGAGGATTTTAGGATGATAGGAGGGTTGTTTAAGATCTATATGGGTAAATCTGGTCCAATAAAAATATTCTTGAGAGGTGTGATGATGTGGGAAGGGTGAGTCTATTTTTATAGTGGAGGAGTCGAACATTAGTAATTTTTGCAAAAAGGAATTCCACCAACATTTTTTCGATGTAAAGTGGCCCCAAATTTAACAACCCAAATATTTATGAATAAAATTACCCATTATTATTTAATTAAATATTTTATAGTAATATAAAACAAAACCACTAATTTTTATTATATCTAATAATATTTTAGATGATTTGTAAGTATCTTTTCCAATTAAAATATAGTCATCGAAAAATGATCACGTGACTTGTATAAATATAGGAGTTTAACAAAAAATTTCAACAGCGAAAAATGAAGTTATGGACTCAACCTATAATATCACAACTTATGATGCCTATATATCAGATATTATTAGGGTGATATCATTTTGGGGTTTTTTCTAGACTAAGACCATGTCGTGATCTAAGAACTTAAGTATGTGAGAAATCATTTATGGAAGAAGTTAAAAAACATCAAGATTTCAACCAGATCAATGTTCACCAAATGGCCTCTGGAAATATCTATAATCAAGAACCCTCTAAATGGTAATATAATAGTCTTACAAAGGTATATTTGTCAGGACCATATCAATTATAATTTTTAATATAATTTTTATTAAATATTGAATATATTTTTGTTACTATTATTGTTACTTTTAAAATGATTTTAAAGCACATGAATTATTTTTTGGTAACATTAATATTCAATTAAAAAAAATATATATTTATGAATTTATGCAATTTTTTAGATAATTAATATTTTTATTAAAAAAATTTATAAAATAAAATTTTTTAAATATAAATGATAAAATAATTGTTATGAAGTTAATAGTAAATTTTATTAAGGTTTGGAAACTGCTTTTTTCAAAACCACTCAATTTTTAATAAATGTATATCTTATTTTAATATTTATAATCAAAAAAATTATAATATTCATTAGATTAAAGGAATATTATTTTTTGGAATCAGGAAGATAAAATTACACACTAGTAAATTTTTCATAATTAATAGAGATAATCAAAATATATTGTAAAAATTAAAAACCATATAATAAACCATGTGTTTTATTACATCACAATGGAAAAATAAATATATAATAAATACTATAGTAGGTATATTCATACAAATATTATTATTCCATTAAAATATTGTGATTTTACGTTTATTTTATAAGTCTATTGTGAATTATCCAAGGAATATAATATATATTACGATTTTTAAATAACATATTTGAATTTGTGACTCTCCTCCAAATAATAAAGGGGAATATTTTAATACATACGGACCTTGGAATTATAATTTTTTTTACCACTCCCCTTTTCCAGATACCATAGGAAAAACCATGGGTCCATTTGTGTTTTTGAATATTTTTTTGTGTAGTGTCCAAAACCAAAATTACTACGAAATCCCCCTCTATTCCAATATAAACCTACCAAAGCTCCCATTATTATTCACTAAATCTATTTTATGTTCAAAAAAACACTTTCACATACTCACCAGAGTCCTCCTAAGGTTACACAATCATTTCATGAATCATCTCCCAAGATTTTGGAGTCACACATCCAAGAAAGGGTTTCTCAGATTTCTCTCCTCCTTTCAATTCAATGTAATTTTTCGAATTTTTTTCTCTATTTTAAATTTATTATATTTCCATCATTTTTAATCAATTATATACTATATATTTAATGATATGTGAATGCGGTATCATTTATTCCCACTCATAGGAACATTACGTAAGTTGTTACTTTGGTGAAATTCTGTTAGTGATTTATCTCTTCTCAACTCCTTTCAATATATTATTTTATATTATGAATATTCAATTCCATTTAGTATTTTGGGATATTATGTTTCATGATACCATTACAAACAATTTTGTGTCTAAATGAATATATGCCCCTTTTTCACTCATTAATCCATTTTATGGATTTTCATTGAGATGTTGTTATGCTACTGATATTGCAATGCAATTTTCTATACCAAAATCATCATGTAGTGAATACCATACCCATTTTTCTATTAACATGGTTAACCATTATACACATATAATTATTTTATTTGGGACATATATTAATTTTTTCTTCATTCATTGATAATCGAATAAATTTTTAAGATGAATGATTCCATGTTATATGATCTATATAGAACACTTAAGCATGATATTGAAATAATTATGAAGGGTGCACAAGATAGAGCTCCATTAAATTGGGTAATTTTTAGTATCATGATACACCACATTGGGATAGGGGTTATCCTGAGACCATTATTGCATATTTTTTCACCATGTAGATATTACATTTTATCAAGGAATTATGAATATGATGAAGTGTTTTAGGTTATTTCCACATTCCATGGTTTTGGTTATCATGCTCTAATATGCATTTATAGTTATGTTCTTTCACATATCATTGATTTTACTTATCTTAAATGTGTTATTATCCTCATGTTATTCCTTGTTTATTCCCTTAATTTAATTTATATCTCATCCCATTATTATATTTTTTTTAGTTTATCCCATGTAATGTTACGTATGAATGAATTTTGTGGTCATGTTAATTATGTTTTCAATACAGATGTGTTATATCATGGTTAAATTATTATTTAATGTTACTAATTTTTGAATACATTAGAGATCTTAATATTATGAGTTTTAATAAGTGATAAACTATGTAATTAGTAATTTTTATAAAATAAAATAAATAGTAGGGTTGTTATAGTTGGTATCAAAGGATATGATTAGTTATATATGGGATTATATTTTAAAACCCAAATGAAAACCCATAGGGAAATGAGAAAAGTGTAATAATACATCCCAATATTTTGGTAAGTATAGAGTATGTGTTTTACCAAGATAATACATTCATATCATGACACTATAAGTGGATCTGGTATTGGACATATATATTTATGATTATTAACCCATATAAGGTGTATTGTGCTTAACACGAGGTAACTTAGTTGACAACTATATGCCTTAATGTGCACCTATTTTGACAATCAAGGGAGATATTATTTGGTATGTTAAAATTTTCATTACAAACCAATATTAAGGGAAAAAAATACAATAATAATATAAATTATTAAGTTGATCAGGATACCATAGACCGAATTCAAAAAACACATATGTTATGGAGAGAAATTTAATTTATATATTTCTCTTTTATGTCATCGGATTCTCTATTATGTGTTTAACTGTAATAGATAATCATCTCTAATGTTCCTTTTATTCTATCCAATGGATGGAAAAAAGAAGAATCGTTAAAAAACCGATTCAAAGGGTAGTGTGATTTTTACCCTAATGGGATGTTCAACCCAATGAAAGCATTAATCTAAATAATTTTCCTGATACACACATAGTTAACTCATGTAATGAATATAAACCTTAAAAAATAATATCCCCCCCAGAGAGAGAAACCTATAATCGACAACTTCATGTTATGAATGCATCATAAATTCAGTGATTCATATAATCCCTTAATAATATTTAAATGGATCAATTATATTAAATAAATTTTATCAATACTTCAATTTTCCAAACCACAGACTTTTATTAAGTTTTTTTATATTATGGAGGCCAAAGATAATATGTGTTGGAAATTATTCAAGAATATGATGCCTATTGAATAGATCGATGAAATGTAGTGGATGTAATTTCAGAAGATGTTGTTTTTTATAAATATTTTCCCCATATCCTCCATATTGAGGTGGAGAAATCATTCCATCCACTCAAGAAAAAAGGATGATGAATATAAAGGGGAATTTAAAAAAACATCACAAGATGTGAATGATGCACCTCCAGCTTTATCATTACCACAAAATTAAAGGTTTAAAACTTCATTGGTGGGATAAATCCTTGCCTAAAAATACATGGAAATCTATGACATTGATAGCTATGTAGAAATTTTCTGATGTTACAACATTTTTACGAGTGTGATCGGTGAATCTTAGTGGTATCATGGGGGAAAAGAGGATGGTAGACCTTAATTTTGGGAGTTCAACGGAAAATCAAATTCTTATAAGAAATTCCAGCGTCCCTTTTGTCCATGGTATGGAATGAAGAAACCTAAAAATTCTTTATGGGGATCAAGGAAATTCATTAGGTGTGGAAGAGAAGGGAACATGGAAAATTATTGACTATGGATAAATCCCTTCATTTTGAAAGTGTAAATGAACAATTTTTTCAATCCTCATCATGTTTTTTCATTTTTTATAATATAAGGAAATATGGAACATTGTGAACTAATACCGATATAAATGGGTTTTCAGAGGAATCCAATAACCACCAATATAGAAATAGTGATATTTCACCATTTGTACTCCTAAAGTGAATCTAGAAAACAATGTGGTGATAGGTACTCTAGTTATTAATTCATTAATAGGAATGATAACTTATTATTTTTGTTCTAGAAATTAATTAAAATCACAATTTTTTTTATACCTCTTTAAACATCATCATAAAAATGGATGTGGATATGATGGTGAAGATGTAAAATGGTAAAATTATTTCATCTCATGAATATAACTCCTCCCATATCACCATTTATAGTTTATACTTCTCAAAATACTTTTTTATACTTCCCTTGATGGAATATGATGCAATTACAGGAATGGATTTTCATTCCCTATACATATCCAACATAAATTTCCACAGTAGATAAATCACTCTCCACATAGAGAGTAGACCTCTTATTCTATACAATTTCATAGAGGAGGACGAATATTATTTATCTCCGTCATATCAAGCATGAATATAAATTACATATGAGAAATAATATCTATCTCAAATGATTGATTTTATGGTATAAAAAATTCTCAATGAAATTCCTATTTTGAAGGAATTCACTGATGTGTTTCCCGAGGAATTTTTGGGTCTTCCTCCTAGAAAATATTTAAATTTCTTTATTAAACATATACATGTAGAATTTTTAATATAAAAGTATATATATAGAATGGATGTTGAAAAAATTGGGATATGAAGAAACAAATATAAGAGAAGAAGGATAATGGGTTTTTACTCCCATGTGCATCACCATGGGGGGGCATCAGTCATATTTGTTAAGACAAATAATGGGTCAATTCACTTTTTCATTGGTTATCATGAGCTCAAAAAAATCTATATATTGAAATTGTATCCATTTCCACGATTTCATGACATTGACGATATGATACATTGATCTCAATACATATTCAATGTGGATTAGTGGTTGAGATATTACCATGTAATGATGAAGAAGGTGTATGTCTCCAATACTACATTTCATACAATGTATTGTCATTAGGAGTTCATAGTGAAGCCATTAGAAATCACTACACACCTACTAATATTCGTGGACTTGATGAATAAAAGCTATATATATTAACTTGATTTTTTTTTTGTATTTATATATTATATTATATTATACTTCAAAACCATGGAAAATCATGAGGATCATTTATGTGTTGTTTTAAAGACCATGCGAAAGTTAAAGATCTATGAAATGTATATTAAGTGTCATTTTTTTATAGAAAATAGTTTCTTTTTTGGGTAATATAATCACAGATAGTGGGATACCTATGGATCCTGTAAAGACAAATTCAATTAAGGGATGATTGATGCCAACATATGATAAAGATACCAGTATATTCCTTGAGATAGCTAGATAATATCACCAATTTGATAGAAACTTCTTACTATCATCAATTCGTCTTACCACGATAACATGAATGGAAGGCAAATTTTCATTAAATGATGAATATGAAGAAACCTTCAAGGTCATGGACAGGAGGCTTGCCATAACCCATGTTCTCAATGTACCCATAATTGGGGTTCATTTCATAATTTTCATGGATGATTCAAAAAACGGATTGGGATTTTTGTTTATGAAAAATGAAAAATCCAGTTTCTGCACATCAAGGTAGTGGAAAATTAATTAGAAAACTATCCCACAAATGATCTAGAGTTAGAAACTGTTTTCATTGTATTGAAAAATTGTGGGCAATATCCCCTTCAAGAGAAGATTGAAATATATATGGATTATAAAAGTCTCAAATATAAATTCACCTAAAAGGAGATAAATATGTTCAAATTAATATGGTTAGATCATTTCAATGATTAAAACTAATAAATCCACTAACATCACTATAAAGAGAACAAGGTAGAAGATGTTCTATGTAAAAATGACCCAACAATTCTATAATTGTTGATCATCGAGAAATGCCTGATCGTCTTAGATTTTAAGAGGATGGACATCGAAATCATACTGAAATGAACATAATCAATCATTTCATAGATAATATCAAAACAACCTATCATTGAAAGGATAAAGGCTAATTAAAAAGATGATATCAGAATTCAAAACAATGATGAAGCTATCAGAAAAGATAAAATTGTAAAGTTTAATGTTGATGAATAATGAATTTTGAGATTTGGGTTAGGACTATTTGTTAAATAATGTCCTTGGTTAAAGAATGAATTTTTGGATGATGCACATAGTTTTACTATCTCCATGAAACACAAGAAAAATCTATATCCAAATATCTAAGAGAACTATTTGTTGGATAACATGCAGAATCAAATCATATAATATACATCAAATTATCTGATATGTCAGAAAGTGATGGATTAAAGATAGAGGTATAAGGAGATGATGATACCATTACAAATGAGAACATGGAAATCAAAAAAACATTAACATGTACATTTTCACTTGACATCCAAAGATATACAATAGAATGTATTATATCAGGTTTTTTTAGGATTATCTTACAACAATTACACAAATCATTGTGATTTCAGAGGTTTTCTCACAAGATCACCTAGCATAAATATACATTAGGGAATTTTAAAGGTTTCATTAAGTAAAAAATATTGATTATGTCTGATCGAGATGCAAGATTTATTTAAATTTATTGGAAAATACACTAGAATGCTCTAAACAGAAAACTAGATTTCAGTAAGTCTCATCAACTAAAAAATAACAGTCAATCTGAGCTTATTACCTATAATATTGAGGACGTGTTGAAATTGTATCCAGTGTAATTAAAAGGAGGAGGAGACTAACATATTACATTAGTGTAGTTCTCTAACAACAATATTTTCCATGCCAAAATCCAAACATCCCCTTATAAGGCCCGATATTGGAAGAGGTGTAAAACACAGACATGATGGGATGTATTTGGGGAGAAACAACTTATACGTACTGAAATAGTCAATGAAATTGTGGAAATGTTTATGATCATACTAAAAACATTTAATATTTTCCGAGTCGATAAAATATCTATGAAAATAATCATCAACATGACCTAGAGCGCAATTTTTGAGACATTGTATTCCTCAGTATATCTCCATTGAATAGAGTAATGATATTTTGGAATAATGGAAATCATAGTCTAAGAAATATCAGACCTGTTGAGTTCATTGATTACATTGGAGTAGTTTCCAATTGACTAGCTCTCCCAATGAACATGTCTCAAGTAAATTGTGTTTTCCATGTGTCCCTCTAAATAATGTACATACCCGAACAATCACATGTACTCAATCCATAGGTGGTACCATTAGAGAATGAAACTTTCTATGGGGAGTTATTGGTGATGATGTTAGATTCTAGAGAAAAATTTGTATGAAATGTGACAATTCCCCTCGTCAAAGTGTTGTGTAATAAATACATGTTTAAAGGGGAGACATGGGAACCAAAAAAAGTGAATATGCTGAGTAACCCTATATGTTTTAGTGAGATAAAATTAAATTTCACACGTGAAATTTCACTAGGTGGAATGTTGAAAAAACTGAAAAATTAACGAATAAAATTTTCCATCTTATTTAATTAAATGTACATTTTTTATATAAAACACAAGAACATATTTTATTATATAAAATTTTATTTTAAATGATTGTTAAGTATCATTACCATTTATAATATATCTGTTGAACATTCATCACTTCACTAGAATAAATACTTTGTTTTAATGTATTCTTTTTTCACAGAAAATGTTGGTGGTAATCACAACCAACAAGATCATACACCATAAATCCCATTTATCAGAGATTCTAAGAGATATATAATTTCTAGGAATTTTTACAGAAAAAGAACAAGATGATATCCAATAACAAAAGAATGTGAAACATCATTTATGGGAGAAGTTCAAGATCTTTGAGATCATGACCCAATCCAAGTTCACTGAACTGTCACATTAAAGCCCCACCATCACACACCATACTCTTAAGGCATAAGATGGAGTGACAAATCAATATTTATCAACACCCTAGTAGTAATATTATGTAAATTATTTTGTATAAAATAGTGAATATATTTGTTTCCAACTATTGTTACATTATAAATCATTTTAAAGATCATGTTGTATTTTTATAACATTAATATTAAATTAAGAAATAATTTTTGATTAATTTATATATTTTTAAACTAATGATATCTTAATAAAATAATATTATTAAATATTAATCATAATATATTTTTTATGAAGTCAAAAGTAATTTTTATTATTTTTTGAAATCTATTTTTTATCAAAACCATTCAATTTTCATTATGTGTTATTTTTTATTATGGATGTGAAAATAATCATATTTATAAAGTTATTTTAGTAAAATGAAGATTATTGTTAAAATCAAGATATAAAAAATATCTAACATTTAATTTATCATAATATTTTTTGAAAGCCTAATAATTTGTTACAAAATAAATACTCTATCAATATAAGGTATGTTTTATTACATCATAATGGAAAAATAATGTTTTAATAAATAATATAAAAATTATCATCGAAAAAAAAATTTACCTTTAAAATAATTTTATATTAAGATTATTTGATTAATTTTATATTTATAGTGTAAATCCTCCCAAACATGTAATATATTTTATGATTTTAAATTTTGTTCTTTTAATGAAGGATTCACCTCGACATATGTAAGGGAAATATTTAATATCATCAACTCTTGGACATATAAAATATTTCATACCCATCACCTTTTTTTAAAATCATGGGAAATGTAACACCCCGAGCTTCTATTGTACGTTTCTCTTTAGATAATGGAATATCTTTCATTGTACACAACTTTGAGATTTTAACACACTGCGAATAATTAAACTAGCCTTTATGAATAGTAATACCCACTTTTAGAATATTTATAAATTTTATCTTTTAAAATAGACTTCATTTTCAGTTTCGGAATATCGAAATTATATTAGGGTGAATTTTTTGTATTTTTCTGAAAACATTCATGTTTTGATGAATAGTGAAAAAACACGGCGTTATTAGTTAAAAATGACTATATATTTAAAAAATTTGTTATTTTATTTTAATTAATTTTAGGTAAAAATAGATACATAATACATATATATGTTCATCATAATTAATTTGAGTCATTTTATAATAAGTTTTGATATATAAAATTTTATCGAACTATTTACAGCCTTTTACCCACCACCTAGGAGATTTTGAAAATATATATAAAAGATAATTTTAACACTTATAAGAATTGAATTTCAATAATACGAGAGACACTTTTTATATTAGTAAGTAAAATTTGGTTCAATAATATGAATTTTTTTGTCAATAGTATATTTTGATTTTATTTTCCACGGTAAAAACTTAATAGGGTAATTAAAGGTAGAAATTATATTATTATTACCCTAAAAAATGTACTCATTCTATTGGATAAGTGTAATTAGACAAAAAACCACCTTAGATATAAAATATGATCCTTTAGGTACACTTGTATTAGATTAGCACATTTATTATTATTTAATTTAATAAAGAGTTAAAAGTGTTAAATTCAATGTTTAATAACTAACCATTTTTAATATTGGGATTCACATAAAATAAATTCGACTATAAATGTTCATTAGAATGATAAAATGATTTCATAGATAATGGTATTTTATTTATAATTTTTAGACCTTATATAATTTAATTTATTTATCACACAATGATGATGTTGTAATTACCTTATTTATGAAATATTAAAATAATTGATATTATAAATACACAAATAAATGTAATTTTAGACATTTTATGAATTACACTTATTATATAGGTTAACATGGCTCGTTAAGGTTTAATAATTTAATTTTTTTCGAATTAATAATGTTTTTATGAATTTAGGAAAAACCAAATACCAAATACTGTCAAAATTAACATAAATGTGTTTTTTAACAAAATATTATATTATTAATTGGTATTCTATTCCTAAAAATATCTAATTTCGAAAAATGTATTAAATACAATTATATATGATATTAATGAACCAGTTGGGGTTTTATTGAATGTTTATAGTAAGTTTAATAACCATATAATATAAAATTTCAAAGAAAAATGGTAAATGTGAAAAGTTTTAACTAAAAGTTAAATATAAAATACAAGGTTAATATTTTTACCCAAACCTATCTAAAACCTATTGTTTTAGTGTTTATCTACCCATTATCACCTTATCCTTTAAATAATTCATTTTGGAGCAATTATAAACAATTTAAATGTTTTTATTATTAAATAATATTTCATTCTTTTCCTAAGGTGCCCCTCACCCCTCATATAAATGGGCACATCCCCTTCTCTCAAATTCACACATTCAAAGCCCTTTGACACAACAAAAACCATCCCAAATATCCTCCCAACTATACTACCTTCATATTATAAGCCTTTCATTGGTCATATAGCCATCTTAAGGATCCCTATTGATCAAATCAAGATAAAGAACACAAAGAAGAGGTAAATATTTTGTCACATCTTTCACGTTATTTTCTTCATCCACTTCCACATTCCTTGTTGTTTCAACTATAAAATAATAACTCTAGTATATTCTATATACAATGATGTTATTATAAAAAATTTACAACCATATTCATTATTCTATCCATCCTATATATAACTATGTCATCATAGGTCCGTACGTACGGATTACCGTCTCCACTTCGTGGTGTAGTTTGTTATCCAAATACTTAATCATATGGATGAGTATAATAATTAGTATAAATAATGTAAATAATAAATATAATATGATAATTATTCTTTTAATATGATCTAACATCTTATTATATATGATTTTAATATCAAAATAATGATATTGTCGCTCATGCGTACGTATGGATTTCCGACTCCGCGAACACGATTATATTAATTCCAAATTGTATCCATTCAATACAAATTTTCATTTTCTGAATAAAAATTATTTTTTTAACACTTAATATAATTCTTAATATGAATAATATACGTCCTATACATAAAAAACATTAATTACGTAACAAAGCATATAATGGAAAAAATCATTTACCACCTGAAATGATGATACTACTGAAATACCATTAACAAAGAAATATTAAAAGATCATATATGATATAATATTAATGTATACGAAAATTTTATAATTTAATAATTATTATTTCACCATTATACTTTATGTTAACCTAGCCATGACCATGGAAATTCTCCAGGTAAGAGGTTTCTTATCTCACTTTTAATTCTGTGAGATTTCCATTGTTCGACACTTAATTATTGCATGTGGTGTATTGTGTTCGTCCATTTGATATATATTTTCGTGATTCTTTTTATATTCATGGTATTCTGTGAATGATTTAGTTGTTAATAAATTTTGGTAAAACGGATTGATTGATTACAAATGGGTGAGGGTTAATTTCACAATCTCTTTATCATCTGAGAATGTTATTATATAAGTATCTACTGGGACCTATTTATCATCCACATCCATGTTTCCTAAATTGTATTTCAAATATTTTATAATTTTTATTAGACAATTGCTTAAATTCATTTATACCATTATTTGACCTTAAATTTTTGGTATGTAATCTTTCTATCATTTTCTAAACCGGGTACTTTACGACCATTTTGACAAAATTTAGGTATGAATGTTTTTTAACATATATGGTGGGTGCGGTTATTCTCACCTGTTATAACATCGTCGAAAAATCCCATAAAATATTATACAAATATCTTTAAAATAAATGTTATCTTTTATAATTACAAGACTTTTAAATGAATTTTAAAATATAAATATAAATTCCTTTTAAATAATTATCCTTTCATCTATGTCAACATACTTTGATGGATTTTAAACTAGTTTGAAGTTAATATATTAGGAAACAAATATGCTATACTATATTATGTTTGAATATGGATGTTTTATTTTTATTCCATTCATGGTTTATGTTTAATGAATTGACACTTCATATGCTAGTTTTAATGTGAATGTTTATGTTATATTTCAACCCTTTTATACGAGGAATGTATTGGACATAGTATGTGACGGGTGGAGCCCACAATAGATCCTTGATTCCGTATTAGGTATCATGAGACAACTAGACATGGAATTGAATGAGGCCTTTCCGTATTTGATATATTGTTTTCGATGAGGCATAAATTATTTTTAGAATTCTTGGCCAGGGCCTTGAACAATTGTTTTTGAATTTCTGGCATTATACATTCCCTCATTATGAAAATAATATTGATGGTTCATGTGTTCATCTGACTAGTATAATACCCATGATTATGATTAATTATGGAATTATTTACTCCACACATATTCCTACAAAAAATTGTTCATGTTTATTATTTGTAAAAGCATGTGTTTTCAATTATTCACCATGCTTAATATTTATGTTATCTTCTGATGTATTTCTTACAATTTCTAACCATTTGAGCTCACACCATTCTTATGATTCATTTTCCTAGGATATTAAAGAGTTAGTTATGAGTGAATTTTAGGCATAATCTAGGTTGAATGGCTGTTTCTAATGGAATAAATTAGTGTTGTATTTCTTTTCATGATGTAAAGTTGATATTATCTAGGAATATTATTTCCAATATTACTAAACCAATCTATCATTCGTGACATGATTTCCATGTGCTAATTTCCATGTTATGTAATAATGAACAGACTCTGGGTAACTTGGTTCAGGTCGTTATAGGAAAAACCATTGGATGGTTTTTAGTTTTGAATATTTTATAGTGTGATTTCCAAATCAAAAATAATAATGAAATCTCCATCGTTTCCAATATAAACTGACCCATTCTCCCTTTTCTAATGACTCAAACTCATTATGTTAGACCAGACACATCCCCATACTCCCTATAGACCCTCCACGGTTCCCCCACGCTCCCAATAAGCCTCCCTCAATCCTATAGAGTCACGCATCAATGTAAGGGATCCTCACCAACCTATCATCCTTTCGATTCAAGATCCTTGTTTTCAATTTGATGATATTATTTCTATTATACATATATTCATATTTTTTAATAAATTACATAATAACCATTTGATTTAATGTTCATTAGGGATCATTTATTCCCCGTTAATTCGACACATACCTATGCTATTTCTATACCAAAATTCCGTATGGGATTTCTCTCTTCTCAATTTCAAGAATGAAATTTTTTTATATTATGCATCTAAAATTACATTTCATAGTTTGGTTTATTACAATCAATGATCCCCTTACTATCAATTTCATTTATAAATTATTATAGTCTTATATCTCTCTTATCATCACATTTTATGAGTTTTCAAATGACACAATTATTCTCCCAAAACTGCACCATGATTCTTCATGCCGAATAATTGTGTAGTGAATATAATACCCATTATTCTATCAATAGTATTAACCTTTTTTAACATATACTTATAAATTTAGCAATTAAATGTATGTATTATACATTAATTTATAGTGGAATAAATGATGTTTTTGAATTATTTTGTGTTATATGATCTACGTGGGATGCTTAAGAATGGCATTAAACTGATTTGGAAGGGTGTGCCCTGATAGTTCCATAATAAATTTGGTATTGTTTAGTATCATGATAAATCATGTTGGGATACATGTTTAACTGATTTCTTTATTAGAAATTTTTCCACCATTAAGTTATTAATGGTTATATTTTACTTATGTTTACAATATAATGTTTTATGTTCATTCCAAATTTCCTTCATATGATGATCAGGCTATATCAGGCCTTTATATTCATGTTCAATTATATATAATTTATATGCCTTTTAATACATGTATTATTATCCATATTTTATTCAATTTTTATTCCCTTATAGGGATTTATACCTCACCAAATTCTTATGAATGTCCTCAGGTTATCCAATATAGTTTTATGTATGATGGAGTGTTGTGGTCATGAAAAAATGTTTTCAATAATGATGTTGTATTTCATGTTTTAGTTTTTAAATAGTCTTCCTAATTTCAAATGAAACTATACCTCTTCATTGTATAAATTGTAATAAGTGAAAATATTTTTAATAAATCATGTTTAAATATCAAAAATAGTAGGGTTGTTATATGTATTATGGTCCCAATTAATTATAATGGATAATAGGGAATAAATACGGTTCTCCAATGGATTCTTGACATGTTTATGGGCCATTTGATCCCATGTGATTAATGTTTAGTCCCTTGTTAAGATAATTTTTCTATTAATCATTATAATTAATTTTAATAATTTTAAATTATATTTTCTATTTAATACTATGGTGAAATTTTGTGACATTATAAAATTTCTTAATCACAAATATGGAATCCAATATTTTAAATTCCAATAATAGTCCTGATAATAATTAATTTAACTTCAATCCCACAGATGATATGGAAATATAAATTTTAATTCATAAATATTCAAATATATCTATTTTTTATATTTAATTTCAATGTAAAATTGATTTTAATGAACTACATTTGATTAAGTGATATATAATTATCTCGTTATACTTTTATAAAAATTAAAATCATTATTTACCTATACATGTAATATGGATGAAAATTTATTTTTGAATGATATATTGGTATTGTTCACTATTTATAAATATATTAATGTTCTTTGAAAACATAAATAATTAACCAAGTGTAAGATTTTATATTTATAGGTAAAGACCAAGAAATTCCATGTAATTTTTTAAAATTTATTTGTAATTATTATGTGTATTCATGAAATGATGGCCCTTTATTCTGAGGTCTGGTGTGTTTGGAACAATATATAGAGAAATTTTAAAGGTATGTTTAGTAAATGTACTGTTGGAACTTTCTATTTTTTAACCTGTGGTTTGATTAAAAATATTAGGGAACCATTGAATCTTTAGTGAAGAGATTCAATTATGGAAGGCTTAACTATGAACATTGTCAGTGTCGCGACCTGCCTTCACCGAAAGGAGGGAAGGGACAACAGATTGTCAAGCCCTTCCTTCTTTATGTTGAAGGAGAGTTAATGACCCCCTAGTCCCTCATCATGTAGGCCCCGGAGTGGCGACTAGCACCAAGGGTATAACAATTTCACAATTTGGGAGGCATTACCATTTTTAGTTAACCAAGATTGGGGGAAGGAATGAGTAAACACCAAACACCACCATGTCTTGTAAACTGAATGTAAAACCCAAACTACATTAATGTTTTAATAATAAAACTGAACACAGTAGAATGAATCCAAAGTAAAAAACCAAAAAGGAAAGGAAAATGACAAGAATAAACCAACAAAGAGCAACATCAACTCCAATTTCTAGACTAGTAAGATCCTGCACGGCATCTAAAGCCCTCCTGGAAACATGAAAGTAAAGGTAGGGTGAGCATACAAATTATACTCAGTAGGAAAACCTAAAGCTCTCATGCACAAGTGGGGAGATTTCCTAAAGTCCCGTGAGAAGCAGAAGAAATGCCATCTATCAAAAAATTCATTCCATCCCACCTCACTGGCCAAGCTCACTATATAACACAAGTAGTAAGATAATAGTAAAGAACAAAAATTTTGGGTACCCCACACCACTATTTCCCCTACTAGCTAGCTGCTCATCGCTAATAGAAAACGTCTTTATGCTACCACGCTCTTCCTTCCCGCACACACCGGGGTATCACAACCATCCACATCCCTACCAGCACACACCTGAGCCTCATAACCACACATCCCTTCCAGTATACACTGGGGCCTCATCACAAAGTCACCTGAAAAAACAACCTGCCTAATGAGTCCCAAGCTAACAACACACCAAACGAAACCTACTCGAATAGCCTTCGGTGTAAGGTCGCCTCAAGCCATCAAAGCCTAGGGAAGAGGGAGCAGGAAGGAGAGTAACTAGGAAGAAACACTCTTCCCCATGAAATGGGGTTTCTGACACTAAGTGACCAATGTGGGTGGGGTTCTACTAAACACAAAACATATAGTTATACTCATATATATACCAACACAGATCCCAACCTATGTCTCCTCAACAGATACAAGCAGGTGTCCAAACACTACTACCTCAGAAAACAGGAACACAACAAATATTTCCCAGTTACCCTATTCAAGTTATCATTTAATAAAAGTTCATTATGAGTTAATCCCTTCAATACTGGGCAACTAATAGGCATAATCACATATGAAACAACAATAAAGCGAGAAGGAAAACCATCGGGTAATTTGAGAATTCACACCGAGTTCTCTTGTAAATAATAACATCAAAGTGGGATCAGTGGAATCCCTCGAAGAATTGGAACCAAAGAAAAAACAAAACTAAACATTGGTTATCCCCACATTAATTCATTACCTTTCCACCCAGCTCATTATTTACTTTCCACTTTTATTCATGTTCACAACCTAACCTGCAGCCCTACTACCAAACACCACCACAACCACACAATAAATCATGCCATTCCAACCACACCACTCACAGCCCCACTGTTCAACCATGAAAAAAAACACATCCACCCCTTTACCCATTTCATAACTGAACCGTCCCAACTTTCATTATTTATTATTTTATATTATTTATTTCAACTTGGGTGATCACACAAGGTAATGGGCATTCATATTAAACATGATATTTTAAGTGTTTAATCAATTCATTGATTATTCCCTTTCACTAGACGATGCGTATAACAGAGCATATCATAGAAGTGAAAACAAAGGCCCCCAACGGTCGTAATTTTCAGTAGGCCTAAGCCCATTAAATTCAATACATCATCATAGGGAATGCATGGGTAAAAACATGTAACAACATTAATAAACTTCCTCATCCATGTTATTTAACCTATTATTATCTTCATTATAGAATTGATTAACTACCTAGTGGGAACCATAGAACACCCACCCTACATGATACAAAGGGATGAAAGAAAAAGGTAAGATTCCTACCTGATTGATCAAGGATCGATGTTATGTCCTCGTGTGGAATCCAGAAAACTGGAGTAGCAATAATCCATGGAATGTTATCAAGGAAAACTTCATGGGGGTACAACACATCTGGAGGAAGGTTATTCTGAGTGCAGGGTGATAGTGAAAAAGGAACCTAGGGAGAAAAGAAGACTTTATGTTATAAAGGCTGAGATATAGCATCCCAGGGGTGGTTAAGATATGGATAAAAACTTGAAACCACGGAAGAAGCGGGATCGTGGGTTGACCAAGCAGCTCGGCCACCCCACACGTCCAACGTAAAAGGTACCTTCCCTTCGAGGCGGTTAAATCTGACGCACACATCCTTAACCAAGGAAGGACTCCTCATAGGATGCGGTAGAGTGTTACTGAAAACACGGTTAAAGTAATGACCAAAATACATGGGTTTTCATTTAAGGAGGGTTCCTCACCAATAATTTAATTAAACACCATTAATGGGACTTAAAACTGGAATAAAGCGGTCAAAACATGGTTTAAAACCCAATTAGTGGAAAATGGACGCCCTACTGGAAAAGTCGTGGAGAGGGCACCGGTTGGCTAGGTCTTCCAATAGACGAAGCTACCGGTTTACCGAGGCTACCGTTAGGCCGGGGCTACCAGTAGGCTGAGGATATAGCTAAGACGAGGATACTAGTATGCCAAGCTATTGGTAGGTTGAGGGTACCTGTAGGTCGAGGCCACCGGTAGGCCAAGGCTACTGTTAGGAGTCTTAAGCTTCACCGATATGCTGGGATGGCTTTCCAGACCACCCTGAACACCCCGAACATTAGATGTTTACCATGTAATGGACCCCATAACCCCATTCCATTACAGTTGGTCTGGTATGAAATTTAGTTTTTGCGACATTTAAATAAATAATAAAATAACATAAATATTTATATATTTTTATCCTACATCCTGTTGTGCATCGGTGGTGAGACCGGTGGATTTTCAAGAAATTTAATGTCTTGGCTCTTTAGTTGCGTAGCCACATCTTAGGGAATTAATATATAAATTATTTAAAAACTCACCAATTAAATGCATTAATTCATTTGATTTTTTACTCACCCTCCCTCTTAATTTATTTGGATCACGAGTTTGGGTTTTTTATGCAGTTTCATCAAGAGATAAACTGATGGAAAAGTACTGAGGAAAAATTAACTGATAGAAGATGGTAGATTGGGTGGAAACAATCCTAGATCGACAAACACCAGGGACACCATCAAACGAGGACTCTTCTACTTTCACAACTGCGATGTCACCTCCATTTTCTGAGGAAGGGGTTATTATTAAATTCAAGAAACATTATTTTTTTCATATAATTGTTCATGAATTTGGGGGTGTTTGTTGGGGGAGTTTTAAACATGTATTAATAAATAAATATGTTAATTTTTTCTTCGATACACGCTTGTTATGATGATAAAATGGAGGGCACGAGAAAAACAAAAAAGGCCCAGACTCTCTACTGCATGTTTTATCGTTTCATTTTTCATGTGCGAATTTTGAATATGAAAACAATGTGAATCAGAGGGTAATGATGTTATGAAATAATCATGGGGAACCAGAGTCACATACGATAGTGGAAATAGAGCTCTAGAATGTCGACAAACCCCACGGAAGAAGCACAGGTGTGACACCAGCATGATGGCACCCATGTCTTGTGCCTGTAGGCGAAGGCAGTGGTCTGCACACATCAAATACAGAAGGAGGTGACACCATTAAATGGCACGGTGGTACAGAAGAGTGGCCAACCCTTGGTCGAACACTTTGGTGGAGAGTGGCACGCTGTCTCACCCCACTGGAGGTGGCTGCAGCTTCGAAGTCATGGTAATGTGGACCTTTGCCCCGCGGGTCCTATTGCTTGCCTAGGCAGCACCATGTGGCACTGCTAGATACATAAAATATGAATGGATATTATGCCATTTTGGTATTGGAGAGTGACCCCCTCTATGCGGTTACCCTGAATAGCGAATGACTCTAGCCTTCAGACTAGGACAGTTAGCGGGCCATGCCCAAACGAAGCTGGTCGGGATGGTTTGTGGCCAAGCAGGCCGAACCAGCAGCCTCAACCACATGGGTCAGCCCAACCAGTTCAAGTAGGTTCAGGTGGGCCCTAGGATAGACCTATACCTGGTTGGGTTGATCTGAACTGGGCTAAGGAGTGTCTGGTTGGTGCAACCGGGTCGGATCAGAGGCATACCTCTTTTGGTCCAGATACGCTTAAAAGGTCGTTTCTCGTAACTGAGACATCTATTTGAAGAACTGTATGCCGCGATGGAATAATTGGAATGAGATGGTATTTTTTACATAATCCACATATGTTTTGGATAATTATGGAGTACAACTATGTCGGATTGTACCGGAATCCACTCGGGCCCCTAACACTTATATGCATATAACTATCAGACTGGTCATCTGATTGACACGCCGTCTATTTCATTGGAACCCCAATGACATGAAAGATCATTAGGGTACTTTTACATGGTAATTAATCGTGGCTGCATCTTGTTATGTTATTTGATTGTTTTTTGTTATAGGTATAAAGAAAATTCCTACCTGATTAGGGATATGCCTTTCTGGTTCTGGTCACCAACCCCAGGACTATAGAAGGTGGGCTAGGGGTATTCACATCACCTTACCCAAGGTAGGGGTTGTGATAAAATATTTTTAGTGGTGTCAGTCCTACTGAAAAACCAGGAATCTGATATTTCTAATGGAGTAATAGTGATAAGTGTTTTGAGTGATGTTTTTGTATGGGGAGTCTAATGTTGGTGCAGAGGCTGACATATCCATACATCATGACCCTAAAATATGATTTCCAACTCAGTGAACGATAACAATAATTGTGTGTTTTTTCTAAATGTTTTTACTTTTGACCTATTTTGAGTCATCTCACTAGGTATACCATATTTACCATGGTGCACCTATTTTGTTCAGGATGCCTCTATGTAGACAACCATCCAGGATTCCGGAGATTGTAGACGATGATGGCCCACTAAGCGATGAGGCATCGATGTAGGTCCCTCTTACTTTGTTGGAACCTTCAGGTGGTGTACTAGAAGCACCACCAATCGGAGTGGATCAGTTGCCAACATCCCCATAGGTAGACTGTGCATTCTGACTGAGCACATTGCATGTGTTCTAGAGATAGATTCCTATGAGGTTTCGAGGTTAGAAAAGCACCATGGTATCTAAGGACTACCTGGAGGCTATGACATGGGTGTTTCTCTTAGTTGTGATTCTAGAATATCATATGGAGATCCAATATTCTTGAATTATTTAGGGCACAACAAGGAGATGGTGGAGTCTCATACTCTAGATGCATGAGGAGGTGACACTCTACTGGTTGGACTTCGAGAGCCACTTCAGGTCGGAGTTATTACCAGAAACATTATGCTTATTGTGTATCATGGAGTATCTAGATGTACAGTAGGTCAGCCAATCAGTTTCCCAGTACTCCAAGAGATTCACTGATCACTCAAACTACTCCATCGATTGGTGGAGATCTTCTTATATGAACAGGAACTGACGGTGAGATACACCATTGGACAATAGGTAACCATGTCCTCAATAGTTGGCATATGGCAGATGACACAGATGTCCAAGTGGGCCAGACCTTCTGAGTGATGACCCCTATACACGGGTTCATACATTTGGAGCTCACGAGGTAGATTTGGCTAGTTGAGGAGTTGATTGTGCATCACATGTGATGGGAAGGGCCATATGGATCACGACATCTAGACGTGTTGTACTGATGATCAAAATACGATCGAGGGACCGTATGGCTGTATTAGAGGTTCGAGTGAGGAGTTCCATAGGGAAAAGTACGTGGTAGAGGAGACGGTCGTGAAACATGTGCTGGAGGACAGTTTGATTTTCTACCACCACCACACCCTGGTGGTCCCCCCCAACCACATGGAGTATGTGGATAGGGGAGAGCTCATTTTCATATGGCAGAGTCCTACGACCACAATGCTCAAAAGATGTCTAGTGGTAAGATCATTGTCTATTCCATACTAGGTTCAGTTCTTATTGACACAAGAGTCAGCTACTATTTTATTTCCAAAACACTGATTTGGAGTGTGGAGATTCAGTTGGAGTCGATGGCTAAATTTTTTAAATTAGATTCTTTTAAGGGAGAATATTCCACAATTGCAGACTGTTTCAGGTAGTTTGACCTCACTCTAGGAGGTGAGGGCTTTGGGTGGGATCTCCTCATTGCTGCATAGGGTTCATATGACATCATCAAGTGTATGGATTGGCTATCCATAATCGATGCTCAAGTAGACAGTTTTAGGTGCAAAGTGTGGTGTGTCCGCTCGGATGGGCTGGGGTTTCCATTACTACCGAGGAGGGAAAATTTGAAACACATGTTAGACTAACTCGAAGGAGGTTGCAGTAGATCAATAATCGGTTGGGTAGACATACACATGGATCAGTTAACTTGTGGATTTTGAGTGATCCAATAGTGGTGGACCATTATGCTAATGTATTTCCTGATAATGTTCCTAGACTACCTCCTCACATAATGGTAGACTTCTGCATCAACATATACCCCAAGAAGGAACATATATCTATGCCAGCATATCAGATGGACCTTAGGGTTCTTTATGAGTTTCATTTTTAATTGGTGGACTTATACGGGAAGGGATTCATATGAACCATTGTTTCTCCATTTGAATCTACGATTTTTTTCTCTAAGAAGGTAGATGGGAGTCTGAGGCTTTGCGTGGACTATCGACACATGTACCCATTGACCATGAAAACCTGTATCGACTCACAAGGATTTAGTATCTCTTAGTCTAGATGAAGGGATCTCGATGGTTTTCAAAGATAGATGACAAGATCAGGCTATCCCTAGCTAAGGGTATGGGATAATGACGTAAAAATCATAGCCATCATATGTCAATATGGCCATTATTAGTTATTGTTATTTCCCTTATTCATGACCGATGCTTTGAAAATATTCATGGGACCCATTAAGAGGATCATCCATCCATACCTCGATAACTTCATGGTATTATTTATTAAGGAAATCATTATATACTCAGTATCAGGTGAGGAGTGTACCACACACCAACAGATATTTATGGATACACTCGGAGAGAACCAGCTATATGGGAATCTCTCAAAGATCTTGTTCATGATACGATAATTCCACTTCCTTGGACATGATATCTTAGATGATGGTGTTGTAGTGGATCTGGTGAAGATAGAGGCAGTTCTTATTTTTGTGCCATCCAGGCGTGTGACTAGGGTGCGATGTTTCCTGGTATTGTTTGGGTACTACCGAATATTCATACCAAAAATTTCAAGAGATTTTTCACCCTTTATAGCATTAACTAGGAAGGTAAAACCATTTGTATTGATGAAGAGATGCCATCATAGATTTCAGGAGATGAGATAGAGACTATAGAGGGCCCCCATCATGATTCTACTAGAAGAGGGCATAGGGTATGTTGTGTATTATGATGCATAAGGGACCAGACTAGGTTGTTTCTTATTGTAGGAGTGAGTGGTGATTGCCTACGACTCATGGAAGTTGAGACAATATGATTAGAAATACCATACCCATGACCTTTAATTAGTAGTGGTGGTCTTTGCGCAGATGATATGGTGGAACTACATGAGGGGAGAACATTTTAATCTTTACCTAGATCACATGATTCTCAGGTATACGTTTTCTTAGAAGGAACTAAAACTCAGACAACAATGATGGATGGAGTTCCACCAGGGCTACGACTTTGAGATAGTATAAAATCTTTGGAAGGGGAATGTAATAGAATACAAACTCAACATGAGGTATGTTCTGCTATTAATGAGTGAGTTGATAGAAAAGCTATCCATTTTGTAGTTATCAATTGGGGATAAATATTAAAAACATTACCACCAATCTATAATAGTTACACCCCCAATCCATCAGCCAGTCAGAGAGGCAAAACATTGGGACATCGACTATGAGTCATTATGTGCTCAGATGTTCTTAGGATAGGCTCTTAATGAATTTTCTGATGGTAGAGATCCTGTAATCATCCTTATAGGACCCACTGTGGTACCTATGACTCATTGAGATGATATGTTTAAGGAGTTCAACCCATCACCTTTGGTAGTACATCCTAGAGTGGACAAAATGTACTAGGACCTATGGCATCTGTACTGGTGGCCAGGAATGAAGAAAGATGTGGTAGAGTTCATATCAAGATTCCTTTTAAGAATGTGAATGCTGAGGATCAGGTACCAGCATGATTAGCTCATCCAATTGAGGTACCAGAGTGGAAGTTGGATGGTATCTCTGTGGACTTTGTGACAAGGATACATGTACATCATGGGGTCACGATTCCATTTGGGTGATCATTGAAGGATTCACCAAATTGGCCCACTTCCTTTCCTCCTAAGAGTAGGGAACGATATATAGATTTTGACATATCAACATAGAGGGGATTTTATGACTTCACGAGGTTCCATTGATGATATTATTAGATCACGATGCTCGTGTTACATCCCGCTTGAGGATGGTATTGGAGGTGTCATTTGAGATGTTACTAAGCTTGAGAACTTCCTTTCTCTATCAGAATGATGGTCAAAAGAAGAAGACTATACCGACACGCGAGGACATGCTTCGTGCTGGTGTCCTTAATTTTGGCCACAGTTGGTATGTCTACATGTTACAGGTGGGGTTATGATAAAACAAGAGTAGTCACTCCACCATTGAAATGGATCTCCTTGAATCCATATACGTGCGACCATGATGTTCACCTCTATAATGGACAAACCGAGGGGAGTTAGAACTTATGGGTCTAGAGTTGGTACATTGTACCATTGAGAAGTTTCAAAGCATCTAGGAACAGATGAAGACTGTACAGAGCTGGAAAAAGTCATATGATTATAGGAGAAGGATACCATTGTAGTTCGTGGATGGAGACCATGTCTTCCTAAGGGTATCTCCTCGAGAAGGATTATAGAGGGTTGATAGGGTAGCAATCTATCTATAAGGTTAATCAGAAATTTTTATATCCTCAATAGAATAGGAGAGGTGGTGTACTGTCAATCTCTTCCCCCACCTATTCACCTATTGAATAATACTTTCCATGTGTCGTATCAGAGAATATATGTTCATGATCCATCAAAGATTATTGGCTGGGGCAAGCTGGATAATGACGATAGGGTAATGTTTGTGGAGTGCCTGGTGGTGATAGAGGATTGATAAGAGCGGTTCCTTCATGGGTAGTCGATTTCTCTGGTACGTGTTCGTTGGAAGCACATGAATCTCCATGAGAGCACATCGGAGCGGGTGGCTTAGATCTGTTCTATGTACCCCCATTTGTTCTTCTAGTATTTTGTCTCTTTTGGGGATGAAAATCCTTAATGAGGGGATAATGTAAAGACCCAAAATTTCAATATATATTGTTTTTAAATTATTTTAGAATATTACTATTCTGGGGAAATTTATGGCACAGTATTCAGTGTCATGATATGCCCAAAATAGGATTTTGAACTTTTTTATAGGTATGTTTAGTAAATGCGTTGGTGGAATTTTATATCATTTGAACTAATGATCTGATTAAAAATATGGGTGCACCATTGAATCCACCGCACCGATATTCTCTTAAGGGTGGATTATCTTCAACCAAAGATAGTCAGGTGAAAAAGTTAGATTTTGAGAATTTTAATGAAAAAATAATATAACATAAAAATTGTTACTTTTAATCCTACCATCTATTCAGTAGCGATCGTGGGACTGCTGGGTTGTCAAGAAATTTAATGGCTTGACTCTTTATTTGTGCAACTAAAATGATGGGAATTAATAGGTTCATTAATTAAAAACTCAATAATGAACCACATTAATTCTTTCGATGTGTTACTCACCATCCCCCTCTATTTAAAAAGAGCATGTGTTGGGGTTTTTGATATGGATTCAAAATGTGAGGACTTGTGTTGATGTACTATAGAAACATCCACCAACAAGGAACATATTCTTGGGAAGCAACGATGCCAGATTGAGAGTAATTAACAACTCCATACATAGAGGACTCTTCTGCCGCCACAACTACGATTTCAGATCCTTTGATGAGGTATGGTTTGTTATTAAATTCAAGAAAATCTCTTTTTATTTTCCCCTTCCTAAATTAGTGATTTTTTTATGGGAGTGTTGAACCTGGCATAATATAAATCTATGCAATGTTCTTATTTGATACCCCTTTACTATGATGACAACGCGGATGGCACGTTCCAAATGAACGATGCCCAGAACCTCCGCCGTTTGTTTTATTATTGTGTTCTTTGCATGTGATTATTGAATTTGAAAGAAATGTGAATCAGAGGGTTAAAAAGTGACTTTGACACCCTCAGATGCCCTTAGGTGAGATGGGAGTGGAAATAGATCTCTGGAGCATCACATATGCATCACGAAAGAAGCACCGGTGCGGTACTGGTGCCTGCGGGAAAAGGCGGCGGCTGCGCTCGATGGTTGTGCAAGGAGGTGGCACCCATCGGCACAACGATTTACTAGACTAGCGGTCGACCCTCAGCTGGCCATGTTGGGGGAGAGTGGTGTGCCATCACCCACCATGGGTGGTGGTCACAGCTTCGAATTTTCGGCGAAGGGGACCGCGTCCCCATGGGTCCCAATTCCTGCCGTGGAGGCACCATGTGGCACCACCGGTTACATAAAAGTTGAATGAAATTTATGTTGTTTAATAAGGTCGAGTTACCCCCTCTGTGCGGAATGTCCAATTGGCAGACCCAACCATCCTTCGGGCTGGATCGTGCCCTGCTGGAGCGGCCCTGGTCAAGCCGGGTGGGACCTAGGTCGACTCGAACCAGTTTGTGTCCACCCTAGTTAGGGTGAGTCGGGTCAATCCGACTGGTTCAGACTGGACCCAGAGCCATTTCGGCCCAAACATGCATAAAATGTCATATCTCGCAAACAAGACGTCTAATTGATGAACAGTCTAAAGAGATGGAATCATTAGATTGAGATGGTCATTTTTAGATACTCCACATGAGCTTTGAAACAATTAGAGTATGTCCGGGTTGGATCGTACTCAAATCAAAATGGGCCCTCGACACTAAAATGACTATAACTCTCAGTCCAGGCATCTGATTGATGTGTTGTGTGATGCGTTGGAACCCTTATTACATGATGGATCATTATGTTACTTTTTCATGTGATTATGTGGAAGATGAGGAAAGGCGTATATCGTGAGAAGAATATTCTATAGAACTCAAGCACACTGGGTGCGGAGAATCCAGGGGCCTACTATCAACTGAAGAGTGAACATGTGTGGATTAGTACCTAGGGATCATGTATAGATCAACACTGAACCAGTGCGGGTCAGATAATGTGTGGGTCTATAGAGCTTAATACCTATCAATCCTGGGAAGGTCAGATCCTGTGTTGGCTAATGGGGGTTAGTGCATATCGATATAGTTCGGGTCACTAGTGGTGCCTCATAATAGAATAAAATGATATAGCTTTATAACTAATAATATATACTTCTGTACATAAGTAATACCTAGTTTGATCTGATTCTTTTACATGGTTCATTGGGATTTAGATCGTTCTTTTTTATTTTCCATTATTGAATTTAGAGAGACCATCGGGGGTCTCGAGGTCCCTACTGGGTATTTTTATACTCAACCTTACATGGGCTTAGACCACACAATGTGGAATCTTGTGTAGATGACATGCAGCTTTGGCTGAGACTCTAGTAGCTAGGACAGGAAAGTGGACAACAGTGACTATTGGCATGGATAGTGGTGTAGAAAAGTTGTAACTACGCTTTAGGAAAGATCTTTGGTGGAAGATCTTAGGATCATTTTCTATTTTCTATTGTACTTGTATCTTTCCGTTGGAATGGTTTTCCATCCCATTTACTATCAGTACCCACTTGTAATACTTCATTTTTACATAATTGTTCCATCTTGTTGATTTCTTAGAAAATGTGTTTGTATTAGATTAAAGGAAATGCCTTCCCTATTAGAGATATACCTTTCATGTTCTTGTCAACAATCCTTGGAATATGGTAGGTGGGCTTGGGGTAGTAATGGCATAGGCCATGAGGGATGGGTCGTGACATTAGTGATCAAAAATGAATCTTATTATTTTCAAATAAAATTTATATAATTGTTAGAAATTATATGTAAAATTAATTGTCTCCTAAAAAGAATTAAAAATACCTTTTAAAACCTTACATATTTTTCTTATTAAATGGGATCAATTCATATTTTATGATTATAAAATTAATTGGATAAATATATTAAAAATGGTAAAAACATTTAAACATGATACAGTTATCCAAGTGCATTCATTCTTATACAACATCATGACAATAAGTAAAAATTTAAATGATAATATTAACAGTGTATTGTTGTTAAGTAAAAATTAATATTGCATGCAACACATTATTCTGAATAAATGAATTGTTGTGTGTTATGTACACTATAATATGAAATATTCCATTTATGAAAAATTAATATCTGATTCATAAATATGAATAATTATTAAAAATAATTATTTTACAATTACATATAATGTTACATCATTCCAACCTTATATAAATTTCATCGTGACAAACTTAATTACATATAAAATTTGTGGGGATATTTTTCCCACATAGCATTTTGAGGATCTCATGTTTCCACAGAGACCATACGATTTTCCATAAAACCAAATCTAGATAATTCCATTATTCTATAACACTTTATTACAATGGTAAAGAATATATATTCGTTGTTCCTCATAGGAAATATTCTCTTCTACCAAAACTACTCCAAGGATAAAAAGATGACATATGATATGTATATATTACCTTAAAATGATAATTGAAATATACTATTTAACCAAGATATTATCATATTAAAGTCTAATGAATACTAAATTTATCCAAAATTCTATAAGATATCAGATGGTTTAATGAACCATGGAATCTACATCACCTTCTACCAAAACAGATCAATCTTTTCCATATAGAAACATTTAATAATACATAATCACCTACCTCAAATGAAAGATCTTTTATCTGGTTACCTGCATAACTCTTATACCTAATCTGATTTGTGCTCATTTTTCACCAAATTAGTTGATGTTTCTCTACTATTTACTCAACCAAATCGGGTACCATTTATTTTTTTTCTCCTACATTATCCCATAAAATATATTTTATAAAAAATTACTTATAATTCTAGTAAAATTTTTTATCTTTATACTAGAATGAAAACATTAATTATTGGAGGAGTAAACCAAATAATGATATCAATCCCTACTTCCATATAAATATATTGAACAACAACGAAGCATATCTCACATGGTTTTAATCATTTTTTCATAGTGTCCATCAGAGTGAGGGTAAAAAGATGTACTAAATTTTTTTTAGTTCCCAATGAATTGAAAAATTCATTCCAAAAAATGAATGTGTACCTAGGACCATGGATAGATACAATGGATAAAGACACTCCATGTTTCCTCATAATCTATTTTTGATGTTGTCTAGAAATATGATCAAAATCCATTCTTTATCAAGTCAAAAGGAATTGAGAATATTTATTTAATCAATCATTAATATCCCTAAACATGTTATTTCATTGACAAGTACATATTATATCAAATTCTATTAAAATATTCTCAAATTTTAACTCTAGAATAATATAGTTTTGTAGCAATCCCTTCAGTGTCTGTCTATCTCCTTAAAACTCTTGAAAATTCAAATAATTCATGAAAAATTCAATTATATATATTTTCATTCCATACTAGAGTTATACACCAAAATACATCTATACATAATAGGACATAATGTATGAATGTAATAAGGGACTATGAGCTTTAGTGAACAACTCATTCTTCAAATGTGAATCAAATGGAACTCATAGTTATTTCTCAAATCAGAGAACCCAGTATTAATAGATATTAAATCTAGGAAACATACCATCTTTTATGGATTATCTATATTCATTCAATTAATGATCCACCTTCTTAATCCATTTAATTATTTATTGTAGTAAAAACTATAACAAAATAAGGTATATCATTCTATCCTGGACATCTATGCCAAAATGCATCAATTCACTAACCAAATTTACATTCTCTAAAGGTACCATTGTCAATGTAGTATTACTTTTTCAAATCAAAACATCAGCCACAATTTTTCATTTTATTAGGTAATAATGAATCATGAAATCAGATCCTTTATAATTTATAGCTATATTCTCACTCTATTGTCTAGCTATTTCTGGGTGAATATATAAAATGTTTTTTTTTATTATAATAAATTTCACACTTTTCAACATACAATTGATGCATCAATTCTTTTTTCAAAAATAAATATAATTAATTCAAATTAAGTTTTAGGGCAATTTAAATCATGAGTTCTAATTTCATGTGATGCATGAGAAATTTCCATGTCGTCCGGTATTAGGACGCAACCATGTTTATTTAATGATTCATAATTTTTCAATATTAATTAACCATTTATAATAGGAATGTAAAAAAATAGAGCATTGTTCAATCCTATTTTTTGTTCCTGAAAACAAACATGACATTCTATTGTCTAGATAAAACTAAATCTATTTTATGTTAACATAGTTAGTAGTCTTGATAACCAAGAAATGTTTTAAAACACCTTTTGTTAATAAACCACTAATCCATGAATATTATGAACATCTATATCATTTGTAGTAATGTCTACACATAAACAAATTTGTTTTATAATGGCCATTAGTTATGCCATATTTTGAAAAAATATGTCCATGGAATGAAATTTTTCACAACCAATATTAACTCTTACAAATCCTTCCATAGAGATTCATTTCTATTATTGTTTGGAAAATATATTTAATGAAATTCATGTTGCTCAATGGTATTTATAATATACAAAAATATAATATATGAACAAAACCATAAACTAATCTAATAACATATTGAAAACTTTTTTCATAATATTCATAAATATAGATGGTTTATTAAATAACCTAAAGGGAATAACTACGAACTCATACGTCCAATATATCCTTTGAAATGTTGTCTTTGTAATTTCATCCTCCTTGACCTTCAGATAATGGAACATGTACCTCTGATCTCCCTAGTTCTAGTCAAACAAATCACTAATATTAGGAAATGGAAACTCATTTATAATAGTGATGTTATTAAAGGCACTATAATCAATGAAATCTCTCATAGAACATTATCTCTTCTTCAAAAATTAAATTAAGGCACCTCGTGGTGATGTTCTAGCTCAAATGAAACCATTTTCATGATTTTAATTCAAATGGGTTTTCAGTAAATCATGTTATAATTATGCTATTCTATTTGGGGTATTTATAAATGGTCTTAGCATCAAAAAATAAATTAATAGAAAATTAATCATCTTAGTCAAAACTAACACAGGAAAATTCATCTGAAAAAACAAATTTATATTCATTCACTACAAAAATGTCACTAATTAAAACTATTTATTTCATTTCAAAAACATGAGAATAAGGACATCCAATGTCTTGTTTCAAAAAAATTTCTTCTTATCGGTATGTTATCAATGTTATGAAATAATTAAATAAATCACTATATTCATTATAATCTACTAAATCATGATAAACTAAAAGCTAATATATACCCGAAATTATATCAAACTCTACTGTGGGTTCAATAGCATGTTCTCATGGAAATACCATCCAATTAATGACTATTGTATGATTATTGTAAATCATGTTTTCTCTAATACTTTCACTCGATGTTATTGCCAAATTTTTTATCTCAATATTATAAAGGATGTTCCCAATTTTCTATCAAATTTACAAGGAATGATAGAACAAAAATATCACGAATCAAATAGTGTATTCGAATGATTAAAATAAACCAGAAACATACCTATCAACACGTCATTTAATGGAAGAACATCAATTTTTGTAGTAGTAAATGATTTTTCCAGTCAATTTTGAATTTGATCATTATGTTATCCACAATATTTAATCATATTTTGACATATATTAGCATTATTTACGAACAAAATACAACTAAAATATCTTATTTATGGACATTAATTTCTTATCTGATAAACTTCCATATAGTCATGAAACATATAAACAATATTAACACATTAGATTCAATTCCCATATGTTCACATACAATTTGTGAGATTATTTTTAACTCAATTATCAATAGATGGGAATTTTGATTTTTGACTCCAAAAATCATTGATGAATGATTTTACATTTCTATCTATGTTTTTATCATCTTCTTTTTTTCCGAGTACACATTATCATCATTATACATCATTTTTACCTTCACTATGCATAAAAAAGGACTATCATTGCTCATTACCTGATGAGAACCCAAATCTATTTTATTCTATGGATTCAATCTTCAGTAAAACTAACATATCTTACTATCATTATCTTGGATAAGATTTTGGAAATACCTCATCAGTTGATTGATTTTTTCTTTATATACAACCATTGAATCATCCAACTTTTGTCTCAATTTTGATATTGTATTCCATCCAATGTCAAAGAGCCTTAGAAAAATATTTCCCTATGAAATAATTTATAAATTCATCCCATTAATGGAATAAATTACTACACATTCCCAAATATTCTAAAAAAAGATCACCAATGATTGGATTCACCTACAAAATGATAAATTGAAATAGTTTATATTTAGTGATCTGAATAACCTATGACATCGATTATGTTTTATAGGGCTTCAATAAAAACCTGAGCTATCATAGGTTTAGATGATCTTTTAAATGATAACAGATTCTATAACATAAAATGATTTACTATCATCACATTCCATTGTGGATTATCTAGTTTCTCTCATTCAAATACACTGCCACTACTTATATCATAAGACAACTGACCTACCACCACATAAACCAACATAGTTCTGATTCCAACCATCTCAGTATGTTGATTTAGATGGATTTTTTCCACATGTTTCCTTCCAATAAAAACATCCTTATTTACTCTTTAGAAAACCATTTTGAACAAGCATACTATAGAGGAAGAAAAATTTTAATCATAAAATGTTATATTTTTTAAACATAAAAATAATGAAAAATATTCTAATAGAATACCATAAATATAAACCTAATCTCAAATTTTAACTAAGAAATTCCAATAATTCCTTCTATACTGATCTACCTTAATACATTATATAATATTGAGTTATGTTAATAATTTTAAATTATCTAACATTGAGGATATCTTTGGATTTAGTGGTTTTGGAATAAGGTGACAATTCATAGATAAAAATCATCAAATTAAAAGTGGACACTCCTAACCAGTATACATTTTTTTAGCATATAAAATCTAAAAAAACTAAAACATGATCACCATTGTGAATACTCTATATATCTATCAACATGAATTATTCAAATACCTTAACATTATTTGGTCCTGATAAAAACATAAAAAATGATTGGTGATAATTAAAAATTCAATAAGTTTTATAAAACGAAAGAAAACTATTTGTCTATTTTTTATAATTAAAAACTTATGAAAACATTAATAAGAAGTAATAAATTTTACAATGGTAAGTAGTAAATACTTAAATTTAATAATAGGCTCAATTAACAGCTTTTTAATAATAACAATATTACCATAAAACCAATTATAAGAATAGGAAATACATAAAGATAACATGGAACATCATTATATAGGTCACACATATAAATTTAATAACTATACAATCATCTTCTGTAAATTTCAATCTTTCAAATGGAATAACTATACAAATAAAATCCATAGCTAATTCATTTGAGTGATATCACATACCCCATTTTGTTGTATAATCACAGAACTAGAAAGCAATTGTTTATTATAGAACCCCCAAGGAAATTTAAATATATAATTTTAATATAATAAAACATAAAATATTTCAATATTTAATATCTCACTCATAGAATTTCATTTTCAATCACATGTAATCATTTCATGTTATTGGAATACTAAATCTATTTTATAAACCCATTTTGAATAACAAAATACACCCAAATAAATATAATTTTCTTATCATTTAATAAAACATGACATTATGCAATGGAATCTAAATATAAAATAATTCACAAGGTGTCGGAAAAAAAATTATTTCAATGTGTGATAAGAATAGAAAATTCGTTTTTTCGTTTCTAAAAAAATTGTATAAATCATGCAAAAAGATTCCATAAAAAATTATTGGAATGAAAATAAAAATAAAAATATAATTTCATTTATAACATATTCATATCCATATAAATATATATTTAACATAATAACAATAATATTTGAATGGAGAATGTATTATGAAATGTTGTCATTAAACATTAAATATTTCATATACCACTTTGAATATTGAAATTATAAGCCCCATAAAATAGTAACATTTAAAAAACAATAAATACCAGTAAAATAACTAAAATATGGATATATTATGTAAAATGTGTTTTATATACACCTTACTAAAGAATAAAGGTGCATATAATACTGAAATGCCTCATCAAAATAAGATTGAGGCAACATCCACTACCATGGGATTGACTTGTCTATGTGCCATTATCATTAGGAATACAAAAATATTAATTGAATAATTCATTTAGAAACTTTTCTAGTTTAATTTTTTCTATTATTTCAATTATTAAAATTTTGAATAATAGTATATAAACAATTATGTTTATGCCAGGTTTTTTGACCATATTTGGTTTTTTGTTTCAAGATTAATTTAGATGGTCAACATCGTTCATAAGGTTTATTATATGAATATATCATGAATAATAATCATAACATAATTATCATGTAAAATTCACTTCTAATGGATAATGAGATTATAATTCCCCTACTCTGAGAACAAAAAAAATATTCTATAAGCATGGTAATACATTCATTTGTGTATGCATGTAAAGTCAACTCAATGGTCTTTATCAAAAAAAAATACTAAAAACATACATAAAGATGTTTAAAATTCAAAACATACTATCAAGAGACATAAGTGTAACAACCCATATTATTAGGTATGTACATGTATTTTATTTTCTTGTTTAAATATCATTTATTACTCTAATATATCGGTAAAATAGATTAAGTAAGGTTTCAGGTGTTTCTGGTTCATATTAAGATCATGAATCTCTACATTTTGGATATTTGGTAAGATGTACAAGGTTCTCCCAAGGTTATTAGAAACCATGCAGTTCAACCATGTTGACTAGAAAATTGATTCTAATAGTTAAAAAACTATACACGGTACAAAAAATGGCCATGTTATTTCTTAGAAGAGGTGAAATGGTTGGGATACAATTGTTTTACCATGTAGTGTTCCTAACACTCTGTGGGGGTGGGAAACCTATATATAATTCATACACAGTCTCGAAATAGTTTTACAAAAAATTACTAGTCATGTATGTGATTGAAAATCCATATAACGATGGAATATTGTTGGTGAAATGTTTGGGTAAACAACTGGGAAAATTTATCCACCATTACAATAAAGTGAAACAACCATTTTTCATTTGAATTAAATTATAATGGGATCCTACTTATTCTTCCCTAAATATATCAAAAAATCACTACTCCATTGAGAGAAAAAACATCAAATCCAATCTATTATTTGAGAAACAACATATATTAGATTCCAATTTCATTCTCCATTCATTTCATTGGATTATTGTTATTGAGGTATCTTATAATATACCTTCTTTTCACTATTTATCTCTTCAAATTGAATAACAAGTCTATTAAATAAAATATTCCCTATTTTGAAAGTATCCAAAATTTTATTATTTTCCCTTTATAATATATAATAGAAGCCAATACGGGATTAGGTTTCACATACCACAATAATGTTGGTGGCTTACCACATTTTCCAAAATTTCTAGTTTTTTATATCATGTGTTGGGATGATTCACTCCAATCCTTCTATATATTTCCTAAAGACTATATTTTTTTATTAATTTAATTTTTATACATTTTATAAATGCATCTATATTACATATCAATTCTTAGATATATTCTTTCATGTTAGGACAACCCTTTTTTTTCAATATTTCCCATAACATTACAAACACTCATTTGGACCAAACCAACATATATGTGGGTTTTCAGTGATATAAATTAAATAATATTGAGTAGTACCACAATATAAAATGACATTTGTATATATTATAAATTATTTTCTAGGATAATAATGCAATTAACGGTTTATAACCATCTCTTTTCTTGTGTTCTATCTTTATATTCATAATTGGTTATTCCAATTACATGACTATATGATGGTTATTGAGATAGGATTATGGCTAGTTTTGGATAATATCAATCATTCTTCCTTGGTGTGTGATGTTATACCTGATGTTTCACATTGATTATTCACATGTTGGTCATGGTGATTAATGTTCGGCTGGATTATATTGAACAAGGTGTTTCAAATCACTCATATGACCATATACAAGATGAAATATATTTCCTTGTAGTATTTTATAGGACAATGTTATTATCTACAACATAATATTCTTATGATTATGCCTGGAAACCTTATTTACACCATTGGTCCTGACTAATAATATATATTTTTATGCATGTCTATTTATGTCATACATATATAGTATAAATATAGGGACGTACATTCATATATATATATATATATTTGGTGACATGTGTTCAGAGACAACCTGACCTTGGTCGGAGTAAGAATTCTCATGCAGGTGTTAATGCCAAACCCATGTTGGAAGGGATAATTCATATTATTCCAAGAAAAATAACATTTTATACATATTGGATGGGTTATACTATTTTTTATTGGTTGTTTCTAGATTAGTTTTCCAAACACCATAGAGGCTCCTCTACGAGTTACCCAAAAAGAATCATTGATGCAATTAGGGACAATGGAATGAGTCAAACAATGGATTCCTAATTGTCTATTAGGATTTAATATTGTATTTATATTACTAAAAAATATTTGAGATTACCGTGGGATAATATTATAACTTATTTTTTCCATGTATTTTAATTTTAGCCTACTTCAGTGTATTCTAGATTTCCTCTTTGCATAACGTACAAACATGACATAATTTTATATAAAAAACTAGATTTTGTTTCCCTTTCCTAATTTATTTCTTTTTAAAATTGTTTATATTTATCTTGGTCATTATTATATGTTTTAGGTGTTTGTGAAATTATTATATAGAAGTTCTCTACATAAAACATGAAGGTATAGTCTCTGCACTATACAATCACCAACCCTAATATCTAGTCCATATAAACTTACAAATATGGAGTGAGTTTTACGCCATGTCTCCCATCCTGTCTAGGATTAGAAAACCAACATAAAAGTGAAAAAATTACCTATGATAAAGAATTATGTTCTATTTTTTTCATATTATAATTTTCATGATTTCATAGTTGGGTAACAAACTATATTTTAGTAATTTATTAATTTTATGAGGTGTCTTTTACTCTATTACAACACATGGAAGATTTTTTTTCTGAAATAACATTATAGTATCATGTGGATTTACATTCCCAAAATATTTAATGCCACATCTATATTACTATATAAATTTTATTTTTTTGTATTATTGGTTCATTAACAATTATATTTCTAAATTTGCTATTGTTTTGATAATGGGATAAAATAATTGGATTATTCAATGTTTACACTTCATCCAGAAGGGAATTTTACCATATATCATGATGGTGGTTCATTAATTATGAAATTATATCATATTTGGGAATTGACCATTGATAACATGGGTTGGAATGTTAGTGGTTAAAATAAAATGATTTCCATTATAAAATTTAAAGTGTGTGGATCTCAAAAAATTAATAATGTGAATCAATATAATTTAACAAATTGTGATAACCTAGATATAATTACATGTATACTAATTGCAACATATAAATAGTAGGCTTTATAAAATGGTAAAAAAAAATCTAATTTCACCATGATAGATATATGTATATATATGGACTGTTTAATTTGAATGGAACAAATGATTCCATTAAATGAATCATTTAAACAACAATATTAATTGTGCTTTCCTCTATAACATGGAAATTAATGTAAATATATTTGTACCTCTAATTTGTTATACAAGACCATAACCCTAATTTGGCATCAGTAGTGGGTAGTTTAGAGTATCTCTTATGATTTTTTATATTCCTCTATACAACATTTTTTTTTCTTGAAGTGTATAATAAGCAGTGTTAAATCTTATATAGTATGTCTTCTACATATCCAATTCATTTTTCTAGGTATTTTATAGTTATTGTATAATTTTATGAGGTATGTGTTTTCTATTTTCGTGTTATTCAAATAGGGTAGCATTGAGTGGTACTTTACGAGTGTAGTGAAAAATATGATCCATATGTGATGGGACAAAAACCACAAGAATTTCCTAAAGAATTTCTACTCGTGGAACCAATTATTTTCCCTGTCACGGGGAATGATGCTCAATTATGGGATAATATCCGATTATTTTTGTATTTTAAGAACGAATCTCTTCAGCCTGCCCCAATTATGTTTGTGTTGATTCAGTAGTTTTTCCACAAAATTAACCTCTATACATGGTGGAATGAAACACCCATGATATTTGGTGATGGTAAAAATACATGGAATCAATTTTATAGAACATGATTATTCGTCTATGATAGATGGATAAGCTCAAAACCACTATGTTGTGGAATATTGTTGAGAAATGGTTGGTTTTTTTCCACTATGCGGGTAAGAATTAGTGGATGTCGATGTGGTATTTCTATAAGATTTGTTATGAATTATTTTTCCCATATTTATAAGATTAATAGGATATGGAATTTATGAACGTACACCAGGGTCCCATGTACATGAATCCAAATTAGACGTATTTAAATATGATCTAACATATTTCATAAACTCTTCCAAATGCTGGATTGGATGTTATGATATTGTTTGTGTATGGGAATTTATACACCATCTAATATCATGAAAATATCATCCAGTTAGATACAAATATAAATACATTAAATCATTCAAACATCAAAATGTATAATTTTAGTGTATATGGAATTGGTGGAAATGATTTTTTAGATCCCAAATAGGGTACTAGTTCATATTTCAGTAGGAAGTTACACATGTAATCTTCTCATGTGGAAAATGGTATTAAGACAACATATAATGACAACCATGTGACATTTCTTTAGTGTGGGTTGAAAGGAAAAATAAAACCAAAATGTGAAAAGGCATGTTTGAATGTAAATCCTATGGTATCATGGAAGAATCAGATTAACATATATAGACCTCCCCATATATATATTTTGGTATAGGATTTCGACCAAGTCCTTTCTTAAGTGAGAGATTAATAGATCCTCATCCAGAAAATAGCTAGGGAGATATAGAATATCCATGATTAGGGTGTGGTCATGGATAAGTAATCCAAACATCTGATATAACGTTTCATATATGTGTTTATACTTTATGTAGTATTCCATCAACATAGGTATGTAATCTAGGATAGATATACGTAGTACTACCATCAACTGAGGAGTGGATCACATGGACTTCTACTATATGAGGAATCATTTCAGTGGATTCTACTTTATTGTATATATTATTTTTCAAAAGTGATTCACATTTGATAATATTGTTGTCTTCTATGGACAATCTAAACATTGAGATAGATTACATCTGTTGGTGGTTTATCAGAATGTGAATTCCCCTATACGGAGTTCCATCGTGAGAATGGAAACACTCAATTCATGTATTAGAAATTTGTTCTCTATATATTAGGTTTCAATATATTTCATGTGATGAAATTGTTGGATTCCTACCAAGACCTTGTTATTTTATAATTCCATATTTCTTCCCAGACACCATCCATGGATGGTACCTATATTCAAAATGGATATTGGTATTTATATGTGAGTCAATATAGATTAGAGTATTATATGTTGGGATGAGTGAAATCCCATATTTATAGTCTCTTTATAGATGACTATGAAATGTGATGAATAGAACTCCCTCATGTTGTGGATCATCGGTCTAGTGTCTTCCCAAAAAATATATCTAAGATAACTATAATAGATAAATAGATTCTACTGTTGGAATAATGTCAGGATTAGAACCAGTATTAATTTATATAAATAGAATGGATAATATTGATATTTAGTTAATCAAAATAAAGTTGGAGGACATAGATGATTTATTTTTTATCATTCCCAATGAAAATCCATTAATTTTGGTAAGCTATTTCTCCATTATGGAGGATGGGAACCTCATTGATTGTGGGGATTACTATAAATTGAATCAGTTTATAATAATGTGAAGGTATCATTTAAGTCATATAGAGGGCCACTTTGTTCATCTATGAGGAGTATAGGTTTTCTTGAAATTGGATTTTAGGTAAGGATATCCTTAGGCATTGTTCAAACGCATAGAAATTCCACACACAACATTATTTAATTTATTTGTCTTAGATGAGTATTTGGTAATTCCATTTTATACCAAGAACGCACCAATATCATTCATATAGTTAATGAAAAGGATTTTCAAATCGAATCTAATATCATTTAATTTATTATTATTCGAATAAATATTAGTATATAAACATACATGATAGGAATATTCTAGTCATCTTGTGATCGTTTTACCCACACTGAGAGAGTACTAGTTATATTATATGGTGGTAAAATTACACATTGGTATCTATAATGTCTACTTCACAGGATATATAGTATCATAATAAAGGGTACTTGTGGGCTTTGGGATGAATAGTGTCATATTTTCATAGGAGAATTTTGTGAATAAAATAAACATAAATATTTTCATGGGGATACATTATTACTACATGATTATTTTTAAAGACATATCATCCCACTTAGATGTAGTTATTGTAATTAAAATTAATTGGATGGACTTTTTATTTTATGAGTCATATTAGACTTCCCCTTAGGATTTGAATATATGGATTTAATTTGTTCTGATCATAATTATCACATCTCCGAACATATGTGATATTATTTTTTATTATTATCTAGGGCTAAGGTTGGGGATTTTATGATGTTTTTAGGTTAATTTGTGGCTTCATATTCTTTCTAGTTGTGACTTCATTAGAGTTACATAATTCATGATCTCAAGATAGTAGAAGTGGTTAATAATTTGTATTTTTGATGGAATTATTCTCTTGGAGAGTACATTGTGGTGTATATAGACATTAAAATATAAAAATAAATATTTACACAGAGTGAGATAAATATAAGTTATATAAGGGGGTTGAAATGCCGAGAATACATTGAATTTGATCTTTCTTATATTGCCAGGAAAGGTAATTTAGTTGTTTTATCATTGAGCCCAAAAAATCAAATACAGGTTGTCCAGAGTCTATATAGAGTGAAGATGAGATAATATTCTGATTCGAGATATTGGTCAGGAGGGAAATAGATTCATGTGGAGTCCTAGAGCCCACTTATGTAATTACTTTGGATGAGATCCTATATAATAGCTTTGAACACTCACTCTTGAAGGAATATTTTAAAACATAAAATCATTATTCCATGATTTTATACAGATGAAGTTAAACTAATTTTTTCTATTGAAAATTTAAAACATTATTATAAAAAATATTAGACCACTTTCATTATCAAGGCCCTATTAGGTATTGATTTTAATACAATTGGAAATATAAATCCAAAAAAAGTAAATGGAAATATAATATAATATATTCAAAACTAATTTAACATATAAAAATATAATGATAATTAAAATGATTAAGTAATATAACCTAATGAAAAAAATGAGTAGTAAAATTCTTTATTAATTGGTAACATTCATGTGAAATCCCCTTGGAATAATTAATTCAAATTAAAACATAAAATATCATGATAAATGATATATTGATGAATTTAAATCTAAATTTGTCATTATATAATCCATATAACAATATCATGTGGTGATTATTTTATATATCTTATAGAAATAGAATGTGAGATGAGAAAACCATTACCTCAAATCCAAATATTCATTGTATGTCTTTTAACTACTGTAAAAAAATGCATAAATAAATTAATTTTTAATAATTATATTTTATAGGTTAATTAAAATATAAATAAAAATACTATATTTTTAATATTTAATCAAAAATTAAAATATTTAATCAGTTATGTTGACATTGGTGGTTTGGATGATGTACAGTTCATTTTTTCAATATAGTTTCATTTAGTTGACAGTGATCAAAATGTTCAATATTTCAAAAAATATAGAATCATAATCATGAAATAATTATAATATTTATTCATAAATTACAATTTTAACATCAAAAAATATTTTTTCGTGAAAAATGATCGTTGTTACTATCCTTGAGATTGTAGTCCATACATAAACCTGAGTAACGTTTCCAATTTTCAATGATCATTATTTAATGAATGTATTTATTATTTTATATTTTAATAATTATAATAATATCATAAATTATTTATTATTTATTCCAGTATGATTATATATATATATATATATATATATATCATTCTCCTGATGTGGTGTTGAAAAACTAATCACATCACTTTGTGGAGGTGGTGATCAATACGTACCAATACAACGTTATCCGTATTTAATGTAAGAATGAAAAAGATTTTTTTATGGAATAAGAAATATGACCTTAATATAATTATTATATAAGTTATATTAAAAAATTACATTAACTATTTACTTATTTCCTTATATTTAATTAATTAGGGAAAAACGTACCACGTCACTTTATGAGATGGTAATCCAGAGTACAAGTGATTAATGTTATAGTATACATAAATGAATAAAATTAAAAGACTTATATGTCATATAGTAACCTCCAAATGTATAAATATGATACAAATATCATATTTAAACATTAGATAAGTAATTAAACATTCCTTGAGCGGAAATTATATAAAATGAATTTCATCATTTTGTAATGTCGTAGTCATTCGTACACACGAACGATGATTTCAAATCCCATTTTATCAAATAATAGATGGATTCAGAACATTCCATTAATGTAATTAAGTTTCAATATACATTTTATTATGGGTCATTCATATTATCAATGTTCATGAAGAATTAGGTAGGTGTAAGAAGAAATAATAAAAAAATGCATACATATGAATTTTACATCTTTTCAAAGAACCACATTATGATTATACGTAATACATTAATAGAATATATTTACAACCAAAAATGTCTTCTAGGAATATGGTATGGATGTTGGTAATTTTTTAGATATTTTTTATCCAAAGGGTTTTGATGGTGTGAATAAGTGAGTTGTGGGGGCGTCCTTTTAATTTCATGTTGATGAAACATAATTAAAATTTTATAAATGAAAAAGATATACCAACATTTTTACAACTCAACAAGGGACCAAAATGGATTATTGACGTCACTTAGGAATTTTAATTCCTAAATTTGGATAAACTATATTATTTTTCTTGTTTTATGTCATTTAACCACTTCCCATTTTATTTTATCCCTCGGTAAATCCTTTTCTAACCAAACAGTGTTAATTAATTTATAGCTTTCACTATTCATTTGAGTAAAAAATTAATCTCACCATATTATATGATGTACATGTTGAGCCAATAAGGATTCCTTATGTATTTTACATTCCTTTATGTTTTGAATATCACAAACACTATATCTCAAGGAAAACATCATTTCACATAACATTTATCTTAATATGGAATATTTTCCATACTAAGGAAATTTTCTCCATATCAGTGTTTTCATTGTTCATGATTTTGTTTCACTAAATCAATATCTTTTTATTTCTATGTGTAAAATTTGGTTTCATTTCAAAAACCATTGAATCCTATAAATACTTAGATATAAAGCAATATTTTTTTATATTTTGAATTCTGAATTCTGAATTCTTCAAAATTCTGATTCCGAATTCTATGAAATTCATATTCTGAATTTTTTTGAATTCGGATTCCGAATTCTTCTGAATTTAGTTTGCGATTTCTCTGAAATTCAGATATCAAAATCATTGATTTCAGATTCCAAATTTTCCTAAATTTATATTCTGAATTTATCTGAATTATGATTCCTAATTCATCTAAATTTAGATTGTGAATTCCTTATTATTCAGACTCCGAATTCTATAAGAATTCATGTTTCGAATTCCTTATAATTAAGGTTCCAAATTCCATAGAATTCTTACTCTGAATTCCTTTTAATCCCAGTTCCTAATTCCTTATAATTCATGTTACAAATTCCTTATAAATTAGAATCCGAATTTCTTATAATTTAGGTTCTAAATTCCTTAGAATTCAGGATCTAAATTCCTCAGAATTCAGGTTATGAATTCCATAGAATTCAGGTTCTGAATTCCATAGAATTCTTGTTCAGAATTCCAAAGAATATAGACTAAGAATTCCTCATAATTCAGGTTCCAAATTCTTTATAATTCAAACTCCAAATTCATTAGAATTTTGATTCTGAATTCCATGAAAAGAAGAATCTGAATATTCATTTAATATAGACTCTGAATGTTTTTATTATAGACTCGGAACATTATTTTTCCCTAAAATCCAAAAAATAGAATTGGTTGACCAACCATATTTTAATTACCCTTGTTATAATTATGAAATGATGTTGTTCATTATTTTTCTAACTAACTGTTCTTTGAGTGACACGTGTATAGGTCCCTCCGAAATTCATAGAAAAATATGACTGTTGGAGGAGGGTGTTGACCATTGGAGGTTTGCCTATAAATAAGAGCTTATTTGAATGAGCTCTATACTTACTGACTTGTTGATCGATCTAGATATTTAATGTTGCTGATGTGATTTCTAGAGAGATACACTCATTCTTTGTGTGTACTGAACATCTTGTTCAGATCACTTCGTGCGACTCTGATTGTAGCTCTGTACAATTGAGGGCTTATAGGGATAAGAAGATAGAGATGATGACTATATTAATGATCGAGGAATTCCATGATAAGGATTTCAGATTTGGAGACAACCTTTATGTTTTAGGGCCTGTGGGGATAGTAAGATAGACTCTGATATTCTTATCATGGGATTACCCTGGTGTGGGTAAGACAGAATTTCATGAATGTTTAAATCATGGGACCTTTATCCAATGTTGTTGGATACCCTACGCTTTTGGTTAAATGATTCGATACATGTTTCTTGTATTTTTTCAAGTTTTTTTCTACTACATTTTGATTAATAAGAAATGTATAACTATCTTATAAATTCTTGTATTTGTATACTCTTATTAGTAAAATTCAATACACTTTAAGGATGAATATTTTATGATGTAAACTTTTCATAAGATTCATTTCTAGAACCATATATTCTCAACCTAGAAATTTTTTAGAACTAAGTGGTTTTGTGAATTTACAATGTTTATCTTTGTCAAAAATAGTTTTCATCAAGGTTAAAATCAATGTTTTATAACCAACTTTAAAATTTCAAAACATATTTTTAAAGTATAAAATTCACTAACCGCTTGTATATTGATAATCTACTCATTATTTAGATCATAAAATTAGTATCAGAGGGTTGTCTATGAAATACTTATTTTCAAATATATGTTTCTCTGTTCATTTATTCATTTTTATGTATTTTCCATGATTTGGATTTTTATCCTTGTTTACAAACATTTCTATTAATATGTTTCTTTGGAAATATATTTTCATTTAGAAGGAAGGAATGAATGTTGGTTCGATTGACAATATTAATCCTACTAGAACTCCTATATTTGATAGGAATGAATATAAATATTAGAGAGATCATATGAAGAACTTTGATATTAATACTAGAGTGGATATCTTTGTTATGCTTACTGGATATTTCATGATTCTGGATATGGGATTCAGAATATTTACTAATCAAGAAAAGTTAGAATATCAACTAAATTATATTGTACATAATACATTATTGTGTTCAATGACCATAAATATATATAGTCATCTTTCATTATGTGAAGTTTCAAATTTTATTTGGAATAAATTGTAAGTTACTCATTTAGGTACATCCAAGGATATAGAAACTAAAAGATCTATGCTTAGGGCAGAATATCATGATTTTTTATTTTCTTTCAGGAGAACCAGTGTGCAAGGAATATCAATGGTTTTTGACTATTGATAACAGTTTACAATCCATGGGTGAGAAAAGATTAGATGATGAGGCACATGTGGGAAAGATTATTGATATCATTCTAAATGAGTGGGAATCTAAAAGAATAGAAATTGATGAGAATTTTAAATTATCTCAGATTACACTTGATGATTTTTTTGTACTCTTATTCCACATGTGAAAAGATTGAGAATATATGTTGATCTAAAAAATAATGATGGAAGTGGAATAATTTCCTTTACAACTACAAAAGAAAAGACTCTTGAATAGGTTAAATGATCCAAGCCAATGAAGGTTAATATTTTATCTAGATCATGTGAAAGTGAACATTCTGATAATGAACAATGTAATATTTCTCAAAGGGTGAACATGATAGTTGGGAATAAAAAAATTCAGTGTAGATATAATAAGAAATAAATAATGGACAAGAATTACTCTGTAGTCACATGTTAAGAATGCAATGGAGAAGGGCATATTAGGAAAGATTGTCTTACACATAAGAGAAAGGAAAGAAAATAAAAAGAACCCTGAGGGAAATAGAAAGATGTACTAGAAAGATAAATATAAAATTGTTTTGAAAGATAATGACACATGTAGTGCTAGTTGTGGGTACTCTTCAGATTATTCATCAGATTAGGAAGCTTTTGGTAAGAAGAATATTGGGTTACAAGCCAGATTACCAATTGAAAAAACATTGTGTAATGTCCATGTTACACAATGATGATTCCATAACAAATATATCAATGAATTCTAATTGTAGTGATGGTAAATATTATGAATCATTTGATGATGAATCATCTTCTGATGAAGATAATACATAACTAACTTATGAAGAAGATTTTGGTTCCCTATGTTCTTTGAGAATAAAAATTATAATGTCAAATAAAAGCATGATAAGTAAAATTATAGAATTTATAATTTTACTAAAGAAGTATAAGATCTTTTTAAATATCATCATAAGAAAATTTATGATTTTTAATGTATTTTCAAAACCCTTGAGGAAGATAATTATGAGGAGGATAAATTTTATAAGGATCGGGAAAAATTAATTTCTAAGAAAAATTTTTAGAGACTACCTCTAGTACTAAAACCAATGTTTTTTATGATAAAACATATTTATTTGACTGAAGTTAGAAATATTATCCTTGAGGAAGTGGTTTCAAAAATTTCCCCTGATAATAAAAACATTGATATGATGTACTCCCAAATTTGACCTCTAAGGAATATTTATAGATTTGGTTATACTCAATCAAAAATGGTTTTTAGTAATAATTATTTTGTTCCTTAATGTGCTCCTTTCTGCACTAAGTGTCTGTGTGGTGGAAATTGGTCATAAATTTGTTCCATATACATAACTCAAGCTTTAGGTTTTCAAAATGTTTATTTTTTAATGAAAATTTTGATTCCTAAAATTTTCTTATTTGATGTTTCCAGATCTAAGAATGTTTGGCTTCTAAAAGTCTAACCCTCTTATGTTACAGAATATAATGATAGTACCAACATCAATACTTGGTACATAGATAGAGGGTGTTTCCAGAAAATTACTCATAACTAATAATTCTTTGACAATATTATAAAAACAAAAGGAAGAAAAGTATCTTTCATAGATATTGCTGAGGTAGAAATTATTAGTATTAGTGACATTGTTCTTGTTGGAAATTAATTGAATTCAAATGTTTTATTTGTTATGTTTCTTAAGCACAACATTATTATCATAAACCAATTATTTTTTGAAGGGTACCTTGTGAATATTAGGAATGATAAGTTTTTAGTACACAATTCTAAGGAACAGATTATTTTTTATGTCCACAGGCCAGATAATGTTTACAAACTAAACAAAGGAAACCTTATAAGACAAGATATACCTTGTTTTATTGCAATGGAAGATCATTCATATTTATGGAATAGATGGTTAGGAAAATATAACCTTATAACATATGAAAAATATCTAATAAAATACTAGTTAGAGATCTACTGGAGATTAGATTTGATTCTTCAAAAGTCTGTGGTTCTTATCAATATGGAAAGAAACATAAATAACGTTTTAAATTATTCAGTGAACTCTAAACCACTGATATATTATAGTTGGTTCATATGTAATTCTTTGGTCCAACTCAAACTGGATGTATTGGATGTAAATATTTTTTATTTGTCATAGTTGATGATTACACTAGATTTACATGGGTCAATTTTCTAGAAATGAAATCTGAATCTTTTTTTATTTAATAATTTTAGAGACCAAGTTAATAATGAGAAAAATCATCCTTTGAAAACAATTCATAGTGATCATGGAGGTGAATTTCAATTTTCATATTTTGAAACATTTATTACTAAAAAAAGAAATAATTCATAACTTATCAACACCAAGAAATCCTCAACAAAATTTTTTTTTGAAAGAAAAAACTAAATGATTCAATAGATAACAAGAACCATGTAGAGTGAATACATGATAACCAAGTATTTTTGTCATGAAGTTGTAAGTACTACTTATTATACTATAAATCGTGTCTTGGTTAGGCCTTTTCTTAATGAAACATCTTATGAGTCATGGAATGGTAGAAAACATATACTTTCCTACTTAAAGTTTTTTAATTTCAAGGTATTCCTTCTTAATACTAAAGATAATCTACACAAATTTGAAAAAAAATTGATGATGGAATTTCCATAGGCTGCATAAAACCGTCTAAGGATTATAGAGTTTTCAATAATAATATTTGTACTGTTGAGAAAAATTACATATTGAAATTGATGTATCTAATCCATTTGTTTTCAAACAACCAGATACTATATCTTCTGACGTTTTTTCAGAAAATAATTATCCACCCATGATAGAAGATCCTTATGATAAGGAAAATGATTAATAAAATGTTTCTTATGAATTTACCCCAGAATATTTCCTACCATATGTTGATGAACATGTTTTAGAAAATCTACATTTGTTGATTTTTAAGAAGAATCCCAGTGATAGTATCAGTGGTGATATAAATCAACCATTAAGAACTATATGTTCATTATTAATTGATGTAGAAAATCTAGCATTCCTTTCTTAATTAGAACAAAAAATCACTAATGAAATGTTAGGTGATTATTATTGGATAAAATGTGTTCAAGATGAGATAAATTAATTTAATAGGAAAAAAGTGTGGTCCTTGGATGAAAGAACTAAGGAAACTTTTTTTATTGGAGTAAAATGGGTCTTCAGAAATATATGTGATGTAAATGGAATCATATTAACAAATAAATCTAAATTGGTTGCTAAATGCAATAATCAACAAGAAGGAATAGACTTCGAAAAAACCTATGATCCAGTAGATTGACATGAATCTATTAATATTATACTTTCCTTTGTAGCATTATTTGACTTAAAACATTTTCAAATGTATGTTAAATGTGCTTACCTTAATGGTTATGTTCAAGAGGATTTTTTTTGAACAACCATATGCTTTTGAAGATACCAAACACTCTTAACATGTTTTCAAACTTACAAAATATTTATATAGAATTGAACAAGCCCCTAGAGCTTGAAATGAAAGACTTAAATGGTTTTTTCTTCAAAACAATTATTATAAGGGAAATGCGGATCCATCCATTTTTATACTGAATGATAAGAAAAATGTTTTGAATGTTAAAATTTGTGTTGATAAAATTTTATTTTGATCAACTCAGCAATCATTAACTGATTCCTTTGTGGATTTAATGAAATCTAGATTTGAAATGAGTATGATGGGTGAGTTTACATTTATCCTTGTTTTTTTAATTTCTCAAAATCCAGAAGGAATCTATATATCCCAACATAAGTATCTTAAAAATAATATTCAAAATTATGGTTATGACAACCCTAAGAGATTAGTACTCCCATTGGTACCTCAAATACACATGATATTGATGAAGCTGTGAAACCAGTAGATCAAACATCTTTTAAAGGTCTGATAGGAAGTCTACTTCACATTACTGCTAGTCGTCCATACATTATTTTTTAGTATTACTATGTGAAATTTGTCAATAAAATATTAAGGAATCTCATTTAAAGGTTGTGAAACGGATTTTTAAATACTTAAAGGGAACCATTGATCTAGGATGCTTTAATACCTCTAGAAATGATATTTCATTATAATATTTTTTAGATACTGAATTTGGTGGATTTAGAATGGATAGGAAAAATACATCTAGAACATTTCATTTATTATGAGATTAATTTGTTTCTTGGACATGAAAAAAAAAACACTCAGTTTCACATTCCACATCAGATGCTGAATATGTAGTAGTTAGATGTTTTTGTGCTCATGTGTTGTGGATGCAACACACTCTCCCTAACAAGGGTATGATTTTTCCAAAACAAATATTCTGTGACAATACTAGTGCTATTTTCTTATGTAAAAACCTTTCACATCACTCTCATAAAAATCACATAGTCATTAGGAATCACTTTCTTAAATATCACACACACAAAATATATATCATTATTCAATTTACCATAATGCAAAATTCACCTACTGATATTTTCTCAAAATCATTACCCTACAATAGATTTGATGATGTTAAATATAAGTTAGTAATGAAAACCATATGGTAAGATTCCATATTATCTTCTTGTTGAATGCAATTTTCTTATAGTAAGAAAATCACTTTCATAGGGGGAGTACATTTTGTTATTAGTAAAAAAAATTCGTATTCAAACTTCTTTTAAAATAAATTAATTTATATTCATGTTTGTTATCATAATCAAATTTTTCGTATTTAGTTTTTTCTGTTATAAAATTATTTCATAATTATGATTTTTTTGTAATCTAATTTTTAGAAATAATTTTTTTATTAAATTTGTCTTTAAATTTTTATGGAATATAATGTTCTCTAAGAAAAATTTTCCCCACAACGAATAGGTTTCCTAACAATCCGGATGGTATGTTTTCTTACCAAATTTTTCATAATCATTATTTTTAATTGCTGGTATTTTTATCTTGTTTATGAATAACTTTCATTTTCATTTTTTAAAAATCTTATTTTTTTCTTATAAATCTCAATGGATCAGAACCTATCTAAATCCTTCATTGGATATCATCTCAACTGTCATATTTGAATAGCGGTCTTTCAACTGCTGGATCAACCATGGATGTTGAATAATCAACTAAATCACCTATATAAAGCCCCCTGATGGTTGTCCCACATTAATTTCTCATGCCCTACTGTTTTGAATCTCTGCATCAGTATTTTAAAGTTGTTTAGAATGATCAAAAGTTTCCTCTATTCTGGAAGTCTTTTGAAGCCTCTCATTAGAATGAAATGTCGACTATTAAATATATATTCAATTGGATGATATACCAAGAAAGTTTAGTTCATCAATGATTCTTCAAAAAATATTATTCAATCATTTTTATGAATATTAAGATGAATGGATGAGAGAAATTTTTCATTTTTGAACAAAAGGCACATGATCTAGTGTATCCAGTTTTGATGGTAGAGTTTTATAAAATATTTAATTTTTTCAATGAAGTAGGAAGAGATAAATTTTCATTCATGTGTTATGGAAAGACCTAATATCCTTTGTACAATAATGTACCTAGTCTTATTGGAATTCATTATGAAAGAGATGTAGAGTTTTGTACTCACAATCTTTTAGATGAATCCAACACTTTTGATAAGGAAAAGGAAATAGATTGTCTTTTCTTGAAAGGAGTGAAGACTCTGAAGAACATTCGTCTACCTATGAATTTGAAGATCCTTGAATTTTGGGTTCAAGGCTTTATATTTACAAGGAAAGGGGAGAATGATACCATTATGAATGGTGATATATATATATATTGTATTTCTTGGTGAACCTATGAAATATAAACATGGTAGTGTATATCTTGTTAACGATTGAGAATGTCCAGAATTGAAATCTGGAGTCTCAGATTATCATGTATCCAGAAATCCATTCAATGTTTATTATTATTTTCCTTTATTCATTCAATATCCCAAGACGTTCCAAGATGAGGAATTACAAAGTGGTGTTTCTATGTAATGGAACCCTAAGGAGAATGAAAATTTGTTTTTTTAGTGAATCTGTACTATTCAACGATCTTTCTGAAAAAGAAGTTGAAGCTTTGTCAAAGATTTTGGAAGTGGTTGAAACCTATAAGTAATGTGGAAGGAAGAGTAACACTATAGAACAAGAAGATAAAAGAAAAACTCTTGTGGTAAAGGAAACTTAGTCAGATCATCTAAATCCAAAGAGGAAAAAATTGTATCCTTATGAAGGAGTAGCAAAGTGGAGATAGGATTAAAAAATTAGAATGAATGGGAGCCTAAATTTTGTATGGACCCTACTCAGGTGAAGGATTTTAAGTAAAAGGTTGTTGACAATAATGAAAAGGAATAGAAAGATAAGAAGAAAAATAAAAAGATGTTTGAGGATAAAATATTACAATCACATCATAAGGTAGTGGAAAAATCCACTCAGCAAATTATAGTACTTGAATACATTCATCAAAAATAATTACCAAGGACTCTGACATAGAATGTGGTGATTCCAGAATCACATCCTGAAATAAAAATGAATAAGAATACGAATTGGATGAAGAAATATAAGAAAAAGAAGTGGTCGAATAAGAGGGAATGAAACTGATGATATCCTAAAGCAATTTGAAGAGTACCATGATATGAAAATCTCCTATGTAAAATAATCGATCCATACTTCCCAAGCCAAATCCTCAAAAATTGAATCACCTGGAATTGATGATAAAGGTGAACAAGAAGTGAATAATCCAACATATATTGAAATCATTAATCATAATTTATTAATCTGAAAGATCTATTGGCTGATACAAAGAAAGAGGAAGTTGAGGAGGATAATTTAGTTTAGAAATTTGATAGTGAGCATGAATTACCAAATGAATGAGACATCATTCTGAGAGCTGACATGGGAAAGCAGGTGGTAGTGATACCCCTAGTAAATCTGTTGTGAAGAAGAAAAATGTTGGTGCTTCATCAAAGAGGAATGATGAAGACATAAAAATGGAATACTCACAAACCTAATATTCGGATTCAGAATAATCATCCCTCAAACATGATTTTTGTGTTCAGTCTTTGAAAAGGTTGGTTGGTACTATTCCTTTATTCCCACGAATAGATTCAAAATGTCAGATGATTCAACATACAATAAATCAGATGATAGATTTAGTTACTATTGTAATGGACCAGTGTGTCGTACTAGAGGAAGATATCAAGACATTCCTCATTGGTTATGAGGATCATTAAAGATCCTGAAAAAAGATGAAATTCTAGTCAAAGGAGACAATAGAAGAAATGAGAATCATTGATAATTAGATGACATTTTAATGATGCATTTGACAGAAAAGATGGGAAGATCACATAACTTAGAAATAGTTTTTAGGAAAAGATAATCCTAGAACAGACTACTAGATAGTAATATGTTAAGTATCTGAATGGAAAGCATAACACATTTTTCCATGAATTGAAAGAGGGTAATAGATATTATAATGGAGATTTAATAGAAGTTTGTTAAGCAAGAATACATGTTTAATGATCAGGTATACATTCGTATGGAATAGGAAGGGAAAATTCAAGCCTTATAGAAGAAAATTGAAGACCAGGATTAGTTTCTTAAGAAAGCAGAAGAGGATCACAAGGAGCTCAGGAAGCTAAAAACAATTTTTAAAAAGCTGATGCCAAAAGAGAAAGAAGGATAATTTCATTATATTCTGATCTTTATTTATTTATTCATTGTACTAATTCATTCAAAATTAATGATATTTTGGTTTTTCTTCATATATTTTTATTATTAGAAATAATGTTTCAGGTACCAATTTTTTCCATTATAATTTATACAATTTCGAAAAAAAATTTGGGGAGAATGGAAAGATAAAAAGAATACTAAGTGATTTCCTTAAAAAATTGAGATTTCATCCAAAGAAATGTTCTTATCAATGATGTTTTTTGAATTTAAAATCTCATTTAGGAAATCAAGAATACGATCCTTAGTGACTCCAAATCCTAGTAGGGTTAGTCGTATTCACTATGATATATAAGTAAATGGAGATAAGTTTTTAATTTCATGTCCATAAAATTTTTATTTCTATAGATTCCTTTTAGTAAGGATATTAGTGCTTTCCAAAAATGGAGAGATTTTTGAGTCAATAAGGTTTCCTTATAAAATTTCCATTCCAGTATGTTTTGAAAAACAAAAACCCTAAATATAAAGGAAAACATCATTTCCCATACGATTTATCTAATTAAGGAAAATTTTCATTCCTAAGGAATTTTTCACCATTCATTGTATTCATTGTTCATGATTTAGTTTCACTAAATTTAATTCTTTTTATTTGTAAATTTATACATTGGATTCATTTATAAAATCTCGGAACCCTTTACTTACATATATATAAATAATTTTGTTTTTAGGTTTTGAATTTTATTTTCTTATTCATTTCAATTTAAATTCTAAATTCTCTCTAACTTAGATTCTGAATTCTAATGAATTCAGTTTTTTAGAATTCTTATAAATTTATATTCCAAATTACTCTAAATTCAGATTCCAAATTCTCTAAAATTACTATTCCAAATTCTACTGAATTCAGATTCTGAATTCTTCTGAATTCATATTCAAAATTCTTTTAAATTCAGATTCTAAATTCTTTTGAATTCCGAGTCCAAATTCCTTGGAATTCTGAATCCAAATTCACTCAGAATTCGGGTTCTGAAATCCTGAGAATTTGGTTATGTATTCCTAAAAAATCATATTATTAATTCCATAGAATTTAGGTTCTAAATTTTATAGAATTCAGACTCCTAATTCCTCTGGATTCTGATTCTCTCTTCATTATAATTTAGACTCAAAATTCCTGAGATTTCAGGATCTAAATTATTTAGAATTATGAATCATAATTCCATATAATTTCGGTTCTGAATTCATTATAATTAAAAATCAAAATTACACAAAATTCAGGTTTCTAATTCATTATAATTTACACTCTGAATTATATAGAAGTCTGATTCTGAAATCCTTGAAAAACAAAATCTGAATTTTTTTTTCTTAGACCCCGAAAATTATTTTTCCCTTAGAATCTGAAAAATATAATTGGTTGATAAACCATATTTTACTTACCCTTTTTATATTAATTAAACAATGTCCTTCATTCTATTTCTAAAAACCATTGTTTGAGTGAAACGCGTACAGGTCCAACTGAAATTCATGGAAAAATATGATTGTTGGAGAATGGATCCGATTGTTGGAGATGTTCCATTAAATAAAAGATACTCTGAATGAGCTTAGTACTTAATGACCATTTCACCAATCTTGATATTACATGCGGCTGAAATGAATTCTAGAGAGTGAGACACTCATGCTTTGTGCATACTGAACATCTTTTCCAGATTGCTTCATGAGACTCTGATTGATGTTGTGTACAATCGAGGGTTTCTTGGGATAGAAAGACAAAGGTACCTACATCTTTAAATATTTAGAACATATTTTATAAAGAAGAAATAGTTTGGGACTACCTTGAAGTTCGAGCGCTTGCGTTGATAGCAAGACATACTCTGATATTCATGTCGAGGGCTTACCTTGGTTTGTAAGATATTCTTTTTTTAATATATAAATCAAGGTACGTTTATCCAAGGATGTTGGATAACCTAATATTTGGGTTAATAGATTATTTAATTGTTACAAAAAAAAATTCATGATTTTTTTCCATTGCATTTGATTAATAAGGAATGTATAATTGTTTTATACTTTCTTGTATTTGTATACTTTGATTAGTAATATTTTATATGCTTTAAGGTAGAATATTTTTCCTTGTAAACTTTTCTTATGTTTCATTTTTAGAACCATATATCTACAATCTATCATGTTTGTAGAACTAATTGGTCTTTTAAATTTACCTTGTTTAACTTTGTTAAACATTGTTTTCCATAAGGATAAAATGAATGTTTTATAACGTACTTTTAAATTCCAAAGGAATTTTTAAGGTATACAATTCACCCCCTCCTTTATATTGATCATATACATCATTATTTATATCATACAACACAATAAGATGGTTCCAAATTTTTAATCATAATAAAATATTTCATGTCACATAAATATTAAAAAAATTAATTTTAAACAAAAATCTCATACATAATGAAATTGTAGTTTTAATGTGATTTCATCAAATCAGATCTACCGATCCATCGAGGGGATATAGAGGTACCATCCCATTACGTAAAATGGACAATTTATTCCTAATTTAAATTAACTTACATGTCAGTCATAATAACCTTCATGTTACTCATGACATCATGATATTTTAATGATTTATTTTTCAAATATAAAATTTTATTTTTAAATAAAATGTTTTCGTTTATAAATACACTTCTAATAAATAAATGACTTTAATGTAAAAGGTTATTTTTAAAAATGTTATTCTAATGATTTTATTAGAGTATGATCATATATTTGAAATACCATATTGAAATCCTATATTTTATTGAGGTGGATATCTTGTGATACAACCACCATTATTTTATTCTAATGAGACTAATGCATTCCTCATTTAAAATACTATGCATGTTAGTCAAAATTACATGAATGTCAGTTATAATACCTTGTTTTTTAAAATTCATTTAAATGTTTCAAAAGTTAATTTTAAATAAAAAAATTCATTTACAAATGTGATGATTTTAAATTAAATATTTCAACAGAAAATGGTATTTTTATCAATATATTTTTATGATGTTTAGTGGAATATTTTCATATATTTCAATATAATTTGTGGAATACTATATTTTATTGAGTAATATCTCTTTTTATATAATAAAAATTATTTCAATCTCTTTATTTTATGCATTATTTGAGTCATAATACAATTCATTGAATCATGGGAAAAATAAAACATAGGAAATGGAAGAACTCATATTATTAGTAAGGGTAAGCATACAACAGAATCAACCTGTAAATATGGTATTAAATATCTTATGATAAAAAAATATGAACATTCCATTTAAATAATCACATGATCTTGAAAATATATCCATTTATATTCCAAATTAAAAATTGATAACTTTGAATAATAATAAAGATGGAATGAAAAATGTTGGACATCTGTATTATCATGATATGTACTCATGATATTTCAAATCAAAATCTATCCACATAATAGTATATGTATGTGGGTAAAAACCATTCTAATTTCTGTTAAGATATATTCTCATAATAATCGAAAACTACATGGGATCAAAAAAGAAGTATTTTTTCCATATGATTTCATCCCATTATACATACTGATTCATCGAGGGGATATGAAGGGACTTGCCCATAACATGCAAACGCTAACACATCTCTCTTTTTTGAACATAAACAGCATAAATATTCATTTTGAAAATCTAAACAAAAAAATGATAATACATTAACCATAAACCATGAATGGTATCAAAATTTCACATCTATTATAAAAATGATCATAGACTGATTCATAAAATAAATTTGATTGTATTGTAGGAGAAACCCCATAATCAAATATAAGATTCCAATATGGATGTTGACATGTATGTAAAAAGTCTAATAAAATAATTTAAAATATAATTATAAAAATAAAATTTTAAATTGAAATCTTGTATCTAAATGTTTCACATTTATAAAAGAGAACATTTTATTTTAAAATAAATTTTTTAATAAGTAAATGATGCTACAAAACATCAATAAGTTAGGATAGTGGTGAAATATTCCCATTCCATAGAAGTTAAAAATAAAAATTATTTCGATATTCTTTTCTAATAAATTAATTAATTACATATTTTATAAAATAAAATAATCATTCCATTGAATATATTTTAAAAAAATCAATCAATTTTAATGGCTATAAACACTATGTTATGACCCACCCCCAGGGGCCATGGTCGTGACTACACCAAACCCGCCATCCATAGGCCAGAGGCTGGCGACTAGCACCAAAGGAATAATTCCCAAAAAAATGGGACGGAATTTACATAATAATCTTCAAACACACAGACAAGCAAGAACAATATAGGATACAAAACACCAAGTAAAACTTTATAAAAAATGTGAACTGAAATTAAAAGGGTGAAGAAATACAATACAAACAGTAAAGTACAAGAAACTGAAAATAAATGTAAAAATGAAAAAAAGGAAACCAACAAATGGACCATCCATAGTGGATCTTACATCAAAAGTAGGTACATATCACCTCCATAGCACTCCACATCCTCCCATAACCACTGCGTACCAACACACTGTACGGTCCACCTCCAGGTACCTTCCAGTCCTGGTACTCTCACCATCAGTCAGCGTTGTATGTGTTCTGAATCCAACACAACAAGGTGAGGGTGTAGCCCGTGCATGGGTTAATATAATGATACTGAGTAGGGACCTTGAGACACTCTTGGTCCCACTAAATCCTACCGGGAAAAAAAGTATGAAATCAACATATAACCATACTTAGGTATATGCCCATACATATACCTAAGTTATCATGTAATCCATCTTAATCATGAAGAAAACACAGAGGTTCTAAATAAACTCACACCGGGATTTATTCTAGGGTTAGTATCAAGTAACATTCCTAGTCACAACGTCGAACACCTCGTCTTCTGGAGAAATCCTCCTATATCGAGTACAGTGGTCAAACCATGTCACAAAAAGGTGCTTCCCACTAACATTTGAATACTGAGGTACTCCTCCTGTCATGTACAATGGGTTTTCTGCATCACCAAGGTGTTCCCCACTGTTGGTCTACCGTGTCACCAAGTCCACCCCCCTCATGGACTACTAATGTAATCCTCCTATCAAGTATCATGGGTCATCTGCATCACCAAGGATCTATGCACTTTGGGTCTGCCGTGTCACCAAGGAGCACCCCACTGGGCGTATAAAATAACTCCAAGTCGAAAAGGTCGGCAATCATCAAGTCTAAGCCAGCCAAATGGGTTCCCGCACTATTTTCGCTCATCTTCGAGAGGATCTACTCAATGATCTCATGGCCGATACACCACCTCCAATGAAATCACACGAAGAAGTATTTCAATGGTCTGCCTTGTCATAGGGGTGAAAACAAAATAGACGGGGCGTCAATCGGATGCATGTTCTGTGAGTTATTAGCCTTTTTGTCTCGGGGGCCTGGTTGGATTCGTGATCAATCCAAATTGACCCATTCCCTATCTTAATCCAAAACATAGTGGGGTATCACTCAAAGGGGATGACTCGTTCCATGGTTCCCAATGCTGTAGACAGTTCGTATAACAGACGTCTGGTGCAAAAGATATAGCCAAAATGAAAAAAATAATCGGTCATATTGGGCCCGAGTCTAGTCCGTCCGGGTCGGACCAACTATGCCCGACCCAGACTGGGGCGACCTATCCTAACCCGCTGGGTCAGGCACGTCGGGTTCGGCAAGCGGTAAGGGCCATGGGGTTCACGGTAGCCGCAAAGGCCACATGGCGGACCGGCCCAAATTAGCTTGGTGGGTCTGGTCAGGGGGCTGCCGTCCAACTACAAGAGATCTGTATAGCTACGAAAGGGAAGTCTGGATGCAGGCGGTGGTCTGGCAGTTGGTCAGCGGTCCGGCCATGGGAGGGCAGTCTGGCCATGGATCGGGTGTCTGACTGTAGGGCGGTGCAAATCCACGGATGGTGACGGTGGTCGCGGTAGACGTAAAGGTCATATGGTGGTGTCTTTGCGTCGCCGCCTTCATCGCGGTCGATGGTGGTGCCAGTTGCCGTTCTCATGCCACAACAATTTATATTTTCCATTATTTTCAATCGTGAAGAACTTCACAATATATGAAGAAGGTTTGGGCCATGTTTTTTTGGCCCACACCCTCTGTGTTAGGGTGGTAGTAAGAAGCTCATCCTAAAATTCTTCAATTAGAGGAAAATGACACTGATCAATTTTAAACACAACCCTACCTTGGAAGGTTCATTGATGTAGTCGAGGAGGGAAGAAGGTGAAGTTATCGATGTTCATATCATCCACCACACACCTCAATTCCTAGGCTCGTGCGACGATTCATCGAAGTCGAAGATGTTCCTCGTTGAATGGTATCTCGCGGAAGAAGTAGAAGTTGGCGTTCTTCATCAGTGGAGCGTTCTTCGTTGGAGAGCTTCCTCCAAAGTTCCTCCTCTCTCAATTCCATAAAAAAAAATTCATAGCCAAAAATAATATATTTTGTGGTCTATTATGTTTGTTGGAATAAATTCATATAGTTTAATTAATTAATTGATGTGTTGGATCAATTAATTAAAGGGGGGGATGGAAAAATTAATGTGGAGTAAGTTAAGAGTATCCTCCACATTAAAGAGGGAGTTGAGTGGTTTCCTCCCCCCATCAATAGGAATTTCAAAGGGGTTCAAGTGGTTTTAAACACTCGATGGTCCCCACCACCATAACCTCTCACGGGAGGTTTAGCTTGTGTTTACTCCACCACCATAACCTATCACGGGAGGTTAAGGTCTGGTGGGAACTACTTTAATCTTTTAAATGGGTTAAAAATAAAAATAAAAGATTCAAAATTTTATTTTTATGTTATTATTCCACAAATAAGCAAAAACCTAACTTCCACCCTTGACCTACTGCGGTCGAGTTGAAGGTCTACTTAAGAGAATATCGGCGCTGAAAGTTAAACGGTCACCTCATAATTCAATCCCAAGAAACAGTTCATAGTTTAAAAAAAATTGCTCGCACGTTTACTAAACGTACCTGGAAAAAAGTTCATAAATTCCTTTTGGGCACATCAGGCCTCGGATTAACAGGCAGTCAATTTTCTAGGAATCATAGAATTTCCATTTATTTGAAAAATATTACATTGAAATTTTGGGACATTACATTCTCCCAACCTTAGGGATCTACGACCCCATAATCCACAAATCAAACTAGGTCGACTGGTGGGGTATTAAGCAAGCATCTGAGCCTCCTCCTACCATGTGATCTTCTGGAGGTTCCCATGCTGCCAGCGAACGTGCACCAGAGGTATTGAGCATCGACGAAGGACCAAATAATGTTGATCCTTAATCTATACTAGAACCTCCATAAATGTTTCCGAATCATCAACGTCCAGCTCTCCATGGTCGATGATGTGAAAATGGTCGTGCACCTATCTTCTTAGCAAGGACACGTGGAAGATGTCATTCACCCTTTTCAATAGTGTAGCAATATCTATGATTTATTCTGCCCTGCCAACTCTGCTGAGGACCTAAAAACGTCCAATGAATCTCGGAGATAAATGGCCACCTAGGACAATTCACCGTACACCTCGTCGTGGTGAGACCCATAGAAAGATGTGGTCACCATTCATGAAATGCAGAGGTCTCCGTCTCCTGTCGGCATAGGAATTATACATGCTCTGTTAAGTCTTCATTCGCTCCTAGATGATTTGCACTTTATCTATAGTATCCTATACCATCTATGGTCCCATGAGTGCGGACTCCCCTAGGTCAGTCCTACACAATGGTGATCTGCAAGGTCTCCCGTACAATGCCTTAGAAGGTTCCATCCCTATAGAGGAGTGATAGCTGCTGTTTTATGAAAACTCTACCAAAGGTAATTGATCCTCCAAGCTGTGACAAAAGTCGAGGACAGAAGCATACAACATTTCCTCGAGGGTATGAATGGTCTGGTCGGTCTGGCCATTTATTTGAGGATGGATTGCAGTGCTCAAACAAAGCTGCGTCTTGAAAGCCTCCTACAACCACTTTCATAGAAGGGATGTAAAACATGCATCGTGATTGGAGACAATCATCGAGGGTAATCCATTTAACCACACAATCTCTTGCAAATAGAGGAATCCCATGTTATTTACATAACCCAGATCTCTGATTGGTAGAATGTGGGATGACGAGGTGAGTTGGTCGATGATCACGCAAATCGAGTTATGTCCCCAAGATGTACGTAGAAGTCCTTTCATGAATCCCATGGATATCCCAACCCACATACTCTCTGGGACCTATAAATGTTGAACCAAGCCTTCTATTACCTGATGCTCTACCTTAACCTGCTGACATGCGAGGCACTAAGACACAAACACTACTACTGATTTCTTCATTCTTGGCCACTAGTGTTGTCATCAGAGATCCCGGTACATCTGCACCACTCCTGGATATACCACTTGAGGGGAAGTGTGTAATTCTCCCAAAAGATCCTCCTGAAGTGACACTGGGACTATGGTATGCCCTTTGAAATGTATGATGTACTCCCCACCATTAGAAAATCCATCAGGATCCTATCCTGTGCAAATCTGAGCCCATCATGTCTTGATGTTAGTGTCCCCACGTTGTGCCTCCCTGACTCATCAAAGAAGTGGGGGAGTGACTGTATGAGACTAATGAGAAGATGATCTATCTCTATTCATAAAGGATATCTGTAAAGTAGTCAGCTGCTCTGTCACCTCACCTAGCAGTTGAATACCAGACCTCCTACTGAGTGCATCTGCAACAATATTCCCCTTCCCAGGTGTATAGACTATCAAAAAGTTATAGTCTTGGAGGAACTCAAGAAAATGTCAAAGTCTCGGGTTCAGTTCCTTCTAAGAGTAGATATACCTATGAATCTTGTTATCAAATTACTCTATAAAGTGCTCTCCCATTAGATAGTGTTACCACATAATCGAGTCGAAGACCACTGCTGCTAACTCCAGTAAATGGGTAGAGTAGTTCTACACAGGCTATCATAGCTTTTGAGAACTATATGTGATCACTTATCACTCCTACATCAGGACACATCTGATTCTTGTCCCCGATGTGTTGTAGTAGACTACTTACCCTACGCCCACCTCTAGAAGTATCAAGATGGAGGAACTAGCCAGCCTCTGCCTCAGCTTCTGAAAACTCCACTGGAATTTCCCCGACCAAATGAAGGGTTTCCCATTCTTCATCAATTCTGATAGTGGTGCTTCAACTCTAGAGAAATATGACACAAATATCCATAATTATACAGCCAAACCCAGGAAACTCCATACCTCCATCACACTCCTATGTGGCTCCCAGGAAATTACCACCTCAATCGTTTCTGTATCCACTGCATATCCATCCTTCGATACGACATGTCACAAAAAGTGATCTCTGGGATCGATAACTAGAACATCGAGAGCTTACCATAAATCTAGTGCACTCGTAGTGTGTCTAGTACTACCTGCAAATGATTGGCATGCGCCTCCATAGTAGTAGAGTAAATTAGAATGATGTCGATGAAGACCACTAAAAATTGATCATGGTATGGATGAAATATCTTGTTCATGAGTCCCATGAACACTTCTGGAGCATTGGTCCCACCGAATGTCGTAACAAATAACGTGTAATGGCTATATCAACACTTTATGGGCATCTACTGCACATCCTCATCTCGTACTCTGAGCTGGTGATAGCCTCTTATGAGGTCAATCTTCGAGAACCACTGTGCTCCCTTCAGCTGATCAAAGAGGATGTCAATCCTCTAGAGTGTGTACTTGTTCATCACGGTCACCTGGTTTAAGCACTGATAGTGAACACAAAGCGGCAATATCCCATCCAACTTCATGGTGAATATACCTAGGGCTTCCCAAGGGGAAACACTAGTCCGAATGAATCTCTTCGCCTGCAAGTCCTCCAACGGTACTCGCAGCTCACGGAGATCCGTGGGAGACACTTGAAATGATGGAGTAGATATCGGTGTCGTCCGAGGGTACAAGTCAATGTAAAATTCCACCTCCCATAAAGGATATAGACCCAAAACAACATACAAAAAACATCCTCATACTTGTCCTCCACTATAGGATAGCTCACACTCTCCACATCAACAACACCAAGGGTACGACTAGACAACTGATTAGTGATCTGTTGCACTCTCCATTGGGTATGTCGATCCTTCACATCAAAGTCACCCTTCTCACTGGTGAAGGTAAAACTCGTCCCATCCAGAGGACACACCACATCTTGGGCCTAGTACAGTCAATCTGAGCATGGACTGTAGATAACCAGCCAATACCCAAGATGACACCGTAAGGCCTCAACACTGCTACTAGGAGATCCCAATCAAACCTCTCGCCTCCTAGAGTAAGATCCCACTACCTGAACAATTGTGTAATCATAGAATCCACTCCTATAAGAGTCTCTATTGGTAAGGATTGAGCCAATGGCTCCGTCAAAATCTCCAAACTCCGAACAAGGGAAATGGATATAAATTAATGACTAGAACTTGTGTCTATAATAACTACAGCTATGGTGGAGTATACCCAGACTGTACCTCGTATCACCTCTGGGGTACTGTGATTGTAGTAGTCATCTACCTAGAGCTGAGAAATCCCTTTTCCACCTATTCCATGGGGTCAGGGTGGACCTCCTAGTGGTGGTAGCGGTAACATCTCAAAATGTCACCCACCTCTAGCTGCATGACCATCTTTTCTACCAAGTCAGATTGCTCCCAGCGGACCTCCTCGGTCAAACCATTGTCTATGCTTGGGAAGTCTTTCTCTCGTCTGTTGATCATCTGTATGGTGGGTCAGATAGTCATGATCCATGTAACCCTACCCGCCACATGTGAAACACTGCCCGCTCCTGGCATAACTGGCTCTGCTTTGGGCTCCCCACATTGACGATCTTGAGTCATGTGGTCGTCCATCAATGGGTCTGGTCATATTGGACCTTGGTGACATCTGTCTACTACCTACTATAGAAGACACTACTACGTTATGACTGGTAGTGGGTCTCCATGATGGTGACTACTCAACAAGAAAACTCTACACCAAGAGGGCTCTCCTTAATACCCCAGCTTGCATCAGGATGCTGGGTGATATCACCGAAGCACTATTCTCCCGCCTGAGTCCCTGATCGAATGTCTGAGACCTGAAAAATGGGTCCCACACCATATCCGTGGAGTACCATGAGAGTTTAGTGAACCTCACTGAGTACTGAGAGATAGTCCTGATTCCCTAGTGCAGTTGATGTTGCTCTTGAATGTGCACTGCATGAAGAGTCGCTGGAACAAACTCCACCCAGAACAGGCTCTCAAAGTCTGACCAGAAAAGCGGCACCTCGTCGTGGACCTGGAGCATCAAGCTCAACCATATGCTGTGCTGATTACTATAGAAGGATAGCATAATTTATCACCATAAGCTCTGGTGGTGTCCCTAACAATCAGAAAACTCTAAACACGGACTCGATCCAGTTCTCACCTGCATGTGGGTCTGTCACTCCCCTGAACCTTGGGGACCTCTAGCATTGGAACTCGTGTGACGCACACAGCGGCGTGCACCGCCTAATACTATGGAAGGTGGAATCAAGGGCCCAATGGGGAGTGGTACTTTTTTTCCCTCCGATGGTGCCTCTAATAGAAAAGGTCCATGAAATGAGGCCTCATCACTCGGTGGGATATCTATGCATACAAATCTTTGAAATCTAGCTGGTTTTCTTCGAGGAGGCTTCCTGAAAAGAAATAGGTGCGCTATGGTAAAAATTTTATACATATGGAGCTAACTCAAAGAGTTTACAAAGAAGACTCTTAATAACACACACAAAATCAGTGTTTTTGTGCACTAAGTTAGAAATCAAATCCCAGGGTCTTGGTTTATGGATACGTCGGGTGATGCACCAACACTGGAATGCCTGAATTGAAACCCACACTCATTATCCTTAACAGTATTGTTTTATAGAAATGATTAGATTCCTAGTTTGTTGTATATAACTGACTCCTATGATTCCAATTTGTCATGACCCATCCCCCGAGGCATGTTCCGTGACTACACCAAGCCCGCCTTCCAATGGCCAGGGGCTAGAGACAAGCACCAATGGAAAAATCCCCTAAAACATGGATGGAATTTCCTTTATAATATGTACACACAGAGACATGAAAGCACATAGTTGGATACGAAACAATAAGAAAAACTATATAACAAAAGTGTTCTAAAAGTAAAATGGGGTCGGAATACAAGCTCAATAGTAAAGTACAAGAAACTGAAAGTACAATTACAACATAAGAAGAAAGAAAAAAGCAATGGGGTCATCCTCTGCGGTTCCTACCTAAAGGGTAGTCACTGATCGCCTCCTCAGCACTCAATATCCACCCATCTCCTCTGCATACTGACACGCTGTATGGTTCACCTCCAGGTACCGTCCAATCCAAGTACTCTCTGCCTCAGTCAGCGTTTTCGGTCATCTTCATCCAACACAATAGGGTGCAGGTATATCCCGTGTATGGGTGATTATAAAAATACTCTGTAAGGACCTTGAGAACCTCTAGTTCTCACAAAATCCAATAAGGATAAAAAAAATTATGAAATCAACAGATAACCTTACGTAGTTATATGACCATACATATACCTTAGATATCATGTAATCCATCTCAATCAAGAGGAAAACAAAGAGGATCTGACTCATCTCACAATATGATTTATTCTATGAGTAGTATTATCTAACATTCCCAGTGACAAGGTCAAAATCCTCAGCTACTATAGAACTCCTCCTCTATTTTCTACAGTGGTCCTGTCGAATTACCCAATGGTGCTTCCCCCTAACCTTGGACTACTATGGTAATCCTCCTGTCGAGTATTGTGGGGTTTCCGCATCACCAAGGAGCTCCCTAACATGGGTCTCCCATGTCACCAAGGCGCTCACCCTCGTGGCCTGCTGTGGTACTCCTCCTTTTGAGTATCGTGGGTCTACCACGTCACCAATATGCTCCCCAAAGTAGTTCTTCCACCTCACCAATGTGCTCCCCACTGTTCCTGTCAAGTCATTCCGAGTCGAAATAGTTAGTAGTTGTCAAGTCTCAGCCAGCCACTCGGTTCTCACACTATGCTCACTCATCTCTAAGAGGATCCTCTCAATGAGATGTTGGTAGATACTCCAACTAGCATGAAGTTCCATTAAGAAGTATCTTACTGCTCTCCTTTGTCATAAGGGTCTCAATGTAATAGACGGAGTGTCAATCAGATGCTCGGGTTGTGAGTTATTAGCCTTTTAGTCTCGGGGGCCTAGTTGGATTCATGCTTTATCCAATCTGACATGTTCCCCATATTAATTCAAAACATATTGAGGTATCACCCAAAGTGAACGACTCACTCCAAGGATCCCAAAACCATTGACGGTTAATATAACGGACGTTTGGTGCCAAACATATGGCCAACAGAAAACAAATTGGCTCGTAGTGGGCTCGGTTCCGGACCGACTCGGACCGACCCGACATGGGCTTACCCAGTCTGGGAAAAACCAACCTGACCTGCTAGGTCTGGCTTGTTGGGTTCTGTTGATCGCGATGGCCGCGGTAGCCACAGAGGTCGCGAGATGGCTTAGCTCGGCTCGACCTTCCCTCAAATGTTGTGTGTGTGGGGTGGGGGGGGGGGGTTAGCCATGAGGCGGCGGTCAGGACATGGGTTGTCGGTCTGGATGCGGACCAGTAGTCTTGCTGTGAGAAAGTGGTCTGAACGTAGGAGGGCTATCCCGCCTCGGGAGGGTGGTCCGGCCATGGGTCCTCGGTCCGGCTACGGGGCAACAGCGGTGGCTGCGGGGTGGCACCATTGCGTCTTCGCCTTCGTCATGGTCGGTGGTGGTGCCAGCCACCGTTATTATGCCCCAACCATGGATGGTTGCTGACCTTTTCCATCCTGAAGGACACCACATGATTTGAAAAAGGGTCAGGGCATGTTTTTTTGGACCTGACCCTCTGCGTTAGGATGGTAGAAATCAGCTACTAATAAAATGCTTCATTGTGAGAGGAAATTGAGATTGGTAAATTTATAATCACACCTCTACCATGGGCCATTCATTGATGTTGACGGGGGGTGAAGGTGATGTTTTCAATGTTTTTATCATCCACCACAAACCTCCAATCCTCGGCTCGTACGTCGGTTCATCTAAGTCGAAGACGTTCCTCCTTGAAGGGAATCTTGTGGAATAATTCGAAGTCAACGTTATTCGTTGATGAAGCGTTCTTATTTGGAGAGCTTTCTCCCATGTTGGTCCTTCTCCCAATTTCACCAAAAATAATTCATAGCCCAAAATAATATATTATGTGTTCTATTATGTTTTATGGAATAAATTAGAATAGTTTAAATAATTAATTGATGTATTGGATCAATTAATTAAAGGGTAGGGTTGGCATCATTAATGCGGAGGAAGTAAAGAGGCTCATTCACATTAAAGAGGGAGTTGAGAGGTTTCCTCCCCCCATTATGAGGAAGTTCAAAGGGGTTCAAGTGGTTTTAAATCATGGTTGGTCCCCACCACCATAACCTCTAATGGGAGGTTAGGCTCGGGTGGTCCCATGCTCCATAACCTCTCATGGGAGGTTAATGTCTAGTGGGACCCACTTCTCAACTACCACATTGGTTAAAAATTAAAAAATGATACACAATTTTATTTTTATTTTATTCATCCAAGAATATGTGAAATGATAACATCTACCCTCATTCTACTATGGTCGTGGTGAAGGTCTCCTTAAGCAAATATCGGCGCTGTGATTTCAATTGTGACCTCATTTTTCAATTCCGAGCACAAGTTCAAAATTTATAAAAACTCACTCGAAAATTTACTGAACATACTCGATTTTTTTTCAATTCATTCTGGACACTCCAGGCATCATAATCACACACCATAAATTTTCAAAGACTCATAAAATATTCATCTATTTTAAAAAAATTACATGGAAATTCGTATTCATTACATAGTTGAAGGATAGTAGTAAAAATATTCTGAAATATGTTTCTTAGAAACATGGTCATAGATAATAAATATTCCCCATTATATATTTCTGTATAAAATTTCATAATTAATAATTATATTTTTAAATTAAAACTTACATTTTATTTTCCATTAGACGAATGTGATTTATTATCCTCTTCTTCAGTGGACTTCCAATAAGTCTTTTCTTAAGTGATCTAGAGTTGGTCATTTGGAAGGAATAAAACTCTAAAACTGGGATGATGATGTTGGGTAGAAAAATGGGATGTTTTTTTTCAATCTTAATGGATAATATTTGTTTAAGGAAGTGACAGAGTATTTACCCTTTTATAATTGAGAAGAGGGGAACCTTCATAAATCTTAAAAATATTAAAATATAATAATGATATAATAGAGAAAATGACATCCAAATGGTATATAAATGAATATTATATGAGTTTTTAGATCATATATTTTCCCATTTTTGGATTATTTATCAATTTTGTGATTTTTGAATAATCTAATAATATATTAATTCAAAAAAATATCATTATTTTCATATTTCATACTATTTTTTTAATTTGACATTAAAGATACCAAGAGAAATTATGAATTAGAATATAATGTTTTAAAACATAACTATAATATACTATAGGTCTATAAAAATCATTAGATAAATTATATCATTAAAAATATATCAAAATTAGAACTTTTTAAATAAATTATTTAATTTTTTTTTAATTAAATTAATACGAGTTTAGCATTGAAAAATAATTTAAACTATCTGTATAATCTATAATATATAAAAATCAATTCTATAATGAAAATAATTTGATTAAGATTAAAATATAAAATTAGGTTTGTTAATTTCATTATTTTTTCCCTATGTAAACACATATAATGTAGTAAAAACATAGGGAGTGCAATTTTGTTCTATAATTGATTTAAATAATACAAAATTAACTATTATTGAATAATTTACATTAAAAACAGTATTTCATTCTTATGGTTAAAATGGAATAATCTTATTTATCTAATAATTTTAGCATAATTTTGGGTTACATTATTAGCCTAGTCTTATTCCTTTAACCATTATTTAACTTTTTGTACTCTTAGTGGGAAAAATATGTTTTTAATACTTATTATTTAATGTAGATACAATAAATAACCAAAAATCCACATATAGTCCATTTATTAAAAATATAAGCGTATCCCAATAATTTTAATATGTTTTAGTTTTTATGATTTTTATATCATTTCATAAAATAAAATATCATTATTGTCAAATTTGGCACAATTCATTACTCGACATTTTATAAATATCATAAAAATATGATATCATTCGACCAAATATTTTAACTCATAAAAAATATGTAAATATTATATATAAAATTATATGATAATGTTAGTTATATCATATTATAATTATTATAGTATTTTTAATAACATTTACTTGATTCTCCCATTAATTAAATAATTAAGGCATCCCCATTCTCCAACCATTACATCAATTATTTCGTTACTAAAAAATTAATTAAATATATAAAGATGATTAAAAACATGTTATATTTAAAATTAATATAAATAGTCAAATATATATTATGAAAATGAATCAAAAAATGAAATACTTTTTAATAATAAGAGTGTGAGATATTGGACATTCATACGAATAAAATAATATAGAATCCCAAAATTCATCCATGTGGTACCCAGAGGACCTACGGTCTGAACATGTATTATTTTGGTAGAAAACAGCCACAAAATAAAATTTATTAAAGTTTAATTGTAATTATATAATTGTTCTAATATTTATTCAATTAATTATTTAATTTACCCATAACCACTACAAATAATTTTCATTACTTTTACTAATATTTTTGGTAAAAAAATTAATTTCTCATGTTTACTAAAAATGTCAAACTTATTATGAAAATGTTTTTGTATTTATAAATAATAAATTCACTGATGTGGTATATTTATGTTTAATTCTAATCAAGAAAACATGACGATAGAACGAGGTAACGAAAAAACGTTCCAATGTGTGAATTGTTTTTATATCTAAATTTAATGTAAAATTGTGTGAAATGGCCTAAATAATATTAATATATATAATATTTTTCTAATTATACTCTAAAACCATAATTTACCATAATCTAACTATATAAATAATAAATTTGAAAAAGAAGTTTACAACTAAACTGTAGTTGTTTTGATATTTCATCCAAAATTGAAACTTCTCATAAAAATAAAAAAATAATACCAAAGTATATTTTTCCTATTTCAAATTAGATGTTTATTTTTCTTCATATAATGTATAATTAACTGTAAAAAATTGGATTTAAATATGGTCTCCATTAAAAAGATATAAAACACCATTTTTTAAAATATATATTATTAATGTGTAACATTGGATTCATTATTATAATATTCCAATAAAAAAAATTTGAAGAAGGTAATTTTTTTGTTAAACATATTATATATAAATTTCATAATATTACAGTCACTATTCATTCCATCCAAATTAATGACATTTGTAAAAATAATTAAATATAATAGTATATCACGGTTTCATTAAGACTAGTCTTCAAAGAAATGTTAGGTATCAAAGAAAATAAATTTATTTAAAAAGAGTCATATCATAAAATATTTGGGAGTTAGATTCTCCTCTCCTTTGACAAATTTCATTATAATAAATTGAAATTTCACTTTGAAAATCCAAGGATGTTACTTGAAAATTCCATTGTGGGAAACCCACATAAAAAGGGTCAATGAAACATCTCCTTAACAAGATGGAATGGTAATTGTGATGTTCACCACTATATTAGTTGTTTGAATAAGACAACATTATTGGGAAAAAAATATAAGTACATGAAATAGAAATAAATTATCATGTTCTGATGGAGTGTGATAGATAACATGTTCATAAAAATGTATTCCATCAAAAAACCATGTATCTTTGTTGGGTCAATGAGATGATTGATTTAGAAGTTATAAAATTAAATGTATATAATATTACCATCAAATTTATTTTCATAATGTTGAGGGACTATTTTACTATAATGAAAATGAACATAGGAAACTATTCTTACATTATTACATTTAATGATATAAGCATAATATCAGTCTTTGGTTTCACATCAATATATATCCACGTCTTTTAATAAACAAAAAGTTGGATATTAAATATTAATTTAATACCTTATGAAACTTTATCAAATGATCCATAATCTATTACATAGACCATAAAATAGTAACAAAACTAAAATGGTTTGGAGATGTTATCTAATAAATCATACATTATTCTCAGAAAATAATTTCCAATGTTAAACATATTCCATTAAAATCTAATGACATTACCAAAATAATTGTAATCAAATTAACTATCCAAAAATGTATCAAAATTTCCAAAACCTATATTTACATCATATTCCACAAAAAGAATATTGTAGATCTAATTGAAACATACCAAATATTTGGCCACATGAAAACAATTTAATGAAAATTTTCATGCATTTATATATTTAAAAATAAAGCGTAGTTGTAAAATCTATATATAAATCATGACTTTTATAATCAGAGTACCATTGATGTAATAATTCCTAAATTCAAAATAGGCATGAACATGAACGTTGTTTCCCATTCATAAACAATTATTTATGCAACATTTTCTTTTTCATTTAAAACACTATATTTTTATTTTCCTTTCATAGTTCATTCACAATCAGTAATATAAAAACTACTTGTATAACCTTACAGATTATAACCATTGACCAAGTATGAAGGAACATTGTGTGAAACACTAATAATACTGATATATTCAGGAATAATCATTTATAAAATGTATAAATCATGATATAATTTTCTCAACTTATGAGACCATTGGATTATCATAGGTTATCAATGGTGATATCCAAATAAATATGATGATAACCGATATTTAGGCATATCCTCATATCTATTCATTAGTTCAATTTCTCTAAATATTAATTTCATAAATCATGCTTACATGGTATATACTAATCTTCTTATTGATACAACATGTAATACCTAGAACCCAAAACTAGGGATCCGGTTCCATTATTATAATGGAATGATTAAATGTAATCAAACCCTGTATTACTGAATAGTTTGGTAGTCTTAGTAATATAGTTACATACATGATAACCACAATAAATTAGAAATTATAAAATAAAAAAATAACTTTCTTCTATAATTACATTAATCCCCTAAGTGTAACACTACAAATTAATTATAAAAAATTATATGAATCCGGGTAAAAGAACAGAAGGAATTGGTTAGCTCAAATTCTCAGTAAGGGTATGCATATAACATAATATAAGAGTAAATATAAAAAAATTGGAATGGTAAATAATTGGATAAATACCTTTTAAATAACCACATGATCATGGAAACATAAACATGAATATTCTAACTAATTAGATAATCACAAGGAATAAAAATAATGAAAGAATATATAAGGTCAGATTGATGCACTATTAAGATATTCCCTCATGATTGTTCCTTTCAAGATCAGTCATCATGAAATTTTATGTTTTCGGAAAAAAACCATCTGATTTGTAACGAGATACATCTCCCTATCAATTTTAATCTTCTTAGAAAAAATGGTGAAGTGTGTTTTCTAACTAGTATTGTCTACTGAGACCTACAAAAGCATCTAGGGGATATAGTGCCCCACCATGTCACATACTAGGTCTAGCGAATTTATCAAATGAAAACATAAAATACATAAACATTCATATTAAAAAACTAGCATATAAAATTTTAATATATTTACCATAAACATTCATGTTATCAAAATAAAATATCAAAAATCAAAATGACCATTAAACCTTCCATAAAATTAGTTATATTTTATAATAGTATATCCAACTAAATGAATCATAATAATAAAAAATAGTTGTTGGTGTAGATGTAAATACTATAATAAAAGCATTAGAAATATTTTTAGAAAAATATTCATTTATATAGAAGTCATGTATTTAAAATTCACTAATTTATGAAATAAAATGTTATAATTAAAAAAAATAAAAACATAAAGGATGCATATAAATTTCCAAGAATCATGGTAGCGTTAAATTCTTACAATTTCTTCTAAGTTATATGTAAATATATTTTCTATATTTTTTTCATGAAAATCAATAATTACCTCATTTAGATAATCATATAAAGACTATTGTTGCTCCAATGCTATCGCCGGGGTTCGCGCATCCGTCTGTGGGTAGGACGCACTACTTGTTACCCCGCATTCCCTCTTTCCAAAGGCGGGCGGCATCTGTTCCTTGTTCAGGGACGTCTGCTCCTTGATCGAAACTGGGATGATGGGATGTCGGTTCTTCCTTCCGTGGATTCCTCCTTGGAGCTCATCATCTAGTCTGGGTCTCCCTCATAGATTTAATTTGTGTTCGTGAAGCTCATTCCTGGCACCATATCTACATGGACACCAGTTAATTACGCTGCTTCCGTCAAGACGCACCATGGGGTCTTGTCAGGGGAGCAGCCTTCGGTGAGGAGAATGGTCATGTTGGGGCGTCATTGGCATGTCTGTCTTCGGTCCCTCATCATAGGGCTTCTCGAGGGCACGGAAGCCCGAGGCATCCCACACTGGACGTGGGGAATGTGTACCATCTAATACTTTCCTCAGCTTCCCATGTATAACACGAGGTACTCCGCGAGTTTAACATCTTGCGTAGACGAATCGGGTTGAAGGACCCCTAGGGGGAAAACCGATGTTGGGGCCAGCATGTGGGCGCCTTCCCATATTTCATGGAGTGGGATGGGGTGGCATGATCTCACTGGGATGTGGCAGCCCGGGTAAGGATCAGGATGGATGGTGGAGTGAGACATGGGGCTTACGTTTTGAGATGGCCCAAGAGACGGGATACAGTTTCACGTCATGCGGGATGAGATACAATTTAACATCATGCGGGACAAGATACAGTTTAACGTCATGCGGGACGAGATACAGTTTAACGTCATGCGGGATGAGGGGTTCGGGGCTTACACTCTGAGGCGGCCCAAGGTGGTCAGGGAACCGACATGGAGAGGTCGTGACGACCGGGTGGTGGTCATGAACCTCGTTGAGGCTTCCTACGTACAGTGTGTTAGCACAGATCAAAGTCCACGGAGTTCACTGGGATGGGGATTACGATCTGTGGCAGCCCATAAGAGAATGTCATGGTCGTTGCGTGCTCTAAGCCCACGTGAGTCATGCTCGGTGTGGGAAACAAGAGGCAGCACGGACCAGACGATCATGTCGCGAAGGGTGAGTTCGTGAGAAGCGGAATGGGGCTTACGCGTTGAGCGGCCCAAAGAGGAAATTGGGGCTTACGCGTGGTTAGCGGCCCTTGGTGCGGGGGCTTACTCCAGGGTGGAGGCCCGTGGTTGTGACAAAGCGCAGTGGGAAAAGCACTCCACTGGCCTTAGTAAGGGGAAGTACGAAGATGCATGGTTGCAGTCATCCGCATGAAAGGCAAGGGTCTTACGCTCTGGGGCGGACCTTCCCCCGTGGAAAAACGCCACTCTGACAAGGAGGATCTCATTCCATGAGAGAAAGAGTCCATTCCCATGGAGACGAGTGGGCATAGAAAATGTCCGAGATGAGGGGACCCTGCGTGGGAATCACGGGGTTAGAACATAGTTTAACGTCTTGTGTTATGGACGAGGTGCTTAGCAGATTAACGTCTTGAAGCTTGGACGAGGTGGGTTTTCTCCACACCCCTAGGGCTTATATGCCCAACGCCCTCTAACCCTTGTGGGATGGAAGGCATCGGCAAGGCCGTAGTGAAGGGGGGCCGCAGGGCAAACCACCGGGGGTCCATGTTAGCGTGGCTATGCAAAGAAGCAATAGTCGTTAGCGTGCCTATGCGAAGAAGCATAAGGAAAAGCAACGCAATGGGAAACACGGCCCCAGGGACCTTAAGGATACTTCGCATGAGCCTGGAAGGCCATATGGGAAAACAACACATGGCGCGCATTCCCGACAAGGGAGACATCAGGTGCAGGTGCAGGGGGCAGCCAAGGGGAGTCAAGGTGAGAGGTCTTCGGCTTTGCGCACAAAAGGGAAGGTTTGCGAGCAAAACACTGGGAGCGCGCGCAATTGGAGAAATATAATTGCACGCAAAGAGGTAATTACGCATAGGGTTTTGTGCGCCAGGCAGGGTATTGCGTGCAAGGCTGGAACCCGGGGGAGGGGAAAATTCACTGAAGCTAGTGGAGTTGCATGCAAAGGAAAACTCTGGGGCTAGGTTGCACGAAATGAGGGATTACCTGGATTTCATATGGAACGCGGGGGGAGCCAAATTGTGCGCACGAGAGTCGCTTCAGATTCCTCAACCCCCAAACCGTTCAGTGTCCCCTTCTATTTATAGGCGACCTCCGGCGCGGAATCCAGGAAACGCGCGAAATAATTGCGCGAAAGGGATTTCGGCGCGAAAACATAAACCGCGCGGGACGCGGGCGCGAAATTATTAAGCGTCGGCGCATGGACTTTTCGCGAATCCCGGGTGCCTTTCGCGCGAGACATCTTTTTTCGTGCACCTCACCCAATTTTTCACGCACACCTTCTCGGGCCTCCGGATCGGGCCTCAGATTCCGAATATGACTTCGATTTTTCATTTCGAAACATCCTCCGAGAGTTACAGACTTTTTTCGGCGTCAAAAAATGCCCCCCCTTAGAATTGGATCGGTGAGAGGTCGCAACGATATGATTCCAGGGGAAACGCCGAAACACCGAAATGCAGTGTCCCCTGTTCAAGTTGCACACAAAATTTCGATGAGGCGCGCAAAACCTACAGATGGGTGCGGAATCCTCTTTCCGCGCAGCGCAGAACCCTGGCCTTGCCTATAAAAGGGGCACTGGGTCCCAAATCTGTACTTTCGTTGTTTCCGCGTGATAAGCTTATCGCACTCGTGCGCAAAATTACGTCCGCGGCTGCGAGTAAAAACGCTCTGGTAGCGCGGAATTGCATACGAAATTCGGCTGTGATTTCGCACCTGTTCAGGCTTTTCCACGCTTCGCGTGCCGATTGCATGATCATCTCTAGGATTTCGCGCCACTCATTCAGATTTCGCACAGAACTCTCCGATTCCGCGCACTGCATCCTGATTTCTCCCAACTCCTGAACGATTCAAGATGGCTAAAAACCAAGTTGATGAGGGGGAAGCCGCTGCCCGTAGGACTGAAATGGTGGAAAATGAGGAGGTTTATGGCGCCAAGGTGATTGTCTCCAACAATCTGACCTTGTTCAATTTGCTGACTCCGGCCTAGAAGATGTACCCCTTGTCGGACAACCTCCTACTCTAGAATTTTGGCTTCCTGGAGGAGGTGCCACGGCCGGGCTTCGAAGTGGACACGCCGTGGTCTTGGGTGACCCGGGAGGACGAACTTCCTCGCTACAACATCACCAATAATGGCCATCCTACCAGCGAAACTAGACATATGGATGTATATGCCCTGAACCCGAGGACTAGGACCGTTACTGGGGACGACCCTGTGGCAGAGGATTCTCCGGCTCTCTACGCGAGCACGTTCCTTCAGAGCATCACAGATTACACGAAGGGCTGGATGAAGGATTGGGACCTACGGTCTGGGGGAAACATCACCATCGAATGGGCCTTGGCGTTCTGGGTCCTCCATACCTACGACCAGTTCGGGGAAGAACTACGGTATATCGGCCTATTCGAGGAGGTATGGACATCACAGTTCCATTTCCACCGCCAGCCTGAACTCGGACCAGAGCTATTCACCCGGTGGTCTCCTGACACCAACACATTCCACCTTCATCATGGGGAAGTCGACATAAGTATCTGGGACGTTCACTGCATCGGAGGTATCCCAATGGAGGTTTACCAATACGACTAGTTTGTTCCTACAAAAAACAACTGGGGATACAAGACGCGGATTCCTATACTGACGTGGCACCTGTCGGAGCTGGCCAAAGAGAGTCAGTGGGTCAAGGACTTCCTGAAGGACGTTGCCTTCAAGGGCTGGTTCAGCCTATTCCTCAAGAAGGATCCAGCCATCAAGATGTTGGGACAGGGAAAACGGTGCCCTACCGCGACTCAGAGGAGAAGGGATGGGTCATACTGGAGGACCCTGAAGGCGGGGAAATACCAATCATGGGGATACCACGTCATTGAGGCCCAGGACCCGAACGTCCAGTATGCCGGGTTACTTGCCGCCTTCTTGAGCGGGTGGCTCCTGCCGGTGCGGGATGCGAGGATGGGCGTCCGTCCAGCAACATTGGTGATGGCGGGCTCCATGGACACCAAAAAACGGTTCAACTTGGGAATCCCCGTACTGGCCAAGATGTATACCATTCTGGGGCGCATCTCATGAGGGGGGTCGCCTCAGAGAGTATATGGTCCCTTCTAGATATTCTATGGCTGGGTGGCGGCTCATCTTGGCGGGTATACTTTCCCGAATGTCGTCCGTCTCCGGGAAACGGTCTGTGACCTTCCTTGCTAAATATCGCACGGGTGGCGCCGATGACGCTCAATGAGGAGGGCGTGAGGATCTGCATCGGAAACCATGCCAACTTCAACTTTAGCCCGTTCCCCACCACGGTCGGCCAGCTGTTAGACAACAGTTGAGGCACTCTGGAATAGCAGGAATACTTCTAGAGCATTCGGGGAAGGGTGCTCGTTGCTCGGATCGACGAGAAGGTGATCTGCGAGCCGTACGTGCCATCCCGATTCACCAGGAAGTTCAGGTGCCTCCTGCGAATGCCGAAGAAGGTATTCATGGCTGTCTGGCAGGAGAAGAATCCATGCGTCCTGCGCCAGATGTGGTTGATGTTTACCACCATCGGCTATGGAGATGTCGTCACTCTTCCCCCCACCGGGGTCGATGCCGACCTAGCAACTAAATATGCTGAACACTGGACCATTGCGTACCATGAGGGGTTATTACGCAAGCGCGTCCGGAAACTCAAGGTCACTCGCGTGGAAACCGGGCAATGGGAAAGAAGGCATGGTGCCATCGGAAGGGGGGAACCAAGGAAGCGTCAGGCAGCGAGGCCTGTGCAGGCCGGGACTTCGGCAGCGGGGACATCACATGGTGTCGCCACATCCTCGTTACCCACAGGGGGGTCACATGAGGCGGCTAGGGAACTGCTCAGGAAACAAATAAGATATCTGCTCGAACCATCCCATGACGCAACTCTCCCAGCACTGTGGTCTGTCTGCATGACCCTATGGCAATCGCTGAGCATCGAAGCCATCTGGTAGAAGATAATGCAAAACGGGATCCAACTTCCAGAGGTCAGGCTCGTTCGAATTACCGACCGAGTAAACTTCCATTGGCGGCATGCTTATCTGACATCCATGGATGCATACGCATGCCAGAACGGGCGGCATGCGGAGACACCTTTCCTAGTGAAAGTGATTCTCGGCCAGGAGAATGATCTGGAAGCGATGCCGTTGGGAGAAGGCGACAGTGACGAGGAGCCGGAGGGGGAGGAGGAAACCGGAGAGGACGAAGGCAAGGGAGAAGATGAAGAAGAAGATCCCGAAGGTGAGGGGTTGCAAGGGGAGACTTACCAAGGGAGTCTCCAAGAGAGTAGGGAGATTGTAGACTCTGATCTCGACATAACCTAGATTCTAGAGGTTTGTATCTATCTTCATTCATTTACCTTATTCATCCATTCTACTTTACAACTTCTAACCCTCTTCCCCATCCCACTCAGGAGCAGTTGAGCATTGGACGGGTGTCCCCACCAGAGGAGGGAGGAGAGGAACCAGTGGGACATGATGGGGATCCGACACCCATCATTGAATTAATAAGCGCGGAGGGGTCTCCCCTTACGGCGGCTCCTACAGCGGCCGAAACAATGGGGATCGACGCTCTGGATTCCTGTAAGTATCACGCTTTACTGCTGGTGCTTGGTGGCAAAAGATCCCATCTAACTAGAATATACCTTATGCAGTGATCTCAACACTGGAGGCACATCAGGCTGTGGAGCCCGGTCCATCCGTGAGTGGTCCAGCGGCGGACATACCACCTCGTTCGGAACATGCTCTCTACACTGAGTCGGCCCCGACAATTGATGGACAGGGGGTGGCGGACATCAGAGACGCTATTCCTGAGACGAGGTCGGAAGCTGGTGGAGGCATCATTGTTTCTGGGGGAGAGAAGAAGGTCGCCCGGATGTCGAGGATTCTATCCCTCACGAAGACATTCCTGGGTAAGATCCTGATGCCGATCAGCTCGCGGCATTTCCTATATACCAACCGGCTGACCCTGAGGAGATAGATGACTCAGACTCAGAGGCAGTCGAGGAGAGCCGGATGACATGGCGCAAAGGGTGGAAGTGTATCCAACGCTTCCTCAAGTATCCCCAGTCAGATTGGCTGAGGCATATGGGATCACTTCAGACCTGGCTGTGCTTCCTGTGCGTCGGAGGGGCTGACGCTCAGGGTCTTCATCCGATTGTCCGTGATTTCATGGCCGAGAAGATACGTGAGAGCAGCCGGTGCACCGAAAGTTCCCAGTGCCGGGAAGGATCGGCGAGCGCTCAAGCGCTGCTGAGGGTGGAGCAGGAAGTCCAAAACCTCGAAGGGAAGGCGACAGATAAGGAGGTCTTCATCACAACATGCTCTGAGCTCGTGGAACAACTAATGGCCCAGCTAGCTGATGCACAGGAACAACTGGTGGAGGTGAGTCTCCAGATGACCGTACATCGAACCGAGCGGGCACATTCACAAACTAGGGCTGGAGAGCTGCGCTCTGTGGTGGCCGATAAGGAAAGAGTCTTCAAAGAGAGAAAAGTGGCCCTAGAGGCTACCATCTGGCGGGTAGTAGGGGTGGAAAGATTGCTTCAGCATGCTGATCCCTAAGGGCTTTGTTTTTTCCATCTCATGAACTTTTTTCTTGTACTGATCATTGTCTCAATCCAATATATTCCCAAATCCACTCTTTGTTACCCTTGGTTTAATGCGCTCAATTATAGTTTCGAAACGAATAACAACTCACCCATAGGCTCCTGTGGGACGTGCCCAACGAGAGAAGCAGGAGATGCTCATACCATCATTCCGTTCAACTGTGAGGCATTGACCAAGCTTCAAGAGTCCAAAATCGGGCATGGACTTCTAAGGAGACCCTGGGCCAATTGATGTGTCGACTTCTCAATGTGCTCTAACACACGATCGGGCCGATGCCGAGGGAATTGAAATCCATCCGAACACCGGGGGATGGAGAGAAAGGGTGATTCACGCTTCCCAAATTCGGAACCCAATGGGGTGCAACCATGGAGGATAATTTTCAACCGTGGCAGAAACACAACATCCATATCATGTTGGCCTGGAATGGGGACAATAAATGAGGTATGGCCACTGACCATGTTTGCAACACGGGGCCTAACTCAAATATCATCGGACAGTTTTCCAGAACGTTGGCCCAGGACAATAGGAGGACCATAGTTCTGTCATACACACTGTTAGGGGGTCCCGTCAAACATGACCTGTCCTCCAGAACGTTGGCCCAGGATAGTAGGCGGACCATAGGTCTATCATCTATGCTGTTAGGGGGTCCCGTCAAACAAGAAAGGAAATGAGGATCCAAATAAAGGGGGACGTAAAGCGTGGGAGGTGGAGTGATGTCTTGTTCGAATAGAGTCCAACACTCTCGATATTGCTCCACCATGGCGAAGGCGCATTAGGCGGACATACCGCCCTGATCACGGGTCGTCTCAATTTCCAGGCAGGACCTCTTTAGCGAGAGAACTGCCGCTTCCCATTATAACCATGGGGCATTTCGAACCTGATCGGGTTAAATGTGCAGATTACACCACTTCCCATGAAGTCGGGCCGAGGGGCTGACAATAAGGAAGGACGGGGTTCAGAAATCCCTGGGGCTGGACCCAAGATGAAATGTCCGAGCGGTCCTACGTATATCATTAGGATGAGAATCAAGACACACGTAGTTCTTGAAGAATAGTTTAATGTCATGTTGGATGAAATACAGTTTAACATCATGTTGGATGAAATACAGTTTAACATCATGCATGACAGAATATAGTTTAACGTCATGTAGGACGAGATGTAGTTTAACTTCATGCGGGATGAAATACAGTTTAACGTCATGCGAGACAGAATATAGTTTAACGTCATGCGAGACTGGATATGGATCTTAGTTTTAGGTCTTAGATCTCGGACCATGAATGGGAAGGGGGAGAAACAGACACATGGAAAGGCAGTTACAAAACCCGAAGTGAATGAGGACCTAAGCCCTACTTACCATGTGCTCTCAGGGGGAAATGCTCAAGTCGAGGGACCGAACACAAAGGTAGGCTAGGCCCGCGGGGAAGTCCCCCAGGTGCTCCTACATATCTCCTAAGAATGAGAATCAAGCCATACGTAGTTCTGGAAGGTGACATGGTAAGATACCAATTCCAGGGAAAAGGGGAGTGTGGGCGTGGCCCTTTCACTGAAAGTAGCAGAATTTGATAAATCTTGTTTGTCCTTTAAGGTGAGTGGGTTTTTTTTTGTGAAGCGACAGGCCTAGAGCATTAGGCCGTTGTGTTGCCATAATCATCAAGTCATGATAGGCATTGACAAATGGCATTCCACGAGATCAATACCCAATGTGATGTCCTCTACAACGAGGTTATCACAATGTAGTGTCGTTTTTTCGTCTTGCGGCCAGGACAATATTGTCACAATTTAGGGTCGTGTGATATGACTAGAAACACAGTTTAAGGTCGTATGGTTTGGACCGACAACACTGTTTATGGTCGTGTGGTTTGGACCGAAAACACAGTTTAAGGTCGTATGGTTTGGACCGAAAACATTGTTTAAGGTCATCTAGTTTGGACCGACAACATAGTTTAATGTTGTATGGTTTGGACCGACCGAGAGAGGAGCCTTGGGCCAAAGAGGCCTACGAGGGTTCAACAATCAGGGGGGTAGGAGATGCTATCTCCCAGCTATGCTGGGCCCGAAACGCAATGTTTGGGAGACTCCTCGTTCCCCATGGGGATGAGGGTCAAGCTGCACGCAACCCGTAAAGAAGAGACCCAAGCACATACTCTAGCGTTCAGATCACAGGAGCCCCAAGAGACATCGTTACGCAGCTCGGTCTGTCTGATGTGTGGGGGTGTACTGAGGGTTAATACAAGGAGTTTTGACATTCCACCTTGACACAGTGGGGCGTAACATGACATGAACCATGAAACCAACATTCATGGCCCGTGGAAGTCGGCGTGACGACTGAGGATTAATGCTGGCCATGTTCACAACGCAGCATCATGTCGTGTTAGCCATGGGGACAAACAAATGAGCATCAACCGCTGACCATGTTCGCAACACGGGATTCGTATCAATTTGTTGTCTGAAACCCTTGGGGGCGTTGGCCCATGATGGTAGGAGATCCCTTGGTCATTTTCTCTAGGCCGTTCTTGAGGGTCCCTCCGGGTGTGAAGGATGACGGGGGCCTGAATGAAGGGGAACACGAAGAGTGGAAAGTGGATGGAACTTGCCTAAGTCGAATCTGGCACTCCATGTCCTAGACCAGAGTACCCTGAACACATCAGCAAACCACTAGAAAGGGTCATAGGGCTCAATCCGAGAGCGGCCAAAAGATGGAGGATCCCCAGGAAAAAGAGAGGGCGTAATGTCAAACACCCTGGGAACCGGGAGATCGTGGGATCTCCTAAGAGATGGGGCTGGACCTGACATCTAGGTGTTCAGGCAGTCCTACGTATCCCATAAGGATGGGAATCAAGCCATATTTAGTTCTGGTAATACAGTTTAATGTCATGTTGGACGAGATATGGATCTTAGTTTTAGGTCTTAGAGCTCGGACCAAGGTGATCTTAGTTTTAGGTCTTAGAACTCGGACCAAGGAATAGTTTAGGGTCATGCGGGACCACACAGTTTAAGGTCATGCAGGACCATAGAGCCCAAATGTTGGGCAAAAAGCAGTTTCAGGTCATGCTGGACCATAGAGCCCAAATGTAGGGCAAAATGCAGTTTATGGTCATGTTAGACTATAGAGCCCAAATGTAGGGAAAAATGCAGTTTAAGGTCATTCTAGACTGTAGAGCCCAAATGTAGTGAAAAATGCAGTTTAAGGTCATGTTGGATCGTACAGCCCAAATGTAGGGCAAAATGCAGTTTAAGGTCATGCTGGACTGTGGAGCCCAAATGTAGGGCAAAATGCAGTTTAAGGTCATGCTGGACCATGTTCTTAGGCAATGTACTTCTTGAGGAACCTGGCATTGGTGGGAGGAGTGATACGCTCACCATCCATAGTTACCAAGGAATACACTCCATTGGGATAGACCTTGTGGACAATAAAAGGCCCCTCCCACTTGGGCTCCAACTTGGGTGGTTTCCTACCGGGAATCATTGGCGCTCTAAGAGCCAGCACCATGTCACCGTGCAGGAAGGAGCGGAAGCGAACCTTCTTATCTAAAGCTCAAGCCATCATGCTCTGATAACTTTCCATGTTATGTAAAGCGTGAAGCCTACTTCCGTCCAGTGCCTCCAACTCGGCTAGATGGATCTCGGCAACTCTATCCGGTGCTTGCTGGTCGTAGACCGCCGTTTGCAATGAGGGCAGCTGGACCTCGATGGGTAGGACGACCACAGCTCCGTATACCAGGGAATATGGAGTCACCATGGTGGAATTGTGAGTCGTCGTCATATAAGCCCAGAGGGCGTTGGGGATCTTTTTCGGCCTACTTTTCTTGTTCTGACCAACCATTTTCGGCATAATGTTAGAGAGGGTTTTGTTAAATGCCTCAATCTGTCCATTTTCCGTCGCATGATAGTAGGAAGTGTGGTTAGAGAGAATGTTGTACTTGGAGTACAATATTTTCAGCTCGGCCGCCCATAAGTTGGTTCCGTTATCCATGAGGATAGCATGAGTTATTCCAAACCGGTGGATGATATTGGATATAACGAAGTCGACGATAGGACCATCCTTGACTTCCCTGAGAGGGGATACCTCTGCCCACTTTGAGAAGAAATCTGTAGTGGTCAAGATGAACCGGCACTGGCGGGCCGTCGCTGGTGGGTAAGGCCCTACGACATCCAACCCCCAGACTGCAAAGGGCCAAGAATACTTAGTAGTATGGAGAGGCTCTGGTGGCCGATGCACAAAGTTAGCATGAACATGGCAGGCATGATACCTCTTGGTGTACTCGATGCAGTCATGGATCATGGAAGGCCAAAAGTATCCCATCCTCCGAATCTGGTGGGACAACTTCGACCGGGCCTGGTGGGCACTACAGGAACCCACATGCACTTCCTGCATGACCTGTGGGATCTCAACTCCTTGATGACAACAGAGGAGATCACCTTCAAACCCACACCTGTAAAGGAGCTGCTCACGGCTGGGACCACTTTGAAGGGTGAACTGCGGTGCCCGGTGCCAGATTCATTCTCTATCTTCTCGGTCCATCTGAAGATTGTCGTTCTGGAGATATTCAACCAAAGGTGTCCTCCAGTCAGGAACTGTCTCGATCACCATGCCTGAAGCCCCGGGGGGTCCTGACGCAGGTGCACTAGTGGTGAGATGGTTCACTCATGGGCCACGATCGCCCTCTGGCAGAACAGCTTGCTCCTGGGTGATGATGACGACACCCAGGCCCACTCTGTTAAGCTGAGGATCATTCAGCCTTCTACCGGAAGGGCTTCGGGAGGCGCCACAAAAAGTGAATCTGCAAGCATGGGGTGGCGTGATCGACTGAGAGGGTTGCCTCATTAGGAAAGCCCAAATCTAGTGGCTGGTCTGCAGAGGTTGGGTGGGCGGCAAAGAAGTTTGCCAACGCCTGCCCTTTGACGGCCTTCGGAGGTACGAACCTAATTTCGAACTGCTGGAGGATCACCTACCATCATTCCAATCTACTGGTCAACATAGGCCGGCTTAGGATGTATTTCAACGGGTCTACCCGAGAGACCGGCTGTACCTCATGGTGCTGCAAGTAGTGCCGTAATTTCTGAACGTCGAATATGAGCGCTAGACAGCTCTTCTCGATGGGAGAATATCTAATTTCCGCGTCGAGGTGCATACAGCTGAGGTAGTAGAGGCTATTATATGATCCCTCATTGTTCTTCTGGGCGAGAAGGGCGCCGAGGGATCGCTCTAGGGTGGTCACGTAAAGGACAAGCGGCTTTCTGGGAACGAGTGGCATCAGGACAGGAGGATGAAGCAGATACTGCTCGATTTCCTCAAAAGCGGTATGATACTATTCATCCCACCCATAGGCGGTGCCCTTCTTCATGAGGCGGGAGAAGGGCTTACACTTACCGGCCAAATTCCCAATGAATCGGCGTATGTACGCTAAGTGTCCTTGGAGACCTCGAAGCTCCCGAATATTACTCGGGGGAGGCATCTGACTGATGGCCTTGATCTTCTCGGGGTCGATCTCAATACCTCGATACCTAACAATGAAGCAAAGAAACTTTCAAGAGGTGACCCCGAAGGCACACTTCAACGGGTTCATCTTCAAGTGGCGAGAACAGAGGAAAACAAACACTTTCTCAAGGTCTTTGAGATGGTCCCAGTGCTGACGAGGTTTAACCACCAAGTCATCTAAGTAGAACTCCACCAGTGTCCTGAGGATCGGTGTGAATATGCGGTGCATAGCCCGTTGATAGGTGGAACCCGCTTTCTTTAGGCCGAAGGGTATAACCGGGTAGCAGAAAGTTCCCTGGGGGGCCCTGAAGGCAGTGAAATCTTCATCCTCGGGGCCATCCGGATCTAGTTGTACCCGGAGTACCCATCCATGAAGGAGAGGGCTTGGAACCCGGCTGTCGCATCGATCAACGGCTCTGTCACATGAAGGGGAAAGACATCCTTCAGACAGTGACGATTTAGATCACGGAAGTCGATGCAGACCCTGATCTGCCCGTTCCTCTTCCTGACGGGCACAATGTTGGCTAGCTACCTGGGGTACTGAAATTCCTTGACGCAGTTGGCCTTAATGAGCTTATCAACTTCGGCCTCAACCATGGCACCATAAAAAAGGTGCATTTTCCTTGGAGGCTGGTTGAACCCACGATGGTTTGCTGGGAGGCCAAGGCGGTGGACGGATACCTAGGGATCTAGTCCCGGCATCTCATCATAACTTCAGGAAAACACATCACTGTATTGTCTGAGGAAGTCTATGTACTATTGTCGTTCCTCAGGAGGCATAGCGGCACTAACCAACATGGGTCTCGGGTCCGCCTCACTACTGAGGTTCACCTGTACTAGCTCGTCGACCATGGTGGAGAAGCCCTCCTCAAAGGAAGGAGGAGCATCTTCAATGTCTTCTTCTCTGCTTGAGGAAGGAGCGTCCATGTGGGGAGCCGTTTCGGGGCTGCTCGACCCTGATGGGGAGCTGGCACTGGCATGGGTGGCAGATGTCGTCACGACGGGAGACTCATGCATCGTGATGATCATGGCGACGAAGGCGGTCTATCCAATTCCATCCAACCATCGGCCCAAGGGTCCACTCTTTACGACATTAAAGTAGTGGTGACGCGTTGGATTGAGCCGGTCGATTCCGGATTGGAAAAATAGACACGTATGACATACTGCCATTGCCATGAGCCCTACATCCCGATATCATACAGGGGTAGGAGGCTTGGGGATCACCTGAGCCTGGTTGGTAAAAGAGTACGAGGTGATTTCCTGCCGTCACTTAGACCCGGAAATATGCCTTCCTCTGGTACCCGAGACAACAAAGAACTCTCCCATATCAGGAGTCGTAGCTTCCAACCGATGGATTGGGAAGACATATGCGTCATCCAGACATACCCAGGGATCACTTGTGACAGCAGCGGGCTCATCCTCACCTACCATGATTTTCTTGTCCTTGCTCTTGTAATAGTCAGTGTCTAGGTAACGGGCTTCACAAGAGTCAAACGGTGACACATCTCCTTGGAGCACACCCACTCGACCCTTAAGGGAGTATTTGAGGCACTGATGGTATGATGAGGGAACCGCTGCATGAAGATGGTGCCATGGCCTTCCCATCAATGCATTATAGGCAGTGTCCTGAGAGACAACCATTAATTCAGTATTGGAAACTAATCTACCAAACTGGGTCTTCAGACGAATCTTGATGAGTAGAGTTTTCTTGGTCCTGTCATTCCCCTGGATTCTAAGGTCGAAGGGAGTTAAATCATACTCAGACAACCCCAGTTTTCGCAGTGTCCGAGTTGGGATCAAGTTAATCCCAGAACCTGTGTCGACAAGACAGTGACGGACTTCCACGCCATTGAACCGGCCGGTGATGTAAAACGGGCAGATGTGCCCCTGTATGGGAAGGTCTTCATCTTCACCAGAAAACGAGATAACCGTCTGACATTCAGTGTCCCCAATCACCTCGGTGTGGAAGGATTCTGTGGCCGCTACCTCCGTTTCAAACTGGAGGGGGATCCTTAGAGCCTGGGCGAGTGCCTCACGCATTTCAGACGATAGGAGAAGGGCCTCATGGCTGGAAAGCCTTGCCGGAATTCCATCCAGATGTATTAAGAAACCATACATTCGTGCCAAATGCGAGCTTCTTCTTTCAGGAGGTCGCTCTGTGATTGGGGGCATGACGGGCCCTGCTGGCGGGACCGGTGACTGACTGGTACTAGGCATGTCCTGCTATTCACTAGATGAAGCCCGATAGGTGGATGTAATGCCAAGACCAGAAGGCCGTAGTCAGCCAGTAGTAGGGCTGGGCTGGTTGCGACGCGGGCAAGGAGGTTCCGCCCGATCCAGCAACACAAACGGTGGTGGAAGCGAACCTGTTGTCACCGGGTTAGGGAGCCGCGAGTGCTACTCTCTGTACCAGGACTGTTTCCTGGTCTCGGTAGCGTGCACGGCCTGACTGGAGGTGACAACTTCCGTGCCCCGATGAATCACGTAGCCACGGCTCCATCGACGTTGGTGACGGCTGGGGACATTGGGGAGGTCCACCTGGCACTCCTCATCGTCGGGAGCCAAAAAGGGATTTACCAACTCTACGGTGTTAACTGAAGCATACCCCGGGCTCTCACTCGAGGATTCATCCACTACCGGACGGGGTCTCGGAGGGATACCCATCTCCGAAGGCATGAAATCGCCAAGCGTGCGAGAAGATGACGGCAATGGCCGGGCGCGTTCTTTCTTCTGGCGTCGCCGCCTGCTCTTCTGGGAATAAGTAGGCTGGGACGACGAAGACAAAGCGGCGCTCGAAGACTCCGAGGGCTCTGGATGACTCAAGTGGGCACGGATGATGCCATGGGCATAGGAGACCGTCCTGCGGGCCACACAGTCATTATACATCCGGGACCCCCGGTCGGAAACCTGTTCCCACCAATCACCGTCGTCACTACTGCCATCTGATCCTATGAAGACACCTGCCATCTGTGTCAGGGCTAATCCAAACCTGATTATGTTGTTGTCAATATGGTCTTGGAGCCAGTCCATGAACACATATAATTGTCGGATAGTGTGTCCCAGGATCCGGTGATAAGGGCAGTAGTTAGGGTGATCAGTGAGACACACCTCTTCTGGCTTCCGGCACTCAGGCAGCTGCATGATCCTCTGCTCCAAGGCGCTACGGAAATAACTGGGGGTCTGGGCCTCGACAAACGAGTAAGTCTGATTCCTTCTGTCTGGAGAGGGGACTCTTGGGGGCCGACCATGGCCAGGGGCTGGAGGAGCAGGCCTAGGAGGCGGAGCCGGATTACCTTGCCTAGGTGGTGGCGGTGCGTTAAGTGGAGGAGTCTGCCGATTTTGAGGAGGTCGATGATGGGTCGGAGGCTGTGGGGGTGAATCCTTATGAGCCTGCCGAGATGGCCTCACTTGTAGCAACTCCAGCTGTCTAGGGGCCACTATCTGGGCCACAGCAGCGGGATCGGCTCTTGCAGCTCTCCTTGTAGAGATTACAGGAGGCAGCGGGCGTGCCTGACTGGCCTATTGCAGGGCTTCTTCGAGGCACTGAGACTTGTCTGAGAAGTCCCGGAACCCTCCAGGGTAATTCTGCGTGATTAGATAAGGAACCAACTCCTCATTGACGTTCCCTACATACATCATTAGTAATTGCTCCTGAGTCAGTGGCATGTCAAGGGAGTACGTGAGCCCCTTCCACCGGGCGACGAAGTCCGCGACTCGCTCGTCGGGCCTTTGCTTGCACCTAAAGTGGTCTGCAATGTTCATCTTCCAGGTTGTGGAACTGAACTGGTAGAGGAATTTCCGGTGAAGGTCCTCCCAGCTAGTCACTGATCCAACAGAGAGCTGGCTGTACCAGAAGAATGCTGGTCCTTCTAGTGTCTGAACAAAGCACCGAAGCTTAGCAACCTCCTACTTCGCCAAAGTCCCAAACATAGGCCCACAACTCGATTTGAAGTTGGACAAGTGTTGTGGCGGGTCTCCGGTCCCGTTAAAGGGGGAAAAAGTGGGGTTCCCGAATCCTGGCGGAGCTGACATGTCATCCACCCATGCTGGGTATGGCTTTCCATCTGGCGGGATTGCCACTTGCTGTGTTTCCAGGGCCTCCAAGCGGGCGATGAGTACTTCCATCAGATCATCCGGATGTGGATTCCTATCATGACAGGTATCTCTAACCACAAGAGCATTGTCAGGCTCTTCGATACGGTAGTCGCGCTCAGCAGCTCGTGGGGCAGCTGGCAGAGCAACTCTCGGAGCGGTGGGAGGAAACTGAGCAGGGTCCCCCAGGTTGTCTCGCCGCTCGGGAGGGTTCGGTGAAACATATTGCGCCCTCTTGACATCGGTTCTAGTATCTCCCCGGTCGTAGAACACGACACGGTCGCGGTTTCCCTGGGGAATCTCAGCAAGGGGTAGATGCTCCTTCCCCTGATGTCCTGGTCTAGGAGGACCGTAGTCAGGCCGCCGCTCCGCAATTCATTCGGCCAAGAGCTCATCAACCAGCTTCTTTTGCTCAGCTAGTTGTTGGCATAGTGTGGCCTTCTCGAGATCTTCCTCTACCTTCTGCACTAAGGCAGATGGGTCAGCGAGTTTGACAGACCCAACGGGCTCTTTACCCTTGTCGATGTTTCGACCTAGTGTCAGTGCCTCCGTGGGTACAGGAAAACCTAGGAGGCTCCTCTGTGGGCGAGTAATCCTCCCATATGGGTCCAGTAGTGGCATGTCCTCAGGGGTGAGTCCATGTCAAGGGGATCCACAATGTTTCCCTCATCTGAAAGGTCATCCATGATGACTGCGACTGCCCTTGGCATCGTTCCCTCAGGGCCGCCCAGCGGATCGGGCTGTCGGCAGATCACACAAAAGAGGAGAGCAGCGTACTTCCCCCATCCGCAGATGTGCGTGTCGGGGGTGGCTTCCTCAATAACTCTGCGGAGTACTTGAAAACTCTGGAAATAATGATGCGGGAGGGCCTCGTGGTGGTCTAGCGACTCGGGGTGCCGGACCGTGGGGAGTGCTGCTAGGTCGACCCGAGGGCACTGCTCACCGATCTCCTTGAGATGCGCTTGGCTCCCGGGATAAGGTGCTAGCTGATGGAGGAGGCGGGAGTGAGTCACCCGAAGAATATGGCAGAAGCATTCAAACTCTCCCATGGTGAGTGACTCTGGCACATCAAAATATGATTTTGCGACCAGAAAAAACTTCTCAGGGAAGTTTCCCGCTGCAAGAACGGTCTAGAAGCTCCACGACTCAGGTTTTGGGTACGGAACCTGCCGCACCTAATCGTCCACCAAGGAAAGTCGGGGAATTGGAAATGGCACCGAGGCAGGCCGCTGGGGCGGTGGGCTATCCGGCGGGGAATACGGCGAACAGGCCGATTGACCGCTGATCCCTGGGTCATCCTCTAGGGGTTGTAGTGCCCTGGCTGCCACGTCGCGATAGGATAGGCTGGCGAATTGGCCTCCTGTCATAGCGTCGGTGCTTTACATGGGTGTGTCGCCTTTCGATTCTTCTGTCGGTCCCCAAAAAAGTTCCTCACCCTCCCTCACAGGGGCGGGAGGTGCTTCCGAGGAGGCCAGTGGAAACTGCGGGCTTGACCCTCTGCAGTACGCCAAGTCCTCTTCCTCCTAGATATATCTTCGAAGGAAGGAGGTAATCATACGGATCTCGCATTCGGGGAGTACGAGACTGACGCGCTGCGTCCCCATCCCTGCCCTCAACTTGAAGGGTTAGGGGGAAGTTTCCATCGTCGAGTCGTACTCTACCTCAGAATCCGTGAAACGGACTGGTCTAATTTCTGTCCGGACTCCCCTGACATTCCTCCCATGGCGATGACTCCCGGCCTTCCTGCCCCTGGGTAGCTCCTCAGGGTAAGGGCGATTTCCATCATAGGGTCCCCCGACCACAATAGAGCATGGGAAACAGGGACCGAGGGCCGGGGAGCGAGAATCACCGGGACAGATGTCGAAAGGGACATGGTGAGGACCTCCATGTGAGTGGGAAACTGGATACACAACGGTTCCATGCTCATGGCCAGAAGTAGGGGGAGTGACCTCATACCCCATGCAGCGGGTGCTGGAAGGAGTCATACCCGGAGCATAGCTGTCGCAAAGAAGCTTTCGGTTTTCCAGATTGGAGGCACGAAATGAGCCTTCATGGTGAGCGACACTACCACGGATTGGTCCATAGAGGCCATTGCCAGTGTCCGTGACCGAGAGATTCAACCCAACTTGGCTGCAGGGCAGTCGGGGTTTCGATCCCAGTCGGGCACTTGGCTGCCCCTGCTCAACGTGTGTGGGGATCTGGTAACAGGCATCAACAGTGGCTCGGGCCATAGTGGTTGCTGGTCTTGATGCCCCAGGACGTGCATTCTCTCCTGCTCGCGCCCGATGCTGGCTTCGAGTCATATGAGCCAGAATCGGAGATGAGGGCATGAAGATTTCATGCTCCTCGGCTTGAGGTGTCGTTTGGCGGTGTCGATGCAGCCTGGCGGGGGTTCTTTCCATTACCCCCTGGGATGGATCGCCGATCGGGTGGACCCAGACATCCCCTACCTCATTGGCGTAATGGAGGTATGTGTCCAGGCGCTCCAGGGATGGACTCCCGAAGCGGTTGAAAGTCAGCATGGGGAGTGGTGGCTCCTTGCGCATCCCTCGAGGGCGGTGATGGTGGTGAGATGCAGCCGCCTCTAGATCCAAACGGGCCATGACCCTGGTGGGGATGACCCCTTCCTCTTCATACCTATGAACCAGGTAATTGATCACCCTCCGCTGGATGATTTCTGACAGGGATAGGGGGCGCAAGCGCCCGGCTGCTATGGCGGTTGAAGTCGGAGCGGCCGTGAAATGGGAGGCACCGCGCGGGGTAGTCGCGTCGTTACTGCCCCTGCCCCTGCGCTAGTGGGAAGGTGGCGACCGAGTTCCAAATGCAGTGATCTGATTCCTGGAAGCAGGGAGATGAACCCATTATTATCAACATGAAAGGAGATCAACAACCAAGGCCCATCATCATTCCGTCTTCCATGGTTGGTGAGAGGGATCCATGCTAACGGCGTCGCAGAATGAAGTAGTCAACGTCTTGACAGCCTCGACCCCTAGTTGGTTCACGTCCCGGTGAGGGTTACCCATACATGGTGACATGCAATTATTTCAACCCCCCGACGACTACCATTCCCCGTATTTAGGAGAAGGGCTTCACGTCGGGTTCACCATTTTTGTTGTTCCGATTCATTAACCGGGGCACGCGCATCCGTCTGTGGGGAGGACGCGCTGCTTGTTACCCCGTATTCCCGCTTTCTAAAGGCGACCGACATCTGTTCCTTGTTCAAGGACGTCTGCTCCTTGATCGAAACCAGGATGATGAGATGTCAGTTCTTCCTTCCGTGGATTCCTCCTCGGAGCTCTTCACCTAGTCTGGGTCTCCCTCATAGATTTAAGATGGGTTCGTGAAGCTCATTCCTAGCACCATATCTACATGGACTCCAGTTAATTAAGCTGCTTCCGTCAAGACGGTTCAAGGGGTCTTGTCGGGGAAACAACCTTCGGTGAGGAGAATGGTCACGTTGGGTCATCGTTGGCATGTCTGTCTTTGGTCCCTCAACACAGGGCTTCTCGAGGGCGCAGAAGCCCGAGGCATCCCACACCGGACGCAGGGAATGTGTACCATCGGAGGCTTTCCTTAGCTTCCCATGTTTAACATGGGGTATGCCGCGAGTTTAACATCCTGCATAGACGTATTGGGTTGAAGGACCCCTAGGGGGAACGCCGATGTTGGGGCCAGCACGTGGGCGGCTTCCCATATATCATGGAGTGGGATGGGGTGGCATTATCTCACTGGGATGTGGCGGCCCAGGTAAGGATCAGGATGGATGGTGGAGTGAGACATGGGGCTTACATTCTGAGATGGCCCAAGAGACGGGATATAGTTTCACGTCATGCGGGATGAGATAGAGTTTAACGTCATGCGGGACAAGATACAGTTTAACATCATGCGTGACGAGATACATTTTAACGTCATGCGGGATAAGGGGTTTGGAACTTACACTCTTAGGTGGCCCAAGGTGGTCAGTGAACCGACATGGAGAGGTTGGGACGACTGGGTGGTGGGCTTGAACCTCGTGGAGGCTTCCTACGTACCGTTCATTAGCACGGATCAAAGTCCACATAGTTCTCTGGGATGGGGCATACGCTCTAGGGTAGCCCATAAGAGGATGTCATGGTTGGTTCACGCTCTAAGACCAAGTGAGTCATGCTCGGTGTGGGAAACAAGAGGTAGCAGGGACCAGACGATCACTCTGCGAAGGGTGCGCCCGTGAGAAGCGGAATGGGGCTTACGTGTTGAGTGGCCCAAAGAGGAAACAGGGGCTTACGCGTGGTTAGAGGCCCTTGGTGTTGGGGATTACTCCAGGGTGGAGGCCCGTGGTGTGACAAAGCGCAGTGGGAAAAGGACTCCACTGGCCTTGGCAGGGGGGAAGTACATAGATGCATGGGTGCAGTCATCCGCAAGAAAGGCTTGGGGATTAAGCTCTGGGGAGGCCCTTCCCGCGCAGTCAAACGCCACTCTGAAAAGGAGGATCTCATTCCATGAGAGGAAGAGTCCATTCCTGTGGAGACGAGTGGGCATAAAACATGTCCGAGCTGGGGGGACGCTGCGTGCGAAGCACAGGGTCAGACCACAGTTTAACGTCTTGTGTTAAGGACGAGGGGCTTAGCAGTTTAACGTCCTGCAGCTTGGACGAGGTGGGGTCACTCCACACCCATAGGGCTTACATTCCCAATGCCATCTACCCCTTTGTGGGAGGGAAGACATCGACAAGGCCGTAGTAAAGGGGGGCCGTAGGGAAAACCCCCGGGGGGTCCATGTTAGCGTGGCTATGCAAAAAATCAATAGCTACTAGCATGCTTATGAGGAGATGCATAAGGCAAAGCAACACAACGGGAAACACGGCCCAAGGGACCTTGAAGTTACGTCGCACGAGCCTGGATGGTCGTACGGGAAAAAAACGCATGGCGCGCATGCCCGGCAGGGCAGACATCAGGTGCTGGTGCAGGGGGCAGCCAAGGGGCATCAAGGTGAGAGGTCTTGTGATTTGCACGCAAAAGGGAAGGTTTTCACGCAAAACACCGGGATAGCGCGCAATTGGAGAAATGGAATTGCACGTGAAGAGGGAATTATGCACAGGGTTTTGCAAGCGAGGCAAGGTATTGCGCGCAAGGCTGGAACCCGAGGGAGGGGGAAAATTCACTGAAGCCGGTGGAGTTGCGCGCAAAGGCGGACTCCGGGGCAAGGTTGCGTGAAATCAGGGATTACCTGGATGTCATCTTGCGCGCGAGGGGAGCCGAATTGCGCACACGAGAGTCGCTTCGGATTCCTCAACACCCAAACCGTTCAGGTTCCCCTTCTATTTATAGGTGACCTCCGGCGCGGAATCCAGGCGACACGCGAAATAATTGCGCGACAGGGACGGTGGCGCGAAAACATCAACCGCGCGGGACGCGGGCACAAAATTATTACTCACCGGCGCAGGGACTTTTCGCGAATCCCGAGTGCCTTTCGTGCAGGACATCTTTTTTCACACACCTCACCCAATTTTCGTGCACCACTTCTCGGGCCTCCGGATCGGGCCTCTGATTCGGAATATGACTTCGCTTCATCATTTCGAAACTTCCTCCGAGATTTATGGACTTTTTTCGGCGTCAACAACTACTTTCAACCCATTTAATAAAAAATTGATCATGGTTAAGAAAAATTCAATACAATGGTTGGTAAATAATAATAATACATTAGAAAATGTTTTTAATAAACATTGAAATCCATAATAAATATTCCCTAGACGATTCCTTCGTATAAAAAATCCAAAATATTATTGAGACTATGAAATGAACTCCTACCATGTAATTTCATTTAGTAGAAATTTCATTGAACTCCACTTAATTAGAAAATAATTTTTAGATATCATATTAAGGGTCTTGATTTGGGCTTTTATAAGGATAATAACCTCTATGACTAGTAGTAGGATGTTGGGAGGATAAATTAATATTGTTTTGTTGAGCAAAATTTATCTAATTGGTGTAAAAATGTGAGGGAAAAGGTGACCATTTATAATTGAGGTGAGGGGCACCTTCATAAATCCTCAAAATATTAAAATATCATATTGTATTCTTGAGAAAAATACATCCACATGGCCTATAAATGTATAGTATAAGTCATTTTTTTCATATATTCTCACATTTGTGATTATTTGACATGTTTGTGATTTTTAAATAATTTAATAAAATATTAAATCAATAAAGTATCATTATTTTCAAATTTTATACTATTCTTTTAATTTGATTTTATGTAAATCAAGACTATGTGGGAATTGGAATATAATTTTTTGAAATATCTCTATTACAACAAATTAGTCATTAAAATTCAGTACACACATTATCACATCCCAAATATATCAAAATATATACCAGTACTACCAATTATATTATTTTTATGTTAATTAAATAAACACTATTTTAGTATTGAAAAATAATTTAACATTATTTTTATTTTAATCAAAATATTATATAAAATTATTTAATGAAAATAACATCATTATGATAAAAGTAGATATTTGAGTTTAATAATATCATGAATTTTTTCTTATGTGAATACCTAAAATTTATTAAATACAAAGATGGTAATATGTTCTAACTGTATTTAATATCAATAATATAAAAATAATTATCATGGAAATATTTGAATTAAAAAAATAATATCCTATAATAAGATAGTAGTGGATGAATCCAATTCATCCAATTTTTTTTATTGTTTAGGGAATATTCCTACACTTATCTTTATTCATAATCCCTTATTTATCCACATTAACTCTTACTTTAATAATATTATTTTATTATATAAGGGTTAATATAGTAACTATGAAATTAAAAATGATCCATAAAAAGATAATTAATGATAAATTTAACTTAATCTCAATAATTTTTTTGAATTTAACTTAATTTTAATGATTTTAATATCCTTTAATAATGTTTTTTTTAAATTATCATTGTTATCAAAATTCTTACTATTCCTTACATGACATTTTTAATATATCATTATAACAAGATATATTCTAAATTACTATTTTAAATCATCACTAATAAATTACATTTTTGATTAATATTCTTGGATGAAGATATTTATATCAAATTATATTTATTTTGATAGGTTTAATATCAATTTTTATTCAACTTTTTATTTTATAATTAATACATTATTATTTTTCAAGATGTTAATTTAATTATTGATTCTCCAGAAATTAATATAAAATTTTCTTATTTAAAATTATAATTTTATTTTTTATATTACTATTTATAATTAATTGAAAATTTTGAATTACCACATATTAAAATTTAATTCTTACTAAAAACAATTGTGTGACATATATGTCGTTCATTAAAATAAAATAATATAAATACCTAATGTCATCCATGTGGAAAAAAATTCAATATAATCTACCTAAATATTCATTTGGTAGAAAATAAAGCATCCAATAAAACTATTAAAAGTGTTAAGGTACTTTTATAATTCATATAATATTGTTTTTATAATTAATTACCCTATTTACACTTAACTTTTGTAATTAATTTCAATCACATTTATTAATATTTTAATAAAAAAGATGACATTGTTTGACTACAAACTACATACATATTAAATTTATATATTTATATTTTTATAAATTAAATTTATAGCTGTTAAAAAGTGTTGTTTAATGCTAATCCTGCATATGAGATGACAAAATGGGTTAAATTTAAAACATCAAAACATTTTAATATTTTTATATCTAACATTAATGTGAAATTTTTTACAATGGACAAAATTGGTTTAATTGATATAAAATCCATCTCATTATATATGAATCCCAAATGGGAAAAATAATTTAATTATATAAATATAATAGATTAAAATGAAATTATTAACTAAAATTATTTATCTTTTACTAGACATCCAAAAATGAAACTTCTCAAAAAAAATCAACGAATAATTATTTTATTCCTATTTAAAATAATAGGATTATTTTTCCAAATAATTTATATCAATGTTTCATTCATTGGATTTAAAATAGGATCTTCATTTAAATATTGTAAAACCACCATTAAAAAAATATTTGTTTTTAATCGTAAAATTTGATTCATTCTTATGTTATGCTTATAGAATAATTTAGAATAATGTAAAAATATTTGTTTAAATATATAATTTATGATTTTGATAATTTTTATAATTCAATTAATTCATTGAAACATAATGTCTAATTTTAAATTAATAATTATTTACAATACAACATAGTTTGTTTAAACATCATATTTCATGAAATGAAAGATATTAAAGATATAAAATTTATTTAAGAGAATAAATATCATAAAATATTGGGTTGTTACACTTTATTATAAAATCCTTCATTACATAATAATTCATATAATAAAACATATAATATTTATAATTATATTGTATTTGTGTAATTAGGTACATTTAATATCAACTTAAAACCTATGGTACAACCGAATTACTGAAAAAATCTTTATCATGGTCTAAATGATCAGTTTTTCGTAAAACTATATAGGATAACCTAAAAAAATACACATGAAAGGGTTGACATATATAAATTTGACAGGTAATAAAAGAATAACAATTTGAATAATGTATTACATGTTATAAAATAGACAATTGAATTGTATATAAATGAGTGATAATAATAAACATGATCAATGAAACATGACATAATATGTTAACAAAATGTTTTTGGGAACTTTTATAATTCATAAAATATTGTTTTTTCAATTAATTACTAGATTTATCTATAACCATTGTAATTTATTTTATTTAAATTAAATAATATTTTATTAAAAAACCATGTTGATATTACTAGACTAAAAATTACATAATTATTGAAACCATGTTGGTCCAATTTTAAAAAATCATTTCATAGGTTTCGATATGTTGTGTTTAATGTTAATCTTGATAATGAGAGAACAAGTTGGTTTAATGTTATTACATTAAAAATTATTCATTATTTTTTATCTAATTATATTGTGAAGTATTTTATAGTGGAAAAAACTTTTATAATTGATATAAAATCCATCTCATTTTACATTAATCCAAAATGAAATCATAATTTAATGATATAACTATAATAGATGAAAATGCAATTTTCATCTTAAATGTATAATCATTCACTAATAATCGAAATATTATACTTCTCAAAAAAATCAATTAATGTAATTTTTTATATTCTTATTTAAATAATATGTTTATATCTCCATTTAATGTATATAAGATCTGTAACGCCCCGACCCTAGTTACCTAGAGTCGGTGCATTATTACATAACATTGGCATGATCACGAGAAAGATCAAGTCTCGAAAGACCGATTAGTTTAGTAGCCTTGGAATAACTAGATACATCCAAATTTTGTTACATTACATCATAAAAAAACATCTTGTCTTTATATCCCCTCATACTATCCCTGCAGTTCATTCATAAATTACTTCTTCATAATCCTGAGAAAAAAAAACATTGAAAAGGGTGAGCTCAGATGCTCAGTAAGGATAACATTATAGTAGAAGCTTTCATAAATAAGCATAAACACTTAAGGCAATTTATAACTAAAACAAAAGCCTTTTAAACTTGAACTTCAGCATAAAATGGCAAAGGTAAAATGAAATAATGCCATTTACTTACTCACATGGATATTCTACTAGTCGAATGATCACATTCAATTTCAATATCAACTTTCATAATGTTGAAATGCATAATGGTAAACTTTAATTTCTTTTCAAGGCCTCGTCCCAAGACCTTGGGGCTAACTGTAACCGGAACCCAACCCGGAGTGCCTCTAATAACCGGACACCAACCCGGAGTGCCTCTAATAACCGGAGACCAAACCGGAGGGCTTACTTTTACCAGTCCCTAACCTGGAGGGCTTACTTTTACCAGCCCCCAACCTGGAGGGCTTACATTAACCAGTCCCCAACCTAGAACATACTTTTCCAACATATTCATATGAAGTAAAGGTTGAAATATAACATAAACATTCTTATTGGAACTAACATATGAAATGTCAATACTTTACTCATAAACCATGAATGCTATAAAAATAACACATCCACAGTCAAACATAACTCATTCGATATAATATGGAAGATTGTATTGTATCACATTAACCTCAATCAAGAATAATTAAGGATGTTGACATAGATGAAAATAATCATCAAAACAATTTGAGAGAAATATCCCCCTTTTCTTTAAATCATTCAAAAGTCACGATATTTGTCAAGAATCCATTTAAAATAGATTTTTGAATCAAAGTGTCCCTTACCACATTGAAACTTTTAAAAGGAGTTTTGATTTTAAAACTTTAATGTCCATATAAATAAATCCTTAAAACCATTTTTAAAACATGGACATTAATGAGAACGATTTAGAAGAATAAGTCTTTAAAATATTTAAAAATGGTATTTTAGTTAGAGATTCTAACCAAAAGAGACACTTGAATACAAATAATTGAGGTAATCAAAACTTTGTAATATCATGAGAATAAAGGGATTCATGATATACTATGTCAAAGTACATTATATACACCACATAAAAGTGATTTGGTGTATATCAACAAAGAAGTCTCAATGGAATGTAAATTGAGATGAAATCTCTCATAAAGGCCGTATCCTTAGGTTAAGGATAAATCAATGACATAATTATGTGTGAAAAATATAAATACACTAAATATGATTGGATATTCAGTGTAAAACAATCAATGTATATTCACACATATTCTTGTAAAAACAACACCAACGAATTGGATGTTTAACTCAACAAATGGTGAATTAGATAAAATTACTCTTATCAAATTCATATCAATGAATTGAGAATTACCAATGAGTGATTATGTGTATAAAACTTATATCCACAGGAAGGGGAGTGGAAATTATGACATAATCAAATGAATAGTGATTCCACACATAATCATGGAGTAATATAATCAATGAAATATCCGTAAAGCCAAATGAGTGGGAATTGAAATCTCAAATTCCCTTACCGATTAGGTAACATACGAAACATACACCCATGAAAGAAGTATCATACCATGATGATGTAAATACCCATAAATTAAAGTATATTACACAATGAATACAATCATGGGCAGTACACATACACCATATGCAATAATTAAGTGGTGATCAATGGAAATCTCACGAAATTAAAAGTGAGATAAGAAACCCCTTACCACGTTAATCAACTGAGTCGTATGGCCAAAAGTTAATAACCACCAAATGATTTATAGAATAACATGAATATAAATATAATCATGAATATATATCAAATGGCAGTACACAATACACCACTTTCAATAATTTAGTGGCGAAAAATGGAAATCTCACGGAAATGAAAGTGAGATAAGAAAATCCCTTACTTTGTACTTTTTCCTTGGTCGATGGTAGGTTTACCTCCTGTATAATGGTGAAATAAATGTTATTGAATTATAGAAGAATCATTTACTTTAATATGATATCATATATGATCTTTTAACATTGATTTGTTAATAATATCTTAGAATTATCGTCATTTCGGGTGTTAACGGGTTCATTTTACTTTATATTCTTTGTTATGTGAGCCATATTCGTTATTAATGGGATGTATATTATTCATATCCAGAATGATATCAAGTCCTTAGATACTATTTTTAAATCACCAAATGATAATTATACTTGAATGGATATGATGGACAATGAATCTCATCGCGTTCGTGGAGACGGTAGTCCGTACATACGCACGAGCGACAATATCATTATTTTGATATTAAAATAATATATAATTGGATTTTATATCATATATAAAGAATAATTATAATGTTATATTTATTATTTACATGAGTTACACATCATTATTATACCCATCCAAATAATTATATATTGAATAACAATTACACCACGACGTGGAGACGGTAAGCCGTACGTACGCACGTATGGAGACATGTTATTCAAAGGATGGATAGAATACTGAATATGGTTGTACCATATTTATAATAACATCACAGTATATATATGATACTGGAGTTATTATTTTATAATGGAATTAACAAAGAAAGAGGAAGTTGAAGAAGAAAGGAACTTGAAAAGGGGTGGTGAAAACATTACCTCTTCTTCGGGTTCTTCCTTTTGATATGATCAAAAGGGCTCCTTAGGTTGGCTTTCTGATCAAACTAAGGCCTCTAGGTTGTAGTGAGGGAAGTTTAGATAGTATTTGGGTAGGGTTTGGCCGAACCAAAGGGCTTTGAAGGTGTGAAGAAATGATAAGGAGGAGTGCCCTTTTATAAGAGGGGTGAGGGGCACCTTTGGAAAAGCTAGAGATATTAGTTTATAATAAATTCATATTCGGTTTCCAATGGCTCCAAAGTTTACTATTCAAATTTTAAGGTGGGGATGGGTCGAAAAAAACTCAACCAATAGAATTTAGACAGGTTTGGGTACTTATATTAACCTTATCTTTAAGTATTAACTCTAAGTTAATTAGTTTCACTTTTACAATGTCTCTTTCTATTTTTATATTATATGGTTAACAAACTTACCATATACATACAAGAGACCCCCAAGTGGTCCATTAATGATACACCTATCATGATATAAGTCTCTTGGCCGAACCTTAGATTTTTAGGAATTTAATATCAATTAATAATATAATATTTGTTTTAAAAACTCTTTTATGTCAATTTTGACACTATTCAAGAGATGATTTTTGTGAAACTTATAAAAGATTGATTACTTAGAAAAAAGTCAATTAAATAAATACTAATATATCATATTATCCTAGAAAATTATTTTAATTCATTAAAAGTTTCATATTATATTTATTTGGGTATTTTAATATCAATTATTTTGATTTTTCACTATTATAGTAATTACTGCATCATCATTGTGTCATAAATAAATTAACTTATTTAATGTCTAAAAATTATAAATAAAATATAATTATGTAGGAAATATTTTTATATTTATAAGGAATATTTATAATCTAAAATCCAACATATATAACCCTCTGTAACAATTTTTTTGTTAAAAGATATATGCTTGTGTCATTTTTGTATTTATTTTAACTTAATTAAAATAAAGTGTCATTATCACTTACAAGTGGATCCATGGGGTCCCAAAATAGACCCAAAGATGCCAATGGTCGACCATGTATCAACCAATAGGGTTAAGACACGTTTTAGGGTAATTTAGTATTATTATAATATTATTTTTTTAACCCTTATTTACCGGATTTACCCTTAACCATGGTAAATAAAATATTTACCGCAGTAATTATTCAAAATGTCTAAAAATAAAAGTTACGTATTTACACAATTTGAACATCCTGATTCCAAATATGGAATCCATTTTTCTAAATTCAAAACACAGAAGTGACAGAAATTAATTTAAAATTAATTCCCGCTGTCAAAACAAAAAGCGTGTTTTTAAGAGATAATAACTATCAAAAGATTGACACTTGTTTATGTTCGGTTTAATTGTAAAATTATGTCCAATGACCAAAATTATATTAAATGGTAAAAATATATTCTAAATATACTTTAAAACAACTCAAATTCATAATTTATCACTATTAATTATTTTGATTAAAAAAGTTGTTTTTAATTAAAATTTAGTAATTTTCACTATTCATCAAAATATGAAAGTTATCCAAAAAGTACCAAAATTTCACCCTAGGCTAATTTCGATATTACTAATCCAAAAATGAAGTCCATTTTGAGAGATAGAATTTATAAAATTTCAAAAAGTAGGTATTACTATTCATAAAGGCTAGTTTGATTGGTTATGGTGTGTTAAAATCTCGAAGTTGTGTACAATGCACGCCATTGCATTATTCGAAAGGAAACATACCGAGGAAACATGGGGTGTTACATTCTCCCCTCCTTCAATAAATTGTGTCCTCGCAATTTTTAAAATTTTGCTTGGGAATATAATGGAACGTCCCACATCGGAAAAAGAGCCAATAAAACTATCACTTTAAAAGAAAGAAAGAGAGGTATAAGGGTCATCCAAGAGAAACCATACTAGGATTACATGTAAGAAAACATGGATATGGATGATAAACTAAGTGTCATGTTATGATGGATAGGGATAGAAATCATGATCAGGAGAAAGTTAACAATGAGAAAACCACAAACTTGTGTTGGGACAAACGACCATTAGTCTCCTAGTAGGAAAGTAAACGGACAACATTTTTTAAAAGTTACATTACATAAGGAAGATGAATTCATTTATGATATTGACTAATAAAATTATGAGATATACTTACATTTTAAGTAAATTTTCATTCTTTAATAAATTTCCACCACTAACTCAATTTTTTTTTAAACGATGAGTATTCAAGAAGACTTGGTCACACTGGAAGAGCTAGAATAAACTTCTATAGAATCACATGATCCATGCAGGATAAACCATATATTTACATTGTCTTTGAAGATTAATCAAAACCAAAATGGTTAGTGAATGATCTAATGATCCCCCAAAAGGATATTCATTGAGATAAATATGCACTAACCTTAATTTCTAAAATTAAACCAACAATATCCCAAAGTTAAATAGATACCATTCAATAACCAATTGTCCTTAAAATCCTTTTATATAATCCAAAATAATATTGAAACCCAAATCATAGAATAATTTGATTATGTAGTCTCCATTGTTACATTGTATCTCCAAATGACATCAAATACTCTTAAAGTCACATATTTAAAAGTAATTAACATCATCACATATTCTCTGTTATAGGTTAATAATTTCCATAAATAACCCAAATCACTATAAATCAACAATAAAAACGTAGATAAAAATCCACCATTACTCTACAAATGAAACCCCATTGTATTCTAATTTCCTTGGGCATATAGTGTTTCCAACAAAGTGAACATCTTCCAAAATAACATTTATCACTTAATCACCGAATCATTTTCCTATACCAAGGGTATTCATTTTATAAGACTTAAGAACCCAAATCATCTTATTATTGATCAATAAAATCATTTAACAAAAAAAATAGTCACATTAACCAGGGACTTCACGTAGTCCAGTGGTAGGCGATAAATCCCAATCGCACTTTGGTTGTGGGTTCGATTCCCACAGCTTTGTCCGACGCGACGGGTTGTCACACGGTCTACGTGTTGTCCTTTTTCAAAAACTATATTTTATAATATTACCAAAATGAGATAAATTCCTCAAAATAAAATAATTTAATCACAAATGTTATATCATACTTTGCATTTTTATCCCAAATTATAATAACATATAATTTTCTCAAACCCCAATGATCATATAAAACCAAATGGTTATTTATACCTATATCCACAAGAGAAGAGACAATTATTCTTCAAATATCATTCTCACATGGAAAACTGCGGGGTTACAAATACAAGAGAAAATTATTCCAAAGTACCCATCAACAAGGTGTGTTAATACTTTTTAAGTTTTTCTCCAACCATTTATTTCCACATATATTCTTCTTTGACCAAGAAAATATCCTATAGAATAGGACATTCACTCGGGTAATGGCCAGGTCCCCTACATTTACAGCAAATGACTGTAAATGGACTCTTGGGACCATTTTTATCTTCTTCCATAGTACTCTTCATTTTTCTTCGGCAATTCTTCACTTTATGTCCTTCCTTCCCGCACGTAAAACATTTCATTGTCCCATTGAGACACTTTCCTGGGTGTCTCTTTCCACATTTCCTGCATGATGAAAATTGAGGTTTCTTTTCTCCATGGTCTCCATTGCTGGAGATCTTATCATTTATCACCTTTCTATTCCTTGTTGAGTCTGGGAGTTGGTTAATATATATATTTTTGATCATATTTTTGGAAAACTGATTTGGCATAAAGACGATATCTTTTACGCCTATCAACATTCCATTTTGTTGCTCATTTCCACCACCGTTCCCACCTTGTACATCATTCTCAAAGTCACTATGACTTCCTTGGAATCCAGCCATTGACTAAAACCAGAAGGCATTGTGTGAGTAATAGTAGTCGTAAAATCATTTAGAGATTAAAATGTCACCATATTCTCAATTTGAAACATATTAGGATTAACCAAGGTCATTTACGCTCATCTTATGTATATATTACTTAAATCGGTATGTAAAGAAAATGTAAATTATCCTAAGCATATCCCCCGGGAGTGTCGTAACCAAGAGTGCAGCTAGGCCCGTTGTCGTGCACCATTTCCCGTTCAAGTCTAGCTCAATGTGGTGTTTTCGGGTTTTACCCATAGGTACATCTGTGCCAGAGCCGCCTCTACCTGCTCGTATCCAGACAGGGATGTATTGCTCGGAAAACTCACAAAATCTCTACAATACCAAAATTCTCGGAAGTTCTTTTATACTAATCCTCAAAGTTCATCTTAGGTCTACGTGCTCTAATCAGAGTTTATCTAAATCTATCTTCCAAGGTTTGTACTAAACTTCCTCTAATACCAACTGTAACGCCCCGACCCTAGTTACCTAGAGTCGGTGCATTATTACATAACATTGGCATGATCACGAGAAAGATCAAGTCTCAAAAGACCGATTAGTTTAGTAGCCTTGGAATAACTAGATACATCCAATTTTTTTTACATTACATCATAAAAAAACATCTTGTCTTCATATCCCCTCATACTATCCCTGCAGGTCATTCATAAATTACTTCTTCATAATCCTGGGAAAAATAAAACTTTGAAAGGGGTGAGCTCAGATGCTCAGTAAGGATAACATTATAGCAGAAGCTTTCATAAATAAGCATAAACACTTAAGGCAATTTATAACTAAAACAAAAGCCTTTTAAACATGAACTTCAGCATAAAATGGAAAAGGTAAAATGAAATAATGCCATTTACTTACTCACATGGATATTCTACTAGTCGAATGATCACATGCAATTTCAATATCCACTTTCATAATGTTGAAATGCATAATGCTAAACTTTAATTTCTTTTCAAGGCCTCGTCCCAAGACCTTGGGGCTAACTGTAACCGGAACCCAACCCGGAGTGCCTCTAATAACCGGACACCAACCCGGAGTGCCTCTAATAACTGGACACCAACCCGGAGTGCCTCTAATAACCGGAGACCAAACCAGAGGGCTTACTTTTACTAGTCCCTAACCTGGAGGGCTTACTTTTACCAGTCCCCAACCTGGAGGGCTTACTTTAACTAGTCCCCAACCTGGAACATAATTGTCCAACATATTCATATGAAGTAAAGGTTTAAATATAACATAAACATTCTTATTGGAACTAACATACGAAATGTCAATACTTTACTCATAAACCATGAATGCTATAAAAATAACACATCCACAGTCAAACATAACTCATTCGATATAATATGGAAGATTTTATTGTATCACATTAACCTTGATCAAGAATAATGAAGGATGTTGACATAGATGAAAATAATCATCAAAACAATTTGAGAGAAATATCCCCCCTTTTCTTGAAATCATTCAAAAGTCACGATATTTGTCAAGAATCCATTTAAAATAGATTTTTGAATCAAAGTGTCCCATACCACATTGAAACTTTTAAGAGGAGTTTTGATTTTAAAACTTTAATGTCCATATAAATAAATCCTTAAAACCATTTTTAAAACATGGACATTAATGAGCAAGATTTAGAAGAATAAGTCTTTAAAATATTTAAAAATGGTATTTTAGTTAGAGATTCTAACCAAAAGAGACACTTGAATACAAATAATTGAGGTAATCAAAACTTTGTAATATCATGAGAATAAAGGGATTCATGATATACTATGTCAAATTACATTATATACACCACATAAAAGTTATTTGGTGTATATCAACAAAGAAGTCTCAATGGAATGTAAATTGAGATGAAATCTCTCATAAAGGCCGTATCCATAGGTTAAGGATAAATCAATGACATAATTATGTGTGACAAATAAAAATACACTAAATATGATTGGATATTCAGTGTAAAACAATCAAAGGATATTCACACATATTCTTGTAAAAACAACACCAACTAATTGGATGTTTAACTCAACAAATGGTGAATGAGTTAAAATTACTCTTATCAAATTCATATCAATGACTTGAGAATTACCAATGAGTGATTATGTGTATCAAACTTATATCCACAGGAAGGGGAGTGGAAATTATGACATAATCATATGAATAGTGATTCCACACATAATCATGGAGTAATATAATCAATGAAATATGCGTAAAGCCAAATGAGTGGGAATTGAAATCTCAAATTCCCTTACCGATTAGGTAACATACGAAACATACACCCATGAAAGAAGTATCATACCATGATGATGTAAATACCCATAAATTAAAGTATATTACACAATGAATACAATCATGGGCAGTACACATACACCACATGCAATAATTAAGTGGTGATCAATGGAAATCTCACGAAATTAAAAGTGAGATAAGAAACCCCTTACCACGTTAATCAACTGAGTCGTATGGCCAAAAGTTAATAACCACCAAATGATTTATAGAATAACATGAATATAAATAGAATCATGAATATATATCAAATGGCAGTACACAATACACCACTTTCAATAATTTAGTGGCGAAAAATGGAAATCTCACGGAATTGAAAGTGAGATAAGAAAATCCCTTACTTTTTACTTTTTTCTTGGTCGATGGTAGGTTTACCTCCTGTATAATGGTGAAATAATTGTTATTGAATTATACAAGAATAATTTAATTTAATATGATCTCATATATGATCTTTTAACATTGATTTGTTAATAATATCTTAGAATTATCGTCATTTCGGGTGTTAACGGGTTCATTTTACTTTATATTCTTTGTTATGTGAGCCTTATTCGTTATTAATGGGATGTATATTATTCATATCCAGAATTATATCAAGTCCTTAGATACTATTTTTAAATCACCAAATGATAATTATACGTGAATGGATATGATGGACAATGAATCTCTTCGCGTTCGTGGAGACGGTAGTCCGTACATACGCACGAGCGACAATATCATTATTTTGATATTAAAATAATATATAATTGGATTTTATATCATATATACAGAATAATTATCATGTTATATTTATTATTTACATGAGTTACACATCATTATTATACCCATCCAAATAATAATATATTGAATAACAATTACACCACGACGTGGAGACGGTAAGCCGTACGTACGCACGTATGGTGACATGTTATTCAGAGGATGGATAGAATACTGAATATGTTTGTACCATATTTATAATAACATCACAGTATATATATGATAATGGAGTTATTATTTTATAATGGAAATAACAAAGAAAGGGGAAGTTGAAGAAGAAAGGAACTTGAAAAGGGGTGGTGAAAACATTACCTCTTCTTCGGATTCTTCCTTTTGATTTGATCAAAAGGGATCCTTAGGTTGGCTTTCTAATCAAACAAAGGCCTCTAGGTTGTAGTGAGGGAAGTTGAGATAGTATTTGGGCAGGGTTTGGCCGAACCAAAGGGCTTTGAAGGTGTGAAGAAATGAGAAGGAGGAGTTCCCTTTTATAAGAGGGGTGAGGGGCACCTTTGGAAAAGCTAGAGATATTAGTTTATAATAAATTCATATTCGGTTTCCAATGGCTCCAAAGTTTACTATTCAAAGTTTAAGGTGGGTATGGGTCGAAAAAAACTCAAACAATAGAATTTAGACATGTTTGGTTACTTATATTAACCTTATCTTTAAGAATTAACTCTAAGTTAATTAGTTTCACTTTTACAATGTCTCTTTGTATTTTTATATTATATGGTTAATAAACAAACCATATAAATACAAGCGAACCCCAAGTGGTCCATTAATGACACACCTATCATGATATAAGTCTCTTGGGCGAACCTTAGATTTTTAGGAATTTAATATCAATTAATAATATAATATTTGTTTTAAAAACTCTTTTATGTCAATTTTGACACTATTCAATAGTTGATTTTTGTGAAACTTATAACAGATTGATTACTTCGAAAAAAGTCACTTAAATCAATAATAATATATCATATTATACTAGAAAATTATTTTAATTCATTAAATGTTTCATATTATATTTATTCGGGTATTTTAATATCAATTATTTTGATTTTTCACTATTATAGTAATTACTGCATCATCATTAAGTCATAAATAAATTAACTTATTTAATGTCTAAAAATTATAAATAAAATATAATTATTTAGGAAATCTTTTTATCTTTCTAAAGAATATTTATAATCTAAAATCCAACATATATAACCCTCTGTAACAATTGTTTTGTTAAAAGATATATGCTTGTGTCATTTTTGTATTTATTTTAACTTAATTAAAATAAAGTGTCATTATCACTTACAAGTGGATCCATGTGGTCCCAAAATAAACCCAAAGATGCCCATGGTCGACCATGTATCAACCAATACGGTTAAGACACGTTTTAGGGTAATTTAGTATTATTATAATATTATTTTTTAACCCTTATTTACAGGATTTACCCTTAACCATATTAAATAAAATATTTACCGCAGTAATTATTCAAAATGTCTAAAAATAAAAGTTATCAATTTACAAAATTTGAACATCCTGATTCCAAATATGGAATCCATTTTTCTAAATTCAAAACAAAGAAGTGGCAGAAATTAATTTAAAATTAATTCCCGTTGTCAAAACAAAAAGCGTGTTTTTAAGAGATAATAACTATCAAAAGATTGACACTTGTTTATGTTCGGTTTAATTGTAAAATTATGTCAAATGACCAAAATTATATTAAATGGTAAAAATATATTCTAAATATACTTTAAAACAACTCAAATTTCATAATTTATCACTATTAATTATTTTTATTAAAATAGTTGTTTTTAATTAAAATTTAGTAATTTTTACTATTCATCAAAATATGAAAGTTATCCGAAAAGTACCAAAATTTCACCGTAGGCTAATTTCGATATTACTAATCCAAAAATGAAGTCCATTTAGAGAGATAGAATTTATAAAATTTCAAAAAGTAGGTATTACTATTCATAACGGCTAGTTTGATTGGTTATGGTGTGTTAAAATCTCGAAGTTCTGTACAATGCACGCCATTGCATTATTCGAAAGGAAACATACCGAGGAAACTTGGGGTGTTACAAGATCTTAATGCACTGTATTTAAAATTGGATATTCATTCAAATGTGGTAAAAATTCCTTTAGAAAAAATATATGTTTTAAATGTCTATAATTTGATTCATTCTTTCATATTATTATAAAATAATTTACAATAATATAAATACATTTGATTAAATAAATAATATATAATTTCACTAATTTTGTTAGTTCTTTTAAATATTTGGAATAGAATGGAATGTTTTAAAATAATAATAATTAATAATATATTATAGTTCATTTAAGCATAATATTGCTAAAATGTAAGATATTGATGAAATTATATTTATTTAATTGGAGAAATATCATAAAATCTTAGTTTGTTACACATTATTAAAAATAATCAAGATATTTTACATAATTAAAGATATAGTCAAAACCATAGGATTTATAATTATACTATCATTGGGTAATTAGGTACATTACACATCAACAGAAAACATATTGTACATTATAAATATTTAAAAAATACATATCATGATCGAAATATTTCAATTTTCTTATAACTTTATGGAATAAACTTGAAAAATATGTAATAACAGGATGAGATATATAAATTTTTTTTGAAATAAAAAAATAATAATATGAATAAAGTATTACATGTTAGAGAATTGGAAATGAAATTTCACATAAATAGGTGAGAATAATAAACATTATAAACGAAACGTGTAATAGTTGGATAATAAAATATAAATAACATAATTTAAAATAATTTTTTAAAATTTCATCATAAAAATAATTCATGTTTAACCAAGAATAAATCATATCATTTTGTGTTCAGGATAACCTCACAGGCAACATACAAAGGAATATCATGAGGCGAAATCATTACCAAAAGTATTAGAGCACTATTAGGGTTCACCCATCATAATTATATCATGTATATTCATAACATTACCCCATTTTTCATAGAACAAATGAAAAAATTTATTATCATTTCATACTATGGATATATATTTTTTCTTATATATATATATGTACCAAAAAAATTTTAATAATTAAAACTAAGAGATTAACAATGAGTGGAAATGAGTACATGTATACACAACACAAGTGATTATCATGTAAAATTGAACTTCCATTTTTACAGTGAAATGATAGTACATGAAGATTCGTAAATGGTTTAATGAGGTGTAATGGGATTTCTCATCAAAAGGATTAAAAAATAAAAGTTTTAGGGATATGTAAGAACATAATAAAACATGATTTTTTTTGAATTAATATTAATAAGTCATTGTGGGTGCATGAATAAAAAATGGAATGTAAAATCGTAGAATGATTTCTACAACATAATGGTGGAGCGTTATTAATCCTGAATAGAATTACTAATCCTGAAATTGTTTAATAATCAATTCTAAAAATTAAGTGATGTTATAGGATGCATAAATTCAAAGCCAATAAATATAAATTTGAAAAAAATACAATATTTAAATAAGGTTATTAAATAATTATGATAAAGAGATGATATCATAGCTTGTGATGATGAATCAAAATGGTTGGGAAAAGCATCAAGAGAGATTGGTGGAACCATTATTGGAAACTAGAGATAGGATGTATGAGTAAGGATGTGATCCATGGGTTTTACTGAAATATATGGCCATCAGTGGTAGGTTTATATAAGAATTTATAAGGGAGTCATTTAATATTTTACAGTCATATGTTTCAAACTCCAAATAAAAAATTAATCAAAACCAGAAATCTTGCCATGGTTTTTACCAATATTATCTCTAAAAGAATAGTTTTTTTTATATTTTATGGGGAATAAATCCAATAAAATATTAAATTGGATGATGTTGAAGTGATTAATATTTATAAATAAATTATTTCAAAACATTATAATATATTATATGTTTTGAAGGATTAAAAATGAATTAATAAAATAAATTTAATAAAATAAAAATAAAATTGTTTTAAATCAGAATCATATTTTTTATTGTTTATATCCATTATACCCTTTATTATATAGCTTTTAGGTCATTATTATTCCATAATACACTTTCTATATCTGCACCATCTTCAATGTTTTGCCAAAAAATTGACTTTTTATGAAAATTATGAAAAATTATGTTTTGAATCCTTTTGGAATTATGAATCCAAAAAACACAAATTATTTTGTCATAATAATTTTATTTTGTGATCCATTTCACTTTTAAAATAAGAAAATACATTTATTGAAGCTTTCATGGTTTTTTATAGTAATTTTTATACCCTTAAAATAATTAAATTTATAAACATAAAAATTATAATAAAATTTATATTTAATAAATAATATTGAGTAAAAATACTTTATTAAAATATTATTTTTTTCATCTTTCAATCAATTAATTAAATCGATTGTCTAAATTGTATATTAATATTATACCAAAATAAAATTTCTTTTTTATCTTATCAAAATCGATATAATTTATAAATTAATGGCAATAAAGATAAAATATAATTGTAAATCTATTAAAAATTAAATATAAATATTCATATCTATGTGGTATTCATACATATCACATTATTTCACCATTAAACACCCCAATGTTATGGTTCGATATGCTGATATTCTCATGGGATGGTTCGATGTTCATAGTTTTGGACATGATCTCGATGAAATTGAAATTTTCCCATAAATAGTATCACTTAGGATTATGTTGGTGGATATTGAAATGAGATTGGTCAAGGGTAAATGAAATCGATGATATATCCACTAGAATCTATAATAAATGGGACTCATAAGGTATGATCTTACCAGTCATGGCCATTACATCCTTTGTCTATAACAATTTGATTTTTCATAACCATGTTCTTATAATAATAATTTTATAATTATTAAAAATCAAAATTAATAATTGTTTTGATGAATAATAATTATTTAATAATTATTGGATATATTAAAACCAAATATGTTCATTTTTCTCTATATCCATAATATGGAATTTTATTCTAATCCAAATGGAATTTTATATAATAACATTCATGTAGTAAATGTTTACCCCCATAAAAAATTTCACCCCCAAAATTTTCATTTAACTCTCTAAAATAATTGAGGAAAATTATATTTCATAACATCCTTACACTCCCATTTATCTCATGTTAACATCTGAATTCTCTATGTCACATTAACTTGGTTCACAGTCAAATTTCATTATGCTTTTTATCTATCATCTAAGATCATCACTAGATATTCCACATATAAAAGTACAATATATAATGATATCACCTTTGGATATTGTACATTTGAGGATTCTAGTTTGTAGATCTTCAACAAGTTATATATAGAAGAATTATTTTTATCAGATAGGTAAGGTGAGACTGCTAGTTGGTAAGCCACCCCTCTGATGTGATCAAGGATATCGAAGAGACTTATGTATCATGGAATAAACTTTCTGAAATTCCCACATTTATTGGCATTGTACCCGGGAGATATGTAGAGGAATACCTTATCTATATCCTAAAAATATATTTATCATTGATGACAGTCATCATAGATCTTCTATTGACTTGGAGGAGTTCATATTTGATGTAAAAAGGTCATGATCTTATCCACATTTCTAGTGACCATTTCAGGACTATGAAGTTTTTGTTCCCCAACATCATTACATCATGTAGGTGTTATTATCCTCTTATCAGAAGGTCTTCCTAAGGAAACATTGGGAATATTTATTGGAATCTAATATTTTATAGGAACATGATCAGATTAAGATATTGTTCCCATCATTAATTTGTATTATATTGGCAATTCTCTCAATATATCCTCATGTTTCTCAATAATATTTACATATTGGAAAACAATATGATGGTGATAAACCATGATGAATATCAATTAGTTTCAAGATAATGCTCTATACTAATCCAAAACATGGAGGTATATATTAGTTATCAGTAAGATAAAATTGATAGTGTTGTTACATTGGCCTCACTACTTCATTAATGCATATCCTTGGAATTTCAACTATTTAGAATTCATATCTCTCTAAAATTAAGTTACAAAAATTTATAATTTGATACACCACAACCCATGTATCATTATTTCCTTTTTATATATTCAAAAGACCATCGTAAATGCTGATGGTTAATTTTTCCAATTTCCATATAGGTATGGAATCTACTTGTATCATCCCCTTGTATTTTTTATATCATCATTCACATGTGGTCATATAAAACACATTAATGCACATTATGTTATCTCATTCTTCAAATTAACATTCTAATAATTCCCTCTATGTTCTAAAAACATCTTCATGCTCCCATGATGGATGGAAGTGGTTGAAATCTATGCAATATCTGAGAGAACCTTCTTAAACATATTATTGTATGGTACACATAATCATGACCGAAATCATAAAATATTTCATTAATTTTAAACAATGATTATGTCCCTTTTCTAATCACTTAATCCATTATCATAATTTCATACTATCAATGTTAATCATCATATATCATTTATAGAAGTGACGGTTGAGAAAATTTTTTGGAACAGATTGACAAAGTTCCTTCCTTTATTAATCTTATGTCCATAATTTTCATGTACATAAATATCATATCCCTCTCAATTATCATCAGTGATAACAATTTTGGATCCTTTATATATAGAGAATCTTCAACATTTTATGACTTCCCAGGATGGTAGTTTACTTAGACACCACATCCTTCATCATATCAAATAGTATTGTCAATCACATATTCAACTAATTTTTTGAGAGTATATTAGTGATGCTATTTTGATCAATATATATTTCACAGTATTCACCAAAGAGACAATGATACCATATCTTCTTCACAATGTTCAAGAATGTCAAATTTAGATCCAGTGTTTGGTATTTCTGTTCATAAATATACAATTTTTAGGTGGAATCTGATATTAATTTTTCATAATGTAATATTGTATATCCAGATACCATATTTAAAGAATCTATTTATACCATGAATTTCCACACCACATTTGGATAGAGTAATTATAGGTTTAGTGATAATACACTATTTCATCTCCCTGATGATTTTTTCAAATTCATTATTCAAGAAAAAAATGACCCCTTATGATTTATGTTTCCAAAAGGTCATGAATATAATGAAAAATTTCATAAAATTCACTGATTATACCTTGAAAACCAAAACAAACTATGGATATCTATAACAAATATTGTACTTTTCCATCATTATATATTATATGTCTTCTAGTAGTCTATATATATTCCATTTCCATACCTCTTACTGATATCAGTATTAGGGATACCTTCTTTCATTCCTGTTATATTAGAATACCCTAACAGAATATCCATTATAGGGAATTACATGGAATTCTAATGCTGATTGAATAAGTCATCAAAATGTGGCAGAAGATACATGTTCCTTATTAGGATCTCATTGAGCTCATTATAATCAATATAAAGGCTAATTTACCATATATCTTCAAGAAGAAGACGGCTGATACCACCCATGGTGAAGCACATGGGTGTATGAACATATTATCCTGATTCAAATGTTATTGTTTCCTTTAAAACTAAATTTCCCTGAAATCCAATCTATATTAAGTTTTATTTATTTAAAATTCTCCATGTATAAGATAAACATTATATTCAACATCAGGGCTAGGAGTATGATGAGAAAATTGTTCAAGAAATAGGTCGATGTATTCATTCACAGTCAGAACCCTCACCCCTAGAGATCGTGTCATAACTACTTGAATCCTACCTCCCAAAGGCCAAGGTCTTGTGAGTAGCACTGATGGTGTCAACCTACAAGTGGGAGGCATTTTCCTAGATTCAAATATGCACACACATGTGCAACCAAGTCCCAACTTACAGAAAGGAATCACCATAGCAATCAATAAATTGAGTGCAAGTATAGTTGAATGAATGTGGTCAAGAGTACAAGACCATGAAAAATTAATGGAAACTGTAATGTATGAAAGCTTCTACGATGAACATCTATCGTAAACCCCACATGATCATGATAGTAGTGATTCTAAAAGAATATGAAATTGTTCGTCATGTTTTTTTGGTCCTACTGGCCCCCGCCTGGTCCTAGTCCACCAATTCCACCATCGAATCGTCCATCAGTACTATCTCCTAGAGCACCCCTATCGAATCATAGGTCGTCTACACAAGCCAAAACATGTATGGGCGAAGCCTGTACAGGGGTGAGTAACACAGTACTCAGTATGTTCCCCAAAACAAAAAGAAAAAATCACACAACAATTTCCCAATGTAAATAATAAAATAGAAGACATCTAACACCAAGTATATTCTAGGGTTCTAGTAGTTGCATCAACAATAAATATTTTTTTCAATCCTTAGACACTGGATAACTACTCCTATTGAGTAAAGTGGGCCTACTAGGTCACACAAAGCTACTTCTCACTAACCATGAACTACTTTTGTACTCATCCCTAATGAGTACCGTGTGTATGATAGGTCACACAAAGCCTATCCCCATCATGGGCTAGCTGGATCACACAGAGCCACTTCCTACCTAGGCCAAACTGTGGTACTGCTCCTGTAAAGTACCATGGGTCTGCTAGGTTACATAGAGACTCTCCCCACAGTGGGCATGTTGTGTCACATAGAGGCGCTTCCCAAGGGGCCAACCTCAAACAGTCTTCAGGTCTCAGACAAATATAGTGTTCTGTACGTAGTGCGCTTGAGAGAATCACTCCTCCTATCATTCATTGGTTTCTAGAGTCCATGAATGTCACCACATGTTTTTTGAAAGATCCAACTCCTCGAGAGTGTTACAACGTCAAAAACGAAAAATAAATCGGATTTTCACATTGTGAGATAAGGATGATTTTGTAACCAGAGGCTAGTTGTGATAAGGCATGGTCTGAACCAGTCATACATTCCCAACCAACCTGGCATAGGGATTCCACATAACCTGGTTCATTTAGATGGACATGTCCAAAATTTGTATGGGTGAAGGTCAGTTTGGTTCGGCCAAGCCAGTGGGCCAATCCTAATAGGCCTCGCTGGACCCGACCAGATTTGGTCGAGAGTCCATCCCACGAGGTCACCCTGTGACATTGTCTAATATGAAATGGCCTGCTGGTGTAGGTTTGGCCTACATGAATGGGTCTAGCCCATTTTGAATTTGGTCCTTCCTTACCCTCTAGGGTCTCGACACTCCAGTAAGTGTATTGGCTACATGGTGCAACCTATGTGATCCCCTTTGATGTGGCAGCCAGCCACATCCCCTTTGGCCTGGAGATGGACCGTAAGGGAAGCCATACCTTTTGTATGGCGTCCTCCTATCGACACATTTGACTCCTTTTGTTGCTAATTTGTAGTAGATCACCAATCTTTTCTGGTTTCCTGAACGTGGACAACCCCTTTACATGGTTCCCACCTAGCGCCACGTCCTATTACACACCGTTGCGACTCACAAACTGCTTCCTTCCCGTCAACACATCCCACCAGTGTGGGATGGCTGCCAATGCTTCTATCGATGCCGATGCGGCAGAAGAATTATGGCAGGCCACCAGAAGTGCTTCAGTGGTCCTTTCCTTGCACTTCATTCAATAACAGTCTCCAGGGAAGTATGTCTTCACTTTGAAGCATTCAAACCATTCTTGTTATCCCTTTTATAATGTGTCCGCAAAGAAAACACAAGAATATGTACTTTGGAATTATTCATTTCATTTCCATCCATCCTCATAAGATGTTTTAATAAGGGGGTGTCTTGGTGAGGTTGGTGTTAATTAATTCATGCCATGGCTTAATCATGAATAATCACCCCAAAATAAAAATCATCCTCCCATCAAATTGTCAATCTACGTATTAACCTATTCGTTGGTAAATACATGTTCTTCATTTTGAAATTATAGGGGATGAACAAAGATTCAAAATCACCTACCTCTTGCGACATCTGATGTCCTGATGTTCATCCTTGAGGGGTTAAGACATCGATGTCAATTCCCATCAATGGTCTTCAAAATGCTTCGATGGTGGTGAAGATCATCCGACAGTCATCATTCTTGGTTGTGGTGGATGTACATCATATGTTCTGTAGAATGTACTCCAAATATCTAATCAATATTTCTCCATCAGGGAAAACTATAAATAGGGGAATGTCATTGTGTTCTCATTAGGATTGGATGACACGTCATTACAATGTTTTATTTAAGAAACAATGTCGTAGTTAATCAACATTAAATATTTGTTAAACTATTTGATTAACAACCCATTAATGAGCCTCATTGATGTGCAACATCAACGCCATGTAATTTTCCATCTTTATCAGAATTCTCCACTCAAAAGATAGGAGGAAAATAAAATGAATACATTAAAATATTTTATTATTTTTCTTGAAAAGTCCGAAAATAACCTTTTTGATCATCCCTTACCGGCCTAAGTTAAGTATTTTGTAAGAAAATACCAACATTCTAAAATTAATGGTGCCCACATATTTCTTATCAGAGCAATATTTACATATATAAAAAAACCTATACACACGATTACTGCATGTTCCTTAAAAAATTTCTAATTTTCATTCCGGTCTCTATGGACCTCTAAATCATGTGGCGTCGAATTTTACTATCTCAATATATGTCCATGTAAATAAAAAGTTTTACCTAGAAATTCTGAGACAATACATTCACCCCGCCTAAGAAATTTATTTCCTCGATTGACAAAAAAATAAATAAACAACAAGATGGGGTTATTGGAGACTAATATGATCCTCCTACTCTAATTTTACCTCTTAGATATTCCCGTGTTCCATCGGATGTGAACTAGTAGAATCGACCGTCTGCATTGTTACCACTCATGTCGATCCTCTATATCCCCTGGGAACTCCACAAACATCACCCCATCATCAATTTCCATCTCTCACTAGTTGATGACGTGTGATGGAACTTGCATTTTCCTAATTTACTATGAAACGTGGAAAACATCATGCACCTGATGCATCTATGTGGGTATAGCTAGGTGGTTCACCACCTCTCCAACATTGCTATGGATCTGAAGAGGAAATATTAACCTCAGATATTTCTTACCACCCCATCTAAATCTCTACAATCCTCATTAGGGTGAGACCCAAAGGAACACATTATCTCTATATGTGAACTCTAAGGTACTCTATCTACTATCAGTATAATAATTCTATCTACTTTGTGTAGTATTCACATGATCCTGTATAATCTACACCTTCTCTATGGAAGCCCGTACCAACTCTAGACCTATGAGTCCCGACTACCCTGGGTATGTCCATCACATGGGTGATCTGCAAGGCCTCCTATAAAAGGCCTCAAATGGTCCCATTCCAATGGTGGTGTGATAGATATTGTTTTATACAAAATCTACCAGTGGAAGCTACTCCATCGAACCACGAACAATGGAAAGGACACAAGCATGAAGAATTTTTTCCATTGTATGATTAGTCAGCTCTATCGGACCATTTGTATGAGTATGAATAGTTGTTCTCAAGTGTAGCTATGTGTCAAATGCCTCATGTAATACCTTCCACAATTGAGAAGTAATGCATGCATCATGATCAGAAATGATAGTCTACGTAACCCTGTGAAGCTGCACTAACTACTAGATATAGAGGCGGCATAAGTCCTCTACCATTCCCTTCTCAATTATGGGTAGGAAGTGAGGTGACATAATTATTAGGTCAATTATCTCCCAAATATATTCATGACCTCTAGATGTATGTGGAAAAACCATCACAAATTCCATTGAGATACCATCCGATTTTGACTCGAGTACCTCGAGTGGTTGAGTCAAGCCAACTAGAACCTGGTGGCTGGCCTTCACATTCTGACTTGTAACGTATCGTGAAACGAACTCAGGAACTACTTTCTACATCCATGTCTATTAGTACTGACGCAGTTGGCCCAAGTACATCTTAGACGCTATAGAATGCACAGCCAGAGGAGAACTATGGAACTCACTCAACACCTCCTCCCTCAATACCACTGGTACTAAGGTGAACCCTTTGAAAGGGATGATATGCTCCCCAACTATTGATAATCCATCAGGATCCCATCTATAGGATAATGAAGCACCTCTGGCCTCACAGTCAACACCCCCCAATTGTGCATCCCCACCCCTATTTATGAGTGGGGGAGTAACATCCATCCATTGGAGGTAAAAAAATATACCATCATCCATGAGGGATACCTATATCACGACTAATTAATTTTTCCAGAAGAATATATACCCAAATTTTTTTGTTCATTGTAAAGTACAAAAAACATGCCCATCATTTAGTGACATCCTATCTTCAAGAAAAAGATAGATGTTGTAATCTCTAGGTCATATGTAATGTATTTATTCTAATCATATCATAATTTTTGTGAGCAATTGGTGATCACCGCATTCCATTGAATTATGTAAAAACCGATCCTGGCCCCTATTGTGTCGCAATAAACTACATAACAAATTTCCTCCTCTGGCAGTCACAATATGGGGGAACTAGTCAGTCTCCTCCTCAATTCCATGAAACTCTACTTAAATTTCTTTTTCCCCATGTAGGGTTTCCTTATCCCTATCAATGACGATAAGGGTACTTCTACACTAGAAAAATTGTGAATGATCAATCGGTAATAACCAGCCTTACCTAAGAAGATTCTAACCTCAGTAACGCTCTTCAGTGGATACCAAGAAAGAACCACCTCTATATTTTATAAATCTTCTTAATCTTCAGCCTCTGAGATTTCGTGTCCTCTAAAGTGAAATTCCTATATCCAAAACTGACACTTTGATTGATTACCATAATTTAGGTGCTCTCAGAGTGTATCCAAGACTATCTACAAGTTTTTATTGTGCCCCTACATTGACGTTGCAGATAAAAAGATTTCATCTATGAAGATAAAGAAGAACCATTCAGGGTCGGGCTGAATGATCCAGTTCATGAGGCCCATTAAAAATGATTAGGGTATTGTTCATGCTAAAATGAATCACCAGGAACTCATAGTGGCCATAATTACATCTAAATGAATCCTTCAGTACATCCATGCCCCGAACTCAAAGCTGGTGATATCCTGATTTGAGGTTTATCTTTGATAACCACTTTTTTCCCATCAAATGGTTGAAGAGATAATCAATTATTGGTAGTGGGTACATGTTCTTCATGGTCGCCTAGTTCATGAACCGAATGTCCACAAAAAAAATTCAAACTCCCATATACCCTCTTCGTAATGTGCACTGGGGATTCCCATGGTGAAACACTGGAACAAAAAAATCCCTTCTCCTGAAAGTACTCCAGCTATACCCTCAGTTTGCAAAGCTCTGCAGGATCCTTCTGATATAACAATGTGAATATCTATGTCATCTTGGGATATATGTTGATATTGAAGTCTAATTCACTATCTGAAGGTAGTCCTTGAACCTTGTAATTAATAACATCTTCATACTCATACACAACTATTAGAAAACATAGACTCCTCTTCTTAACCAAACTAAGGGTGGGGCATGCTAACTAGTGACTGATCGGCTGCACCCATCCCCAATAGTATGTCCTATGTGGTAAGGGTTTCCTTTTCACCAGTGTTGAAAAAAATGGTCCCATCTGTGTGGACACACCACAACACAAGAATAATATACTCGATATGAGCATGGACTATGGATAACCATTCCATAACCATGATGACATCATAAGCAATAGGTGAAGCTACTATGACATCCCAGCCGAATGTCTCACCTCTTAGAGTAAGGTCGAATTTCTAGTTGGAGTGTGTAATCATTCAATCATGACCTTTAGATGTCTCAAGCCACAAAGACTGATCCAATTACTCCACTAAAATCTACGATCTCTGAATGATAGCCATGGTATGTATGGAGTGACTTTAATGTTTTTCAATATGTACTATAGGTAGGGTGGTGAAGACATAGATTGTACATGAAGTCTTCTCTAGAGATCCTAGGTCATAAAACACTACTTCTTGAAGAAAAGATCTCCATTGTCCACTTTCTATATGAGGTCGGGGTGGACCACATGGGGGTGGTGTCAGTTACATCTCAATTTTTCCCCCACCACCTATCGCTCGTCCAACTCTTGGCCATGTCCTTCAACAAATGGACATCCTCACTCAAATCATTGTCGCTGCCTCGGCAGCCCCTCAAATAGCATATGGTTGTCTTTATTTCATGTTGGGTAGTCATGTTCCATGTGTCCCTACCTTCCACACATGTAGAACTACTCATATCCATTCCAAAACATCAAGACTTGGCGAAATGCACCATCGACCCAATGTCCTGTGGTCGTCCTCTAAAACACCAAGTCCTTTTGGGACCACATATCTGATTTCTACTGCTTGATGAAGATTACACCGCATGGGGTATACTAGTATATATATTTGTGGGAACCTTCTATGTAAAAATTATATACATCATATGGGATTTCTACCATACCATTTCCTAGTTAGGGATGCTGAGTGACACCACTAAATCCCTGATCTAACGCATATGTCCCTACTCAATGACTGGGGCCCTGAAGAACTGGTATAACACAAAATATTTAGATCAGATGGAATGATCTGTTAACCATTCTAGGTAAACAACCATCGCTATGATGTCCTACTATAGGTTAATCAGATCATAGATGCACATAGAGCCTAAGGGTGTTGTGAAAACTCCTCCCAGAAAGGCCTCTCGATGTCAACAAAAGTGAGGGTAGCCACAAAACCTGTCCGGATTGTCAAACTCCACTATTAACCTATTGAGGCCTATAATATTTATCACTTCTATGATCTCCATTTGGTCGGGCCTTGTTCTCACTAGGATAAAGACCAGCATGACAACATCCAGCCAGTCCTCAGTGACCAGAGGATTTTTCTATCCCGTGAACTAGGGAGGACTCTGTCTCTGGACCTCTAGTATGGCACTAATCCTACGAATATCCTCTATCATAACTGCAGGTAGAACTTGTGAACCACTCGGTGGGGCCATCTCATGCAGTGGTCCCTGAACGGATGCCTAATCACTGGGCGGGCAGTCCTCACGAACTTGTATCGGGATCCTATGTTGTCATCTTCATGGAGGAATCCTAAGATATATTAAGATGTACCATATTTATAAGGATATAACATGTGATATAATACTTATTAAAAAATAAGGAGACACTTATGACCTCATTGTTTTCATGTATAGGGATGAAAATAGAATTAAAGGTCCTGGTTTATGGATACGTCGTATGCCCCACTAATATTAGACTCCCCAGATCTGAAATTATAACTCGCAACAATTAACATTGTTTCACCAAAACTAAACATCAGACTCCCTATATATGAGGGGGAACCAACCTCCATCAGATACAATTTTTTCATGACCCATTCCAGGGCCACGTTCCATGACTACTCCAATCCCCCATCCTAATGACCCAGGGCCCCTGTCATGTCTACCACAGGCCCACCTCCTGAAGGCCAGGGGCCTATGACTAGTGCCAATGGCATCAACCTGCATGTGGGATTCATTAGCTTGAATACATGTATGCACTCGCATTCCTAACCAAGTCCCAACTCATAGAATGGATATAATATACCATTAAAAAACTATGTGGAAGTATAATTAAATAAAAGTAGGCCAGAATAAAAACATGAAAATGTAATTAAAACTATAATGTATGAAAAGTGATCGGATTGCCATCTATATTATATCCCACATGATCATGAGAGTAGTGAAGCTATAGGAAGCCAATGTAGTATGTTCTGTTCACCCTATCCCACTAGGCCCCACGTGGTCCTTGGACACCACGTCCACAATGGAATCGTCCATTAGTCCCATCTCCCTGAGCACCCATGTCTAAACATCGATCCATTTCACAAGACACAACATGTGTGGGTAAAGACCATGTGGGGGTGAGTAATACAATACTCAGTAGGGACTCCAAAACAAAATGGAAATACCACACATCAATTCCTAAAAGTATGTAATGAAACACAAGACAACTCAAACCATGTATATTCTATGGTAGATATAGTACCATCGTCAGTCACAAACATTAAACTCCTCAACCATTTGAAATATCATCCTCTATCGAGTACAATGGGCCTGAAAGGTCACACATACCCACTTCCCACTAACCATGAAATAATATGGTACTAATCCCTAATTTGTATTGTTGTTATACTCAGTTACACAGAGCTGCTCCCCATAATGGGCCAGCAGGGTCACACAGGGCCACTTCCCACCTTGGCCGAACTGAGATACTCCTCCTGTCGACTATCATGGGTCTTCCAGGTCACACAGTGCCACTCCTCACAATGGTCCATCTCAGTCACATAGTGACACTTCCCACTAGACCATCCTTGAGCACTCTTCAGGTCTTATCCAACTGCAGAGTTCCGTACATAGCGCACATGGGAGAACTGTTCCTCGATCCATTCATTACATATCAGCGTAAATGAAATTCACCCCAAGCATGGAGAAAGATCCACCTAATTTAGAGGGTCCCAACTATATAAATTTCCTATCAATTATACATGTAGTCTAAAAGATACAATCATTTTAGTAATGATGGGACCAGTTGCGATGGGGCCCCGTCTGACCCTGTCAGACAATCCCAACCAATACGGACTGAGGGTTCTACGTACCCCGATTAATATATAAGTACATGACCTAAATTAGTACTTTTCGAGGTTGGTCTATTTTGGTCTAGCCTAGGGGAGAATCCCAATAGGCCTTGCCAGACACTTCCTGATTTGGTTGAGGTTCTAGCATGCGGCGTCGCCCGATGACCCTGTCTAATCCGGCATGGCCTTCCATTGCAGATCTAGCCCGACCCACTGGGGGATTGGCCCACCAGTAGAGGGACTAGAAGTGCAGTGCAGCCGGTGTGATCCCTTGGGATGTGATATCCAGCTACCTCCTTTTTGGTCCATATGTGGATCGCATGGTTGGGTCACAACTCCTACGCGGAGCCCTCGTAGCACTGTGGTGCCTCCGGACTGTCAGGTGTCCTAGAATCAAGAATCCACTCCATGCAGTGCCCACCGAGAACCATGTCCTCCAACGTGCCGCCACAGCTGACAAGATACAAACACCCAGTCAACACGACTTGTTTTTCTGCGCTGGTCATTTCTCCTTCATTCGGAATCAACGCATGAACAGAATCATCAGCGGGCCACCAAATGGGCTCTGGTGGTTTGTTCCTGCAACGCATGCGCCAAAGGTATGCAGGTGGGTATGTATTTTCACCAAAGCCTTAAATTCATCTTTAAAATTTCTTTATGAATTCAGCCACCAAGAACACATATCTGGAGTTGATCTGGCATTTTTCTTGTTGGCTCAGGCCCTCCGTGTTAGAGGATTTAACAAGGGGATTCTCGTGGAGGTTTGCATTCAATCATTCATTCCATGTATTAATCTCGAATAATCCCCCCAACAGAAAATTCACCCTCTTGTTTTAATCGATGATACACATATTAAAATTTTCATGGGTTAATCAACATTCTTCATTTAGAAATGGAAGGGGAATAACAACGAGTCAAAAAACCCTGTCTCTTACAATGTTCTATGTCACGGAGTTCTTCCTAGAGGTGTTAAGACATCGACGTCGCTTCCTAACTCCGGTCATAGAAAGGGGTCGAAGGTGGTGAAGATCCCCCAATGTTCATAACTCATTCCTATGGTTGAAGTCCATCAAAATTAGGCTATAGAATCCTCAAAATTTGTAATCTATATTTCCTCATCATGTTGAACTATAAATTGAAGCACTACTTAGGGTTTTCATTATGATGCGAAATCATATCCTAACACAGCTTTTTAAGAAACAATGATGTTTCTATCCATCATTAATGAATTACCACACTAATATTTTAATGAGCATTATTTATGTGTATCATCACTACTATGTCGCTGCCCCACATTGTCGCCATAGGCCACTCAGAAGTTTCGATGAAAATAAAATAACTCATTTAAATTATTATATTATTTTTCTTGAAATGTCTGAAAAATAACATTTTGGTTCATCCTTTGTCGTCCAATGGTAATTCATTTATAAGTGAATCTCGGTGTTTTAAATTAAATGGTTCCCCTAGAATTTTGATCCTAGAATCATTTAAAAATATATAAATACCAACATGCATGTTTTCTGAACATACCATAAAAAATGTTGTAAATCCTATTTTGGGATCTCCTGAACTTGGAATCACGTGCCATTGAAATTTGTAGTCCCAAAATAATTCCATATATAAAAAAATATATGCAAATTTAGTGACATAAAAATCACAATGGGAATGTATTTATGGATGATATTTTCAACAGATTAAATAATTTTATTGTGATACTACAGTTTAATCATGGAATACATATTGTTGCAATTCATCACTATTAAGATATATACTCATGATAGTTACTTTCATCTTCTATCTTCATGAAATTTTTTGTTTGTGGGTAGAAACGAATCTGATTTTTGTCAAGATATATCCACCTAACAATTTTAACCTTGTTAGATAAAAATATGAAGGGGTTTTCACGTACTAATTTAGTCTCACGAGACATACTGATGCTTCGATGGGATATTGAGGGCCCCACACATCACACATTATGTCAAGTGAATTTATCACAAGAATAAATAAAAAACAATCATATAAATAAAAAACATAGAAAATTTAAATAAATTAACCATAATCCATGTATGGATTGAAATATCACTACCACAATCAAACTGAAGATGAACCCTTCAATAAAATATTTAATATTTTATTATAAGATATAAAACTAAGTCATACCTAATATTCAACAATAGCTATTGAAATAGATGAAAATAATATAATAATATCATTTGAAATATTTTTTAAAAAATAAAATTTTACTTTGAAGTCATTTATAAAAAATAATCTATTTTAAAAAAAACATTAAATTTAAAAATAACATGATAAAATGATAAACGATGCATCAAAACATCATGGAATCATGGAAGAGATAAAATAATACCATTTCATGTAAGTTAAAAATAAAGCTTCTTTCTATATTTTTGTTTAAAAAATAAATAATAACATCATTAAGATAATCATAGAATTATTACATTCAAATCAATTTTTAAAAAATCTATCATGTGTAAAAGAGATAAAAAATGGATCGATAATTGAAAAAATAAATTTGAAAATGTTTTTAAGAAACATGTAAATGGATGAAAAATAATACCTAATAGATACATTCATATAAAAAATGAATATTAATTAGATTGTAATATTAACTCTTAACATGTAATTTCTTTTAGTTGATTTTTTTGTGAACTCGTCATTTTTAGAAAACATTTTTTAGACATCATTTTAAGTGGTCTAGATTTGTTCTTTTTGAAGGACCAAAACCTCTAGAACTAGGTTGGGGATTTTCAGTGGATAAATAAGAATATTTTTTTCTAGATACAAGGCACTAATTAGTGCGAGAATGTGATGGAGGAAGTACCCATCTATATTTGAGGTGAGGGGATCCTTTAGAAATCATCAATATATTAAAATATCATAAAGTTATTATAGAGACAAATACTTAAAAATGTCCTATAAATGTATATTTTAAGAAATGTTTTATCATATATTATCTCATTTGTTATTATTTAACATGTTTTTTATTTTTTAATAATTTAATAATATATCAATTCATTAAAATATCATTATTTTCAAAATTGATACTATTATTTTAATATTAATTTATGTACATCAAGACAATGTAGGAATTAAAATATAATGGTTTTAAATATCCCTATTACATACTATTGGTATTTAATATTCATTATAAATATTTTCACATAAAAAATATATCATAATTAACTCCATTAAAATAAATTATCTTATTTTTCTTTTAATTAAATAAATACTGATTCTGAATTTAGAAATAGTTTAACTTATTTATATATTTAATAAAAAATAAATTTAAAATTCTATAATGAAAATAACTTCATTAGGATAAAAATATATAATTTATTTCATTAATATCATGATTTTTTTCATATGTGAATACATAAAATATATTAAATACATCGAGAATGACATATTGTAACTACCTTTAATTTCAATAATATAAAATTAATTATCATTGAAATGTGCCAATTAAAAATCATATTTTATAAAATGGTTAAAATGGATGAATCCAATTTGTCCAAAAATATTTATCCATGTTTAGGTCTCATTCCTACACTTATCTTTTTTCATTAACATTTATTTAGTATACTTATCTCGTTACGTAAAAATATTATTTTATTATTTCTGGCATAATATAGTTAATCTGAAATTTCAAATGAACCATAAATGGATATTTTATGATAAAATAAAATTTATCACAATTGTATGGATGAATTTTAATTTTTTATGATTTTAATAACATTTAAAAAAATATTAATTCATTAAAAATATAATTTTTGTCAATTTTGTTAATATTCATTACTTGACATTTTTAAAATATCATAACAACATGATATATTCTAACCAACTATTTTAACTCTTCAATAATATGCCATATTAATCATGAAAATTATTTTCTAACATTACAAAAATGAAATTATATTTATTTTAATATTTTTAATATCATTTTGATGATTCTTCTTTTCTTGTATAATTATTCCATTATAATTTTCAAGACATTAAATTAATTATTGATTCCTTAAAAATTTATATCATGTTACCATGATTAATAATAATATATAATCATTCATGAAATTATTTATAATAAATGAAATATTTTGAATAACCATATATAAAAATTTAGTTTTTATTAGAAACTAGAGTGTGATATATTGGAATTTCCAGAGAATAAAATAATATAATACACCAAATGTCATTCGTTTGGAAAAATAGACCATATAATTGGACAGAGGATTCCATTGGACGAAGACAACTCATCCAAAAAAATTAGGAAAAGTGATAGGGTAATTTTATAATTCTTATAATATTTTTTACAATTAATTACTTGATTTAACCTTAACCACTATAATTAATTTTAATTACATTTACTAATATTTTTTAATTTTTTTAAATATTATACTAAAAATTACATACCGATTAGAAAAGTGTATTTACATATATAAAAACTCAATTCATAGGAGTGAAAAACTTATGTTTAATGCTAATATTGCAAACGATACGACAAAGCGGGTTAAAGTAAAAACTTCAAAAAGTTTGCAATATTTTTATTTCTAAATTTAATGTGAAATATTTTTGAGTGGACTAAATTTGTTTTATTGATATAAAATCCATAAAATTATACTTAAATACCAAATTAAAATATACTTTAATGATATAAATATAGTATTTGAATATGATGTTTTCAATGAAATTGTATTATATTTCAATATTCATCAAAAATTGAAACTTCTCAAAAAAATAAACCAAAGAAAATTTTTATATTTATATTTAAAATAACAGGTTTATTTTTTCAAATAATTTATATCAAGGAATAATTAATTGAGTTTAAAATAGGCTTCTCATTCATATGTGGTAAAACATCCTTTTGAAAAAATATATGATTTCAATATACAAAATTTGCTTCATTCTTATTTAAAGCTTATTAATTCATCTGTAAAAATGAAAAAGCACTTTTATAAATATATAATATATAATTTTTATAATTTATTAAATTCTATTAATAATTGGAAACATAATGGCTAGTTTAAAAATAATAATAATTATCGATATATCATAGTTCATTTCAGCCTCGTATTGCATGAAATGTAAGCTATTGAAGAAATTAGATTTACATTAAATGAGACATATCATAAAATATTGGGGTGTACTAAATTATAATTACATAATAAAAAATATATTAAAACCCATATGACTTATAATTCTACTATATTTGTTTAATTAGGTACATTACACATCAACATAAAACATATGGTTAATCAGAATTTTTGAATAATTATTTATCATGATCATAATCTTCCATTGTTATTAAAACATAATCGTAAAAAATGGTAAAATAAATAAGAAAGGGGTGAGATATATAAACTAGTTAGGTAAAAAACACATAATAATTTGAATAATGTCTTATTTTTGAGAAGAAGGACAATTAAATTGGACATAAAGGGTTGATAATAATTATCATGATCAAAGAAATATCAAATAATTTGATGACATATTGTCAATAACAGAATTTGTAAACATCATAAAAAAGACATCATAATCATAATTCAATGTTAAATAAGAATAAATCATATTATAATTTGTTCAAGGAAACTACACCTTTATCATATGTGGAATCACATGAGGAAAAAACAAATCCCAAAGCGTTAGAGCACTATTTGGATGCACCCATCATAACCTGATCTTGTATATGCATAAGTGTTCTCCATTGATCATAAAAAATTAAAACAATTCATTACATTTAATTCCATGCTTATGGATTCCTGTTTACATAGAATATAGATTTATAAATTGGGAATAATTACAACTAGTAGAATACCCGTGAGTGGAAATTGGTACAAGTATACACATCACAGGTGTTTATCATGGAAAATCACTATGGAATGTTTTTAGTGAAATAAATGCACATGGAGATTCATAAAATGGATCAATCAGTGGTAAAGTGGTTTCCCATCAAATGTATATAAAACTAACAATTGTATTGTTATCTAAGAAAATAATAAAATGTGTAAATTTGATAATTAAAACGAAAATGTCATGGTCGGTGCTTGAATAAAAAATGGGCATGGAAAAATATTTTTAAAATTTCTACAACATAATGGTGGAGCATTTTGAATCATGAATTTAAATAATGATCATGGAAGAGGTAAATCATCAGTTTTAAATAATAAGGGATGTTATAGGTATGTATAAATGCATATCCAATAAATGTTAATTTGAAAAAAATTGCATCACATATATAATGTTCTTAAATAAATATGAGAAATAGAGGATATCGTAAGAAAAAAGAGAGTGGTGGTGTGTGTAAGGATATAATCCATGGTTTTTAGTATATTTTATGGGGATCAAGGGTAGAATTATATAAGAAAATATAGGTCAGTCATTTATTATTTTTCAGTCATAAATTCTAATCACCATATAATAATGTAATCAAAACAAAAAATATTACAATGTTTTTTACAAATTTTTTCCCTCAATGATTTTTTAAAATTATTTTATATTCCATAGGGAATATCTGTAACGCCCCGACCCCAGTTACCTAGAGTCGGTGCATTATTACATAAAATTGGCATGATCACAAGAATAATCAAATCTCGAAAGACCGATTGGTTTAGTAGCCTTGGAAACACTAGATATATTCATAAGTTTATCATTATATCATAAAATGATAAACTACTAAAACAACATAATGTTTCCACAATCCACACTATTAACCCCTCATAAAATCCCTGCAGGTCATTCATAACTTACTTCTTCACGTCCTGGGAAAAATAAAACATAGAAAAGGGGTGAGCTCAAATGCCCAGTAAGGATAACAATATAGCGGAAACTTTCATAAATAAGAATAAACATTTAAGGCAATGTATAACTAAAACAAAAGCCTTTTAAATATGAACTTTCAACATGGTATGGCATAAATAAAATTAAATAATGCCATTTACTTATTCACATGGATATTCTACTAATCGAATAATCACATGCAAAAATCAATAACCATTTTCATAATGTTGGAATGCATAATGCCAGACTATCATAACCACATAGCCAAGGCCTCGTGCCAAGACTACAAATAAGATTTTGTCAAGGCCTTGTGCCAAGACACTAGTTTGTCTCATGAGACCTACCGATGCATCGAGGAGCTATAGCGGGCTCCACCCGTCACATATTAAGTCCAATGCATTCCCATATGAAAAGGTTTAAACATAACATAAACATTCATATTAAAACTAGCATATGAAATGTCAATACTTTCACCATAAACTATGAATGGTATAAAAATAGCACATCCACAGTCAAACCTATCACAAAACCTTCAATACAATATAGAAGTTTTGTATCATAATAAATCAACTTCAAATAATCTTAAAATCCATCAAAGGATGTTGACATAGATGAAATCAAAATTCTTTTTAAAGAAATATCTCCTTTTATTTTGAAATAATTTAAGATCCATATAAAATAAATCATTTTCTTTGAAAATATTCTTATAAGCTTGTAAGGGAAGCTTTGAATATTTTATAACGGCGGAAAATAGCCGCACCCGCCGTATAAGTTAAAAAAACATTCTTACCTTAATTCTGTCGAAAAGGTTAAAAAGGACCTTGTTTTGAAAACTACCGAAAGATTCCTTTATAAACCACTTATAAAAGTCAAAAAGGGTATAAATGACTTTAACTCATATTCTAGTAAATAGTAAAAATGTTTTGAAATGCATTTTTAAGAAACATGGATGTGGATGATAACGAGATCCCAGTAGATTATTACGTATAAACAACCTTGGATAATGAAGAGGTTGTAAAGTAAACCCTTACCTTGTACTTTTCCTTGGTTGGGTTAGGTTAATCTCCTGTATAATGGTGAAATAGTTGTTATTAAATTATACAAGAATCATATATAATAATATGATATCATATATGATCTTTTAACATTGATTTGTTAATAATATCTTAGAATTATCGTCGTTTCGGGAGTTAACTTACACATTTTCTTTTATATGTTTTGTTACATAAGCCATGGTTGTTGTATCTTATTCATATCCAGAATGATATCTAGTCCTTAAACATCATTTTTAAATCATCAAATGATAATTATACTTGAATGGATACGATGGAGAATGAATCTCATCGCGTTCGTGGAGACGGTAGTCCGTACTTACGCACGAGCGACAATATCATTCTTTTGATATTAAAATAATATATAAATGGATGTTATATCATATATACAGAATCATTAACATGTTATATTTATTATTTACATGATTTACACATCATTATTATATCCATCTAAATAATATTATATTGAATAACAATTACACCACGACGTGGAGACGGTAGTCCGTACGTACGCACGTATGGTGACATGTTATTCAAAGGGTGGATAGAATACTGAATATGGTTGTACCATATTTATAATAACATCACAGTATATGTGAGATACTGGAGTTATTATTTTAGAATGGTAAGAACAATGGAAGAAGAAGTGGAAGAAGAAATGAACTTGGAGAAGGGTGGTGAAATCATTACCTCTTCTTCGGGTTCTTCCTCCTTTTGATTTGATCAAAAGGGCTCCTTAGGTTGGCTTTCTAATCCAACTAAGGCCTCTAGGTTGTAGTGAGGGATGTTGGGAGAGTATTTGGGCAGAGTTTGGCCGATCCAAAAGGCTTTGAAGGTGTGAAGAAATGAGAAGGAGGAGTTCCCTTTTATAAGAGTGGTGAGGGGCACCATTGGAAAAGCTATAAATATTAATTTATAATAAATTCATATTCGGTTTCTAATGGCTCCAAAGCTTATTATTCAAAGGTTAAGGTGGGGATAGGTCGAAAACCACTCAACAAATATAATTTAGACAGGTTTGGGTACTTATATTAACCTTATCTTTAAGTATTAACTCTAAGTTAATTAGTTTCACTTTTACAATGTCTCTTTGTATTTTTATATAATATGGTTAATAAACTTACTATATACATCCAAGAGACCCCCAAGTGGTACATTAATGATGAACCTATCATTATATAAGTCTCTTGGCCGAACCTTAGATTTTTAGGAATTTAATATCAATTAATAATATAATATTTTTTTAAGAACTCTTTTATGTCAATTTTGACACTATTCAATAGTTGATTATTGTGAAACTCATAACAGATTGATTACTTAGAACAAAGTCAATTAAATCAATCCTAATATATCATATTATCCTAGAAAATTAGTTTAATTCATTAAAAGTTTCATATTATATTTATTTGGGTATTTATAATATCAATTATTTTAATTTTTCACTATTATAGTAATTACTGCATCATCATTGTGTCATAAATAAAATAAATTATTTAATGTCTAAAAATTATAAATAAAATATATTTATTTTTTAAATCTTTTTATCTTTCTAATGAATATTTATAATATAAAATCCAACATATATAACCCTATGTAACAATTTTTTTTCTAAAAGATATATGCTTGTGTCATTTTTGTATTCATTTTAACTTAATTAAAATAAAGTGTCATTATCACTTACAAGTGGATCCATGGGGTCCCAAAATAGACCCAAAGATTCCCATGGTCGACCATGTATCAACCAATAGGGTTAAGACACGTTTTAGGGTAATTTAGTAGTATTATAATATTATTTTTTAACCCTTATTTACCGGATTTACCCTTAACCATGGTAAATAAAATATTTACCGCAGTAATTATTCAAAATGTCTAAAAATAAAAGTTACCTATTTACACAATTTGAACATCCTGATTCCAAATATGGAATCCATTTTCCTAAATTCAAAACACAGAAGTGGCAGAAATTAATTTAAAATTAATTCCCGCTGTCAAAACAAAAAGCGTGTTTTTAAGAGATAATAACTATCAAAAGATTGACACTCGTTTATGTTCGGTTTAATTGTAAAATTATGTCCAATGACCAACATTATATTAAATGGTAAAAATATATTCTAAATATAATTTAAAACCACTCAAATTCATAATTTATCACTATTAATTATTTTGATTAAAAAAGTTGTTTTTAATTAAAACATAGTAATTTTCACTATTCATCAAAATATGAAAGTTATCCGAAATGTACCAAAATTTCACCTTAGGCTAAATTCGATATTCCGAATCCAAAAATGAAGTCCATTTTCAAATATAAAATATATATAATTTCAAAAGTTAGGTATTACTATTCATAACGGCTAGTTTGATTAGTTATGGTGTGTTAGAACTCGGTGTTGCGTACAACACACACTATCACATTATTCAAAGAGAAGCGTACCGTAGAAGCTTGGGGTGATACATTCTCCCCTCCTTCAAATAATTGTGTACTCAAAATTTCTAGGGTATTACTGCATAAAAAGACTCGGGTGGTTCTTCATCATAAGTTCCTCGGGTTCCCACGTTGCCTCTTCCATCTTATGGTTTCTCCAGAAAACTTTTACCAGACGCGTCGTCCGGTTTCTCAGCACTTGTTCTCTCGTATCAAGAATCTTGACGGGCTCTTCGCAATAAGACAGATCGGGTTCCAGTTCTAATTCCTCATAGGTGAGTACATGCGTCGGATCAGGCATGTATTTCCTCAATAGAGATACGTGGAACACATCGTGAACTTTGGAGAGACTTGGCGGCATTGCCAATCGGTAAGCTACAACCCCAATTCGTTCTAGAATTTCGAAAGGTCCGATGTACCTGGGACTCAATTTACCTTTCTTACCAAAACGTATGACTCCCTTCCACGGAGATACCTTCAGAAAAACATGATCACCGACTTGAAATTCCAAATCCTTTATTTGATTATCGGCATAGCTCTTCTGCCTACTTTGAGCTGCTTTGATGTGATTTTGGATTACTTTCACCTTTTCCACCGTTTCCTCCACCAGTTCTGGGCCTACAAGTTTTCTTTCACCAACGTCATCCCAACAGGTTGGTGTACGACATCTCTTTCCGTATAACGCTTCATATGGTGCCATCTGAATACTCGAATGGAAGCTATTGTTATAGGAAAATTCTACCAAAGGTAAATATTGATCCCACATACCGTGAAAGTCAAGTGAGCAAGATCTCAACATGTCTTCTAAGGTTTGAATAGTCCGTTCTGATTGTCCGTCTGTCTGAGGGTGGTAAGCGGTGCTCAAATGAAGTTCAGTATCCATGGATTTCTGAAGACTTTTCCAGAATCTTGAAGTAAAACGGGGATCACGATCAGAAACAATCGATAGGTGTACTCCATGAAGTCTCACAACTTCATTAATATATAGTCTTGCTAGACGTTCCAGGGGTAGATCTTCTCTTATAGCAAGAAAATGTGCTGTCTTGGTAAGACGATCAACAATAACCCATATTGCATCGTTCCTTCTAGGAGTCTTTGGTAGCCCCATGACAAAGTCCATCGTAACATTGCCCCATTTCCACTCCGGTATAGGAAGAGGTTGCATGACTCCTCCAGGCTGTTGCCTTCCAGCTTTCACTTGTTGACAAACCATACATCTTGACACAAAATCAGCAATCTCCCTCTTCATGTTGTCCCACCAAAAATGTTCCTTCAAATCTCTATACATTTTGGTGCTCCCAGGGTGTATAGAGAAATTGGAACTATGAGCATCATCCAGCAATTCCCTTTTTAGATCAGGTATATTGGGAACACAAAGTCTCTTCCCGAATTTCAAAATTCCATCTTCATACACAAAGTCTCTCAATCTCCCATCATTCACAGATTTAATCTTCTTTTGGAATTCTTCATCATCGGTCTGAGAACTCTTAATCCTTTCTAGTAAAGATGGTTTGGAAACCATTTGAAAAAGCATTGATGTTTCACCTTCCCTGGTTATTCCCATGTCCATCTTCACTAGATCCATGAAAATTGGATCCCTTTCAATTCTCATATTGTTCAAAACTCCATGGTCTTTTCTACTCAAAGCATCTGCCACCTTGTTTGCCTTCCCTAGGTGGTAGTGTATCGTACAATCATAATCCTTGAGTAATTCAAGCCATCTCCTTTGCCTCATGTTGAGTTCTTTTTGTGAGAAAATATACTTCAAACTCTTGTGATCAGTATAAATCTCACATTTTTCACCATAGAGGTAGTGTCTCCATATCTTCAAAGAAAAGATCACAGCTGCTAACTCAAGATCATGAGTAGGATAGTTTTGTTCATGAATCTTCAACTGTCGTGATGCATAGGCAATAACTCTATCATTCTGCATAAGGACACAACCAAGTCCTTTCTTTGATGCATCACTATAAATAACGAACCCATCATTCCCCGATGGTAGAGTCAATATAAGAGCATTGACTAATCTTCTCTTCAGTTCTTCGAAACATTCTTCACACTCTTTTTTCCAAACAAATTTAACCCCTTTACGTGTGAGCTTCGTTAATGGGTTAGCCAATCGGGCAAAATTCTGGACGAAACGTCGATAATAACCTGCCAAAACAATAAAACTACGTACCTCAGTTATACTCGCAGGTGCTGGCCATTATTGGATTGCCTTGGTCTTAGAAGGATCAACAGAGATTCCATCTTTAGAGACAATATGGCCAAGAAAAGAAATCTCATGAATCCAGAATTCACACTTACTAAACTGACCATATAATTCATGCCTCCTCAGAGTCTTCAAGATAATGCGCAAGTGATTTTCATGATCTTCGTAGGTTTTGGAGTATACCAAGATATAATCAATAAATACAACCACAAATTCATCGAGATACTCCTTGAAAACTCTATTAATTAGATCCATGAATACAGAGGGTTCATTAGTCAATCCAATCGGAATTACAGTAAACTCGTAATGCCCGTACCTGGTTCGAAATACTGTTTTCGGAATGTCTTCCTTCTTCACACACAACAGATGGTATCCAGATCGAAGGTCAATCTTTGAAAAGTATTGAGCTCCATGCAGTTGGTCAAATAAACCATCAAAACGAGGTAGGGGATACTTGTTCTTTATCGTTATAGCATTGATCTCCCGGTAGTCGATACATAACCTCATAGATCCATCTTTCTTTTTAACAAAAAGAACAGGGGCTCCCCATGGAGAAACACTAGGGCGAATAAATCCCTTATTACTCAATTCCTCTAGTTGTTTCTTTAGTTCGACTAACTCTACATTGGCCATTCTATAAGGGGTCTTCGATATATGCCTTGATCCAGGAATCAAATCAATAGAAAACTCAACTTCTCGTTCTGGAGGATGTCCAGGTAAATCTTCCGGAAATACATCTACAAATTCTTTCTCAATAGGTACATCCTCTATTTTAACATTCCTTTCCTCACCAACAGTTATTTCATTCTCTTCCTCCCCAATAATTGAATTAAGTTGAGATACTGGGGGTGGATTTAAATAAGAATTAGGTGGTGACGATTCTGCTCTAAAAATAAGGTGCTCCTTATCATTATCATCAAGAATCGTAACCTATTTCTTCTCACAATAAATATTTGCATTATAGTCCGAAAGCCAGTCCATACCGAGGATTATATCAAACTCAATCATAGGTATGACGAAGAAATCAGCAGATAAAGAAGATTTATGTGCTCTAATGGGGACTGATTCACAAAACTTTGTTGCAACGATACTTCCCTTAGGAGTTTTAACTGACAACTCCCTTATTAAATCAAATTGGAAATATCTAATTTTCTTAGAAAACTGGGAAGATATGAAAAAATTCCATGATCCAGAATCAAATAATGCATTTTCTAAACTTGAGGAAACCATTAAATTACCTGCCACCACGTCTTTCGGAGCTTCTACCTCAACAGTAGTGATAGCATAAGCATGGCCTTGATCCCTTGGCCTTTTCTGAGGTAAGTTCTCCTGACGCTTAGGACATGCATTTGTATAATGCCCCATCTCCCTGCAATTGTAGCACTGAATGTTGGTATCTTCCTTCTTCCCCTTGCAATCATGAGCTTGGTGGCCTTTTTCACAACACTTGTAACAGACTCCCATTCCCTTCAAGCAAGTACCAGGATGTTTCTTCCCGCATTTACCACAAGATGGATATTCAACCTTTCCCTTCTTCCCCTTATTTCCATTCCCAGATTGATCAGCAGGTCTCTTCTTCTCTTGCTTTGCTTTAAAGTCATAAGACTTAGAGAATTCCTTTTCGGTCTTGATAGCACATGAGACAATGTCTTCGTACGATGAAAAGGATTGTGAGACTAACGCTCGACGGAGAAATGGTTTTAACCCATCAAAGAAACGATCAATCTTACTTCTTGGGTTACGAATATAATCACCAGCGTACCTCGCTAACCTTGTAAAGTTAGCCTCATACTTTGTGACATTCTCATCCTCCTTTTGTCTCAGACTCAGAAATTGCCTTTCCATATCTGCTCGATGGTCGCGAGGGAAGTATTTTTCTAAAAACAGATCTTTGAACTCCCTCCATTCCATATTTGATACTTCATCATCTTCCTTCGTATTTTGAATCAATGATCACCATTGATCAGCATCTCCAGTGAGGCGGTAAACTGCCATGATAACTTTTTCCCTTTCACTGCTCCCCAAAGCCTGAAATATTTTCTCTAGGGAAAATATCCATTGCTCAGCTACTAAGGGATTTGTATTCCCATTGAACGTTGGTGGTTGTTGCCTCATGAATTGATCTAACATTGATCCTCCACGCTGCGGATCAGGGTGCTCCATACGGGTAAGGTTATTATTCATAACCTAAGTAAGTTGTCCCAGTATGGTGATTAGCTGATCAGCACCAGTTGCATCACCAGCCCCACTATAATTATCTTGAGCAGGAGGGAAATCCCTACATGGAGTGCGTGCATTGATACGGTTTCCATTTCTTCCACTAGGAGCCATTTCTAAACAATGGCATAAACTAGATCAGTTTATGAATCAAAATACATAATCCCATACTTATAAAACACTTAACATAAATTGAACTATTTATGGATATAATCCATAATCATAAGAATGTTTTCTTTGAGGAAGTATATACTCATAATCCCTTCAAAATGATTTGTAATGAAAATGAGAGTTATCCTAAGCATATCCCCCGGGAGTGTCGTAACCAAGAGTGCAGCAAGGCCCGTTGTCGTGCACCAGTTCCCGTTCGAGTCTAGCTCAAAGCAGTGTTTTCGGGTTTTACCCCTAGGTACATCTGTGCCAGAGCCGCCTCTACCTGCTCGTATCCAGACAGGGATGTATTGCTTGGAAAACTCACAAAATCTCTAAAATACCAAAATTCTAGGAATTTCTTCTATACTAATCCTCAAAGTTCATCTTAGGTCTACGTGCTCTAATCAGAGTTTATCTAAATCTAGCTTCCAAGGTTTGTACTAAACTTCCTCTGATACCAACTGTAACGCCCCGACCCCAGTTACCCAGATTCGGTGCATTATTACATAACATTGGCATGATCAAAAGAAAGATCAAATCTCGAAAGACCGATTGGTTTAGTAGCCTTGGAAACACTAGATATATTCATAAGTTTTACATTACATCATAAAATGAAAAACTACTACAACAACATAATGTTTCCACAATCCACACTATTAACCCCTCATAAAATCCCTGCAGGTCATTCATAACTTACTTCTTCACATCCTGGGAAAAATAAAACATAGAAAAGGGGTGAGCTCAAATGCCCAGTAAGGATAACAATATAGCGGAAACATTCATAAATAAGAATAAACATTTAAGGCAATGTATAACTAAAACAAAAGCCTTTTAAATATGAACTTTCAACATGGTATGGCATAAATAAAATGAAATAATGCCATTTACTTATTCACATGGATATTCTACTAATCGAATAATCACATGCAAAAATCAATAACCATTTTCATAATGTTGGAATGCATAATGCCAGACTATCATAACCACAGAGCCAAGGCCTCGTGCCAAGACTGCAAATACGATTTTGTCAAGGCCTTGTGCCAAGACACTAGTTTGTCTCATGAGACCTACCGATGCATCAAGGAGCTATAGCGGGCTCCACCCGTCACATATTAAGTCCAATGCATTCCCATATGAAAAGGTTTAAACATAACATAAACATTCATATTAAAACTAGCATATGAAATGTCAATACTTTCACCATAAACTATGAATGGTATAAAAATAGCACATCCACAGTCAAACATATCACAAAACCTTCAATACAATATAGAAGTTTTGTATCATAATAAATCAACTTCAAATAATCTTAAAATCCATCAAAGGATGTTGACATAGATGAAATCAAAATTCTTTTTAAAGAAATATCTCCTTTTATTTTGAAATAATTTAAGATCCATATAAAATAAAACATTTTCTTTGAAAATATTCTTATAAGCCTGTAAGGGAAGCTTTGAAGATTTTATAACGGCGGAAAATAGCCGCACCCGCCGTATAAGTTAAAAAAAACATTCTTACCTAAATTCTGTCGAAAAGGTTAAAAAGGACCTTGTTTTGAAAACGACCAAAAGATTCCTTTATAAACCACTTATAAAAGTAAAAAATGGTATAAATTACTTTAACTCATATTCTAGTAAATAGTAAAAATGTTTTGAAATGCATTTTTAAGAAACATGGATGTGGATGATAAAGAGATCCCAGTAGATTATTACGTATAAACAACCTTGGATAATGAAGAGGTTGTAAAGTAAACCCTTACCTTGTACTTTTCCTTGGTTGGGGTAGGTTAATCTCCTGTATAATGGTGAAATAGTTGTTATTAAATTACACAAGAATCATATATAATAATATGATATCATATATGATCTTTTAACATTGATTTGTTAATAATATCTTAGAATTATCGTCGTTTCGAGAGTTAACTTACTCATTTTCTTTTATATGTTTTGTTACATAAGCCATGGTTGTTGTATCTTATTCATATCCAGAATGATATCTAGTCCTTAAACATCATTTTTAAATCATCAAATGATAATTATACTTGAATGGATACGATGGAGAATGAATCTCATCGCGTTCGTGGAGACGGTAGTCCGTACGTACGCACGAGCGACAATATCATTCTTTTGATATTAAAATAATATATAAATGGATGTTATATCATATATACAGAATAATTAACATGTTATATTTATTATTTACATGAGTTACACATCATTATTATACCCATCCAAATAATATTATATTGAATAACAATTACACCATGACGTGGAGACGGTAGTCCGTACGTACGCACGTGTGGTGACATGTTATTCAAAGGGTGGATAGAATACTGAATATGGTTGTAACATATTTATAATAACATCACAGTATATGTGAGATACTGGAGTTATTATTTTAGAATGGTAAGAACAAAGGAAGAAGAAGTGGAAGAAGAAATGAACTTGGAGAAGGGTGGTGAAATCATTACCTCTTCTTCGGGTTCTTCCTTTTGATTTGATCAAAAGGGCTCCTTAGGTTGGCTTTCTGATCAAACTAAGGCCTCTAGGTTGTAGTGAGGGATGTTGGGAGAGTATTTGGGCAGAGTTTGGCCGAACCAAAAGGCTTTGAAGGTGTGAAGAAATGAGAAGGAGGAGTGCCCTTTTATAAGAGGGTGAGGGGCACCTTTGGAAAAGCTAGAAATATTAATTTATAATAAATTCATATTCGGTTTCTAATGGCTCCAAAGCTTATTATTCAAAGTTTAAGGTGGGTATAGGTCTAAAAACACTCAAAAAATATAATTTAGACAGGTTTGGGTACTTATATTAACCTTATCTTTAAGTATTAACTCTAAGTTAATTAGTTTCACTTTTACAATGTCTCTTTGTATTTTTATATAATATGGTTAATAAACTTACTATATACATCCAAGCGACCCCCAAGTGGTACATTAATGATGAAACTATCATGATATAAGTCTCTTGGCCGAACCTTAGATTTTTAGGAATTTAATATCAATTAATAATATAATATTTGTTTTAAGAACTCTTTTATGTCAATTTTGACACTATTCAATAGTTGATTTTTTTGAAACTCATAACAGATTGATTACTTCGAAAAAAGTCAATTAAATCAATCCTAATATATCATATTATGCTAGAAGATTAGTTTAATTCATTAAAAGTTTCATATTATATTTATTTGGGTATTTATAATATCAATTATTTTAATTGTTCACTATTATAGTAATTACTTCATCATCATTGTGTCATAAATAAAATAAATTATTTAATGTCTAAAAATTATAAATAAAATATCATTATGTAGGAAATCTTTTTAGATTTCTAATGAATATTTATAATCTAAAATCCAACATATATAACCCTATGTAACAATTGTTTTTCGAAAAGATATATGCTTGTGTCATTTTTGTATTCATTTTAACTTAATTAAAATAAAGTGTCATTATCACTTACAAGTGGATCCATGGGGTCCCAAAATAGACCCAAAGATTCCCATGGTCGACCATGTATCAACCAATAGGGTTAAGACACGTTTTAGGGTAATTTAGTATTATTATAATATTATTTTTTTAACCCTTATTTACCGGATTTACCCTTAACCATGGTAAATAAAATATTTACCGCAGTAATTATTCAAAATGTCTAAAAATAAAAGTTACCTATTTACACAATTTGAACATCCTGATTCCAAATATGGAATCCATTTTCCTAAATTCAAAACACAGAAGTGGCAGAAATTAATTTAAAATTAATTCTCGCTGTCAAAACAAAAAGCGTGTTTTTAAGAGATAATAACTATCAAAAGATTGACACTCGTTTATGTTCGGTTTAATTGTAAAATTATGTCCAATGAAAAACATTATATTAAATTGTAAAAATATATTATAAATATACTTTAAAACCACTCAAATTCATAATTTATCACTATTAATTATTTTGATTAAAAAAGTTGTTTTTAATTAAAACTTAGTAATTTTTAGTATTCATCAAAATATGAAAGTTATCCGAAATGTACCAAAATTTCACCTTAGGCTAAATTCGATATTCCGAATCAAAAAATGAAGTCCATTTTCAAATATAAAATATATATAATTTCAAAAATTAGGTATTACTATTCATAACGGCTAGTTTGATTAGTTATGGTGTGTTAGAACTCGGTGTTGCGTACAACACACGCTATCACATTATTCAAAGAGAAGCGTACCGTAGAAGCTTGGGGTGTTACAATATCACAAAAAAAATTTAACCATGATGATATATATGTGAGTCACATTTATAAATAAATTATTTCCAAGCAATATAACATAGTACACATTTTGTAGTATTAATAATGAATTTATAAAATTAATTTAATAATATAAAATTCATATTATTTTAAATTATAATTATATATTTTTATTGTTTATATCCATTATATAATTTATTACATATTTTTAGACAATATTATGTGATAATAAACACTATATATTTATATTTCTTTCAATGTTTTACATGAAAAATTGACTCTCTGAATATTTTTAAAAATATAGTATCAGATTCGTTGAGAATGATGAATCCAAAAAATAATAATTATTTTATCACAATAATTTTATTTTAAATTCTATTTCACATATTAAATAATAAATAACAAAAATTAATAAAATTTTGTTTTTTTATAGTAATTTTTTACCCTTTTAATAATTACATGTGAAATAATAAAAATTATATTAAAAATTATATAAAATAATAATTATTTATTAATAGTTTCTTATAAAAATAAAATATATTAGAAAATTTAATTAATTCACTAAATTAAATTTCTAAATTATAATTTCACATTACCAAAAAATAAAATTTGTTTTTGTTCGTATAAAAAATCATTTATAATTTGATGACAATAAGATGTAAATATAACCATTATACTATTATGTATAAAATATAAATATGTGTTTTATTCTGGTCTTCAAAAACTTCTCTAATTTACATCATAAATGACCCCAGTGGTCTGATTCAGTATTGTGAGGTTTTAATGGCGTGGTTCGGTGTACATTATTTTGGTCTTGATCTCTTTGATATTGAAATAATCACATAAATAGATCCACTCAGGCTTTAGTTGATGGATCTCAACATGATCTTAATCATGGGAAAATAAAATTGATGTTATCTCACTTGGAAGGTATAATAAATGGGATTCATAAGGTATGATCATTCTAGTTCTGTCCATTACAACCATTTTCTATATCAATTATATTTATCAAAACCCTATGATTATATTAATTATTTGATAATCTATAAAAAAACATTATTAATAATGGTTGTGATATATAATATTCATTTAATTCGGATTCGATATAATAAATAAAAATAAATTAAAGTTTTTTTCTATTTCTCAAATAATTCATTTAATTCAATCCCATGGGGAATTTTATTTATTAACATTCAGGTTGTAACAGTCTCCCACAATAAAAAAATTCACCCCAAATTTTTTTACTCAATAAAATATATGAGGATAATTCAATTTCATAACATCCTCCAACTCCCATGAATCTTTTTTAAACATAGGGTTTCTCTTTTTCAATTTAACTGGGTTCACTATCATATTACATAATTATTTTTATATATGATCTTAGATCATTGAAATCTTACCACTATATGGATGTACATTCTATAATCGTATCATAATTAGATATAGTACGCTTGAGTATTGTAGTTTTTACTTAGTCAAAGTGTTATATATAGAAAATTAATTTTATTTAGATGGTTAAGATGTGATTTCAAGTTGATAAGACACCACTCTGATGTGATCCATGATATCAAAGGGACTAATGTACCTTGGAATATCGTTTCATTTTTTCCAAAATTTATTGACATTGTATCTTGGATATATGAAGAGGAATATCTTATCAATAACATCAAAATTGAGTTATCATCAATGACAGTCATCATAGATCTTCTTTTGACATTGAGCAGCCATGATTTGATATAGAAAGTCCATGACCATTTCCACAATTCATGTTACTATTTCAGGACCATGTAGTTTTTGTTCCCCAACATCTTTCCATCATGCAGGTGTTCTTTATCACTTCTCATAAATGAAATCCTAAGGAGACATTTGGAAAATTCATTGAAATCTTATATTGTATGAGAACATGATCAGATTAATATATTAATCACATCAACCTTTGAGTAATTTGGATACTTCTCTCAATATGTCATCCCGTTTTTGGATAGTATGCCAACATTGGCAAAAAAAATTACAGTGATAAAAGTTGATGAAGATTCAATCAATATTTAGATGGTGCTCTATAATGTTCCAGAACATGGTTGTATATCTTGGGTTTTAGCCAAATACAATTGATAGTTTGGTTACATAAGCCTCACCTCTTTTATAATGAATATATTTGAATGTTGAACTATTAATAATTTATATCCTTTTTAATTTAAGTGATAAAAATTTATAGAATGTTCCACCACAACCCATAAATCATTATTCCCTCTTTATTTCAGTGGAAGACCATTTCAAATGTCTACGGTTATTTTTTCACATTTCTATGTAGGTATGGACTTGGTTGTATCATCACCATGTTTTTTTATATAATCCATCACATTTTATGATTTAAAACAAATTACTATACATTTAGTGATCTGTTTCTCCCTAATATCCTACCATTAGTGCTCCCAGAGTTCTCAAAACAAATTCATTATCCCTCGATGGATGAATAATTTCATGATAGATTCAATATATATGAGAACATTCTAAAACATAGGATTTGATGGTAAACATAATAGTGACCAAAATCATACAACTACATCATATATTTTAATTTATGAGGATTTCCAATTCTACATCACTTCAACCTTCATCCTAATAAAATAATAACCACATTCATCACCCTCTTTCTTCTCAAGAAGGGATGGTTGAGCAATAATTTAGGAAATTATTGATGATGATTCTTCCTTTATTATTCTCATTCCCATTATTTTTAAGAATATAAATATCATATCCCTATCAAAAATCATCAATGATAACATTTTTCGATGATTTTTTACTTAAATATATTCCACATTATATGTTTTCCATGGATGGTAGTTTATTGATAAATCACACCCCTAATCATATATATCAATATGTTCTGTAACAAATTAAACCCTTTTGTGGGAATATTTAATTGAGTATTTATTGATCAATATATAATTCATAGTCTTCACAAATGAGATAATGATGCTATATTTTCCTCCTAATATTAAGGAATGTCAAATACACATCATGTGTTGGGGAGTTCTATTCATGAAGAAACAATTTCATGGAAAAATAAGCTATTAATAATTCATAAAAAAATATTATATAACCCAATCACATATTTAAGAATCTCTGTATACAATGAAATGATAGAAATATTTTTGGTAGAGTAATTATAGGTGTATTTATAGTACCCTTTTTTATCTCCTTGACATATTCATAAAATTTTTTATTATAAAAAACATGACCCCCTTTCGATTTATCCTTTTTATAGGGCATGAAGAAAAAGAAAAATTTCTTAAAATTCACTGATAATACTCTTCTAGTCAATGGAAACTATGGATATCTATCACAAATATTGTCATGTTCAATCATTAAATTTTTTAACTCTTTTATGGGTATATATATATTACATTACCAAACATTTTATGGAACACAGTTCTGGGATATCCTCATTCATCACCCTTATATGATAATAACCTTACCAGAGATCCACCATAAGGATATACGTGGATTTCTATATCTGATTAAATAAGTCATCAATTTATTTCATATGACGCATGTTCATTATTAGGATCTCATTTAGCTCACGATAACCAATATAATATCTCATTTACATATCCATCTTCTTGATGAAGGTGAATGATACCACCCTAGTAAAGCACATGGGTGTGTGGACCATTTATCTATATTCTCATATTGTTATTTCCTCGACACCAAAATTTCAAGGAAAATCCATTCTATATTTATATTTTATTATTTAAAATATCCCTTGTATAAGATCAATTTAACATTCAACATCACTGATAAGAGGGAGGCTAGAAAATTCATCAAGATACGCTTCAGTGTATTCCATCACAACGGGAATGTCTTCAAGAATGATCTCTTCTTCCGATAACATAATTTGTGAATGATACAAATTTTGATATGGAAATAATATTTAATTTATATATTTTTTTGACCAAAAATATTCAAAATCCACCATGGAATTATATATAATCATTAGAAAGTTAATGATATATAATATTATTCACTTTTCTAGAATATGTTTTTTGATCTATATAGGGAAATACCATTAATAACTATTTTTTTTTAAAATTACAGTAATGGAGTATCACATGGTTTTCTAGGCTGTTACATTGATAATGTGTGTGTGAGGATGAGTTGTATACCTCTAATATAATAGTATCCTCATTCTCTATTTTAATCGAAAACTTAACATCTATATTTTGTGGTGGTGATTTAATATTTCTTCTAAACATTCATGATATACAAGAATCCATAAAACTATAAAAAAAATTATGTTCTCTGTTCATGTATGAATATTTTCATTACCTATCACCACTTTATTGTTGAGATCCATCTCAACATTTGTGACGGAAGATTCCTTCCCATGTTTCCCTAGTGGTTATTGGAATTTATTTTCCCTAACAACCATTGTCTTAGGGATGAATTTAATATTGTATCCTTATTTTATAAAATTTCGATAGTGGAAAATATAATTAGGTTATAATGGATAATCCCTATCATGAATGACATTTGTTTCTTTTCCTAATCAGTAATCTATATCTATGTGGCCTTTATTTCCACACCTAATGAATTCACGTGTCCCCTTTAAGAAATTTCTATAGTTATTTATACAATTTTGACAAGTTGGATGTTGAATTTTATTTTCCCTATTAGTTTTCTTCATTGCACCATAAATTCTAAACTCAAAAATTAACTTATTATCCCCTTGTTACCCTAGAGATTCTCAAATCTCCATTTCTACCAAAAGGGAATCCTATAAAATATCCTAGTAGTATTCTATCTTCCAAATAAATATGTAATTTCATATACTCACCTTTATCCCAAAAAAATTAAAACTCTTCATTTGGGGAAAATGAAAATGAAAATGTAGTATTGTGCACGAATTTTTTTCTTTTCCTCAGACAACTAGATGGATTCAACATCTTTATTACATTTGATAAAGGAAAAATATTTCAATTTTATGCTGTAGAGATTGATTAAAATATTCATCAATGTTTCCCAAAATTCCTTTAATCCCATCACATTGATAGCTTTCTCTGTATTCATATTCATGTTCACTTCCCACCACTAATCAGTTTCTAAACCATATAATAAATACATAGTATTAAACATTTGTTCAAAAATCATTGAATTATGGGAAATATCATCTTAATAAAGATGATAGATTATTCTGATATTAAAGGATTAAAATATCCATTGAATTTTAGATATGTTTTACGAATGAACTACAAAATACTATATTAGTACATTCATAAGGGGATTTTTGAGTTCTTTTTGATATATGTTTATATTCATAAAATAGTTAATGAAAGAGTGTACTATCACAATGTTCTTGATTCCTTCTACCATTGGGTTGGGCATCTCATTCCTATATCATCACATTGGAATTCACATTGGTGGATTAAATGGTTCATAATATTTCTAACCATTGACTATAATAATTGTAAAATTATCAATGAGTAATTTAATCAACTAATATCATATATAAAAATCTGTTAATATTAAAAAGATAACTTATTGTTTGAATTTATTCTCTAAATATAAGGATTTCTAGGATTATATCTATGTTATCAATGAAATATTTCATAAAATAGGCACTTATATTCCTTTTCTACTTAATAATAGTTATACATGATCATATAAATTTACCATAAAATATCACCCAAGTGTGTTTATGAAGGTGTGTAGTAAGGACAACTGTCTCACAACAGGTAACGATTGAGTCATGCACAATCTTCCATTTCAATATTATTACCCCTTGGTTCCTCTGTTGCAGATCAACATCCACTTGTAGTTTACAAACATAGTGGAATTTTCTTAAATACTATGTACTCTATAAATTAACAAAATTTTGGAATGGTTTTTAGTTTTTATCTATATCCCTATGTTAATTACGAGATATTCCTATTCAAAATCCATGAAATAGCTAAACTCTCATTTGATACCAAAAATGTAAACCCTTGTCTTTATTACACATTAATTATTTATTTATTAGAGAAGAAAAGACATATTAAAAACCTAAATTTTGAGAAGTTTATTTCCACAGTGTAATTATTATAGTTTTGAAAAAAATTAAAACATGAGTTATATCAATATTATTGATAACATATTTAACATTATGAAAATAATCAATCATTCTTAAAACTTCATCGGATAACCTAAGGGCATACATAATAAATAATTGAGTTATGAATCCCATAAATGGAATAAATGAAGATTAAATTTGAATAAATTAATACATGTTAGAAAATATGAATTTAAATCGGAAAAATGTGCTGAGAATTATAAACATGAACAAAAAGGCATGATATAAAATTATGAAAAAAAGAAAACATACAAATATGGAAATAACATTAAACGTCGAATAATATGAATAAGATATCTTTAATTAAAATAACTGAAAAAAATATTACTATTGTTACATAACATGCATCTTAAATGGAATTTCATTAATCAAATCATTACCTAATGAATTTGTGCACTATATAGGCACACCCATCCCAATCTTATCAGGTAAATGCCTTAGTGTTCCACATATATCACATAAAATATGATTATATTTTCTTACATATAATCCAATGAATAAGGATTTGGTGTTCAATACAAAGAAGCTACCAACTAATTATTTGTATGAAAATTTAGATTAATACCTCGGAGTGGAAATGGATATATGTATACAACTCTCAGGGGTTCAGTATAAAAAATAACAGTGAAATTTTGGAGGTGTAATGACAGTACATGGAGATTCATAAAATCAATCAATTATAGATAAAGGGATCTCAAATAACATGGATTTAAAAAATAATGTATGATTTATATTTAAGAACATAACACCACATAAAAAATTGTATATTAATTGTAATATGGCATAGAGGGTTCTTGTTTAAAAACATTTCATAGAGATATCATCAAAAAATATCTATAAAAAAACAAGTTTAATTTTTTAATAATTATAGGGGTTAATGAGATTGAAAGGGATCATTCATCAATAGTAAATCATTAGTTATGTAGAAAATAATATCCCTTAAATTTGAATTGTATCACAATGTGAATTACATAAATATGGTTCTTGAATAAAGAGGAGAAAGATTGGATCCCTTACCTTGAGTGGGTGATTCTAAAAGATCGGGAGGAGCATCATTTGATCATAGGGGAAAACTGGGATGAATATAGAGTAGGATGGAATATTAATATCCTGATCAAATTTTTTAGTGATGATAAATGGTATTTTTTGTGGATTTCTATAGGATAAGATTGGGTAGTTCTTTATTATTTACCAAACATAGGTTCTGGGCTCAATTTATTAATGTAATAAAAAATAGTCTCGTTGATTTTTCCCATTGTTTCAACCATATAAATATTTTTCCATTATTTTATAATTACATGAATTAATATGAAAAAAATATTATGCTTTGAGACTTAGAAGTGATACATGTGTATAACAAAATGATTTCAAAAACAAAAAATATAATATCGGTTTGGAGGATTAATAATTTAATTATAAATATAATAAAGAAAGTAAAATTAATTTAATTATGAAACATATAATTAGTTTTTTATACAATTTATATAAGTTATTACGTCCCCTTTTGGACAAAATATAGTCATAATAAAAACTATATAGTTATATTGTATTTTATTTTTTCTCGATAAATCAACTATGTAATAAAATTTTGAAGAAATAAGAATTAGATAATTTTCATATGGTTGTTCAAAAAATAATAGTAATTATATCAAAATTATTTTTTTAATTATGTTAATTTTTACTCTAAAAACAAAAAATAATATTTATTGAGAAATTGCATTTTTTTTATAATAATAATTTTTTACCCTTATATAAATTATATATAGATTCATAAAAAGTACATTATAATTATAATTTGATAATTTTGATAAAAATTATATAATACTTAAAGATAAATTATTTCTAAAATCCAATATTTCATTTAATGAAATGTATTAATTGAATTTGGATATCCCCTAATAATAATTTTTTTTCATATCAAAATAAAAATAATTTATAATTTAACATCAATAAGATGTAAATAAAAATAGATTTATATTTAATATAGAATATACATATTCACAAAATTTTTAAATTTATCCATTTACATTTTCTACACCATGAAACATAATATGTGTAAGGTTTGTGATGGTGTGATTTTCATGCGAGGGATAATTATATATTGTGCGAGTTTTGATCACAATGAGAATGAACTTATCATGTAAATAGTTGCACTGTTTATTTTGATGTCATATAATTAGTTGGGATTGGACCACTTAAAATACCAGAGATTCTATTTAATATGTATTCTCTAAAAATTAGGTATTATAAGATACAATCCTACTAGTCGAGGCAGTCACTTCTATTTTCTGTTTTAATTGGATTTATAAAAACCGTACAAATATAAAAATCATATGTCCACTATTCAAGGGCTTTATTGAAAATCTCTATGATTCATAATTGAATTTTAATTTTCCATTTTATATAATTACACTAAATAAGTTCATGTGTTTTCTACAACCATAATAGAGAATTTAATGCAAAAAAAAATGGAAATTTTTATAATCATTTTGACTATTAAAATATATTGAATGATTCATTACATTTCATTAAAAAAATGATTTGAGTAATTTAAACTAAAAACCTAATACAATAATATAAATTATTGAGGAAAAGTCTATAAATGTTATTAATGGTAAAAATTATATATTTTGTAAAACAATTTAAAAATTGGATTCAAGAGTGACCCCTTTAGAAATCATAATGAAATATTCATTTAAATACATTTAAATGAATGTAAAATAACATTTAAAATATATTTAGTGAATTATTTGTCATTATAAATGAATATTATATAATTAATTTCTTAAATCATTGATATGAATTTGAATGATATTATATGTTAAATAAGTTACATGATCTATACAAATTTAAAATGAATATCTTGATATTTCATCAATCAATATGAGAAGAAACAGAAATAAAACTTCAGTGCCACATTTGTTAAAATACAATAATAAAAGAAATACCTTTTAGAAAAATAATATCAAGATATTTTATCTAAATTTAACTTAAACATAAACAACCCTGAAACAAAATAGATCATATCATAAAGCCTTTTCCACTATGGTAGCACTTCAATAGTAAACCCCATGAATGTGTAACATAAAATAATTCAATAAATATAATTTTCATAAATGGAATCATGATATTACATGTAAGAAGAGATATATATAATCATCATAAAAGGATATTGGTGAACTCCATCACCTTATTCCACAATAAAAAATAATTTCAGACATATAACCCTAACAAAGATCATATCATGGAATTGAAAATTAATCAACCTATTGATTATGTATAATATATTTTCATAAACAATATAAATAAAATTAAATACCTAAAAAACATGTTGAATTTCTTTTAATACATGGGATTTTTACATGTCCGTGAATGTTTACGGTGCTTGATTTTGAGGCCCGGTGTGCCCAGAATCAATTTCTGAAGTTTTGTTTAAATACGTTTATAAAAAATAATAGTAGGTTTTTATAACTTTTGAACCAGTGCTTGTAATTGGAATCTGGGGGAACCGATGAACTTATAGTGTCGGTATTTTCTTAAGAAGGGTTTCAACTCGATGGCAGATGGTCAGGAAGGAATTTTAGTTTTTGGGTATTGTGTGGGAATAATGAAAGAAATTAAGTGCTTTTCATATATTTTTTTTGTTGGATAAAAACTCCATGAGGAGGTTGGAGGTGGGGGCACCACACATTTACCTCCCATGAGAGGTTATAGTAGTGGGGCCCACCAGTGTTCTAAATTCCTCTTCTTAATTAATTTGGTGGGGACCACCTGAGGTTATGACCTCTTGGACCCCTAATTAAGTAGGGAGAAGGCCACTTGAAATTCCCACTTATGGTGCCAACCCTATCAATTAATTAATTGAACACATTCAATTAATTAATTTAAACCTTTTTAATTCTATTCCAACAATTTAATAAGATGTCTTAATCTATTTTTTTGTTGGGAATTTGTCTATTGGGTGGAGCTTCAGAGGAGAAAAACTCTTCAACAAAGAACACTTATTCCACCAACGAAGATCGATCTTCAACCAGTGAAATGGGGGAAGCACCATACTTGATGAATGCCGACAACAACATCCTCGAATTCTGTGTATTCATTTCCGACGTCAAAAAAATTGACATCCACCTTGCCATGAAATTTTCAACTTACAACGAACCCAAGGTAGGGGATTTGAGTTTCAATTAGTTCCCATTCAACATCGTTCAATCTTGGGTTATGTTTTTCCGATTGTTATCACCATAACACGGAGGGAGTGGGCTGAATGAACATGGCCTGACACCACCTCTAATTTTCCTCACTTTTTGACAATGGAAGCGGCACAACAGTGGAGCTGGTGGTGTGGGTTGCGGCCGACGGGCTGCGGCAGTGCAACGATGGTTGGCGTTGGGCCAACCACAAAGAAAACCGATGGCGCAGGCCCGTTGGGACGTGGGGGGGGGGGGTGTCGGTGGAGGAAAGGAGGCTGGGTCAGCTGGCTGCTGGTGATGCGGAAGTGGCTTGCCGCTCAGCTAGCTGAGAGAAGCGAGACCCAGCGGGTCACGAATAATGTTGACCGGTGCCACGTGGAACCGATTTTTATCCACCCGAATGGATAAATATTTCGAAAATCCAGGTGGCATGTGCCTCCCCATGGATGTGTCTATGGAGTACCCCATGGTCTGCTGGGCCACCAAGCCATAACCAGGGCGGGCCAGGCCCATCGCAGGTCGGGCCGCATCCGCGAGCTGGGTCAGATCCGCAGACCCGATCGGACCCGCAGACCTGTTTGACCCAATTTCACCTTTTCTCCCATAACACATGCAACATGTGTCTCAATTATGAACTGTATATGGTGAAGGAAATCCTACAACAAGGGGGGTTCTTTTTTTATAACCCACTTTAGTTTTGGACGTAGTTGGTGTACGGTCAGGTTTGATTGAACCTAAATCCAACCGAGCCCTGAGAATGAAAATGCCAATAACGTACAGACCAGGGTTCTGATTGATGCGTCATTAGTTTCATTGTGACCCCTATGATGAGGTAGACGATTGTGATACATCTATGTCATAATTAATGGGAGTTTATGTATCAACACATGGCATGATGTGTGGTCCCTCTCGGAATCAAGCGTGCTTTGTGGAAACCCTATTGTTTGATGTACTCTGACGACTGTTCCTGGATCATGTGTTGGCCCGATAGAATATCTGGTCCTAGATCATGGGATGGTCTGAAAGCCCTAACGATTTTTCCTAGATCATGTTTTTGTCTGAAAGGTTTGAATTATATTCCTAGATCATGTGTTTCTCCGATAGAATAACTGGGCTTGGATCATGTGTTGGTCCAACAGCTCTGAAAACTATTCTGGGATCATCTGTTGGTCCGACAGTTTTAACATCTGTTCCTAGATCATGTGTTTTTCCAACAGAATATCTAGTCTTGGATCATGTTTTGGTCTGACAGTTCTGACGACTTTTCCTAGATCATTTGTTGGTCCAAAAGTTTTGACTTATGTTCCTGAATCGTGTGTTGGTCTGACAGAATAGCTGGTCCTGGATCATGTGTTGATCCGACAGCTTTGACTAATGTTCCTGGATCATGTGTTGGTTTGACAGTTTGGACTTCTGTTCCTGGATCATGTTTTGGTCTGATAGAATAAATGATTCAGTGGCTATATTTGATCATCTCTATAACTCTACATAAGATGTATACCTATGTGACATGATTCTGTGACTTCTGTGCTTTCCTCATTATTGAGATGGGTTTCTTGATAAATTAGTTATATGTATGGGTATATACGTATGTAATGGAAATCCTTTGATTTCATAGTCTATGGTTTATCCTTAGTATATTTTTAGAGACCTTGAGGGTCTCGGGGTCCCTTTTGAGTATCAGTATACTCACCCCTACACGGGCTAGGCCTGTACCTCATTGTTTTGGTTGCAGACATCAGAAAATGTAGATGGAGGATACGAGTAGTAGGACTGGACGATACCTGGAGGTGGACCTTACAACGACTCGGTACCTGGAGGAGACGAACGAACATGGATTGTTGTGGAGGCTGTCTATACCTATCCTTCAGGTAGGATCTGTGGTGGACGATATAGGAGAATCTCTTCACCTTTAATCTATTTTTTCCCTTTTCAGTTATACTTGTGCATTACAGTTCTTCTTTTATTTTTGTCCACATTTACATTTCAACAATCATTTTTGTATATATATTTAATTAGTGTTTTTCATCTAGATTACTCTCATGTGTGTGTTTCTATTTTATAAGTGAAACTTCTCCACATTTTTAGGGATTTACTCTTTTGGTGCTTGTCTCCTGCCCCTGGACTGTAGAAGGTAGGCTTGGGGTAGTCACGACATGGGCCTAGGGAGACGGGTTGTTATAAATTGGTATCAGAGGAGTCGGTTCTACCGCAGAACTCAGGACGCTGATCATTCTTTCCTGTGAAGTAATAGTGTAAATATACTAAGTGTGGTTTTCAGTTTAGGGAGTCCAATGTTGGTGCGGCGGTCGACGTATCCATACACCATGACCCTGACTTCTGGTTTCCAAATCAGTGCATGAAAACACTGATTGTGATTGTGTTTCAGGGGGTTTCTCTGTGAAATATTGATTCATATCACCAGGTATAACTTATTGACTGTGTAACCCCTATTTGTTTCAGGATTCCTCCAGGAATACAATCATCCATGGTTCCGAGAGATGTATGAGATGGATGCCTACCGAGCGATGATGCCTCAGTTCAAGGCCCCATCACTTCGGAGGCACCATTGGTACAACTACCTGTTGGGCCACCGATACCGCTAGCCCCGACATTAAATCCTTAATGAAACATGAGCACATTTCATGAGTTACACCACTAATGGCCGCATAGGTTCAAAGGAGAGACAGAACCACATGCAGCTGGGGATTGGTTGGAGGATGTGGTGAGAGTCTTCAGACATGTAGGGACACCATTAGACCTTATGGTGATCCTTGTCTCGAGTCTTCATCATAAACCATTAGGCAAATGGTGGAGCCTAATACTCTACGTGCATGATGATGTGACATAACTCTGGGAAGAATTCTAGAGCAAATTTTGGGATGATTTGGTCCTAGCCACCCTATGTGTGGTGCGGAAACCTAAGCTACTTCATCTCCAGTAGGGCAACATGAATGTGGCACAGTACTCAATGAGGTTCATCGATCTCTCACGCTACTCTACAGAAATGGTACCAAAACCAATGTATAGGTCATGGATCTTCGATCAGGTGATCAAGAGAGAGATTATGGCATCAATGATCTCTTTCAGCATCCCGATGCTGGAGGGAGTGTTAGAGAGAGACTTCCAAGTGGAAGGATTCCTTACTGAGCAGTCTTCGGCCGTGAGACCCAACACTAGTCAACATGCAGCGGAGTCTTCTACAGCTTCCAGTAGACAGATATAACAGAGGTCCAAGGGGACTAGTCCATCTAGTGGATGACCTCCGGATATGGGTTTAGTTGGGCAGGGTACATGAGAAAGAGCCAGTCATGCCAGGAGTGGGAAATGTTAATCTTGTGGTGGGCAGGGTCACATGGCTCGTGACTGACTGACCCACCATTTTGATGATTAGCAGATAGTTGAGGGACCTCCCAGGAAGAGGCAAAGGTTTGATCGAGGTAGTTCACAGGGAGCAGGTAGACGTGACCGAGGATATGGTCATGCAGCTGGATGTGGATGTCGTTAAGAGGCGTTACCATCAGCACGACAAGGAGCCAACCCCTACCACATGGAGCAGGTGGACATGGGTGAACTCAGCTTTAGGGAGATGAGGCATACGACCATGGAACTCCAGAGATGATTAGTGGAACGATATGTGTCTACTCCACCTTAGCTGCAGTTCTTACAGACACTGTTTCCAGTCACTCTTTCATTCCCACTTCCCTCATTCAGAGATCGGAGATTCTGATAGAGTCGTTGGCTTGAACATTACGGCTAGAGATTCTTATTGGAGCAGACTCGACAACTCCTCACTATTGCTAACTGTGTGATCTTACTGTAGGAGGTGAGAGCTTCAGCTGTGATCTTCTTGTAGAGGCGTTGAGGCCTTATGACTTAATATTGGGGATGTACTAGTTATCTACAGTCCATGCTCATAATGACTATATTAGGCACAATATGCGGTGTTTCCAAATGGATGAGACCAGGTTTACCTTCACCAGTGATAAGGGAGCTTTTGAAGCACAGAATGGACTTCCACAAAGGATGGTAGTGCCGATCAATCATCAGTTTTCCTACCTTACCCTTGGATCAGTTGATGTGGAGAGTCTGAGCTATCCAATAGTGGTGGACCAGAACACAAATGTTTTCCATGACGATGTTCTAGGACTACCACATCGTAGAGAGGTTCACATCTACCATGAGATTTACCACGAGATGATATAGATATCTACCCTAGAATATTTTATGGATCTCGTTGAACATTGTGAGCTATGGGTACAGCTGGAGGACTTGCAGGTGAAAGGATTCATCCGGCCCAATGTTTCTCCCTGGTCAGCCTCGATTCTTATCTCCAAGAAGGTTGATGGGAGCTTGAGGCTTTGTGTTGACTATCATCACCTAAACCAGGTGACCATAAAAAACATGTACCCACTCCCGAGGATTGATGACTTCTTTGATCACCTAAAGGGATCAAAAAGGTTCACGAAGATAGACCTCAGATCAGGCTATCACCAGGTCAGAGTTTGAGATGAGGATGTGTAGATGACAACCTTCAAGTGTCAGTATGACCACTAAGAGTTCTTGGTTATATCCATTGGCCTAACCAATTCTCCAGTTGTGTTCATGGGACTCATGAACAAGATCTTCTATCCATAACTCGATTTATTTATCGTAGTCTTCATCGACAACATTCCAATCTACTCAACTACTGAGGAGGAGCATGCCTACCATTTGCGCGTAGTACTGGACAAACTCCATGAGAAACATCTTTTTGGTAAGCTCTGGATGTGCCAGTTTTATATTAGATATTATAACTTATTGGTACATGTCACCTCGGAGGCTGGAGTTGCGGTAGATCTAGCGAAGATTGAAGCGGTACTTGCTTGGGAGCCTCCCAGTAGTGTGAAAGAGGTACAAAGTTTCCGGGGAAGGCTGGTTACAACCGGAGGATCGTACCAAACTTCTCCAGAGTTGCAACACCATTATCATCCTTGACGAAGAAGGGGGAACATTCCGTGTGGTCGAAGATATGCCTGTAGATATTCCTGGAGTAGAGGCAGTGGCTGACTAGTGCCCACATCTTGATGCTTCCAGAGGAAGGCTTATGGTACGTAGTTTACTATGACGCAACAAGGACCAAACATGTGTGTGTATTGATGTAGGAGTGAGAAATGATCACCTATGGTTCTCTTTAGCTTCGATAACATGAGAAGAAATACGCTACCGTGACCTGTAGTTAGAAGTAGTGGTCTTCGCCTTGAAGATGTGGCAACACTATATGATGGGTGAACATTTTACCTTGTACTCTCATCATAAGAGTCTCAGTTATATCTTCTCTCAAAAGTACCTAATCTTGAGATAGCGATGATGGCTTGAGTTACTCCAGGACTACGTCTTTGAGATATTCTATACCCCTGGAAAGGGGAACGTTGTTGCAGATGCACTCAACAAGTGATCTGTTATACAGCTGCTAGGTGAGGTGACAGAGCAGATGACTGTCATACAGATATCCTTTATTGATAGAGATGGATCAGTTTTCTTATAGTCTCATACAATCACTCCCCCACATCTTTAGTGAGTCAGGGAGTTGCAACGTGGAGACACTGACTGCGAGACGACATGCTCAGATATCCACAGGTTAGGAACCTGGTGGACTTTCTGAAGGTGTGGGGCAAGTCATCCACTTCAGAGGATGTACCTTGGTACCAGTAGCACACATGGATGATGTGTTGAGGGATTTCTACACATCCCCTCTAGAAGTACATCCAGGTGTGGAAAATATGTATCCGGACATCAGATAGCAGCACAGGTAGCCGGGTATGAAGAAGGCGGTAGCGGAGTTTATCTCTCGATGCCTCACTTGTCAGAAAGTTATGGTGAAGAACTACGTACAAGCTATCTTGCTATATACTTTAGAGGTCCTATAGTGGAAGTGGGATGGGATATACATGCAATTCATGACAGGACATCCACGTACATCCTAGAGACACTACTCGATTTGGGTGATCATTGTCTGAATCACCAAGTCGGCCCACTACATACCGATCATAGAGAAGGGATCAGTTGAGAGTATCAAACACCTTTATGTGCATGATATTGTTTGGATAGATGGAGTACCATCTTTTATTGTCTCCAATAGTGATGAACAGTTTACTTCTAGGCCATGAAATGGGTTGCATAAGGCTTTAGGGACACAACTTCATCTGAGAACCTCCTTACATCCTCATAAATATGGTCAGACCGAGCATACCATCCAGACCCTCAATGAAATTATATGTTCTTGTGTCCTCGACTTCAGTCGTAGCTGATAGGATCGATTACCTTTGGTGGAGTTTTCCTATAAAACAGTTATCACTCCACTATAGTGATGACACCTTTTGAGGCATCGTACGGACGACGTTGTAGGTCACCCTTGTGCTGGACGGGCCCAGGGGAGTCAGCACTAGTAGGACCAGAGATGGTATGGGCTACCACATAGATGGTGAAGATCATCCAAGAGAGGATGAAGACTGCACAGACCAGGAAAAATTCATATGCTGGGAGGAGACGTGGGACTATGGAGTTCAAGGATGGTGACCACGTCTTCCAAAGGGTCTCACCTCGATGAGGTCTATGGAGATTTAGTCGAGGCAACATGTTATATATGAGATTAATCAGACCTTTCCAAGTCCATAGCAAAGTTGTTGAAGTGGATTAATGCTTAGATCTTCCACCATAGTTGCACCAGGTGCACAACGTCTTCCATGTTTCTCAGCTAAAGAGATATGTGTACTACCCTACACACATCGTCGACCATGTTTTGCTAGACATCGATGAGGGGGTGACTTCCACTGAGGATCTAGTGTTGATTGAGGATCGATAGGAGCAGGTCCTATGTGGATAGTCAATACCTCAGGTGTGCACTCTTTGTAAGAATGAGAACCTCTAGGAGAGTACATGGGAGCGGAAGTATCATATGCATGCTCAGTACCAACATTTTTTCCCATAGTTTGAGTTGTAGCTTATGGAGATGTAAATCCCTGAGGTGAGGTGAATGTAAAGACCCATAAATCTTATGGAAATACTTTTTATAATACATGATATTTTTACAAGTCTATGAATGTTTATGGCGATTGATTCTGAAGCCCGATGTGTCCGGAATCAATTTTTGATGTTTTGTTTGTGTACGTATAGTAAACATACGAGGGGGTTTTTATAACTTTTTAACGGGTGCTCAAAATTGAAATAAAAGGGCTCAAATGAACTCAAAGAGACAATATTCACTTAATAAGGCTTTCACCTCGACGACAGATGGTACGGAATGAAGGTTACTTTTTTGGTTTCACATTGGAATAATAAAATAAATTGAGTGCTTGTCTTAATTTATTTTTAGTTTGTTAAAACCTCCAAGACGAGGTTTTTGGTTTGGGGCCACCACACCTTATCCTCTTGTGAGAGGTTATGGTGGTAGGGCCCACCCTATATCTAATCACATCTTCTTAATTTATAATGTGGGGACATCCTGAGGTTATATCCACTTGGACCACCCTTTATGTGTGGATATACCTCCTTGAACTCCCCACTAATGGTACTAACCCTCTCAATTAATTAATAGAATACATTCAATTAATTAATTTAAATTTTTGTAATTCTATGCCAAAAATTTAATAAGATGTCATAATCTATTGTTTTGTTGGGAATTTTTCATTTTTGTTGCTCTTGGGAGGATAATAACTCTCTATTGAAGAACACATCTTCCACCAATGAAAAAAAATCTTCAACCGAGGCAATGGGGAAGCGCCATCCTTGAAGAACGCCAACCAAATTTTCCTCAACTTCTTCTTCATCTTTTCTGATGTCCATGAATCGACATCCACCTTTCTGTGACATTGTCAACGAACAATGATACTGAGGTAGGGGATTTGAGTTTGAATTTATTCCTATTCTTCATCGTTTAATATTTGGATATGTTTATCCGATTGTTATCACCCTAACACGGAGGGTGCAGGCTGAATGAACACAGCCCAAACCCACTCTGTTTTTTATCGCATGTTGATGATGACGGTGGCACAACTGTGCTGCAGGAGGAGTGGGTCGAGGCCAACGGGCCGCAGTGGTGGAAGGGGCGCCGGCATCAGGTCGGCCGTGAAGGAAACTGGCAGCGTAGAGCTACTGGGTTACCGGAAGGGCGTGACACCGTCGCACCGTGCGGAAGAACATGTTGCTGCCCCTGGACGCAGAACCTAGAAGGTCTCGCGTGATGTGGACAGGCCCCACGTGGCACTTGTTTTATTCCATCTGAATGAATAAACCATTCGGGAATCCAGGGGGTGCACACCTCCCCCCTGGAGGCGGCAAGGGCCGACCCCATGGGCCTCCAGGCCGGACCCAGCATGGGTCGGGCCGCCTCTGCGATCCGGGTTAGATTCGTGGACCTGGTCAGAACCGAGGACCGGGTCCGACCCCCATCTAGACCCGGATCAGTCTGGGTCGGTCCGACTGGGCCTGACCGGACCTAGACCTGTTTGAACCAATTTCACCTTCTCGCACATAACTTGGGCTATGGGTGTCTGATAGACGAGCCGCCTGTGAAGAACATAATATTGGAGTGAGTCAGTTCTTTTGGAATAACACACATGAAGTTTGGACGCAATTGGGGGTACGGTCATGTTGGATTGAACATAAATCCAATCGGTCCCTTGGAAGTAAAATACCAATAACAAACAGATCGAGCGTCTGATTGACGTGCCATCAGTTGCATTGACACCCCCATACCAAAGAGGAATATTGTGATACTTCTATGTGGGTCATATGGATGATTATGTATCGACACTTGGATTGAGGAGTGGAACCTCCCATAATCTAGTGTGCTTTGTGGAAAACATGTGGCTTGTTGTACACTGATGACTATTCATTGATCATGTGTTGGTCATACAGTTTTGACTTATGTTCCTAGATCATGCATTGGTCCGACAGAATAGCTAGTCCTGGATCATGTGTTAATCTGACTACTCTCATGACTGTTCATGGATCATGTGTTTGTCCAAATGTTTTGACTTCTATTCCTGGATTATGTATTGGTCCGACAAAATAGCTGGTCCTAGATCATGTGTTGGTCTGACATCACTGATGACTATTCCTGGATCATCTGCTGGTTCGATAGTTCTGAGTTCTATTCCTATATCATTTGTTGGTCTGGCAGAATATTTGGTCCTAGATCATGTGTGGGTTCGACAGCTCTGACTACTATTCCTGGACTATGTGTTGGTCTGATAGTTTTGACTTCTGTTCCTGGATCATGTGTTTGTCTGACAGAATAGCAGGTCATGGATCATGTGTTGGTCCGACAGCTCTGAATACTTTTCCTGGATTATGTGTTCGTCTAACAGTTTTGACTTATTTTCCTAGATCATGTGTTGGTCCAACAGAATAGATGATTCAGTGGCTATATCTATTCATATCTATCTCTCTACATAAGTTGTATACATATGTGAGCTGATTTTGCAACTACAATGTTTTCCTCAATATTGAGATGGGTTACATGATAAGTTAGGTATATGTATGGTTATATACCTAAGTAATGGTTATTTGTTGATTTCAAACTTTTTTGTTTATCCATGGTTGATTTTGGAGACCTTTAGGGTCTTGTGGTTCCTAATGAGAATTTTTATACTCACCCCTACACTAGATATGCCCACAACTCATTATGTGGGTTGCAGACGACTGACAACATTGATGGAGGATCAGAGTAGAAAGACTAGACGGTACCCAGAGGTGGACCTTACGAAGAGTCAGTTCCCGGAGCAGACAGACATATGTGGACTGATGTGGAGTATATATGTACCAACCGTTCTGGTAGGATCTGTGGTGGACGATCCAGGAGCAGTTCTTCACATTTCAGATGTTTGGTCCCTTCTCAGTTGAAATTGTACATTATAGTTGGGCTTTTGTTTTAGTCCCACTTTACTTATCAGAACTATTTTTTGTATAAAGATTTACTTATTGTTTTTTCTTCCATCTTACTCTATTGTGTGTGTTTCTAGTTTATAAAGGAAATTCCTTTCCAGTTTTAGGGATTTATGCCTTTGGTGCTAGTTGCCAGCCCCAGTCCTATGGATGGCAGTCTTGGGATCGACACAACATGGGCCTCGGGGGACGGGTCATGACATAAATAATAAGATAATTTATAAATAAATTCGAATATAATCATATGATAAGAAATTAAATCAAAATTAAATATAACACAATGATGGAATATTTTGTTATGAACCCCTTTACCACCTGATAATTATCATTTCAAATCACTTTTGATGAAATAATTCAAATTTAGACAACGAATAAGATTATTTGTTAATGAATCACTATATCCCTTGTATAATGGATATTTTATGAACCATAGAAAAGGTAATTTGAAATATGGAACATGTCTTGTAGAAGTAAAAATGGGACCATAAACCCATAAAAATATCATAACATTGAAGTAGGAATTAAATAATAAATAGACTATGCCTATCAAATGTAAAACCACATAAAACCATATAAAATAAATCATTTATAAATCAAATTATATTAATAATAACATATTATAATATTACAAACAATGAATAGGTAATAGAACCCAATGAAAAGATTTGAGTTATGAAATTACTTGCCACATTGTAGCAATCCTGTCAAATCCCTCAGAAAATATAATTCTAATTAAAAAAAATATAATGTTGTATGAAATATTCATGATAAAAAAAATTAAAATTGTAATAATATACCAATATAAATAAAATCATGTGTTTATTATAACATTAGACTGATAGAAATAGAAAGTGAGATGAGAAACCCCCATACATCGAGCCCAAATATACTTTTTTTAATCCTTCAAATATAATAACGAAATATTAAATCTAATTTTTTTAATTAATAAATATAGTTACCAAGTTTAGTTCCTAATAATTATGTTATTTTTTTTAATATTTAATAATATAATTATGTATTTATTCAATTAGTTCCATGTCATGTGTTTTGAGGACATTCGGTAAATTATTTTAAAATGGAGTCAGTGTGATGACCATGATAAAAGTGTTAATTATTTCAAAAAATCCAAAATAATATTCATGAAATTAATATAATATTTATTCATCAACTATAATTTTGAAACCAATCATGAAAAATGGTTTTTAATACTAACTACCTTGTGATCATGATGATGGTAGATCATACATACTCATGAGTTACATTTACATTTTTCAATTATCATTATTTAATGAATCTATGAATTATGTTATATTTACATAACTATAATAATATAATAATTAAATTAAATTTTCATTAAATATACTTATATATATTATTTTTATGATGTGGTTTTGAAAAAATATTCACATCGCTTTATGGAAGAGGTTATTCATATGTACATGAAAGACAAAATGATTTTTCAATTTAAGAAAAATATGAAATATTTAATTTTAATAATGATAAGTATGACATAAATTTCATTATAATGTTATTTATATCATATATATTTATTAATAGTATCTTTATTACATACTTTTTAATTGTTAGTAAAATCATATCATATTTCTTCACGAGGTAGTAATCTGTCGTACAGAGAAGAGCTGTTATCGTATCCCCCACATAATGGAAATTAATTTTTGAATATGAGATATAATTAAACCATAGGTAAAAATATTTTAACATTATGAAATATATACATTAAATCAACCATTATAGATGCCAATGAAAGGAAATTATGGGAGATGAAAGTCATTGGTTTGCGAGGCGCTAGTCCCCTGTATAGATGAATGATTCTTTAGTATCTCATTTTATTGAAGAAGAGTTCTATGTAGGATATAAAATTTATGTAATAAAATATATGTATATATGAAATAATATAATTTTCATATGAAAATATTACAAAAAAAATAAGGGAGTTTGAAAATAAAAAAAAAATAGATAGGAATTTTACCTCATCTCAGACCACCATTTCATGAATATACCTAATCTAGTCCTATAATATATTTTTGACCAAAAACGTCTTCAAGGATGAGTGTATATAATTTTGGTAGTGATTATTTCAGGTCATGGTCAATCCAAAAAGAACATTACAGTGTATAGAATAGAGGTGATAGGGTTTCCTTGATATATTGGATGAGTGAATTACTATCAATTTTTTCTTATAAAAATTGTGTGTCCAGATTTGTTGCATTAAAAAAGGGTAATTTTTTTATTCATGATATTTATACATTTTAAGCTCAAATTTTTTCAAAAAAAATATTTTCAAAAGGTTTTTAGGTAATTTTAATCCTTATCATGTTTAGTTTAAGACTAAATAATCCCATGTTAGCCATGACCATAAAAATTAACATTATTGATTAAATATTAATTTTTATTGAATTTAATGTTGAAATTTTTATATATTATAAATAATTATTATTATAACTTTGGAATCAATTTCTAAAAAATTAAAATTATTTAAGTGGAAAATTTTATTTTAAAAATACAGAAACATATTAAAAAGGTTTGTTTTCAAGAGCACTATTTTTCACGGAAAAGACGATTTTATATTAACCGTATTATTAATCATATTTAATTTTTATTAGAAATTAATATTTATTAATTATATATATATATTTAAAATATTACTTATTAGGTATTATATTAATTAATTATAATGTAGAAAAGTTTTGAACATGAAAATATTACTCATATTAACCCATTGTTTAATATAGAAACAATGCTATACAAAAATTCAATATGATGTTTATTAATATTAAATTAATTAGATTATATATAAATAAATAATACTTATTTAAAATTAATTCACAATAAAAACATATATTTATTTTTGGAATTTATAATTTATTGAATTAAATAACATTTTATAGAAATCTTTATTTTTCTTTATTCATTGAAAAATAACTATTTTCATAAAAATATCAAAATTTAAAATGATGTATATTTTTTAAAAAAAAATATCAAATATGATTTTACTTATTTTAAATATAATTTATAAATTTTCCAAGAACTATTTATAATATTTATCATTGGATTTAAACTCATATTTTTTTAAGAATACATTTTATTGAAGAATAAAATCAGATTACTAAAAATTGATTGATTATTTTCAAAAAAATTATCAAATATATATATATATTTATATTCATAATTTAGTTAGTATTATCATACCAATATATTTAATTTCTAGGTTTTTACTGGAAATATATTTTTCATGTTTTTTATGAACAATGTCATTTTTAAAATATGCAATCTAACATAGTTTTCTTTTTCCTAATATCAGGGTGCTACATCCCACACTTCCATGTTACTATATGGGTTCCTATAGAAATATTATAGGAATTAATGTGAGATACTCATGACTCTGTTTTGAACATCTTGGTATTACCAAGAATAATCCCGACTTACCCTTTATGTATTGGTTACCGATTTTAAATTGGGTTATAATAGACATTCTTCTCAATGTTGCACAAATATGTAGGTGAAGCATGAACATCGATGAAAAAGTGGGCGATTAATGAAAATACCCAACCAGAAATGGAATCAGGATAATGTCGCTATGGATTTCTCTATGATCTTTCCAACATCCTATCACGTTGATGTTATAGTATAGTTTATCGTAGATAGAATGATGAAGGATTCACACATTCTACCAGTCAAAGAGAACATTTTAGTATATGAAATAGATATGAAATATATTATTGAGATTATTTGAGATTATAAAATCCCTCTTAATATAATATAATATAGGTATTGTAAAATTGAATCATGGTCTGAGTAGGGTTTAAAAAAGGCTATTGGATCACATTTACATCTAAGTGCTACCAATCACCCATTACCCAATATTCAATTTGAGAGTATGATACTGGTGTAAGAAGACAATCTCGAAGCATGCATCCTTGATTTTTGAGGTACTTTGGAATAACACCAACCTATTGATTAATTTATTAATACCATTAATTAATCCCATCTACTATAAATATTTCTCCCAATGAAGCCATATATCGAAGGTCAGGCCTTTCATCCATTTTTATAGTTAATAGAGAAAGGGGAAGTGATACTAGCACATCTTCTCATTTTAGGGACATTAGAAATAGTCATGATTGTTTGAATTTGTATGTACACAACCTAGTCTGGGAATAAGTCTTATGTCGATTTTCTTAATAAAATTATAGATTTTGGGGTGGGAAAACATGTCTAATTGTGTGTTTCTCTTTGATTAAAGAATTGTTAGATTACCAATTCTAGAATATAATGTCAAATTTTGTTTTAACCATATAAATTTTAGAGAGAGTTATTCAAGTAGTATATCAATTTCAGTAACCTCATAGGTACTATTCCATAGATGAAATCTTCCACATTTAATTGCTTCATCATTACTAGCTAAATATTTCTCATATCATTCATACAAATAAGGTGGATTTGTATGTTTATTCATCTTTTGAAGAGTTTAATATTTGTATTGTTGATCAGAGCATGAAGCATATCAACAGTATGTTAGTTCCATTAGATTGGATATTATGTCTATATGGGTTTTCATAAGATGAATCCATTTAGATAGAATATTATTTATTTCTTAGTTGTTAATGATTTTCCTATACAATGGTGTAACACTGTAGGAAGGGACACTCCAGGTAGAGTTATTTTACATTGGGGAGGTTGTAAGAACCTAATTTTTTAGTGAGGTATTAATAATTTATTTTTATTTTAAACCACTTATTTAATATTGGAAATTTTCCTATCATTTTGAGAAACTATTTGGGATAATCTGAGTCTTATTCAGATCCTAGTGCCTCGATTTTTGTATAAGGAAGAAGAGGATCTTGTTTGGTGCATAGTTATTAGTAATCATGAAGGGAAATTATCCTTCCATGTAATATAGTATATAGAGTTATGTAAACAACCATAGTAATCCACATTGATAAGATAATTTTTTATGGTGAGTGGATGAGATGAGATGTATGGTTAGAATAAAAATTTTATACACCTGCACCTAAACATTAAATAATGTGGACAACTAGAATAATAAGCACACACGGTGTATGCACACATTATGTATAGTCATGTTAGATGTTCACGGCAGTAGAACCTAAGATTGTGATACTACATTGTTGGATTGTATATTATTAAAATATACAGTGAAATAATGGGTTCTTTTAAAATACGCTGAATTGAAATTTTTATCATGGACTTAATTGATGATTAAACCTTCTTTTATATCACCAATAATAACATCACATCTCCACCTCTACTGAGAGAACCCCCAAATCATCCATGAAAGGATTTTAACTTGTTCCTCTACCATGAATCAATTTTATTTTTAAATTATCTTATTGTATCTTTATCGGAATGATATTAATTCCACCTCCACCCTTTATTTATTAATCGTTACATATGGAATGGTAAATCAATGAATCCAATATGAATTATTTTTATGATGTTCATATATTTATCTACTTTAATCCATTATATGAATTATTAAAGGAAAACACATGATGATGAGTCACATATCATAATATGATAGGTGTTTTAGTAAATTTACTAGAAATACTAGATGTTTTATATCATGAAATGCGTTGTAAAATGATAGAAATTATATGTGGTACATTAAAAATATGTTTTTCATTAATATAATTTAGAATAGTGTTATAAATATTTCAATATGAAATTTACATTTTTAATGGTAATCTAATATATCAATTTATGACCCTTTTGGTGTGCTCATCTATGCTAATTGATAAAAAAATTCACATTTTGATGAAATAATAGTATATATGGGGTTAGAATGACATAAATTTAAATAAATTGAATGGAATGTCCATGTAATATAACATTTACATAAATTATTATCATGAAAACATATAATAAAATATTGATTAATTGAAATCCAATCCTTGGACTATGTTGAAGCATTACGTGAATGGTTGATTATAACTATTGCATGCCGACATGATGGTTGTCGAGACACATTTAAAGCCTATTTTGGAAATGGTACTACATGATCCCATTACAGGGGATGTTGGACATGTTGTTTCGAATAATGTATTTTGATGGTGGGTATGAGGTTTCATATTCCACTAGAGGAATTTGGACAAGGGGTTTCACATCATTCATTTGGTAGATAGATATGATAAAATTAATATCCTTGATAAATTCCTTGGCTGATTCCATTATCTACAATAATAGATTTTTGTTCTTATTCATGGATGACTCAGTTACATATTCGGTCCTAACTAGTACTATGTATTTAAAAACTTGTCTATATATGTTATACATATATAGTTAATATATTAATATTTAAATATATATATATATATATGATGTTTTTTCAGAGACATCCTGGCATGTTCTGAAGAAGGTTTAATCATGTGGATCCCGAGCAAGATAGGTTTAACCATTTAATTGTTTTCTTTATTTATTATATATTAAAAAAAATCATATATTTATACTAACTATATTATACTAGGAAATTATGGTGGAGTAATATAATGTTTTTATAAAACCATGTTTGGGGAACATTGTGGTACCCGAATAGAAATCATGGATGCAGATAGAGACAAAGGATAGTAGCCACTTATTGAGAATTAAATATTTATTAGTATGTGATCTTGGTAGATTATTATTGAGTTGTGTATTAGGATGATAAATGGATATTTTTTATGTTGTTTTAATTTTTTTACATCTATATTATTTTATATCTTCTACCACATATGACTTAATTACATTATGTTGACCACACACACAATGAATCATTTTATATATAACCCCTATTATTGATCCATTCACATATTTTATTCTTTATGATAATTGATTATAATTATATTGATAAATAATATGTTTTTCCATTAGAATCCTATATATTATACTATTATTATCTACACTAATCATAATGGTATAGTCTCCCCAACACATCATCACAGAACCTCGCTTAATTTTGGTAACCTTTAGAATATTTGGAGGCTTACATTATTCCTTGTGGTCTGTTAGGTTAGGGTACATATGAGTGAATGAGGACAAGAATTTTTCAATAGACATTTTAATGGAAAAAATCATATATTGGACTCATGTTGTACACTCACAACCATATAAAATAAATCTGATGAATAGTATAAAATAATAGACATCACATGATACATATTATGAAAAATAAGTCATACAAGTTCATGAAAATGTAAAAAAAATCCCAAATACAAATCATTAAAAAAGTACACCATATTTTGTCAAACTATCATTGCTCAAGCCAGGTCACACACCCATGAAGTACTAGCTTGTACATAAAGGATTCAAATCTCATGTTCTAGTTCATCAATGATTTTTTTAGAATGGATAACCAGATACACTAATTTTCAGTAAGAGTTGTTATAGAATCACATACCCCATAGAGTCTATAAATGGAATTAGATTAAATTTGTATTCAATAACTGTTCACTACTTTACCAGATTTATTTTTGACATAAAATAGATCATGGATACCAGACCAATTCTATAAGAGAACGTCTGGTTCGAAGATATCCTCTCTTAACATGGTATAATTCTCTGGTCAAAAGGGTTATCGTTGAAAGTCAAAAAAGATTAATAATATAAAATATTATAATAATCAATTTAATATCTCGATCAGTTCAATAAATAGTTCCTAAAACTCTAAATATATCACTAATAATTCTATACTTAATCGGTTTATGTGACCTTGATGAACCATGGATAGATGAATGATAGAATCTGAAAATTAAGATATATTGTATCTAATTTGAAATAAGGTGATTCTGTATGGATTTTTGAAATTAAGCAGGTGGAAAATCCTGATTTAATGTGACTAGTTGAATTGAAACAATCCCCGGCTATGCTATATCAGATAGCTTGTTGGGTCAGTTGATTTTGAGTCGTACAGCTTATTTATTGGTAGTTTGGTGGTTCTTCATAGCCACCAAATATATTTGTTTCCACAAAACTTTGTAGGAAACTTATCTTGACACCTTATTACATATAAACCAACCATTCAAAAACAAAAAAATAAAGATAATGAATCTTGTAAAAAATGTGTTTTCTAAACATTATGAATAATTATTTACCTATATAAATGAGTATATTTCATTTACGGTTATAAAACATATAATCCCCTAGAGGTACCATCCTTGGTTATAATAAAACATATCATGATAATGATATTTAACAAATTACTCTTAACCCTAGTTCACATCCTAGATCCTTATATGACACCATAGAATCAAAAAATGGTTCACGTTCTTCCATCTAACTACTTTCTCACTCGAATATTAAATTCACACCAAGAATCCATAAATGGTGCACATTCTTCCACCGTCATATAATTAATTCCCTCTTATTATATAAATGTCCAATCTATGGTGTCAATATTTAAAATAAATTGACACCATTATAAATTTTAGTTGGACTCCAACACCATATATAATAAGACTTCATCACACTCTAAGATGTGATTGACATCTTTTAAATCATCAACACTCTCTAAGAGTAATACAATACCACACATTGTTTGAAAAATATTTCTTTACCGGCCTCATTCTCAGAATGATGTCACAAAATAACATAATATTAATTTTATCATAAGGTTCCATCCTAATCAAATACTATTAACTAATGGTTTGTGAGAACACAACCAATTTTTTTTTAATTCCATGAAATATTTATATTGGAAAAGTTCTCTTAGATTATATCTTATAATATATGAACCATTAATTCATACTAACAATATATCAGTGGGTAGTATGTGGTACTAATTCTTAGTAGATACCCCAAGGGATTTTGAATTCTCTAGAAATACTGTGACATAAAACATGATTCTTAATCAGATTAATTTTTTAAGTGAACACCATAAAAGTGTACTATATCATAGACATACACCATTCCTATCTCTATTATTGATTGTTTCTAAATGATTATTAAGAAATTATAAGATTTCAATAATTTTTTTAAAAAAAATAAGAAATTCACTCTTTCCTTAGTAACCCCATCACACATTCCACCACAACATCCTCCCATATCCACATATTCTTAGAATGTGGTCAGATAAAACCATCATATTGATGGTTCTCAAATTTTATCCCCATGTTGGTAAGTAATTTAGAATAAAATTTAAACTTTTACCTCTTTATCTATAATAACCATAACAATAGACTTAATTAATGCTATATAATTTACTAAATAGTGTGAAACTACCACATTGATATATGGAAATATATTATTATCTCTCCCATCATTAATGTATTTAATACACTCAAAAATTTAATAGGATCACATAATCATCTTCTAATGACCACCCCAATATCTAGTCTGCACATGATTACTATTCCAACATCACAACACACACTCATCTAGACACTAGACTAGATGTCTCGTAATATCATAATGACAGTGTGACCACTAATGGGACACATGTCCATGATACATAGTAATAAAAACCATAAATTCTATACTAAAATATTTTTCTCATCAATATCCACAATTACTCTGAAGGCAATCCACATAGTTGAAAAACTATATAAATCTGAGGCCTAATAGAATCAGTAATATTGTTACCTTTACATTGTGCACAATCCATCTTAGTGTTGAATATTAATAGGGTTTCATCATAAGTAATGTACATCATTTTCATATACCACTGTGATAAGATACAACATACAACCATTTTTCCAATATAGAAAATAAATCTATCTCCAATGAGATTTTTCATTATTACTATAATATATGGACCACATATTCATGATAAAATTCAATGGCATGATAGATCCACTGTAATTGTTATTTATTAAATGTCCCATGTGCTACGAACCAATCCCTCTATATCAAAAATAATCATAAACAAAAACATATTTCATCATGTTACATTACATAAACAATACATGGATTATGATAAATGATCATTGGAGTTATAGTACAACTTCCTTTACACGTTGAAAAATCTTCTCCACATTGGTTTACCCATAGAAATATCACCCAATTCATTTTTTTTAATCATGGGTGATGATAAACTGATAAAAAATAATTTATTAAACAACAATTTTATCCAACATAGTTGATAAAATTATGAATCTCAAACATGTACCAAGGATATGACCCAGACATCCCCACCACCACATTTTTTGGGTTTATAGATATACCAATATCCCAAACGAAATTCCCTAAGAAATCTAACTATCAAATAAAATAGAAACATTGATAGATTGCTGTAAAGATGATGTTATTAAATTTTATGCCCGGAATTGTTGAGTATTATAACATTCTTCTATGGAGATTTTGAGGAAATGTTGATATATAAAATTAACACTATTATTAACATGTCATGAAATGGATAAAGGAACTCATTCATGAGATCTGTGGACACATCCAAAATATTAATTTATCCAAATAATTTCACCAACTACTCAGAGTCCCATGAGATCACCAAAAATTCTTATACAGGATGTCATGCAATTTATCCTAAAACTAGAGATATCCTGAAAAAAGATCAATATCTATGAAAAACCATTATCCATACAAATGATAAAGATATCATCAATACATAAAAAATGGTACTCATTCATTACTGTAAACTGATTTGAAATCTATTAATATATTTAGAGTCAAAAAAACCTTCCACGTTTTTAGAGAAGATAATAGGTTAACCACAATGTGATGTACTTGGGAATATAGACCCAATTTTTCGATTTCATCAAGTTATAACAAGATATCATTATACAAAGACTATTCTATACAATAATCAGGTATTTAAATAGGTAGAAGACCATGAATTTTATAAATATTTATTTCCACTCCTCTATTTAGTTGGACATCGATGACTTCATCTAAACAAAATTATTGATAGGGATCCAAGAAGACGAGGATAAGATGTGTGGGATACCAGTTATTATATTGAATGATACAATATGGCAATATGATATGCAATTTTCCTTTTATGGATCATGTTGACACCGACTCCACCTACTAAAAACTCCCACCCATAGGACATCACAAACAACTATCATTTGGTGGTAAATCAAAACCCATATATGATAGCTATTTTTTGTGTGATTGAATGTTTTTCATCTATTCCATGCTAGGAATCACATTATTGTTCGTCATCTATAGAATCACGGTGTCACAAAGATGTATATAATAGAATATTACTACTATAAACAATAAGAATCTCTGAATATTGTTTTATTTTGTTCTTAATGATGTTTTGATTGAAGGAAACTAAGATGCTTACGTTAATGGGGATTCATGTCACATAATAACCTATTTTTATGTGAAGGAATAATAGTAATCATTAATAAAAAATGACATAGACTATGAATAATTAATAAAGGTTGTACATTAAAAAGTATTTTTTCACTCACCACCATTCATTAGATTCAAATCCCGTTTATATACTCTACATGTATAAGCTATGTGACCCTTTCCCATAGGTTCAATGATCATCCGAGTCATCATTATATAATCCAACTATTGTGGAAACTTGTATGATACCTAGTTCTTTTAAATCATATACATTGTTCCCATATAGAGACATGAAATCAATGTTCAAGATTATAACTTCTTGGGTTTCCCCATTTTGAAACACAAAAAACACATCATAATATCTACATTGATGAACATGGAATGTTTTTTGAATGTACCATATTTGTGGCACTTTGGAACTCCACACATAGAGAATAATTAATCCATTATCATTCCAAAATGCTTACCACTACCTCGTTTCCTTACTCTGTTATTCATCTCCTTTTTAATACAAGTATAATTCATTAAAAAAGTAGAAGGTACATGAAAAAGAGTACTAATGTGTTAAAGAAGATCAACTACTTATTCAATCTCTATGACATTCTCAATAGTCATGTTATTTAAAATACCCTTATGTAAATATTTAGTTCATAACTTATAACCAATAATTTTATTTAATAATGATGTATATATTATGAATCATATCTTTTATGCCATTTTTCGAATTGGTGGGGATAAAAAAGAATCATCTCAATACTATTCTCCGAGATACATGTAATGATACGGACCCCTCCTGCAACATCATCAAATGTTGTGCCTGATCTAGATTTAACATATCAAAGATTAATTCCCTAGAAAACATTTTCTTGGAGGCCACATAGGTGAGAACCTTATATCTAGGATCCATTTCCTAGACACTACACAATCATTAAGTGATACCTTGAAGAATGAATGAATCCATATTCACTTTCCAATGCCTTAGTGTCTCAATTTGGTCAAGAACAGATTGGATAATATCCATCCATTCCCATATATAATGTGGTAATAAAATTCCCTAAAATTATAGTGGATAACATAATTGGAAACCAAAAATTCAGTTGACCATGTAGTGTGGATCCCCATTTATTTAGTAATGAATAATAACATGGAAACCTGACTAAGGTAGGACCATATCCAGCATCACTGAAACTGGTGCTAGAATATTTTATATGAAACCCACCTACACTACATGTGGTATAATAGGATAAATAGTCCTCGCTATAGTACCTAATTTAATGTTTTTGTGTGGTCTTAATAATTTCAATTGTTGGATAATAACTATAAAATTACTTGGAACCATTTAAATTAAAATATTCTTTAAGATATGTTATAATTAATGTAGGGTTAAATAAAAACATATCTCTATGTATTATTCCATGATTAAATGGTTTATGCCTCCAAGAACAACCAATTTTCTCCATCCATTATTGTTATTAAATGTTATATATATACAAAAAATAACAAAAGGATCATGTTCAAATTATTATTTCCAATATATTTTTCATTGTATTATAGAACATAGATACATCAGTCAATCAAGAGTACATTCCAATTATGAATACATTATAAAAATCAAGTTATTCAAGTAATGATGTAGTATGTAACAAGATAAGGTTTTATATATGGGATGCCATACTATATTCCCTATAATTAATCATTAACATAACCAATTCCTATAAAACCATAACATGAACACTTTTTATAATACCTTGGAGGTATATTATAGATGTACATGCATGGAAGATAGAAACTTAGTTACCTATGCACTATATAGGAGATCACTATTTACCATTTCCATAGTTAGTAAAATGAAAATAAAAATATTGTGATATGATACTATATTTTAATTCATTGTCCTCGACCACCGTGTCCACATAGGAGGGGATAAAGGCTACATGCACCCTTCTTCTCAAAGGAGAGGATACCGATAAGTAGAGAGGTTCCAAGCATAATTAATGAAAATTTATACCCATATTATCATATCCATAAACCAATAATATTAATAAAATTAAAAAACTAAATTTTATAAACGATTATGTAAATGAATTATAATTTAATATTAGATGGAACATATTTCAAAAAAAATTAACCTGACTTCTATTTTGGAAATAAAATCTCGAGTATTGGATTAAAATTATTAAATAAATAATAAAATTTAGAAATCCTATGATATCCATTTCATGAATTCTAGCCACACCTTGTATAGAAACTCAAATTCCAACCACTATTTTTGTTCCCTTATGTGGATCCCTTTTATGAAGCCTAATTTAACCATGAGATATTAGTTCATTGTGTATGAAATGATACCATGATGACCTAATAAATGCATCCTTAACATAATATCACATGTATAACTAGTGTAGTATATGAAAAATAATAATTTTACATGAAATCATATATAATAATATATAAATAATATGTGTGATAAGCTTACAACCATTGGTCCTGACTATACATTATTTTTCTCAATGATTGATGGAAAATTGAAATGGCTATTAGAATTAATCAATAATTTTTTACTTGTATTTCTTAGGGAATTAAGTCAACATCAAAAAATTTACAATTAGAATAATGGAAGTATTTGTTATGGTATCCACATGGTATAAAGAAAAAATGTCACATGGAATCAACAATGAATGGAGAAAAAATGTCACTTGGAATCCACAAGTTGTTTATGGGACATTTCACTTTACAATCATCGATCACACAATTCCGTCATTGAATTTTGTGTGAACTACACCTCTAATGGTTAATCATCTCACTATGTTCCACATGTTCTGAATAAAAAAAATGAATTTTTTGGCATAGAAATATATACAACATTGAACAAATATTTATGAAAATCATGGAATGTAATCATTTGAGAATGTAATAATATATATAATAAGTGATAATTATCTAAAATAATATCAATATATTTAATAATACTAATGAAATAAACATTCCTTAATGGATATCACATGCTACATTGATTCCCACATGTGATAAATAACTATATTTTTCATCATGAAATCCCATTATAACAAATTATCCATGGAATAAATTGTATACATGTTTAATAATGTTATAGAACAACCTACCCTTTGATCATATATTATGTTCTCATTATTTCATCTATGTATTTAAACCTGATCCCCATATCACAACCATTAAGGACTATCTCACATGTCAATGATTGAAATTTATGTTTTCAATTCATAAAATAAATTATTCATAATAGTTTTCTATGTTGATTCCATGTTTGGAATAGGGGTTATAGATTCTCATACCCCACGGAGTCTATAATCCAATTTTTTTTAAGGTATATCATAGGACATGATTCAAATTCAATAAATTCCATATTAATTTTATAATGTGTCAATAGTTCCTCACTATGTTTTGATAGTATCCTCAGGTATAAAAACATCAAATATTAAATAGTAATTATGATCTAGTAAAAATAGCTATCATTGACATATTCATCCAAAAATCATGTTTTAATAATTAATATTAATTGGTTGATATTGATTTGATCCTGAGACATGGTCAAAACACTAGATATATCACCAATCATTGTAGTGTAACAGGATTTATCTGACCTCCAAGAACCAAGTGTATATGAATGGGAGAAAAAAATTGCTATGAATGGAGGATACAAATTTGAAAAGGGGGTTGTATTCATAATTGGATAATTAACACGTTTTCAATACATGCAGAATTAATATTTCACATATGTTTTCATTTAAAATTCATGTAGGATATATTAGTTATATATCTGTCTCACAGAAATGTATATGGAACCATCGAATAGATTGTTATTGGCCCCATGTTGGTTGATTTTCTTCAAAGAACAACCTAGTTTCCTCCATAACCATAATATGGCCGGTTGTGTCTAATATTTTATACGGAATTACAATAACAAAACAAGAAATCTAGTGAAATCCAATATCTAGTGATTGGATATTTATTTCCATCATGTGGCCATTTAATTAATGTACTCTTTATAGATTGATTCTTGGACCATTTTAACATAGAAACAAAGTCTTATAATTTTAAAATAGGGACAAAAATTATAGGAAATAATATTTCATAACCATTGAAACATCATGTACATTGGTAAAAACAAGGATCTTAAATAAGATTCTGATCATAATGGAGTGAATCAATCAGATTTTTTAGAATATATAATATTAAAACATATATGAATTTTATTAAAATATAACTCATATTTCCATTGGAAAATATTAAATTTGAGTGATTATATTATAATTGTTTTGATGCATCATAGAGAAAATCCATGGGTTTATCAGAACCAACATCAATTAATGTTGAGAGAGGGATACATACCCATTCCCTAATATAAATAACGATGATAAAACCCCAATATCACACAATATTGATTCTCAAACACTAAATGATGATCTTTATGTGTGTTATGTGAATTTATATGATAAAAATTATATCATAGAGTGATGGATGTACTCAAATAACCTCAAATACATCATGTGTATATACATGCTCCGGTGATCAACTCAAATTTTCACTCCAATGTTTTACAATACATACCATTATGTTTGATTCATGACACTATACCCATCAACAAGATCTAGGGGAAATTAAAAAGGATTCTAATTTTATCCAATGATAGCTAGCATATAATTATTATATATTCTAAGATCATTATATTTTCGTGGGAATTATAATTACAAAATCCTATATTGAACGAACAATAATAAATTCTACTTCTGTTAGATAGATGATAATATACACCATTGAAAAATAAAAGGTGTTATTATCAAATATCTATATCTCAATGAGGGTATTAAAGGGAAGATGATCATAAAATTATAAATATTATATAATTATGTTTTAATAAATAGAACACCATGTGTGTTGGATAATATGAAGTAGAGGTGGAATGTAATGATGGTTGTACAACCTTCACACCAGAGTCTATGGAATATAACTCCCCACTAGAACCTAAAATAAAACATGTAATTTTGTCTTTTTAGTATTATTTCATCCTAAATCTACATGGATTAACAATAAATAAAAATTTTGTTAGTGAAAGGTGTAATTATAATCCAATCGTAAGTAGACTGCATGATAAAATAATTATTTTATATTTTTAATAATGTATCAGGTATTAAATGAGGAATCTATTTATCAAAAATATAATCGGAATACAATTACAAAATATTTATTCTCAATATATAATATATTCTACATAGTAAAAATTATTTAAGTAATATTGTTTTTTGATATGTAATGTATTATTAGAACATATGGGTTTTTCCTTTGTAAAAATTAAATATATAATATTTCTCGGCGATGTATATTATATTCCTAATTTGGAATATTATTTCCTTTTTGAGACCTCTATTAAGTGTCATATTTCATCAATATATAATATATTGGTCATAATTTTTTTTAAGTAGGAATAGAGTTCATAAATTTATTCATTATTTATTTGTCCCCTTTCGTTGCAATAATTATAGTAGTAATATATATCCAAGTAATGACTAATGATTTTGACTTAATGGACCATTTATGAAATCGCCCATATGGATGACTATTTTTCCGACCAAAATAAAACATTTAACAACCCCAAACCTGACTTATAATGCCTATCGCACATCATAATAAAAAATAACAAGAAAAATCCATATAATATTAGGTAAATAGTTTTTTTTCAACCTACCTCATGAAGGTAGTTTCATTACAAACTTGGTCCTAATTATTGAGGATTGTACATATAATTAAACATTACAGAGGACATAGGTCTACAGAGTTTAAAAAAACACTTATTTAGAGCTATTAGTGAGAACTCTCTTTTTGGTATTGGGAAATTATGTTACTCCTCTATAGTTATTGATGAAGAAATGTATTTGTTAGAAATTTTGAATAACCAATACAATAGACAAACATAATATTCTATTGTATTGTATACTAAATCTCACACCCCATTGATGTTAATAAATTGGAATATTAAAGACTATAATTTTGAACTATAATAATTTGGCATGTCTGGTAATACTGAGACAATCATCTACTACTATCTATAGTGTGGTTGTGACTCACAATTACATCTAATTAAATTACCTCATTGTTGAAGAAAAACACTCAAAATGTAAAATATTCAATGATGTTTTTTTCAATCCCCTTTTCATTGTCTCATCCATACGATAGTCATTGATAATTCCCATTATATATCTCGATTTATATTTCAATGTTGTATATGATATTTTGATATAATTCATATAGGACTAAGAAAATTGGATGTAACTATTGTTTCCCCTTAAAGATAACATTGATGAACCCTATGAAGTTTCTATTTATGGGTTTAAAACTATTCCTACTATCATATAACAAAAATTATTTCTTATATAGAAAAAAAAAATTAAGCCTTAATCTCCCATATTGTCCATATTAATTCATTTGAATAACTTCTAAATCATTAATTCATATATTTATATATATATTAATATTACAATTATATTTACATGAGAATAAAATAAATTTATATTTTATATATGATTAATTTTAATGGTATTATTCATAAATTCAACATCGATATTATTTCATGCATTACTCAAATTGATTCTACAGAAATATTAATGATAAAAATTTGGTGAGTAATCAGAAACATAGTCTATGTAGATTGAAAACATGATCATTTTGAGATTATAAATATGAAACATACTACATGAATGTGTGTGAAATGGATACTAATATATTCCATAATCCAACTCAATGTGATTTTTTTCCCAAAAAATCTATTGAAAATTAATGTTAAACAAGTGCAACATTAACATATTTAGTAGTTTCAATTTCTATTACACTAGTGTTCCAAAAATATAAAATCATCATGTCAATATATATTTTTTCTCTAAAAATGAATTCTATAATATGCGAAAACAATTACAATAAAAACCGAACTAAGTTAAAATGATAATGATTGAATTTTTTATCCAATGATACATGTTCCCTTATATCTAGGTGGAGAATATATCATCATCTTATGTCAATATTGATATTAATTAATGAGAAAAAAATAAGTTTCATATATATAACCATAAAAATTGTAAATTTTTTTCTTATATCACCCTCCAGGACTTACCATATTATATATTAATCCGAAAAAAATCTGCTCCTCGATATGTGATATGGGAATATACTAGTAGGTCTTGTTCATGTGAATTTTAAAAATACAAAAAAAAACATATAAGGATACCATGTATGTTTTGGACCCAAGTAATTATTATATGCCTAAATGTAATTGATTATCCAACATTATAGAGAAAATAAATGAATCTATATTAATGGAATTTTATTATAATTATCATATCTTACAAAAAAAATGAATTACTTTTCCCATTATTGGTTTGAATAAAAAAATATAATGTCTTACATTATGATTGTATTCTAGTATACTTTTGAGGGCCATATTCTATTGAAAATAACCTTGAATGTTATTTTTTTCAATTGAACAAAACGAAAAAATAAAAATTCCATGAAATCCATTTGAAGGATAGTTAAAATCTATATCAATTTATATAAAACATGTCATTGATCCCAACATTGAAGGGAATAATAGAGGATTATTATATTACAATGAGTGTTGTCCAAAACCATTTAATTTATAGCAATTTCAATTATGGACACATTTCTCATCGACATCAACAAAAATATTTTCACTAATATTCTATATTCATACAATATATAGATTTTAAATTTACAATTCCTTATATTCTGGTTATCAAATTACTTTTCATCTTCTACATAATATGTAATAGTTTAATTAGCTGGGATGGTTCATCGATTATTGATATTACATAGAATTTTTTATATTCAGAAATTATTTGATAATGGATACTAGATACTTCATAGTATAATTTTTTTAATACATTATCATATTTTTAGTTAAAAATTATTTTGTATTACATTCGTTCCTCATTATCATGTATGATATAATATATATTCCATATCCTATCTCTATATTAAAAATGTTTATAAAAAATATACTAGATCCCCTAATCCGGAATAAATTTAAATCAGCCATGAATATTTCATGAAGTTATTATAGGGTAACACAATATCTTATGTTAACCAGTAATGATGGTTTTATACTATTTAAATCACCTTAATTGATTTTAATTTCATCAATTTATTAATGGAAATTTTCATAAATGATTTTCTATTTGAATAATTTCATGATAACTTTATTAGAACAAATCATAAAAAAAATATATATTAATGTTTTTTCAATTATAAATTGTGACAAATTAATTTATAGTTCATAATAATCGAGTTTTTAGGGAATTGTTTCCTATTGGATTGTTTTTTATAGTATCAATTTAAGTAAATTTATTTTTTTAATTTTGAATTATGTTTAAGAAATTAGTTCAAGGAATCCTATAATTTTTTATTTCATAATATATGTATGTTCCCTTAATATTATTATAAAATATAATTCAATATAAAAATTATAAATTCCCTTTCATTTTAATTTTTTCTGCTAACCAAATTAAATTATTATTATTATATAATATGTATTTCAATTTTATATTACTTTCAATTTTCGAATTAAAATTGATAATTTTTATTTTTTGAAATTTAATTAATATTTTCTATAAATAATACATAGTGTGATTTTTACAGAGTATACACTTGACATACAACCAACCTATAAGAAGTAAAATCTCTCAAATAAAAATTGAGAATTTTTAAGGTAATACCCAAAAACATTATGGTTTCATGAATGGTAGAAACATTAAAAAATTCCCTATTATAAATTGTAAAATAATTAATATTATTAGGAAATCCAATAGAGGAAGTTAAATATCTCTCGAAAAAAATATTAAAAAGTATTTTTACATAATAAGCTGGGGAATAATTTCAGTGATTGGCATGGTTGAGTCTAATTCCATGATCCTAATGAAAATTCTTATAAAAAACATGGTTACCATTAGGGATCACGTGCACATCCATAAGGACTAAAAGGTGTGGAGTAGTTATGGCATTGATATTAGACAAACCCTTAGGGATGTAATCTCGGTGGTATATATTCTCTAAAGTCATGAAAGTGATGATGATATTATTGTTATTTATCATTGCTCAAACTCCACCACCTCTTCATGTGGGGTGGTTATATGGGGTGATACTTAAGGACATCACCACCATCATCCCACATGACTACATTTCTATGAATTTTCTCATGTAAATGAATCAAAAAGAGAATTTAGATGCATTAATGATGTTATTATTAATTGGTTTAAAACCCTCTTAATCTAAAACGATATCTCAGTGATTATCAATAGGTCATTTCGAGATATTTCATTTTTACGAGTTATATTAAGAGATGTGATCATGTCTCCCCTAGTATATACTCTATTTCTAAAGAGTACTTGAGAAGGTTCATTATCATCTTAAAAAAATCTGACATTTTTTAGCAGATCAGTTCTTCCAAAGACCTTTTTTATCATAATAATTTTTTATATTCAGATGAAATTATTATATTTACCTATAGTTCCAAAAAACCTTTAGACCATCAAAGACGAAATTCTATATTATAAGATATTGTTAAGGAAGTTAATCACCTATAATAAGTTATTTTTTATATTGGTATAAGTATTAATACAACTAGAAAAGTTTAAATAATTAGTGAGTTTGGAATTAGGGTATGTATAATTCCATTTAGTGATCTAGAAATCACTATGTTTTAGTAAAGAATATGTGTCAGTCATTTTTATCAAATTGTGATCCAGGTGAAAAATAAAATTTCTTCTTGGACATGAGAAGATCTCTTGTTTGAAAGAAGGGGTTTCTCTTTCGAAGATAATGTTTTCTCAAAAAAAATCATTTATGGTTTATACATGGTTTTATTCCCTGTTGATGAGTATTGGAAAATCCATTAAAAAAATTGACAAGACTGGAACCCATATTCATAGATAACTTTATTCTATACCAATCAAACATTGTTGTAAACTAACAAAATATGTTTGGATTAGCATAAAATATATATAAATTTAATCAATATTTGTTGAAAAAAATAAATTTGGAATCATATCAACAATAATTCATAGGATATTGAATTTTTGAGATTTATATTTCATTTGAGGGACAATTATAGAAATCAAAATTATGGTGATTATTATATTTGGACAACATTGAGGTGTTATTTTTACACCCATTTAATGAACTCACACTAGAAGTCTAGTATCAAATTATCTATTTACTTTTTTTATTTAAATGTATTTTTATTACACTTTTTAAAAACTATTAATTTATGGGATACATAAATTTACATAAATGTGAAAATAAAATAGAAAAAGTATATAAGCCTTGATTTTATTAATACTAAAACTAATGACTTGGTTATGAACAAAAACATTATTAATTATGATGATATTATTATTTCTGAACCTTCACGAAATAGTTTGATCTCATAAACAAATTCTACCATGACATTTTGTATGAAATAAGGCCATATGAGATAATATGTTAAAAGGGGGGATATTCAATGATGACCCCCTGCTAGATAATGAACACTATATTACCCACTATTTTTTTTTGAAGTGTATCTATATTAGTGATTTTTCAATGTTCATCCTTTTAAACCAATATTGATAGAATAATGAAATCTATTTTTGACATGTTTCAAGACTAATGATTTTGATAAAAACTTCATTTTTTATATTTAAATTCAATGTAAAATAAGAATACTCGAGCATTGGATGTTATACATCATGCATCCCCATTCTCAACAGATGATAATCCTCTTTAAGGTGTAATGAACCTAAATAATTTAGTATATATAAAGAAGAAAACAACTCATTAATGGTGGTGATTTCATCTACCTATAGTAGACTTTGGTTGGTTTTTTAGCTACCATTAATAAGGAAAATGACATGAATAATTTTCATAATTATAATTAGATTCATGATATTACTATGCACATTAATTTTATAATTTCACATAATTATCATTTCATATAGAAATAATATAAGTTATTTCTATTCACAACCTATCTAGATGGATAATATGAGACATGGATGTATCCTCAATAGAAAATCCATGTCCTTCTTGTTGGGGAAAAATCTTTAGAAATTAAATAGGTGAAGAAATAGAATTTTTAATTGTACCTTGTGGAATATCATTTTAACTAGATGTTGAAACTGGTTGAATTATTTATATTGGGTAAATTAAAAATCAATGTGGATACCTAAATAATTTTCTTGAATATGCTTCTCGCACTATAGATCAATCTATTAAAAATATTATTATTCATCATTCATGGAAACAGACTACCTGGTGGCACGACTATCATTAAAAACATTCTTACATGAATTAAATTATTATGCATGTATATTATGTGGAATAATTCTGGGTTCATAAAACATCTAATAAATGGATTACTACACCTGATTTTAACCTAGGTCGATGATTTTATTAATTAGGATTTCTATTTTTTAAAATGATACTTTTGTAGAAGACAAATTTTTCAAAAATATGTAATTTTTTTAGAAAATAATGAAGTCTTTTCTTTTTGGGAATGCTCAAAATCAATGAAAAAATTATAGTATTTGTTGTAATTTTTAATATTATACATATAATTATTAACTAGTATATATTACACTAAATTACACTTTTTTTAGTTAATAACCATTATCATTTATTAACCATTATTAGTTATAATATTAAATATATTATTTGAAAAAAGTTAAATGATATTATTTGTATTTATTTAATTTCATTAAATTATTTATATAATTGAATAGATAAGAAATAATAAAAATGAACTTGATAAAATACCAAAAAAATGATTCTATGATTAATTTCAACCTTTTTTAAATGTTTTATCCTTTAATTAATAATTTATAATGTTATCATACTCTTTGAGTCATATTGAGTTAACATGAGACATCCCTCCTACCTTAAACTTATAAAATCCCATAAAAGGACACAAGATATGTCCACAGTGATTCCTTACTACAAAATTTTTACACAGTAAATAAATCTAAAGAAAATATTATTAGTAATAATAGATGATATTATTAAACTATATATTAACTATGAAAATTAATGATAAATTAAAATATTATTGGCTTCTAAAAAGCGTCGATACTTTACATTATTCTTAATAATATTAATATCTCATTATTGAAAATTTTAAAAAAATAATAAATTTTATTATTATATTTTAAAAAATGTTATTACATATTAATAATTAATATTTACAATATTAGAAATCTTATTACAAACAAAATTAAATCATAAAAATATTAGATATCAAGTATCATTTATTTTATCCAATTATTAATAATTATATATATAATAAAAATTAAAAAAATGTTTAAGTGTTGTTTTGAGATATTTCACCCCATGATATTTATTTCTACACTGTGAAAACCCTCTAAAATTGAAAACATGAAAGGATTTGAGAAGATATTAGGAGAATTGAGGGTGGGTGTGTCCTAATTTTTTAGTGGGTTTTTTCCAAAGTTATTATCCTCGTAGTTTTGTTCATATTTTATTTAATAGAGGAACTATAACAGAAAATAAATGTCACATATAAAATTAAGATTGTTGTTTCCCCAATAATATATTAATCATTTAATTGATATGAGGAAAAGGTAATTAGGGACTCGACATCAATTACAAAATTAGAATATTGTTGATTCATAGAATGTGTTTGTATCTCTTTTTTTAAAATAAATTACGCATAAATCATTTTTAGTAATTATTTCCTTAAATTATAAGTAAAAACTGATATAAATGGTGTATAACATGATTATTCAAAAGGTTTGGAGAACATTTCATGGGAATAAAAAATTTATTAGAAATGTTTTATTTTTTATTAAAAAAATTTATAAAAAAATTTATCCATTATTATGATAGTGTATTTCAGAATTGAAGATAAATTATATTAAAAAATTAAATGATTTTTTATAACATCCTCTAAAATTTATTTCTTATGATATAAATATTTATAGCAAGGAGAAATATGGAACGTAAATTTTTATTTTTTCGAATTTATAAGTTATTTATATGATTTATAGTACAAATGTTTTTATAAAAATTAAGTATCATTAGATATATAATATATAATACAATTTATAGTAACTATGAGTATTAGTTATAGAGGTGGTTCCTCTATGTGGTTGAAATTTTAGTCATCCATTTCATGGGAAAAATACAACCTTCCTTGAAAAGTTTTTAAAATATTTTAGTTATAAATCTATATATCCTAAATCATTATATAAGTGATCGATTTATTTTTATCGTAATATTTTATTTCTTGTATAATAAAAGAATTTAATTAAATTAAAGTGTTAAGGATATTCCTCTTTTATGTTATTCTAATTTTTTTGGTATAATGTGTTTTTATATCCCCAAATAAGCTATAAAATAGGAATTATATTAGGTGAATATAAATTGATAATCATTAAACTAATATAAATAATAATAATTAAAATCCATTGTTATTTCAAGAAAATAGAAAATATTAGTTAATTATTTTAGAGAAGTAGAAACAAAACTGATCAATGAAAACATTATTTTCATAGTTATCTTAATAAATGTGATCGTACATTCATTCATCACTCCCAAATAATCCTCAAGAAAAATGATATGTTCTTTATGAAATCAATTTTCAAAGATAACGAAGAATATTTTTTTTAAAAATAATTTTCACACATGGAAGAACAATATAAAAATCATATCCTTGACATTCCCTAGGAAAATCCACAATTAAAAAACATTATATTTTTTGGATTCAAAACCAACAAACTCCCATTTTGGATAGATTTAATTAAGAAATGCACATTTCATTATGTAATTTAATAGTAAGAAGTTATTTATATGAAAAACAATAATGATTGATATTTATAATCATGAAATATAAGATGATATTAAGAAATAAATTTTGATGTTGGTAACTAAAGTTTAAAAAATTCATATATTCGGTGTCACATTGTAGTATATTTATTGTGATCACCAAAGGATTGGAAAACTATCCTAGTTTCACATTAAACACTTCCACAGTATCACATATCTAAATGATCTATTTGTATGTATTTTGTTAGTCTGATTAATACTAGATTCATGTTTTCTATATATTTAACATGACCAAATTACCAAGAAAATCCATTTTCACAAACTCCATGATCATATTGACCACATTTTCATTTTATTAAAAATTCTTCATAACAATAATGGTTAGAAATAATATATTCCCAGACATAGTATCATTACCTACTTTTAGAAAACATGAGAATTTTAAAAAAAATGATCTTAAATTTCCATTATTTGAAAAGTAAATACCCATTATTAATTTCATATTTAGTATCAATAAATAATATATAAAATATTAAAATCGATAAAATAAACCATTTAAACGTCTATGGAATTAATATATTAAAACAACAAAAAAAACTTAGTGTCATCAAATTTATTTTGTGAAAACAATATGCTATGTAAATATCATACAAATAGGATATTAAAATATCAAATTATTATGAAATTTTAAATCATGTTTACTTTTTTAAATCATGTAAATAATTTTAATTTATTTATTATTTTTCAATTCTCAAATGACTTTCCACACTATGACTAATATTAAATAATCAAAATGTATTAATATTTTACCACATGTATGGCTTAAAATTTTAAAATAACCAAAAAATTTATGAAGTCTTAAAAATGAAATAGAACTTCTAAAACATATTATAATACATAAAAAGTGAAATCCACATAACATGAAATGAAATTTTTTGAATTTAAATAAAATAAATATCATTGATAATTTTTTTTTGAATTGGTGGAAAATGTTTGTCTTTGATATGTTAATAATATAATGAAAACTTCATATGGATTTTATAATATTATATACCTTTTTTCACAATGATAATATATATTTTTATACATTAGTGAAAATTTTCTCAATGTTATGTCAATATAGATTTATATATTTATATTAATAAGGCATTTTTAATGATAGAAATTGTAAATTAAAAAAATTAAAACAAAAAATAATAAAAATAAACGACATATTAATTAATAAAACTCAAATTTAAAAATATTAATCCCACTATTTTTTAAAATATCAAAATGAATATGATTTTATAAAATAATCTGTATGTTTCAAAATTTAACAATATTTTGAAGTATAAAAATTATTAAGAGAAATAAATATTTTTCTTAAAATAAATTACATGTAATGATTAGGATATAATAAAAAACCATGCATAATTTAATGTAATTAAATATGTCATGTAATATTAATAAATTGAAGAAAATATATAAAAAAATACAACATTGTAGTTCTAAAACATGTACATTCACATTAAACCAATTAATATAATAATTTTAACTAAAATATAAGATAACATTAATTTTATGCATTCGATCCCACATAAAAAATAAAAAATTAATGTATGAATTAAAATATTATACCAAATATAACATATTTTTAGTAGCGGAGTCATAAAAATTAATATAATAGGTTCATTAAAATTCCAAGAAATCTGTAGTTCTATTCAATCATAAAAGGTTGAAATTTATTTTTCAAATATAGATATAATCTAAAGGTTTTTTAAAAATAAAAAAAAATTATTTTAAAGGGAATACTTTTCAAAACTTATATATTCTACCTTAAAATGGTATCATAGCAATTGTAACATAAAAACGATATATTCTTTTATGAATTTTTTTTAATATTTAAAAAAATTGAATTAGTTGATACATTATAACATCTAATAGAAATCCCTTAAAAGTGAAAAAAATGATATAGAAATGTTTTTAACCAATGAATGTTATTAAAACAGTATGATTAATATATATGAAAAACCTAATAATTGGATAATTAAAAAGATAATGAATTCATTAAAATAATAGAAATTAAATATTGAATTCATAAATAAAACGTACGCGATTTATTTTTCTATCCCTCTTAAAAACTCTAATACCAGAATCAAAATATGATATCAAATACAACATATTATTGTTATGATATAATAATATTATTTTAATAGTTCCTTTAACCTATCTAATTAATTTTTTAATTTAATTTAATGGAACTTCATTTGTATTAGATTTATATTGTACAAATATGAAAAAATAGATAATCATTTCTAGAAGCTGGTAAATTAAAAAAACATCTTATCACACCATAAATAATTTATTACCCACGTTTTATCCCCATGTATTTAACTAAAATTTAGAATTATTAACAAAAAATGAATAAATAATTCTTTGAAAATCAAGATTAAACAATTAAACCATCCCCATATAGTACATACATCATATTATTAATAAAACCTAAATTATTTGAGATATATAAAGACCTCGAAAGTAAAATTATTTCTACTATTATGATCATATAAAATTAAAAAATTAAAAAATTAGAAAATTATATACATTTAAAATGAAATTTTCAGTCTAATATAGTATCAACCTCATATATATGTAAATCATTAATATTAAAAAATAATATTAACCAATTATTGATTAACATGTCCTCTATATAAAACATTATTTGAAAAACAATTAGTATATTAAAAAATGATATTGGATATTTCTTTAGACCATTAAAATCAATTGATACCAAAAAATATTAATGTGAAATTTTTATTTTTCAAATAATATTTTTGATTGAAAATACTTTTTTATAAATTATATTATATCAAAATGACATCATAAAATGAATTTGAAATAATTTCAAACCCCCAAAAGGAGAGAAATCTAAAAAAACACCAATGGATTTAATATTTTTTAAATTGGAAAAGTTCATATAAAATATATATTACATAAATATAATAATATCTATGGAAAAAAAATATAAAAATATTTTTAACAATTGGACTAGATTCATACATTTTTAATTATAAAATACTTTGAGTGCCAATAATCTATTTTTTGTGAATTTAAATAAATTTAAATCATTTTTAATTTTAAATATACGAAATCACACTATTATAGAACGGATTATCTTATCATAAAATAATGACACATTAATATTACGATGCACAGATTAAGAAAAAAGAAGAAACAATAGTTTAAATTTTGAAAATTTATTTTATTATTGTTAATCTATATTCAACATTTCTTATTACAGTCTATAATGAATGATCTTTAATTTTATTAAAATTAATGATAAGATTATAAATAATAAACCCCAATATCTTACACATTTTTAATTAGATTCACCATCACCAATGTTAAAATCATTGAATTATTTTGAAATTTTCTACTAACCTGATTTATAATTATCATTATATTCATTTAATTTTTCTTTTTTTGGATAATTTAACTAACATATATCTCTTATTATATACTTTATAATATATCATAATATTTAAAAATACTAATAAATACATATACCATATTCAGCATCCAATTCACATAAATTATCCATAGTATTTAAAATATCAACTCTATACCTGAGAACTCTAAATTGATAGAACCCATGATTCTTATATTTATTCATTATATAATGAGTTATCAATAAAAAATTTCAAATAATAATTATATTATAATATATTAAATAATATTATCTTATTCATCCAAATAAAATTTAGTATATTATAATCATTAATCGTGGTCCTAAAAATTACATGTATATTCTACTATTTACTCCATCCAACTTAATCTTATTATAGAGTTGAATAAGAATAATATATATGATATTATACACTATATGAATATAATATTACACTTTCATGATTTGAAACCTAACCTAAATTACAACATTCAATATAAATTATAGGCAGCCATTATTGTTTCAATATTTTGAGTTATGAAAATATATCCATGTAGATATACTAAAATCATCTTCCTACATAAAATATGCATTTTACCACTTAAATATACAATATTTATTGGACTGAAAAATCATGCTACAAACGTTAAAAATTTATAACTATATTAACATTATTATCATAGGTAATAGTTTTTTTATATTTATTCACATTAAATGAATATTAAAAAATACTCATTAATAGTTCTCCTATATATTTTGAAAATACTTTCATTTGTTTATAATTATTAGTATACCGGAAAATAGCATGTCCCAATATTATATCGTAAATTTCATTACAAATATCTATAGAATATCGACACTAAATATAGGTTATGAACCCCTAACCCTTACTTTTGAGACTTCGTTTTCCTTGTAGGTGTCTATGGTGTTCTTATAGTTGTTCTAGAGGTCAATAAGGGTATTGATCATGTGATTTTTGGGGTTATGACATTTCAAATTATACATCTATATTGGATCTAAAACACCCTTAGTGGATTTGTTATTGGATTTGAGGTCAAGGGAGTGACTATTTTTGGTAGGTAGTTTTTACAAATGTTTTTTAAAATAAATATTTTATTTAAAACAGCAAGAATGTTAGAATATTGGTATTATATGGTGGGAAATGTAATACATAGAAATAAAAAAATATAATCTACAACAATGATTAATGTTGGGGTAAATTGGTAATACATTGGTTCATCATAGTGGTTTTAAAATTCTCATTTATAGTGTGTTTATCCTTAAAAATATATATATGTTAAATAATTAGAATACCAAGAAGCAATTGAAAACATATTTTTCTAAATGATTGGTGAGTGAACAGAGAAGGTTGGGTAGAATCATGTACCCTGACACCCCAATGTTAGGTTAGATTCCATATTGTCCCATAAAATTGAGAGACTATATGAAGCACACATTATTATTTTATATTTTTTCATTGGTTATTTAGAACTATGACATTGTGGTTATTGCATGTATTGGGGGAATTGGGTATTTTATAACATGTGGAATTAATCCAGTGGACAAATTATTTAAAATGATCATGTTTATATGTATAGGGATAATTATTTTTCATCACAGGAAAATGGATATGATTGGACATAATGAAAATAAAAATTGAAAATTTAAAAATTGTGTAATGTGAATGGATTATGTATTTAATTTGAGCCTCATTATAAGATTGTTATTCTATGTGATTTTCTTGGAAGTGTTTATTCTTGATTATGTGTCCCTTTATGCTTCTATTCTTCTTTAAGATGATATATTTTATATGTTTTTTGGGAAAAAATATTTAAGTTGAATAATGTGATACTAAATGATTAGTAATGGGTTCTTGATATATTGGGATATGTTTAAAAAGAAATGATATTAACAAATTGATAAAATTAGGATGATAAAAAATAAAAAATGATGTAATTATAACATTTTTATGTAATTCTTAAGAATGATGTATAATATATTGGGTATGTAAATTTAATTATTATCATATATAATAATCAATTTAATTAAATTTCATTATTAGTGAACCATTTCTAAATAATTTTGTTATTAATGACTTTAAAGGAGAATTGAATCATATAGTTGGGACATCATGTTTAAGGCCATTAGATGGATATCTGAAATTTTGTTATGCATTGTTTTATGTTTTAAGTAGCCATATATTCCATATAAATTATTTTTTTGAAAATATTATTGTCAGCATGTATTTTCTAGATTTAATCCATTATTTTAATTTAAAAGGATATTTTTATAGATTATTTATTCATTGTTGGAAGGTGTTAACAAATAATTTTTTTAGTCATTTTTTGTTTCAATGATGATCATTGAATTATTGGGGATATTTGATAGATAATATTTCATTGTGGATTGATGGGATGAGGTGGATTTCAAGACCCATTTTTCGGTCGAGTGTTATGAAATCAAATTCCCTTCATTAGATAGAATCTTGTAGCTATTTTGATTAGATCATAATATGATTTCTTCATTCTTTTAGGTACATATCCCTTTGATGTTGTATGGGTTGACTCATATAAACTCCAAGATAAGGATTGACAATGGAATTATAATTTAACTTATTGTATGTTATATTATTGATTTA